>OY992506.1:28934149-31334149 GCA_963921215.1 Scoparia ambigualis
AATGCGGGCGGCGGTCGTGTTCTAATGGTCGCTATCAGTGTTGAGCATATTTTCCATTCCCACCCCGTGATTTACGCCCGGCACAAATGGCTGAACATTTTGCACCGTCAAACAACTTCTATAGAGTACGATACAAAAATATAACAATTATACATACACACATATATACATATAATCACAACTTTATGGGTTAGTCAGAGACTAGGCAATGAGGACAGCAAAAGCAGTCCTCTACCATAGTCCACTTTTCACCAAATACCGACTGGTATGTGCTTAGCGTGACAGGTGGTGAGCCCATCGCCGCTCTTGTTGGATGTATGTGCAGTATTTAGTTCGTTAGTCACCTTTAACGACACCCAAGGGAAGAAAGGGGGTGGTAGTATTCTTTCACCGCCACGCGACACGGTTATATATAATATTATTATGAGAAGAAACAAAAATAATAGGTATCTAAATTGAAAATTCGCTTTGTTAATTTATTGTTACCTTTTTTATTACCTTTTTTGTACCTTTTTTTATTCACTACGGTAAGCACTTGGCCTTCATCTTACCGGATGGTAAGTGACGATAAGGTCGAAGGGGAAGGGCGCTTTACCCGGAATGCTCAACCACTAAAGAACCGCTGTAATACTCGTACTAATATAAACCTTTTCATGAGCCTATATTATTTTTTTTAAAGTTATTTACCTTTAATTTAATTTATGGTTTAACTATTAATTCACATAAGTGCTAAAGAGTTAGTAGATCTCTTTTTATTTAATAAGACACTTATTATGAAATTAATATGTCTATTTATTTCATGGTAATTAGTTTTAATTTTATGGTTTAACTATTAATTCGCATAAGTGCTAAAAAGTTAGCTCTCTTTTTATTTAATAAGACACTTTTTGTGACATTATTATGTCTACACAAACCAATTTATAAATAAAACGTGTAAAACCGTAACTACTGACCATATTCTAAAATGCTTTCATTGTAACCATGTCACTATAAGACGTGTTCATAGTTAATATTTCATTTTAATAACTGCCTAAATCGAATTTTTGAGAGATGAAGTAGTTGGTTTAAATTTTTTGCATGATTCGCTGCGCATCGTCGCTCGCCTCCATAGTGAATGATTTACAGACTCGACAGTGAAATGCTCTTCAAAGTACATTGTTGTACGCGTTGTAGCTACGTAAGTAGAGATGTACACTCCCCGTGCATTGTACGATGAATAAAATAGAGTTTCGTTGTCGTTTCGATTACCGATTCGGCAGCGGTGTAGATATCTGTCGCCCTGTTCGTACATATGTCGTGCTCGTATGGACTTGCTATTCCTCTACCTCGTGTACCTCTATTTATGCCTACAGAGACAACCATAAGTGAACAACGTATAAGAATTTATTACTAACGAAAATGGCAAAGGCAACTTGGTTTTAAGACAGAAATTATGGCTAACGTTTTGATGTTAAGTGTTTTTAAGAAAGCTTTTTCTGACACAGAGTTTATGGGTTTCGAATGTGGCGATCATGTGGTGATACACAATTATTATTAGTTATACTTCCTCAAAATAAAGATGGTTTTCTAAGTTTGACGGGTGACGGGAGCGGAAAACCCCAGAGCGTCTTTAAAAGCAAGACACTCAATAAACAAAGTTATTTATAGCAAAGCTAGGCTTACTTCCGCTACATCAGCCATCAGCCATTTTGGATTTTAACCGAGCATTGCTAGGCAACCTTTTTTATCATAACATGCTTCACACCAGTTCTCATGAAAATAACATACTCGTATACATACATATACAAAATATTATCACCACTATTATTCCCGAAGGGTTAGTCAGAGACTAGGCCATGAAGACAGCAAAAGCAGTCCACTACCATAGTCCACTTTTCACCAAATAGCGACTGCACATGTGCTCAGCGTGACAGGGGGTGAGCCCATCGCCGCTCTATGCTGTTGGAAGTATGTGCAGTCTTAAGTCCGATAGTCGCTTTTTACGACACCCAAGGGAAGAGAGAGGGTGGTAGTATTCTTTCATCGCTACGAGACACGGTTAATAGTTCATGAAAATAGAATCAGGATTTTTTTATTTTAATGTGGGCGTACACTACAGTGCGCTACTACATGTGTTTTGTGACCCACAAGCTTTTGTAAACAGCGATCTGTTTTCCGAAACTGTACATACATTCACATAGGTACAGCGCGTTTCAACCTCATACTCTTTTGGCATTTACAAGCGTACGGTTATTTGCCGGAGTGGTGGGTTCTCAAAGGTGTCGCTCGGGGCATTGTCGCTGCCCCTGCAGGTTTCATTACAAAATCGAAGCGATAGCGAAACATTAGAAACGCGCGTAATACAAAGCCGGTCGCGGCTACTTACTGTTGTTTTTCAAACTTCTGTGCGCACCGCGTCATGTACGACAAACGGAGCATTGTGACGTGCGCCTAAAAGTTTTTCGTAGTAGTCTCGTAGTGGTCTCGTAGCAGTTTCGTAGCAGCATTGCGATGACAATACGCAGGTAATAAGCGCACGGCGGCTACGCGGGCAAACACGTCGGCCGTAGCCGTAATTAGCCGTCTCGTGGCAGTCGGGCCTACCTTTGAGCGATATTGTCGCTACGGCAGCCATGCGTACAATGCAAGGCAGACGCTACGCCGCAATAACAATTCTGTGTACCACTTTTATGTGTGCTACGCTACATCGAGCATAGTAGGTATATTTTTAATAACCGACAAAGAGGAGCCTGTCGTAAGTTTAGTTTAGTTAAGTAAAGCAAGGGATTTATCTTATAGTACTTTATTTAGTAAGTATTAAGTTACAGTTAGTTTTTTGAAGTTTAAGCGAGTACTACACATTGAAATGTAACACTTTTTTTTCGGAGTAACTCGCGTTTAATTTAGTCAGTCTCCCTGTGACTACGGACACTGAAAGGGTTCGAAACGTTAGGATAATATAAAAACTGTAATATAGTAAATTAAACGCGAGTTAGTCCGGTAAAAAGTGTTTCATTTACAGTTAGTTTTGAATGAGTGGCTCGAGTATGACAATGTCAATTTCAAGTCAAATAAAAAGACAATTACTCTTTCACTCTCTCCTTTTACACACAAACACACACACTCGCGCACGCATTTGTATGATTGTAGATAATATTCTGTACCTAAATAATTTTAAAGCATGTTTTTGAAGGGAAGTTTGAAAGTTTGTTTGAAGAAGATTTAAAATTATTATAATTCATGATATATTTTAGATATATTATTATAACAGTAAAGTCAATTCAAATGTACAAACCAATATTTGTTATTAATATTTATAAAACATATTTTACATAGGTAGCTTAGTGCAGGGCATGTTTTGAGGAACAACCACTTACCTATGTATCCCTTTCCATTTCTCCATTCACAAATGCAAAGTGATTGCAATACGATATCGTGTTTACCAACGGAGCGCCTGGTGCCTACGTCTGGTGTGGTTTACTAGGCAACATGAATAGTTAGTATTGTTCAATATTCCTGATATATTTGATGGATTGTCTGATTTCGTACTGGTGTGCGAATATGTTTATAACATGATATAGGAACAACATATTATTTTGCTAAATGTCCTTGTCCTCAAACATTTCTGCATTATAGCAAGTAAAAAAATTTTTAGATGACTCAAAAGTATTCATTAAATTTTATTTGAGTAAAGACAAGACCTTGTTACAAGTTGTACAGTGTACACTTTGAAAAATTTAATTAATTAATTTAGTTAAAGATGGCCGGCGATCACCCGCGACCTTGGTATACATTAACACCTGTATCCCGTCATATTATTATTATTTTTGAAATTTCATACAATTTTCTAAAAATTAATAAACTAAATGCCAAACCTATTTTGTATGAACAAAATTTCGGAAGGAATGGATCGGCCGAAATTTTGGTTCGGAGAAAGAGAGTAAGGCCCTCAGGTCCATTGATATAGTTATAGTAGAGGATCCGAGTATACAACGACCTTCACCGAGCCGGTTAATGGATGAAAAGTATTTTATATCAATTTTAATGTGTTAAAAAATATATTGCGAGTGGGTTGGCTGATAAATTTCAGTCCAGTATATAATTAATTAAATATTTAAAAATATTGTTTTTTAAACATTGCACTTGTTTGGATAATAGATAAATTACATAGGTACTAATCGAAAGTATGAAGCCTATAGAATATATTATGCAAACGTTAGGTTGACTATTTTTTTCCTGTCATAACATTGGGTAGGCAGGTATAAACAGGTAAGTCAATATTAGTAATTTACAACCGTCTGGTTAAATAAATAAAATTTATGTTTATATAAAATCTTATTACAAATACACAAACACCAAACCAGTGCAATATAAAAAAAAATATTTTTTTGAATATTAAATTATTCATTAAACGTACTGGACCGAAATTTTTCAGCCAACCCACTCGCGATATTATTTTAAAATATTAAATTTGAAATAAAACACTTTTCATCCATTAACCTTCCCGGTGAAGGTCGTTTTATACTCGGATCTTAGACTATTATGCGTTGATTGATATGTCAGTCAGTGAGTGAATATTTTTTATATAAAATAATATTAAAAAAATATTGTAAAGCTTATTCACTATCTAAAGAAAATAGTTTACTTAGATAGTAGACTTACTTAGGTATTAGCTTCTCTAAACAGTAAGTAAGCTTTACAATAAAAAAAATATTGTTTTTTCTTTAATTTAACATACTATGTTCTTTAAAAGAAATTGATCCTTATGAATGACTCTTTCAGTTGGCATCATAAAATACAGTATGTTTTTTTTCACGTTTCACCGGTTCGATTCCCGGCTCAAGCAGGTGATTTTCAAAAATCTAAAATGTAGTTTTAATTATTTTTAAAAATAAAGGAATGTTTCCTTTCAGTGAAATTTGCCATCATCAATATTAAGGGTACTTTTCCTCCAACCACGGTCTTTTTTTTCCAAACTGTATACTATCCTAACACCTTGCATACATGTAAGTGGATAACAAACTACTTAGTTGGTCACTCATACGCAAAAATGAGTGGTAATGGAATAAATAAATGTATAAGTATACTTACACATAATAACCTGTGCTTATCTGTGACACTTCCTTTCTCCCTAGCGTCCTCTTTGCAGAAAACACGTCGAATCGACGCTCAGTAAAGCAGGTCCCTACCTATGCGTAAAAACAAAATGGAAACAAATTGACACATTCAGCTGGGGCATTTCCCTGTCCTCCTGCTTTTTCCTTCCAGAAATGACGTCAAGACTCCTAGCGGTTTACTAACAATTATTGATGATTGAATGTTGTAAGTTGTAAGTATTTCCTTATAAAGTATATCATTTATTTGTATATTAAACACACTACACCTGTAAATTGTGTAATTGTTTCAGATAACATTACATGATGTTGGTAAACCAAACAAACAAAATAGAATTAAAATATTATTACCATCATGAATACCATGATGGTAATAATCAACCGTGTCGCGTATCGGTGAAAGAATACCACCACAACCTCTCTTCCCCTGGGTGTCGTAAAAGGCGACTAACGGACTAAAGACTGCACATACTTCCAATAGCATAGAGCAATCGCTATTTGGTAAAAAGTGGACTATGGTAAAGGACTGCTTTTGCTGTCCTCTTTGCCTGTCTCTGACTAACCCTTCGGGGATAATAGTCGTGATTATAAGCATGTATATAAGGTGACTGCTAGAAACCGCAAGAAACTTTAAGGGATGGTCAGGTCAAGTGTTTTAAACATGACAAAAATGACAAAAAAGGAATTCGTGTTTTTTCTGCGTCAGCTGGGCGATAAGTACCTACGTTGACGGGTCAACAGCCGGCCGGCCGGCCTTTGCCCTCGCGTTGTAAATAATCGTTATTTTTAATTGTTTTCATTTTATTTTTCTTATGTTATTGCTTTAAAATAAATTAGATACTCAAAGACTCCAATTTAAAATCACATAATGAATTATTTAATTAAAAATGAAAAAAACACGAATTCCTATATTTATCATGTTTAAAACACTTGACCTGACCAGCCCTTGAAGTTTCTTGCGGTTTTTAGCAGTCACCTTATATAATATCATATCATGATTAACTACCGAAATTCTATACACGAGACCACATCTGAAATGGTACCTCAAAACTAAGTATACCTACCTACACGCCAGATGGTTGCGTGACGCGGATATCCAGATAATGGATTCCGGAGCTCGGATGATGAATGAATTGGATACGGCCCGCCGTAACCAGCGCAGAGATCAGCCGGCTGGCTCGCATTTGTATGCCGGGGATATACGCAGGTACCCCTAGTGCCTTTGTGTCTTGTTCGCTCATTGAGGTATTGTAACTAGAGAAGCCATTCCAGACAAAAAATGTGCTTTGCTAAATGACAGCGAGCGATATGTGGAGCGTAGGGCACGCGGCTTTGTTGTCAGGTATTTGCAGCCCATGGCCCGCAATTCAAGCGTAAAAATTGTCTTCGTGGTGTTGTCTCTAGTTATAGTAAATAACCTCAATGTGATCGCTTCACTCAATTCAGGGTACCACTGTGAAATTTAAACGGGACCAATGTGACACCAATATGGACATGCACACAAAGGTACTCATAGTATAATGTCAATTAATTATAGTCTAGCTTATAATAATTGCTCGGTTAAATAAGCTGGCATTCGATGAAGATGACTTTCTATGTACGAGTATTCTGCTATTATTTATGAATTTTTGTTTGTCAGTTATTCCAACAAATCCACAATCGTATCTCATACATACACTCACGACTAAATTATCCCCTAAAGGGTTAGTCAGAGACTAGACAAAGAGAACCGTAAAATAGTCCTATGCCATGGTCCACGTTTCACCAAATAATAACTGCAGTATGCTTAGCGTGACTCATCGCCGATCTATGCTGTTAGATGTATGTATGTGCAGTCTTTAGTCCATTAGTCGCCTTTTACGACACCCAAGGGAAGTGGGTCGGTAGTATTCTTTTTATGAGCCGCCACCGCGAATCGTATCTAAGAAGTCTTACTTACAAACCACAACCGACGAACAAAAATTTCATAAACACGATTTAGAAACTCTCGCTGTTGTTACATCTCTCAACCGGTTTAGATCCTATTTGCTAGGTTTAAAATTTACAGTCGTTACTGACTGTAATGTTTTACGAGCCACTTTTTCAAAGAAAGATATTTTGCCTCGCATTGCCCGCTTGTGGCTTATTTTACAGGAGTACAATTGCGACATATTATATAAATCAAATCATAGCATGACGCACGTGGATGCTCTAAGTCGCAACCCCATTGACGCATTTCACTATGATCTTACACCGGAAGCACTTACTTACTCTAGTTGTAAGCTCCTATAAATAAATAAAAATAAAATAAGTCTGGTATTGACTAAGAGGGTCAGAGAATGATCGAGGGCAACTTCAACAAATTTGAAAAATGATCATTTAACACGTTCACTGACACAAAGACGTTTTTAGTTTTTGGGATATGACACATAAGGTTTTCATACAAACTCATACCCCGCCTGTGGGCGGATGGTCGTATAAAATGTTTCTAGATATCTGTGATATGACAGTCCGCCCACAGGCGGTGCCGCCTATGGCCGGACTATCGTCTCAAAGGGATCTAGATACCTGTGATATGACGTTTCGTCCATTTTTTAGATAATTTGAGCCGTTTCCTGGTATTTGGGCTTGACTTTTTTTGACCAGGAGTCATCTACAAACAAAAACAACCATCAAACATAAGCAGAAACAATATACACTAAAAATATAATGAGAAATCTACTTTCTACACCTTCCGATAGCGTTAACCACGTGCACTGGTTCAGCTAATAACGAAAAACAACACAACCGCACTCCACTGTGACACTGCGCAATTGACTGTATGGGTATCTTACGGCCACAGGCGTGTCGTCTTTCTATGAAGTCTTTTTATGTGTGTGTGAGGGACGCGGGGGGCACTTCCGAAAATTTGCTCTAGACTTGTTTTCTACGACACTAAAAAAATGTGAGTTAGTGCAATACGACACAAGATCATGTGACTCCATAGTAATCTATACAAATTTAAGCGCCTTTGGCCGGTACGTCGATTTTAACATGCTAAAGTTCTCCGCCTGTCGACGCAGTGCCGTATCGTACGCGAACTTAGATTAAAACAAAAAGGGAAGATACAGCATTAGCGTCTCGTGAGTGAGCCGCCAAAATTAGGCTTAGAGGCACAATTTCACTTTAGTCACAATTTGCCCAGCGAACAGGCTACATCGCACTATTGCGGATATTCTACTGTGTAAAAAAGAGAAAGACGCTACTCCGCAGTGGCGTCGGAATCGGTCGTACGTCTGTTGCGAAGCGACCGAGACGTCAACGCGCTACTCGCTGACTCCGCGCTGACTTTGAAACTTACCACTTTGTCTCGCTCGCTCTTTACACTTTAAAGGTATGCGTGTGTGAGTGTTTGCTTAAGTAGTTGAGTAGGACTATATTTTGATTGACTACAAGTAGGAGCATGCCGTATCTTCCCTTTTTGTTTTAGTCTAAGTACGCGAAATAAAAACCGGCTCTCAACGGCGTGTCCGTGAACGTGTTAACAAAAAAGAAGCTATAACAAAATAATTCCAAATAGGTCGCACTCATTTTACATGTTTACAATATGAATAGATAACCCAGTTCCCTGAAGGATTACTTACTGGATGCTCGTGAGTGCTACATTTTCCTGTTTACGACCAATTCAATGTTTCGATTCTGCAAATCTTTTATGGCGTATGCGGCGCGCCTCACGATTCTTTTCATTTTCATGTCTCCTCATATCTGACATGTAATATTCGTTTCATTCCGATAAATAGGTATGCTCGTCTTTCTTGTCAGTATCTTATGAGGAAACATAAGGTGGCATAGTTGAAGAATAAGTTTTAACTGAAGTATAGTTGACGCGCTCTTTATTACATAAGACTTAATTGTGCAAGAGAGACAACTGCAGCTTAGACTGACCCATATAATAATAACTAAAGCATAGAAGGAGTCCAAATGAGACTCGTATAGTAATTTGTCCTATTTTTTCATAAACATTGAAGGAAAAGAGACAAAATAAGTTGCCAAAAAAGTCAATGTCTAGCGAAAAAAAAAACCGGTCACCATTTATGATACAAAATTAAAAAGTGACCAATACAAATGTAATTCGAATGGTGACCAAACGGAGTGCCCACTCAAATGCCATAGCACTCCTTTTATGCTTTAGTTATTATTCTGAGGACTGATAAACAAATGCCTATAGCGAGTTGCTAGGACATGAAGCATGTTATCTTATGACTATAATAAAGAATAATCCGAAGCACGGAGAAGCTACACATTTGAGTCGAAACATTCTAATTTATTCACCGATCATTGCGAAAGTTGCATAACTTGCAAAATAGCTGCTCGAACGCTTAAACTTAGCGACCTTTTCAGCACATACAAACATTGCAATCAAATATCATATTAAAATATAGGTACGTTTCAATCTTCTAATCTCCTTTATCACTCGCCGACAACGGAAACAGAATTCAACAAGTTCAAAGGCGAACCGACTGAAAGGAAACACCAACAAACAAGCATAAACTTGGGAAACAAACATTTAATTCCAAATGTACTTTTACGAATGAACATAAAAACTTCCAGGGCCCCACTCGGAAACTGGGAAAATATTTAGGGGTAATGTTTTTAATTAAACTTGTGTGAGGTCGCGGCATTGATGAAAGAGCTCCAACTCGGTCTGTGCGCATCCGCTGCGCTCTGCACCGACTTGGACTTTCTTTCGAAGTCCCTTTCAGCTCCGCCCGGCGGCGCTCCGAGTAGCACAGATAATTAGACTAACGCGAACATTCTAGAACTGGGACTAGCCGTGTGTAGTTTATGGCTGGCTCATCGCTACATTACGTCTGCACTCACAACCCGGTTATGCGAGCAAACAGAGGTGGCTAGCCTAATTAAAAACTTTTATGAAAACAGAAGTTAAGTTAAGAAACTTAGCTTATCCTAAGCGGGTAGCGCACTCTCCTGTGTAAATATTTTCACTTCGTCTATTGTATGCAGTCGTATTTTGCACATGCAAACTCAACTTAAGTTTCAAAACGCCCGCTATTCAGAGATCCTGGGTTCAATTCTCGGATTAGGCAAAGTTTTTGTTGGAATTTTTGAAGCTTAGTCCGATTTGTGATGATTTTTGGCAAAATAGTAATATAGGTAAAACCGATCAATTGTAGCGATAATTTAAATTATTTTATCCAGCGATGAGACAACATTTAGGCTTACAATATAATTACTTTTCTCTCTACGCTTCATGCCATAATTTGATTTTTAATCTGAATGTACGACTGTGCCAGATGGTAACAAAGAGGACATTTTATTTACAAACTCAGTCATTACCGATACGGGGCGGCGATGATAATAAAATTTAATAAAACACCGGCAGGGCCGTGTGTCCACCAGTTAAAAACCTGCATTACTGTACATTTATTGCCCAATAAAGTATTGATTACTTCGGAATGAGATAAAAAATGCGGCCGCTCCACTGTGTCCTCGGATGTTACTGTTTTATGTAGTTTTTACACCAACATAATACTAAAACAACATAGTAAAGCTAACTTTTAATTGTAACTTAAAGACTCGCTCTTTATTGCTGTAGCATAAAAAAGGGCTATATAAAAATACATTCTTAAAAAATCGGAAAAAAGAATTTTCTTTATTGACTGTTCCTACGATCCTTAAACTTTGATCGCGTCGGTGGTTAAAGATGAACTTACTTTTTTTGTGTTTGGGATTCCGTTTCATAAAGGTGGACTTATTAACTTGTAAGACTTATTTTTGTTAGTTAGGTCAAATACTAGTTAGGTAAAGACAGCAAAATGGGACTGGTACTAATTACCCGATTCTAATTTTAGTCTACACTTTGGAACAACGGGGTTGAACAAGTACGTCATGTCCGTGGGCCTAGCTGTCCGTTTGAATCTGATTGCCAATTTACTCGCATAAATGTTATTCTACGTGTTAAATAGTTATAGGCACTGTTGTGCTACATCGCTAAAATGTTTAGCATTGTAAGCAAGAAAATAAATGTAATAAGTAGGTACCTACATCTATAAATAATTTACAAAATATAACCCTGTCGCGTAGCGGTGAAATAATACTACCACTCCCTCTCTTCTTTTGGGTGTTGTAAAAGGCGACTAACGGACTAAAGACTGCACATACATCCAACAGCATGGAGCGGCGATGAGCTCACCACCTGTCGCTGAGCACATGTGCAGTCGATATTTGGTGAAAAGTGGACTACTGCAGTCTTCATCATTGCCTAGTCTCTGACTAACCCTTCGGGGATACCTATTAGTCGTGATTAATTGTATGTACAAAATATCGATATATTGTAGCAGTGTGGTATAGCGGCTCACTAAAAGAACTAACAACCCCTTCCCTTAGGTGTCGTAAAAGACGACTAACGGACTAATATGGACATACATCTAACAGCATGTAACAATGTGCTCACTCCTATCGTGGTGAGCACATTTGCATTGGTTATTTGGTGAATCGTGGACCATGGCAGTAGACTGCTTCTGGGGATAATAGTTGTGAAATTATGTATCTATCCAGCGTTTAGAGCAGTGGACCGGCAATCCAAAGGACGTGGGTTCGAATCCTCTTCGAGCTTCGTGAGACTGGTTGTTTTTTTCTAGTAAACATTACATCCTGTATGTACTTAGGGTTCACTATTTAGATTACCGCCGTGCACACACAAATTCTACGCTGACAAATATCCTTTCGCGCGACCACCGTCTGCTACAACACTTTATTCCATGATATAAAGCAAGGAACATTCGACTTTATCCCCGCAGACATAAGTACTTTATCCCCGCAGACATAAGTATCAATCGTACTGGCTAATGTACGTGCGCAGAATGTGCAGAGTCGCGGCGGACTCATCACAAATCGGTCTATTTTCATATTGAGTGATTTATTCATGCAGACGGCAGTAGGTCGTGGTTTGCGAATCCTCTTTATAAATCCATCGCGCGCCGCTGTTATTCATTCGAGGTTTTACATGGATGTTTCTGTCTTATTCCTACTTCGCATACGTTATAGCTGATCCCGGATTGTTATGGCGGAGAAGGGGTAAGGCGGTCAGCGAAAATTTGGATGTTGCGCGGGGCTTCGCTAATGTTACGCGGGCCGGGGTCCGCGGTAATTCGTAAGCACCACTCACATTTTTATCAAAAAGTTAATAAAAATGTTTAGTTTTTTAAAAACCAAATCAGCCAAGAAATCGAAAAGGTAAATGTGTTTATGATTTTATAGGAATTAATATTGTAAAACACGGCCGTAATGTGCATTTATATGAAATTTTAGAGGTAACTTCAGGATTTTTTTCCATTTAGCCAAATATTTCCAATCGTGTTTTGTCTTCGTTCATCCCCTCACACATACGCTCTGTAATACACATTGAAAATTTCAGTACGAAATATCTAATATATTTTGAATAACAACTTTTCTTACAGCCAATTTTTCCGTTTTCACCGCCTAAGGCTCTATAACTCTCTTTATTAGGTACATTAGGTAGGTACGTACTAGTGGCCCGCCCGCGACTTCGTTCGCGTGAACAACCCGTGTCAAGTGGCGAATTTAAAATTGTTTATCCATACAAACTTTGTCAAAATCAGTGAAATCGGTCGGGCCGTTCTCGAGTTTGCTCTTTGCGAACTAGGACCACAAGCCATACTTAATCGATTTATATAGATTTAGTGTGGCTTGTGGTATATATGGCTACTGAACCTAAATTATTTTGTGGAAGGTATATGAAGATATGACTAACAAATAACCTAGAGCAGCCGGCAGCTACCTCGGACAAAGAATTAGTCTTGCTATTCAAAGGGGGAACGCTGCCAGTATCTTCGGAACCTTGCCTAAAGGGACTCCTTTTAATAATATATTTTAGTTATTATATTATAAATTTTAAGGTTTTTAGTTTTAGGTTCATTGTTCTTGTAAATAAATTTCATTTTTTTTTGTTAATTAATAATAAACTTTGTAATAACGTAAATAACCTAGAATTACATGCAATAAACAATACATAAGCTTAAGGCTAGCAGCTTCATGGAAATGTGAATGCAAGACAATAGGGAAGGAACATCTCCTCTCCTTACTTCATTAAGTTTTATTTTCACTGGCACCTCGAGACCAACCGTTAGGTTATATATAAGAAGTGCCAGACGTTCCTGCGCCAGTAAACCAACTCGCGCAGGAGACCATATGCGTTAGGTCTTGACGCCGAATCAGTGCCCGCCGAAGCGCGCTCTTCATTCGGTACTCATAAGACTAGTGTCTCAGGAGAGTTTCCCTGTGAACACGTGTAGTTCACTGCCTATTTTCCAGATAGGTAACCGGAGCTGTCAAGCTCGCTCACTTCTCGTGGCACGAAGGGCACAACTCGCAGTTGCCACTGCTCGGGTCGTCAACTCTAAAGTCAACTCCGAAGGTAAAGAATATCCCCTCTCCTTACATCACTAAGTTTTATTTGTACTGGCCAACCTCGAGACCAACCGTTAGGTTATTGCAAGAAGTGCCAGACGTCCCTGCGCCAGTAGAACACTCGCGCAGGAGACCATCTGCGTTATATAACGCAGTTGCCACTGCTCGGGTCGTCAACTTTAAAGTCAACTTCGAAGGGAAGGAACAATAAAAATTCAATTGTAATCAATGTCATTTTGTAAGTTGTAACCGATTTTTCCGACCGAAATGTTACGCACATCACTTTAGAACGGCTTTACCTATTTGGGTAATTATTTTTATGTTGTATGCGTAATTGTCAGGATTGGTTTGTGGGATTTTATTTTTTTTAAGTTCGTCACGGGATACAGGGTGTTCACGCAGACGAAGTCGCGGGCGGGCCGCTAGTAAAGTATAAAAATGAATAAACATAATTTTACATAATATGTCCCTATTAAATATTATTCTACATTTAAAAAACTTCGAAAACTGCGCGGGTAGAAGGTTAAATAAGTAGTAACTTACGAGTATAAAAAATATTACAAAACTTTTTTACGGAACAAGTCGCGTTTACTAGGTATCGACAGTAATCAATGTATTTACCTACTATTATTTAATTTTACCCTTACGTAAGATTGCATTCATTCTCTTTGAGATCTCTAAATAGATACTCAAAGATCCTAATCGTTTTTAAATGGCTTACCAACTCAGCAATGGCGGAATAAGATTAACACGAATTAGAATATAAATTCCAGTAAGTATCTACCAAACAATACGGTAAGTAAACTCATACAAAAACATTTGATTAAACTTAACATAACCTTTACTGGCTTGATATGAAAAAAATATAGTTTGAATTATTACATAAATATAGTTATAAAGAATTTTTATTTTCTTTGGCTATTAGGCGGGAATCAAACCCGCATGAGGTTGTCGTCATTTTTTTCAGTGTTTAAAAAATTTACTTAAGTATATTTAAGCGTTAATAAAACGCTAAAATATTTTAAAAAACATTAATCTATAAACGCAGCTTCATCTTAACCGAATGTTCAAATATTTGTAAAAATATTTATTTCGCAATGTTGACTAAAAACATAAACATCAAGTGACAAATTTCGACGGGTAAAAACCAGACTTCGGTAGCCAAGTGGTTAAGGCAGCCGCCCGGAATGCGGAAGGTGCGTGTTCGATACCCGCCTGAGGTTGTCGTCTTTTTTCTGTGATTAAAAATTTTACATAAGTATATTTAAGCGTTAATAAAACGCTAAAATATATTTAAAAAACATTGGCTATCAAAATTAAACTTTACATTATCAAATAACATTTTTATCAACTTACCACAGTCTTACTGTGTTTTTGTTATTATAAGTATATTCTTTTGTTATTAAAACGAACATTTTAATTTAGGAACAAACTAACCACCTTACTGCACATATCTACCATAAATAATAGTAACCTAACTGTTAATTAAAGTAATTTTATTTGGCCATCTTCGTCGCGCCAACGAACGGTGCCCCTAATGAATAGCCTAGTTCATTCCCGTATCACGTTCGCTCCGCATTCCTGCACGGGGACATTCATAACAATTATATTAGCGCCGTCAGCTCTCGTGAGAGTGACGAGGGAGCTAGAAGCCAGAAAGTATTATATCCAGTGCATTTCCACTTCGTCCGTGGTCCCGTACTTGCGGATAACTTCGCGAGCGACCGATTCTTCCGAAGTTGCCTACGTGTCTCGCATTCGCACTTCATATAACCCGACCTCTCGAGCGGCGGCCTATAGATTAATACCCAGATTATTGAATCTCTTTGTCATCCTGACAATAGACAAGCCTACGTTCAGCTTATGCAAATCATGCGCAGAGCGAGCGATGATGGAGGATCCAGAAAGTTTTGTAGACTTATGTGGGTCGTATTACCTTTATGAAGAGACTCTATTTTCAAAGGAGGATTTAGACTGAAATAGTAAAACCTCTATGTATTATATTGTTTTCTAAGGTTTACGCGAACACTATACATTAAAAATGAAACACTTTCTATGGATAAGGTCGCGTTTATTAAAAGTAAATTACAACCTGTATACTATCCCACAGCTGGGCAAAGGCGACCTTCATCGAAATCAAGTTATCGCTACAATTTCTCTATGTATGAATTAAAACTAGCGAAAAGGTTGATCGATGATTCTGGTAACCAAATAACTTTTTCGAACAGAGAATGAGCATTGCGATTCAAACAAAGACCGAACTTTTATACAATTTTTTTAAGCTTATTTGTGTTTAGGTAGTGGTAATAGTGTATTTAGTAGATAGTAAAAGTATATTTAAGCTAGTGACATTTGTTTTTATTAATTTAGAAATATACAAATTCTATTGATTGTCTTTGATTTCATAATTAATAACAATTCCTTAGTGTCTATTTTTGCTATAACTATTTAAATACATTTAGATGTATACAACAAGATGCAATGAATGAATATGAATACAAGCCATTAAATACTCAATCACATTTTATACAGACAGTTTAATATTTTTAAAAGTAATGTCGTGATTTTGAAGACGTTCCAAATATTTTTTATCTTTTCAAATCACGAAAAGGAGATATTAAAACACAATACTGTTTCGGCTTTTATACGTAATGCAGTTAAAATGGAATCGCATCCGCCGTCGCCACGTTACACTGGCGAGCCATTAAAACAGCTGTAGATCCACAAACTTATCTAATTACTGCACACAGAAGGCACTCCTTAGCCGGTTCGAGTTCCGCACGTAAGTCGGCGACATCGCTCGACAGACTTTATTGCCGTCGTGGAATGATTTAATATGTTCTAAGATTTTGAATATTGCATTAAAAAGCTGAAAACATTATTCATTGTTCACTTGTTTGTTCCAGTTACGATTTTTATTTTAGAACATCGCATACGAATAATTAATAATTTGACTACAAATAATTGTAGTCAAATTATTAATTTTATGAAATTAATGGAAAGCGGGATGAGATAGTGGCTCTCTAAAATAATACTAACAACCAGTCTCTTCCCTTGGGTGTCGTAAAAGGCGAATAATGGACTAAAGACTGCACATACATCTAACTGCATAGTTGTAATTTGGTGAAACTCGGACTATGGCAGAGTACAGCTACTGCTTCTACATGTCCTCGTTGCCTGGTCTCTTAGTATCTGGTGTCTATGTATGTATTAAATTAATTGAATTCTAAAACGAGCATTCATTTGTTTGTTATTGAGGACCGTTTGGCAAACAAAATATTTTTAAATCATTGATGTATTCGGAGGCGTGAGACTGCCTAGCGCCTGCCTCAAACAATAAATAATACGTACTTATAGGTGTTGTTCCTAGGTAAAATATTTTTATGAAATGCGAAATGTAGGCCAGCCCAAATGGTGCAGCCATAAGAATTGTATGAGCGGGAAATATTAAAATTGTGTTACCTACATCTGTCTCATTACTGCCAGAGTATTACGGTGCCGTGCAATGTTAACATTTACCACGAATTTTTCATTACTCGCGGCGAAACAATAGATGAGGCGTACTTTGGAATATGAACGCAGTTTTTCTCGGAGCCGGACCACAATAAGGAAGTATACAATATAATGATGCGGCTCTTAATACACGCAACATTGTGAAATATTCAGGTTATAGACCTTTATTTTCATGAAAAGATATACATTTCACTTAAACGAATGAGAACTTATAACTAAATTACTTTTAACATACTTACTTGGAATATTTTCGGTGTGGGAGGGTTCTGCCCCACCTATAGGACTGGATAGCGAGCTCCGTAATAGCTTATTTCTGCCGCCAAGCAGCTTTTTTTTTACATTGCTGCGTTCCAGTTTGAAGGGAGCTTACTAGATCCAGTAAAATAATAGAGCATAGAGGCATAAGAGCTGAGTAGGCGGCAGCGCGTAGGCGGCGGACCGTAGCTCGTTTACAGACTCAGTGTCTTAAAAAAAACTAAACAAAAGTTTCATTTCACTTTATGTTATTTAAACCTCTAGCAGGCAAATTCGTACTTTTACTGCCTTACTTATAAGGGTCAATCCTGGGTGAAGCGTTCTTCGCGTCAGAGCCGTAGCTTTTATTTTTTCTCGTGTCTGGTAAAAACAAAAATTATACATTGCAAAAGAATTATGCACAGAAATTGATTGGGATAAAATATGTGGTCAGAGAAAGTATTAATTAACTTAATCTTGACATGTAAAAAGCTTGCCAAATCACCCCATTTTCAGTTTCAAATGAATGTTTAAGCAATTCATTCTGTAAAATATTAGTTTTAATTGATATGCTTCAATACTACATAAGTTAAGTAAACTTATAAGTGCTAATTTAATTCAGTGTGTCGTATATTATACTGTGACCTTCAAAACCAAGTATCCCAGAATTGACCCATAAACGTTACTTAAAACGAATAAACAGACAAAATTATACTATAATAATTAGTGGTATTGTTTCTGATTGATTTTTATTTTCTTTATTTTCAAAATACAAATATTTGTCAAATATCATGACATTTGACAAACTGAATATCAGTTTGTAGGCAGTAAGCAGTAAGCAGAAATTGTGTTACATTTGTTAAAAACTTACATTTTTAAATAATTTATCTGACTTTGAATACCATAACTTATAATATCACAAGAAAAACGTATTGGATAAGTTGTTGTTATTGTATAAGTAACTTACGACCGCAGAGATGCGGAGTTTTCGTTCGATCTGACGAAAGCTAACTTTGACCCGGTTTCTCACGCCTACGAATACGCGATATCAATTTTTAACGCAGCAGGATATTTTTTTGCCGGCACTCCGATTTCATCCTTCGCTGCATGGGGATTTACTCAGTTTCACTATACTATAGTCTTTTTTTGATACCCCCCCACCCATTCGATAGTAGAGTAGGTAATAAATGTCGGATATGAATATTTCGTCGTTGTACAACGAAAACCGCGTAAATTGAAAATTTTCATACATTGAGTTAGCATTACAAATCGACTAAGATCTATGTTAGAGGTATTATACACTTTTAAACTTTCGCGTTCCATTATAAATAAACATTTAGATTATCGGATTATAGGAGTCCCTAATACGTCCACAGGCCTTATTCTGGTGGTTATTCAATTGCGAACTAAAACGAAGTTGCGTTTTTACAAATACTGGATTCCACGCTGTAGATAGTTTATGACTATCTTTCCGATTGAACTTATTAGGATGCTTTTTGGTTTCAATAGCTTCACGCACTACTGTTGAATAAAAATGGCGATCTGGGGAGAGGACTGGCATTCGATGAAATTCAATCGTAATCGCTGATTTATTAGACTGGCGGTTTTTGAGTTAGAGGTATTATGTTCTATGATAACCAAGAATTACTGTTAAAAGTCATAAGGTAAAAGAAAATTATCCAAAAGTGTTTGGTAATACTCATAGGTATATACTCCTGCATCTGTGCCATCGTGTCAAGTGCAAAGAACAAGTATATACGTATGGGAGCAATTATTAATTTGCGAAAAAAACATTATGATTATGGTCGATATTTGCAGTTTTGTATCACATGAAACAGCTGTTTTTTTGCCATTTCAAAGTTATTCTTATACAAAAAGTTGTTCATGGGCTACGGTTTGAATCTCGCAGAGGAAAGTGGGAGATAGTCAGTTCAACTATTATTACACCGACATATAATCACGACTATTATCCCCGAAGGGTTAGTCAGAGACTAGGTAATGAAGACAGCAAAAGCAGTCCTCTTCTATAATCCACTTTTCACCAAATAGCCCTATCACATGTGCTCAGCGTAACAGGTGGTGAGCCCATCGCCGCTCTATGCTGTTGGATGTATGTGCAGTCTGTAGTCCGTTAGTCGCCTTTTAAAACAGCCAAGGGAAGAGAGGTAGTATTCTTTCACCGCTACGCGATATGGTTAACTATTAGCAACAATTATTACCTACATAAAACGGGCTTAACTTGTTGTGTAGTATTCATTCAATTGCTAATAAATTTCAAGTGCCGAATTACCTTTTCCTAGTCAACATAAAACAACAAAAAAAAACTTTCTTACAAATGTCTCTTTCTCTTTAGTACATAGCGAAGTGTAACTTTGCGCAAGATTTATTACATCGTTTATCCCGGCCGAAAGTTTCGAAATATCACGCAAAAAAGAATACCCAATAATCGGGGTGCCGTCCGCGACGGCCCGGATGCAGAGTTGCAGAGTTGGCATCGAACCTACACTCGAACGTTTGGCTTAGGAAGTTTGTGTTTTGAAGCCTCCTTGTATTTTTATTGTATTTTTTTGTCCACTTAGATTTTTTATGCATTTGACCACAATCTCACCTATGGGTGTCGGTTTTCTAACGCTTGATCGTAAGCTTGTGCTCACTTCGACCGTTCGTATCAGAGTGCCATTTGTGACGTTAGAGTAGAGTAGAATTTAGAGAACGCGGATTTGATGACGACATAGGTACTAGCGGCGCAGTGAGTCGCAACGAGTCAAAGTGAGCGAAGTTTACGATCGAGCGTTGGAGAATCGAGACGCTAAGGGTGTATACAGCTATACTTGTGGTAAACGCTTGTAATATGTGAATAGAGTGATGAATGTAGATATGGGATTGACATAAGCCAACGATACGTCATGGAGCTATCTTTAAATTACATACATGTATACGTCATTTTAGTGTGGATACGCCATACCATTACGAAAGTTGCTTAGATTTCGTGACCGTAACCTGTAGGCCTACTGTCACCTCTTAGAAAAAGTCGTACTATGCAGTTTCGTATACAAACTTTGCACACACTAGCACGCACTAGCTAACTGGAAAGACTAATCTAGATATAGGTAAGTACTACATTTAAAAATATAATAACATTTAAAATTTTCTTTGTTTCAGACTACAATTGAGCTGAGAAGAGTCAAGAAACTGCAAGCAAAACTAAGCAAATTGTCTTTTTTGAAGTCGTGTATCTAGATAAATCAAAATTTAAGGGCCAACATTTTCGCGCATCACTTCCTATAGACCTATTTGGCAAATGTTTTTTTGTTGTTTTTCATTGTCAGGACATTAT
This sequence comes from Scoparia ambigualis, assembly GCA_963921215.1. Taxonomy (NCBI): domain Eukaryota; kingdom Metazoa; phylum Arthropoda; class Insecta; order Lepidoptera; family Crambidae; genus Scoparia; species Scoparia ambigualis. The sequence continues at coordinate 28,954,736 of OY992506.1, forward strand.
ATCATTTTTTTTTTAAATCGTGAAGTATCACAGGGTCTTTACGCGGACGAAGTTGCGGGCGGGCTACTAGTTACTATAATATTCGTTGCAACCGCACAGCTTGTGTGCTAGGAACGGTCCGCAAACATATTTTTCTCTAAAATGTAAGTATAAAAAGTCGGTTAAGCGGCCATGTCACCTGCGATATGCCGCGACAGAGAGATCCCTCCGTCAATTCAGCATGACTAGGTCTTACTCTCTCAGCGCATCTGCAACTTGGGTAGCCCTTAATACGTCGTGCACTGCTGTGTGTGTACTGTGCTAAAAAACAGCATCAGCATCATCAGCAGCGCGCATTGTACAGCCAAGAGTATCCTTCTGTCCATGGACAGACATGACATGTCTGGACTTGGTAGAGGACTACTTTTGCTGTCCTCATTGCTTAAGTATCTAACTAACCCTTCCGGGATAATATAGTCGTGATTATATGTATGTATGTATCTATCTGTTGTTTTGCCTACTAATAGACTAAGAATTTTGACTTATATTGTTTAGCTTAAGTAAAAACTTGTACTTTAGACAAAATAACAGATAGATACGATGAGTGTGGCGATGATTTTCCGAAAATAGAATTTTACTGCAAGCGATTTTTGCATTCGCATAATTTCCCAATTTTTTATTTTCTGTGCGTTTTTTTTCCCGGGGGGGGTAAATTTCTGAATATTATTTTTTACTTTAAGTAATATATCTATTCTCAAATATTCCTCGTCACGTAATTTATACATTCGCTTACATGATCACTTGGAAATATTACTAAGCAATTTTTCCTATCTAATTTCTATGCTATTTAAAAAAAATAGGTAACATTAAAAAAAAATATTTTTTTTATCAACGTCCGGATAAAAAACTATCAAAAAAAGATTAGATTGGGAAATAATTCGAAAAGAAAAAAAGCTTTTAACAAAATCAACATCTGGAAAAAATATATATCAGTAAAAGATTTGATTGGGAAATTATGCGAATGCAAAAATCGCTTGCAGTAAAATTTGATTTTCGGAAAATCATCGCCACACTCGATACGATATGCATACTTAATTGGAAGTGCACCTGACCCACGAATGTCGGAAGGTTTTCTTTGTCATACCAAACACCTTTGCCTTATAAAGCTCCATTATTATATTGATGAAGTATTTATATTTTTTTTGCAATGCTTAAAATATAGAGAGACCATATCCCCAGAACTGTGTCTAAAAATTTCCATATTCCTGTGTTCCGTGAACCGACATTCGAAGCGCGTGCACAACTAGTTACTAAGACTATTCTTACGAATAACATGCTTTTATTGCATTACACGTTGAAAGAGGCTTCCCATTTCTTTAGCAGACATATTACCCTGCCGCGCTGTCAAAATACCAGTGTCGCAAAAGAGAAGAGGGCAACGATTTAATTGAATGTTTCACAAATAATGGGGCAAGAATAACAATATTCTTGCAATTTTCGACGGTGAACAAAGGCGTCGCGAACGGCGGACTCGCTTAGGCCCCGATTACACGCTGCGTCTTTTAGCAGCAGCAGGTTAGCAGCTACTACTTATAGGTTGGCAAATTCATACGTGACAGATCCATGGCACAGTATAAATATGCCCATGGTCTGCGGTATGGGGGAAGAAAGGTTGCGGGGCGGGAAAAAAGGGCGCGGGCGGCGGGACCGCGTAGTAGAAACGTCAGTTGTGTCATAGTGAATAAAACAAGTACGGTGACTTGGCAGCCGAGCGAGCGATAATTGCCTAAACTGTAGGGTTGTCACTTTACGAGCGGCAGCAGCGGGTGAACTCGTCAGTGTGTGCGTGCGCCGACGCGTACGTAAGGGATGGCTCGGCCGCGCTCACATACAAGCCGCGCTCGGTGCCTATATATGAAGATAGCATAATTGTTTTATTCTACTATGGTAGTGTGCAGATGCCACCCTTCCCCCGCCGGCGCCCGCGGACCGTTGGGCTGTCACGTACGAATTTCCCAGCCTATAGCAATCTACGTTTTGTTGCGCGTTATATTATATTAATTCAATCGCGATACGCAGCTGCATCACTGTTCAACCCTAGTCTGGTCTGACCTGATCTACATTGATACAAACGCGCGTCACTATCTAAACAATAACCAGGGCTGCGATGCAGTTGCGCGTTTCAAAATACACGTTCGTGTCGCTACTAAAAGTCGCAGTGTGTAGTTGCCTTAGCCGACCTGTCGATAGCGCCACTAGCGTTTCGAAGTGTCACGTTTAGAGCTCTATTGCGTGCTGGTAAGATAAAATTTAGCATTACGCCATTCGCCTAAGGAGCAGATATTATTTTTGGTGTGTCGCCCCATTCACACGCACGAGGCGCACATTGTTCGCGACGATACGCGGCGCTGGAGAATGATTTTTGTGCCCGAAGCAGTTCTCCACAATAATGAGTCACTCGACGTATTGTCCCGTGAGCGCCATCTCGTCTAAATTACGAAGCCATTGTTACTGAGATATTGTTCGTCGCCTCGTGAATATGTGCGAAAGGAAATGAAACTGTACCCCAGTGGCCGTCATCGTTTGTTGCGTTACGTACACACACACACACACACACACCCACACACACACACCCACACACACCGACCAATCTCTATTTTTCTGTGTGGTGTGGAGGTGGCTGTGCATCAACACGTAGCAGCACCTTTATATACCAATCTTAATTAAAAAACAAATGAAGTATCCCTAATAGAACAGCGACTTATTGTTTTGCATTTGTTTTTTTGTTTTGCCTTTAGAACGAATTGAAACTTCAAAAAAGATACCGGTACCAGCGCTCGAAACAACGACCTTTGTAGTAATCAGGGCGAATGCTCTTTCAATGTAGCACTGAGACACTCGTCTTACTTTTTTACTCGTTACACTAGTTTACTATTCGACTTTTAGAGTGCTGTTAAATATTACGAAAGACATATCAGACGATGAATTTCATATTATGGATTTCTTAAGACTAGTTTGTAATTAATTTTAAATTGTTAACGGTACTTCAAAGTCTCCAGCTCGCGGCGCATTATAGTCTATCCAAGCGATCGCACGGTGCGAGCAGACCAATTTCCTATTTCGTATCCTTCTCAAACACCAAACACTAGGACACCGCACCGCACCGCCCGATCCTATTTCCTTCGAACTGTATTTAATAACCTCTCCCATATCGGACTGCATCTGTACTGAACCGTTTTTATACTTTAATAGTTCTACTGTACAGTTAGTTCGGCTTGTTAACTTTCTGAAGTTCGCAGAGTCTTATTCGAAGTTGGCAAGGCGGGCCCTGTATTTGGGGATAATAAAATCAGGAGCTCTTAGCCTTACAGACGCTTAATTCTATTAAAATATTGCTAATGCATTCTTTTCTATTTTACATACATACGTCACGAAAACTGTCCCCGAAGGGTTAGTCTGCCATAGTCCACTTTTTACCAAATAGAGACTGCAAATGTGCTCAGCGTGACCGGTAGTGAGCCCATCGCCGCTCTATGCTGTTGAATGTATGTGCAGTCTTTAGTCCATTAGTCGCATTTTACGACACCCAAGGGAAGAGAGGGGGTGGTAGTATTCTTTCACCGCTATACGCGACACGGTTAAATTCTATTTTACATAACGTTCTGTATCTGCTTTAAATGTGTGTGATTTACAGCACAAAAACCGAAACACTTAGATACTGAAAAAATAGACAATCAATAATAGTTTTAACGATCTTAAGTAAAACCATTTTTAAGAAGGTACCTAAATATCAACTAAACTAAAGGTACCCAAGACCGACGAGCATAATGATAAACATTATAGGTACCGATAGACATGCTCATTACTAGCATGGAAGCATGCCACTATTGAGCAATTGCTACTTAGTAGTATGTGTGTAAAAGCGTTGCAGTAATCAGCATGCTTATTACGTATACGCTTGTAATAAGCATGCTAATAAGCATACTTATTTAGTAGCATGTCTATCAGTACCAAGAATAAATAAAGCAAAAGATGTGTGTTAGAATCGTGGCTAATGAAAAGCGGTGGTGTCTGCCTACCCATCCGGGCAGCGGGCGTGACATATGTAAATATTAACTAACTACTAAAGCTTAGTGTGCTAACTATATTTTAATGATTTATATACATATAATTTTTTTTTAATGCTTAAATATACTTAAGTAAAATTTTAAACACTAAAATAAAATTTACTAAATATGTTTTCTTTAAATTATGAATTTCATTGTAGTGCACTTCAAGATTACTAATTATACCGCATGGTCTCAAAAAAAATTATAACCTACTTTATAACTTATAGGATGTGAAAACTTGTTAGTAGCTAATAGATATTTTAAGTTTGATTAGAGCAAATGTTTGCAACAGCTGTAAGTTTTCCTATTAAATTAAATAAATGAAATAAATAATCACGACTATTATCCCAGAAGGGTTAGTCAGAGACTAGGCAATAAGGACAGCAAAAGCAGTCCTCTGCCATAGTACACTTTTCACCAAATAGCGACTTCACATGTGCTCAGCGTGACAGGTTGTGAGCCCATAGCCGCTCTGTGCTGTTGGATGTATTTGGAGTCTTTAGTCCGTTAGTCGCCTTTTACGACACCCAACGGAAGAGAAGGGGTAGTATTCTTTTAATGAGCCGCTGCGCGACAGCTCTATTTTTTTACCCATATGAATAACAAAAACAAAATCAGAGGAGCATTTTCATAATTCTCGGAAATCTGCAGCCGTATAAGTGAGTTCTTTAGCGTTCCGCTGGAGATATCAGTCCGCTACTCTTTCAGCGGAAATTTTGTGGAGAAATGCCCGCATTTATTTTTCATTGTAAACTTCGTACGCAGAGATGAACAAGTTATTTATTGTTGCAACTACATTTCTCGGTACCTTAGTAAGTATAATTTGTCAGATGCAAGTGTTACTGGAACTGGGAATAATCGGAATAAGTACCATTTACCACTGTCTTATTAAATTATGTTTACTATTTTCGTAGAAGCTACGAACTATTTAGACTGGTCTTGTTAACTTTTAAGGATAATTTCGTTTTGATGTAGGTGTTTTTTGTATATTTTCCTAAATAGTACTTACCTATTTGAAATGAAAAAAATGTACAGAATATAGAGTGAGGAATTAACAAATAATGAAAGTGCATACCTACTGTTAAAATAAAAAAAATACAAATTTACAAATACAGACCTCTATTTCTTGATTTTAGTAAACTCGTTTGCAGATTTTTGTGGTCAGTAAAGCCAGGAATCACAAACTATGTAAGGTGCTATTAAATCAATGGCGTATATTCAAAGTACAGGTAGTCTACGCCAAAATAAAAATATTTTCCCCAATTAACAGTAGTATTTTGTCATTGGTTTAGATTTTAATTTTTCAAACAAAATAATTTACTATTTAATTGGCAAAAACTGCATCATACTGCAGATGCCTTCACTCACACATGCGACTGCATTGTTGAAGTCGTTACACTCACAATGACGACAGCGACGCAGTTTTTGCTAATTATATAATAAATTATTTTGTTTGAAAAATTAAAATCTAAACCAAAGATAAATACTACTGTTTATTGGGGAAAATATTTTTATTTTGGCGCAAACTACCTGTACTTTAAATATACGCCATTAATTTAATAGCACCTTATTCCTAGGCTTGCCAACCGTCCCTGATTTTCGGGACGGCCCGCTTCTGGGTCAATTTTAAGCCGTCACGCCGTGACCCCTTGCGAGACGCTTTTTGTCCCGGAAGTCAGTGGTAATATGAAGTATCTATCTCGTACCAACTACCCTCAGGCTAGGCCCGAGTAATTTGTTACGCATTTTTTAAATGTCTTATTAAGTAAATAATTGTAATTGTAAAGTAAGAAAAAGGAATAAAATTAATTTCTCAATGCAATGCGTATTTCGCGTCAGGTGCGGAGCAATCGGTGTTCGTTCACTGTGCGGGCGGGGCGGTCGGTGCGTTGCGCGGGGGTGGGTCCGCCCGAGTCGCCCGGAGTCCCGAAAATAAACGTTTTGAAATATTTAGAAGATCATTTTGACATTCGGACAATAATCACCTGTCAGTCAGTACTAAGAATAATCACATTAAAATCGATATTTAGTTTTTCGGAACTCTCAGAAGCTGCAAAGAAGTTAAAACTGTTGATCGATTGGATATGGATAAACTTGACGATGAGTATTGTGTTATTATGGATATGTTAAAGTCATTAATAGAAGAAAAACAAAAATCAGCCTCTGAAAAAGTATTGGGTGCTTATGAACAATGGCACAAATTATTTATGTCCATGAATTATTTATGGTACCTCTACCTGGCTTTCTACATATCTTTCAAATGGTATAGCTTTGATAATACCACCTTTAAATGCATCAGTAGAGAGAGTGTTTTCTCTCTGTGGAAATGCATGGACAGACAGCAGAAATAAGCTGTCTGTCGACCACGTCAAGGCTGAACTACAAATTAAAATTAATTTAGATCAAAAATGCAGCGAATTTTGTGACTACATATTGCAAAACAGAAACTAGTTAAAATGCGCAAAATTGCAAAATAAGTAAGTAAGTACAGTTTCAAAATTAAAAAATAAATTAAATAAATAATTTAAAATGTTTGTTTTGATTTATTTATTAAATGATAAAAAATATAGGTAGGTATTAGGTAGGTATGTAGTTTTTTTTCTAACCATTTTATATGTGTACCCCAAGCACGAACCATTATGGTACTAGTTAAGGTAATCGTAATCGTATTATTTTGTATGAAAACCATAAAGTTACTAAACCTTTTTCATACAAAATAATACGATTACGATTACCTTAACTAGTACCATAATGGTTCGTGCTTGGGGTAGTGGTGTGTTGTGTCCCGCGTAATATACCCAAGTCTCGGATGTAGAGCTGGGTAATCCCGGAAATTTCTTTTTTGGAGTTGGCAAGCCTACTTATACCCCTCATTTTAATGAAATTTAGGGTGAGTTCCACCATTATACTGAACAACTTTCCCCAAGAAACCTATGTGCTAAAATGACAAAAATATTTCGACCTCCCATACAAAACTATCCGATCAGCTGACAATAATAGTATGGGAGGTCGAAATTTTTTTGTCATTTTGAATCATTTTGTTCATGTGAAACTCACCCTTAATTTCATTAAAACGACTAATAAATGAGGGTGTATAAGTACTCGTACATATATGCCGAGATTAAGTAAATTAATATATGAAGTCTCTTAAGTGTGTAGTACCTCAGATGGACACAAAAACACACACAACCTACTAATCAAACTTAAACTCTGAACTCTAAAGAAATGTAACAAGTAACAATAGCGTAACGTAACAGTACCCACAGCAAGGTAAACAGATCCAAAATAAAAGGTACAATAGGCGGGGAACAACAAAAAACAGGTTGGAATCAAACGTGCCGGTAATTCGAAATTATTTCTTTGTCGAGTTAATGTCAACCTTCTTTACCTCTTACGAACTCCAACGTTCCGATAAAGGTAAAAGTTCGTTCGCAGTTAAGTTCTGACATCGTCGATAAGCTTGTTCTTAGCTCTTAACTACAAACACTTTTGTTTTTAAGTATGGGTTCGAAATTTCTGAGTCAGATCTTAACTTATTTTTTCAAGTCATGATTATAGTGCCTTCTGAAGCGCGGGTTGATCAACTATCCGGTAAGCCGGTATAGTGGAAGTTTCATAACACGTAAAATAGCAAAGAAAACCCAAACTCAAACTAGCACAATTAGGCTTTATTAGTGTAAGTGTAAACTCTGTCAAATGAAAAAATGACTTTCCCACTCTCACTCTAATCGCTTAGTTAGCCCAACTTAAGCTTAGAAGCTAGATAATAGTAACTAGATAACTGATAAATATAATTAAATAAGTACATGCTCATTATACATAGAGTAAGAGTTTTTTATTACGAGTTTTTTCGAAGCTTCTCTTGGGCTAGATAATTGGTGTGATTGTAGGAAAAGATTTATTTATAGAAAACACCCAGATCTGAAATCAATTTAAAAAGTTAAAACTAACGGTGTCGCGTAGCGGTTAAAGAATACAAGCATCCTCTCTCTACCCTTGGGTGTCGTAAAAGGCGACTAACGGACTAAAGACTGCACACACATCCAACAGCTTAGAATTGCGATGAGCTCACCACTTGTCACGTCAGCGTGCTCAGGCACATGTCGCTATTTAGTAAAAAATGGACTATGGCAGAGAACTACTTTTGCGGTCCTCATTGCCTAGTCTCTGACTAACCCTTCGGGGATAATAGTCGATAAAAAACATCGACTTTTGCAACTGGGCCCGTTGAATGAACGCACTAGCTTTTTCAAACCACTCTCAAATCTATTCATGCCTTATTTTTACGACTGAAATATTCTGATAGCATACGGGACAAACGGCATAATTTGCCTACCTAACGAAGCATGGAGGGTTGTAGCTAGACCCAATTTTTGTTCACCCATCTAGATTTCAAACGGGCTTAACCTCTCTTCTGTGAGAATCCAGACACAATGGAAATTCAATTCTTAATAACCACCAGCAAACCAGCAGCAGCATTATTTTTGTAATGTGGAGTCTGAGCAGTAGATATTAGGTAATGGAAGTTCGGTCTTCTCGTAAAAATAATACGATTATAAGATCACGTCTTTATTTTGTTTACACCATTGCCACCACACATATATTACAAAAGGTTATGGGAAATATATAACAATGTTTTTCTATTTTTGAGAATCGAATATACGTTTAAGATTGACGTGTGAAAAAGATGGTTGTAGTGACAACCGTGTGTACAAATAAAGACGTGATCTTTTATTCGTGTTAATTTTTACGAGAAGACCGAACTTCCATTACCTAATATCTACTGCTCAGACTTCACATTACATACTACTACTTACTATTCATGTAAAAAGGACTTTTTAAACTTTTCTTTTTAAACAAGTTTTATAAAAACCTTAAACACACTATTAACTAACAGTTTGTCTAGTTTTTTTTAATTTCTGATTTCTTACTTTTTAGCTACAAATAATGTATAATAGCCTACCTCTTTAATAACTGATATCGGTTTTCTTACAGAGGATAAGCAATGTAGCTTAGTTTTAGCAATCGTGGATATCAGAATATAACCGTTTGAGCCATTACGAACTTTTGTACCGGGTTATTCTTTCGCTCTTAAACTTTTTTCTTCTTTTTCTACTCTTCACTCATTCGTTCTAATCTTACTATAGTAGGTATAAAATTTTACGAAAAACTTATTCTAATATCTGCGTAAATTGCGAAAATTATTGCCGCATAGAGGTATCCTGAGAGAAAGTGGGGCGTTAAAAGCCTTTGACATTTATTTTAATATCTCTGATCCTTTCGGTAAAAAGTTGCTAATTAGCTCGCTTTAATAACAAGCCCTCGTTTTCCCAACGTCGGTAATATTATGCTTGTTTTAAAAATGTCTTTTATTAATGTATGTTTAACCCGAATTGGCCCTTAAAAGTACAGCTGTGTTGTTGTAAGTGGAAAGGGCCCTGATGACTACGCTAATCCCGCTAATTATATTTTGCTCGAAACCGCCTCTATGGTCTAGTGGTAGAACCAAAAAAATACTCACAATCGCTTTTGCTGCAGTTTTGCCACTCGCTGACAGACGAGTCAAAGACAAATGTTTATAAAAAATCTGTGCAGTTAAACTTGTGTTACGCGATCGCTAGCCTCGGTTGTAGAGTGTTCAAACGCCCAACCCGATATCCGGAGGTCCTGGGTAGTGTTACCATTTAGGAATTTAAAAAGTCCCGACCAAAAACCTGACATTTTGACAAAAGTCCGGACATTTTAGTAACAAAATGGAAACATTACTCACTTATTATATTGTCTCTTTAGATAAATGAGAAGTTAATAAAGATTAACTTATTTGATATTGCTTAATATGTGGTTCTGTTACTCATATTCCAAAATCCGGACAAATTAAAGAGCAGGACAAAATCCGGACTAGGGTCTAAAAGTCCGGACATGTCTGGACTAATCCGGACAGATGGTAACACTAGTCCTGGGTGTATTTCCATACCACCAAACCCTATCTTTCTCTTTCTTTAACAAAAACCCGCATTTGGCGAGCGAGTGAATTAAGCCAAAACCATCCATTGACCGATGACTAATTGATACAGTGGGGTGTTTGGCTAAGCTATTTATTACTATCCGATGCGATGAACGTGACAAAAGTTCAAAATTATATAGGTTATAATGGATGACGCGTAAAATAACCCTCACAACGTTTTAATTGTAAAAGGATTTTATGAATATTAATTGGCGATTATATCAAAACATCACAGGCCTTTGTACAGTAGGTACTGAGGAATCTTCTAAAACAGGAATGCTCCTAAAAGCGCGCTGGGGTGAAGTTTCATGCCAAAATATGGTTAAACATTTTCATGACCTGACGACGCACACAAAATATCTCGGAATACTCTTGATGCAAAATATTTAATAAAAACTATGTTTTACAGCACAGTTTTTCTCCAAGGATTACTGAAGACATCAAATACCGAGTCTTAAATAAATAAGTTCTTTATTAAATATTTCTGTGTTTTTTAAACACTAAATCCCACAATATTTTTCGTACGTTCAAAATATATGAGAATTTGACGCAGTAACAATTACACTATAAATAAATAAATAAATAAATAAATTTTTGTTTACGCTCACACCAATTATCTAGACCAAGGTGAGTATTCTTGTGAAACTCGTTTATATGGTAAGATAACGGATAAATATACATAAACATAGAAAAAACACCCAGACCCGAAATCTATTTAGAAAAACAGTTTTTCTCTAAATTGACCCGACCGGGGATCGAACCCGGGACCTCAGAGATGGCGACACCATGAAAACCGGTGTACAAACCACTCGACCAAGGAGGTCGTCAACTATACAAACTATACCATTTCAATACACTGTATGAATTTCAATTCATGACTGCGTACAAAATATTAAGAAGGTAAGGCGGCTCGCGGCAAGTACAAGGCAGCAGCGTAGCAGTGCTACACGTCGTAGCGATGCAGCATGTCGTAGCGTTGCAAACCAACTCAAATACGGTTATAATAGAAATCGATGTAACAAACAACGGATTCGCTACGTGTATTCTTCACGTGGCCATCACCACGACACGGAAAACACGAGTCGAGGTTTTACTATTTGTAGGTTTTTATTCTTTAGTCATCTGAATCGCATGCCCCCGAGAATCATGTAAAGTACAGGGTCAAGCTTGCATAATGTCAGCTGCTACTACCCCTCGAGGAACCATAAGTTTTACGCTACTCATAAATCAAGATACGCTGTAAAAGCCACTATCGGCTAACATAGCATACTCTTTCCTTTGACCATGTAGATTAAAGTCCGAAAATTAAGTTTCAAGGCTACACGCAAAAGCATTACGACACACGCAGCTTTGCTACGATTTCATAGTCTCTCACTGCGTTTATTTAGTTACATTAAAACAAGGGGTCGTAGGGCGGTTTGATGTGTGCTCAAGTGTGCGATGTTGAGCAAGCTGCGTCTGCCGTCAAGTCCTATACACACACGTCCTCGTCGTCGACCCTGGAAATGCTGCCGTCACTAAGCAAGCATCGCACACCTACCATCTACCTTGCGACGTGCAGTAGCCGAGTGTGTGGAGCTAACCCGCCAGTGATATCCCGCACGGTGGGCCATTCCCTTATTCTCAATCCCATGTAATGGCATTGGGACGGAGACCCGAAATGAAACAATCTCTTGCGTTGAATCAATTCTCCTTTATCCTCTAGTGTATCATCTTAAATACTAATTAACATCACATCTATACGTGACTAGAGGAAGGACGCCTTGTCAATCAGGAAGACCTTAATTATCACGTACTATTGAGTACGTGCTGATAGTGTAATTCACTATATCACACCTCCCCTGAAAAGGCTAGGCATCCCTTCCCTGAAAAGTAAACTCTTATTTTCTAAATATCTTAGTCCTATTCTTATGAACTATATATTCTTTATTATTCTTTAATATTTTTACATTAGTACCTAGCTCTTCTAAAACTTCAAATGGACCTAAATACAAGTCATTCAATTTATTATAATTTTCATTCTTATACAAGAGTAGATCACCTTTTTTGTAGTGTACTTCCTTACAATCTAAATCATAATTAGTTTTTCTACTTTGTTTTGATATTAATAAGTTGTTCCTGGCATCATTATGAGCTTTTTGCAATCTAAATTTTAACTCCGATGGATAATTGTCGTATACATATAAGGGATCAACTTTACTAACTAAATTACTAGGTACGTTACATGTTTTCCCAAAAACTAGTTCATAAGGGGAGTATTTGGTACTAGTATTTACAGAATTATTATAAGCAAAGCACCAATATGGTATCCAGGTACTCCAATTTGCCGACTGATTCTGTGTTTGTATTCTCAAGTAACATCCGAGATGTTTGTGCCAGTTTTCTAGCGAACCTATACTCTCATGATGATAGGGTGTTGAATTTAACTTATCAATATTTAGCAATTTACATACTGTTTCTAACGTGGAATTAATAAATTCCGTTCCACAGTCAGTCGCAATAACCCTGGGAGTACCATATCGTAAAATAAAATTTTCAGTAAAAACCCTAGCAACAGTTTCAGCTGACTTATCAAGTATTGGGTAAGCTTCTACAAACTTTGTCAATTCGCATTGTATTGTTAATATGTATTTATTACCCAAATTATCGACCTCCAACGGCCCCACAATATCTAAATATAATTTTTCAAAAGAAGTAGATGCTGTAGTGGTTATTACCATTTTCTCTTTATTATTTTTATTACAAAATTTCTGCTTTTGGCAATCTTTACAGCGAGTCACATATTCAGTTATGTCTTTTTGCATATTACTCCAAAAATATTTTTTTCGAATATTCTTAGTCATTTTATTTATGCCTACATGACCACTTGTCGGCAATAAATGATAATCATTTAGTATAACACGTATCAAGTCTTTATTTGTAACATGTTCAACTTGGTTATTAATAATACATAACCGCGGTAATTCTTTATGTTTCATGAAAGTTTGGGTCAAAATTTTAATAAACTTTTTATTAAACCCATTTTTAATCACAACGACTTCTACAATATTATATTTTTTACATAATGCACTCAGTTCTCCTATCGTTGCGTCTCGGCGCGCCTCCGTTAGTAGAGATTCCTGATTTATGTAAATAGTAGAGTCACTAAATAACATATCACCCGTCTGTGAGACGTATCTTTTCTTTTTCCTCAACTTCACGAAGTTTTCATACGAACAAATATCTAACCTTACATCATTTTGTGATTTCTGCATAATATCTACCACTCTTGGTTGCCTATGATCAACAGGGGGCTCAACCCTGCTACTTCCAGAGGTAGCGGGTTCATTATTTTGCTCCATGGTTCTTTTCATTGAACGGGTTACTACCCCCAAAAAATTTGAATTTAGATTTTTTAACTCGTCTGATGTTATAATGACTCTCGATAAGGCATCTGCCGTTACATTTTCGGAACCTTTTATGTATTCAATATCGAAATCATATTCTTCTAAACAAAGTCTAAACTTAGTTAAACGGCTACTAGGATCTTTTATGCTAAATAAATGAACCAATGGTCTATGATCTGTTAATACTTTAAATTTTCGTCCGTATAAATATGGTCGAAAATGTTTTATAGCCCACACTACCCCTAATAACTCTTTATGAATGGTTGGGTAGTTTATTTCTGAACTGTTTAATTGTCTGCTTGCATAAGCTACGGGCTTATTATTTCCATTTGATAATACAGCCCCCAAGGCTACCCCTGACGCATCGGTTTGCAACCGGAAAACATTATCTTTTCCAAAATCTGGATAATCTAAGACAGGAAATGAACTAAGTGACTTTTTTAAGGTCTGAAATGCCACGTCACATTCTTCCGTCCACTGAAACTCGACATGTTTCTTACAAAGACGGTTTAGTGGGTACACTATTGTGGCAAAGTTTTTTATGAATTTTCTATAAAAGTTCGCAAAAGCCACAAAACGACGAATCTCATTTACATTTTTAGGTACTGGGAACTTTTCCAAGACCTCGATTTTACTGTTGTCTGGCAACACCCCGTTTGGCGTAATAACATGCCCTAAATAATTAATTTCTTTCCTCAAAAATTCGCACTTACAAGGGTTTAGTTTTAAATTAACTGACCTAAACCTCTCAAATACACTCATTAAATTTGTATTATGCTGCGATAGGCTTTTCCCGAAAACTATTACGTCATCGAGATATAGAAAACATATCTCGTGATTTAAACCCGATAGAGCCATAGACATAAGTTTAGAAAATACGCTAGGACTCGTTTTGAGACCCATAGGTAATCTTTTCAGTTGATATTGCTTATCAGCTGTAAAAGAAGTGAATTTTCTACATTCTGGTGATAACCCTAGCTGGTAATAACTAGAACTGAGGTCTAAATGAGAATAGTATAAGCATCCCGAAAGTGAGTCAATAATTTCTTGTATATTTGGTAACGGGAACTTTTCGTCTACTATTTTTTTATTTAAAAGTCTATAATCTATTACGATTCTCCACTTTTTTTCACCGCTACTGTCAGCTTTTTTCGGAAGTAATAATAATGGAGAAGACCATTCGCTGGTACACTCTTCGATAATATCTTCTTCTAACAATTTACCTACCTGTTTTATTAACTCAGCCTTCTGAGCGTGCGGTATTCTATACGGTTTGACATAAACAGGAGACGCGTCATTTTGCAGTTTAATGTTGTACTCGTATAAGTTTGTAACGGATAGCTTTTCACCCGGCATATGAAAGATATCTGCATATTTTGCACATATTTTCTCAATAGACCGTCTCTCTTCATCACCAAGATATGTTTTTAATTTAAGAAAATCGAATAGTTGTTTAACCCTCTCGACAGATTTTCCGTTTTCCGTATCAAAAGAGCATACGAAATAATCCGAGTATTTTCTAATTTTCGGGCTAAAGTTATTTAATTTTACATCTTCTTCCCGTGTGTTTAAAAATCGCACCGGAATCTTTTTCCCGTCTCCTACTACCACGGCGCCTGCTACAAATACGCCTGCAATAACTTCCTCCGCTAAAATGACACATTCGCCCTTTATCTCTGACGAAACATATTTTACGACCTCACATCTCCCTGGAATAGTCGTTATTATGTTTTTACCTAAGCCTAATTCTAGACTTATCTTATCCTGTAATGTAACCAGCTTATTTTCATAGTTAATTTTACAACTATATTTTAATAAAAAATCTTCTCCTAAAATTCCATCATTTTTACAGTGGAAGTTGCTAAACACATAAAACTTATGCCTAAAATTATAATTGTTAACACATAAGTCTAGATAAACATAACCTATTGATACTAAATCCCCACATACTCCTTTAATCTTAATTTCATCCCTTACTAGCTTTGCGTCGCGGGACACGCTACGGAGTTTATTTAACCAATCTAACTTTAAAATTGAAATGCTTGCTCCTGTGTCTACTAATAGAGAAATTTGAGTTTGACTACAAGTAAAACAAACGTAATTACCACTACCATAACTACAAATATCTACCTCAGCGCTATTCAGAACGAAAAAAATCATCGCTATGATGTTCGTTCTGACGTATACTCTGACGTTCACTTTCGTTCTCGTCATTAGACTGTTCTGCTGAGTCAACTAAGAAATGTACATTCCTACGTTTATTATGAGGTGACGTAAACCTGGTGTTGCGCTGACCCTGAAACCTATTCGAGTTATAGTAGGCACGACCCCGACCTTGCTGACTCGTCGCGTTGTTGTTACGTGACTTATTATATTGTTGATGATAGTTTTTATTTATCTTTTCAAATCGCTGGTTCGAAACATAGTTAACATAATTGTTTATTGGTGGTTTCACTACCGAGTCTTCTTGTTCTAAGGCTATAGTTATTGCCTGCCTAACTGTGCTTACGGACCTAGACGTAACTATAATGCTTGTACGAGCATTGTTTAGGCCGTCAGCGAAACGCTTGATAGCCATTTTTTCATTAATCGGCTTTAATAAATTATAATTATAATGTTATTTGTAATTCTACAGCATCTATCCCTTTTTTACATAAGTCTGCAGATATTTGTTTAAAAATATTTTTAATTTCCTTTGCTCTTAAAAACTTATTCTGCCCCTGAGCGGAATAACGTTTGTCTTTACTTAATTTAATAATAGAGTCTCTAATAGCCTTAAGCTCACTCAAGAGTTCTGACAGGTTTGCCATGAACACACTTTAGAAAAAAAAATCACTCACACACACACATAGATTCTTGGTAGCATAGTTATATTAATTCGTGCTGGCTTACACGTTCTGTGCTGGTCCAATTGCCCGTCGAACCGCTCTGCGTTCTACCTCTTCTAATAGTCGTGCGTTGAAGTAACGTAGCAGCCTAAGTACTATATAGCCCGCTAGTACAACGACGATGGTCAGTAAAAAGATCTCTGAAAGTTGCATCCCAACGGCCAAGGGAGTTGATGCTGCCGCCGATTGAGTTGGTGATTGACTGACAATAATATTGTCTTTAGATTGTGGGTTTCCCATAGTTAAACAATTTTGGCTTACAGTTTTTCTTCTTATTTCCTTCGTCCTTCTTGTAGGCCCGTGTAGCACTATTTTCCTGATATTTTGTAGACTTCAACTAGCGATTTCGCGGCGCGGACTTGTGACGTCCTGTCACGGTCGCCATGTAATGGCGTTGGGACGGAGACCCGAAATGAAACAATCTCTTGCGTTGAATCAATTCTCCTTTATCCTCTAGTGTATCATCTTAAATACTAATTAACATCACATCTATACGTGACTAGAGGAAGGACGCCTTGTCAATCAGGAAGACCTTAATTATCACGTACTATTGAGTACGTGCTGATAGTGTAATTCACTATATCACACCCATGATCCTATCCATAGCAACTCCCCTCCTTACCACTTTCCTTCCCCTTTTCCTAATCCTATCCCATCCCATCCTTGGAGGGATGACAACCTCGACCCCAACATTGTCACTCTTCGTTTCTACACAAAAATGGCACATTTTCAGAAACGAATTTACCCCAGGAGGGTACCGGCAAGGCCGGAGAACCCCTCCCTGGGCCTTCGGGCTCAGGCTGCCCCTTGTATCTGGGGGGGGCAAAAAATTTGCCAATTTTTGAGGCTGCCTTAGGCAGCAACCTTTCCGTCCCGCAAGGGACCCATGCGCGCAACACTCCTTCGGGAGTAGGCGGGTTTAAGGCGGGCCCTACCGCGAGACACAGTGGGGATGGACACCTTCGGGGACCAACCCCACCAGCTGGACGTGGTAGGAACCGTGGGGGCTTCAGGGGTTCAGGTGCACCGGCACGGCATCCGCCGCAGACGGGATCCGCGCGGGGGCCCAGGGGGAGTGGGAACCTTAGGGGCCCCAACCCGCTGGGAACCATGAGCGAGAACCAAGCGGCCGGAAGTCTGCTGCTTGGTAAGGGGAGGGCGTCAGTACCTGCCGAGCAATCCCATGTGGAGGGCCTTGGAATGCTGGGGCAACGCGAATTGGGTCCTGATGGGATCCGTCCTGTAGACACCGCCGGACCATCGACGCAGAAGGTACTGGGTCCTCTTGGGATCCGACCTGACGCTCCCAGGTCTGATACAGGGGGGGGCTCGGGCAAGAAGCCGTGGCATAGGTCGGGCAACCGCAAGCGTCAGGCCAAGCTGCTTAGGCAGCGGGCCGAGGGGGAGATGACGGCTGACGCGGTGGAGCGCTCGAAAAGGCTGAGGGAGGTCAGCAATGAGAGTCAGGAGGCGCTTGATGCCAAACGCGTTAAGACTCACGGGTCTTACGCGGGGGCAGTAAGTGCCTATAAGATGGCCATCATTGCTGATGATTACCCTGCGACTACGCTGGGAGAGGGTCACTACGTGGCGATCCAAGGAACCATTTGGGACCTGCTGGAGGCTGCGCCTGACCCTCTGCCAGTGGTAAACATCGGAGGCATCTCGTCGGGGGCTATACTCTTCACGTGTGAGGGGAGTAACTCGGCGAACTGGCTCCGAGCGCAGGACGGCCTTGTCGTGGAGGGCGTCGTGGTCAGGGTGGTTGATGCGAAGGACCTTCCGAAGCCAGTTAAAATGGCTTGGAAATCCAGAAACATCAGCCGCCTTGAGGTAGGCAGAGTTTTGAGGATGTTGCAGAGGTACCATCCTGGCTTGCGGACTTCGAGCTGGAAGATCGTCGACACTAAGGTCGAGGGTCTAACAGTTCGTAGGATCGTGTTGATGGATGGTGCCTCTGCAGCATTCATCAAAGCGGAGGGCTACTGCCTTAATACAGGCATCGACAAGAGCGTCTTTAAGCTTCTGGAGGAGAGGCCTACGGACGAGCTTGTCGATGCCCAAGGCGGTAGCGGTGGTGTGAGCGTGGCGGGGGTGACTCTGGGTGAGTGCTCCCAAAGCGCTCCAGTGGCGGTGGGGCAGCCGGAATTTGGCGCACCTATCGCGGTAGCCGAGGATGTTGGAGAGGAGACCACACCAATGGAGTGTGGTGGGATCTCCTCGCCAAGATCCGAAGATGTCATGGGGAGCTCGCCCTGGACGAGCTGCTTCTGGGGGGGTCGTCTCCGTTGGCCGTGCACACGGCTTCGGACGGCGAACTCACGGAAGACGGGCGATGACTTTAACAGAGGTAAGGTGCGTTCAGATCAACCTTCATCATTGTAAGGCTGCAACTGCCCTTCTGGCACGCCAGCTAAAAAGGAATCAATTCGACATTGCCTTAATCCAGGAACCTTACCTTTACAGGGGCCAGATTAAAGGTTTAGGTGGAACCCCTGGTATAATATACTACAATTGTTCTACTAATGACATGAGGACTTGCGTTTATGTCAGAAACGACCTACACGCAATGCCTCTAATGAAGTTCTGTTGCAGGGATCTGACAGCTGTTAAGGTCCTTACGGGGGAAGGGGGTGCTAGGCGGACGGTAATTTTATCGTCAGCTTACCTCCCTTTCGAGAAGGCGGATCCAGTGTCAAAGGAGATACGGGAACTGGTAACCTGCGCTGGCCGAGAAAACCAAGATATCATCATCGGCTGCGATGCCAACGCGCATCATGTGATCTGGGGCAGCTCAGACACCAATGAGAGAGGGGAGAGACTGCTGGAGTATCTGGTAAGTTCACCCATGCAAATACTTAACAAAGGAAATAAGGCTACCTTTTTCAATGCCCGGAGGGCGCAGGTGATTGATATAACTATTGCTAGTAACAGAGCGGTAAGTAACATCACAAACTGGCATGTATCGGACGAAGTATCCCTCGCCGATCACAACTACATATGCTTTAGGTACAGACTAGGTAAGACCATAGGAACTGTACGAAGGAAGAACCCAAGAAACACCAACTGGGAGGGCTTCAGAAGGGATCTCAGGCGGGAACTAGATGGTCCATGCTGTAAACTTAACTCAGTTGTGGACATAGAGTTTGAAGCTGACAGACTCACAGAAGCACTGATAACGACCTGGCAGAACAACTGCCCAGAAACAAAATCAGTGGCGGGGAGACAGCCGTGGTGGACTCCAGAGGTGGCTCAGATTAGAAGAGAGACACGACAGGCGTTCAATGAAGCGAAGGCGAAGAACGACTTTAGCGATTACAATAAGGCTTTAACTCGCTACAGCAGTGCGGTTCGTAAAGCAAAAAGATCGGCTTGGAGGAAACATTGTGAACAGATACAATCTGTTCCTGAAGCAATGAGACTAACCAAGGCAATCTCTACAACAAAGGCGATTCCACTGTCTACAGTAATATGGAACTCGAACAAGAAATGGTGAGAATACACTGAATGTCATGTTTGATACCCACTTCCCTGGATCAAGCATCATTCAAGACGAACATGATCCAATCAGCTGGAAGGAGCAGCAAGTAAAGACCTCCAAGTATGATTGGATAATAGCTTAAAAGGTGGTGGATGATCTAAGGTTAAATGGGCACTGGGTAGCTTTCAACCATATAAAGCACCAGGACCTGACAATATTTACCCCATCCTACTACAACAGGGCGCTTCCATTCTGGGCCCCCATCTCTGCAGATTGTATAAAGCCTGCATTGCATTTGGTTATATACCCAGAACATGGAGACGTGTTAAGGTAATATACATACCAAAACCGGGTAAACCAAATTTTGAAGAACCCAAAGCTTTTAGGCCAATAAGTCTCCAATCTTTTCTTCTTAAGACCCTGGAAAAGATGGTAGACAAAAGAGCGGGACTGTTAAAAAAATTCCCACTTCACGGACTTCAATGCGCTTACCAACCAGGGAAGTCAACAGAAACCGCTCTTCACCATGTGGTGAGCCGAGCGGAATCAGCCCTGGAGAACAAAGAGATCTGCGTCTGCACATTCGTAGACATTAAAGGTGCATTTGATCGCACAACCTTTGACTCCATCAATGTGGCAGCCAGAGATCATGGCGTGCCACAGCCGATCTGCAAATGGATTGAATGCATGTTAAAGGGTAGAATAATCTACTCAGAACTGCTTGGGGACAGTTTACTCGCTTAAACAACTAAAGGGTGCCCGCAAGGGGGGGTCCTTTCTCCTCTGTTATGGAGCCTTGTAGTTGATTCAATCATAGCAAAACTGAACCAAGGACCACTATATACGGTTGGTTATGCGGATGACCTGGTCATCACAGTCAGTGGAAAGTTTTCCTCCACGGTATCGGAGCTAATGCAACGTGCTCTATGTTTGCTGGAGGATTGGTGTAATACCAATCATCTATCCGTAAACCCTGGGAAAACAACCGCTATCTCTTTCACGAGGATGAAAACCTCACGAAATTGGGAAGCCTAAAACTTTACGGCACCCAGCTTCCCTGGTCCAGAGAAGTGAAATATCTAGGCATAACACTGGATAAGGAACTTACCTGGAAACAGCACATGGACACGACCGTTACCAAGGCCTATAGGGTATTTGGTATGTGTCGGTCCACCTATGGCAAAACGGGGGGGCTTAACCCCAAAATCATAAGGTGGATCTACATGATGATGGTGCGGCCAATCCTTACATATGGCAGCATCGTCTGGTGGCCCAGGACCAGGCTGAAAATCTGTAAGAATGCTTTAAGCAAACTTCAGAGGACAGCATGCATGGCGATTACTGGGGCATTTAGAACCACACCGACGGCAACTCTGGAGTTCCTTACGGACCTTCCACCCCTGCACAGTGTCATAGCAACAGAGGCAAAGAAAGCGCTACTAAGATAGACTTAAGGTGGCCGGGCTGTGGGACGCATCTAAGCCACTGACCAGACATACAAAATGGGAACCTAATGATTCCCTTGATAGGATCATGGAAATGGGGTGTGACAAAATATCCCCCCAGTACATGTTTGAAAAGAAATTCAGTATATATGTCCCAACTAGGGATGAATGGAGACAAGGACCACCGTCTCCAGTGAAGAACAGCCTAATCTGGTACACCGATGGATCCAAAATGGAGTCGGGTACTGGAGCAGGTATCTTTAGCAATGACTTTGAACATAGTCAAAGCATGGGAAAATTTGCAACTGTATACCAGGCCGAAATTTTTGCAATTCTCCTATGCGCAAAAAAGAATTTAGAACTCGCCCCTAGAAAGCGAAACATATTCATCCTGAGTGACAGCCAAGCAGCACTCAAGTCACTTATATCGCCCCGTATCGACTCCAACCTTGTACTTGAAACCACAAAAGCTTTAAACAAGCTAGGTGGTCACAACAGGGTGAGATTGATCTGGGTACCAGGCCACATGGGAATCCATGGCAATGAAATGGCTGACGCACTTGCCAGGGAGGGCTCAGAGACCCCACTCATTGGTCCTGAGCCGTTTGTTGCACTGGCACCAAGCACCATCAACAAGGCCTTTAAGGACCAAATCCAAAACAGGCATAAAACCGAATGGGAAAAGCTACCCGGCATGAAACACTCAAAATCCTTCATAGGTGGAGACGCCCTAGGACGGAGTAAAATCATATGCGGAGGTAGCAGAAGGCAGGCACGAACAATCATCGGAGCCCTGACGGGGCACTATGCCACAAAACAAATGCTCCATAGAATGCAACTAGAAACAGACAGCTTGTGCAGGGCATGTGTGGAGAAAACGAAGTCCATGCAACACCTACTGTGTGACTGTGACTCCCTTGCTAGGAAAAGAATGAGTCTCTTGGGATTCGCCTACCCGAAACCAGAGGATTGTAGGCTCTACGCCCTCAAAGACATTGCTAAACTTATGGCAGTCATTTTCTCTGAGGAGACAGAGTGATAGGACGGGGTTGCACAAAAGATCCCAATGGGTCGACGTGCCGCTGCGAGGGGGAGACCTCTGCAGGCCCCAATAAGATAAGATAAGATACATTAAAACAAACATTAGCACAAATGTGCATCCGGGGAAATGAAGCTTAACGGGCCACGCCACGGGCTTTTCAACAATGGCAGTGCATTCCAATTTGAGTTGTTTGAATTTCCGCTTAATTTTCCGCGGTGTTGAAAACGAAATCACTTTCTATTATTTCAATGCGAATTTGTTTCTCATTTATTACTAATTCAAAGATAACCTGCTTAAGATTCTAGAGTATAATTTTTAGATAGATTAGCCCATGGACATAGTCTATTAGATAGACAGAATAACTACGTCTGTTGTTGTCGATTGGTTTCTTAACACTAGTTTCGTTAATAAAATAATTATTGTAATAACTAACTATTTGTATAATGTTCTGTTTAATGTTTCATATGATACCGTTGGTGTACCTTTTCTATAAACAAATAGATAAATAAACTTGTTGAAATTTACAATAACGTTACATGAAGTTATAAGTGATAACGACACTTCCAAGTAAAACCAAACAAAAATATAAGTTATTATTCAAAAATCTGTTTGTAAAATCCAAGTCACAATCAGATCAGGAGCTCAAAACGTTTCTAACCGTTAACTTACAACAAAATTTCATCGAAATTGCAGCGACCAGCGGACCAAAAACCTTCAATGGAATCCATACAGTTAGTCGCACATGCCCCGTTGCGGAAATAGCCTGGATGCGTAACACAACAATAAGTATATATTATTTAGACAAAGCATTTCTGTAACAGCTAAAGAAGAACATTATTTGCAATGGAGTGCCGACTACAATACAATTCTATTTCTGTATTAAGGAATTTTAAACGAATTGCTGGAGAGCCAAAGTCGCCTCGTTCCTCCATAAACGATATTTTATCCTGGATTGCAGTGAAGTGTTATTTATTGGATAAAGACACTATTTAAAGGGAGTGCTCTAAGTAAAAACCTATATTTGTTACAGTGGAGAGGCAGGCCTCTTGTCTCAAATACAGAAACAAATTACAAAAAAATAACGTACGTACCGATATATTATAGATCATTTTAAACCCTTAGTGGCAATATACATGCCACCATAATTTAACCTTATTCAGTTGTAATATGATAGAAAACCAAAAACAAAAATATTTAATGCTATACTAGTTAAAGGTTTATCGTAATTATTATTTTATGATTTCTGCCAAATAGTATCTGTTTATTTTCACTATGAATAATGTAATAACAAGTAAAATTTTTGACTACTTCATAGACACAAACATAAAGTGATATTAGTTTCATTATTCTTTGAAATACCAGAAGTCATTTAGTAACTTTCATTTAATAAAATGTGAGACTTGTTCGGAGGAATTCCTTAACCGTTAATTTAGTTTCGTGTTCGAATTCTTTCTGGGAATCGAGGGGTGTGAACCGGTGAATAATTCTTAATGTGTTGTTATTATTCTTTGGATTTTATAAAGGTTGCTTCACACATATTATTGATAGAGTTGGGCGGTAAAAGCAAAAGCACTTAAAAAAGTATACTTTTATACAAAAGTAATAAGCATGCTTTTAGGTTTACACGAATTATGCTTTTCACTTAAAAAAGTGCACGTCCCGTCCTCTATGAGAAATCCCTAAAACTACTTCAAATACTTCCAGTATTTCAGTCTTTTGCCACAAGAGGCAGCACCGTGTATGCGTATTATTATGCAACGAAACACATTGCACAGAATTGTACTTATTTTGGTCGGTTTATTGTTAACGATTTTGTCTTGCTTTTGTAAGTCAAAAGTAGTACGTTTTTCAGTGTGAAGCGGTAAGTGCGTTTTCTTGTGTGGTGTCCGCCGTCCGGTGTGCTTGCTTGTCTGCTTAAATACGAATACGTTACGTGCCTTGGAGATGAGTACATAACATAATAAAGTTTTAAAATTTTGTGTAAGTAGGTATTATATACTGTTTAGTGTAAATAGATAACTCATTCAGTGTAAATAAGTTTTGTTTAAATAAATGTTGTAAAAAAAACTTATGTTTTTAAATCATGTTAATAAAAAAAAATAAACAATGGTAAATAAAAAATTAAAAAAATCAATTATATACAAATGACAACAAAAAATATTTAAATTTTTAAATAGTAAGAAAACCACTACCTGTATAGAATTAATGTAAATAAATATAAAATAACTAAAAAAAAGATGAACTTTTAAGTACGCCTGGATCACGACACGAGTGTTGTTTCCAGACAGTCCTAAGCCTGTATGTAAGTAATTAAAATTACGAAGGAAAGTTCGTTGATTAAAAAAAACATTAATTCTACATATTATGTAATATTTACGTGATTTACGTCGTACAACTTAATATTAAATTTTTGTTTCAATGACAACGAAATACAATTGTGTTAACAACGAAAAATCTAATAAAAAGCTTTACATTTTTCGTTTCAACACAACGATTTGTAAGTAATAAGCAAAAAAGCAAAAAGTAAAAAAGCATTTTTATAAGCATGCTTTTTGAAAATCGTACAACGAATAAACGTGAAAAAAAAATAAGCACTTTTTCCCATCTCTGATTATTGAAGTCACAGTTCCGGCACAGTACCGGCACAGTACTTTTCATACATTCTCTATGAACGCATCCCCACTTGTCATTTATATTGCTCTCAGTGTCAGTGTCGCCACCGGCAAATCACGGACGTATTCTTTTTGACAACATTCATAGAAATTGTATGAAAGAATATTTTTCGCTGTGCCGGTACTATGTCGGAACTGTGACTTCACTAATATGTGTGAAGCAACCTTAAATCACCCCCATCCCATTCATATATCATCATTAGGTCATCCTATTCTCTTAAGCAACTGTTAAATACTACCTCAAGTTGTATGCATAATGCATAAATAATATTGGTGTAGATGTACAGTCTTGGAATGTTATCATCATTCACATTGTAGGTTTGAAGTTGGACGCGGAGACTCGGAAGCAATAGGAATTGCGGGTCAGTAAATCATCCGAGGATTTGCCCACTTTTTCTCAATTTAAGGAGTATAATGGAAACACAAATTATCGCGCGTTAGAATTTTTAGAACCTATGAGTAAACCCAAAGCAACATTTAATAACGTAAGTTATCCGAAGTCACTTCATATCATTTCCAATATTTTATGTCCCGTCTGCTCAGAAAGTCACAAGATATGTAATTGTAAGAAATTTAGTAAAGACTACGTAGAACAACGTCGTGCTACTGTAGAGTCACTAAGAAAGAGGGGGTATTTTATAAAAAATCCACCAACTCGCATTAGGCAAGCGTGATGAGTTATAACCCAATCTCCACATGTGTGTTGTCCAGGTACGCCTGTGTCCAGCAATGGAATGTTTATTAGCTGATGATGCAATGGTGTGTTGCCTTATAGAAATGCTATGACTTTTCAAAGAGAACCGCCCTCGGGTATTCCGCGCTTGCCCACCGATTTGAATGAATCGGAATCATTCTTTACAAAAACCTTTCTACGGCTTGAGGAAATTTAAGTATGGCCCCTATAAACCGATTACGATGTAAAAGCCATAGTAAAATCAAAACTAGCAGCCCGCCCGTGACTTCATCTGCGTGAATACACTATTTTTTATATATCACGCAGATTTTTTTTTCTTTTAATGAAACCTTGTCCTAGCAACAGAAAAAGAATTACCTATAGATAAATAGGTAATTAGATTTTTATTTCCATAGATAAATGACACCCTCATCTCTTCATTCCGATTGAGGCACCTAGGCACCTAGACACCTAGACACCTAGACACCTAGGCACCTAGGCACCCCAGGAACGCCCTATGGCATTTATATTGTTAGTGATTTCGTTGGTCCTGTGAGCGGCCGCTCGCGGTTTCACCCGCGTGGTTCCAGTTCCCATGGGAATATCAGGATAAAAAATATCCTATGTGTTAATCCAGGTTATAAACTATCTGTATGCCGAATTTCATCCAAATCCATTCAGTAATTTTTACGTGAAAGAGTAACAAACATCCATCCATACTTACAAATTTTCGCGTTTATAATATTAGTAGGATGACATCCTCATCTCTTCATTCCGATGGAGGCACCTAGACACCTAGGCACATAAGCACCCCAGGAACGCCCTACGGCATTTCTATTGTTAGTGATTTCGTCGTTCCTATGGGACTCGTGACTATATTATTTTAAAAAACACTTTTTTTATACGTGTGTTCTACTCGAAACACAAAATGTTATTTTGTAATCGTACCAAAGGTACAACCTATTTTTAGAAACCTATAACTTTTTCTAGAAACACCAATTCACAGTATTCAAAATAATTTTCACGAAATTTTACGATAAAAGCTATGAGAATAAGCAGACATTCTCCGAAACGAAGACCACATAAAAACCTTCTCCCATTAGGTTTATCGTCTGCACATGCACACATTAAAAAGGCTCAAATACTGGCTTGGTCTCAGCATTTTTCTGGCAACGGAACGGAGTAAAAAAACACGGTGTGAATGTACATTTCGGTATTATGTGCTGTTGGTTTGCCAGCTGCCCGCAAAAAGTGCTGCTCTCCATCCGATAACAAGCCCACTTATACAACATCTACCAGATGTTATGTTACGAGTACTTAGTTACCTTAGCGTTGTTAGTTAGCATTAGAATAAAAATATAAGGTGACTGCTAGAAACTGCAAGAAACTTCAGGGGCTGGCCAGGTCAAGTTTTTTAAACATGACAAAAATGACTAAAACGAAATTGTGCTTTTTCCATTTTTAATTACTTAAATTATTCATTTTGAGAATTTCATTTAGATAGTCTTTAAATATCTAATTTATTTTAAAGCAATACCATAAGAAAAATAAAATGAAAAGCAATTAAAAATAGCGATTATTTACAAGCGCGGGCAACGGTCGGCCGTCTGTTGACCCGTCCGCGTCAGCTGGGCGATAAGTATCTACCTACCTACGTTGCAATGAGACCCCATTTATTTTTCTTTAACAACTAAAGTAAAATGTGCGTATTTAAGGTGCAGTTAAGAAATTAATTATTAATTTAAAAAGGAAAAAATCACGAATTCCTTTTTTGTCATTTTTGTCATGTTTAAAACACTAAACCTGGCTAGCCCTTGAAGTTTCTTCTTCAGTCACCTTATATAACTATCATCTTATCTAAGTGTGTCGCCCGAACCTCTTATTTTTGTAAAATTGAAAAAGTTTTTGTTTAGTTAGCGCTGTATCTTAGCTAGTTAGCGTTTTTTTAGATAACTAGCAAAGCATTAAGGTTGTCACTTTTAATTCTTATAAAATTAAAAGCTATTTTTTAATTATTTATCAAAAAGTTTATATGGGTTCTAATCAAATAATCGAATGAATTGACTAGTTTACAAACAAAATTCTGTAATTAAAAGATCTTTAACATTTTAAGAAGTCTTTATTCTTCGTTAATTATTATAAATTACTCACTGACAAATACTTTCGCCTTCTACGACACGTTCGATGAGCTTTATTATTAAATTTTATATGCTAAGTGCCTTACAAATAAACAAAGAATAAACTACGAATAGTTATTCCGTATTTTGTTCCTGTCATGTACTTATACATATTTTCCAATTAGAGTAAAAGAGACAAAACACGGAATGACTATTCCGACCATATTATCTGTTTATTTGTGAGGCACTTAGGGTGGATTCGACCAAACTGGAATAGGACTTACTCCGAGATTAGTCTATACAAATTCAGCGCTTAATTTAGGTATAAGACCTTATTCCAGTTTGGTCGAATCTACCCTTAGTGTAAAAAATTCTTATTCTAATGAATAGCTTTTTAAATAAATTATCGGAAAACATGGACACGGCACTATAAAATTGATTTTGTCTACTTCTTTGTAAATTAACACAGCTACTTATTTAATTAATTAATACAGCCGAGTTCAAGCAGCCGTAAACTACGCAATACACTGGCGGCATTTTTAAAAATCGAGCGGACAACGCACGCAATACAATAAGGCTGATTTTAGAATAACGCCGGCGGCACGCGCCGTTGGCCAGCGCGTCTCAACCGGCGGACCGCTGTGAAACGAGTTTTAGACCTTGTCCAGAAGAGGGCGAATTCGCCGCGAATCGCTTGAATATTCGCCCGTAAATCGCGCGTGAAGCGCGCGATGCTTGTGGACGCAATATATGGGCAGCCAGTACCTCTCAACGCAACTACTATCTAGTGTAATTGTAAGCGCGCGCGTGTGGCCGGCGCTAGTCAAACGCGTGACTGTGAAATCAGGCTAATACACAACAGTGACCACTCGACTCAACGCGGCACGCGCTACTGAGAGCACCAGCACTGCGATGTCCGCTTAGAGGCCCTGTAAAGACGTGTGTCTGTGGGCGTGCGTCGTTTCGAGCGTTTGTACGTAGCTTCCTTACTGCTTTAGTTTATATTTATACTATGACTATAGTCTGGCAACTTCGTGCGCGACCGTCCCGCGGGGTGACAGACGGTGGCGGGGACGAGGTACCCAAGATGTCAGCGGATAGCGGGGAAGGGTAACACGTCCAACTGTGTATAGTCGTGTTCTAGAATGAAGTGCTACCTCGTCCCCGCCAACATCTGTACCCCGCAGGACGGTCGCGCACGAAGTTGCCAGACTATACTTTTCGGCGATATTCGCTTGTTAGCTTTCTCACTATCTACGCGCACACTACTGTACTTACGCGCGGTCGGAATGGCGCGCAAGCGATAATCTCCGAATAGGGTTGCCATCTCTAAAATTTGGCAACCAGCACAAGACGCGTGATATCCCTGGATTTTTGAGCCCAGAACCCGGACATGTCAACAAGTTTTTTTTTAACATAGTGTAATAAAAACAGTTGAAAATGTAATAAATCACCTTTTATTTATTTTCAGACCTTAAAATTATTTACGTCACCTTTAAATTTTTAAACCCGGATTACAAATGAACATGAAATGAACGGACTACAAAGCCCGGACGCTCCCTGGATGCCCTGCCCTCTAAACTAGTACAAATCCGGGGAAACCCGAACGGATGGCAACCCTATCTCCGAAAAGTGGTCGACCGGGAACTTCCTCGATTGTACATACTGAACGTAACGTTAACAAAACTTCTATAGAATCAAAGCTCCTTAAGTAGATTTGTTAGCACTCACACTCAGATTGCCTGCAGCCTCTCAAATTAATACCTAATTACCCCACCTAGAGTTCGCGTTCTCAGCACTTGTGTTGTTCCCCCGTTTGATTTAACTTGCCGGTTCTTTTCCTCGTTAAGTTCCATTGCACATGAGCTGCGGAGATAATTACCTCGAAGCACACAGCTCGTTCAGATTGAGCGGTGGAGGAAGAGGGGGGGGGGACTTAACAAATTCCACGCTCCCCCTACTCGGAGACTTACTTTTGTTGTGAATGACAACAATGTTTGTAGCAAAAAACGGTTCTTTACAGAATGCAGTTGGGGCATTCGCAATGAATATTATTAGAATACCTTTGTTATTTATTGAATCAATAGCACATCATCACAGTTGGACACCAATGGTGCCATACTGTACGTAAATAAAAACGAAAACAAACACATCAAAACACGTAACTACCACAATAAAAAAACAACGACTAAACATCTTGAAAAAAGGTTTTCCTACATAGACATAGAGATAGTAAATACAGGCTGACACTAATTATTAAACAGATACGAAGACAGATAGAAAGCAGCGCTACGTCGTAGCTCGTAGCCACCGTAATGAGCGGCGTAGCATACGTGTAGCGAAAACGCTTTTGATTAACGTACTAAAGAGCACTGTCTAACGACTTTATAGTCAGTATACTTACCTAACTTTATGTCTAGAACTTCAGGGATATAGGGTAAAATACAGCACTGCTAAGAAAAAGCTTACTTTTTCTTGGCGGCAGTTTGCGAAATCAGAAAAAAAAGAATTAGTTTCGGATCTAGTACAACATACACTCACAGAACAGTTAAATAATTACCTATCTGTTCCGTCTTTATTAATAATATGTATGTGTTACTCATGTATATACATACACATAATCACGACTATTATCCCCGAAGGGTCAGTCAGAGACCAGACAACGAAGACAGCAAAAGCAGTCCCCTACCATAGTCCACTTTTTAACCAAATATCGACTGCACATGTGCTCAGTTACACAATATCCGATCTACCACGTTCAACGACCGATTTCAGCAAAAAATATCCCATATAGTACATTTTTTTATATTAATATGAAAGCATATTTGGTTGGGCAGTTTTTAAAAGGAATCAGAAGCTATAGAAAATCTTTTTTATTTTTTTATTTAAGTTGAAAATTTCATTCTGTTCTGATTAATCCAATTTTTTAAGTTAGGATCAAAATTTTAGTACCTTCGATAAAAGTTAGGAAGGAGATTTTTTTACTCATAAAAGTGCAATCAATAGGCATTATATTAAAAAAAACATCGAAAAAAAAAGTCGACCGAAAAACAGATATAATTTTTTTAGAGCCGTCTCGTCGTTGAATCATAAAATAAGGAAAAAAAAAAATATAACTCGAAAACTACAAAAAATCGTAGAACATACATGGGGGTGCAATGGATAGGTATGGTAGTTTCCTATCACCATACATCGGCTTGACACCTTATAAGAAACACGCTGTATACCACTTGAAATTGGCTTAATGCTATCGCAAAGCCATTAATTAAGTTATAATAATGAAGGCCTCCATCATACAAATCAAGTTTTCGCTACAATCCCATCAAACAATACATGGCAATTAAAAGTACATGGCCATAGTAATCACGCTGTCGCATCTCAGAATCGACTATCCCCCGGTAAATCCATTATCAGTTACACGTCGTGATTCAAGCTTACATGTAGACACGTCACTGGTAATATATTTAGCGGTTAGCGTCAATACAGCGGCGGGACCAATCTAACAGTTTGCCAAGCTCTCTTGCTGTAAAGACGGCTTTACACTGTCATGAAATTGGAACTATAACTATTCATTATTTCTTGTATAATGTACTTATAATTTTTATAATATATTGAAATGTTACCGTGTCGCGTATATAGCGGTGCAAGAATACTACCACCTATCTTTACTTGGGTGATTAAGGGACTAAAGACTACACATACATCTAACAGCATAGAGCGGCATTGGACTTACTACTGGTTGTCTGGCAGAAATCGCTTTTAAGCGATAAGACCGCCACATTGTAACTTTGTATTTTTGCTCTTTTATGTCTAATGTAAATGTTTGTGTTATGTTACAATAAAAGTATTGTCTATCTGTCTATCTATCTACTTGTCACGCTGAACAAATGTGCAGTCGCTATTTGGTGAAAAGTGGACCATGGCAGAGTGCTGCTTTTGCGGTCCTCATTGCCTAGTCTCTTACCCTTCGGGGATAATAGTCGTGATTATATGTATGTATGTAATGCTCTTCGCATCTGGATTTTGCTTCCAATTAACAAAGTGGAACGAAGTTATTTGCCTACACTAAAAAAAAACACTGACATTTCTAAACTAACACATTGAAACACAAGTTTTAAGATATGTGTGTTTAATAAATAAGATATACTTAATAAATAGTGTTATGTTAAATAAATAAATAAGACATGTTTGTGGTACTAAGCCTGAAACAGTCGTGTTAATAAAAATGTGGTCGCGTGTGATAATTAATAATAAAATTGCTAATTTATCGGTGTTTTACAGAATACACTTTGGAGAGTGTGCGGAGGAACTACACGATCTTGTTCGTCCTGCCCGGTCCACCATTGGTACACTATACGTAGGCTTGCCTACGTCTAATTAACCCTTATATAGTTGACATTCCACCTGTACGTACCAAGCGTTTTGCTAGTTCCTGTCTCATGCGAACCGCCAAAGAATACGCGCTGCCTGCTCATGTGTTTCCCGATCACTATAACTTTGGTATTTTCATCATAATAGGCATCACTTGGGTAAGCATCCAACAACTTAGACTACATCCTGCTCACCAAGGAGGTTGGTGATCAAAGGCTTACCCAGTTTAATTTTAAAAAAAACATATTAAAAGAAACATTCTGAAAAGCCTTCTTTTGTGAAAAGCTATAAAAATATTTGATGAAGTTTACATATGCACTTTCTCGAATAATAGGATTGAACGTTAGTCTCCAAATGCATATTTACAAACATACACACATTACTTACGCCTTTTTTTATTTCTTGGATAATTTTTTGTAATTAAAATTAAATTCACATGAATATTGACAGTAAAACTAATTGTCTTTCCCTCCAAAAACATTTCCTTTTAAATTTTCTGACCGAATTTTGTTTTTTTTTTAAACCATCCTTTAGTGTTATTGTACATAAAATACACCAAACATTTGCAGACTCACCCACTGTAATTTCTTAATTCAAATTCAAAATCGTCTAACTAACAAATACCAAGTCCTCTAACTAAATGTAGACAAACCCTAAGCAGTCTAACTCAATACTGACAAAGCCTATCTAAGGGCCTACATATCTGATCGAGCATTTAACCCGTAACAATATGTAATTTCTAGGCTCTCAAAGCTCTAATTAGTAGGTGTATATTTGATTACATTATCTACGGTAAGATAGGAACCATTCACATTTACAAAGAAGGTATGGGACTCACTGATTTGATAAAAAGAAAACTACCTACCGACCCATCTAATCTTGGCAGTCGAAAAAGGTGACTAACGAACTACACATGAATCCAACAGCAAAGAGCGGCGATGGGCTCACCACCTGTCATGCTGAGCACATGTGCAGTTGTTATTTGGTGAAACGTGGACTATGGCAGAGGACTGATTTCGCGGTCCTCATTGTCTAGTCCCTATCTAGCCCTTAGGCAGTTGTCCCACCGCCGAGGATGAACGAGAAGCGAGTCGAGCTAGAACTAGAAACGAGTTGGCGAGCAGCGGAAAGCGAGTGTGTAAGTTCCGATAGTTTTATCGCTGGGCTATAAGTGAGTGTTCGAGTGAGACGGGCGATTACTCGCGCCACTCGCTCGCGGCGGCCGAGCCGAGCGTACAGTCCTCTTGGCGGGAAATGACCGCTGCCGCTGGTTGGTCTCTCGGCGTGAGTTCCGATCGCTAAGCGAGAATTATCTTTGATAGCTCTTGTCGCTCAGCGACGAACTAGTGGAGCTAGTCCTCGCCGGCAGTGTGAACAGTCAGCGATCAACTATTTATATATGCATCTCTTTTGTTTACACGGAATGTATATCTATTGTACGTTTCTTGAGCGAGAAATAGTCCATAGTTAGTCGTTTACTCGCCGTTGGTGGGACAACTGCCTTAGGGGATAACAGAACAATATTTAGTTATTGTTCTGAGACTCAGTGTTGATGCTGCTCTTCTTCTTCGTCTCTAAAGCAATAGCTGTCATTGCTAGCTCCGTAGTATTTAACAGAGCCATAGCAATAACTACGATACTTGACAACGGACACGTTTTCACTGAAGCTCCGTGAACTGGGTACTGACATGTATGAATTGAATCAGTTACGCAACACTGTAGCACTGATATTGAACTGAGCGAACACGTTGACGGAACTGTGACTTTACTGATATGTCTAAATCGGCCATTATAATTTTATCACAGTTAAAGTTGACCGCCTTTGTGGTCCAACAATAATAAGACCACTTGTCTCAGACAGAGGGGTTTTGGATTCGACGCCCAGCGAAGTGAATGTTGTGCTTTGAATTTTTAAGAAATTTATAACTGTTTGTGACAAGGCAAGATTAGAAACTGTAACAGTGAAACACATTAATTTCCAATTAATGTTCCACATACCGACACGGCTAGAAATCTAATTAGCTAAATACCATTATAAACAACATAATATTCCAAACACATTTTGTCACGTCAAAGACGTTCCAATGAATAATTGAATATGTAAAATATATCATTTATAATCAATCATAGGCGATGGTGACAGACCGGAGTGATTATATTACGTGGTTTGCATCGAACAACCTCTTGACTCCGACTTTCATTGAAAGAGTTCTGTCGATTCCGCGGAATCTAATTTTCTCAGTCAACAATAAAAATCGCATAAAAACTTCGCTTTGTCAGTACAAAAGCTTGCGGTGAAGTTGTATAACTGAATTAAAAGTTTTGTTGTAGGAATAAGTGAGCTCGGTGGAGCTTCAGCTACAAGAGTTGTTACATGATCGACGATGGAGTAGCCATATTTAATATTATAGACAACATATATATCCATATAATGTATTATGTTATTGTATACTCGACTATTATTTATCCCCGAAGCGAAGGGTTAGTCAGAGACTAGGCAATGAGGACAGCAAAAGCAGTCCTCTACCATTGTTCACTTTTCACTGCGAATCGACTGCACATGGGCTCAGCGTGACAGGTAGTGAGCCCATCGCCGCCATATTCTGTTGGATATATGTGCAGTCTTTAGTCCGTTAGTCGCCTTTTTGACACCCAAGGGAAGAGAGGGGATAGCATTATTTCACTGCTACGCGACACGGTTATTTTAGATTAAAATTTGGAAAACGAGAAATCTTCATTGATTATAGATTACTTAGAAATACAGATAGACCATGCAGCAGGCTTATGGTATATCCTAAAGTTTAAAGAATGATTTCATATTAACCAAAGGTTGAGAAAAGATAGTTTTGTTTTTATCATTATTATGTGGGAAGACATATGATATCATCGTTCACTATTTCCATACTATCATCATCATCAGCCTATAAACGTCCCACTGCTAGGCACAGGCCTTCCAACATTGACAACATCACATAGGGAGATTTTATTGACATTTCATACTAGGTATGTATAGTTTCTATAAAAGATAACCGATTCGAAAGGTGCTAATAAGTTTCTCTGTCAACTAACCAGGCATCTTTACCGTATTCTACGTAGCACGTATCAACGTGAGACGTAAGAAAGACTCAAAGTCAGCGAATCAGACCCAGCGCCCCGTCGAATAGGAAAAGCGAACGTATCAAAAATCCATTATGAAAGTCAAATAAAAAGGGTGTAAATCAGGAAACCGACTGAATAGTCCCGCTGTTAGACCCGTAGCCGCGCCATAAATTTAAGCGTCATTTATTTAAGCTATAACTTCGCGGAGCAATGTTTATGTACTTACATATTTACTTTTTGGTGACTTGATCGGTAACGTGCTTGATATCCCATTAACTTCACACTCTTCGTTTTTTTTTTATTAATCTTTTGCTCTTTTTTCTTGCCTGTACGTGTACTCGTATAATATCATGTAGGTAGGTGTATGTGTTTCTTATTAAATGTTTTTTTTTGTCATCTTCTCTATCTTTTTTCACTTGTTCGAATCTTTGGTTCTAGCATTTAATAAGAGTACTAACTTATTCTTGATGTGTGGGATGGTCGTGCTACAATGGTCACGAAATATTTAAAATTTAACTTCAACAGCTTTCTGAATATATTTGCTACGTTTACGTGACATTTTTACGTTTTTAAGACGTCATACTTGATCGGGCCTAATTTACAATATATTTTTGAAATCTGTGTTTCTATCCACAAACCTTCCACTACAAAGTTAGGTATATAATATGCTGTAAATTACATTACATGGACAATTTTGTCTGAAAATAAAGGTCCTTTTTTGTAATAACTCAGTGATATGATACTATTTATTTTTTGACTGTGTAAGTAGCTCTTTAGGATTATTAGGAATTCAATAAACCTTACGACTCATCAAAAAATTCATATTGATCTATGATTTCATAAAATGTATAAATACAATACAAGAAATAAGGAATTATCAATTTAAGTAGCTTGATATGAGGAAATTTCGACAGATACCTAATTTTATCATACACAGCCAACATGAGAAACTGTACAGTGACCGTCACAATGCACTGAAAACCCCAACCGATCCCAAACCTAAGCCTTCAGAAAGAGTTTAAGATCAATTGTGAAAACCCGACAGTCTCTAGCAACCGCACCGCACAATTACATTATCTAATTTACATTTATGCTCCTTGCCTAGGCAAGGAAAGAGACTAGTCGCTGGAATACTTAATTTTTAAAGGAACGCCGAAAGTATAGAAACATTGTGAGGTTGCGTTGTTTTCCGCTATAGTGTATGAAACAATTACGAGTGTAATTATCACGAAAAGGAGATGGAATAAAAAATATTGTTGATCTAAGAAGTACCTATTGAAGCAAATATGTGAGCTTTGTGCGAAACTCCTGTATGTCGCATAAATAGCGCCAGGGGCCACCTCGGGTTATATGTGGGACTCTCCTATCCTCACCGGAACAGTTAAGAAAAGCTTGTCGGGGTAAAGAAAACCTTGTACAGTGGGCCTCAGGAGTAGCTAGCTAGTACAGCTGGCTCGACGGAGAGAGTTTTTCTTAAAAAGCACTCGCCGGGGGAACTTGAAGCACGAGTAGGTACTCAGTGCTTGCCACAGAACAGAATCTCTTCTGTTCTGTGGTCCCGAGCCTACCCCGTGGCAGCAAGGGTGGTACGGTCGGCCTTAGAAGTACCTTGACACTTTAGTACCATGTCATACCAACTGCGTTTATACATATATTACGAGTGAGTGACACTATACTGAGTTCATATCTATAATGCAGTTATACTTCAACGTTTCACAGGATAAAGGGGTTTATTCTTGATGAGAAAGGAGCTCAAAGTGGCAAGGTGTGCCAGGTAACTGAATATTTCAACTGAAACTTTGATTCGTTCTCCATTTATCAACATCGAACTTCTGACTGTTAAACATTTAATTTAGTTGTCAAGAAAGTCGTCAGCAACTTTCGGATCACAAGAAATACGAGTAAGTTGAAGATATTTTCAGGGGCACTGAGCTTTATGTGGTTCGAAGGGTGTGTCGTAAAAAATGGAAGACTTTGTTCCGGTACGCGATGATCCGGCGGAGTAAACAAATATTTGGGAATAAATAAGGCTTTGTGTGTGCCGTACATCCCACGATGTGCTTGAAACGAAGCGTTGGCGTCAAGCGGCCCTGATTTATACTCAACCATTATTTTTGAGAGGGACGTAAGCATGCTCTATTCGAATGAGCGGTGAACGAGGCTTATTTTAACTACCTCCCTATTATTTTTGACTTTATCCTACCGCTGATAGCCAATTCTTTTTAGTACAAGCTTTGATATAGAGTTTGCAACATCATTAATTTTTATATCGTTCCAGGAAAAGGGTATACGTTCAAAAAGGGGATGAAACAACATATTAATGTTTTATTAAGGGTCCTTTCTTTCAAACTAACATTAAAATATTTATACAGTCAATGACCTTATTTTTTTAAAGAGTTTCTTAACAAGAGCTTCTATATGCTTTATTTATATTAAACCGTTTAATAACAGAATATAGACCTTTTTATATTCTAAGGGCCGATTTCACCGCTGAAATTAAACGCGATGATCAATTCGAGTTAAACTCAGATTACGCGCTGATCTGAGTTCCGCTCTCACGTTTGCGTTTCACCGGCATAAACTAAACGTCGTTCAAGTTGAACTTGGTTCCGTTTCTGAACAGCCGATTTTCGACGTTTAGCTTATTATTTCTTTTTTTTTCTTTTTTTTTTTAATTTATTTGTTCCGTGAAGGAACAGGCTAAGGTCTGAGACCATACTGCCTAGTCATTAGTTTTTTTTAATTTTTTTTATTTTTTTTGTGAGAATTTGAAAAGTGATGTTGCATTGTTTTGTATTATTTGCCAACACTCATGCACGTTCACAAACACTTAACGGTTAATAATCCACTATTATTTCACATTAATATTCGAAAAAACACAAATTTTTGAAAATAAAACAAAACTGCAGACGTGACGCTTCACTTTCCCGCCAAGAAGTCCGCTTATTATTTCTTTAATTAATTTTTTGTTCCGTGAAGGAACAGGCTAAGGTCTGAGACCATACTGCCTAGTCATCAGTTTTATTATTTCTTTTTTTCCCTTGATGATAATGAGTGGTAATTTAGATGATGAATGATAAATGATGTTCCCCAAACCCCTTGAGTCTTTAGTAAAGATGTGGGACTTAACTGAGGTCTAACGCTGACTTCTTGAGAGAATTTGAAAAGTGATGTTGCACTGTTTTGTTTCATTTGCCAACACTTTCACAAACGTTCACAAACACTTAACGGTTAATAATCCACTATTATTTCACATTAATGTTCGAAAAAACACAAATTTTAGAAAATAAAACAAAAATGCAGACATGACGCTTCACTTTTCCGCCAAGAAGTCTCGACGTTTAAGCGCTTTTTTTTATTGGTTCCTTGAAGGAACAGGCTAAGGTCAGAGACCATAATGCCTAGTCATTAGATTTTATTTCTTTTTTCTTTGCAATGAGTGATAATATGAACGTAAAAGTGATAATGAATATACTATGGTGAATTATATTCACCAAACCCCTTGAGTGTTAGTAAAGATGTGGGACTTTACTGAAATCTCACACGGATTTATTGAGAGAATTTGAAAAGTGATGTTGCACTGTTTTGTTTTATTTGCCAACACAATGACATAATATGCACGTTCACGAACACTTAACAGTTATTAAACCACCATTATTTCACATTAATATTCGACAAAACACAAAATTTTGAAAATAAGACAAAATTGCAGAACTGCAGACGCTTCAATTTCCCGCCAAGAAGTCTTGTTTCAGAGCTGTTTGCCTGACATTGTCATAATTGTGTGGAGTATGGGAGGCTTGTTTAATTATTTTTAAAGAAAGAAATTAACTTTTTGTTAGTGACATTTGCTTCTAAAACAAATATGAAAAGAGCCCTGGCACTAGCTTTTGACGAAAACTTTGATGAAAAGTCCACATAAATTAGTAGTTTGGAAATTTACTATATACCATGTTTCACGAGATATATGTATGTTTTGAAAGTTTTGATCAAAATATTTTATTTAAAATTTTTACTACTTAACCATTATATTCTGAACATTTATTGAAGATTAACGTGATTTGAATTATTTATTTTCCCGTTTAAAAAGGAACAATTTCTTTAATTGCACTTTAAACGCAATTCGTTAAGCTCTAAGCCAGAATTTTAAAAAAATAACGTATAGTTGATGACATGTCATTTATTCATTCTTTCTTTGTCAAAGCTGAACTATGTTTTAGTAAACGGGATCAAAACGAAGCCGGTGAAATCGGTGCGACGTAAACCGCGATCAAGACTAAGTTTTGAACGCGATTAGTCGGAACCAGGTTTTGATGAAATTGGCCC
Organism: Scoparia ambigualis; assembly: GCA_963921215.1. Lineage (NCBI taxonomy): Eukaryota > Metazoa > Arthropoda > Insecta > Lepidoptera > Crambidae > Scoparia > Scoparia ambigualis. The sequence goes on from OY992506.1 coordinate 28,994,328, forward strand.
TAAAACGGGTAAGGAGAGCCGAAAGTGTTCAATAACAAACGACTTTAAGTTTACACTTGGAAAGATACCTGAAATCATTACTTTGTTCTTTGTTTGTGATGAATGATCGTGATAACTGAGGATGGTTTTTTTATAATTTATAGATATTTTGTACAAAATGGCTGAAATATGACGGTCTTTTTAAGGTACTTAAAACCTACGACAAGACGTCAAGAAAGCAATTGTATAACTTTCTGTAACAATTTTCACTTAGTCGCATCATCAGTGTCTTACATTAAACTATATCGACTCTTACACTGTGCTAAACCTCTTAATATACGTAAGTGCCTCCCAGGTCAGCGGTTAGAGCGAGCCTTTATGTGGAAAGTTCCTTGTAAATTATCACGTCATTGAGGGGATGCAATTTCACGGCAGAGCGGGCTACATCACCATCGGCTCACATGCCGCGACTATGGGACTACTCCATAAGTATTAATCTCATCGATGGCTGTTTTCATGTAATATGTCCATTGTTTTTATCGCAATTACATTAGTAGGTACCTATCTAAACATTTTATTTGTAAGCATTTTGCTGTTTTTTTTCCTTCTGTACAGCTTTTATTGCGGTAGCGGAAAGGCCAGTAACCTCACTCTCTATTTTTTTCACTAGCTATCGGCAAAGTACACACACACCCGTATACTGATCCTCAGTCTACGTATACAGCAGTCAGCAGCAGCGTCGAACACAGCAGTGTACCACGAATAACACTCCAACAAAGTTTCGGATGTGCCTAGAGAGTAGACATTTGATTTAGCTCACCATCTACCAAGTAGGGATTTTTTATTGTTTGTGTAATTGGAATCGAGGGCAGAGGTGCAAAAGAGGTCAGCAACGCATAAAAGATCCTGAGAGGAGCGCCCAGCAGTGGCGGCTACATTCTTCTAATGCGAAATGCTGAGGGGCTTGACTTACAAATAAAAGGTTTTTAATTTCGATTTTACCTAAAAAAACTCATCACTTTATGTAGGTATGTAGAGTCTTAAACTTTTTGCTGTAAAATATGATCGAATAGTAAAATAGATTTTTTGAAATGATCACTGAACCAATTTCTACTACTTAATATTTTAAAAAATAAATAGGTTTAACGTAAATTAAAATAAATTTTGTTTACGCTCACACCAATTACCTAGCCCAAGATAAGCTTCTTTTGAAACTCGGTAATATGGTAAGTTAACGGAAAAATATACATAAACATAGAAAAACAGCAAAACCCAAAATCAATTTAGAAAAACAGTTTTCTCTAAATTGACCCGACTAGGAATTGAGCCCGGAACCTCAGAGATGGCGCGACGCCAAACCAGGCGTGCTAAGCACTCGACCACGGAGGTCGTCAGAATGTTATAATTATGTGTCTTGTGCAACTCAACTCAACTCAACTCAACTCAACTCAAAATTTCTTTATTCAATACTAGTATTTAGTAGTACTAGTATTTTGAATCGTCTAAATTTATTTGGATGGATGGGCACCCTCAGATGCCCACACTGAAAGAACAAAAAGGTTGATTTTGCACGGGTTGGCGACACATTAGTTGAATTAACAAAGTGATGTGTTAAAGCAACATGAACAAATTGTTGTTTTCACAGAAAAGTTTTTGTTGGTATGAAAACAGTTGTTTTTACCTATTTGTACACGTTGGCGTAACAATTCATGCATAATTCAATAGGTAATTGTTGATTTTACTGTTCAAGTTGTTGAAATAACCATTTTTAAAGTTAAATTTACAAAATAAATACGTTAAAACAACAAAAGATATTCAACCATTTGTCGATTACCAGAAACAACAAAATAAATTTGTTAATTATGCCCATTCCCTATAGTTGATTTAATGTAAATTTTAATGTTGGAACCAAGCTGATTGGCATATAACCCTTTCAAATGTTTGTCTCAACCGATCCACAAACAGTTGGGATAACAATATAAGCAGGTAAAAACCACAGCAAGACATAAAGTTAAACCAACACGTTCGAATGGTTAAACGAACACCCGAATGATGGTTAAAATAATGATATAAATTCTATACAAAAAAAGTAATTGACACGACCCATTAAAATGTTTGTTTTAACCGTGACACAAATAGCTAAGATAACAGTATTAAACAGGTAAAAACAACAGCAACACATAAAGCTTAATTAATATGTTCGAATGGTAAAACTAACTCAAGAGCAAGGGTTAAAATAACAACATAAATAGGTTAAGTCCTATACAAAAAAAACGATTGACACAACCCTTTCAAGTGCTTGTTACAACTGTCATACAAACCGTTGGGATAGCAATGTACACCGGTAAAAACAACACCAATAAAAAAAGCTAAAGTAACCTGTTTGAAATTCAAACAGGTTACTTTAGCTTTTGAATGTTTAAATTAGCCCTTCAGAGTGTTTGATTTAACCGTCACATAAACAGTTGGGATAACAATATAAACAGTTAAAAACAACAGCAAGATTTATAACTAATTCAACAAATTCGGATAGTTAAACTAACTCACGAGCTAGGGTTAAAATAAATATATAAACAGGTTAAGTCCTGCACAAAAATTACCGATTGACACGACTCTTTGAAATGTTTGTTTTAACCGTCACACAAACAGTTGAGACAAAAGTAATCAACAGGTAAAAGCAACAGCGACACATAAAGCTTAATCAATATGTGCGAAAGATAAAATTAACTCAAGAGCAAGGGTTAAAATTCTCTTTCAAATGTTAGTATTAACCATCACACAAACAATTGGGATAGCAACATAAACAGGTAAAAACAACACCAAGCCAAAAAACTAAATCGACAAGTTTGAATGGTTGAGCTAACGCTTACGAACGTATGTTATAACTGTCACACGAACAGTTGGGATAGCAGTAAAACAGGTAAAAACAACAGAAACACATGAGGCCAAATCAACATGTTTGAATGGATAAACTAACTCACAAGCTGGGGTTAAAATAATAATATGAACAAGTTAAGTCCTACACACAAAAAAAAACGATTCACACAACCCTTTCAAATGTTTGTTTTAACCGTTACACAAACAGTTGGGATAGCAATATAAACAGGTAAAAACAACACCAAGACAAAAAACTAAATCAACAAGTTTGAATAGTTGAGCTAACGCTTTCGAATGTATGTTAGAACCGTCACACGAACAGTTGGGATAGCAATAAAACAGGTAAAAACAACAGCAACACATGAGGCCAAATCAACATGTTTGAATGGATAAACTAACTCACGAGCTAGGGTTAAAATAATAATATAAACAAATTACGTCCTAAACAAAAAAAACGATTCACACAACCCTTGCTAGTGTTTGTTTTAACCGTTACACAAACAGTTGGGATAGCAATATAAACAGGTAAAAACAACACCAAGACAATAAACTAAATCAACAAGTTTGAATGGTTGAGCTAACGCTTTCAAATGTATGTTGTTAAATTAAACGCTACCTAAATGCTAAATACGAGTAATCTGAGATAAAATTACTGTGTCACATACCTACCTACAATACAGACAAACCGACATAGCGAAACTATATCTATATTTGTATTTGCTTTCGTATGTCTGGCTGTTCAGCTTTTCCGTCTATAGTATAGGTCACTCTCTCAACCGATTCTCGTGAAAATTTGTGAGCGGGTTCGATACCTATTTATAGTTAGGGCAAAATGCTTTTGTATGTCCGGCCTTATGATCTTGTTTTGGAAGATAACAAGATGAAAAGTGGAATTAAACGCCATACTTACCTACCTTAATAGTGTAAGTAGGTCCCTACTGTTAAACGAGCCTTGATTTTTTAATGGATTGTCGAAAACGGCTGTACTTAATGATTTCGATGTTTACGCTATAATTAGTGCTTTAACAGGACACAAACTTCTCAAATGTTTGTTTTAACCCTTTCACAAATAGTTGAAATAACAATTTAAATAATTTGTGCTGATCTCCCGGCAACGTTGCAAATTACTATCTGCGCGCGCTCAAGAAGCAAGGGCGTCTATTCACGAGAACTTCGGCTATGCGATTCTCTAAGCGACACAGACGCAGCGCGCATGGCGGTGATCTGCTTTCTCTTTCCAATTCTATGAATATAAAAGAGACAGAGTTAATTCTCAGCGCTGCGGCAGCCGAACTAAGTGAACCGCACTGCTGTTGACAATGACATGTGAGTGGACACTTATGATGTTATGGTTACATTATCGCGATTCGGTGAATGTTTGACCTGTCGCGTCGTGCAGCTATAGCCAAACAGTTTGCTGAACCTACCGCACATCAAAGGGATATTTTCTCAAACTTGCAATAAAATGTTGACATGACTTACTTCAATTAGGTCTGGAAATAACTACGTAACCGGTGCGATGAGTGAAGATGATATGTAAAGGAATTTCATACAGCCCAATACACCTACCTAGGCCCGTAAAGCAACAGTCTTTACGGGGGAGGGAGGGGGGGGGGGGGGGGAAGCGCAGGCCCATTGTTTTCATTTGATCCAATGTAGTTCGCCCGAAAATTTTATATAAATGTATAGGTAGAATAGTTTGCCGTAGAAAAAACACGAAGTTTTTATCGCGTCAATGCGACACGAATTTTTGCCGAAAATTTATCATGATCGTGATATTGTTATGGATTGTCCTGGGTGTTAAAATAGGTTTTATTTATCCTAATAATAGTTACGCACAATATTAATAAGACACATTTTTTTAAGGATAACTTGTATTAGCATAATAATTGTTAAACATACTATTCTAAAGCCTAATACTTGCTAACGCATAATTATATTTAAGCATAATTTTGTTGGGCATAATAATTATACTATAGGGAAAAAGTAAGGTTTGGAAACTTTGTGTTTGCATTTTATAAAATACTTTTCGTATATAAAATAAACATGTTGGCGGCATAAGGGTCGCCCAAGGGCCACACCTACGCCGCACCCTAACCTGCTATTACACTACAGTAACCAATTTATATTAGATATACCTAATACCTACTTTTGGTTTTTCAGATTCAATTATCTATCACTAAAATATAAAATATTGCAAAGACAAAACCTGTTAAAAAACCAATTCAAATTATAGCCGATTTTGAAACTGTAACCTCACCTTCTGTTTTATGTTATCTACCAGACTATCTTTATGCCTAATAACTATTAGACGAATAAACAATTTGCCTTGTAACTTTATGGAAATCAAAATTAGGGCGAAAAACATTAGCCTAAACCATATTTATGCTTAATGATATAGTATGCCAAAAACAATTAGGTCAAAATATTATTATGACAAATAAAAATATGCCTAACTCGTTATGCCAAATTAAATTAGGACAAAAAAATTAGGCGAAAAAGAGGGATCCCGTTAAAATAACGGGCACTTTGATCACGTTTACGGTATTTATTATCGACTAATAACTAAATCTAGCTTAAAAATAAGTGAGCGCCAGGAGAATTTTCGTCAGATGTTCAACTGGATATTCTGCCTAACCAAGCTCGTAGGTATTTCATCTAGCTCAGCCTTGTAGATTAAACCGTATACAAAAAGGGCGTGTCGTTAGTCTACAAAGAAACATTCATCGTGTCAATACTTGCAACGCACTGGATAAAATTATGTATAAGCTGGCCCTTTCAAATGTTTGTTTTAACCGTTACATAAACAGTTGGGATAACAATATAAACAGTTAAAAACAACAGCAAGATTTATAACTAAATCAACTAATTCACATAGTTTAAACTAACTCACGAGCTAGGGTTAAAATAAAAATATAAACATGTAAAGTCCTGTACAAAAATTATCGATAGACGAAGCGACGTTGCCGTATCCCGCACGCACGCGCGCCGCCGTCGCGCTGTGATGCCGACAGCTTAGTTGAACGAGAAAATTCGAATAAAGAGCACGCATGGTTTGCAGCATACGATTAACTTATATAGTTTGCAGTACGTATTTAAGGAGGTGAGGTGGACAGTTCAGCGTGTAATCGATTTAGGTAAGTATGCGGACATATAAATGTGTTTTGATATAAAAACGTGTATCTACCCATCTAGCACATAAGTTTTATCGTGCTTATTGTATTTTCGCCGTAAAACGCGACTGGCCTGGGTACCTTAATTAAATACTTATTTTTATGTTTCGTATATTTAGCCGAATGGGGTATTACGGCGGAAACAGTCAAACGTTTTGAAGGTACCTACATGTTTATTGTTTTCGTTTTCTGATTAATAAAGCTTAGCGCCACGCTGCGTGTCGCGACGCAATCGGTTACATACCTTTTTCATAAACGTGGTTACATTAGCTCATAGCCGATTTACACATACTTAAGTAAGTAAAAACTACGTGTGGACGCCGGGCGGCAAGTAAGTCTGTCTACCTATCGCATTAAGTAAGCAAGGAAGTAGTAAGTTCAACTTACTTACTTACTTACTTATGGGTGTGTAAATCGGTCTTCAGTACCGCGTGTCGCCACGTTCAATACAAAGCTTTGTATTTTAAGAAAGGAAAAGTTTCAACGAAAAATAATGTGTTATGTTAACTAAAGGAAAGGAAAGGAAAACTGTGGTTTTAACGAAAAATAATGTGTTATTTTAACTAAAGCAAAGCTTTTGGTTCAACTGATTTATATCGGTTGAATCAAACAAAAATAATGTGTTACTTTAACTAAAGGAAAGCGTTTGATTCAACTGATATATATCAGTTAAAATAACACATTATTTTTCGTTTAAACCAGTTTTCCCTTCTTTATTTAAATGTTTGTGTTTACAGGGCACATCTCCGGAGGTGGCAACAGCAAGTGATAATGTTTATGATATAATATCAGCGTCGTCGAGCCCGGCATTACGTAGTAACAAACACTCGAAATCCTGAAGAATATCACGCGTAAGTGTTTGAATGAAACATTACTTGTAAATATTTTTAACCCACGACGCAAAGAGAGGGGTGTTATAAGCTTAACGTGTCTGTCTGTTTATCTATCTGTGGTATCTTAGCTCCCAAACGGATGTACCGATTTTCGTTTAGTTTTTTTTGTGTTATGGATAATTTTATCCCGAGTGTTCTTAGCCATGTTTCATGAAAATCTGTTCAGCCGTTTGAATATCATCAGCTCTTTTTTTTAGTTGATGAGGGATTTGATTAACTAATCTATTGTTATTTTAACTAAAGCAAAGCTTTTGATTCAACTGATATATATCGGTTGAATCAAACAAAAATAATGTGTTACTTTAACTAAAGGAAAGCGTTTGATTCAACTGATATATATCAGTTAAAATAACACATTATTTTTCGTTTAAACCAGTTTTCCCTTCTTTATTTAAATGTTTGTGTTTACAGGGCACATCTCCGGAGGTGGCAACAGCAAGTGATAATGTTTATGATATAATATCAGCGTCGTCGAGCCCGGCATTACGTAGTAACAAACACTCGAAATCCTGAAGAATATCACGCGTAAGTGTTTGAATGAAACATTACTTGTAAATATTTTTAACCCACGACGCAAAGAGAGGGGTGTTATAAGCTTAACGTGTCTGTCTGTTTATCTATCTGTGGTATCTTAGCTCCCAAACGGATGTACCGATTTTCGTTTAGTTTTTTTTGTGTTATGGATAATTTTATCCCGAGTGTTCTTAGCCATGTTTCATGAAAATCTGTTCAGCCGTTTGAATATCATCAGCTCTTTTTTTTAGATGATGAGGGATTTGATTAACTAATCTATTGTTATTTTAACTAAAGCAAAGCTTTTGATTCAACTGATATATATCGGTTGAATCAAACAAAAATAATGTGTTACTTTAACTAAAGGAAAGCGATTGATTCAACTGATATACATCAGTTAAAATAACACATTATTTTTCGTTAAAACCACAGTTTTCCCTTCTTTATTTAAATGTTTGTGTTTACAGGGCACATCTTTGGAGGCGGCAACAGCAAGTGATAATGTTTATGATATAATATCAGCGCCATCGAGCCCGGCATTACGTAGTAACAAACACTCGAAATCCTGAAGAATATCACGCGTAAGTGTTTGAATGAAACATTACTTGTAAATATTTTTAACCCACGACGCAAAGAGAGGGGTGTTATAAGCTTAACGTGTCTGTCTGTTTATCTATCTGTGGTATCTTAGCTCCCAAACGGATGAACCGATTTTCGTTTAGTTTTTTTTTGTGTCATAGATAATTTTATCCCGAGTGTTCTTAGCCATGTTTCATGAAAATCTGTTCAGCCGTTTGAATATCATCAGCTCTTTTTTTTAGTTGATGAGGGGATTTGATTAACTAATCTATTGTTATTTTAACTAAAGCAAAGCTTTTGATTCAACTGATATATATCGGTTGAATCAAACAAAAATAATGTGTTACTTCAACTAAAGGAAAGCGTTTGATTCAACTGATATATATCAGTTAAAATAACACATTATTTTTCGTTAAAACCACAGTTTTCCCTTCTTTATATAAATTTTTGTGTTTACAGGGCACATCTCTGGAGGCGGCAACAGCAAGTGATAATGTTTATGATATAATATCAGCGCCCTCGAGCCCGGCATTACGTAGTAACAAACACTCGAAATCCTGAAGAATATCACGCGTAAGTGTTTGAATGAAACATTACTTTTTAAAATCAAACATTTATTTTATTTTTCGCCTAGGAAATACAAGGTGGGCTGTTAATTGTGCCTGTGAGTGTATTATATAAGTTCAAATAATTTTTATTTTCCAGGCGTCGTCGCGTCGGGGCACCGTCGAACGGCTTGACATCTTCCGCGACACGCAATCTTTCGTAGCCGGAAGTATGCTGCGACGCGCGGCTGGGTAATATAGACTTTAAATACTGTGTACATGATTTAATATCGTTTAAAGATTGTAAAAACCGTCACCAAATTGTTTAAGAATAAACTTTTTACCGTATGAATCGTTTTTTAATGTTCTTTTTACAGTACTTGCTATGTCGAACCAACTTGTTTTCTTAGTTAGGCTAAAGATATGTATAGCTATGTATTAGTTAGAAGATACTTTTGTTTGTCTACTTGTCGTGTCTACTTTCTACCTACCTTCTATCTGTGTGATTTAAATAATGTTATGCCATTCTATTTTAGTGTCTTAGTATTGTATTAACCTAGAATCTATAGTATTTATGACAAACCCATTTTGTTGTGTAAACTTCTACAAATTTTGTTGGGAATACTAAAAATGTTTTGTACCTATTATCAACCTAGACATAAGAGTATTCTCAACAAAACAGTTTTGTTGTGTCAATATTTTTTGTTGCATTTACCTGTCCCCCTAGCACGCTCGGTTAATTGTCCGACGTAAAACATTTGTCGCACACGCATATTTGCCAGAAAGGGACGAATGCTTTATGTCCGACATAAAACTTAGCGTACTAGCCTCACAAATAAAAAAAACTATTAAATCAACCTCTCAATGAAAATGTTGGCTTAACACGAGGTACAATGTTGAATCATCTTGCGCTATAATTGTTAGGACCATTTGAATTATATTGCCAAATTAACTACTTAACAATGGTATACGAGGTAAATTTTAACATAATTCAAGTTAAGGTAATCCATTAAGAGGGTACGCATTTCGGTTTCCCATACAATTTTTCAAGTCGAAATTTTAAAGACCAATAAGCCAATTTTAGTGAAACTTTGCATGCTAAAGTAAAATACAGGAATCTAAATAGTTTGTCGATAACATTTTTAAAAAAGGTTTATTTGTCTAAGTTATTGCGATTTAAAGTTCACTATAGAAAGTTTAAAAACGCAATAACTCAGTTAAATAAACGTTTCTTGAAAATGTTTTCAACAAACTATTTAGTTTTCTATATTTTACCACATCATGCCGAGTTTCATCAAAATTAGCTTACTAGTTTTTAAAAATGTTGACTTGGAAATTTAAATGGGAAACCGAAATGCGTAAACCCTCTTAAGTATATTCACCCTAAGTTGAATAATTATTTGACAATATAATCCAAGTTTTAGTCCTAACAATTATAGCGTAAGTTGATACAACATTGTAGCTCGTGTTAATCCAACCTCTACTTCGAAAGGGTTGATTCAATAGTATTTTATCAGGTAGATGCAACACAAACGCACTTATTGACACAACAAAACTGTTTTGTTGAAAATACTATTATGTCTAGGTTGATACTACAAAATATTTTGAGTGTTCCCAACTAAAATAGTAGATGTTGACACAACAAAACTGCTTTGTTAAAATTACTATTGATTATGGGTTAATACAACACCAAGACACTTATTGCCTCAACAAAACTACACTGTTAATTTTACCATTTAATTGAGGTTAATTCAACAAAACATACATATAGATCTAACTATTATAGCAAAAGTTGGTTCAACAGTGCAGGACTGTTAACCCTACCCATTTTTGAAAGTACATTTAACCTTTAAAGTTGGTAAATTCAACACCTTGACATTGATCGAATCAACAAAACGATTTTGCAAAAATACTGTTGGTTATACCCAAAATATTTTGGGTTGACCCAACAATATAGTACGAGTTGATCCAATATAGTAACTCAGTTAACACAACCTTGAGTTCGAAGGTTAATCTAACATTAAAAGCAAGTAGATTTAACACAAACACACTCGTGTTTTTAACCCAGATAAGCCTAAAACCATTTTTTTCTTAAAATATATAAAAAAAAAGTTTTATTTAGTTAAACTACCTCTAAAATACATGAATAAAATATTTAATAAAATATCGGATTGTAGGCTTTTCCGGAAAAGCCTGTCCTATATATAGGACAGTAGGATAATAGGTGGTAGGTAATGTAAAATATCAATATAGTTAAAATGAGACATTTATTTAAGAAAAATGTACGAAAACATTACTAAAAGTATTCAAAACGTAAAGAAAAGGTTACAAATTTGAGTTAAGCATAAAAAATCAAAATCAGTTATGAGTGATACTCCACAAAACACTTAACACACAATCCTACATCACATTTTCTGCAGCGAGTCAAACATTTTTTGTGACACTGACGGCAACGTGTCTGCCTTTCTTGAGGAATAACTAAATGATTTTTTCCGTCTTTGCGGCTATCCGCATGTTCATGTTGAGAGGGTCGACTTGATCCTCTTTTCACACTTTTTCTGTTCGACTCAATCAAAGCTGTTGCAACCCTCCTGCGAAAACCAAGATGGTCAAGTTTTCCATGGTTTGTTTTATAAAGTTGCCAAGCATTATGCTCACACAGATCAATCATGTGTGTAAGCAATGGCATATACCATTTTTTACCTCTTATGCCAATACGATAGTGAGAAATATTCTCATCAGAACGGTCGACTCCTCCCATATTTTTGTTGTAAATTCTTACCATATTTGGCTCGTCGACGAATATGTTTCTTTTTTCTTTTTGAGAGAATCGCTTTGCAGGTAACATAGGACTTATTCCGACAGAATTTGAGGCGATGCTAAATATATTGTTATCATTCCACTTAGCTATTATGAATTTGTTGTCATGTGTGGTTCTGAAATCCAATGCACCTCGGTCTTTTTTCTTCAATTCCTTTGATGAAATTAGTGGACATTTATGTGTTCTATTTTCCCGAATTGTGCCAGTACAACGAAGGCCCTTCTTAGATATCTCTTCCAACAAAGGCGTCCCCGTGAAGAAGTTATCAAAAACAATATGATATGGAATGTCGAAACCACGTGAAATCAAAACATCACAAAAGGTGAGCACTACACTAGCACCCAAACCAAGATCTTTGTATTTTGGATCACACATAGTTGTGGCACCTTGATAAGGCTCCATCCATAAAACATACCCCAGTCGTGTAGCACCAACCCATGACTTGAAACCATACCGGATTGGCTTACCTTTTATATGTTGCTTACAGCCATGTCTACCATAGTATGGAATCATAGCCTCATCTACGCTGTAATATTCTTCGACTGGAGCAAACTCTAAAAACTTCTCATTGAGCTTTGTTACAAGTGGGCGTATTTTTGTAAATTTGTCATGGACATCGAGGTCATCATTGACATGAAGATGGCGAAAAATAAAGTCAAATCTATCCCTTGACATAGCTGAACTAACTAGCTCATTCTTTGAATCAGGGGAGTTTTCCCAGTACATTCTTCTTCGCGGTAGCCATGCATAACCACTAACCAACAATACACCAATAAAACATTTCATTTCTTCAATAGTAATGTCTCCTGGCATGTTTTTCTTTACAGCAAACTTATTACTCTCTGAGACCAGTAAAGAAATGATATCTTCGTCCATAAAATTTTCGAACCACTCAATAGGAAGTTTTTCTTGAAAAGCTCCTTGAAGTTCTGGCCAATCTACTGGAGATGTTTCTATGTCCTTTTTCCTCCACGCATAGGTCTTTTTACGTTTAGGTCGACTCTCGTTAGGCTCTTCTTCAGTGTCACTAATGGGATCGTCTTCTTGACTATAGATTTCGGCAGGTTGAAGCAAAATATTCCTTGGCAAGTTATTCACTGTTACGTTATCTTCTTCCCCTGAATCTTCATCAGTGCAGCAACCAGGGTCAACAGGAGGTGGAAGAATACATATTGCAACCTCTTTGTTACCACCTTCATTATCGGAAGCGTCTTCCAAAGCATCTAAAATCTCATGCGCGGTAAGCTGCCTAGAAACAAAAAATATTATCCTTATTATCCTACTGTCCTATATGTAGAACACCTTTGTTTAGAAGCAATTTATTATAATTTTACAAAGTATAACATAATATTTTTTTACCAAAAATAATTTTAATACTCTTTAGAACACAGCAAACATAAAATTTCAAACCAAGATTTAAATAAATAAAAAAAATACGTACCTCTTTCTCGCCATTGTTGATCTTCACTGTAAGTACTCACTTTTCAGTAAAATAATTATAAATTTTCCTTTGCTAGATTTTGTATTATAATTTTTATATAACACAGCACTATAACCTTACTTTGAAACACGACAACTGAAATCAATAGCTTGCATGGGTAGTTAGATAAAAATAATTATTTTCACTGTCCTACATATAGGACGGTAGGTTTATCTGGGTTAACATTTCGAGTACGTTAAAGCAAACCTTGTTAGAAGGTCAATTTTACTGTCATGGTTGGTTGTTTTTACAGGTTTGCACTAGGTGCAAACCAGTAAAACTAACCATTAAAAGCAAGTCGATTCAACACAAACATACTTGTATTTTTAACTTTTCGAATACGTTAAAGCAAACCTTGTTAGAGAGTCAATTTTACTGTCATGCTTAGTTGTTTTTACAGGTTTGCACCAAGTGCAAACTAGTAAAACTGACAAAAATCTAAAGGTAGGTAATGAATTAACATATTGCTAGACGGTTAAAATTACCATTGTGCTACTGGTAAAAACAACTAAATTCCACGGGTTGGTGCTATATTAACCCCTTGTTAGAGGGTTAATTTTACCATTTTAATGAAATGTTGAATCAACAAATATGTAATAAGTTAAAATTACCGAAACTGATCAACAATATAGTTTTTGTTCATTCAACAAAACTCAAGAGTAGGTGCTATATTAACCCTAAAATTTTGTTGAAATATGGTAAAACCAACTAATAAATTCTTTCCGTGCACCCTCCCCACCCATTCAGGAAGTCTTTTAGCTGTGGAGAAGAACGGGCACAAGAAACTCCACAGCTTTAAAATAATATAGAAGTAACGACATTTACAAAACAACAAACGACATTTGCATTCTAACAAAATGTTATCGAATAGAAAATAAAAACTTTATACCCATAAGCCTCTTACTACGAACTTTGGTATATCGATTTTGACATCATCGTTTCCAATATCGAAATGATGACAATGAAATCGTTTTTAAGAGCCAATAAAACCGATTGCAGCTATTTCCACGCATTAACTTGATGGAGCGGGGTTATGTAATCCGCTGATGGATGTAGAGCAAACAAGGTTCGCAGTCAGGTATTGTAATATACCTAGCTTATTCAACATTTTTTGATTATGTTAATTTTACGTAGAGTAATAAAGAAAAAAGAAAATGTAAGAAGCAACAGCTTCTTACCACTTTGCCAAGCGTGTTTAGTAGATGGATGATGGTGAAATTCCTGAAGATGGAAGCCTGGCATTGCCTCTACCCAGAAGCTACCCACTACCTAGCTTAGCTGTAAGTACTCATAACCTCAACCTCAACCCAAACAAATATTGTACTTAAGACTTCCGTCAGAATTAAATGTAACTGAAATGGTCAAAATTATCTCGGAATTAAAAAACGAACTTTATAATACTTAAGTTAGAGTATGATTTTGACCAACATTGTAGAAAAAACACATACGTATTATAATCACGACTTTTATCCCCCTAGGGTAAGTAAGAGACTAGGCATTAAGGAAAAGCTGCAGTCCTATATCATAGTCCACTTTCCACCAAATAGCGACTACACATGTGTTCAGTCTGAGAGGTGGTGAGCCCATTGCCGCTCTATACTATTGTCGACACCCAAGGGAAGGGGGGGGGGGGGGGGGTAGTATTCTTTCACCGCTATGCGACACGGTTAAAAAAAAATTCAAGATAGGTTGTAGCACCTTCTCATCGATGGATTGGTATTGCTTCGATCAACTTGATGCTACACACTCGGCGTATACAGGTAGAACCAAGGAGCTTATTATCCTTGGGTAGAACCCGTAGGCAGATTCTCTGTTTACGTTTCTACACGTTTCTACCACAGGCAGACCTAATTACCACAGATATACAACTGTGGACAGTACCTACCCCATAATAACGTGACGTAAGTACATCGTCTTCAAAAAGCAAAATAAATAAAAACAAAAGAGTATCGATCCCGGTCGGGCGCACAATAAAAGACGCACAATAGTCCGTAACATAGTAGCGGGACAAAACTTGCGGTACGGTTTTGTTCTCCGAAATGGTTGATCTGACTCGGTGCCTCATAACTCCCCACCCATTGTCGTCCGCCCGCTTTGTCTACGAATAACTTCTGTTTTCTGCAATAAATACAAACGAATTTTTTACGAACCTCCCCCAGTTTCACGATTAATCTACTCGTAAAAGGAGAACATTCGGTTTGCGTTCGTTTTCGGGTCTATTCAGTAATAACGGCTGGAGGTGAATGCGGCCAAAATACCTAGTAGGTAATGCTCTCAATATTTGAGGTTTATTAGAGCGTGGGTACGATTCTCCAATCTCGATCGTAAGCTCGCACTCACTTGGGCTCTCACGTTCCGATCAAAAGTAACCTTTGAGATGCGGAGATTGAGCCATAACTCACCATGGTGGTCCAATGCAAGCAAGAGTTTTAACGACTGCCATCTTACGACAACAACCGGGACAAACGGCTTTACGTGCCTTCCAAAGCAACAATAAAAGCACTTGTGAATGTCACTACGCTAATATCAGTTCGTTAGTCTATGGGTCCTTATGTATACATAAGGGTTCCCGTCCCGCCCAAGCCTAAATTACCCGAAATCGGGTAAAAAAAAACCAAAAGCGCAACGCTGACTGATTGATATAACACGCGGTGAGGACTTAAGTGAGGAGCGGCTTTGCCTCTTCCCTCTCTCTCCCCACCGTGCGCCGTGCCCGCTGATGAACCGGCAAAAAACTCAGCAACGACACCATCATCAGTCTATAAACGTCTATTGGCCACATGACGATCATCAATTTGCCTTCGGCATTTTACAAAATAGTGAGCATTTGCAAACGGACGGCGCCGTTTGTAAAATGCCGAATAAACAATTTGCCGGTGACGTAGTTGTATAGTTTGACTTTGTCATTTATTATTAATTACATATATAAGTTAAGACCGAGACCTCTTTTTCTACACAGTCAGTTACATAACTAGATACCTAATAATGTAAGTATACTTAGTGATTGTCCACAAGAATTCCTGTAGGTGCGTCCCTCCCCAGTCGGATTTACCAGACGTAGGTTAACGTCGTTGAGCGTAATTTCTGAAGAGGGTCATCAGGAAGATATAATGCCATCTCTGTACCCTTGATGTCTTTTTAAGTGCCGACCCACTTAACCCTAGCGCCGAGCCTACGCCTACCGTCATTCTGCTGTGCCTCAGAAAAACTACTTACCATCCTACATAATTTATGGATTTGGTTGTTTATGAAATGCAAATATAATTGAGAAGACGGTAGCCTTAACTACGCAAGACGCGTTGCGCGTTCATGTTGTGATTGTAAAAGTTAAGCAGTGTTCGCAATGCCGGTTCATTGGATAGGTGTTCGAATTAAAATATCTAGCACGGTGCTAAGGAAGTGAAGTTTAGGCTTTGATTCCGGATGGCAAGTTAAACCTTGTTCGCACTGATTGAGTTTCTTGCAAAGGTTCCCTTAGCAGTGCACAATTAAAAATGTACCACAACTCATACCAACCAACCAGATTCCATGTAGGACAGATTGTAATAGTGACTTGGTAATACCGTCCTTGGTAATACTTATTTAGTGATGAATTTGGTAAAAACATGGGTCGGTTGTTATTTGACTTGGGACATTCAGTTATCAATTATTGTATGCCGGGTGCTACTTATCAACATATTTTGAAAAAAGCTGTAGAACATAAATATAACCCCAATAGCACCTTATTAATATTTGAGGTAATTTGAACAAAACAAGCCTTATGAAATGTTTAGAAAGTTTGGATAAGTTAATTGTAAAGAAAACTATATTGTTCATATTGTAGTATTTTGCCACAGGAGGAAAATTCTA
Organism: Scoparia ambigualis; assembly: GCA_963921215.1. NCBI lineage: Eukaryota > Metazoa > Arthropoda > Insecta > Lepidoptera > Crambidae > Scoparia > Scoparia ambigualis. Next base: position 29,011,037 of record OY992506.1, read on the forward strand.
TTAGATATAAGCTTAACCTGACATTACATTTATTTTGCAAAAATTACATAATGCATTTAATTGACACTAAGCGGGTCTCCTGCGACACTGTTTTATGTTTTCTAACACCTAACATCAAACATCTAACAAAATATGTACGTAGGCCACGCCCATATTTGTTAGATGTTTGATGTTAGGTGTTAGAAAACACAAAACAGTGTCGCACGCAGGAGACCCGCCTTAACAATAGGCTTGTGTCCACTAAGAATAAATCGGGTGGATTGGCATTTCTAATGATCAATTATGATTTATAGAAACTAAATATCTAAAATATTCAATAAAAAAAATTGGGATTATTAATATTTTTAAAGAAATAAATCGACAATAATACGCATTCAGTCTTGACATTAAACAGAAATCAGACGCCGTGACGTAACGCCGCCGTGCCAAATGTCATTATACTTTGCTTTGTCTTCGAGATTAGAATACTTGTAGTAGCACGAACCGTGTGGCCATTCATACACTATGGTTGAGAAATACTAAATTTATTTTTTATCTTTTGTAGGTACTTCTCATAGGGCAACACTGTCGTCGCCATTTTCATTCGCGTTCTAGTGCTCGGCCGTTCTACACGTTCTCTCGCTTTAATTGTGATTTTAGTGTTCGGAGTGTTTTAAAAAAATGCCTAAGCGCAAAGACAAGAGCAGTGACGAATATCTTAGGCGAAAAAAAAAAAAAAAGAAAAATCGAAAAAAAGATAAAAAGGCGTTCTCGAAAAATATCGTCGAGTTCATCATCAGACAATCCCAACACAGAGTTGTCATTAAGAGAAGGTAAGCTTAACGAATTACGTTAACCTATATAATCATAAGTGTTGAGTACACTTCAATCATAGAGAGTGTTACCTTCACGTCAACGTACATTGAGGATAGTTATTAAGACTACCGCCCTTGTATTAATAAAAAATAAATAAATAAAAGAGCGTTGAGTCCTTCCTTTGAGGACGGTACCTTCACGAATTGAGGATAGTTATAAAAACTACCGCCCTTGTATTAATAAAAAAATTATAAATAAAAGAGCGTTGAGTCCTTCCTTTGAGGACGGTACCTTCACCAATTTTAATTGAGCACTGGTTATTAGCCTGTGTCTTTTAATGAGCAAAATAACTACTTAATTAAAGTTTATTTTGCTCTTTTTAGATAACCAACCGGAGGTGTTTGAAGATGTGCCCGTACCCAGCCATTCCATCAATGACAGTCCTTCATTGCCGAATGTGGAATTAGAACAACACATTCTAGAATCAAGTTCCGATATACCCTCAACCTCAGTAGTATCAAATGAAACTACGATCGCTTTAGATAAAAATATACTTGACCTGCTGGGCGAAACGCCTTCCACAAAAAAAACGTACAGTTCACCGATACAGTCTGAACTAGCTGTACGTTGGGAACATATTGCCACCACGGGATTGCCTAAAGATATTAAAAAAAAGACCTACTTGAAAAATATTTCCTCCCAGAAAACTGTCTGAAGATTGGGTCACCTCAATTGAACCCCGAAATAAAGGCTGCTTTGTCCGACGTTTTGGTAAAAAAGGACAAAGCCATAGAAGTTAAACAAAACCAACAAGCTATGGCTATAACTTGTGTCGGTCAGGCTTTAACAAAAATGTTCGCAGAAGAAAACAAGAACACCTGCGTCATAAAGCTCTTATTAGATGCAGTTAGACTCCTGTGTGATTACCAGTACGTGGAGTCTATGTCCCGGAGAAGATTTGTAACATCTTCCACCAAAAAAGAAATCAAAGACCATCTTTATCTTACTGAAATTGACAGTTTTTTATTTGGAGAGAAGCTAGCAGATACACTAAGGTCGGCCAAGGCAATTACTAAGTCGGGAGCCGAAATGAAAACATTACCCCCACAAAAGCCTACATCATTTCCACAACATAGGCCTAATCAATCCCGGCCTTTAAACGTGAGACCTCCGCTCCCACTGGCGAGGCAGACGGGAGCATGGAGGAGACCAGCGCCTACAACGCAACAACCTCGCAGATACCAAGCTATTCCACCGCCGCCACCGCCGCCGCCGCCGCCGCCGCCACCGCCGCCGCAGCCGCAGCGCTCACGCGGGCGCACACAGATGCGCCGATAGATATGGTACGTCACGCCGCTGCTGCTGGTAGGCTTTCTTTGTTCTATAATAGATGGCACCTTATCACTAATGATAGCATAATTTTATCTTGGATCAAAGATGGGTATAAAATACCTTTCCATACAACTGTCAAACAGAACTTTATTTCGTCCACTAAAAGCTATACTTCTAAGGAAATTATTGAATTCCAAGGGGTAATTGATGAACTGTTAAGCTTAGGTGCAATATCCGAATGTACCCCAAGTAATAGGCAATACATATCTAGCATTTTCTTAGTAACTAAACCAAATGGTAAAAAACGGTTCATTTTAAATCTTAAATCCTTAAACAAATTTATAAATACTAACCATTTTAAAATGGAAGATTTACGAACAACCTTAAAATTAATTTCGAAAAATTCATTTCTATGTACAATTGACTTACAACACGCGTTTTTTTTATTACCCATTCATTATGACTTCAAAAAGTATCTACGTTTTGAATTTCATAAAAAGCTGTATGAATTTAATGTTCTTCCCTTTGGGCTAAACACAGCACCTCTAGTTTTCACAAAACTGATGAAACCAGTGGTATCCTTATTAAGATCCCTAGGATACATCTCATCAATATATTTAGACGACCTCTGTCTGATCGCTGACTCATTTCTTGAATGTAAAGAAAATAAAAATCAAACAATAGTTATCTTGGAGTCATTAGGTTTCCTTATTAATTATGATAAAAGCTCACTATTACCAAAAAGAACATGTAAATATTTAGGATTTATTATTAATACTAAAGAATTTCATATTTGTTTAACTGACGAAAAAAGAATTCTGATAAAACAAGAATTATTAAAATTCATGTCAATAAATCGATGTACAATACGACAATTTGCTCAGTTAGCAGGTCTCCTTGCCTCATCTTGCCCTGCTATTCAATTTGGTTGGCTGTACACCAAAGATATTGAACGATGTAATTATCTGGCCCTAGAAAAAACTGACGATTACGAAAGTTACATGGGTATTCCTAAACATTTATTAAAAGATTTTAAATGGTAGTTGACGCATATTGACAATTCCATCAAGCCAATAAGAGATGACACTTATTGTTTAGAAATTTTCTCTGACGCAAGCAAAACAGGGTGGGGGGCAGCATGTGGTAAGGATACAGCTAATGGAAAATGGAGTGAAGATGGGAAAAATATGCACATTAATTATTTAGGAATTTTAGCAGCATACTTTGGCCTAGTAATCTTTACAAAACATTTAAATAACTCTCAAATCCTTCTTCGTATTGACAATACTACGGCCATTTCGTACATAAACAAAATGGGTGGCGTGCGGTTTCCTCATCTCACTGCCATTTCTAAAAAGTTGTGGCAGTGGTGTGAAAATAAAAACATTTTTGTATACGCGTCTTATATAAGTTCCCAAGACAATGAAGTAGCAGACGCGGAGTCACGACGATCACATCCTGATATTGAGTGGGAACTAACTGACCATGCCTTCAGCAGGTTAACTGAACACTTTGGTATACCTGATATAGACTTATTTGCCTCTAGATTAAATAAAAAATGCAACAAATATATTTCTTGGCACAGAGACCCAGGGGCTTTAGCGGTAAACTCTTTTACATTAAATTGGAAAAACTTAAATTTTTATGCTTTTCCACCAATATCCGTAATTTTAAAAATGATTAGAAAAATTATTTCAGATAATGCTGAAGGCATAGTCGTTGTTCCATTCTGCCCCACTCAACCGTGGTTCCCTATCTTTAAAAGGTTATGTCAAAACATGCTAATACTTGGAACCAATACAAACGTATTATTATCTGTTCCTAACAGCCAGCTACAACACAAGGTCACGCTGGTAGCCGCAAAGTTATCCGCGAGGCGCTTTCACGAAGAGGCATCCCACGAAGTGCATTAGACATCATGTGTGCTTCAATATCGGACAATTCGGTAAAACAATATGGTGTCGCTTTCAAAAAATGGTTCATATATTGTGAAAGAAACAGCGTCAATAATTATGAGGCCTCAGTTCCTCATGTAATTTCATTTTTAACTGAAATGTTCCATACTGGAATACAATACAGTACTTTAAATAGTTATAGGTCCGCCTTATCTTTGATTGTGAGTACAAAAATAGGCACTGATGATAGGGTAACAAGATTATTTAAGGGTTTTTATCGACTTCGTCCTCCTTTGCCGAAGTACAATGTGACCTGGAATCCGTCAACTGTATTAAATTTTTTGGAGAAGTGGTACCCAAATGATGAGATTACTATAGAAAAACTTACAAAAAAAGTTGTAACCTTAATTGCGTTAGTAACTGCACACAGAGTGCAAACTTCAAGCAAAATTAAAATTGAAAAAATAGAAATTGTAACTAATGAAAAAATTATTATAAAAATACCAGACTTGATAAAAACGTCACGAGTTGGGTCACTTCAACCATCTTTAATATTACCCTTTTTTAAAGACAAACCAGAAATATGTCCGGCAAATGCATTGTTATTATATATAAATAGAACACAGGCTATAAGAAATAGTAACCTACATTTATTAGCTTTAAAAAACCATACAAACCAGTCTGTTTCCAATCTATTAGTAGATGGATAAAGGAGATTTTAGGTAAAAGTGGCATAGACATGAATGTCTTCACAGCTCACTCAACTAGACATGCTTCTACATCCAGCGCGCATAAAAATGGCGTTAATATTGATCTAATTCGCAAAACCGCTGGATGGTCAGACTCTTCTAGCGTTTTTGCCCGTTATTATCAAAAAACTGTGATTGTCAACGATAGTAATGATTTCGCAATGTCTATTTTAAATCATGATTCCTGATAAATAAAAATAAAAATGATGTTAAGTTGCTCCAACCAAAATTGCATAAGCAGAAGCTTTTATGTTTGTTAATTGCGTATTATTCATATAAATACAACGGATCAGAAATTACGACTTTTTTTTCTCTCTACAAATGTCACGTCTCTAAAGATCTACAAGTATTCTAATCTCGAAGACAAAGCAAAGTATAATTAATGATTAAACGAACTTACCTTAAGTGATGTTCTATCATAATTATACGAAGGCTTTGTCTGAAGAGATTAGCTCCCTCCCACCTCCTTACTTCAAGGTCCCAAAATGTGAATTTGGTGAAAAAAAAAAAAAATTAAGTATTAATAATAAGTTAACTCTGAACTAAATGAAAATGGCGACGACAGTGTTGCCCTATGAGAAGTACCTACAAAAGATAAAAAATAAATTTAGTATTTCTCAACCATAGTGTATGAATGGCCACACGGTTCGTGCTACTACAAGTATTCTAATCTCTTCAGACAAAGCCTTCGTATAATTATGATAGAACATCACTTAAGGTAAGTTCGTTTAATCATTAATTTTATTGTTGTGACCACGACTCGACCACGTGCTATGCGTGTAAATGATTATGTATGTGCATCGTCAATCTATTAAAATGATTATGTCACCCTACCGAATTGACCTTGCAATTTATTAAGTAGTGAATTTGTGAGCGTAATTACTTGGTTCATCCCACTTCTGATGTGGGAGATTAAGAAAAGAGAGTAATGATTTTGATCAATTTATATTCATAAAAACCAGATTAATTGGCAGACAGTAACAATATACACACATTTAGTGTTAATTATAAAAACAGTAATATCAATTTATTAAAATAATTAGCCATTTCGCATTTTACATAATGAAAATTGGTACTTACTACTATTTCTTGTAAGATACACAGTTATGTACTACAATACATAATTTAGTTACACCATCATAGCATACCTCAATACTATGTCGACGATCAGAGCTCCGTCATGCTCCGCAGTTGAGTACAGAATGCCCGGACCCGGAAGGCGCTAGCACATGACCTTTTTATACTGAAGCACAAACAAGTCGCTAATGACGCATGGCGTGGGGAGCGTGGCAATGGGCAAGCACGTGTTTTCTTATTCGTATTAATTACTGCGGTGAATTTGCTTTCTTCAAACATTTGTTTTTAATGCTAAACTTAATAGTAATCTACATTTAAATGCCAATCTCCCACAACTATTATTATAAATTGTTATTGTGGCATACCACATCGATACCATAGTATCGATATTTGAAATAAATAAAAAAATTATTATGTTTGAAATGGAATGTACGTAAGTATTTATGTAAGAAGTGTGTGTTTAAGTATAGGTATGTATGTAGGGGATGGTAGTATGTATGCTCGCCATCGAGCTCTGTAGAGCTCGATGGCGCATCGGCTAGCACGTTCGGCTTGCGATCTTGCAACTTTCGCAATGCCGAGTTACTGGATGGGTGACCAAATTTAAAACATCTTGAGCTCCTCCGTGCTTCGAAAGGCACGTTAAGCCGTTGGTCCCGTTTGTTGTCGTAAGATGACAGTTGTTAAAACCCACCAACACGCATTGGGCCAGCGTGGTGGGTTAAAGCCCAATATCCCCACTTGCTATCTCCACGTGGGAAGCCTGCGCCCAGCAGTGGGACGTTTATAGGCTGATGATGATGATGAAATATTAAACTATAAGGTTTCAACATAATAAGAAATTTGAGAACATGAAAAATGATGTAACATTCAAACGAAAGTTATTTAAGAAACAAATACAAAGAGAACGCCATTAATTGTTTTGATTTTAATTTAAAATATTTAAACTTTTAATTAAAAAATCTTTTTTGATTAACTATTAAATGTAAATCATCCTGCCTGTTGCTTCTATTTCGTCCCTATTACAAACATATCACACGCACGCAGGCTTCCATTAGCGCATTATTTTATTGTACTCGCCCTCACCTTCAATCATCCATTTCTTCTAAACACACCAGCTTCTTTTATGCGTTCATCATCATTATCATCATCAGCCTATACTCGTCCACTGCTGGACATAGGCCTCTCCAAGAACACGCGACTGAGCACGATCCGCGGCCACTCTCATCCAGATCTTGCCAGCCACCTTGCGAAGATCGTCGCTCCACCTTGTCTGAGGGCGTCCTACGCTACGCTTGCCGATACGCGGTCTCCACTCCAGAACTCGTCTACCCCAACGGTCATCGGTTCTGCGACTGATATGGCCGGCCCACTGCCACTTCAGCTTGCTAATCCGGTGGGCTATGTCGATTACCTTGGTTCTCTGCCGGATCACCTCGTTTCGAATCCGATCCCTCAGAGAAACACCGAGCATAGCCCTTTCCATAGCTAGCTGAGCGACTTTAAACTTGTGAACCAGCCCTACCGTCAGTGTCCACGTTTCGGCTCCGTATGTCATGACGGGTAGGACGCACTTATTGAAGACTTTCGTCTTTAGACATTGCGGAATTGGCGACGTAAAGACCATATGCAGCCCAGCCCAGCTGTATCCTTCTGTTGGCCTCTTTCTCGAAGTTGTTTCTACCCATCTGTAAAATTTGCCCGAGATAGACGTATTCTTTAACAACTTCGAGAGCACTGCCTTGTATTGCAATCGGTTCCGGGACGACACGTTCGTTGAACATAACCTTGGTTTTGTCCAGGTTCATCCGCAGACCGATGCGTCGAGAAGAATCAGCTAGGCCGTTCAGCATGTGTTGTAGCTCCTGCAACGTTTCGGCCATGATGACGATGTCGTCTGCAAATCGCAAGTGTGAGATGTATTCGCCGTTGATGTTGATGCCACGTCCTTTCCAGTCCAGCGTTTTAAACATATCCTCTAAGGCATTTGTGAATAGTTTTGGGGATATCACATCCCCCTGTCTCACACCTCGATGTAAGTGGATATGTTTTGTCTGCTGGTTCTGTACTTGGACGGCCATGGTGGCGGCATTGTAGAGACACCTCAATACTTGGATATATCGCCAATCGACTTGGCATCGTTGCAGGGATTTAAGAACAGCCCAGGTCTCGATAGAGTCAATGCCTTCTCATAGTCCACAAATGCAAGGCACAGGAGCCGATTATACTCTTCGGCCTTCTGTATAATCTGCCGCACTATCAAAATGTGGTCTTTGGTGCCGTATCCTCCTCGAAACCCGGCCTGCTCCGAAGGCTGAAATTCGTCGAGTCTTCGCGCAAGGCGGTTTGTAAAGACTCTTGAAAACAGCTTGTAGACGTGACTCAGGAGCGAAATGGGTCGGTAGTTCTTCAGAAGGATTTTGTCTCCTTTTTTGAAGAATAACACGACGACACTCCTACTCCACGCCTCCGGAGTTCTCCCATCAAAGAGAACGGTGTTAAAGATGTATTGGAGCTCCTTTAACACAGGTTTACCGCCTGCTTTCAGGAGCTCAGATGTAACACCGTCTTCACCTGGGGCTTTTCCGTTTTTGAGCTGTCCAAGAGCCAACTCAATTTCGCCTAGGCTGATTTCTGGCAAGTCTTCGGTAAAGTGGCGGGTCAACGTGGCTCTGGTTTCCTCCTTTTCGGGATCAGGTTGAGATGCATGCAAGGCGTGTAGCTGGCTATAGAAGTTTTCTATTTCCGAAATTACGTCTGGCCTTGAAGCAACGACTGCCCCGCTGGCCGTAGTCAACTTCGTCAGGTGGCTTCTACCAAGAGACTGGACAAACACTTTAGACCCCCGATTCTGCTCAATTACTCGTTTAATCGAGCGTGTATTGGAGCATCGGAGGTCATATCGCACCATTTTGCCAATCTTCTTGTTGAGGGCCCGTTGGTTGGACGAAGTGACAGGTGGGTCTTCGCGCCGTCTCTTCATAAGCCTGAGCGTTTCTTCCGAAAACTTTGACTTCCTGCCTTTACGCTAAACTTCGCAAAATCTCAAACCTTCCTCCCTGAGGATTTCAGACACGTTTTCGAGAGCCTGGTCAACGTCAACAGCATTTCTGGTTTCCACGGCAGCGAATCGGTTCTCGAGGTTTGATTGGAACGTTTCAGATCCCATGATGGTTTGGAGCAGATTAGGACGGAGCCTGGACTTCATCAAGCGAACGCGTTCAAGCTTAAAGTTGATATTCAGAGAGCCTCGTACAAGTCGGTGGTCACTGCCGGTATTGAACCTGTTGATCACTGAGACGTCTCTGAATATGTGCTTTTTATCCGCTATGATGAAGTCGATCTCATTTTTTGTCATAGTATCGGGGCTCCGCCATGTTCACTTCCGTTTGGGTTGTTTCTTGAAGAACGAATTCATCAAGAAAAGTCCCTCCCGCTCAAGGAAGTTGACAAGCATCTGCCCCCTATGATTCCTGCTGCCAAAACCAAAAGATCCTACTACCGATTCGTCGCGATTCTGTACTCCCACTTTGGCGTTGAAGTCCCCCATGACAACATTATAGTGGGTCTTGGTGGTGAAGTGTAAGGCCTTGGATATGTCTCCGAACATATCCTCCACTTCTTCGTCCGAGTGTGTTGAGGTCGGTGCGTAAACCTGCACAACCTTGAGGCAATACCTCTCGGTTAGTTTAATTACGAGGTACGCAACCCTGCTTGACACACTCGACACTTCCACAACGTTGTCACAGAGGGCTTTATTTACCAGGAATCCTACGCCACCTTGGGATAGCTGGTCTCCCTCTCGGAAGTACATGAGGTGACCCGATCTAAGGGTTACAGTGTCCTCCCCCTCTCTTCGGACTTCACATAACCCAAGGATATGCCACCTAATCCTCCCGAGTTCCTCTTCGAGTTGCGCCAGGTGCTCGTCTAGCCGTAGCGTGCGTCCGTTATACGTCGCCAGGGTCAGTTGTTTATGGCGGCCTTTTGTAACTCGGGGATTCTTCGCACCCCCTATCCTGCCGTTACCGTGACCGACGCCGTGATCCGGAATAGCAGGGCGGCCGGGAACTGGGGGCCGTGGTCTTTTTTGTGTCGCCATGGAGGGTTTGCCTATAATTGCCACGCTGGGCATGCGGGTTGGCAATCGCAGTGCGTAGCTTATCGCACCGGTGTCGCTGCTGCCCGACACCAGTCTGTGCACTTATTAAGCTACGCATGGGCTGTGATGGTTATCCCGCCATCGATCGGTCGCCAAAGCCTCGTTCGTTATTCGGCAGGATGCACCACGAGCAGGAGAGGTTGACTTGGGCTCCGATTGGTCAAAGATAGAACCCCGTTACACCCCTGTTTTATGCGTTATACCTACTTAAACGATAGACATACCTAATTTAAAAAGTTATGTTTTTTTTCCATTTATTGGGGTCAACAAACAGTTTCACAATAAGGATTACATTAATAACATAATATGTACTTAGGCTTTGACTATATGTTTGCGCCACAACCGCAACGACCAATCGCGGCTGCCCCTCCGTCGGCCAATTAGAGTGCGTTATCCTCGTCGCACGGACACTGCGACGCATGTACCGCACGAGGTATTGCCCGCGGGCGACCGCCGCCGGCACCGCCGGCAGTGTGCAACGACATCTCAAGGCGAAGCCACGCGTGACGCGCCCTTGAACTCAGCCCCGACGCCCTATGTGAAGTGTACAGTGACACAGAGCTAGTGCTATCAGCTCGCCCCTAACGCCTAACGAACACCAGTGAATGAAGTGAACTGTGTGTGTGCGACCGCCCTCATCAACGAAGGCCGCTACAGCGCTCGTTTGGTCTTCTGATTCGAAAGATGGATAAGTTGGGCATACGTGGTGTGACTTTGGATGTTTTTAAAACTTAGCTCTCCGATAGATTTCAGAGAGTTAAAATAGGAAACCATCTAAGTGCACCGTTGCCCGTCATCCATGGAGTTCCACAAGGAAGTGTATTAGGTCCTAGCCTCTTCCTTATCTACATAAATTACCTTTGTGAGCTAAAAATTGACAACGCTAAAGTTTTTACATTCGCAGACGATACAGCTTTAGTATTTCACGGGAAAAACTGGGACGAGGCTAGGACTAATGCAGAAAAAGGCCTTCAAACTGTAATGGCTTGGCTTAGCAATAACGTTCTGACTCTAAATATATCAAAAACAAAATTTATAGCTTTTGGTATTAAAAATCGGGATATCCCTAAAGATTTTAAATTACAAGCACACACCTGTCTTGATAATAACTTATCATGCAATTGCCCATTTGTTGATAGAACTAGCTGTATAAAGTACCTTGGAATCACTTTGGATCAAACCCTTACATGGAAACCGCAAATTGAGTTACTAACTGCAAGGGTTCGTAAACTTATGTACGTATTTAAAACGTTACGACATGTGGCCGATACTATATTACTCAAAACTATCTACTACACTTTAGTCCACTCAATACTGAGTTACGGCATACGTACATGGGGTGGAGCCAAAAAAACTCACCTACTACGGTTAGAAAGAGCTCAACGCTCCTTACTCAAAGTAATGACGTTCAAGCCTTTTAGATACCCCACCAAGGATCTTTATTCCGTTTGCGAGGTTTTATCCGTAAGGCAACAGTTTATAGTTGATACAATTTTATCCCAACATAAGTTACTGGAATGCGACACTGATAAATTAGCCCGCCGCAGAAGCGACAAGGTGTGTGTTACAAAAAAATTTAGAACATGCTTCGTTAACAAATTTCAAATCTATTTAGGCCCCCTTATTTATAATAAACTCAACAAAAACCTTAACATCTACTCTCTTAATAAATATAATTGTTAAGAAAAAGTAACCAAATGGCTTAAATCACTTAGTTATGACGAAACAGAAAAAATATTGACTACCTTTAAGTAATTAATGAATTATTATATTTTTATTTATTTCTTTGCGAAAAGATAAGTAAACTTAATTTATATTGTCTTATAATTTGTGTGAATATTATATAAATAAATAAATAAGTCAATAAATATATTATATGGTATTTATGTGTATATTTTATATGTAGTATCATATATGGTATGTATAGTATTTATATGTTTTAGTAAAATTTTATATTTACTTTAAAAAAATACATGTGATAAACTTGTTTATACCTGATAAAGAATATGAATGCACGTACTTACATCTGTAAACAAGAATAATTATAATTTTATACCGTAGGTACCTAGTTGCTAATCTTTAAGTTAAAATAAGTAATTCTCAAACACTGATCAAATGTATTCTCTTGATTTCACAGTTTATGTAGTCGCACTCAATGCGTAACTCATTCCTACCGACAATGTTTCACTTTACTCATTCTGTCCTTAGTTATTGATGTTCGCACCTTCTTGAATGACCGATGCGTCCACGAATTATTTTATCGTAAAATACAAAGGTACCCGTATTTAGTTGTTAATTGAAAACTATCTTGCAAATGACTACATACAATGTTCCAACAGTGTCTTTTTTTATTGTGATGTATGATGGATCCATATTCTTAGTGAACCATTACTTTTTGTATTTGTGTTGTAATGCGTGTGCTAAAATTAGACAAATGTCATAGGAGGAAACTAGCATCTAGGACACAGGCTCGGCCTAGTTTTGATGCTAGTGATCTTGTATAAAAGTCTTATATTTAAACGTTAACATTAATCTAAGTCACATGTATGGTTTTCGATTAGTCAATAAATACTATTATTATTATTATTATTATTATATATATATATAAAATAACTATTTCGGCCCATAAGATAGTCATCTTTTTATTTTCCTTTTGTGCCATCATTTCCTAAATTCATTTGTTCCCGTAACTTTACTATTTATATCTCGTGCCCTAATAAAAATTAATTAGTTATTAGTAGTACACAAACACATGTAGTCAGCTCGCACCTATACGGTGCATGACATCAGCCCACGCCTTTGCACAACACAATAAGCCCGTACACACACGTACACCACACATCAGCCTGCAACACATACACACACACACACACATGCAGTCTGCTTTTTATTTTTTGCTTTTATTGCGGTCGCTTTTATTGCGCCGTTGCGCGTTGCGCCACAGCGCGCACGCCTCCCGTGCCTATATGGTCCCGTGCCCAGCGCACGCCTTCGTGCCTATATGGTCCCATGCCCAGCGCACGCCTTCCGTGCCTATATGGTACCATGCCCAGCGCACGCCCTTGCGCGTTGCCCATTTTGCTCATACAATCACACACGTGCATTCCTCTCTGCTCATCATGTACACACCCACACGTTAACTCAACACAGCACGAATCAAGGCTGTAGTCTCCTTTTACTTCCGTTCCTTCACCCCCTCCTACCCCCTGGGGCCCGGGAAGATGTTTGCGCCACAACCGTAACGACCAATCGCGGCTGCCCCTCCGTCGGCCAATTAGAGTGCGTTATCCTCGTCGCACGGACACTGCGACGTATGTACCGGACGAGGTTTTGCCCGCGGGCGACCGCCGCCGGCACCGCCGGCAGTGTGCAACGACATCTCAAGGCGAAGCCACGCGTGACGCGCCCTTGAACTCAGCCCCGACGCCCTATGTGAAGTGTACAGTGACACAGAGCTAGTGCTATCAGCTCGCCCCTAACGCCTAACGAACACCAGTGAATGAAGTGAACTGTGTGTGTGCGACCGCCCTCATCAACGAAGGCCGCTACAGCGCCCGCGCCGCCAGCGCCATCCGCGGCACGTTCAGCTCGTGACCGTGCCTGGACCACGGACCCCCGGTAAGCCCTTTATCCCGTCTTTATCCTTAATCTCGCCGTATGTTGCACGCGCTTAACGCGGCAACACTATATACATTTCTAGACGGAGCATCACGGTACAAACCATTGAGATAGATACTATAGAGGTAACTTCGATGTGCAAAATTTTCACACATGCACAAAAAAAGTCGCCTATGTGTGCGTTACTAAAATTTTGCCTGCTCACAGTTGTCACTCCCTAAATATGGGTAAATTTTATACAATGTTAAGATCAAATACCATGTCTCGACCTCTCGACATAACACCTCTCATTTTTGTGACGGATGTAGAATGGTTAGGATAAAAGAAATGAAAACATAAAATCAACAACAATGTATTGTGGATGAAATATCAATCAATCTTTGAGAAATTTTATACAATATAAAATAAAATAACACGTGAAGCCAAATTATAATAGGTAAGGTCAATGTGGGGAAGTTCGTCTAGGAGGTAAGCCCGTCTAGCGGCAATAACTTTCATATTTGAACGGCTAGGTTCTTATGCCTCGGTCGGTAAAACAGTATTACGGAGCTAGTTCGAACTGAGAATCATAGATGTCGCTAACATCATTAGGTCGAAAGAAATCGGTAGGCCATTTTTTTTCGCGTTGTGTACTTGAAGTTGGAGTGTAACGTCTCTTCAAAAAACTAAAAAAAAAGTAGAAAATCAAAGGATATTTTGGAGTTTTCTTGATTACGTAAGTCATTTAGTGATCCATATACTTATTTCTGGTGATGAATTCATTATTATCCCTTGAGTTTCGTAATTATTACCTGCAACAAATGTCTAAACTCAAAATGTAATAGTTGGGAAGTCCGTCTACATGCATAAGGAAAGTCCGTCATATGCCGGTCTTGCCTCGATTGCAGATATTGTCAACCTTTTCAGCTGCACGTATTTCATGTTACTATACGATTCTTTGTATTTGCTAGCTATTACTTAAAAGTAGTCGCCCAATGAAAACTATCATTAGGTACCTATTTATATTCAAGCTGTATTGTCTGTCTGGCTACAAGACAATTAGCAGGTGAGGAATGCTCAGTGGCGGGACTATCATTACTGTTATAGACTAGGATAGAAAATTTTGATTGTCTTAAGCAGATCTTGAAACGAGTTGCTAAGAAAGCTTTTCTCAGGTTTTGCACATTGCTGAATTTTGTAATTTATTATTTTTCCTTATTAATAAATATATTATGTACCTACTTAAGTATCTACCTAATCTATTTATCTATCCAAGGTATATCTCTTTAAAACAGGCAATTTTAGACAATTCGGTCCGGGTGTCGCAAAGGGGGTGCATAAAATATACACTCTAATTTTTTTTCACAATATGACGAGAGATATTGCTTTCGGGAAGAGATGAAAAGATTATAAAAAAAAGTATTTTTAGGAAAAAAATATTTCAAAAATCATTATTATTTTTGTATGGAGCTAGATTTCTGTTGTCTAATGTGGTAATTTAAAACAATCGCTAGGCTGCTCTTCGCGATTATCTTAAATTATCTACATACATCTATTTTCATACATAATTTTTTCTAAGTCATACAAATTTTTTAAAGTGTCGGCTCCATATAAACTTAACAAAAAAAAAATTAAGAGTTTTTTTTTACAATTTTGTTAAACTTTTTCTATCTCTTTTTGATCGCAGTGTTTTTCGGCGGTTTGTGAAAATAAGTAAAATTTTGCTCGAAAATTTTCTAAGTCCTGCAACCCCTTTGCGACACCCAAACCCTAACTTTGATTTAGATTTAAAAAAGTTCCTGCCAGAAACGACTTGATTTTCGAACTAATAATCTAAAGACTAATGCAAACTTATTATACTGATTTCTTTTCTTATATTTTTTTGCTTACTTTAAGCTAAGGTCTAATACGGGTTCGAATCTTTTGGTATACCTGTCAAATTTCTTTGTTTTTTAGCACAAAACGGCGGCGTACATGAGAAAAATACTTAAACAAAAAAAATACAAATGTTGATTTTTATTAAAAAACCAAAAAAAGTAGACAGGTGTGCAAAAAATATAGTTAAAAAATTTCTGACCCCTTAAATGTTAATGAGGGAAGGTATTTGTTCATTTTGCAGCACTACTTATAATGTTCAATAAGAGATAATGATTTATGTTTTTACTTAGTATTTTAATTCACAAAAAAGGAAATTCGTTACTATTTTATTAAAAATGTTTGCAACCACTGTCACCAAAGATATGCCGGACTTGCCTTAAAATGAAATAAAGTAAATTATCATTGAAATTTAAACCTTATGTGCGAATTCATAAAACACACATTTCAACGCCAGTTGTACATCACTGCTACAAACAGTTTTCAAACATATTGCGTCACAAGTTTTGGTTATATTGCTACTAGACGGACTTACCTTAAACTGCAAGGGAAGTCCGTCTACACGCCGAGTTTAAAAAAATATCATATAAATCTAAAGATTATTGCAATACATATGATTTTTAGACCAATATAAGTAAATAAATATATTACCTATAATTTCCGACGACACAAGTTACTTTATATAGCGTATCTCGATTGAATAAGTTCTGTTAAACTTAAATTTTAGAAAAGTATGCCGGACTTCCCCACATTGACCTTAACTCTTATTTAGGAAACAACTCGTGGCTTAAATTGTTTCTTTCTAACATTAATTTCAACGTAAGTTTATCTTTTAATCGCTTTAATCTGACAAAGTCAAGATTATTTAAGTGAAAAAGATGCATTGCTGCTTTGGTTCTAATGTTTCTTCAGGACTGCAACTACTGCACGATTAAACAACCTGTAACATAATTACTTTATCTTAATTTTGCGGAATACTGAAAATTCATACTAAAATAAAGGAGAATTTTGCGAAATCCGGTCACTGATAAACCAATAGAGAAGTTAAAAACAAACAAAAATTTTGAGGTTATGGGATAAATATATAAAATAATAAAAAAAAATGCAAGTTTTGACACCAAAATCTCAGAAGCGACACACTTTATGATTTGTGATACTTACTTCTAGATTATTTTTATTGTCAGTCTTATTCAAGTCCTCAATAGTATTCGTGTTATCAAGTTTTGATAACCCAACTAACAATATACCCTTATAAAATTAAAATATAAGGTCAAGACTCTTATAATTGTTTTAAAGTAGCAATCAATATGTCAATGAACCTTATAATGGTACATTATAAGAAGATTTAGCTAATAATACCGTTATTCTTGTAATTTAGTTGGGTAAACGCTAATAAATCCAAATAATATAGCCACAATAAGGGTTCTAAATGTGGTATTCTTATAGGAGCTAGTTATATGGCTATTTAGCCATATCATATTTAAAAGCTATGTAAAGGCTTCTAATAGGGCCAATTATTCTTTTAAAAACAATGCATAGAGTAACTATATTGCTTTTTAATTTATAGGAGCTTTTTATAAGATGTCTATATGACAAAAGAGTAAAAGCATTTTATATAGTCTTTATAAGAATGAAAGCAAACCATATTCAATTTCATATTATTTTATAAGAGCGTTATTCTCTAGATGACTAAATTCAAGTGTTCCATATAACTTTACAAAACCATGGTTCGTCATGTTTGAAATTATCTAGCTGTTACAAAAAACAGCTACGGGTTCCGTCGCCCTACTAAATACATTGAAATTTTGGTGTAGGGATATAAAAGACAGGGCAGTATAAATCAATATTTCCTTTAGTTAACTTTTAGCAATTTACTTATTTAAAAATATTACAGCATGAAAGTAATTAGACAATTAGGCGTCTATTGATAGCTGGCTGGCTGCTGAATCACCTACTTAAAAGAAGGAAGGACTGAAAGAAGTCTATTACTATTATTACTGCGTTTTCTTAATTTCTTGTTTCAATAGGTTAAGACACATTACACTTCTATTACTTCGGCTTTATCAGCCGTAAAATATTATTATCCTGCAAAAGAAATAAGAATTAAATTATGAACAAAACATTAAAGTAAAATAAAATAAATAAATGTATTCTGGCAATAAAACATGTGGGTACGGGATTTTACTGGTGAGAAAAGAACCCTAAATATATAAAAAATGGCAATAGCATTAGCTTAAGATTCCTTATAAACGATGTGCGATTCCTTTTCCCCTTATAATAGCCTTATTAAAAACATGAATAAATAATTAACCATTTTTGTATCACAAAACAGCCTAAATTCAAGGGCGCATTGATAATATAACACACTGCTTACCACATTTTGCCATGCATTTGAATTCCCACACCGTTTTCACTATATACAGAGCACATACTCAGTAACAACATAAAATAAAATATTTAAACTTACTGTTCTTGTCATTTTAATGGTTGACGCCAATGATAATAAAAGGTCATTGGTTGACGCTGTCACTTTAATTTTTCGCCAAGCTTTTACGAAAATGTAAATCACTATCTATCTATAATACTTATTACAGAATCATACAGGGCAAACAGCTTTATAAAATACTTTGCTTTGCTGGTATAAATTTTACTCCCTTGTTGCTGGCCATAATAAAACACGTACTTATAAGAAGAAAAAGCTAACAATAAATAAAAACTAATAAAAGCTAACACTATAAGGTGGGTATAAAGTTATTGTCCTTATAATTTGTGCCCAAACGCAGGTTTATAAGAGATAATGCGGCTATTATAAAGCTATTAATTTTGGCAATGAAAGCCATTATAAGAATAATTTTTGTTAGTTGGGAAGTGGCTGCGATTTCGCTAAGATTTAATTTTTCTTTATTTTTATGTCTCCATTATAATTTTTTTGAGTGTTTCGTCCTTTGGAAATCTAAAATAAATAGAAAATAAACGATAATTTACACTAGGCTGGCTTGATTCTCGTGAGGCCCCTAAAACCTTAAAACTATTTTTTTTATTTTCTACCACGCTCAGTCTAACGCTCGAATAGATAGGAAAGGTAAAAAGTACAGGTGGATATAATTTAATTAGATAATTTATTTTATGCTATTCGTTCCATACTAAAACCTAAGTATTATTGGGGTAAATTTTGCCAAGTACCTAACAATACTGATTACAGGTTATGTTGAAATAATTTTATGAAATTTCCGTATTAAACCAAAAGCACACATATTTAAGACTAGAATTAGAGATTTATAATCATTTATTCGCATTTTCAATAGAAACAAATCAAATATTGCATGGTAAATTGCTAATAATCATCACGAAACCAGATTAACAAAACTTAGGTAAGAAACGATATTCCAGGCACTTGCCACTCACTTCTATTACTGCAATGTTTGACTGAACAACTTGTTGTTCAATTAAGCCCAACGGAATAATATGTACACCTATAATATTCACTTATTCAACTAAAAAAACAAATAATTATTTGGTAGGTAAAATGATGACAGCGATTTGTTTGGGGCCAAGTGTCGCTGGATCCATGTAAAACGTTGCACAGTTTCACCGACACGGTCCTTTCATCCTATGTTTTGTCTTTCTTTTACTTAGGGTAAACATGATGTGCCGAAACGGAACAAAAGTAGTAATGGATTAAGGCAGAAAGAGATAGCAAACTTATGCTCTCTCTATAGTTATAGATCTCAATGGTACAAACGCTTCTCAAAATCCGTCCGGTTTTTGTATTGAATTTGAAGTGTGCGTGACAGCCGCGTATGTCTGACATTAGCGCGAATGGTTGCCAGCGAATGCCTAATTTCCAATAAAGTAGGGAAAAAATATTTATGCACAATACAATTTTAAAATGATTCATAGTATAACATAACTTTTTAAATTAGGTATGTCTATCGTATATGTAGGTATAACGCATAAAAGAAGCTGTTGTGTTTTGAAGAAATGGATGATTGAAGGCAAGGGCGAGTACAATAAAATAATGCGCTAATGAAAGCCTGCGTGCGTGTGATATTATGTTTGTAATAGGGACGAAATAGAAGCAACAGGCAGGATGATTTACATTTAATACTTAATCAAAATTGATTTTTTAATTAGAAGTTTAAATATTTTAAATTAAAATCAAAACAATTAATGGCGTTCTCTTTGTATTTGTTTCTTAAATAACTTTCGTTTGGATGTTACATCATTTTTCATGTTCTCTAATTCTTATTATGTTGAAACCTTATAGTTAAATATTTCGACAACGACTTCTTTCTACCGGATCAGTTGGAAATCTGAAAATTAAAATGTTTGCTATGTGGTCCAACCGTTGTAAAGGTTACATAATGTGATGACTGCTCATCAATATCCGTGTCCAATAGTTTACATGAGACGAGAAATATTGACCTTTTAGGGGCACAAACATACACCCGCACTTTCTCAAACATCGTCATCATCATCATCAGCCTATAAACGTCCCACTGCTGGGCGCAGGCTTCCCACGTGGAGATAGCAAGTGGGGATATTGGGCCTTAACCCACCACGCTGGCCCAATGCGAGTTGGTGGGTTTTAACAACTGTCATCTTACGACAACAAACGGGACCAACGGCTTAACGTGCCTTTTGAAGCACGGAGGAGCTCGAGATGTTTTAAATTTGGTCACCCATCCAGCGACCCGGCATTGCGAAAGTTGCTTAGCGAGCAAGATCAGAAGCCGAACATGCTAGCCGATGCGCCATCGAGCTCTGTAGCATACATACTACCATCCCCTACATACATATACTTAAACACACACTTCTTACATAAATACTTACGTACATTCCATTTCAAACATAATAATTTTTTATTCATTTCGAATATCGATACCATACCACAATAACAATTTATATTAATAGTATTATAAAATATTACAGTAGGAATTATATTTTCTCTTGTTTTAGAACGGAACTTGTACTCCAGCCAAATTCGAGGATTTTACTTTTTCTTCAGAGACATTCACAAGAAAACAGTTAACTATTGTGTCTTTCTTTCAAAAAACAGTAAAAATCATAGTGAAGCTAGACATTTGCACAAATGACAATAATATCTTTACAAACATTCGACATCGAAAGGAACCGTGACATTTATTCCCGCTCTTATAAATCAGACATCAGTTTATAAAAAGGAAAACTTTGAAAGTGTTTCAATAATAATTATATTTAATGTATTTACTTAATTTACAACAAGGCCATGTATAAATACTAACTTACAAGACTGAGTATTTTTTATCATACTTATTATATTTAAACCTCCTTTTATATTCTGCCACCAATAATGGGAATTCTACATTTTGATACCAGCAACACTACGCATACATGGCCGTTATTATTGTTAAACTTTAAATTTTCATTAAAATTTATCGATACTTACAGATGAAACGTGACTTTCCTTTTCGAAAAGATTTTTCCTTTGTAGTTTCGACAGAATTTCATTGAGCAAACGGTCATTTTGAAAACATTTCACCGAAACGCAAGAGGTAAACACTGCTTGACGGCACAATGACACTGACCGCTAGGATTGCGCGATAGACCAATTTTGGCCTATAAATTTTTCTACGTTTTTTACGGCCAGGGTCTATCTAGACATGTATATAATCAAAGGTACTTAGGTAAGTAATTGTGAAACCAACACCGTTAACCACGGATTATAAAATAGTGATTATGTTAAAGAAACGTGTTCCGATTTATACAAAGCTTAGTAATAATGTGAAAGTAACTAAGTAGTGTTAAGGTGCAGTGTTGATTTCAAATTTCAATACAGGATTTCTAAAAGAATTAACATTAGTACTACATAGATCTAAATTAACGAAGAACTTATTATAAACATCAGGCAATCGAGACATTGGTGATCGTTTACCTACATTTGTTCGAGATTCTCTTACAGCTTTCTTATAGTTTAGGTGTGCGACAGGCTCGCATACGCGGTCTGATAGGCACTTGAAAACATACTTTATTCACAATATCAACACAATCGTACCTATTATGACAGAAGTTATACAACAACATTGCCTGTAAGTGTAGTCTTCTAGCTTTAAGATGAGGTAATTTATTTTATCGTAACAGTTCCGCGTAGGATAGTCGACTACGAAAACATTTGAAATGCATACAACGCAGGTATTTATTTTGCACGCTTTCAAGGCGATCCGAATATTTACAGTAAAATGGATCCCAAATGGAGGTGGCATATTCTAATTGTGTACGTATTAATGACTTATATAAATGTAAATATGTGGTTGGGCGTCTAAACTCCTTGCTAGATCGGTAAACAAAACCGTACATTTTGTATGCCTTATTACAAATACTTTCAATATAAGTATCTAAAGTTAGTTTGGTATCTAAAGTAACACCGAGGTCTCTTATATTTTGCACCCTGTCGAGTCTGATGCCGCACAAAGAATAATCAAAAGTACTAATTATTTTTTTATTACTAAAGCTTATGCTTTTACATTAGTCTACGCTGAGTTTAAGTTTATTACAGTTGCAAAAGTTAGTAAATCGGTTCAAATCTTCTTGGAACTTATGATGGTCGCTGGGATGTTCGATAGTGCGGTATATTTTAAGGTCATCTGCATATAGTAAAAATTTGCAATTTTTGAAACAGTTGTCTAGATCGTTGATGAAGAGAACAAACAGCAAAGGACCAATTATTGATCCCTGTGGGACACCAGATGTTATCAAGACGGTTTCAGATTTATGACCATTAATCACTACTTTTTGAGTTCGATTCGATATATAAGATTTGAACCATCTCCAGAGATTACCTCGAATACCGTTGAAAGCCATTTTTTCTAATAAGATTTTATGATCAACGCGGTCAAAAGCTTTCTTGAAGTCACTATACACAGCGTCTATTTGTTAATTGGAGTCCACATTGTCAAATAGCTCAGTCGTGTAAACGACGAGATTCGTGATGGTTGCCCGTTTGGAGACAAATCCATGTTGTTGAGGCAGTATATTCCTATGCATATGCGAGTATAAGACGCTGTGTACAAGTCTCTCAAGAAGCTTCGCCATTGCAGATAGAATTGAGATAGGCCGATAGTTAGTCACATCTGCTCTCGAGCCCCCCTTATGTACTGGAATAATCCTAGCCGCTTTCCATATCCTAGGACAGGTTCCCTCTTTTAGGCATTTGTTGTATATTATACGTAATGGTTTATAAATAGTCAATGCCGTTCTTTTAAGAAAAATCGATGGTATATTATCAGTACCTGAGCCCTTAGCAACATCTAAAGATTTGAGTTCTCTTGTAATACTATTATCTGTCAAAACAATATCGCTAATGATATTTTCAGTGCAAGTTCTTGAATCTAATTGTTCTATGTCTGTAATGTCATAGGAGTCTGATACTTCTGAGGGCTGAAAAACTGATTGAAAAAACTGCGAGAACAGATTGCATATGTCGTCGGCCCTCAGGACGACTTCGTCATTTTCTTAAACTTGACACTTTCCTAACTTGTCTCATTTTTAACTCGGCTCTTTCTTAGTTGGTCTCTTTTGCAAAGAAGACACTTTCATAATTCGTCTCATTTTTAACTCGGCTTTTTCTTTTTCTTTGTCTAGTATGACAATAAGGCTCCCAAGTTTCGTTTATTCTTCGGAACAGGGGAGGGGTAGGACTATACGACAATGCAGTGCTGCAAACTCTCCAGCAGCATGATAAGCGATGCCTCGTACTTAAGTATCTAGTATGATCGATCTCGTCAAAAAACCAAAGCTAGTGTGAATGATCATCTCATCAATTTCTGTGTTAGAAAAACCAAACCAACCTGCTACTTTTGCTGCAGGCCTTTACGTCGGAACGCTTTAAGATGTATGTAAACTCATTTATTATTGTAGGTACAGTCGAGTTCATAAATATGTATACACTTTAGTACCTTGACTTGTCTATTTAATGTCTGTTTAAACTGCCATACATAAATTGTCAAAGCGATTAAAGTGACAAGGTACTAAAGTGTACACATATTTATGAACTCGACTGTACGCATCCAGTCCAGTTAATATTGATAAAAAATATGAATACAGGTGTCCCGTTACCACTTTTTTAGAGTTTATGAAAAAATTAAGATTTAGGAAAGTGTCAAGTTAAGAAAGAGACCAACTAAGAAAAAGCCTAGTTAAAAATGAGACCAGTTAGGAAAGTGTCAAGTTTAAGAAAATGACGAAGTCGTCCGGAGGGGAAACGAGTTGGAAAAGTGTCAATTTTGCAAAAGAGACCAACTAAGAAAGAGCCGAGTTAAAAATGAGACAAGTTAGGAAAGTGTTTAAGAAAATGACGAAGTCGTCCTGAGGGGTCGTCGGGTATATTACTTTGATTTTTACGGTTATTAATATAAGTCCAAAAATATTTTATGTTGTCTTTAATACTATTTTCAACCTTGTCAATATACTTATTGTAACATTTCTTTGCCTCCTTTTTAAAGCTATCTCGGAACATAGAAAACGCTAAGTAATCTGCATGGTTCTTATATTTTTTCCATTTTACCCAAGCCGAGTTCTTGTTTTTGAAGATGTGTACGAGGGCTGACGAGAACCAAATTGGAAAATGTGTGTTTTTAATAATTTTAAACGGTATGGGTTTCCGGATTAAATAGATTTTCTCATAAAAAATATCTACACAGAGTTCTGCAGTTTTATTCTGAAATAGGTCATCCCAGTCAATTTTTAATAGATTTTCGTTAATAATCTCATAATCGGCATTCTTAAAACAATATCTTTTTTGTGGCTTTCGTGAATGGTTTGTTAACCACATCGAGTAACAGAGAGATTAAAACATAAAATGGAGGGTGGTTTATATCTATCGGTACTAAAGAAATAGGCGTAGTATATGATTTGCTATTAGATAATACTAATTTATCTAATAGCAAATCATATACTACGCCTATTTCTTACACAAGTCAAGCAACCGGTTAATATTATTATTGAAAATATTTATTTGTATTCAATTAAATAAAAACATGAAATTTAATAGATAAGAGTTTGGTGGTCTTTGACCGCTCTCAAATAGGGGTTTAGCATGGCTGTCATCGACGTGCCACTCAAGATTTGGTAAATTAAAGTCTCCAAATATACAAAAATCATCGATATTCATCGCGTGTATGTAGTCACGCATAACATCAAAATAGGTTTGATATACAGCACAATCAGTTCGAGGGGGAAAATACACTGCTCCAATAGTGTAGTGTTTATTACCTACAGATAAATGCACCAGAATATGGTCAATAATAGGTGGAAAATCGAGGGGAGCGGCAGGGGGCATCGCTGAGCAGAGAGCAGTGTGGTGGGAGCGCAGCACCGCCATCAGAGGGCCTAGTCAATTGGCAAACGAATTATACGCTACGAAATCTTCGCTACGATAAACCGAATGTATGGGATTGACATAAGCAAAAGTTACCTACGACGTAAAATTTACGCTAAAATAGACCTAATTGACAGTTTGACAAGCCAAGAATCGCTAAATCTAGCGATCACTCAAACATTGAAGATAAAAATTCACACAAAATGGCGATTGTTTGATCAGCTGATGAAGGAATAGTTGTGTTGTGTTGAAAGTTTTGTTTAAAATGCTCTTTTTAGGGCTATTGTCGACTGCGATAATCAAGTGCTCAGGCGCTAAGGAAGAAATGTTTCCCTACGTTACTTGGAGCAAATTAACGAAATCGAGTTTGTTGTACTTGTGAATAGTTCTCGGAGTTCTCGTTTACGAACTTTCAAATATCTAACTAAGGTCTGCCGGGAATTGCGTGCTGATATAGTTGTTGCGATGTGAGTGACCAAATAAATGTGTGTCATGCAACATTTTCCGCAACGAAGAGCAAGTCGCTGCATAACAATTTGTAGGGGCTCTCAAACCATACAAACATTTGGGCCAAATAAATCCACCTAAGTACCTTTAATCATGACAAGAAAGGTCAAGAATAAGACAACAGTAAGGGACTTTTTGTATAAATATTAAATGTAACCTATCCATAATGTCCATTTATCAATTTATAACTTAGATTGCCTATTTGTTTTACAGGTTCCAATGAAGATTTAATTTGCCAGGTAGCTTAGAGTATTAAACCAAGGCTCTTAAGTGTAGTAAGGTGTACCTATTGACTATACCCTATAAATCTTATACAGACAAGCATCTTTCTTAATAGAAAAAGATATCAGTCCTTACGTTCAAACGGTAAGTTTTAATAAATAAATTATTACTTACATAATAAAGGTAAGTATTATGCCTATTATTATATTGGGATTTACCAGGAAATGTCAGTTTTGTTAAAATTGCTAGAATAAAGAGTATTGACATAAAGATA
Source organism: Scoparia ambigualis (assembly GCA_963921215.1). Taxonomy (NCBI): domain Eukaryota; kingdom Metazoa; phylum Arthropoda; class Insecta; order Lepidoptera; family Crambidae; genus Scoparia; species Scoparia ambigualis. The sequence goes on from OY992506.1 coordinate 29,036,877, forward strand.
AAACTATTTTATGTGGTTTTGCAGATTTGAGACGACGATTCAAAAATCTTAAATGTTACCTCATAATTTGGAGGATGGACTTCCCCAGAATGGTGAACAAACATGGTTATTTGGTAAAAAACAATATCAAGCAATTTTGTATAATACATAGGTACTTACCTACTAACTTTTTATCTATGACAATTTTCTATAAGTAAGTATATTGTTCTATTTTCTTAGAAGATTCTGGATACCTTCAAAAAGCATGGTTAATGATAATAACAACAATATTTAATGCTGCATCAGACTCACAAGAAAGGAGGGGTGTGTACCACATGTCATATCCAACAATGACTCTGCATTGAACATGGCTTTGGCATCGTTGAATTTAGTTATTTATATGATTTTTTTTTGTGGAGCTCTAATGTTGACAACGTTTTTATTCTACAAAAAGGAGCAGTCTGTGCCATAAATATATTTATCCATAAAATAGTAATTTGGTTTATTTGATGAGGAAAAATTAAGTATAAAGTTAATTTAGTTCTAAGTTTATTGTGCTTTATTTAAAAAGATTTACTTATGTACAAAAAAACAGTACCTTCGTTGACAACATTTTTATTTTAAGAAAAGGAACAGTGTGCCATAAATATATTTAACCCATAAAATAGTAATTTGGTTTATATGATGGGGAAAAATTAAGTATAAAGTTAATTTAGTTCTAAGTTTATTGTACTTTATTAAAAAGATTTACTTAGGTAGATACTAAAAAACAGTACCTTCTTATACACACAATTGGCATTTATTTTTATACACATATAGTTTTAATGTCAATAAGAGAAAGTGAAGTCTCATATTTAATAAACTTTGACTTTGAGAGAGTTAGGTAAGGAAATAAGAATATATTAAGAAATACAACATTAATGTTACTTTTTATTTGATATTTAATTTTACTTGCAGTAGGTACCTATAGATAATGTTTAAGTACCTACTTATATCAATTTCTACTAGTCATAACATTAAGCTATTGAAGTTGTACTTGATTCATTATCAACATACAAAGGTAATTATATGTATAAACTTGCATTATTATTATCCGATTATTAAATCTGGTGGGTTCTATTGTGTTTGTTATAATATTGTTTTTTCTTTAAATAGGTGGCTTAACATAAGGTGGCTTGTTATACATATAATACAAATTAAGTTCCATATCTAGCATACTCTGTAATAGTTTGGTTATTATCAATTTGGCGATTGTGAAGTAATCGATTGTAATTGTTGCTTGAGTTTGTAATGTTACTATCACATTTTTATTTGTGTGAATCTGTAAATGGTTTGCTGTTTCACATTTTCAGTGTTATACTTTTTATAGAACTGTCGATTCACCTGTGAATATAAAATAAATAAATAAAATTAATTGTTTTTAAATTATTTTTGGTAAATATATACTACCTACTAACTTTTTATGTATGACAATTTTCTATAAGTAAGTATATTGTTCCAATTTCTTAGGAGATTCTGGATACCTTCAAAAAGCATGGTTAATCATAATAACACCAATATTTAATGCTGCATCAGGCTCACAATAAAGAAGGGATGTGTACCACATATCGTATCCAACAATGAAACTGCATTAAACATGGCTTAAAGTTGTACTTGATTCATTATCAACATACTAGGGTAATTATATAAAATTAATTGTTTTAAAATTATTTTTGGTAAACATATAAATAATCCTATGTTTTATTTCGAAACATTATCAACCAACTCATAATGAATGGCAGTGAAATAAATAATGTAAAATAAATAAATATTTTAACTTGTCGCGTAGAGACCACGATCATGTCATTGTGTCTGTGAAGGCGTATATTTAATAAATGATTTGACTTTTAATTTCAATTATTTTCGGTACCTACCGCTATAAATAAGTAACAATGAAACAATCCTATATTAAGGCGATGTTGTCTTCATCGTCATCCTATGAACGTCCTGAACGTTCCCACATGAACGACAGCACTAAGGCAGACTGGGCTATAACAGGCTTAAGCCCTGAGCCAATATAACCGCAGTGTGCTTTACGTGCCTTCCGAAGCACGGAGGAGCTCGAGACGCTTTTTATTTGGTTACCCATCCTTTAGCTCGGTAATGTGAAAGTTGCGTAACTAACTGGCAAGATCACAAACCGGTGCGGCGCGGGCGGGGACTTTTTGCATTAGTTAAACTCTAGCATTACCTTTCAAGTAACAGTAAGTACATTGCTTCGCTAGTTTGCATATTTTAAAATTAGTTTTAATTTAACTAGCAAAACCATGTACTTGGAATGTTTTTTATTTTATTTTATTTAGGACAATAATCAATTAGAAAAGTAATGTGATAGGTGTTGTAGTTAGACAACTAAACCCGAAAGCCTTAGCCGCTACGCCATAGAGTTACTTTAGGCGATGTACTCATACAAGATGCAAACGTTTTAATCACTACCTAGTGGGTACTCGCATCTAAGATCAAACTGTTTAAATGTTCGCGCGGTTTGTAACATTTAGTGTTATCACTTATTTCATTACAGACGGACGTCAAGTTGTTAATATTTGAGAAATTCTTGGCAGCAAGCGTTTGCTTGTGGTCTTCAGTCTTAATTTATTTATATTATAAGCTGAAAAATGGGTTTGGTCTCATATCAATATCATATTATGGTAGGTAAGTCACTCGTCATTATTATAAGTACTTATTTACAAACGTGCTTGCCTGGCGAACTTCCGGCGAAAAAAGCGATTGATTCATTTTTCAAATTGTCTCAAGGAGTCTACCCGAATTTCTTAGTAAAGTGACATTCAATTCACTAAAACTCAAAAGGATCGGTGTGGTTACTACTTTTTTATTAATCTTACATAAGCGTTACATTATCATCAAACAAAAAAATACTAAGACAAGCCTGTATGTTCTATATCCCTTAGCTTATCGATATCGATGTAGCCTAGCGAATTTGATGAGCGATTTTGACGCTGTCACCGGTCGAGCGTTTGCCAGTTGACTAGGCCCTCAGTACTCCACCACCGTCCAAGCGGCCAGTCGCCTGACGGTTGCGATCGCTGCGGTAAACAATGTATCGGCAGTCTATGAACTCATTATTTAAAATGTCGGCATGCAACCACGTCTCGGTTAGTATGATAATGTCGAAGGTGTGTGATAAAATATTCATAAATATTGTGCTCAGTTTGTTCTTAGTCCGCGGCAGTTTTGGTAATAAATAGAAAGTACATTATTAATTGAATTATCGTTTTTTGTAGCAATCTATATAAGATATTACTGAAACAGACTTCAAATATGTAGAAATAGTAGTGCAAACATTAAGTGCAAAATACGTAATTTGTGTGTTCGAAATAGAATTACCATTATTGTAAAAGTATAGTATTCTGAGAAAAAAAATGCCCAACAACAACAACCACTCAGTGATTTTAGTATTTAATAATATTTCATAGATTTGCACCTCCATAACGGATCCACAGTAAAGAATACATAGTACCACATTCACATTTAGACAATAATCTATACATAAAATAAATCTGTAGAGAGGTCAATTCTGTACATGAAATATATTTCCAAAATAGCTATCAGGGGGTGATTAGGGATCAATATTGATGGCAAAAATGCAATCAGTAAAATTTTTGTCTGTCTGTCTATCTGTATAACCGTTATAGAAACAAAAACTACTCGACGGATTTTAACGAAACTTGGTACAGTTATTTTTCATACTCCTGAGCTGGTTATAGTTTACTTTTCATCACGCTACAATCAATAGAAGCAGAGCAGTGAAGGGAAATGTTGGAAAAACGGGAGAAGTTACTCCATTTTTTAAGCTTCCGTCGCGTGTGCAACCTTCATGGTTAAAGCTACACAGAAATCATGTATGACGGAAATGTTCGCCTTAAAATTATATAAAAAATATCCCACGACAGCTTAAGTCTATCTTTTATGGTTGACTCACAATAACACGTGTAACTCCCGATAGCTTAGCAGTTCGAAGCTTCGCTCGACGCGTCTCGCGGGCGAAGGTATAAAAAGGCGGGGCGCGGCGTCCGAGCGCAAGCTTCATACAATTTTTGCCTGTTGATGCGAAAAGACGTTCAGAGCGTTCGACCTTATTGACTGACAATACTTAATGCTTATCAGCGCGACTTTTAGTCTTTGATAATTTTTAGTTAATTTGGTATTGTTTAAATATTCGTTCAAATTACAAATTATTAATAGTTTACATTTTATTTATTTTTAGGTGAAGTAGTAGTAGGTACGCATAGATTTTTAGATACCGATAGATTCCTTTTGTTGTTTTTTTATAAAATAGGTATTAGTTATTTTGGTAGTGTTTAAATATTCGTTCAAATTACAAATTATTAATGGTTTACATTTATTTATTTTTAGGTGAAGTAGTAGTAGGTACGCATAGATTTTTAGATACCGATAGATTCCTTTTGTTGTTTTTTTATAAAATAGATATTAGTTATTTTGGTAGTGTTTAAATATTCGTTCATTCGTTTCGTTATTTTTGTAGTGTTTAAATATTCGTTCAAATTACAAATTATTAATGGTTTACATTTTATTTCTTTTTACGTGAAGTAGTAGTAGGTACGCATAGATTTTTAGATACCGATAGGTAAGTTTTGGCTAATTTACGTTCATTTTTTTATATTAGTTTTATTTTCATTTACGTTTTTGCTTTATTTTCATTTGCCTGCATCAATTCCCCCAAAAAAACGATTATCTTTATCTCGAAATTCGAGAGAAGCTAAGAGAATGAGAAATAGGCTTTCTCAAGAATTGGCAGAGGAAAAAGCACATCGGTTAAACTCTATGAGAGTTAGTGCCTCAACATCTCGAGCCAATGAAAGCTCTCCCGAGAGAGAGATGCGATTAGCAGCTGACAGAGCGAGACGAGCTACATCACGGGCGTCTCAAAGCTCGAAATTTAAGACCACCACAACTTTGCAATGGAACTCGGCTAAAAGTAACCCAGTTGCAACAAAATATAATCGAGGCTCAAATTTTAACAGGTTGCGGTGCAGGAGAAACCGTCTTTATTCCCAGAATTCCTATAATACCAAATAATTTTCCATTCCAATTTAAAAGAACGCAATTCCCAGTATCGGTGTGTTATGCAACGACAAGGGCAGACTTTTCGTGTTGCTGGAGTAGATCTCGGTGTCAGTTGTTTCTCGCATGGTCAGTTGTACGTCGCTCTTTCCCGGGTTAGCAGTTCTAGAAATCTTTATGTTCACGTGCCGGACGGGTCAACTTTCAACATAGTTTACCCGGAAGCTTTGCGTTTAAGTATTTTCGTTCTATAGGTACATAAGCCTCATGTGAACTTGATCTAAACAATATTACCAATACATTAACTTAATAACACACAAGGAGTTACACGCTGACGGAGTCGCGGGCACAGCTATTAACAATAATATTGTGCGGTTCCGTATTGCGGTATTTTTCAACAGTATTGTAGATAGACATGTTATATTTCCCTACTAAAATACGAAAGTTAATCTGTCTGTTACATCAAAACCACTGAACCGTGAGGAAGGACATAGGCTACTTTTTTTTACGAAAAGCGACGGAAACGCGGACGAAGTCGCGGGCAACAGCTAGTAATAAATATAAAAGTGTGTTAAGCTATTGTATTGCCTTAGAAAGTGATAAATGTTAGTATTATCATAGGAATACCATACATTGCTGTAATTGGGCGATTTTCCGAGATCAAAAAAAAAAAGAAATTGGTTCGTAAATGACTTCATAGATGGCGCTTAGCATAGATTAGTATGGCGCATGGTAAAAGGCGGGTTCATGAAGAGCACGTGTATGGCTGCGTAATATTTATTCTATTCCAAAATAGAAATAGGTTCTGGATGTCCTGAATATAAATAGGTAAGGACTTACTATTTTTTTATTCTTTTTTTAGACAAGTAAAAGTGTAGAATTTATTACAGCCCTTAGGTAGGTACGGCTGGTGGCCGGCTTTTATAAAACGACATCTATCGGGTGTTTTTAAACTAATTTTTACTTTTTAATTTGGGCTGTCAGAAAATCGCCCATTGCGAACAATTAGTAACTATAATAATTATAATAATACATACACAGATTAGAACATGGCAGTTTATTAAGTTAATAGTTTTACAAAGATACAGTACCGGGTCTATTAATGCTATACGTTCCGGTGTGAATTACATGTCTAGGGAAAGATTATTATTTAATTTTGACAAGGTCTTCATTCGAGCGCATAGCTAGCACAGGAGATGTATCGGTTTTACATGTAAGAATGACACCATGTTTAATCCATACATATTTGTAGCCGTTGGATTTAGCTGTGTTACGACATTCACGAAATAGTTATTTATTCTGTAGTATAGTTAGGTGCTCATTTATGAAAACTTTTTGTGGCTGCCCGGATATTCCCAGCTGTTCACTGTTGAGGGTATGACCCTTGGCAGTACGACTGGAAGCTAACACATTATCACGGAGTACCCTGGTGGAGAACTTCACAATAACGTTTTTAGGTCTGTTATCTCTTTGGTCAGCGTGTGGCACGCGATGGACCGCCACAATATCTGACGCGAGTATTTGTTGTTGAATGGCTGTCCCGATGCTCAAAACAATATTAGTGAGGTTCTCATTACATTTCTCGGGCAAGTTTACGATTTCCATGTTGCAATCTCTGGCTTGCTGTTCCATAGCCGCCAACTTACTCTCGAGTTTTTTTACATGTGTAGGTAGATCACTGGTAGACTTCATTTGAGTTTGTATAGTATATATATATATATGTATATATATAATATGTGCGTTGTATTGACATAACTTCTGGGCTCCCAATGCGTGCGAATGAGGCGAAGGTATATGGGTGTTTCTTATCGATTGATTCATTCACACGAACACGTACGACAACGCTAGATAAGGACAGCTGTTATGTCTCACTTGTTTTAACAGACTCGCTAGTAATACTGTTGGACTTAAAGATGATATTACTTAAAAAATATTGAAATCGACATTTTTAAATCGATAACACGTCCATTAACAACAGAGCGCGAGCGCGGTATATGTTATACTATGAATCATTTTAAAATTGTATTGTGCATAAATATTTTTCCCTGCTTTATTGGAAATTAGGCATTCGCTGGCAACCATTCTCGCTAGTGTCAGTCATACGCTGCTATCACGCACACTTCAAATTCAATACAAAAACCAGACGGATTTTGAGAAGCGTTTGTACCGCGATGCTCCGTCTAGATATGTACATAGTCAAAGGGTAAAAAAAAACAAATTAAGTACGTAAGTAAAGGGTTTTTTGTTTAAATAAAGGGCGGTACAAAGTCCAAACTGCATAGTCTCACGTGCTTTTGTGCAGACAGCATTACATCGACTTATCCTGATTTTTAAATATTGAAAATGTTTTTTCGATCGCTCCGGTAGGGCTCCATTTTCGCTGAAAGTGTGTTTGCCTCGTGGTATATAGTGGTTTAGGGCCATGAGAACGTATGAGGGCTCAAAAGACGCAGAATTTAAATGGCTTTCAGATTGTGAATTTTTTTTTTTTAAAGTCGAAAACTTTTTTCGAAAATTGAAAAAAAAAACAAAAAAAAACCTTGTTTTTTAACACCTTCCCTCGGAATATCTTCGATATCTCGTGAACGAGGTCGAATATTGAAAAATTGAAAGAGACGCCTAGAGATATTGAGACGGGGAACATTTTATGTCTCAAACTTTTTTGTGGTAGTGATAGGGGGGGCGGAATGCTCCCCCTTAGCACCGCGTGGAGCGTCGGCGTGCGGTATTACTCGGGCGTCATAGCCCTGTGGAACTTCGCAACTTTGAGATACGAAGATCTATTAGGACTTAATAGACGCGGAAAATTAAGGGCTTTAGGATAGTATAAACAAATTTTGAAAAAGTCGATTATTTCTTAAGAAAATAAAAAAAATCATAAAAATCTGTTTTATACGAAGATCTATTAGAAGGACTTAAAAGACGCGGAAAATTAAGGGCTTTATGATAGTATAAACAAATTTTGGAAAAGTCGATAATTTTTTTTGAAAATATATTTTTTTTCATTAATAATCTATAATAGCTATAATAGCTAGATTCATTTTCAATGCCCTTTCAAGTCGTGTAGAGCACGAGATCTGTGAATTTTTACCTTGTAGATTAAATAGAGTTCTGTACTTCAGTCTATCAATTGGGGTTTTTTGATAGATAAGGGTAGTTTCAGCCCCTGGCCTATCGAATCAGTTAAACATTTATAAACATTATTCTAATAAGGGAATAAATAACAAAAACAAGAAAAAATCAAAGTTCCCGCCCAATCCGACTCGTTTGATGTAATCGATATCGATAGATATTATATCTCCTCCATTACTAGGAGATCAGCAAACTGGTAATACCTTGTAATTCGCCGTCCTGTCCAAAGTATATGTATCTTCTTCTAACATTAACAAATTTTCTATAAAAGTACTTAGCGTAGCTATATTCAGCTTGTATAAGCCATATAGCGCTACTTCTATGCTTTAGTTATTGTTCTGAGCTCAAACCCACTTGAGTTCCACTCATAAAGTTACTAAACCTTTGTACTAGCCTAGGTACCTATGGTAACTTTATGGTTTCAGTCACAGACGTATGTTCCAGTCTCAGAACAATAACTAAAGTATTGTTCTGAGGTTCCAGTAAAGATGTGGGACTTTACCACAGACATACGTCTGTGGAAGTAAAGATGTGGGACTTTAACACAGACGTATACGTCTGTGGACTTTACTGAGATCTCGCACGGACTTCTTGATAGAATTTGAAAAGTGATGTTGTAAATATACAAAACAGTTATTTGCCAACACTCATGCACGTTCAAGAACACTTAGCAGTAAATAATCCACCAATATTAATTTCACATTAATATTCGACAAAACACAAAATACCTATAAAAATAAAACAAAACTGCATACTTGACGCTTCACTTTCCCGCAAAGAACTCATAAACGGAAGTTGTTGGAATATACTCGTAATGTTGCCAGTTTTCACGCACGCGTTCATCGTCGCGTCGGTTTTGATTTTGACAGTTCATCGACAGCTGTTTTTAGCCAGTGGTGGCCTCATGAGATACGAATAAAATCAGTTGCTTGCTTTACTGCACGTGCTTACTATTTAAAAGGAATCTAACTTGAGCTAGGGATATTTAATGTTAGACGATGGACGAAGATAATGGCGTTCAAGGTACGTAAGAAGTCTCTTAGTCGCTATATTCTAAACGTAATGGCTTAGAAGCATGGATCTAATCGTTTTAATACTATGTCGCGCATTGCCCATGCTTTCTTCGCATTATTTTCTAACTACTTTTTATGATTTATATTTTTATATTACATACGCACTTGACCATTGTAATCTATAATGTAAAAATTTAATTGCTACCTACCAATGCGTCATTTGAAACCTTAGTTTCAGTTCATAATAAAACTTAATTAAAACTAACTCGAGGACATGAATGCATGACCTATATTTACATAATTTAGACTAAGTAAATGGTTCCAAATTAAAAATTGTATAAATAATTAAATGATATTTGTAAGATTAATAGGTACATATTATTACTCTAATGAAGAATACCCTAACTAGGTACCTCACCAGGGGCCCAAGTCTGCTAATTTACGAATGGCTTAATTGAATCGCAATTGGATCGCATTGTAATTGTTTGACACATTTGGTATTCTTATATGAGTAAGAGAATACCAAATGTGTCAAACAATTACAATGCGATTCTATTATACCATTCGTAAATTAGCAGACTTGGGCCCCAGGATAGTTATTGAAGTTTACGTAAAAGTTTCGCAATTAAGCGAAGTACTATACAGATTTACTTACTTAATAAATTACATTATATTTAGTCACATGACCTTCAAGGGTATGGGTAAAGAGAGTTAATCTCTCTATTTATAATGTTTTATTTATTTTAATAGCTCATTAGCTATGGTACTAACTAGAATGTAACAGTTAAAAAGTAACTGTTGGTTTCTAGTAACAATAATTGAAACAATTTCCTATTTTAAAAAGTAGGTAAGTAAGTACTTTAATTTTTTATGCATAAATAATATAATAGAAAATTATGAATATGTATTCTAGCACCGGTGACACGTTTGAGACGGAGACTTTCCGTTGAACACTCTGAAGAAGTTAATTCTCCGGGTCCAGCAACCCCAACTAAAAGAAGAGGTAGACTCGCGGCACAGCCTCAGCTGGAACTGATAGTTGAAAATGGTACATATATTAGTTCTTTAACAGGCACAGTGTAAAAATTTTCATTACTTTTTGACCTTTTGTTCAGCTAATAAAGTTCAAAATATGATGTTCATTACATAGACAGAGCCTTCTAATCTAAAGGGTTAAATAAATCACTGTGTTTACATTATACATAGGTACTTATACCGTATAAATACTGTGATGTTAGTGTTTATGTAAAATAGTAAACTATGTTTTTTTTATTGTTAAACAATAAGTTTACAGCTGTAGAACTTTATACAGATTATACTTGCTTTTTAATGTAGTAAAAAGACTAGCTGTAAAATACTTATGAAAAATAATTGGTAAAACTACAATTTACTAATTGTTAAAATTCATAGTTTTCAATAATATTTAAAGTTAGACATCATTAATTGAACTGATTGTTGTAATTCAAATAAGCTCTTAATTTACTTACCTTCTATTTAATACATCATCAGCTCCTGAAAGCGGCTTAAAAAGATCAACTAAGAAAGCTCCATTGAAGGAACTTGTTGAAGTCGCAGAAGAAAAACCCATTACACCTTCAAGGCGAAGCACAAGAATCAAGTCTAACACAAGTATTGTGTCAGAAACTACACAGAGTGTGAATTCGCCAAGGGCTAAACGAGCTGCTAGAAGGACTTCACAAGTTGGTAAGTCATCTTTTTTTATTCCTACAGCTGAGTTTGACTTGAATAGTTAATCTATATAGTAGTTATGCAACATTGAGCAATCTTTTAAATATCTATTGAAACCAAATAAATTAAATCAATGTTAAAATTTGTATTATATGCAAATCAAAAACTAGGCATTACAATAAAATACAGTAGGGGAAAATGCCTTAGATCTTAAAAAATTACAACAGATGAGAAGTATTAATGATGCAGTTATGATCAAATATGCTAAAGTTCTCATATTAAGATTATTTAGTTTGTACCTTATCATTATGTGCTATATAGAAGAAGAATAGTGCTCTGTAGAAGAACATAAGTTTTCCTACTGTATACATTTTACTCCGTCTTCAGCCAGATAAGTATAAAAAGCAGCAAAATTAACAGTTTAACATTGCACTATCATCCAGTGCTACTAAGTTACGGCTGATTGAACGCCAGTGGCTAACCAACCACTAATGTAGAAGTATTCGGCATTGCTGATTTGGTTTAAATTATTAAAGATTCAGAAAAGAAACTCGTCATATCATTACTAAGGCCTCAGTGATGATATGACCCTCTATAATGTTTCAAGTGTCTGTGCTGAGGTGACCACTCTCTGTCGGTCAGGACTTCGCTTATTTGTCACTCAAAAAAGTGTTTAAAAGTTATATTGAAATCAAAATTATCAGCCTATAAACGTCCCACTGCTGGACACAGGCCTTGCCACATGAACAACATCACATGGGGAGGCTGGCCCATAACCCACCATGGTGGCCCAGTGCGGGTTGGTGGGTTTTAACGACTGTCATCTTTCGACGACAACCAGGACTTACCTGTTTTTCGAAGCACTTAGGAGCTCGTAATGTTTTTTGGTCACCTATCCAGCGACCTGGCATTGTGATATTGCGAAAGTTTCTTAGCATAAGGTGAACGCGCAAACTGCCGCGCCATCGAGCTTCTCATGGCCAAAGTTTATCATTAACCTACAAACGACCCACTGCTGGGCATAGGCCTCCCAAGTGGGGATATTGTGCAATAACCCACCACGCTGGCCCAATGCGGGTTAGTGGGTTTAGCGACTTTCATCTTACTACAACAACAGGGACCAACGGCGGACCAAGTCCAGAGTTATATTTCACCTAAATTTTTAGTTCTAATTTCATATGGCCGAACTGGGTCTCCCCACGTAGTTTCGAATGCCACTGTTGCGACACGCTGTTGCTATTTTTTTTCCACTCTCTCATAGGTTCGAAAGCTTATGGGCCCGAATGATGTAGTCGCGAACGACGCTGTTTCGAAAAACATTTTCACTGCCTCATACGCTCGAATGCTTGTGACTTCGATTTATAGTGTGTATTTATAATAATGTGTATAAAAAAATATTCAAGTAGTAATAAGTGTCAATCAACATTTATTATGTACTACCAGTAATTCATAATTGCATTCAATTTTACAATTTCCATATTATTAATTAGAAAACGTTGTATTGTTGTTGTTTGTTGTATGACCATCGGTACATCATACATACTTACCTATTCGTATTCGTGAGTCTCGCGACATAGATTTATAGGTATTATAATTCCGCAGTTTCGCTTTCCGTTCCTGCTTACGGGCTGTTGATAATGATACAATAAAACGCAAATAAAATGTTAGGCTCTTATTCAGTTACATCGATTTCAATACAAAGCCAAAGTCAATAATTTCAAAATGTAAGGGGAGGTGGCCACGAACATGCAATTGATTCATTTCGATAACAGATACCACTTGAGTAGACAATTGTTTATAAAGTTCAGTCCTAGATTTTGTGTGGCACATAGAAAATCATTAAAAATGTACACTTTAGGTTCTAATATTTTTCATTGTTATAGTTTGTTAATAATAATAATAATTGTTGATTGGCACGGAATATGTTCTTTTTTATTTACTACTTGAATATTGTTTTATACTAATAAATCGAAGTCACAAGCATTCGAGCGTATGAGGCAATGAGAATGTTTTTCGAAACAGCGTCGTTCGCGACTACATCATTCGAGTCCATAAACTTTCGAACCTATGGACAGTGGAAAAAAATTCGTATCAGCGTGTGTCGCAACGTAATTGCGGCATTAATATAATAGTAATAACAGTGGCATTCGAAACTACGTAGGAGACCCGGCAGAACTATGTGTTGGCCTCAACTTTCAACGAACAATAATTGTCTAACCTAACAGTTGTTTTCGCACTTTCATTGTTTTGCCTAAAAATTTAAAACCGTAATTTTAGAATCCCTAATATTAAATGCACTAAAATCTATCGGCATTACGAAGATTACGCTGTAGTGTTGAAAGCCCTAATTTATTATAAAATTTTAATTAGTTCAAACTTTACTATTGTTTTTATTAGACAACAGTAATATCACATGAGTAAAGAAATGGAACAGAGACAGTTTCACACAACGCGCTATCTTCAACCTACAACCTACATACAACGTGGTTACTGGAAAAAGCCAAGTTCGTATATATTAATGTACGTACAGCGCGGTATTTTTTACATCTTTAAAAACTCATATCTAGCTAATAATTATATAAATTTAATCGCGTTTTTTTCCAGCAAATTGATCAATATTTTTTTAAATTGCCTTCACTACTTAGGTATTATCAAGGAAGGGATGCCAATAGCGCTATTTAAATTCGCAAATAAAACAAAATATGTCAAATATACTAAATTTTACGATAATGCTTAACATCCGCCTAAATTTTACTCTTAAAAATACTAATAAAGCAGGATCCTGCTAAAAATGGCAACACTGTGGACTGTGGCAAACCAAGTGGAGGCTCGTTTACAACTAGTTGTAAACGAGCCTCCCGCCAAGGTGACCTGGTGGCAAAGGCTTGTTTACAACAGTCTGGTAGCCCCTTTATACTACTACAAGCATACGGCGCATATGTGCGTGTCAACTAGCCGCTGCGGCTGCATCGTCGCGTACGCGCCGCCACTGGATAAAACCGGTTTACGCTCGCTCGGCCAGTGGACAAACGGAGGGCCTTCACAAAGCACGTTATTAAAATTTGTTTTGTGCTACTGTATATTTCTCACGAAATGGTTTTAAGTGGAATAAACTGTAAATAGTTATAAAAGTGAAAGTAAATAATTAGTTCTGGACTTGTAAAATGGTTGTTAAGAGCCCTATTACATTTCGACTGTGATTTTTGCCTAAAATGGCCAATTTTGGCGTTCTCGATCTCAGAAACAAAAATTGAGCTGTTTGGTAGCAATGAAACAACAGTCGTGCGTACTAGCTGGTTTATTACTGACGAGACAAATCGGCGGCGTCGACAACAGTATGCATGTACCCACATATACATCATCCCTCCAACACTACTTTCAGTTCCTGGTGACAAAATCAAAAGAATTTCTTATAGTCTACCTTTTGGCGAGGTCTTTTGGAGCGTTGTTCGAGTGGCCCACTGTCTATGTTTTCAATAACATTTTCACTACTACTAGTTCCAACAATTATGGCAGGCCGCTCGGACACGTTACATTCCAAATCGCTTAAGCTATGATGATCTTGAGCTTCCACAAAATCATCTTCCGCGTCATTGTCACCATCCTCCCTTGCCAGACAATCGTCGTCATTTTGATTGGAAGCAGGCTGGAAAGATTGGGGTTCACTTAACTCGGATGTCTGAGAAGGAGGTGCCAACAATGGCGTAGAATCGGGCACCAACAAAGGGTTACAATCATTTGTACTACATTTTACATTGCACGTCCCTTCACTATTATCATACAAATATCCTTTATATTTTAGTATTTGGTCAAGATGACGCTTTTGTACAACATCATGTTGCTTAAAATATACATTGAACATTCTATTACCTAATATCTCAGTAATGGTACCGATCGACCACACAGCCTTTCTAGCAATGTACCATTTTGCCCAAACCAAATCACCTTTGCGAAAACATCGATGATTTTTACAGTTTTGGTTTATGATTGGGACACTTTTTATTTTGTTAGGTGGACAAATCAAATCAAGTCTCGACATTAAACTACGACCAAACATCAATTCCGCCGGTGTAACACCCGTGGAGCAATGAACTGTATTACGGTATGAAAATAGAAAACCTAATAATTTTTCATTTATTGCTACTTGAGACATTCTTTTGTTTTCACTGTCTAATGCACATTTTATCATTTTTTTGCAAGTCTTTACTGAGTTCTCTGCCTGGCCATTGCTAGCAGGGTGGTAGATAGGTGAATTTAAATATTTTATACCATTGCAGTAACAAAACCTTAGAAATTCCATTGAACATATTTTAGGATCATTGTCAGAAACTATCAAATGGGGCAGCCCGTATCTAGAAAATAACAATTTTAATTTTGCAATTAAGGCATTAGAAAAGGTGCCATGGTTCATTTGCAGGCATTCTAACCACTTACTGTGCGAGTCTATTACGACAAGATAAATAATTCCGCCTATTGACATGTAATCTATGTGAATTCTTTGCCACGGTGCGTCGGCGCAAGGCCACGGCGCGGGAGGGGCGCGCGGCGGGTCGCTGCGCACGCGCGCGCAGGTGTCGCACGCGCCGACCCACCGCTCGATCGCGGCATCGATTCCCGGCCACCACATTCGGCTACGAGCCGCGCTTTTTGTTTTCACGATACCGAAATGCGCTGAATGTAATTCGTGCAACATTTTTTTTCGAAATACCGATGGAATAACTACCCTATGCCCCCGGAATAAACAACCATCATGTTCTTCCAAATCTAGCTTACACAGAAAAAACGGTATTCTCCGAATAAGTAAAATAATCTTGCATGAAAGCAAATTGCATTAAACCAAGATTATGGTTGCCTCATATATATTGAAACTAATATTTTCTTACATTAAAAAAAAAATAATCTTAAACTGATATTTGAAATAATCTTGAAATAAAACAATTCTTGATTGATTGAAAATAATACATCTTTAACCAAGAATTATAAGTATTCTTAATGTAAGTTGATAATTCTCTTGATGCAAAGCATATGATGTATTTTTATTTCAAGAAATATTGATTTCAATTCAGATAAGAAATCACTTCACTAGAAATAATATACGCTTAAATTTAATGAACAAACTTTTCATTCAACAATAATAAATCTTGCTTGAACACTAATTTTACTAATTTCAAAGGTGTTTATTTTAATTTAAGAAAAATGAGAAAATTATTTCCTTAGACCAATTACTAATATTTTAAATTTCAATTTATGCTACCTTCAATAAAGAAAAACCTTTCTTGAAGTTTCTTGTTCCGGGAAAAATATTTCCTGGTTTAATATTATTATTAGTTCCTGCTAGATATGAGTCGTTGCGCGATTCTAAAGAAACGAAACGTAACCAGTTATTCCGATGTCGTCACCTGTTTCGAAACGAGTGATTTTTCGTAACCAGTGATTTTTACAAGTAATTTGACAATGATTAACCTAATAACAGCCTGACTAGTGACACCACATGCATGAGTATGCTGTAGCTAGTTACCGTCATTTAGTTATTATCGGAACTTAGTGACAATTTAAACAAGTTTTATATATTTTTATATTTTTGTGTGTACAATAAAGCGTTATATCTATCTATCAATATAATTATTGTAGAAGTAATTATGCATTGATCTAATGAACTTCCTTCATACTTTATCCAGGTTTAGGACTAACTGCATTAACTATGTAGGAAGGATAAATTGTATTTAAAAGTTCATTCTATACAATGATTTGAAATTAATACAATAATATACAGTTACGAGTATTTAAACATTTTCACTTAAAGGTTTTAAAAGTTATATAAAGAATCGTTTCTGTCTTTTTACACCTTTTGATTATTAACAAATTTTCATAGTTCTTTCTAGCCTTTTACACATTTTTACATTAATTACGTTTTTTTGTTCTTTGTTACATTACGTTTTTTTGTGTCAGTCACATTTGTCACCGGTCGGCGTTACACGCGCTTTGTGCATAACGTCGTTGCTCTATGAAACTGGTTACGAAAAATCACCGGTTCATTGTTCAAGCCGAAACTAGTGATTCCGTTACAGGCTGCATAACCTGTTACTGAAACTGGTTACGTTAAATAACGCCCATACCTAGTTCCTGCAGGAAACACCTGTCCTCTCTATTGAGAGTACTTAAATAATATTCAGTATCTCGCAAGAATGTTCCATCCAAATATGCTTCAGAAGCAACCTCAGTGCAATGCAAGTTTCGATACCTTAAATAAAATCAGATCCGTACTTATACTATTGAAGAAACGAAACCATAGCGCGATGCAGGAATCAGTACAGCGCCATCTAGGGTGTCATTGTTGTCGTCACTTTGTCCACTAATTTTTCATCTGACGGCCACTCACAGGCCTAATCTCAAACAGTACAAATAGTTTTAAACTTGCTTTGCATGGCGCGCACACTCACAATATCGTTAGGTAAGCGTGGGTTGACATGTCAAAAAAAAATTGGTAAAGTTATCTAGTCATTGAGTTAAAATATTTTTACCTTTTTTCAATATTTTATTTAATTGAAACAAGGTACTATAATATTTTGTAGCAAACCAGGATGTTTACTCAAAACAAGATTAGATGTCATTAGTTCAAGAGATATTTTTTTAAATTTGCTCAAGATATGATTCAAGAGAATGTTTTCTTCATCTAATGAATTGTATCATTGTGATAAGTAAACTTTCAGATTGAAACAAGTATTTTCATTGTATTAAAGCAATAACATTTGAACTTCTTAGATTAATTTTACTTATTCTTCATTGAAAATATTTTTTCTTGATTGTAAAAATGCAACAAGAAAATATATCTTTTGTTTTAAGACTGCCAATATCTAAAAATGAATAAACATAACTTGTATTAAGACAATTTTCCTTAAAATAACATAATATGTCAAGAAAACTATTTTTCTTGCTTTGAGAAATCCTTTTTATCTGTGTACATTTAAAATAAGGTAAGATATCTTTACATTCAATTTTACGAGGCCAACCACGTTTCATATATTTCAAAACCGTTTGAGTAACTTTATCTTTTAATGTTTCTTCCCTAATGTCTTCGAAAGAAATGGGTTTTATGTTTGTGTCTAGGAACTTTAAAAACAATACTTGTTCATCTTCCGCGGCATCCTCCATGCTAGCGCGCGACACAGGCAAAGGCGAACGTGAAAAGTAGTCGGCAACTAAGTTACTGGTACTTTTAATATACTGTACTGTAAAATTATACGCCGAAAGAATAAGTGCATAACGCTGTAATCGGGAAGCTGTGGTAACTGATATACCATTTTTCTTGCCGAAAATTGTTATCAACGGTCTATGATCCGTTTTTAATATGAAAGGATCTTGCCTACCATATAAATATTGGTGGAAATGTTTTACGCCAAATATTAGGGCCGTAGCCTCTTTGTGAATTTGACTATAATTTCTTTCACACGCTGCCAATGATCGTGAGGCAAAAGATATAGGCCTTTCCTGGCCATCTGGGAGTCGATGCGCAAGTACCGCGCATAGGCCTGCCGGGCCCGCGTCCACCGTCAGCACGAGCGGCGCGCGCGGCTCGAAATGCGCCAGCACACGCTCGGAAGCCAATTCCCGTGTTACGCAATCGAATGCGTGTTGCTGCCGCTCGCCCCACTCCCACTTAAGAGCGTTTACGTCCTTTTGCGCCGTTTTGCTCAAAAACTGTACTTTTTAATCCTCTTAATATCTGTTAATACTTACTTTACAAATATGTTAAATACTTATATCATTAGGCGATCTTGTAGTCGAAATAGTTTGTTGAAAACATTTTTAAATTTATGGATATTTTGGAATTTATAACACGATAACTGAACAGAGGTTTTCATAATTTGACTTTCCGCGTCAACTTCGAAGCTTAAAAATATGTTTAAATTACTAACAAATCTAATAACAACATTTTTTTTTCAATTTGAAAGATCCTCAGCAAAATAGTTTGTTGAAAACATTTTTTGATTTTGGTTACTAACAAAAACTATAAAATTCCAAACATTGTGAATTTTTAAAGAAATTATAGGTGATAAAGTGATTGTTTTCTCTAATGTACTAAATATATTTTAGAAGATAAAAGCTTTATACTATAGAAAAAAGTATTATTTAAAATTTTAATAAAAATTTTTTTACAAAATAAGCTCTATAATTTTTCTACAAATATTTTAAAACTACTCTAAAACTACTACAAAACCCTGCGCTCCACTCGCTTCAAATCAGTCCGCCGCGAGGCCTCTGAGAGAGTGGTCACGTCGCTCGACGCTCTGCCCGGTGCGGTTGTCGACCTTTCCGTAAGTTTGATAAGATAGTGCAAATTTATAGCTTGATTTGCAAATCTTAGTACTTTGGTGAGTAAATTATTACAAGCTTTTATTTAACTTGCAATCTATGTATGTCTTGTTCGGGTGGAATTTTGCAACTCAATTTTGACCCACTTCCCGTTTATTGATTGAGCTGAAAATTTGCATACATGTGTAAATCGCGTGACAATGCAATTTTATGATTGACATGGTGCTGATCTGATGATGGAGATGGAAGGTGGCCATTGAAACTATGCAATAAAATAGCACAACCTAATCGAGTTTGGGCTCGTTTGAATCGTCTTGACGAGTAATTTGTCTTTCAATGGTAACCAGGGTCTGATGATGGAGCTGGATGGTGGTCATAGGAACTCTGTAATAAAACGACGCAACACCATCGAGTTTTGGGCTCGTCTCATTCGTCTTGACGAGTCCTTTGTTTTTAAATGGTTACCAAAGTCTGATCTGATGATGGAGCTGAAAGGTGGTCATAGGAACTCATTGAAGAAATGACGCAACCCCATCGAGTCGCGGCTCGTTTGATTCATCTTGACGAGTACTTTGGTGCTAGATGGTAACCAGAGTCTGATAATAGAGCTGGAAGATGGCCATAGGAACTTAGTAATTAAACAACATAATAAACCCATCGAGTAAGGGCTCGTTTAATTCGTCTAGACAAGTACTTTGCTGCTAGATGGTAACCAGGGCCTGATGATGGAGCTGGAAGGTGGCCATAGGAACTCCGTAATAAAACGACGCAACCCCATCGAGTTTCGGCTCGTCTCATTCATCTTGACGAGTACTTTGGTTTTAGATGGTTACCAGGGTCTGACGATGGAGCTGGAAGATGGCCATAGGAACTCAGTAATTAAACAACATAACCCCATCGAGTAAGGGATCGTAGTACTTTGCTGTTAGATGGTAACCAGGGTCTGATGATGGAGCTGGAATGTGGCCATTGGAACTTCGCAATGAAATAACACAACCTAATCGAGTTTGGGCTCGTTTAAATCGTCTTAACGAGTAGTTTGTCTTTCAATAGTGTCCAGGGTCTGATGATAGAGCTGGATGGTGGTCATAGGAACTCTGTAATAAAACGATGCAACACCATCGAGTTTCGGCTCGTCTCATTCGTCTTGACGAGTACTTTGTTTTTAGATGGTTACCAGGGTCTGATCTGATGATGGAGCTGAAAGGTGGTCATAGAAACTCATTAAAGAAACGAGGGAACCCCATCGAGTCTCGGCTGGTTTGATTCATCTTGACGAGTACTATGGTGCTAGATGGTAACCAGGGTCTGATGATGGAGCTGGAAGATGGCCATAGGAACTGAGTAATTAAACAACATAACCCCATCGAGTAAGGGATCGTTTAAATCGTCTAGACGAGTACTTTGCTATTAGATGGTAACCAGGGTCTGATGATGGAGCTGGAATGTGGCCATTGGAACTTCGCAATGAAATAACACAACCTAATCGAGTTTGGGCTCGTTTAAATCGTCTTGACGAGTAGTTTGTCTTTCAATAGTGTCCAGGGTCTGATGATAGAGCTGGATGGTGGTCATAGGAACTCTGTAATAAAACGATGCAATACCATCGAGTTTCGGCTCGTCTCATTCGTCTTGACGAGTACTTTGTTTTTAGATGGTTACCAGGGTCTGATCTGATGATGGAGCTGAAAGGTGGTCATAGAAACTCATTAAAGAAACGAGGGAACCCCATCGAGTCTCGGCTGGTTTGATTCATCTTGACGAGTACTATGGTGCTAGATGGTAACCAGGGTCTGCTAATGGAGCTGGAAGATGGCCATAGGAACTGAGTATTAAACAACATAATAACCCCATCGAGTAAGGGCTCGTTTAAATTGTCTAGACGAGTACTTTGCTGCTAGATGGTAACCAGGGTCTGCTGATGGAGCTGGAAGGTGGCCATAGGAACTCTGTAATAAAACGACACAACCCCATCGAGTTTTGGCTCGTCTCATTCGTCTTGACGAGTACTTTGTTTTTAGATGGTTACCAGGGTCTGATCTGATGATGGAGCTGAAAGGTGGTCATAGGAACTCAGTAAAGAAACGACGCAACCCCATCGAGTCTCGGCTTGTTTGATTCATCTTGACGAGTACTATGGTGCTAGATGGTAACCAGGGTCTGATGATGGAGCTGGAAGATGGCCATAGGAACTGAGTAATTAAACAACATAATAACCCCATCGAGTAAGGGCTCGTTTAATTCGTCTAGACGAGTACTTTGCTGCTAGATGGTAACCAGGGTCTGCTGATGGAGCTGGAAGGTGGCCATAGGAACTCTGTAATAAAACGACACAACCCCATCGAGTTTTGGCTCGTCTCATTCGTCTTGACGAGTACTTTGTTTTTAGATGGTTACCAGGGTCTGATCTGATGATGGAGCTGAAAGGTGGTCATAGGAACTCAGTAAAGAAACGACGCAACCCCATCGAGTCTCGGCTTGTTTGATTCGTCTTGACGAGTACTATGGTGCTAGATGGTAACCAGGGTCTGATGATGGAGCTGGAAGATGGCCATAGGAACTGAGTAATTAAACAACATAATAACCCCATCGAGTAAGGGCTCGTTTAATTCGTCTAGACGAGTACTTTGCTGCTAGATGGTAACCAGGGTCTGCTGATGGAGCTGGAAGGTGGCCATAGGAACTCTGTAATAAAACGACACAACCCCATCGAGTTTTGGCTCGTCTCATTCGTCTTGACGAGTACTTTGTTTTTAGATGGTTACCAGGGTCTGATCTGATGATGGAGCTGAAAGGTGGTCATAGGAACTCAGTAAAGAAACGACGCAACCCCATCGAGTCTCGGCTTGTTTGATTCGTCTTGACTAGTACTTTGGTGCTAAAAAGAAAGAAATTAAAATGTATTTCCATTTCAGGTTATCGAAGATGAGGTTCCACAAACAACAAATAAGGTTGAAGGTCGAAGACTAGAAGATTTTCAATACTTTTTGGACCAAATTAAAATAGTAACCACAATAGAGCCACAGGATGCACAATTGATAATTTACAAGTGATAAAAGAGCATTAAGTAGGCTTATTATCTACATTTTTAATGAAGTATAACATTTACCTTTAGATAAGTCTAAAAATCATGTAAAATCTTGTTTACATAAGAAAGGTCAAAGTGTATTTAGTTGACAATACAGCCTGGTCATAATTATATTTTCACATTATAGTTTCTTAGTCAATTATTTTTAAAACAAATTAATTTTACGCTTGTATGATAGCCTTTAACAGCAGTGTCTTACAGACAAAGGTACCTACTCAAAATTTATGTTGCGTTTAAAGTAATATTCTCTTACTTTCGTTGGAGTTGCTCGAGTGTGTCATGCTCTCTCAAAGTGTCTCTGCGTGGTGGCATGTGCGTCGGGTCGTTACGTTCCCTCAAACATGGTTAAACGAAGCGATAGCTGATTCACATGTCATACTCGTGAACGGGTGCCGCCTGTGGAGGCTGGTTTGCTCTTGCAATCTTATTTTTTACTGGTAGTATTGAATAGTCTTACTTTTTCTTGTTTCAGAGATACTGTAAGACGTTGTTTATTTTATTTTATATCGAGCAATACTTTCTTTAAACGCAACATAAATTTTGAGTAGGTACCTTTGTCTGTAAGACACTGCTGTTAAAGGCTATCATACCAGCGTAAAATTAATTAGTTATAAAAATAATTGACTAAGAAACTATAATGTAAAAATATAATTATGACCAGGCTGTATTGTCAACTAAAAACACTTTGACCTTTCTTATGTAAACAAGATTTTACATGATTTTTAGACTTATCTAAAGGTAAATGTTATACTTCATTAAAAATGTAGATAATAAGCCTACTTTATGCTCTTTTATCACTTGTAAATTATCAATTGTACATCCTGTGGCTCTATTGTGGTTACTAAGTTTTTTAATTTGGTCCAAAAAGCATTGAAAATCTACTAGTCTTCGACCTTTAACCTTATTTGTTGTTTGTGGAACCTCATCTTCGATAACCTGAAATGAAAATACATTTTAATTTCTTTCTTTCTAGCACCAAAGTACTCGTCAAGACGAATCGAACAAGCTGAGATTCGATGGGGTTGCGTCGTTTCTTTACTGAGTTCCTATGACCACCTTTCAGCTCCATCATCAGATCAGACCCTGGTAACCATCTAAAAACAAAGTACTCGTCAAGACGAATGAGACGAGCCAAAACTCGATAGGGTTGCGTCATTTTGACGTGACAACGTCTTATAAATTGGTTTGCCGGGTGACACTTCAAGAAACTGCGTTACGCTCCGCTCACGTTATGCGCTCACAATGAGAGCGAGTGAGAGGCACGCGTCCCTTCCACTCGGGCATGGTTAGCCCGCCTAAGAGCGAGAGAGACAGACATAAAAAGTGAAAGGCACGCGTCCCTTCCATATTATTTCATCCTTCTTCCTACTATACGAATGAATATTCACATTAAAATTATTTTACCACTCAAAGTCGTTGTCACGTAAAACTTTCGCCCGTATACCGACTTTACAGGTAACCAATTTTTTATTACAGAGTTCCTATGGCCACCTTCCAGCTCCATCAGCAGACCCTGGTTACCATGTAGAAGCAAAGTACTCGTCTAGACGAATTAAACGAGCCCTTACTCGATGGGGTTATTATGTTGTTTAATTACTCAGTTCCTATGGCCATCTTCTAGCTCCATCATCAGACCCTGGTTACCATCTAGCACCATAATACTCGTCAAGATGAATCAAACAAGCCGAGACTCGATGGGGTTACGTCGTTTCTTTAATGAGTTCCTATGACCACCTTTCAGCTGCATCATCAGACCAGGCCCTGGTAACCATCTGAAAACAAAGTACTCGTCAAGACAAATGAGACGAGCCGAAACTCGATGGGGTTGCGTCGTTTTATTACAGAGTTCCTATGACCACCATCCAACTCCATCATCAGACCCTGGTTACCATTGAAAGACAAACTACTCGTCAAGACGATTTAAACGAGCCCAAACTCGATTAGGTTGTGTTATTTCATTGCGAAGTTCCAATGGCCACATTCCAGCTCCATCATCAGACCCTGGTTACCATCTAACAGCAAAGTACTCGTCTAGACGATTTAAACGAGCCCTTACTCGATGGGGTTATGTTGTTTAATTACTGAGTTCCTATGGCCATCTTCCAGCTCCATCACCAGACCCAGGTTACTATCTAGCACCAAAGTACTCGTCAAGACGAATCAAACGAGCCGAGACTCGATGGGGTTGCGTCGTTTCTTTACTGAGTTTCTATGACCACCTTTCAGCTCCATCAAGAGATCAGACCCTGGTAACCATCTAAAACCAAAGTACTCGTCAAGACGAATGAGACGAGCCGAAACACGATGGGGTTGCGTCGTTTTATTACGGAGTTCCTATGGCCACCTTCCAACTCCATCATCAGGCCCTGGTTACCATCTAGCAGCAAAGTACTTGTCTAGACGAATTAAACGAGCCCTTACTCGATGGGGTTATTTTGTTGTTTAATTACTCAGTTCCTATGGCCATCTTCCAGCTCCATCATCAGATTCTGGTTACCATCTAGCACCAAAGTACTCGTCAAGATAAATCAAACGAGCCGCAACTCAATGGGGTTGCGTCGTTTCATCAATGAGTTCCTATCACCACCTTTCAGCTCCATCATCAGATCAGACCTTGGTAACCATTTAAAAACCAAGGACTCGTCAAGACGAATGAGACAAGCCGAAACTCGATGGGGTTGCGTCGTTTTATTACAGAGTTCCTATGACCACCATCCAACTCCATCATCAGACCCTGGTTACCATTGAAAGACAAACTACTCGTCAAGACGATTCAAACGAGCCCAAACTCGATTAGGTTGTGCTATTTTATTGCAAAGTTTCAATGGTCACCTTCCATCTCCATCATCAGATCAGCACCATGTTAATCATAAATTTGCATTGTCACGCGATTTACACATGTATGCAAATTTTCAGCTCAATCAGTAAACGGGAAGTGGGTCGAAATTGAGTTGCAAAATTCCACCCGAAAAAGACACATACATTGCAAGTTTAATAAAAATACATGCAATATAATATTATACTTACATATTTCATGCATTACTTACGCCCATATTAAAAAAAATAATCGAAGTACCTATTACGAAAAAGCAAATTCGATCTAACGGACCAAAGTGAGTGAGTTTGACTACAGTGAGCAGAACTAGCCTATTCTACACACACAGTCGCGCGCGCTCACAGCTCTCTTCTGTGTGCGTGATATTTGGACTTAAAAACCTAAACTTGAGGTCTCGCGCTCGGCGTAAACGCTCTTAACGCCGGCGCGTAATAGCTCATGCAGCGGTGCCAATAAGGAGGATGCGTTGGGAATAAAACTGCGATAATAATTCACAACGCCGAGAAATCTTTTGACTCCTAACACGTTAGTAGGCGCTGGGGATTTTAGAATGGCTTTGACTTTACTTGGGTTTGTTCTTAACCCTTTTTTATCAATGACATATCCCAAATAGGTGACACTAGGTTGAAAAAAAGAACATTTTTCTTTTTGAAGTCTTAAACCCGCATTATTCAATCGCCTCAGCACTTCTGTCAGTCTAGCTAAATGTACTTTTCTATTAGGCCCTGTACAGCACACGTCGTCTAACCAACATGAGACCCCTTCGACTCCTGATAACAAGGTTTCCATCGCCCGTTGGAAAATAGCAGGTGCGTTGGCGAGTCCGTACACTAAACGGGTGTATTTAAAAAGGCCCTTCGGTGTGTTTATTGTAGTAAGTTCCTGAGATGCGTCACTTAGTACGAATTGATTATACGCGTTAGATAAATCAATTTTAGAATAATGTTCCCCGCCACCAATCTTAGCAAAAACTTCCTCAATACGTGGCAACGGGTACTGATCAATTTTTAAAACTTTATTTAATGTGCACGAAAAATCGCCCGCTATTTTAACTTTACCGTTGTCTTTCAGTACCGGTACAATCGGCGTGGCATATTCGGAGAATTTCACAGGCACTAAAATACCCAATTTTACTAACCTATCCAACTCTTCTTCCACTTTCTCTTTAAGAGCAAAGGGTATAGAACGTGGTTTAAAAAATTTAGGTGCGGAATTATCTTTCAAATGTAACTCGACTTTGAATTTATTAAAACAGCCTAACTCATCTTTCCAAAGGTTAGGAAATGTACTCAACAGTTGTTGCACCTCTAAATCTGCAATATTACAAAATGTACCTATATTGTGATTGCTACAAGTCAACACTACATTAAACAACGCCATAAAATCACGCCCCAACAGCGGTGGTCCCCCGTTTTTAATAACATATATTTTTAATTCTTTTATAATTTCAAAGTAAGACACCTTGGCGTAAAAATAACCGAGCGGTGTAATCTTATGGCCATTGTAAAAACACATTGTAAGGTCGCTTTTACACAATTTATTATGTGAGAACTTCTCTAAATAAATTTTATCAGAAATTACAGTGGTTCCTGAACCGGAATCTAGTTCCATGTACAATTCTACGTTATCTACATGTACAGTTAGTTTTAAGGGGTTATACTTTACATACCGTAAATTAAAAAGTTGACACTCTTTGCAGTCGTTCTCACTACCGCTGTCCGATGACGCAACAATATTGTGTATCCTAGAATTAGTAGGCTGTTTCACTTTGCACACTTTCTTTAAATGACCTTTTTGACCACACAATTGACATCTGTAATTTTTGAAACGGCACTTAAACGCACTGTGATTATTGAGACCGCAGATCGTACACCGCGATACGTTCGCGTCGGCGGTATGAGCAGACCCGTGACGTCCGCGAGCCCCTTGGCTTCTCTCCATTCGATACACCGGCTCCTCCTTGACGCTCAGCTGTGGCCCGGCGCTTGTTGTAACGACGCTGCTTCGTGCTCGTCGTGCGCATTCAGCTTGTTGAGCAATCTCTAGCGCTGTTGACAGCGTAAGTTTCCTGGAGTCTTGTTCGAACAGACGGTCTCGCGCTATCCCAACACCCAGGCCCAATACGAAGCGATCTCGTAGGACGACATCCAACGCTGTTTTGAAGTCGCAATGAATCGCTAAACCTCTCAATCGCGCCGCAAATTCTTCGATGCTCTCACCGTCATCTCTGACTGCTTCGTAAAATTTTGCCCTATCGGCAAAAGTTGACCTCTTCGGTGTGAAATGATCTTGGAGCACTTTCACCAGCTCTTCGTATTCTACTGTCTCCAGCTCAGACGGATGTACTAGGTTCCGCGCGAGACGATACGCGTCATCCGAGAGGTGAGTCAGCAATACCGCGCACTTGTTATCGGCCGAAATTTTATTTAATTCAGTAAATTGCGACAAACGACTATAAAATGTCGACCATTCTTGTGTTTTATGGTCGAACACACTTAAGTTTCCGATTAAAGTCGACATTGTCACTTTTATTTAAATTCGTGGGTAATCTCGTCGCCAGTGAGCTGTTTGGTAGCAATGAAACAACAGTCGTGCGTACTAGCTGGTTTATTACTGACGAGACAAATCGGCGGCGTCGACAACAGTATGCATGTACCCACATATACATTAATAGTTTTGACTTATTGAATAGTGTAGAATAGCTATTAGAATAGTTCGTAGCGGCCTCGTTTTTTGTAAATTTTGCTTATATTTTTAATACAACCCAAAATTGCAAAGAAAGATTTTCATAAAATGCGCGAGGGCACTTCTTTGAGCTCAACGATTGAACTACTTTTCTAAACAAATGAAATAAAAAATTTTGAACGTTATCTCTTATATAGTCGTAAGTATAGTGCGTAGCGGCCTCGAAATTTTTAGATATCATTTACTTTACATAGAAAGAAAATCTTATTCTAAACCAAAAAACTTCGAAAATCGCTTTAAGTTAACTGTGAATTTCTCCTATTATATACGACAATATTATTGGGCAAAATTTATACCAGAATAATTGTTACTTCATGAGGAATATAGGTCTTATAATCAATTAATTATCATATTTCGATAAAACCGATAAATACAACTGCAAAATTACTACAAAACGCGATGCGCCGGCCGTCCGAACTCAACTGTTACTTATTCTCGCAGTGTGGAGATTTGTAATATTAAGCATGAATTTATTATCCTATTTCGATAAAAACGATAAATACAACTGCAAAATTACAACAAAATGCAAAAATGGGCATTTACGCAAAAATCACATTTGAGATGTAATAGGCCTCTTAACTGTACCGTTTGTATGAATAATACTAGAAAAAACAAGATATTACTATTATCCCAAGGAGTCAACTAGGTAAGTAAATGAAAACCAGATTATACCTATTTAAAAGCGATATGTTTAAGTAGATCGCACAAACCTCTATGTTATGTAGAAATAGGTTATCTATGAAACCAAAAATAAATAAAAAATATTTACAGTAAGCAATTTGTAAATATACTTAATACCTTTTGTTTATTTTATTCTCTTATGCCAACCCTACTAAAATAAGTAAGAATTTTCGTATACTCCCTAGAATCTTTGTCTCTGTTGCGTTTCTTTACTCATGTGGTAATACTAGCTGCCCTACTCCTGTAAGTCAAGTGATAGGTTAGACCTTGTCCAGAAGGGGCGAACTCGCCGCGAATTGTCTCGCGCGTGTACGCGCGACTGCTGCGCCCTGAAGAAGCGTTTGAGGACGGACTCAGTCAGTACAAAACATGGAGTTGGACGAAGCGGTCGAGTTGTGGTTAGCTTACCGGCGCTGGAAGAGACGAAAACGAAGGGAAACTAGAAAGTAATTCGCTCGTAAGGATTAATCGTATTTTTTTACTTATAAATAAATAGTGACTTACCAATATCCTTCTTTTTTTCTTCGGAGTCATCGTTATTTGAAAAAATAAACACCAGTTCTTCTTAAGCCCTCCGTTTTGAAATTATATTATTGTAATCAGACGACTTCATATCCCAAATGGCCGGTCTTTTCTCTATTTCATCTGTGAACAATTCTGTATCAAAATTTTGCTGAATACGTGCACTCGCTGTTACATTCGCGCGTAAACTGGACGCAACCAAGAGGCCCCTAGTATCTCGACTCGCGCGCGGCACGCGCGTTTTACGCGCGAGTCGAGAGTCTGCGTAGCGCACGCGATTTACGCGCGAATATTCAACTCGCGCGATGCTTGTGGACGCAATGTATGGACAGCCAGTACCTCGACAACGCGCGTATGCGTTGCGCGAGACGATTCGCGGCGAATTCGCCCCTTCTGGACAAGGTCTTAGACCTTTTTTCTTTTGTTGTCGAGGTACTGGCTGTCCATACATTGCGTCCACAAGCATCGCGCGAGTTGAATATTCGCGCGTAAATCGCGTGCGCTACGCCGACTCTCGACTCGCGCGTGCCGCGCGCGAGTCGAGATACTAGGGGCCTCTTGGTTGCGTCCAGTTAACGCGCGAATGTAATAGCGAGTGCACGTATTTAGGGAAATGAAGCGGCAAAACTTTGATACAGAATTGTTCATAGATGAAATAGAGAAAAGACCGGCGATTTGGGATATGAAGTCGTCTGATTACAATAATAGAATTTCAAAACGGAGGGCTTAAGAAGAACTGGTGTTCATTTTTTCAAATAACGATGACTCCGAAGAAAAAAAGAAGGATATTGGTAAGTCACTATTTATTTATAAGTAAAAAAATACGATTAATCCTTACGAGCTAAGAACATTCTAGTTTCCCTTCGTTTTCGTCTCTTCCAGCGCCGGTAAGCTAACCACAACTCGACCGCTTCGTCCAACTCCATGTTTTGTACTGACTGAATCCGTCCTCAAACGCTCGCGCGTCAAGCGCTTCTTCTGGGCGCAGCAGTCGCGCGTACACGCACGAGACAATTCGCCCCTTCTGGACAAGGTCTTAGAAACTGAAGACAATCGCGAAGCGCAGCGTAGCATGCTGTATGCTTGCTTGTTTTAACTTTGTGCGAATTACAATTTAGTAATTGTAAATAGTAGGGATTATGAATGGTTCCGCCTAATGTCGCATTTGGGAAGTTTAAATACGGCGATAAAGAGTTAGGCGAAGTAAAAATAGGCTTAACATATTTGGAAAAAGTTAAATTGTACGAAAAGAATTAAGGCTAATAGTTTGTACCTATGCCATTGACAATTAGGAGTAAAAAAATTCGGCGATCCAATATAGACCCATAAATTATTGTTAAACTAATAGGAATGCCAAACTTTGAAGCAAACATGCTTTCGTACAAAGAGAAATGACTGAGTTTTATTTCTGGCCAGTTATATAAAAACAAAAGACAAAGAAAGTGATGCTGAAGTTTTTAAATGTGTTGCTTTACCATTTCAGGAAGTGACAATGAATCTGCAGTGACACCCGTAAGACAAACAAGAAGAACTAGGAAAGACTCAACTTCCAGTATTGACAAACTTGGTAAGTGAATTTTTCTTCCAAATATAATATGACTGTGTAATAATAACTAATAAATCATAACCAGTGATCGGAATAGGTAATGCAATTATGCGGGATTTAGTGACGTTTTCTTAATATATATACAGTCGTGGTCAACTAATTAGGGACATTCAAGATAGTGAAGAGCAATAACCGGTTATGTACATATAAATATAAAACCCTATTGATTTTTCAGCACCTATTATTTGCATAATTTGGTCCGATTACTATACTATAAATGGCTGTAAATAAGAGAATAATTAAATAGAAAAAAGTATTTAATATCAAAGGTTGAACATGTATTAAATTTTAAGGTATAATTATGTAGCTGGACATTTAATTAAGGACAGTAAAGTATAATGATGAATAGAGTTAAACAAAACGAATAATCTCCAGTATTATAATATTTTTAAAAGCTCCATTTTATTACGTGTAAAATCAGTACCAAGTAGCAAAACCTTTGTTAGTAATTACCGCTTGACACCGATGTGGCATAGACATTATCAGTTTCTGACATGTTTCGATAGGAATGTTTGCCCATGCCTCACAAAAAGCTTGATTAAGTTGATCTAAAGTTGTGGTACGATAAGTTGAAACTTTTTTCTTGATTTCGTGCCAA
The DNA here is from genome assembly GCA_963921215.1 of Scoparia ambigualis. Lineage (NCBI taxonomy): Eukaryota > Metazoa > Arthropoda > Insecta > Lepidoptera > Crambidae > Scoparia > Scoparia ambigualis. Next base: position 29,068,161 of record OY992506.1, read on the forward strand.
AGGTGCTCAATTGGGTTGAGGTCCGGGCTATTTGCTGGCCAATCTAGCACCGATACTGACTAACTGGTAAGAAACGACTTGACTGAACGGGCGGTATGTTTCGGGTCGTTATCATGCTGAAACGTCCATATAATAGGGAGATGCTGCTCAGCATAGGGAAGCATAGTTTCCTCCAATATTGTTTTGTATTGATGTTGGTCTAAGTTACCCTGAACTTTTCTCACAGGTCCCACTCCACGTCCAGAAAATGAACCCCAAATTTTAATGTTTCCACCGCCATGTTTCACCTGCTTTTTTGTGAATCTTGGATTCATTTCCGCTTTTACAGGACGCCGTACGTATTGCCTTCCATCTGAAGAAATTAAATTAATCTTGGTCTCGTCAGAGAATAATACATGTTGCCATTGGGCGTAGGTCCAATGTCCATATTTACGTGCAAACGCCAAACGAGCATTTCTATGTTCTTTCTTCAACAACGGTACTTTGCGAGCCACTCTTCCGAACAACCCTGCTTCTACCAGACGTCGTCGAACGGTCCTCGCTGATACACCGGCTCTTTCGTCTGCCCCAAACACTTCGTGTTTAATTAAAATAGAGCCTAGAAACGGATCTTTCTTAGCTAACCTGGTTATCATTCTATCTTCTTGCGGAGTTGTTTTTCTCGATCTTTTTGTCCTGGGCACATTTAAAGCTGTGTTATTGCGCCTGAAATGTTGCACTGCATTGCATACCATAGTTTTTGAACAATTTAAATGTTCTGCTATCCCTCGGTATGACCAACCACGCTCGACAAACTTCATGATAATTGTTCGTAGTGTTGGATCGCAACTTTTATTTTTGCCCATATTTCTTCAAAATAATTCTCAAAACTTAAAATTAAAAATCTGGATTGCCGCCAAAACTACCACAAAACAATAAAAGAAGAAATAAAAAAGTATTGAGATTCAAATTTTGAAAATAGAACGCAATATCTCAGTGTCCCTAATTAAATGGCCAGCCAGCATTCTTTGAACAAATAGCACACTGATAATCTATCAGCTATACTGTAAAGAGGTTTAATGTTTAAGAAGTTGTTATTGTTTGTATAATCGGGCACATCAATGACTAATTATACTTACGTGTAAAAGATATGGAATATTGTTAAGACTCGTTGGAAAATAAAAAATAAATTCACAATTTGGCTTAACTAGAGATTGTCCCTAATTAGTTGACCACGACTGTATATATATGTGGGAGATTAAGAAAAGAGAGTAATGATTTTGATCAATTTATATTCATAAAAACCAGATTAATTGGCAGACAGTAACAATATACACACATTTAGTGTGAATTATAATAACAGTAATATCAGTTTATTAAAATAATTAGCCATTTCGCATTTTACATAATGAAAATTGGTACTTACTACTATATATTGTAAGATACACAGTTATGTACTACAACACATAATTTAGTTACACCATCATAGCATACCTCAATACTATGTCGACGATCAGAGCTCCGTCATGCTCCGCAGTTGAGTACAGAATGCCCGGAAGGCGCTAGCGCATGACCTTTTTATACTGAAGCACAAACAAGTCGCTAATGACGCATGGCGTGGGGAGCGTGGCAATGGGCAAGCACGTGTTTTCTTATTCGTATTAATTACTGCGGTGAATTTGCTTTTTTTCAAACATTTGTTTTAATGCTAACATTAATAGTAATCTACATTTAAATGCCAATCTCCCACACGGCCATTCTGACGAGCAGCAGGTCACCGGCTCGCGAATAATGTAAATAATAAACATCAGATTTTGTTTAGACAGCAGCAAGAACAAAATAAAAACTATCTTATAGGCCCTCAGTCTTAAATATGAGACAAAAACATTTATATTCCATACAATATTATGCTTATAACGTAAGTCGTAAACATACATTTTTTAAATATTTACATTATTTTTCTCTTTATTATCTGTACATCGTTTAAGAAAAAATGTCTTGCTTGAAAAAAACTTGAAAAAAGCGAAAAGCATAATCGCATACTACCAAAAGAAATGCGCAACCAAACAATTCGCATTCTTAGTAAAATATAAACCAAACTCAAAATTTTGATATCAGAAATATCGACTTTAAAATGCAAAGTTTACAGCTTACTTTAAAAACGTGAATAAAAAAAACTTTGTGTCTTATCAAACCTCTTACAATTTACATCCTTACAGATCTGAATGAAAATATTTTACAATATTTAAAGATTTAGGTAAGATAAGGCTTGAGGTAAACACATTTTTAAGACCTGAGGTAAACACATTTTAAGACCTGAGGTAAACACATTTTTTTTCAACGCCTCGATTATCGCAAATAATAAAATATTGCGAATCGGGGCCCAAGCTATCGGTAGCTATAATAATTATTTAAACATGTGTGTTTGTGTCTGCGCGCGCGCATGTGTGTTTGTCGTATTATTAAAATAAATATTAGTTTTATTAACAATTTATATCAATGATCACATAAATAGCCTCGGCAGAAAGCCATCGAGTGGCGCGACTAAATCATGAGTCACAAAAGTGACAAGGCCTCTGTATAAAGCCATCGAGTGGCGCAGCCAAAAATAAATGATCACATAGTAGCCTCGGTAAAAAGCCATAATGTGGCGCGGCAAAATAAAAGTGATCGCATAAGAAGCCTCGGTAAAAAGCCATAACCTGGCGCGGCAAAATAAAAATGATCACATAGTAACCTCAGTAAAAAGCCATCACGTGGCGCGGTCAAATTAAAGTGATCTCTAGCCTCGGTAAAAGCCACAATTTGGCGCGGCAAACTAAAAGTCCTTATTACTCAATGTACAGCAAAACATCTGGCCAGAAGTTCACAGTACATAAAGAAATAAAAACACAAAAATATCAAATATTTATTCTTGCTTTTCTAATGAAAACAAAGAATATGACTTTATAAGATATCTTAAGATATCAGGCAGCTCAGTACCTCTTTCAGAGGAAAATGCCATAAATGATAATGCAGACATTATGTTTCAGCATTTTACTGTATTGTCACAGTATACCTGTCACAACAGTCACAACAATGTGACTTTAACAGACCCATAATCTATAGTATAGTCAACGTAAAGGTATGCATAATGTATTTGTTGTTTGGGTTTCACGGCATTATAATATCCAAATTAAAGTACCCCTAAATCGACCGAGACGCAAAACCAATTCCTTTAGCAAAATAATTAGGTATTTATTTAAAGAAATTATAGTTAATTTAAGCGTCTCACAACAATCGACTGCAACTAAATTATTTAGAGGGTCATTATCAATAAGCTTCGGTCATCTAAACACCAGACACACAACCAGCGCTCTCAAAGTGTCGCCTCGAACTAACTCTCCGACCAAGAGGGAGCATAGGATTGCTATCAGTTATTATTTTTAAAAATTTAAAATATCTTCGTCTAAAACTTATTGTTGTGATGATAGGTGTCTGAGTATCAAAACTAGTTGTGATTATTCGAAAACGAAATTGTGTAGAATAATTGGAAACACCTTTTCGAACGCATTTTATATGCGATTGTGCATCTAGTACGCAGATGACCGAAGTCAATAAGGTAATGAATAATAATCGTATTTGCTACTGTAAGACTTGGCATAAATTTGAGCGGTTAACAGCAAATTAGAAGAAGTTGATTTCAGTTCGCTATTTAGCACAAACGACAACAAAGGATTACTATCCTGTTAGTTGTCGTAAACCAGACAACATTCAATCGTTAGTAACTGATTTAAGGTCTTTTCACAGTCTATGCGAATATTAACTTATTGGACCCATCAACAAATGAATAAAGAAATTACTCATGTCATCATGTGCCATTAATGCGCGACCCAGAGGTGCCAGGTGCAGCTGTGCAACAACTAGGCGCGCTGGTATAAACAGATTGGTCAGTCTTTGCGACATGCGAGTTCGTATTGAAGCGGGTAGTTTGGAATCAATTTTCTGAACACACAATAATAAGTATAAAGTCTGTTAAACCTTTAACAGTTATTTATTGTCATAATTAAAGGTGGTTAATATAGCGCATAGCGCCATATTCTAGCGCGCTGCCTGTATCTCGCGCGTATCGCGTGCTATTTATGTAGGCGCGTTGGCGCTATGCGCTATGAATATCGCGCGATCGCGCGCGGCAACCTGCAGCGGCGATGGCAGTCGTCGCGTGCGCGCTAATGCTATCGGACGTACGTTACGTTTGTTCTCGCAGCACGTTAGATACATTTCGCGCGCGATCTGTTTTAGCAGCACGTTAGGTACGTTTCGCGCGCGATCTATTTATTCTCTCTCGCAGCAAGTTATACGTTTCGCGCAGCACGTTCGCTGTAATGTAAGATTAGTTAATATTTTAAATTTAATAAAGTAAAAGTATGGGATACGGACTTCGTTATGTGACTATGTGTGAGGTAGTATAGTTTATGTAAATATTAGGTAAGAAGAGCTCCCGAAGAGCTAGAAAAATATGTTTGCTTTCTAAAAGACTAAATGCGACGCATTCAAAAATAATATTTATGTATAGCACGCATTCTGTCCAACGAACGACATGTACGGTAACGTGCTACGAGATCTAGCGTGCTCCACGATTAATCGCGCCAGTCGAGCACCCACACGCTTCCTAATTTATAGCGCGCTAAAAATATAGCGTATTTTATAGCGTGCTAGAAATTTATAGTTTATAGTCTTTCGCGTGCTATTTTTTTATAGCCGTTTTGAACAACTCTAGTCATAATACAGCCATGAAATAAGCATATCTTTCAATAAAGGCGTAGTATTTTAAGAACATTTACTTCCCCCTGCCAAAGTATTCCAAATCATATCATCGGAACCTCTTTAGCTTTATACGGGAGACAATAAAATTTCACACTATTATCTAGTCTAGCTCAAGTAAAGTTTCTTTACTGAAACCTGTTTTTGATGGTTAAACTAGATAACAGATAAACATATGTGTACACAGAAACACCCAGATCAAAAATCAATATAGAAAGACTGTTATTCCTTAATGGACCAACCAGTTGTTGGACCAGGGACCTCAAAAGTGGCGACGCCAGAACTAGCGTGTTTACCACTCGACCACGGATGTCGTCATACTTAACTTCTGACTACTTAATGATTTAAATTTTAAAATCAATATTTTAACCAATCATTGTATTTATATGATATAATGTTTACTAGAAAAAAAAAACAACCAGTCTCAGGTAATCTCAAACGGGACTCGAACCTTTGGATTGCCGGTCCACTGCTCTAAACCTTTTATCATATTTATCTATATAGCATTGTAAATGCAAAAATTTCAATAATAAAGACATTGTATTTATATTTGAAAGTAAAAAGAAAGGAAAATTTGTCAAAATAAAATCATTCAAATATCACTGATTTGTTATTCGAATATAAATCCTCAAGTAATATTCGATTAATTCGAATGTTATGCCAATTTTCTGTCTTGCCGTTAAGGCTAGACAATTCAAAAGGAGGCAACTTTTAACGTTGCATGTCATTGGGCTGATATGTGAAGTCTAAAGATAGCTGGTGGTATTACAAATAATAATTATCCATTATTATATCAAACTGAACGCATCATATCTATACGTTCAGACTGTGACATAAAAGATTTACTTTTAATGCAAAATTCAAAATAACTAATGAAAGATTGAATAACTTACTCATACTAGAAAGTGTCATGAAATTACGTGGAATTTACATATGGCACTTTAGTCAATACTACGGAGGTAACTAGAGAATTTTAAATTCGTTTGATATTGCAGGCTGTACCTACAGTACAGGTACGAGTTGCATAATAACTTGAAGTAACAAATTATAACTTTCATTAGTACTATGTTACTGTGAATGTCCTAACTTAATACAATGTAGACAGCGTTTCAATCTTAGTCATGTTGGTGAGATGTTTAAATGTTATTAGGAACACAGTGATAAACACAGCACTGGAATTTGGCGTTTATAAAAGTTAAGCTTTGTTTAACTGAGGTAAGTAATGTTTTAGGTATCAGCCGTAACATATCGGATTTAATAGAAAATCTGATATACCTTTTACTAAATGAGATTCGGTCACCCTGATACCAACCGTTTCCTTTTGGCAAGTTCCCATTTGCAGGTTGTATACTCTGCTAGGCTTGACACTTTACCGCTTGTATATTCCACAAAAAGAACCAAATGTGAATAAATTAGTTTTAAGCTCGTCACAGTTACAAGTTATATTTTTCCATTAAGTTGATCATCATATATCTAGTATTCAAAATGGGGACAAAAGATCTGAAGGCATGTATGGGATTTGACTCGTGTCATCGATACTTTATCTAGCGAATATGAAATTGTTAATTTAAAGACTTAGTAATTTAAGAGTACTTCGTTATTAGCTTCATTCAATCATATATCTGTGAAAGCGATCGACTAAACTTGTTTACTAGTTTTGCTATCGGCAAAAGCTAATGAGTGAATAGACATGGAGCGTTTGCCACTTATTTAGCGCAGCTGTAGGTATCAGTACGACCACCGGTGTCAAATGGAGGTAAAAAAAATGATAAAGGAAAACATTTGCAGCTGTTGAAAAAACGTCATCATATCTTGCATCATTGTCTTCATAAACTTGTGGAACACAGGCACCAGTATTATGACACAATCCATCAGAACCTGCCCGTTCCTCACTTGCCAACGTTTCTGGTTTGCGTTGGGTAGCTTTAGCAATAACAGCGGAAGTAGGTAGACCCTCCGCCTAAAGTACCAGGATCCAGCCGATCAGACACGTTCTGAATCTCCAGGCTGATGCTCATGACGCAATATCGTGTTTCTACACCTCAGGGAAAACAAAAATAATGTTAGTGGCAAATCAATAGCATGGATTATCATGCAAGATGTAACGTTGCTTACACAAGATATAAAGTACACAGAACTGTCAGCTAGCAACTTTCTAGCAACATATTTATTTGCTCAGTGCTAGCAACAATGATCCTTTTTTCACTTACTGTCAAATGTGTAATGTCAGAGTATACTTGTCAGATTTGCATAATAATAAGTGCGCACGATCGAAGAGTAGCCTCGACCACGTGCAATGCGTGTAAATGATTTGTATGTGCACCATCGAAGGGTAGCCTCGACCACCTGCAATGCGTGTAAATGATTTGTATGTGCACCATCGAAGGGTAGCCTCGACCACGTGCAATGCGTGTAAATGATTTGTATATGCACCATCGAAGGGTAGCCTCGACCACGTGCAATGTGTGTAAATGATTTGTATGTGCACCATCAAAGTGTTGCCTCGACCACGTGCTATGCGTGTAAATGATTATGTATGTGCATCGTCAATCTATTAAAATGATTATGTCACCCTACCGAATTAACCTTGCAATTTATTAAGTAGTGAATTTGTGAGCGTAATTACTTGGTTCATCCCAATTCTGATGTGGGAGATTAAGAAAAGAGAGTAATGATTTTGATCAATTTATATTCATAAAAACCAGATTAATTGGCAGACAGTAACAATATACACACATTTAGTGTGAATTATAATAACAGTAATGTCAATTTATTAAAATAATTAGCCATTTCGCATTTTACATAATGAAAATTGGTACTTACTAATATTTCTTGTAAGATACACAGTTATGTACTACAATACATAATTTAGTTACACCATCATAGCATACCTCAATAATATGTCGACGATCAGAGCTCCGTCATGCTCCGCAGTTGAGTACAGAATGCCCGGAAGGCGCTAGCGCATGACCTTTTTATACTGAAGCACAAACAAGTCGCTAATGACGCATGGCGTGGGGAGCGTGGCAATGGGCAAGCACGTGTTTTCTTATTCGTATTAATTACTGCGGTGAATTTGCTTTCTTCAAACATTTATTTTTAATGCTAACATTAATAGTAATCTACATATAAATGCCAATCTCCCACATATACTTAATATTTTAAGTTAATAAGTTGAAATATCATTTTCCACCTATACTTAAATGGATTTAAGATGTAAAGAGAAATCGATTAAAGATTGAAAATAAAGAGAAATTAATTGTAATTTATTTCAATTTCATGGAAGGCACTGATAATGCAAATGAAAATGATTAATTGATATTGTTTCTATAAATAATATTCATGAAAATAAATGTTTAAAATGCAATCTGACTTGTCTTTAAACTTGTAAACTTGGTATGATATTATAAAATCCCGAAACGCGCAAGTCTTATCCATATTAATACAACGTTTAAAGTCATTCACCCTAAATTGCACTAATTATTCCGATCACTGCTCATCACCTAATACATTAAAACATTTCCTTTTATTTTTCAGAGACAGCATTACCTATAAAACCAAACAACCTCCCACGAATTATAATTGAAAAAATGGATATCATTAATCAAAAATTAAATGATTCTTCAAATGATAGTGAAAATCTTTCTTTGAGTAAGAGTCCAAGGCTAAAGGCAGAGAAACAGAAAAAAAATGATGATAGACAAAGCATTGAAGCTACTCAAGTGCAAACTGATTCCACCAGTAATGATAACATCGATGACTTAAATATTCCAAAGCCAGATAGTTATCCTAAACAAACTGCTGAAACGCCAATGGTCACAAACACTGAAGTTGGTAAACCTGATAAAATATCAGATGACTTATCAGATACCAGTCTCAATATGATAAAAGATCTGGATAAAAAACCAAAAAATAAATCATCTAACCCAAACAAAAGTACTTCTGATTTAGAGAACTCAAACAGTTTTAAAAGCAAGAGGCATAGAACAAAGTCTCTGAGTGCCACTTCACTTAATGTAATAAAAGATGACTACTTTCATAGTGATAATGAAACTACTAAGAAAAAAATTAAAATTGGTCTACATTCAAAGGAGTTATTAGTCAATGAACACCACCTTGGTTCCGGTGATAATGCACTTACTAACCAATCAAAGTTATTAAACACTAGTAAAAGAAAGTCTATTAATGAAATAGATTTAAAGAAATCTACAAAAAATGAAAGTGAGACTGAAAATAAACTGCCGGATGTTTCATCTCCAAATAAATCAATTAATATTACATCTAAGGAACCTACTGAAATAAGTCCACAAGGCAACAAAGAAAACGTTGTTGTAGAAAGTACTCAAGACACCACTGATTCGGTCACTAACCTTTTAGGAAAAGCACCTAGTAAAAATCTCCAAACCAATATTTTTTTTGAAGATTCTGATACAGATAGTAAAAGTGAATCCAAATTACAGGAACCTGCTGAAATAAGTTCACAAGGCAACAAAGAAAAAATTGTTGTAGAAAGAACTCAAGACACCACTGATTCGGTCACTAACCTTTTAGGAAAAGCACCTAGTAAAAATCTCCAATCCAAAATCTTTTTTAAAGATTCAGATACATATAATAAAAGTGAAGCCAAATTACACTTCGATTCTGAAGATCAATGTGTACCTGTTGTAGAAACAATACCATGTGAAAGTGCACATGATGCTAGCAAATCAGGCATCAAAGTAAAAGAAGTCGATATGAATTTAGACAACTCTTCTTTTTTAAATACAGAAAAAGAAACTAGATCTAGAAATGACAGCTGCGAACCCATGGATGTTGATGAGACCTTACCAAACAACATAACGATTTCTGAAATTTCTCAACTAAATAAGTCTTCCAATCGAAAATCAATAGCTTCTTCTCCGCAATTGAAAAACAAACCTTCAAATTCTTTTTCCACTTCTCAGAATTTAGAAACCATGTCTGAAAGCTTACAACTAAATATGTCGTCGGATCCTCTTAATCAAAAATCAATAGTGACTTCTCCACAAGTTGATAATAGCCTGAACAAGAGTTTCAACAAATCAAAACGTAAAACATCAACGTCACTTTCAACTTCTCAAATTTCAGAAAATAAAAGTGAAAACTTACAACTAAATAAGTCATCTAATCTTCTCAATCAAGAAACTATAGTGTCCTCTCAACAAGTTGATAATAGTCTGAATAAAAGTTCCAACCAATCAAAACGTAAGACATTGACATCACATTCAACTTCTTTAAATAATTCAACAATTTCTGAAAACTTTCAACAAAATGAGACCTCTAATCTTGAAAATCAAAAATCTATAGAAACTTCTTTACAAGTCGACAATATTCCAAACAAAAGCTTAAATAAGTCGAAACGCAAGTCATCAAATTCACTCTCTGATTCTCATAATTTAGAAAAATCCGGAGATGAAAACAAAAGCACTCTAATACTTTCGCAATTTAAAGATACGTCATCGTCTGAAAATGCTGTTTCCAAATCTCCAAACCTTTGTCACGAAGTATTATCTAAATCAGCAAGGGTTGATAATGAAGAGATTTCTGCTGACTATTCTACTAGCACCCCTTTACAGCAAAAGAGGTTAAAAAAATTAGGATTACAAATTAATAGCTCCTTATTTGATACTTCAAACAATAAATACAAAAAATCAGATTATAGTACAAAAACATCAAAAAAAGATAGATCTACTGTATTGGAACATGCAGAACAAAGTTCTTTAACTGAAGAAGAATCTGAAATTGAAGAAGGATCGGAAACCGAAGGAGAATCTGATACTGAAGAGGATGCCTCTAGAACTAAAAGTATTTTACTAGACGATGAGGTTGATGTCGCAAGTGATGATTATGAATCGGGTGATAGCCGAGATGAGGAAGAAAAGCAATATGAAAAAGACCATGAAATTATAGAAAAGGGAGAAACCTTAGATTCAGAGGATGAAGAAATTTCTTACGATTCAGACTACGAAAGAGATTCATTTGTAGTTAGTTCTGATGAGGAAGACAGTGATTTACTAAGTGGATCTGACGATGACTTGTCTATGAGTGACAATGAATTAACGATGAGTAAGAAATCGAAGAAAAAGTACAATGAACGTAAACTAAAAGAGCAGAAAAAAGCTTCTAAAGGAATGTTTGAAGCTCGTCATAAGTTGGACAAATCTGCTAAGAAAAAGTCACTAAAATTAGAGTCCACCGATGATTCTGAAGATGAAGAGGTTGCACCTATGAAGAAACAAAGACATCGACAACTAAATTCTTCTAACAATGATAGTTCAGATGAAGCTCTTACCAACAAGTCTTTATCGAAAAGGAAAACAAAAAAAAGACTTCTTTCCGAATCTGACGAAAGCGTTGATAAAGAAATAGAAATTACTGTTATTAATAACATTGCCATTCAGAATGATCCCTTATTAATGCAAGTTAAAGAAGAACCTAATACTCCCGTGAAAAATATAAACATTTCTACAGTACCAATTAATGAAAATATAGAGGAAGTGGAAGTCGAAAATAACATCTCTTACACAAACACTAACCAAACATCAGATCCTCTACATGCTACAATAATGGAAAATGATTCATCGTCTTTAAGTGAAAGTTCTGAAATAATGAATAATTATGACTCTGTCCTCGATCAACTAAATACTGAGAATAAACAAACTACTGTCAAATCTCACGATATATCCCTCAACCTACCCAAAAAAACAAAAAAATCTAAGGAACTAATTGTTGATGAACTAAATCTTACTCATACCAAGAAGCTCAAAAATAATAAGAAGACTGGTACAATTGATGTTGTGGATGCACCCCAGTCATTGAAGAAGACGCAAAAGAAACTAAAGCAAGACAAAATATCAGATGTCAAAGACAGTTCATCGGATTCTATTAATTTGCAACTGTTATTTTCTGAGGATAGTAACGATTTCACTAGTGAAAAGACACCACAGATCAAGGAACATAAACTTAAAGATGCTGCTGAAGATTTTATACCTCTCAAACGAACACCTGGAAAAATTGACATTTTGAGTGGTCAAGGTAAGAAAAAAATACCTTATTTATTATTTCCTGTCTGAGCATGAAGTACCAACTCACATTGGCCATTTGGCATGGTGTGTTATTGCCCTATCTTCCCTTGTGCTTCCCCATGGTACATTTATGATAATGATGATGAAGCAGGAAATAAAAATGTTCCTACTTTAACTTAGCTTTTTTTTTATTGCTTGTCATAGTGACTGCATCCTGCCTGATGGTAAGCAGCCGATGCAGTCCAAAATAATGACAGCATTCCCCACCGTGCAATAGGCACGGTAACGAGCGCACCCAATCATGAAAGCCTGCATAAATGCCATTTCACGCCCCCGCTTAAAAGACCCGGATTGTAGGAGCTGGGAAACACATGCGCCGGCAAGAATTCCAAAGCCGAATGGTCTTACAGAGAAACGACTTGCCAAATTTTTTGGTACGACTACTGATAGTCTGTACAGTATGATGGTGGTTCCTAAGACCAGCACGTGTAGTCCGGGAGAGGAAAGGAGAGGGCGGGATAAGATCAAAAAGTTCTTCAGAACACTCTCCGTAGTAATTTCGGTAGAAGACACTGAGAGAAGCAATGTCTCTACGCAGCTGGAGGTCCTCAAGGGAGGCTGTAACCCCAGCATCTCCAATAATGCGTACCGCTCGCCTTTGCAGTCTATCAAGTGCATCGAGGAGGTATTTAGCGGAGCCGTCCCATAGATAAGAACAATACTCCATACTCGATCGCACCTGAGTGTTGTACAGCAAACAGCGCTGCTCGAAAGTGAAAAACCGCCTCACCTTATTGAGAATACCCAACTTACGGGGAGGCAGTTAAAATAGCACTCTCGATGTAGCATTTTGGATTCAGTTCCTGGCCGATGTCCATGCCAAGAATGCTAAGGTTCACCGAAATGGGTAACGGAGAGTTCTGAAGAGAGGGAGGAGTAAGGAAGGGAGTTACCTTGGACGAGAATGCACAAACCTGGGTTTTGCTTGCATTAAACTCGACCAGGTTTTTAGATCCCCACTTAGAGACACGATCGAGAGTCAGGTTCAGTTTGGCAACCAGTTCTTGCATTTTCACCACGATATCGGCTTGCTTTGCCGCAGGATGTCCCAAGTACCGCTCATACACCATACTGTCATCCGCATAACAATGAATATTGCTCAAGGACAACATGTCATTAATATGCAGAAGAAATTGAGTAGGTGAGATCACAGAACCCTGCGGCACTCCGGCATTGACTTGGAAGAACGCGGAGGAACTACCCTCACAAAGGACACGAATCCTCCGCTCTTCTAGAAAGTCTGCAACCCTGGCGCACAAACGGAGCGGCACACCGAAGGCCGGCAACTTGGAAAGAAGGGAACGATGCCACACTATCGAAAGCTTTGGCAATATCAAGGCTAACTGCCAGGGATTCGCCATGCTTGTCCATCGCTTCACTCCACGTGTGAGAAACGTACGCTAGAAAATCACCCGTTGATCGCTTTGGTCTGAACCCATACTGGCGAGCATGGAGCAGCGAGTGATTCTCTAGGTAGTGAATGAGCTGGGAATTAATTATTCGCTCAAACACTTTGCACAGCACTGAAGTTACAGCGATGGGTCGATAGTTGGCCGAATCCGAGCGATCCCCTATTTTTGGGATGGGTTGTATGTTCGCCATCTTCTAAGACACCGTAAGACTCCCTAAACAATCGCGTCAATACAGAAGACAACTCAGCTGCGCATCTGAGCAGCACAATCGCCGGAACACCATCCGGCCCGCCAGCCTGCCGCACGTCGAGCGACCGCAGCACGGCACACTGCCTGATACGAATATCAGGCATGGTGGCCCCACAATGTGCTATAATAGGTGGAGCGGCGCCACAATCGTCGACGCGCGAATTGGCCGCGAAAAGTTCAGCCAACAAGTTCGCCTTCTCAAGCGGCTGGTACGCTAACGAGCCATCTGGATGTTTCAACAGGGGCAGCGAGGGAGAGCATAAGTTGGCCTGCACGGCCTTAGCGAGCTACCAATAGCTACGGCTACCCGTAGGGCGCGAGATCAACTCCTGCCCCACCCTTGCCACTCTTTGTGCATCCGCTCCTGCGAGAGCCCTCTTGTTAGACTTAGAGGCCTTGTTGTAAGCCGCCTTCAAGGAGCTGGTCCTAGGGTCATTCAGTGCGCAAGCCTTCGTCCAAGCACGATATGCCGCCTGCTTGCATTCAGCAGCTTTGGCGCATTTGCGATTGAACCAAGGCTGTTGTCTGCCAATGCTGGCAAGATATAGATCTTGCCAGCGTTGGTTCCATGGTTGGTTCCATTCATAGGAATGGAATATATTTCAATACCCAACAAGATCTCATCAGCGATGGCAGAAGCGCACTCCGATGGGTCCTTTCTTAGAAAGCAGCTCTGGCCCCATGAGACGGATGCAAAGTAATCACGCAATCCGTCCCAATCCGCCGACGAGTAGTGCCACAGACGACGCTTGATCTCTACCGTTTTCGGTGGACCAACGCTGTGCAATGCTGTGGCAATGACCAAGAAGTGGTCTGACTAGCCTAGAGGTGCAAGCACCGACACTCTATACCCTGCAGGGCGACTCGTCAACAATAAGTCCAACAAGGAGGGCGCGTGACCTAAGATATCTGGCATCCTGGTGGGCTGGTCTACCAGTGCAAATTTGGTAACCTCCTCGTGGTGCACCTCAAGTGCAAGGTGAGGGGTAAGGCCTCTCGGCCCACGTTCAGTGTAGGACAAGGGGCTTTATGCTAATTTCTGGCGCCCCTTCTGGGCGTCGAATAAAGTAGGCGGCACCCCTTCTGGGCCCGCACCCCCTTCAAAGCGCGTCCCTTCTGGACCGCACAGCGGGTCACTCGGACCTGCGGGGGGGATCTCCACGTGCGTGCCCACTCTGGGCCGCACGCTCGCCGCTCACGAACGACGGCTTTGAAGGGAGTTTTGACGGCGCCCCTTCTGGACGTCGTTACACGGGGAGGGACGCGTCCGGGGAAGCGCTCGCGAGGGCTAATGGCTCGAGCGGCGTGGAACCGGCGGTGCCCGGTTCTGCTGGACGAGATCGCCGAGCGCGTGCTAGCGCTTGCGGAGACGGCGGCAGATACGCCGTTCTTCCCGGTCGTGCAGGTTGGGCTTAACACCATCTTGGCGTGTGCCCAGGTGCTTGGGGATATGCCCTCAAATAATGAGCACATTGTGCGTCTCCAGCAGGAGAACAAGGAGCTCCGCCTCGAGGTGGAATCGCTGCGGGCCGAGGTCAAGGCCGTAAGGAAGGCGCAACAGACGCCCAGACCGGCCCGCAGCGGGAAGGAGGACGCTCCTACGCTGGAGACCATGATGGGGGCCCTGAAGAGGGAAGTTCTGGAGTCGCTGGGAGGGCGCCTGGATAGGATCGAGAGGCGTCTCCCAGCCGAGCCCCCTGGGAGGCCGTCGTTGGCGAGCGATAGAGGAGAGGCTGGGGTGAGCTATGCGAGGGTGACCGCTGGAACCCATAGCGCGCCCGACGCTCTCCCGAAGGATCGAGCCGCCGTTCCGCCGGCTGAATGGAGGACCGTCGCCTCGAAGACGGCCAGGCGAAGGGCCGGGAAGGCCAAGGTTGCGGCCGACCAGGCCATACGTGTGGGAGGCAATGTGCCGAAGAGGAAGGAGGGTGCGAGGCCCCCCCCCCCCCCCCCCAAGCTGGAGCTGCCACGGTCGTCAGCCGTCATTGTGATGATAAAGCCGGAGGCAGCGGCGAGGGGGGTGACGTACGCCTCGGTGATGGGCGACGCCAGAAAGCTTGTGAACTTGGAGGGGATCGGGCTGCACAGTGTCCGGGAGCGGCATTCCGCAGCAGGGGGACGGGTGCTGGAGATCCCGGGCGATCCCAGCGGCCCCCTAGCCGATACTCTGGCGGATCGGCTCCGTAAAGTCGTGCCGGAGGGCGTGGTGGTGGGAAGGCCGTGCCCACAGACAATACAACCAAATAGACCACGCTTAGATGATCTTTAGTACGAAAACAAAATCGCTAAAAGGTTGCGGGTTGCGGGGAGAGGTCACCTAATTTTCATTGGTTCGTTCAAAGACATGTCAAAATTGACAATGTTAGTGATAGTTCACTAGTGATGGGCAATACTTCCCTTGATATCGATAACTGAACTTATGGGTGTTACGGAAAAATGAAAAAACATGTTAATTACTATTCATATTTATTGTGGTTAGAAAACAAAATTTATTTTCAACTAAAACATAGTAATACCACAGAATAATATTACAAGCAGAAACGACACTATCGACACAATTGCAATACAATATCACCATACGGTGCACGCCAATACGGTCCAAAATAACTTTGCACCTGTACTCATACCTAAGTCTTTCAACAGCCGGGACAATCGAAAGTAAATCTTATATCTAAGGCGGTACGAGCGCGAGCCGCTGCATTTACAAAATCCTGCTTGGTAAGCTTGACGTAACCCGTGTTGCTCATATAGGGTTGGTTGAATGCAAATACTGCAAATATAAAGCGCTTGCGCCACGTACCTACCTATAATAAAAAATACATACGCTTTTTCGTGGTTTGTTTGATAATGATCAATAAAATACAATATTATTAAGTAAGTAATACTTAACCATCAAACATTGAAGTAGGTGGTTATGCGTACCTACATATTAATACTCTGTAGTTCGACTTACCTTATGTTAATATGTAATAATATGTTACTATGTCTTACTATATGCTTATGTAAAATAAGTACAGGCGGCAATGGATCAACCTACATACCCTACAATCTCGAAATATATTTATGTAGGTAGGTAGGTATTTTAAGCGCTATATAAACAGAATAACAGAACATAAATACTTAGATATTAGTTGACTTGGGCGGTCAGAAGAACTAACGTAGACCAACTAGCGTACAATCCATTTTTCGATCTCGCACACTTACATAAAGACCAAGAGCCGTGATGCCGATTACAAACTAACTAATATTACACTTGACCAACTTGACTAAAATATTCTGCCATCTTAAAGATTATTAGATGGGAAACGTCTACTGAGGAAATGCCTACTAAAGTAAGTAAGTACAAAATCGACGGGCATATGCTACTTTTAAATTACGTTCGCATTGCGCGATAATCGACATTCACGCGGACGAAGTCGTCCCCGGGCCACTAGTATCAAATACAAGATCATTTGCTTTTATACATACTTATAAAACCGTACGTATAGATAAAATTTTTGAAATGCCTGAATCCATCAATCTATTGGTAAATGCCTAACGATGATAATTCATGGTATAATTTTACCAAGGACTACCGCTAGGTTTGGTTTCGTAGAGGGGCGTTATTAATGCTTAACCACAGTACCTGTCTACTAAACCTAGTCTAACTTCAGACCGCGTTTTGTGTTAAGGTCGACCGCAATCAGTACCTAATCAATAAACTATTTACGAACTTAAAATCTATTCATGCGTGATCGCTGACAAATTGGGTAAATTGACTTTTTATACGCAGTTGGTAGGTACCTTAAATACCTAACCTACAACGATAACTGCATTGAATTTGTCTACTTCTCTTCTAATAATTATCATATTATTATTAATTGTCTATAAATACTACAAGTACCTACTTGTAAAATGTACTTCAATATAAAACTGAACACTGTTGAACCCTTTTAAAGAAAAATAAAAACACTCAAGAAAACAGTTTCTTATTTTCAAATATGTTTATTAAAATAAATATGAAAAAGTAGAGGCATGTACCTATTTATCACCTTTTAAAACAAATTTTATCGAAAACTTATTGTTTATGTCTATATTGCGTCTCGTCACTAGTTACACGTGCCATTATGTCAGAGCGCGATAGCGTATGTGAATTCAACTACGAAAGAAAGGGATGTGAAAAAAGACATCAACGCGAGCTATTCTATGTGTCTTCCTTATATTTAATTTTGGTAATGAATTATTTTAATGATTATCAAGGGAATAATCGCTTACCAGTGAAATGTAATTCCATCTTTAGTGAGACTAGACGTTGTGCTACACTTTCCACTCCATTTCACCGAACAATACGGCATAATTACCACTTAATTTTATTTTTTTCTTGGGAACACAGCCGCAGCTTTCGCTTTGACTCTCGGCGGCGGAATGAGGAACGAAAAGGGGGAGGAGCCGGCTCTTATGCAGTGTCACTGCCTAACCTTGGCGAATGCATATCCCTGGCAAAGCGTGGTCTATTTGGTTGTATTGTCTGTGGCCGTGCCGGACGGTCGAGATCCGGCTGATTAGCCTTAGCCCGCATGAAGCGGAAAATGTGGGCAGGATCGGGGTGGTGCTCGCGGACTGGGCGCGCTGTGAGGTCGAGCAGGTGACCGTGGAGCCAATGCGGACCGAACCGTCGGGTCGGTGCTCCGTTGTGGCCCGTCTCCCGGTCGCTGCGGCGAAGCAGTTGGTGGAGGCCGAGTAGGTAGTGATTGGCTGGGCTAGCGTGCGGATTGAGGTCCTTGGCAGGGGCCCCAAGAGTTGCTACAAGTGCTACGGTGTGGGCCATCTAAGCTACTCCTGCGGCTCAGAGGCCAGCCGTGGCACTTTGTGCTTCCGGTGTGGCGCTTCGGGGCACAAGGCGGCCGAATGCGGGGCGGAGAGGGCAGCCTGCGGCGTATGCCGGGAGGCGGGGCTCCCGTGTGACCACCACATGGGGGGATGGAGGTGCCGTCCTCCAGAAACGAGGGCAAAGAGGGCCCCTTGGCTGCGGGCTCCACCTGCGGCTAAGGAGGGCGCCATGGAGGTGGCGGAGTCGCCGGCGAGGCCGGACGAGGCCGGGCAACCGGCGGAGGGAGGGTTGAGGGCGGCGGTATAACGCCGCCCTCCTCCCGCAAGACCGGGGACCGATTTGTGCCCCCTGCGCTCCGGCACAGGCTGCACAAGTTGGTGGTGTTCCTTGTGTGGGGCCGCGGTCTCACGTGTAGGGCTCGGGGCACGGTCCCACACAAGGAAGAAGCGGAGGGGGGGGTCGAGGGAAACCTCCTCCCCCCCTAGGAGGGCCGCGGCCTAGTGTTGAGGAGTACTAGGCTGCATTGCACAAGCCCTCCTCCCGTTTGGGAGCAGCCTGAACCTACCAGGCTGCTCCTCTGGAGCAGGAGACCCAGGTAAAACTAGGTCCGTAGCGTGCGGCGTTTCGCGGGGCATCGCAGTATGGAACCGCGGCGCCGCGTCGCGCTTTTGAAGGAAGATGTCGGTTCTTTTACCAGGTCGGGCCCGTGTGTCCTTACTCACCCGTTTCCCTTAGGGGGGCGGGTGGGGACACATGGGTTCCTGCCCTGGACAGTGCATGGGGTGTCTCACGTTCCTCTCGAGGCCTCATGCCAGTGCAGAGAAGCATTTTCTCCGACTAAAACAAAGAAAAGGTCTTGTGTCAGAACGAAGGCATGAGCGGCTCTACCAGCGTGATCACGCTTTTGGAGGAGCCAAACCATGTTTCATGGTGGGCGTTAAAGTCCCCCAAAACCACCACCTCGTCGTTTGGGAATCGTTCCTGCGCGACTTCAGTCACTCGGCCGAGTTGGTCAAAAAGGCTGCTTGTGTTAGCATCTCCTGTGTGGGACCGATATAGGCACGCAAAGACACGGCAACGGAAGCCGAATTCAATGCGCACCCAAAGGATGGGAAAGGACGGGTCTTCCAAACGTCTTGCAGACGACGACAACAAATGTCAGCCCTCACGTACAGACATACACCGGCTTTCGCGAGGAATTGCTCCTCAAGCTGATAGCCGGGGTACCTTAAATAAGATGTGTCAGCAGGGCGGCGAATTTGAGTCTCCGTCAGAAAAAGCAATCCAGGCCGCGCCGTCTCGAGGTGTTGGTGGACGGCGTTGAGGTTAGAAAAGAGCCCCCGGATGTTAGTGAACTCCACCTCAAACAGCGTGGTGGTGGGAGAGGAGGAAGCCGCTGTATTACCTGCATTCTTTTTAGGCACTGTCATTGGAAAAGGGGAAGGAAGGAACGTGAACAAGGAGCCACTACTGCTGCAAAGAAATGAACAAAGCGAGAGTTTTCCGCTTCACCATTGGAAGAGCGTTGCAACCACAGCCGACACGCCAGACGAAAGGGCCCCTTATACCCTTCCGGAAGTGGTCGCCGGGTTCCACCATTTCCGGTCACCAACCGGCACGACGATCCACTCCGAGATTATGCGCGACCTGGTGAGGCAGCCTCCCGAGGTGGTTAGCCCCGGTCGGGCCCCTGTACTATGCCGCCGGCAGCCAGCGCCAGCACCGTTTCTACGGGTCTCCCTGGCCGGCGTGTCGAGTTTTCTCTCCCGCTCAATGGTTCCACGGCAGAACTCTCTGGTTCACAGTTTGCAACAATAGCCGCTTCGCTGGCTCCGGTAGTGCGGCGCTGTTCCCGGAACGCGACCTGCGACGAGCACAGATCACTTGGCGGGCCTACACTGCCGCACGGTGGTTGATAACCGGGCGAGCTGGGCTCTACCACCAAATGCTCAATTAGCACCACTCAGGAGTCATATGTAGGGTCTCAAGGGTACACACCTACGGATGTGAGCATTGTTAACCCCCAATAAAAGCTTCTACTATAGCGGTCGTGGTCAAGCTATAGTACTGTTTATTTAATGTTTTTACAGTATAATACCACAGTGTTAAGAACTTACAGTGGTCCAACGCCTTTGAAGTTGCGCGAAATGCCGCCATCGTCTAGACATTCGTCATTGTCGCAGGGTTGTTACATAAATTTTGTTGCCTATTTCATATTTCATGGTAGGTACGTTTATGTAATAATTTTCTATTGACAAATTATTATAACTTAATGTGTAATGTCATAAATTAAACAAATACTTCTTTCAATAGTCAACGTGTGACTGCCACAAGACGAGACACAATTAAAATTTAATTGTTTGTTAGGCGCTTAAAGTGATAAAAATGGTTTTATTTCTACTTGGGGTTTAAAAAAAACGGGGAAAAATCTTGATACCCATATTGATTTTACATAAAAAGTCACGTCCGCCATCTTGGATCTCGAAATAGATGTTGTATTCGAAATCGGCACCCCGGAAAACCATAAAAATATATTTTTGATTCCGATTTTAATTCGTAGGTAAGTAATTATAAATCTTGCCTAAATATTAGCGAATTCTAAAATGGCGTTTATCTAAAAAAAAAAACATTTGAAAAAGACCTTACGCATTTATTACCTTTCAATTCTCATAAAAAAATAAATTAAAATTGACTACACGCGCTTTAATACAATGCGCCACTCCTGACGCGTGTGTCCCCAGTGAAGTGTATGGCAAGCCCCAGTCGCGCCGCGCCCCGCTCACCCCGCACGCCCCTCACGATTGCCCTGTCTAGACGTGCCCGTTGGCCGACTGTAAGAATTATATAGACTGATAATACCATCTGTCATTTCAGCTTACAGGCATCTCTTCATTATTTTTGGGTTCATGGTATAATTTATGCTTTTAATGTGCTGTTTTAGATGATGAACCAGACAGCAACAACGAATTTCAAATAATTATTGATACTCAAGGCACAAGAAAATCAACAAATGAATCATCTAATGTATCAATAAATACAAGTGCGAAAAAAAAGAAAAGTAAGAAAAATAAATCTTTAAACAACACTCAAGAAATGGCACATGGTAAAGTTTGTTTTTATTTTTTAAAAAAGGGTCAAAATTATTGACTCAGCATGTACATATTCAAATTAATTAGTTTATTTGTAATTCTTTACAGATGCTGAAAATGACGAAGATGATGCGCCAATGGAGATTCCGTTTAAGAGCACCAAGAATGACAAGCACAGACAGTTAAGGCAGGGCGGTGAAACAGAACTAAACCCAAGCATAAGTAAGTATTCGTCGATAAAATTTAACAAAGTTTTTATCATATTGAAAATGAACTTTGAATTTGAGTTTATACCTAGGCTAGATCTCTGGGTCTGACTTTAAATTCTAGATAGTTTCAGAGGTGAAAAACACTGTTGTTTGAACTTTATTCTGTTATTTTTAATGGTCGTTGTAAAGGTGAGTTATCATTTCATTACATTTTTTAAGTAAAGTCCGCTCCGTTTTCGAACCACGCAATAAATTTTTATACGATTTTCACTAAAAGCTGTAATTGAGGATGGTTTTTGTTTATAATTTGTAGATATTTTATACAAAATGGCTAAAGTATAATAGTGTTTCTAAGTTAGCGTAGACGAAGGCGAGGGCGGGCCGCTAGTTTTTAAATAAAAACAAAAGTGTGAATAAGGCAGTTGTCCCACCAACGGCGAGTAAACGACTAAGGGTGGATTCGACCAAACTGGAATAAGGTCTTATACCTAGATAAAACGCAGAATTTGTATGGACTAATCTCGGAGTAAGTCTTATTGCGGTTTGGTCGAATCCACCCTAAGTATCGGCTATTTTATCGGCCCTCACTCTATCTACCATGACCGACTAAATAACGAATAACAAGAGCTGTCATTCACCCAGACCCCCCCATAACTACGACCACTCTGTTAAGAGTGCCCGACTAAGAAGAAGAATCGGCTATTTTCTCGCCCAAAAAACGTACAATAGATATACTCTATTCTTCTTCTGAGTTCTGAGTCACGGCGCATCGCGCCGTGACTCAGAACTCAGATTAAGGGTCTTACTTACTTTTGGTTAAAAGATAAAGCACAATAAACAATTCATAGTCATCTTAAATTTAAAAAAAAACAAGTCATTAGTGCAAAATTAAACCCTTTTTAACACTTCTCCGGTAATACAATAAATATGAAACTACAATCATAAAACCACTTATAAAAAACATATATTAATAAATGAAAAATGTATTTCAGATGATGGTGATACATCAGTTAGAGGAAGTGCAAAGAAAAAGAAGAAACATTCTTTGACCTATCATGAACAAGCAGGTCAGTAACTTTTAAATGTAATCCACCCTACACTTATATTATTTTATAACACATTTGCTCGTAAAGAAGCTCGTATTACACCGATTTCAGTATCGTAATGTAATAAGTTTCGCACTAGTGCGGTAATGTAATTTAAAAATTAGTAATCATTTGAATCTATGGACAACATAGGCCTTTAGCCCGTTAGTACCTTTTACGACACCCAAGCGAAGAGAGGGGTTGGTAGTATTATTTTGATGAGCACATCGCCGCTCTATGCTGTTGGATGTATGTGCAGTCTTTAGTCCGTTAGTCGCCTTTTACGACACCGAAGGCAAGAGAGGGGTTTGTAGTATTATTTTGATGAGCCCATCGCCGCTCTATGCTGTTGGATGTATATGCAGTCTTTAGTCCGTTAGTCGCTTTTTACGACAACCAAGGGAAGAAAGGGGTTAGTAGTATTATTTTGATGAGCCCATCGCCGCTCTATGCTGTTGGATGTATGTACAATCTTTAGTCCGTTAGTCGCCCTTTCGGTTTTTTTTTCCTTACAAATATGTTATAAAACGTCGTATGGCATACGTGCGCTTTGAAATTTACAGCCTCTGCTTTCTTGTAGCCCTCGCCTACGGCTCGGGCCAGCAATATCGCCTCGGCTGTAATTTTCATCTTACCGCACTTATATCATAATGTACTATTATGTTATAGCGGCTACGAACTACTATACCGACTCATCTCTTCTCTTGGGTGTCGTAAAAGGCGACTAACGGTCTAAAGACTGCACATACGTCCAACAGCAAAGAGCGGCGATGGGCTCACCATCTGTCACGCTGAGCACATGTGCAGTTGTTATTTGGTGAACTGCTTTTGTGGTACTCATTGCCTATAGCCCGACAAGTTCGTGTGCGACTTTCACGCTGATCAACTTTTTCCGTGGTATCTGGCACTGATTTGTTTTTACAGATATCCTACTAATATTATAAACGAAAGTTTGTAAATGAAAGTTTGTAAGTATGGATGGATGTTTGTTACTCTTTCACGTAAAAACTACTGAATGGATTTGGATGAAATTCGGCATACAGATAGTTTATTACCTGGATTAACACATAGGATACTTTTTATCCCGATATTCCCACGGGAACAGGAACCTCGCGGGTGAAACCGCGAGCGGCCGCTAGTTAGTTACAATAATATTAACCTACCTTGTAGGACAAGTAGTCAGACAAATCAGTGCCAGACGCCACCACTAAGAAACCGATCCGCGCAAAGGTCGCGCACGAACTTGTCAGGCTATAGTTCCCTGACTAACCCTTATACCGCGTCCGCACACTTGGCAATTGTCGCAAACTCCAAACCTCTACAAACGCATGGATTGAAACCGACACTCGACGGATCGGCTACAAGCGCTTGCAAACCAAGCCAAACGCTCTATCCACACGTTTGAATGTAACGACTTGTTGAGGTTTGCCAAGCGTGTGAACGCGGCATTTGATTAGCGGATAATAGTTGTAAGTGTATGTATGTATCACGGACGAGAAAATAAGAAGCACTCCGCGTCGCGATACTTATAAGTGAAGCAACCTTTATGCTGGTGTGCATGCTGTCACGGGGACAGTTGACAATCACAATGACGTACGTGGGTGTGCCATATTTACCATAAAGTTACTATACCTAGCGGAATAGAGCAACAAACATGAGCTGTCAAACGAAACTGAAATAGGATGGTATTTGTGTGTGTCAAATTGTTTAAAAATGCGTTTAGTGATGTACGTCATGTCGTTTTTCACATTAATATCGACATCGATAATATTACTTATTAACAGTAATATTATTAATAGAACTAAAATAGGATGAGATGGGATTTAGCATGGCTGAAACTACAATTCTGGAGTGAAGTATGAATATTTAAGAAGAACTCAGAAGAGATTTTAAGTAATTTAAACCTTATTCTCTTCTAAAAGGATTGGCTATTGAAATCATTGTATTATTATAGTATCATCTACTCCCAAACTAAGCGAACCGTGTAGTATAGGTAGAGGAAGTAGTAGATAACTTTAAAACATACCTTCTTAATGGCTTTTGTAAAAACATATTTAAAGCATCCATACCAAGGCATGTATTATGTTGATGCATGCATTGCATGATTATGTTTATATATACAAAGTTGAATGTAGGTACATGGTGCTAAGTAGACATTACTACCTAATGAAACATCAGCAGAAGAATAGTATCATTTTATTTAAGTTTACCGGAACAAACATAGTTTGAATTGCAGATTTCATCAAAATTCGTTTAGCTCCTTGCGTCTGTAAATATGTTACATCAAAATGCCTACTGCATACCTTACATACTATTGAACTTTTCTTGAGAATCCAGTTTGGACGATTAATTCCTTTGCTCTTGGTATGCCTATATGTTATGCCTAAACGTCATTTCAAATAAGCGTTTGGTCTATCTCTCACATTGCCCATTTCGCGATTCAACTATGTCGCTATTGGACTATATCTCACATTGCCCATTTCGCTATAGGACTATGTCGCTATTGGACTATATCTCACATTGCCCATTTCGCGATACGACTATGTCGCTATTGGACTAAAACTTAATGAACCTTAGTCTCACTAAGCCTATCTCGCTATTGGACAAAAACGGAATTGACCTAAGTCGCAATACGCCCACATCTCGTTTGGTCTAGGCATAACGCGACCTAGGCACACTGCGTTATAGGCATACCAAGAGCAAAGGATTCATAACAAAACGTCATATAGGTACATTAATTACAATAATACATATTCGTTTACCGCGTGATAGACAGTGGACACAAAATATCGATAACTTGATACAGCCCTAGTGTTAAACGTAAATTATTTATTTAAGTACACAAATTATTCGTAAATTCTGCATTATGTGTATTCTATCTTTGCTTCTTACATTAATAATTGTTTATAAAAGAAAATTATCACATTACGTGCTTAAAATTCGAAGCGCATTGGCAAAAATAAATCCTAGGTAAGAATGTGTCGGTTTGTAATAATTTACCTGTGAAATGAACATTTTTCGGGATTATTTCGCTGTGTTGTATAACAATCAATCACTAAACAAGTCACCATGTTTCTAAAGCACTATTTCTCAAAAATATTCACGATTTCACGTAAAATCAGAAAGTTCACAAAATCCAAATTCTCAGTGTGTTCATGAGTGCGGCCAACTGTCATGCCGCCACTACACAGTCGTCGAGGTTCGCCGATCGTGAGTTCGTCTATATTCGCCTCGATCACCGGCACGGTCATCGTGCAAGCGTCTACACATTCGTCTGTAGTAGTCATCGAACGGCAAGCGTACAAGATGGACGTGGAGTTTGTTGCTGGTGCACCTTTTATTCAACGAAAATTTGCGAAAAAAAAAAAAATGATTTTACGGTCCTTATTGCCTGTCTCATACATACATATAATCACTGTTATCCCCGAAGAGTTAGCCAGAGACTAGGTAATGAGGACCGCAAAAGCAGCCCTCTGCTATAGTCCACTTTTCACCAACTAGCGACTGCTCATGTACTCAGCGTGACTGGTGGTGAGCCCATCGCCGATCTATGCTGTCTAATGTATATGCAGTCTTTAGTCCGTTAGTCCGCCGTTTACGACTCCCAAGGGAAGAGAGGTGGCGGTAGTATTCTTTCACCGCTACGCGACACGGTATAATAGTCGTAATTATATGTATATGTATGTATGAAAGCATTATGTACTGAACCTGCAGTTGAGTTTGCTTTAAATATATTGTTTCTACTAAGTAAAACGTGAATTGGGAAGTTCCTGAGTATAAAAAATCTTATTATGATTATCCTTAAGTACTTAGTTACATTATCAAAAAATATTGTGCATTTGTTTTTTCTTTTGTCAATATAGCAAAGTTTTTTAATTATATTAGATAGGTACTAGCTAAAACGGGTAGGTTACCTATTTTCTGAATGAAAGGTTCCTCTTTTGAACTACACCTATTTTATGAACTTGAAAGTCGCTTTATTAGACCACCAACTAGCCATTTTAGTGCGTAGTTTTAAGTGGATAAATTATGGACGCACGTGTGCAACGCTTCACTGCCTAAAGGCGAATGAATGTTCGGCGATTGTGTGGGCACCTCCACAAACACCCGACGCGATTCCCTTTGATGCGTGCCCGAAAAACCGACAATTCACGGGTCGGTAGGCGAACGCAGGCAAATGCAGATGAATGCGGCGAGTGTGCCCTCCACACAATCGCCGAACTCAGACGAATACGGGCATTCGTCTGAGTTCGGCGAGTGTGAAGAGGAGCCATCAAACAGTAGCCAAAAACAGTTCTGTTACGTCGCGTCACGCATCTCTTTTTATCCTACAGTGTTGTTGCTAATGTCATCCCGCTCGCTCAGCCCTTTGTTGCTCTATTCCGCTATGTACTACTCTGTCAAGAAAGTACCGGGAAAAGATCAAAAATACACAAAATGTTAGTTATTCATTTAAATTTATTTTATCGCCTTTAAAGTATGCTCCTTCAGAAACGATACACTTACGTCAACGAATATTCTAATCATTTTTAAACGCTTTTTCCGCAATTGAGTTCCCAGGAATTCTCTTTTATGTCCTCTACCGAATGAAAGCGGGTGCGACGAAGTGGTAATTTGAGTTTAGGAAAAAGAAAGAAGTCGGCTGGAGCCATATCTGGTGAATAAGGTGGTTGCTTGATGGTATTTGTTGAGTTTTTGGTCAAAAATTCGTTCACAATGATGGCATTGTGCGATGGCGCATTATCGTGGTGCAAAATCCAAGAATTTTCTTTCCACAAATTTGGCCTTTCTCGTCGAATTTGGTTTCTTAAACGCCGCATAACGCTCAAATAATATTCTTTATTTACCGTTTGACCTTCCGGCAAGAATTCCGAGTGCACAACACCGCGATAATCAAAGAAACAATTCAATTCATGTTGGAATTTGACTTTTGATCGACTTTGGCGTGGTTTTTTCGGTTTCGGTTCAGTCGAAAGGCGCCACGTCGAAGCTTGTTGACTAGTTTGCATGTCAAACTCGTAAACCCACGTTTCGTCACCAGTAACAATGCGTTGCATGAATGTTGGGTCTGAATTTACTCGTTCTAGCATATCCTCTTATGCGATTGAGTTTTGGAGAAAATTCAGGTCTTTTGGGACTAGCCGAGCGGCAACATGTTTCACACCGAAGTGATTATTTAAAATGGTACAGATCGACTCGTAAGACACAGAAAGTTCAGAAGCTATCTCTCTCAAACTTGAATGAGGATTTTCAGTCACCATCTCCTTCACTTTTGCGATGTTAACTTCAGTGGAAGACGTTGATGGCCTACCAGAGCGAAGCAAATCTTTCACATCTCGACCGCTTTTGAGCGCTTTGTACCACTCATGAGCACGTGTTTTTGATAAAGTCGATTCTCCGTAAGCCTTCTGTAGCATTTTCATTGACTTCGAACACGAACTTCCATTGACGACGCAAAATTTAAGACAAACTCTTTGTTCGATGTGTTTATCCATTATGAAATTCGCAATACACACTAGATATAAACTAATTAAAAACAGCACTGTATTTAATCTAAATAAAATAACAGATGCAACTCAAACTCCGCGCCAAAATGGATAACAGTTGTGCCCCTGCCAATCTAACAACAAAAAAAAACAAAAAATTGAATTTGAAATCATAAACAAATCATCCGTTCCCTAAACTTTGACAGAATGTATAGTAACTTTATGGTATTTACATAATAATACTGGGAGTTTCTCCCGTGTTCTTTTAGCAACAACACGTGTTGTCTCCATTTTAATTAAATCTACCGTACAATACTAAAATGTACTGTAATAAAAATATACACAACTTGAAATTGGCTTAATGCTAAACGCGAAGCCATTAACTAAGATATAATAATAATACTGGCTTCGCTTCAATTTAAAAGTAAGTGACGCGGAGGCCTTTTTTTACTCGTGCGTGGTATGCATGTATATTATTTTATCCGGTGGTAAGTTCCTTATGAAGAAACCATAGCTACAACTCCTGACACCTATAGTTAGTTTGTGATCTCATGTCATGAATTGCTGTGCTTTACCTCAAGACCGCCTGTGAAGTCGAAAGATCGTTATTAGGTTCGCAATTATAAATTATCTTCTATTTCAGATGTGAATGTAATCGAAACATCAGAACAACATGTGGGTAGTGCCAAGAAAAAAAATAAAAGAAATACTTTAGACATTAATCAAGCAAGTTAGTAAATAATTTTCTCTTATTTATTTATTTTGGTAACTTTGTCTTAAAACTTGAAAAGTTATTAACCGCCTCTGTGGTCTAGTGGCTAAGCCACTGGTTTCAAACCCAGAAGTCCCGGGTTCGATTCCCAGCGGGGGGTACATCTTTATGTGCTCGGTTTGGTTGGTGGTAGGGCTGTTAAGTCCGCCTCGCTAGCTACCACCATCTTATCTAAGTCTGTCGCCATAACAACGATGTTTATAGCATTGTTGTGTTCCGGCAGTTTGAGATAAGATAGCCAGTTCCTCAGTGGTTGAGGATTCCGGGTGAGGCACGCTTCCACCTTCGGCCTTATCGTCACTTACCATCAGGTGAGATGAAGGCAAAGCGCTTACCCGTTGTAGAATAAAAAAAAATGTTAAGTATTAAGCAAGCAGAGGATACTTTTAATTTCCATTTTATATATATGTAATATATGAAATGAAACGATCACGCCACTCTGATCGTGCTCAGTAGCGTGTTTTTGGAGAGGCCCATGTCCAGCAGTGGACAAGTATAGGCTGATGATGATGATATAAGTAATGAGAAATTTCGTATATGTACATAACCTTTCTCGTGAGAGTATGAAAGACCAAAAGAACACAGCCAATAATGAAGGTAAAAAATATTATTAATAATGTAAGTAAGTGAAATAAAATTAAGGAAAAGTTTTGTATGGCTAGCATATTTTCAATATTTCATTAATGTAGGTAACAAGTTCGTTTCCTATGAATAATAATAATAGATAGATAGTCAATTGTTACTTATGTATCACATGTGACTCATTGGACAGGGAGTTTGTTAAAGTAGGAGTGTCTTTAACTCCTTCAAACACTTCTTTTGATCTCGTTTGATGATGATTTCGATGATTTCCTTATTTCGGTCAATGACAACTACATTCATAAAAAGACTGGTTTAAATAGTGATAAGTATAAAATAGTTTACATTTAATAAGAAAGTTCTTGTTACAGGTTTACCTGCTGAACAATTATCAAGTTCCAAGAAAAGAAAGCGAAAATCATCTACCAATATTCCGATTGAAAACGATATAGAAAAAGGTAAGACCACTTCATTATTTTTTTTTGTAAAAGATAATTTATTTTATGTTATGTTAATCAAATAACAGTCCTGCAGAGTACTTTATTGATTATTGGTTTTACACTGTCAGTGCTGCGTCAACTTATCTTTAAATGATAATATGTAATTTAATTTGCCACTCTTGTACAAACGCCAGCAGGTCAACCTTTCTAAAACTGTCAAATTTCTCTAAAAAATATTGAAACATAAATTCAAGTCATAAAGTTTAAAATTGATTATAGAAATTTGACATTTAGTGAACGTGCTGGCGTGTGTACATAAACCATTAATAATACTACAAGTGATAGATTTTCTGACAATATTAATTAATAATTTCATTTTAGGTAATAGTCAAGTATTGGACAAATCACAAATGTTAGACGCATCATTGTCTACTGGTCGCCAGAAAAAGAAAAGAAAAATATCTGAAAAAAATGTGAACGATGGAAGTGAAGGTATTTTCATTAATATTTTTCTATAAACCGTTTAGAAACTGGCATCCGCAACTGCATCTAACTTGGAATATAATATTATGGGGATGAACATGTAAAACTTATGAAAACCGTAATTTTTTCTTTATTGAACCACAGACACATTTATTATAGAGATTTACAAATTTGCACTTACTTATAACTTTTAGTTATTGTAAATGCGGCAGTTATATGTATAGTTAAACTTATGAGAATAATACATTTCAGATAAAGAAGACGAGACTGTTAAGGCGACAGATAATCAAAGAAATAAGACAAATATTGGACAAAAAAGCCCAAATCAGATAATTGTTAGTGCGAGCTCACAAACAACACTTGTTGAAGGTAAATTATTCATTATTATATTATAGTATCAAACAAGACATAAATTATAGTTACTTACTAGAATAAGTACAGAAGGAAATACTTGTAATATAATAGATTCATAGCAGATATTTGCTTACCTTTGTATTAATTTCCTCTAACCAAAATAATTAAAATTATATTTATTTAAATAAAGGGAAACGCTATAAGCGTGACAATAAATCTCAATCGTTCTGTTTTTAAATACACAAACATGACTCGTCTTATAATGTTTCAGAAGGATCCCAAAGAAAGAAGAACAAGAAAAGAAAACGCGACGACGATGACGAAATCAAATCCTCAAAGGTATAATTTAGTACTATCTTATATTTTAAAAGTTGCCAATATAAAGTTAAAATATTTCTTAAACTTTTAATTATATTTCAGGTACTCAAAGAAAATTCTTTTGACAAGGTTCACATATCCAGACTGCCTGCTTCATTCTTAAACCAGTTAGACGACAAACCCAAAAAATCTTTTCTTGAAATGAAGAAAGCTAGTGTGGTTTCTACAACAGCATTCAACGTGCAAGAAACCGTCAAACGTAAAAATAAACCTTCAAACTTTTTAGAAGAAAGTGTGTATTTAAATGAATCATCCAACAAAAAGAAACAAAAGAGCCTTCTGAAGAAGCCTAAAGTTCTGCCATTCGTGCCGACTGCTGCTACTTCTGAAAGCGGATTTACAACAAACTTCAAAATAAACGTTTTACCACAGGAAATAAAATTTGTGGCTCAAACGACAAACGTTACCAATTTTAAAAACGATTACCTCTACGGCAAAAAGATTCAACGATTAGGAACTTATGAGATGTATAAAAAACATAGAAAAGCTAAGCTGTCCAAATTTTAACAGCAACCACTGAGTGTATGAACATTTAAATTCCGCCTTTTACTTTATTGTTATTGTTAATGTTTTCTGCATGCTGCATAAAATTTCCATCAGATTTTGTTTTAAATATCTACCAAAGCCTGATTACCACCACATGCTAAGACAATCTATACAGCAGGGTAAAGATACTATGATGGTAATGTAAAGTGTTTAAAAGTTATAATTAAAAACTAATTAAGTAAATCACATAATAATTCGACTTCGTTGAATGTAAAGTATAATTATTAAGACTTTTATACATCCACAAACAAATGACAATAGTTTCAAATCAAATCTGTTCCCCATCTGTATAGAATTGTATAATGTGGTGGCACATTTAACCAACTAAGTATCGCAAAGTATTTTTCCTGTGGAGTAGTTGTTTCAAACTTAATGACCGATTTTTTTTCTAATTTAACTCTGATATTTTATCCAGAACTTATTTATGTGTATTTTCGAATCACTTTATTAGATAAATTGAAGTTTAAGACATGCTGAATTGATATGACTTATATATTCATTCTATAATTATTCATGTAGCCACAATAGAGTAAGTAAATTTAATTTAATTCAATTAGTGTTGTGAAAAGTGCCTATTAATTATATTGATTCATATTTCGTTAAAAATGCCAAATGGGCTTATGTTTGATTGTATTGATGTTGTTTACTGGTTTATTGTTACATGACGCTACATACCGACATTTTAATAATAGAACGTAGCTATACGAATCACGTAGGTAATCATATGTTTGAAAGTTTGTAAGTACAGTAATGCCGAACGCCCAAAAATAAAAACCTGTCAATCTGTTATTTTGCCTATTAGAGTAATACAAGCTCCATAAAAATTGTCAAATTTCTCCTCTCACCAGTAGGCAAATAATAATTAACAATAAAGATAGAATATTAATTCTGGGCGTAAGTCTAGTTTAATAATAATTGTTGTATACACATAGACAGTTAGTGACACTGATTGCAATTCTGCCAAGTGTGTAATTAATTAATTACTTACTTTCCTACATATTACTAAACGAAAATAATACCTAGGACTTACCCATTTACACAAGATTTATTTCCTTGCTAAATTTAAGTTATTACTAAACGCATGTCTGACCTTGACCCGGCCACACATAGTATGTACTAATTAAAAATCTAAATCCAAATGTTTTGATGTATGTAAATATATTATGAGTAACCGGTACCGGACTTAATGTTAGGTCGGTTCCAAAACTTCCTGATTAATGTTATGTTGATGTTGCCCAAAAATACCGTTTAATGAAAAGGTTCTAAATGACAATATTATCAGGATGTAGTGAAAGCGACTGTTAATTTTGTTTGTTTTTTTTTAAAATCCCGAAATATCTTCTTTTGTTTTTAAGGATCTAAAATATTATTTTATACTTCCCGCCAAGAAACTCAAACTTCCATTATTAGCCGCTAGACGGCACCAGTATGGAAAAGAAATGGTATTGCCCTTGTGCCATGTTCTTTAACTTGTATAGAATTAAGTTTCGACATTTCCATCTTTTTATTCAATAAAATTATTCCTTGATATGAAAAGATTATTTTTAAACATTCACACACATCAACAAACATACATGGTCGGCATAAATACTTCCCGCCTTATCATGCCGGTGTAAACAAACCGCCATGTTGTCGACAGTACGACCCAAGATTATGAATGGTAAGTACAAAATAAACGTTCGTCTGTCCTAAATATAAAGTAGTTGAGGCTTTAAATTATTAATATGTTTTTCAATTATTTTTAGTATTTTTGGCCAGCCGCATTAGCACAAAAACACATTTTTAGTTATTCAACTGAATTGTGACGCAAATCCTTGCTGACATATCAACCAATGACCGCCTATCACGGTTAGTCACGTGGGTTATGTGAACCAATAGAAATGCCGAACATTCTTTGTGTACCTTTTCGCATAGTAAAACAGATTGTGGTTTTTATGGAGTGAGTGGTGGTGTTATATCTGTCAATCTTATGACGTTAAAAGCGTAAATGTGTGAATTCGAGGATTTTTCTATTGAGCATAAGGATATTTATCTTAATAAATATTCGGTAAGTACAGTTTCATAATCCTTAGGTAACTTTTTAAGGCAATGTTGTGAAAACAAGACACGGGAACAATGGGAAAGTCCAACGTGTTGCTGCGTCCCGCTCTTTTTAATGTCATTTACTTGCATGTTTGATGATAAAACAAAGTGAAAATTTACTACCTATATCTCACGCGTTCTATGTTGGATCTGATTAAATAACATTTGATTCATTTCATCAGTTACTTACATTTTTTTCATGGCGGGAAAGTATTCTTCTTAGAATACGGTGTAGGTACGGAATATTGTCTAAAACATGGTTACCTACACGTTATTTTCTAATTGACATGAGTTTATTATTCATATCGGTTTTCAGATAATAATAACCAAAAATAGGTTCACGTCTTCTTTTCGGTTTAGCTAGCTAACGGATTTTACTATATTCTACTAACATAGGCTGTTTCATTCCCTCAAGCACTTTATGCCGCCACGAGAGAGAGAGACGGTGGTAAAACGGTCGAAGTAAGACAGAATACATACGTATTTTAGTATAATTTTAACAGTACCTACCTAGGTGCCTAAATATTTTACATGATTTCAGTGATTTTAAGCAGTCTGATCAAGAGTTTCATTAGGCTACAATTATACTAATAAAAGTTAAACTCATTACATACAAGTAGGTAGGTAATGAGATAATGAATTTCGGAAAGTTATCAAATTGACAGAAGGAATGAAAACGGCGCCAATTCGCCGTCAATGAACTTACACTATGTACCTACCTACGACTACGATACGAGCAGTTTGTAGTTGTAGTAATTGTAAGTTTTATCAATTCGGAGAGCGAATGTAGGTACCTAGGTCTATACCTACAAACAAAAGTAATTTTGGAGTAGGCTTGAAAGAAGCTTTATTTGTTATGCTACTTGTTTATTAATATTTTGAATTGATAAGTAGGAATAAAGATTTAATAAATACCTACCTACTTTTCCTGATAAAAACCTAGTTGTAGTTGTAGATGAGTGGATTAAGTATTACTAAATCATAACTTTCTAATAATATTTAACTAAGTACTTACGTACAGCTACGTACCTTATTACTTAATACATAATTCATTATTATTAAATAATGCATATTGAGTAATAGCATAGGTTACCTATTGCGGATTTTTTACTAATATAATAGGGTAATTAACCCAGATTCCCTATGGGCCTTTTTAAAAAAATATATTTTTGTTGTTTCTTTAGTTTTAAAGTTAAAGGTAAGAATATTTAGTGGCACCATGGAAAGGTAAGTTTCTGGCCATATTTTGCTCTAAAATTTTACAATAAGTATCTATTTTTTTATTAATCTATATCTACCGAAATAAAACTTTAACCTTGAGTTTTAACTAATAATATCTGTCTAAATGGCCATTTAAGCGCCCTGTAGGGCAATCAACGTCTATTATATTTTTCAGACCTTCACATAGATAATTGTTAAAACTTCCCAAAATTATTGAAGTACTGAAATACGTTGATGTCGAGGATCAAATTGTCAGGTGGCGTAACTATTTAGCCTACAGAAAATGCGAACCCAGAAATGACAGACAAAGGTTCTGATGATAAAGAAGTTGAAGCAGGCTCGCTACTGGCGGCTTAAGCGTTCATAGTATGAGCAGACAAATAGTCTTTGGACAGTGAAGATGTGTTGGTTGTTTTAGCGAAGAGAAGATGTAAAGCCTATACACCTGTAAAATGCGAGTATTACTGAGGCCACTGAACCTGAGCTGATATAAACTACTGCAACTGTCTCCATCGATAAGCTTGTATTTGCTTTGAATGTGCCATGTAGAAGAACTATTATAATCCAAGATAACAAATACTATAATCCACTTAAGCTTTAGCAGTGGCACAAGGTTCATGGCCCAAAAATTTGATATGTCTGCTGCTGACAATGCGTGATAGTTCATAAAGGGTGATGGGCCTCCGTTACTCTCTAGAATACAACCATCTTACCATAGAGTAGTAGTACCAAGAAGCTTGCTAGAAATGAACAAAAGAACAGCAAAGTGTGTGTAACTACTTTACAAAAGACTCGTAAAACTATCTGATTTGATAGGTTCAGTCATTGGGGTAAAACAGAAAAAAATATGTATTTATGAAGAAAACAAATTTATTTTGTAACAAATGTACCTTTTACCCTGAAACCATGTTTTGTTGTTTGAACTTTTATTTATTTATGTATTTCATTTTTTATTTCAATATTTATTCCAAATAAAAGTTTGTTTCACCTCCAAGTCCTTGGTGCCTATGCAAAGAACAAAATGGCGTTCATGTTTGAGTCCTCTGTGTTGCAAGCTAGGTGATATCATTATGGCCGAATGTCCTTCATAAAGAACAATATAAATATCTTCATTGAGTCCTGAATGTTTAACACCATTTTAATATAAGTTATAAATTTTACTACTTTTGTAACAAAGATCGTATACTTACATGTGTTTTTGATGAGAAAATAAATTTTATTTTATTATTATTATTTTTTAAATTGCTACAAAAAGTTATCCAAAACGATGAGATATATTTGCGCCAAGTTAAATTATCCATACTTTTGTTCTTTTTAAAGAACACTCGGTCTCAATGTATATTGAAAATGATTTTCACTATGTGTTTGAAAACTAGTAAAATAATGTTTTATAAGAAAAAGTACTGTTTTTATTGTTTTTAAAGTTTTTATTTTTATCACAGAATAATCATAAGATGATAATATCGGACGGAAAGTTCTCTTTTACATAATATATTAAATCAAATGTCAAGAGGCGCTTACACGGGCAATTTTTTGGTCAATTATTGCTGGCAATACGTATTGATCAATCTGGAACAATAGTGAAGCAATGTAGTAATAGTAGTAAGTAATGCAACTTCAAAAAATTTCGGAAATTGTTTCGGCAATATTGCTGATAATTGCTCCATATATTCCAATTGCTGGATATTGCCGAATGTTCAGTGAGTTTGGAAATTTATAGCAATTTTGTGTCCTGTCTCGCTTGCACTTATTAATTTTGCGGTTTGACTACGTCTCGCTTCCGCGTTGACAACGAGCGCTTGGGCGATTTTTTTTTAATAATGGCTTCGTGTGGTCACTAGGATTCATACACAAGTTTAATGTATCTGTTCAGCATTTCGGACAGTTGTGTCACACTATTCACTACACTATACTTCTATTATAATGTGAATTAATGGTGGATTATTTACTGTTAAGTGTTTGTAAACATGCATGCGTGTTGGCAAATAAAACAAAACAGTGCAACATAACTTTTCAAATTCGTGTGAGATCTCAATAAAGTCCCACAGCTTTATTGAGTCTCAAGGGGTATGGGGGAATATCATTTACCATTAAACGTTAATTATCACTCATTATCATCTACTTTATGCACAGAAAATATTCACTTTCATATCTTACTTGACACTGGCTAAATGTGCTGACCGCACGAAGCCATTATTTAACAAAAAAAAAAAGAAAATCTTCCTCCATGGCGAGCGATAGTTTTTTGTACGTGTATGAAAGTATTGCGTGGTGTTGCCTAGTTTCTTGGAGTTGCTCCATATTGTGATAGCAAAACATTTCGCCAAATTGATGCTTGTTGCTGTTGCCGTAAATTGCGCAATATTTTGTCACGTCACAATCGCCCAGTATTGCTCATAATTGATCAATTTTCATTGCCAGTGTAAGCGTACCTTACAATAACAATGTTATGCTAAATCACAATTTCTTATTAAATTTAATTGGTTTTTATGGCATGGAACCCCGAGTTCTACCCCCCCGGTAGATACTGGTAACTGGAGCATCAATCTCACCTCCCGAGCTACAAAAGCTTTCATTTTCCGAGCTGCTGGAAAACTCTTGATCAACAATTTCTTCGCTATGTAAATTGTTTGGTTCAGGCTCTTGATTGGTATGGTATACGACCTCAGCGTCTTCTATCTCAGAATCATTAAAAAGCTTACTATTTCATTTTTAAGTAGTGTTGCAATTTAAAAAACATGAATAATTTGTAATAATAAAAAAAATTAATAGAGACCGAAAGTCATTTTAGAAGAACAAATAATGGAGTCGAATTACTATGTAAAGACCGAACACACTTTACAAAGAACCTATTGAGTTTACTACAAATTATTCGATTTATGCTGCATGTTTTGCACAAACACATTGCCGATATTATTCACAATCAGGCTAGTAAAAATTCATAAACGTCTTCTTAATAATATCGATAGTTTCATGTGATATTTACAGATTTACTTACGTTGTTTATGATGTGCCGCCATTGTCACCTGCTTTGTGGCCACTGAATGCAAATATGGCAACTTGCGTTAGCTTTACTCAACGCGTGCGACAAAGCCGAAATCATAACTCTTAAGATAACGTAATTTTCTTCTAAAATATTGCCATAAATTACAAAAAAGAAATATGTTCTACACATAGAACGTTCGGTCATAACGACATCTTACATTTCGATATTGCCAGGTCATAACAATGGTTGCCATTTCGGTTTTTCTTATAACTAATATTTCAAAAGCCTTAGGAGGTTAAAGACACATTTGGCCTTTTTAATGCATTAAATGAAACATAGGTACCTTTCATACTTTATCTTATTAGGTAGTGGATTTCCCTACGGGGCGTTAAAACGTCCATCACTTTCCAGTATTTTTCCTAAGTCAACGGAACCCTAACTACGCACATATTAAAAAATTATAACTATGGAGACCATAAATTTCAGGAGCTCGATGGCGCAGCGGCTAGCGGTCTTGCCCGCTAAGCAACTTTCGCAATGCCGGGTCGCTGGATGGGTGACCATATTAAAAACATCTCGAGCTCCTCCGTGCTTCGGAAGGCACGTTAAGGGAGGATTTATATTAGAGCGGGCCGTGCACGATTTGAGACGTTGCATACATTTTGTATGAAGCAGTTCATATTACACCGTGCATGATCCGTGTCCCGTCCGGGCTCGGACGGCCCGAACGGGACACGCCCCGTGCACGGCCCGCTCTAATATAAATCATCCCTAAGCCGTTGGTCCCGGTTGTTATCGTAAGATGGCAGTCGTTAAAACCCACCAACTTGCATTGGGCCAGCGTGGTGGGTTGTGTCCCAATATCCCCACGTGCTGTTGTACACGTGGGAGGCCTGTGCCCAGCAGTGGGACGTTTAAAGGCTGATGCCCAATATCCCCACGTGCTGTTGTACACGTGGGAGGCCTGTGCCCAGCAGTGGGACGTTTAAAGGCTGATGATGATGGTGGTGGTGATGATGAAGGTGTGCGTCTTGTTAGCAGCCTCAGTGTGAACGTAATTAACGAGATAATCGCCTGTCTTTGCGAGGCCTCACCTTTTGTACACGAATATGTTTGTACCAATATAAAAGTACCCGAAATTCCAATAAATTGGGGCGATGTTCGATCTAAGTTGACCCTCGCTGAAGTCATGGATGGCGCGAGCGCTGTAGATCTGGCTAGGCTAAGGGCCGGTATCTCAACCAGAATCAGGTGCTTGGTTGCATGCGTTACCTTCTCCACAGTTAGGCACCTTTATGAACGACGACTCCTTGCGTGTATCGGTAGAATTGAGGCTCGGTTGCAACATTTGTGAGCCGCATCGTTGTGTTTACGGAGCTCAGGTTGAGGCCAATGGCCACCATGGATTGAGCTGGTCTAGATGCGCAGGCAGGTTTCCAAGACATCACGCGCTAAACGACAATACGGCGAGCGTTAATTACGGCTAATATTCCTTGCACGCTGGAACTTCCGGGCTTGAGTCGCACAGACGGCAAGAAAAGTAGAAAGAGACATTGCTGGGAATAAGGCCGCTGCTTGTTGTGGAATGCGACGTGTGTTAGCACATTCACAGCGACTTATCTCCCCGGCACAAGGCGGACTGCTGCGTCTGCTGCTGAGACTGTCGCGACGCGAGGCAAAGCACCAAAAAGGCTCACACTACCTTTTTGTCCTCGTTGCGGTAGAGACTTCTGGGGTGTAGGTCTCTAAAGCAAAATCTTTTATTGCCAAAGTAGGGCACCGCTTGGCGGATCGTGGCTACGATCGATCGCCGCTGCAAGTCATACCTGGTTCAAAGGATCTCCCTCGCGATACAGCGCGGCAACGCGGCCGCGGCCGGTATCATGGGAACCTTTGAGCCAGCTATGCGATGCTCTAAGCGACACTTAGACGCTGCGCGCATGACTGTGATCATAGATGTTACAGCCGTCACATTGTTCGCTGCAGTCACGGCTGTGGTCAAAGTTGAGGCTGTTTTACATACAAAATACCGATATTTTTACCTACAAAAAATGTCAAAGAAGTGATTTCCTACCACGCCGCTTACAGCCGTGCGGGACTTGTGTCGAACAGCGTTGAAAATTATTTAGAAGAATACCAATTGCACCCTCACCGCGTTGCAGCCGTTGCTACTAAGGCTTTAACGATGTTTGCGCTTAGAGAATCGCACTACCAGGACGGAGCGACGCGCGGTGGTCTATTATATTAGATTTAAGTTGTTTTTTGACTACGATTTTTTTGTACCTTTGTTTTTTTAAATACATTTCAATTCATTAAAATGAAATTTTTCATTAAATCAACAGAAAAAATATTTTGATATTACCATCATGGTCTAATTGCTTATCTATTACTAATATTTAGACGTTGATATTCGCATAAATTTTGCGAATGCGAATACGAAAGTCAAAAAACATGCGAATATTCGTTACATCACTAGTATTTATATAGATCCTATCAGCTTATATTAGATACCGAACAGCTGCTTTTGAACGCACTAATCCAGTAACCGGAAATCAGTGCTTTTGCCATTTAAATGACAGATACTATCTATTGTTGCTTTTCATACTTAATGGGATGAAAAGTTGTCACTCACTGATCGTGTGCTGTTAGCAAGCAACTTTTAGGTAGTTAATTATTGATGTAAAATTGACTAATTAATTATGGTTCTTATTACTTCTTATTAGTATGTAGGTACATCGGTAATGCAAATAATGGACTATCGGTAGGTACAACTCTTCTAACCCTTGTTTTACAAGGCTATCTCTACGCTATCGTCATTCTTCATTACCAATGTAGTTCCCACGGCCACGGTCGGTCGGTTTTTCGAGTGAGAATTCAAGACGAAACAATGAATGCACCGTGAGGTAGTGTGCATTGTGTTTTTAAATGCAGTTGCTGGATGCATTACGTACATACGTCTTCTCTTTCTTCCGTCCGAACCTTGGCTGAGAGCAGACGTGCTACTAATTATTGTAAAATAAATAT
Source organism: Scoparia ambigualis (assembly GCA_963921215.1). NCBI lineage: Eukaryota > Metazoa > Arthropoda > Insecta > Lepidoptera > Crambidae > Scoparia > Scoparia ambigualis. The sequence goes on from OY992506.1 coordinate 29,109,251, forward strand.
AAAAGATATGCAAGCTACTAGAGATGTAGCTATAGTTTTAGAGTCTCATTCATTATCATAAAAATTTGATGATGACTATTTTCAATACAGTTTTAGGGCAATTTTCAGTACTATTTTCTTACCTTTTGATGTGGAATATGAATTTTAATTCTCGGTATTCTACTACGGCTACGAAATCACATTCCAAAAACCCCGTTAGTTTTCATAACTTTGCTTAGTTGTAGTGGGGCGCGGCGGCGCCGGCGCACAGTGGGACGGATTTCGGATTTACGGACATTGGACTTTTTTGTTACATATCTTTATTTTATTTATGCGAATCGACAGCCCTAATTAAGGCGATCAGATGTTATTATGCCAAGTTTTTTGTAAATATTTTATTATACAAGAAAAATTGTATAGGACGATATCTAACATGTTCTTTAGGTAGTAAGTACCAAGTCTTGCAGATCTCAGCTTGATATTTTGTAGGGTTATTGTAGGCTATGGGTGTTTTTATATACAGTGCCACATACATAGAATTGTCCCGGAATGCCCCGTTCTCCAGATATATGAAGCTGAACTTAGGTACTTTTTCTTATTTTTCTTAGGGATTTCTACTAAACTCCAAATAGTTAAAATAAAAACTTAACAACATGAATATTATGAATTGTGTAGGTATTAAGGCGGTGAAAACGGAAAAATTTGATGTTTTCCACTAGCTGTTATTCAAAATATTTAATGGTACTTACTTATAGAATTTGTTAGATATCGTCCCATATTTTTTTAATATGTAATTTTTCTCGTAAGTATAATAAATATAATATTCAAAAAACTTGCTGTAATAACATCTGATCGCCTTAATTAGAGCTATCGATTCGCATAAAGAAAAAAGTTCAATGTCCGCAAATCCGAAATCCGTCCCACTGTGCGGCGGTGCGGTGCAGTGCAGTGCAACTACTTGTTACTTATTTAATTTATTAAGAATGAAAGATAATTATGATGAACTTTTACTTGCAAAGTTGTACAAACTTTTATTGTGATGTAAAATGTCGCATACGTACACTAAAGTATTGAAAAACAAAACTTTATTTTTAATGTGGTACGCAAGAATGCAGCTGCAACGCGACGCGACGTTGCGTGAGCGTGCGTTGTGTCTGGTCGTACAGACAGACAGTAGTGTAGGTGAGGTGAGGCACTCGCGAGCGTGTTTTCTATAGCTGCACTATTCGACGCACACTGATGCACCAGTGGTTTCATCCGTCATGTGCCGTGCCACATTGCCGTCTCGACCACGGCCATCAATCGCAACCGTTAATTAATTTCTTTAATTAAAAAATATACAACTTCATAAGACCTCAAGCTGAACGTATTTTACGGCAGGTTACCTACTACCTGTTTGCCATTTAGTAATTCTCAATTTACAAAAGGTTGTAATATTTTAATGCAATATTCTTAAAATTATTTTGTTATAGAGTGATTAGAATAATTTTGTTTTGTTGTATTATTATTTAGATTAAAATATTTTTTTATTAAGGATACCTAATAATAAATAACTGGTCTGTAATATAAGGAACCATCAGACTGCGCAATTCCGATTGTTCTTAAAGTTTAACGCGCCATTTACTTATTTTCGTTAAGCGACAGAATAATTTTTATTTACAGACAGGTCGTTAACCTCTCCGTGCCGTCTGTTTTACTTCATAGCATGTCTAAATAGAAGATAAGTAGTTACCAACTATCTACTACGGTATCCTCAAATTCGGCAGGGTCAACAATTTTTTCTTCGGGCCTATCATTGTTTTTAGGTAGGTAGTACGCCAACTCAGAAGGAAGCGATGTAGATTTATAGACTGAATTTAAACTTTATTGACCGTTTTACCACCACTTACGATTTTAAGTGATGGAGCACGTCAAAATCCGATTATTTCTGTCCGATATATTATTATGATTCCTTTCTACCCATGTCCCACTTTCCATACATTTTACTGAATATTGTTGTATGACATAATTTCTTACTGTTAAATAAATACAAGGTATAAAAAGTAAGCTGAGGCAACCAAATATATTACATTTATAATTTAACATGTTCCATTGCGTTTCAATATGGCTGAGGCAGTTTCATACAATATCTCCGTTGTCTTCGACGGCCTTCCTAAATACTTAACTATAAATTACTCGTAAAATATTTCAGTTTCCCTCTTTGGGATGAACAGTGAAATTGAAGCCGAGGGGAGCGCGTCGCGCATGCAATCAATACCGAACCCCTCCCTGTATCCTACATGTTTCGCGCCGACAGCGTTGTTGCGCGCGCAGCTGGAAAACTCAACCGGTTTATTACCCGCCGCTCTTTTCGCGCCCAACAACTTTATAAAACTTTTCATGGGTAAATTTATCATAGTTAAATAAAACAAAGACTTAAGTATTTGTTATGCTTCTATATTTTCATAGTGCTATTATTTATTACTTATTTTAATAAATTCGATTTGTCTATTAAAAATGCGATGCTTTGGTGGTTTTTATCTTTAGGTAGACGTCGATTTTTCACGTTCACACGGACGCGGACGTCAAGAATCGGCGCAAGAACCGACCACGGGCGGGTTCAAGGCGAATGTGCGCGGTCAGGTTCGAGGACACGTACGCCGGCCGCGCTCAGCGGCGGCGATACGGGCCCCTCGCGGCGCCTCCACTATCCACTCATCCACTGAAAACTCATTTCTCATCTTACTTCTATTTCGAAAAGAATTGCGAACCTCCTGTCTTGTTATGTAGCGTAGCGAGCATGGCTAGGTAGGAACTTTAAAAACAGATTACTTTTGTACTGTTATTACTTGCCTCTGTATTTTTATAATAATCAATTGATTAACGATCCATTTTGGGCTGTATCTACCTCTAATATTACTAAAAATGGTTGAACTAAAATGGTTCAGCTCAAGTTTCAAGAAATTTCAATAGGTGTAGGTTCATGGTTCTGGATTATGATAATAAGTACCTATGGTATTCTGTTAATCCCAGGAAAATGCGTTATTCCTTAGGGAATTCATGACAGACTTAATTTTACGCGTGAGAAGCTGCTAGCAAACTAGTAATTAGTTAATAACCTATATACCTACCTATTACACGTCTAAAACCTCATGGACAGTTTAGTTATTGTGTTCATATAGCACGTAAGCCAAATGAACTCTGAATATAATAAAGACACGAGTTCATGGTCTCATGTAGCACGACTGCGAGACGGATGGACATTTTTATACCTGTGAAATACCTACCTTGAGAATTAAATAGTTCAATAACCACATTTTAGTCGCTATACGAGTACAATCATACTTCATGGCATGGTGTATTAGTCATGTATACAATTTTAGTACACAATTACCACGAGTATTGCTATGAACACAGCAAGCTTACTCATAAAGGGCCACGTGGTCCGACGACGAAACATCCTTAGGGTGCATTTCACCCTATTTCGATCCTCTGTGTAGCTATCCTTGTTTCCCACCCCTGTCCCGTGCGGTCCCTTTCGCACTCCCGAGAACGACCTAGGTAGGTAGGTACTTTGTATAGAGGCAACGTCGCGTCGCTCGTCGGCTTATCGTTGCTTTTTGGCGGGAAACGGGATAATATTATTTAGATTATTAATGTTATTGTTATTGATTATCAAAAGTCCAGTTATTGTTATAGCTTCTAAAAAAAACAACTTATAATTTTATCTGCTTAACGGTACTTTCTTATTAATAATTAATTAATTAGTTATGATTACTCAGGTGTTGATAATTTAACAGCTATGTTCAATTAATTTTGTTCGTAAATACCACTTCTGGTAAAAATAGTAATTCCAAAAAGCTATGAAAGAAAAGAAGTTATAGGTAAGTTTCGCGTTTGTATCGTTCTTATTTTTATCAGGTGCCGCCTTATCAGTCAATGCACTGATTTGTGTACAATTTTAGCTAAAGGCTTATACGTAATAATAATATAAATTATTGAGATCTGTTACAAATTATATTCGCTTTATTGCAACGTAATGCCTCAATCGAAGATACGTTCTTGTTTCCTGCTTTAGTTTATTTTGTAATAATAATTTATAAATAAGAATTACTTGTCTACAGTCAATTCATCGTACCAACACAATACTACAATTAAGTACTTTTCATTAAGAAACATGTTTCATTAAGCTGGGCAGTGTAAGTGAAAGCGTCGAATCAAAACGTTAGCCTGAACATTATAAGAGGCACATTGGACTATTCTTGGGCTACGTTTTTTATATCCGATACTAGCCGACCCAAACGATCCAGTCGGGCCCACGCCCAACTAACAACGGGTTGGTATAGGTCTTCACCTAAAAAATAAACGCCGATGACACGAATTCCCGCCAAACTACATTCGTGGGCGACGTCAAGATTTTGATGCAACGAACTTCGTTGATAATAAAAATGAATTCAAAACAATATTTTCGCGATTCGTTCTATGCTGTGGTTAAATACCACCTAACTATGTTTTTATTAAGTATAGTAAACTCACAGTTTTTTTTTAAATATACAATAACGTTTTACTAGTAACCAAGGAAAGGTTTTCAAAACATTGAGTATTAAACTAATTATAGATACAATAATAAAATACAGGGTCTAAATTCTAGTAAGACTATAGTGTACGAACTGCAACTACCTGACAATTGCTAGGGCCGTTGTGGCAGCGCAAGCGCATACCATATTTCGAAAACCGGTTTCTGTACTACGTAGTGGTTCCATTGTTGCGCTGTCCCATTCTTACGTTCCCTTGTGTCTTAATTCAAAATTATGAATGTGGCGCGAATGGCAGCAAACCTGTAATATATTAGTACTTAAAAGTGAATAATGTTTAACTGCATAGTATTAATAATTAATACTTTATTAGTCTAGTAGTAGAATTCTTTCTAGAATCCGACTGGATTGCGACTACCCTAATACCTATTTCTGCCAGCAGGCAATTTTTTTGGTAATGTTGCGTTCCTCTTTAAAGGGCACTTGATCCAGTAAAATTAAGGGCATGGCGGTATAAAAACTGACCCTTTAGGGACGGCAGCGCGCGCATAATACCTTTGTTGTTGTTGCAAGCGCCCATGGGTTGCGGCGACCGTTTTCCATCAGGTTTACCCGAAGTAACCAATGTTGCCGGTTTAGTAACATAAAAAACAAGTAAGTATAACACATTTAATTGTATTTTTTTTGTTACAGTTGTGCTCAGACATGGATTTGTACATCACCGACTCTCTCCAGGACATGCTGGACATGGACATAAAAAATGAAATTGCTACAGATCTTAGCAGTATTTCAGACTTTCCTGTCAGTACTATCATTATTTAAACACTTGTTTCATTCAATTGACAACATAACATTATTTCTGAATGATCTTTTTTATTTCAGGATTCCTTGGGATTAAATTTTACAGAAATGCCACCCTTGTTGGACGTTGACACCGATAATTCGTCCACATGGTTAAACACTACTTCTAATAGTTTTGTACACAATTTAGATTTATATGGCTCAGAGGCAAATGCTGTTATGGTAAATCCTAATTCAGTAATGCCTTCAACGTTTGCCGAAACTCCAGTCAAGAATATTGTCAAAGAAGAAGCGTCGAACTTACTGCTTACATCAGCAGCGAGTAACAATTTAAATACCAGTACGTCTTTACCGAGTCCAAAACAAGAAAAGAGTCATTTGACATTTTCACCGAATGCGATAAAAGTATCGAAGGTACAGGAACCAGAACCGGAACCAGCGCCAAAAAAGATCTTAGAAGAAGCCACTCAGATGGTAATTTATGTGCGTAAGCAAGAGAAGAATGTCGTTAAAGACTTACTAAAAGATTTAGATAAATCAAAAGTAGGAAACACACCGACGCCGTCAGTGCGAATAAAGACGCAACCTAAAGTTCTCGAAGTTAATAGTAAAAATTGTTCAATTTTGAATACTAGCCAAAAAGTAACGCAACATATAGGTACAAAGACCATTATTTCTGGTAATATACATATTTTAGACGCCCAGCAATCTAGGACAATTCTAGCAAATGGTAATAAGAACCACGCGACTATATTAATTGATAATTCGTCTTTAAATAATAGTAGACAACTATTAAGGACATCTGTAAGCAACACGTTTACGGTTGACACCAGTCAAACAAAGTTTATAAATACAAGCAAAGGTACAATCGGAAGTGGAGAGTTTCCCAAACCTGCGTATTCATATTCCTGTTTAATAGCAATGGCACTTAAAAATTCAAGAACAGGGAGTCTACCGGTCTCCGAAATATACAATTTTATGTGGTATGTTTATTTTCTGTTCTTGTACTTTATTTTTGTATTTTGTTATGTAGCGTATGAAATAATCGTGTCTTTTGTTCCAGTCAACATTTTCCATACTTCAAGACAGCACCAAATGGATGGAAAAACTCTGTTCGGCATAATCTAAGTTTAAATAAGTGTTTTGAAAAAATTGAAAAGCCCTCAACAAATGGAAGTCAAAGAAAAGGTATGAATAAGTTTCTTACTAAAAATATAACTAATTTTCGTCCGTGTTTAATTCATAAATACTTAAGGGGAGGAGTAGTGTAATATTGGGCATTCTAGATCACTTTTCACTCCATTGATCTCACTGACGTTCGATCAATGTCGTTAAAAGTGATCTAGAATGTCCCAATATTACTTTTGAAAATCACTGCCACTCGCTCAGTCAACGTCAAAAAGTGATTTAGATTGTCCAATCGACTTCTCGTGTTTTAGAATGTCTAATCGACTTCTCGTGATCTAGAATCCCATACAACGACTGCGATCTACTTTACACATTTTCAAGGTCTTTCGTTCATAGGATGCAGGAGCTTTTGACAATATGGAATTACAGCACAACTATAAATGAATGTGACTTAGTGAACTCTCAGTACGGAATAAGTGTTGTTTAGACGTAAGCGCCTACACGATTAAAATAGCAATATACCATTAACAGCTACGCTCCTCAGTCTTTCCGAAGGCGCTTGGTCAATTTATTCTATATTGTTTATAATGCCATTTTGTAATATAGTTTCGATTCATCATTGAGATCACATTATTAAACTTAAGTATCCGTCATATACGGTTTTTATTTGCCACCACGCTCCAAGGTGTATCATATAGTTGCATTTGTCAAATTTTATTCCTGACCCATAAGAAAACACTTGTGTATTTTAATCGAATTCATATTTCAATTTCTGTATACAACGACTTCGATCTACTAAACACATTTTCAAGGATTTCGTCTACTGAATGCGAAGGTTTTTGACAATATGGAATAACAGCACAACTTAAACTGGATGGGGCTTCCTGGTCTCCCAGGACTGGATCCCCGAATAAGTTAGTGCTATGAATAACATTTATCAAAGTAGTACCTCGACCCATAGGAAAACACTTGTGTATTTTGATCAGAATCCAGTATGTAATAGTTTAATTTCTGTATACAACGACTTCGATCTACTTAACACATTTTCAAGGATTTCGTCTAATGAATGCGAAGGTTTTTAACAATATGGAATTACAGCACAACTTAAGCTGGATGGGGCTTCCTGGTCTCCCAGGACTGGATCCCCGAATAAGTTGAACTATGAATAACATTTGCTAAAGTTGAACCTCGACCCATAGGAAAACACTTGTGTTTTTAAACCAAACTTCATTTCAGTATACGGTGACTCCGATCTACTCTACACATTTTCAAGGTTTTCAACAATTGGAAGAAAAGGTTTTATGCCGAAACACCTCAACCTCGATCCAAGGAAAACACTTGTGTATTTTGATTAGAATCAGTTGCCAATTGTCATTGTCGACTCTGATCTACTCAACACATTTTCAAGGTTCTCATAAAAAAAACACTTGTATTTTTTGATCTAAGTCAATGCAGACAACTGTGCAGGGAATTGTTAGTTACCTTATTTATATCAATCCCGCAAACAACAACGTATGCAATCACTACACACACACACAAACACACACACATACATTAACTACGAGTTCGACTTTGAAACTTCCCGTTTCAATGCTAACGAAAACAATTTTAATACGGGTTATTCCCAAGCGCCATCAAAAATTTGTTTGGAAAATATAAGAAATCCATACATCAATTCCTATACTCCTCCAAAGACCAAATATTATAAAAGATATTATCGAATCAGAAATGAGGGGATCCGTAGACGAACTAAGGCAGCCGATATAGCCCGAAGAATTGCTAAACATAAGTGGCAGTGGGCAGGGCATATCGCTCGAAGAACCGACGGCCGTTGGGGCAGATCGGAGTGGCAACCGCGCACCGGAAGACGCAGTGTGGGCAGGCCTCCAACAAGGTGGTCCGACGATCTGGTGAAGATTGCAGGTAGCAGCTGGATGCGTGCGGCGCAGGACCGGACGTGGTGGGGATCCTTGGGGGAGGTCTTTGTCCAGCAGTGAACGTCTTTTGGATGATGATGATGATGATGACCATTTTTTATCACGGAGGAGCATGAAAATTAATATATTTGTATTTTTTCTGGGGAGGACTTTGGGCCATTTTGTTGTGGGAGAATGGGAATAACCTTTAACATAAACACAATTAGAAAGATAAAGCTAAGTCTATACTGTTTTAATTGACAAACGCATTAAACATACATTTTCATAATACATACAAACACAAACATCACGGCGTATTCCCACAAGTGGGATAGACAGAGCAACAAGTAACAATTAATTACGTCATGCTGAAGTCACGTTTAGCAACAAGTGATCAGATAGGATTTTCATAACAGTACCTTTCAAATTATGGTTTAACTTATAAAGCAAATGTCGATTTGAATACGTACCCACTAAATATGGTTAGATTTAATTATTGTGGGAATAATATGAGTACATAAACACCGAAGTTATAAAAATAGACTGCCTCACGGTAATCGAACCCGCGTCTCTCGATATCCGAGCGGCTAACTTGTAACATACCGAGACATTTGTTTAATTTAGTACGTACATCAAAATGTTTAACTTTTACCGTCTCATTAATAAAAATGGCCAAATGTTACACCTCGGTTTAAAGTGACGCTGTCTCGTTTTTGTTAAAGAAGACAGATAGAGACAGCGTCAATTTAATCCTAAGTGTAACTTTAATCAACGTTTATTAATGACAGGGTTAGAGTGTGAGGAACTCGATGAGGTACCTAGTGGTGAACTCGATCTGTGATTGTGGTGGTTATGAAACTCTCGTTAAGGCGATCATGAGATGAAATGTAATAGTAAATTTCATGCTTAGTGAAAACAGTCCTAATGTTGCACATCCGGACAATCGTCGTCAGCGCTTTATCGAAAGGTTAGCAATTACACAGGAAATGTAAAATACTTTCGCTGCAAGTTTTCGCACTAATCGATAAACTAAATATTTTGCTTAAAATTTAAAAAAAACAGAGGTTACAAACATTGCTTCAATTTTGTAATTACTTCCTTTCTTGCTACTAATAACACATATTTATTTATAACATTGTAATACTTATTTAATTACTTTTGCTTAAACGTACACTCGTTAAAATATAACAGCTAATGTAGTGGTTAGGTAGGTACTTGACTATAACGCGAAAAAGGCTCAGGCTAATGGTTTGATGAATGCAAGCATTTATGTGTACATCGTATAGGTAACGGTTTGTAGTACAGAAGGTTACGCTACCGATTAAGCTTGCTTTACTTAGATAATGTATGTGTTTATAATAAGCCCAATATGTACCTATTTGGTTTGTAATAAAAGCAATAATAATAAAAAAAAAAATTTGGAATTAACAGTTTTTACATACGGTGTTATTCTTGAAAGTAAAAACTAGCACTAATAGTTTAATTGTATACAAGCAAAAAAAAAAAAAAAAGTTGATCACTCCTGCTTAGTAAAATTGCTGTTAAACACTTTTCTCCAATAAATACCCGAAAAATGGTAGTTGTCGTATCAGTGCTTCCTAAGTCAGATCGACCACTAGTACGCCTAAGCTACGCCTAAGTTTTTAATATTTAGTGCTTCGGTACTCTGAAATCGCTACGAGAATCATCCAGAAGATATACACCGAAACAATGTTCGTAAGTTTTAAATATTTTTATTTTTCTATTAGCAATGTTGTGTTTGCTCGACTTCGTATATGTTTTGTAAGGTATGTCAACGGTTGATCCCTTCTGCATCTGCAACCGTTAGCACCGCCAAACCGCAGTGGGTGTGCGTGGTGGGCTATGGTCCGTTCTCTCTATGTCATCATCATCATCATCATCAGCCTATAAACGTCCCACTGCTGGGCAGAGACCTCCCACGTGAATAATAGCACGGGGATATTAAGCCATAACCCACCACGCTGGTCCAATGCGGGTCGGTGGGTTTTAACGACTGTCATCTTACGACAACATCCGGGACCAACGGCTTAACATGCCTTCCGAAGCACGGATCTCTCTCTATGTGTAAAGAAGTTATTAAAGAAGGTCTGTAGAGGAGCAGTGACCTAGACCAGCAAATGTTATTATTTAATCGTACTAGTATTTACTGTCATATGTTAAATGTTAATGTCACTAATATTTATTGTTATTTTAGGTCTGAAAGCAAGCAAGTTAAACGCTCTGCCAAGAAAAGCTGTGTGTTAGCCAATTCATTTGACTCGGACAACGAAAGCATAAGGTAATTTGCGTTGATTACTTTTAAAACCTGTTAATATATTTTATGTTATTTCGTATATCGTCAATATTAATAATTAGTTTTTAATTACATTTCTTATCTTTCTAGCTCTAAGAAGAAATGCCTGTACTCGTCGTCGGTGCCTAAGACTTCAACAACGATTGTGAAAAAACAAGAAGGGTCTAGCTCCGCTTTAGACTGGTTAAATGATTCAGAGTCAGATAACGAAGTTTCGCCGCCTCCACGCAAGACAGACCAGACCTTCGACAGTGTACTAACGCGACGAGTACCAGGCGGGGTAACGCGTCGGACTGCGAAGCTCGACGGTGAACTGGTGGCGGAGCTGCGTCTCTACGACGCTGAGGAGGTGCGTAGCCTCACCGGTCTTGAAAGGTGTGAAAAGGCAATAATTTGGGTTCGACTACAAGGCGAAGCTGAGTCTCCTGAATTGTTGACTATAAAAAAATTCATAAAATTAGCCAAATCAAAATTTACTGAAGAGGGGGTATTCTTTAGTGATAAAAAGAAAAAATAGTCACAGTCAGCTAGGTACTACATATTAACTAGTTACACTCTCTTCGGTAAATTTTGACTTAACTAGTTTTACTTATATATTATATGTGTGTTAGGTTTTATACATTTTACTTAAAAACTACTTTAACCTCTTGTAATTTTTTAACACAGTGAAAACAAAATCATAATGGTTAAGACTATATTCTGTTCAACTTGCAACTTATCCGTTAAAAATAATGCTTTCTCTGCTCATTTAAAAAGTATTTTACACAAAAATAATAGTTCTGTAATTGAGAGCGAGGGTATCGAACAAGTGCATAGCGCTCTTCGCGGTCGCATAGCGTCGTACCGTGTTCAATGCGAGGACGTTGAAGAACGTATGCATGTGTTTGCTCCTGCAGATTTTTTATCGCAATTGCGCCTCCGCGTGAAACTTTTACTCTCAGCCCGAATTGAGGCTTATACAAACCTTAAAGTAAATTTCGAATTGTTTTCTGAATTTTTTCTGCATAAGGATGACTCGATTTCAACGAAATCTTTTGCTACTGAAAACATTATCTTACATAAAAGTTATAATTTTGATGCTATGTATACAAACATTAGCCATAAAATTTGTAAAAAAGTTGAAGAATTTGAGGAAAGAGATAGTGGTTGGGCTTACTTACGAAGCTTGTATCTAGAAGTAAATATAAACAAATATAACCCGTTGAGAGCCTCAGGTTACTTAGATTTACCTAACGCTATAAAAAACAAACGTGCATGTATCAACATTAAAAATTCGGATGATTACTGCTTTTTATGGTGTGTCATGGCATCACTTTTTCCTGCAAAAAATAACGCAAATCGAACCACCGCATATCCGCATTTTGAAAGTGTACTTAAAGTTAAAAATATGACATTTCCAGTAGGGTTCACAGATATAAGAATTTTTGAAAAGAATAATCCCAACATAAGTATTAATGTTTATGGCCTTAAAAATAGCAGTAAGGTTGTTGGACCTCTGTACAAATGCGAATTACGTAAAAGACATCACGTCAACATGCTTTTTCTCGAAAATGGAAAACGTACGCATTACTGTCTAATTAAAGATTTAGCTAAATTACTTCGCAAGCAGTTAACTAAACATCATTCCAAAATATTTTTATGTGAGGATTGTATGATATTTTTTGATAACAATCTTAAACTCGAAGCCCACGTTTGCAGTGGTGTAGCAACAATTTTACCTAATCAAGGAACTCGAATATAATTTGAACATTATGAACGCATGCAAGACATGCCTTTCGTTTTATACGCAGACTTTGAATCTTTGTTAGAGCCAGTTGAACCAAATTCTGAAACAAGTTGCACAACGATTACGCAAAAGCATGTACCAGCTGCATTTGCTTACTACGTTGTATGCTCCTACGACAGCTCCCTTAATAAATATGTGTCTTATCGAGGACCTGACTGTGTGAATAAATTTTTTGATAACCTTCTATCTGATATAACTGTAATTTATAATATTTTGCATTCATCGATCCCTATGTTCTTAACAGATAAAGATAGAACCAATTTTGCTCAAGCTAAAAACTGTTATCTTTGTAACAAAATATTATTTGACGACAAAGTAAAAGATCACTGTCATCTTACTGGACGATATCGTGGTGCAGCTCATTCTTATTGTAATATAAAATATTGTTTGCCTAAGTTCGTTCCCATATTTTTTCATAATTTAGCTGGTTACGACAGTCATCTTTTCATACGACAGTTAGGAGAATTATCAGGTAGGATACAAGTGATTGCAAAAAATAAAGAAAATTACATATCGTTTACCAAATTTTTTCGAATTAGTAACGAAGCTATCATACCTGTTCGTTTTGTCGATTCTTTTAAATTTTTAGGCACAAGCCTAGAGAAGCTAGTTGCAAATTTAAATACAAATGATTTTAAACATCTATCTTTTTTTTTTCCTTCTCAGGAACATTTTAATTTACTTAGACGTAAAGGGGTTTATCCTTACGAATACGTCACTACTTGGAGTTCTTATGATGAAGAAGAAATACCTCCTTATAAATGCTTTTTTAGTAAATTGCACAATTGCAACGTATCAATAGTAGATTATGAACACGCAAAAAGAGTATGGCAAACCTTTGAATTACGGAGCCTTGGAGAATACACTGATTTATATCTTAAGTCAGATGTACTCTTACTAGCGGACGTCTTCGAAAGTTTTCGAAAAACGTGTAAGACGAATTATAAACTGGATCCTTCTTTTTACTTAACAGCACCTAGCCTAAGTTTTGACGCTATGCTATTAAAAACAGATGTTAAATTAGAATTAATAAATGATTTGGAAATAATAAGAATGATACAAAAAGGCATACGCGGTGGTATATGTTTATGTTCTACAAGATATTCGAAAGCCAATAACAAGTACTTACAAACTTATGACCCCGCAAAAAGTGATAACTTCCTTGTTTATATTGATTGTAATAATCTTTATGGTTATGCTATGTGCGCTTATTTACCTCATTCAAATTTTAAGTTATTAAGTGAACTAGAAATTTCAAAAATTGATTTTCATAATATACCCATTGACGGGGACATTGGCTATATACTCGAAGTAGACTTAGAATACCCTTTCCATTTGCATAATTATCATAACGATTTTCCATTCTGTGCTCAAAAATTTGCTCCTCCAGGATCTAAAACTTCGAAATTGATACCAAACTTATACGATAAGTTTTTGTATGTCATTCATTTTTCCCATCTGAAAACATGTCTAAAACATGGTTTATTGCTAAAAAAAATACATAGAGTAATTCAATTCAATCAGAGTCCATACTTAAAACAGTACATTGATATGAACACTGAGTTACGAAAAAAGGCCAAATCTATATTTGAACAAGATTTCTTCAAACTTTTAAATAATAGTATATTTGGTAAAACACTAGAAGACACCGAGAAAAGGGTCAGCGTGAAGTTGGTTAATAAGTGGAATGATGAAAAGAATATAACAAAGAAAAGTTTCGGTGCTGAGCAACTAATAGCTCGACCAAATTTCCATAGTGCTACTATTTTTACAGAAAATTTTATAGCTGTTCAAATGAAACCCGAGACAATTACTTTAGACAAACCCATATATATTGGCTTTTCTGTATTAGAAATATCCAAAAGTCATATGTTTGATTTTCATTACTCTATTATGAAACCTTTTTATCGGGAAAAATTAAAGCTTTGTTATACGGATACTGACAGTTTTCTTTATTCAATAGAAAGCAAAGATTTTTATACAGATTTAAAGTTGAATTTCCTTAGATATTTTGATACTAGTAATTATCCATTAAATAACTGTTACGGTATACCTGGTCTTAACAAAAAAGTACCAGGTCTTTTCAAAGATGAACTAGGTGGAAATTTAATTTCTGAATTTGTTGGTTTACGATCAAAATTATACTGTATAAAAACAGTACAAGAGGAGTTAAAAAGGGCTAAAGGTATACAGAAACAGGTTTTGAAAAACGTACATTTCGAAGATTACAATAACGTATTAAACAAAAATACTTTTTTAAGAAAGAAAAACATAATTTTTAAATCCTTAAAGCATGAAATATTTACCCAAGAACAGAACAAGATAGCTTTGTCAGGTAATGATGACAAACGCGTAATATTAAAAAATAAAATATCTACTATGTCTTGGGGCCACTGGGATTATATATTTTAGCAATTATTTTTTTCACTGTGTTTTTAAATTCTATTATTTAGATATATGACTATGATTTAGATATATTATATTAGAGTTATATTATACTTAAGGCTTGAGAAATAAAAAAATGTATTATTATTTATTACCATTACTAAGATTCATTGGTTGAATTTAAAATAATATTAACTTTTTATAAACTATTGTAACCAGTTTTTCAATATACTTAAGTAGGTACATATAATGAATATTTTGATTTATAAAAATTGTTAAAAAATATGTAAGTTGTTGCTTTTGCTCAGATTCATTTATTGTTTGAATAGGAAATCTAACTTAGATTATGAAATGTAATGTAAAATTTACTCTACCCAGCTGTATTAATATACCTAATAAAATATAAAAGTAACCGACTAACTTGCATTTTTATTTAATTTATTATATATCTTTGTATAATAAAACATTGACGGTAAATAAGTAAGAAAATTCTAACGCAAACAAGTTTGAACAAGTCAAATTCAGAGTAGGTTGTACTCTTCTGATTATAAGGTAATATGAAACCTAATTAATACAAATCAGGTCACGTTATTGGCAAGTTAATCATTCTTTAATAATATCAATTCTTTCTTTTTATTTTGCTGAAATGTCCATTAATTACATGTTTTACTACCTATATTGTCTTGCTGTGTCATCATGTACATTAATATAAATGGGTTTCAAATTAGTTTCAATTTCAATTATTAAAGTGAAGGCGTCAGTAGTCCAGCTAGATAATATCAACATGGTAAGTTTAAATAATTTTGTATGATTATAAATTAATTTTATTTGTGTTGTAATTGTGTCGTTATTTGGTGAAAAGTGGGTTATGGTAAAGGACTGCTTTTGCTGTCCTCCTTGCGTAGTCGCTGACTAACCCTTCGGGGATAATAGTCGTGGTTTTATGTATGTAATAAACTATTTTATTTTATGTTTTAGAATACTCAAGAGAACCTGGTGTCGCTCAGCATCAACAAGGAGTTCGTACAACCGTCATCTCCCACTTTTGAACAGAACGCTCAAGATATGCTCGAGGGATTTACAGAGGAGTATCCGAATTGGAGAGCAGATGAACGGCGAGGCGATTCCCCGCTGTATAACAAGGTGGTGAATAATATCACCAAGAAGAGACTTCGAAAAAGAAGAAGTTATCTGAAGCATTCTCATTCTTACGTGATGAAAAGTACGCCGATTCAAGGTCGTCGATTAATTAAGATTGAAGTGGTGGACTTCGAAACAAATCATACTGATCCATTATTATCTGCGCAGTATGTGGTAACAGAGCATATTGACTCCATAATGGATCAAACAGAGGCTATCATTAGCAATATATCAAAAAAAGTTTGTGGATATAGTTATAGTTTTTAAGAAATTCTAAAATAAATATTATTGAATTGAATACTAAGATCGTTTCATTCACCCTTTTTACTTTTAGTAATTAAACAAAAAGATATTTATACACATTTGATTTATTGAGGAAAATACTTTATTACATTAATAACTCAATTAACATTTAAAGTGTACCACTTTTTTAGACACAGAACATTTTTTAAAGCACACATTTTTTTATGGTACTCACAATTAAATTTATTTACATCTACATGGTAATCACTATATAATTTTAAAAAGTTAGGACAACCTATTTCTTCCAACTCCATTATTTCACAATCTTGACATAGCTCGCGAACCCATATTCCTTTTTCCAATCCCTTTACTAATACCTTCTTACTGCTTAAATACGGAACTATTATTCGTCTAAATTCACGGTAATCAATGAATCCCTGACTCCATTTGAGCCCGCGATTCCTTTCTAACCACCGGATTTGCTTCTTTTCTTCATCTGTTAGGTTTTTAAAAGCATATGGTGGCTTAATTAAGAACGTCTGCGTATGGTTTTTAGTTGCTATTGATAACTCTTTTACAATAAAATTATTTTTCAAATCCTTAAATCCTTGCACATCCACTATAATAGTATCGTTATTCATGATAGCTTTTTCACAATGTTACTCAGTGGTTTATATTCAAATATGCAATCGTTCAGTATAAGGCAGTATGCAGCGGTCTGATCAGGTATCTCTTGATCTGTTTCGATTTCTACTCTTACGTCGATTGATCCCTTCAGCATTTCTTGTTGGCGAGAACAGTCAACAACGAATAAAGGAGCAATATCTTTAAACTCTTTTAAACTCGACAACGGTTCTGATCGACGTCCGTGATAATACTGCTGAAACCTTGCATACTGTTCGTATATTAATAAAAACTTGTTGTCAGAGAAATTTATGTTAAGTCCTTCGTAGGGGTAATATGATGAATTTAAAAACACTCTTACGTCACGAACATTGCAATGGTCGAACTCAGCCATTGACATTTGAGCATTATGTTTTCGGTTTGTTTGTAAGGCAATAATAACAAATCGAGGTTTCTCTGTTTGCGATGAAGTTTTAATAGCCCAAGTATGCTTACGTGTCTTGGGTAGTAACGGATATTCATACAAGTCCCAGTTACGAAACGCTAGTGTAATGGCTCGATCTTTTTCTAAATGCTTTAATAAATTAATTCTCTCTCGATCTGACACTTTAATATGTGGAACACGCCAAACGATTTTATTTATTGTTATATTTTCCACTATTTGCTCTTTACTCAATTTTATTGCATTGACATTTGTGTTGCTCCTCAACAGTACTAACTCATGTTTACAGTTAATTAAAACTTTTTCATAATCTTCTGCAAATCCTAATATTTTATTTAATGGTATGGAGACAGAGAAAACTCCGTTTGTAACATTGGTTATTCCTGCAGGAGACCAACCCCAAACTTTTGCACTTTTGGATTCATTTTCATTCAAAGACAAATAAGACTTCATTGTCGTTGTGATACCTGCATTTTTTATTTTATCTATTTCTATTCCATTTAACTCATATCGAATATCTTGGAATAGAAATAACGCAGGATTGTTTACAAAATGCACACTTGTTACCTTTTCTTTAGTGGTACTGTTATATACATCAGCTTTACCTTCAATATACAAAGTGCTGCGTGACGGCAACACATACAAATCTTGCTGATTGATTGGTATTCTTATTTCATCATTATTGTTGAAACTTGTTACATACGGCTTATACGAATGATATTCAAAACTCTCGATACTGTTATCGTATGACGTTGGCTGAGATATATTTAATATGTTCATTTTAACAAGCCTACTAGCTTTAGAAATTCTTTATTATTTTTAGTAACCTTCTTTTTTAAGTCAAACGGTGTTCTTTTACTTATTGCTCTTTTGGAACTGACTTGAACACCTGATGAGGTAGGGTTTTTATTAAAATTAATCATTTTTTTCTAAAATGTAAATAAAGTTGTACGTCTTCTCCACGTAAATTAATCTGTCTATTATCAGCGTCTAACAACCTAATATTAATTGCACTAATTGAACTTTGATTGACTGGAAAATAGATTAAGTTTTTAGGAATTTCAATAATTCTATAACCGGGTGGTACATTAGGCACAAACTCATAAATAATATGGCTTGCTTTCCCATTCACGAATGATCCGCTAACTACGTCACATTCGATGCGTACGATGGTTGTTGCTAAAATACTGACTGGGTACTGAGACTCACAACTTATATTTGCCTTAATTGTGTCGTTAGCAAAACCTAAAATTCTACCAATGGAATTATTTTTCTCGAAATGAACATCTTCTGAACAAAATATTTTGGTTTTGAGAGTATTATTATTACAAGTCAATTTTAATGCAGTGTTCTTAATGTTGCTTTTTAAAAATTCGCAAATATCTTGAAGTTCATATGATCCTTCAGGAATTTCGATGAACTCATTGATACCGTAATAAAACTTATTGTTCCTTTCGTCTATATTAGGAATAGAATTAAAAGTAGAAAAGTATATAAGTCCGCACTCATATTGCCCACGTAATTCTAAAGTTGGTGAATAGTTAGTTATTAATGAGGCTCCTTGCCCAGTTATGGATACAGTGAAAGACATTTTTATACTGTCAAGTTATTTTAATTGTAACCTATATAAATGATTTTTCCAATACTTTCTTAAAAATAATAAACAAAGATGACCACAGTTTACAGTACCGAAAGATTGATACTGTTTGTAATTATAATTTATGTGCCTATCTTTCAAATATTTTATTAATTCTAATGGAGGTTTTAAGTTACCAAAACTGTTAAAATATTCACAGTAATTATTTTCTTTTACATAGGCTACCCAATGAGTTCCAGGATTTGAAGAACTATCTAAATTAAGAATAGCACACTCAATTTTTCTTGGTTTTGAGGGTAACGTATCTCTCATAAAAACGCCACGAAAATATGGAATATCAACTGAGTGCTTTAATATATCTAAATTAGTAAGTGCTCGTTTGGGTAACCGTTTAATTAGTTTTTTGGAGGTTGCAAGTACAAGCCCGCTCCTTTTTTGTGAGACTTCAAATACAACCCTTTTCCAAGTGCAACAGCTTCCATCATCTTGTTATGTCGTTCTGATTCTTGAAGATTTTTTTGAGCGACCTTGTAATCGTTAACAGCCTTTGTTATACCTGCAGCACCCCCAGCGAGTGAACCAAGAGCTGATAAACCAGCAAAGATTGGTATGAGGGGTAACAACCCACCAGTTTTCGGAACAGGAATGCAGCGTGGGAAGCGTATTCCTTTTATATTAGAAAACACTTTTTTTGCAGCTGCATGCGCATATTTTATAGCCGTGCGGTTATCATTACATTTTATTTTTTTCATTTGCTTTTGAATTTTTTTAACACCTTTCATGAATGACCGCACTCCTGCTCCGGCTTTAAGTTTTGCTTTCATTGCATTTTTTACTATCCATGATGCAATCTTTTCTCCTTTCCCAGCATCTTTCGATTTCAATCTTTTCTTTGCCATATTTAAAAGTTCTAAATCGGCGTTTTGTCTAACGTTCCAATCTTTATTATTGTAAGCAATATCGTGATACAAGCAAGCTTCATCCAATTTATTTATTCCTCGTTCACCTCTTAGTAAGCGTTTTTTAAGTTTTGTTCCTGGACCACAAAACTGATATCCAGGTAAGTGTAACTCGAACGGAATGTTATCTATTAAATTGTTGACAATGCCGCTTCCTTCCTTCATTGATGTTCGTAAAGTGACTGTACAACATAATCAGGCGATATTTATATTAAGTCATTAATAATTTTCTGTCAACCCAACTGTTTTCACCATCACTGAGACCCAACCATTTGACAAAGAGTTTGTTTCCTTTTTTCTTTAAAACTTTTTCAATAAGATATATATCGGGAAATTGGGTTCTTTGCAGTTCGTATCCGTAAAAAGATCCTAAAATGATTTGCTTATGTTTGTCTTCTAAGTGGTATGTGACAGGATTTGTATGGTTAACTTTCACAACGTTGAAGATTTCTGTTGACCAGTTGGGAGTATAACCTTTGTAGAATTCACCTTTGTATTTACTAATCCGAACATGATCACCAACACGGTACTTATTTTTTTTCGTTATGTTATTATTTTGTGATTTGATGATGTTGTACTTTACAGTTGTCTGATTTCTTTTGTCAACATCAATAGGTTTAAATTTTGTTATACGATGAACAGTGTTATTATAGCTTTGTACCACGTTTTTCAAATTTTTATTTATCCACTGGTATTGACCGCATAAGCTAAATAGCTTATAAAGGTGACCTTTTAGCGTTCTAATTACTCTTTCAACAATTGCTGCTTTTTTCACAGAATAAGTGGAATAATGGTTAATGTCATATTTTTTCATCAACTCTTTAAAGTTTTCATTATAAAACTCTTTACCTAAATCTGTTTGCAAATTTTTTGGTTTCCGAGACGAATTCAATAATATATTTTCCATTGCGTTGGTGACATTAATTTTATCTTTACTCTTCAAAGGATTTGTCCAAACGTATTTCGATAAAGTGTCAATAACTACTAAAACATATTTATATCCTTTATTAAATTGTGAATACTTTTGAAAATCCATAAGGTCAGCTTGCCATGAATCATCTACTCCTTTTATAATTGTACATCGGCGAGGAAAATTTCTTCTCGCCGCTCTGTGAATTTCTTCTACTATATCTCTTTTACTCATTTTTGTTTGACTTTGCTTGAATCATACGGTCTATTTCTGTTTTTGAGTAAAACATAGTAGACAAGCGATTGGAAGTAGCTGATTCTAAGTTCTGGATGTAAATTTTTACACGACTATTAACTTTATTTATTTCATTCCTTAGATCTTGTACAGTTTTATCCAAATATGCCTTATTTACAGCTTCATCGTCCTTGTCTGGAGATGATAAACCTTTAAGTTTTGATGATTTTAAGTCGTATTCGCCCGTTTCGCACTTTTTTAACGTATCGTTTATGGTATCGATGTATTCAGATAACCTCAAACGTTTATGAATGTGATGACCGAATTTATCTATATTCATTATAATCTCGAAGCTTTGCTTACTGCGAGTATACTGCTTAATTTTCCCCGTGCTATTTGTTTATATTCCATATTTATGATGCCCGCTTCGCGCAGTTCTTCAATTATTGCAACGATTTCATTATCCAAACCCGTGTTACCAGCAGCTTTTGACGCAAGCAGTAATTTCAATCGTTCTATTAATTCATTTGGATCATCCCAATAAACTAAATCTGTATTTGTTTTAACTTTTTTAAAAAGATTGATACCTTTTCCCTGTGGAGGACTCTCAGTACTAGTAGGTTGTTTAGAGAATTTAAATAATGGTTTTATAATACTCATGTATTTAAACCCTTTATTGCTGTTTATTGGTTTGGCAGGATCAAAGTTACGTCTGTGTGCATTAGTATTGATAAGTAGTAGCTTGTAGTTTTCAAGGTCGTCATCTGTAATAACATCTAGATTTGGTACCTTTTTATATAATAGTTCTTTTAAGCCAAGAGTCTTTTCAAAAGTAATGTTTCCAACTTTAAGAATTCTACCGTCATCATGAACGCGAGTGTTTCCAAGCTCAAGTTTCCCTCGCTCATTTCTAATTCCAAAAGGTATGGCATTAAATACTTCAGATGACGTAGACCATGAGGAAGACTCATCTTGATTTATAATGTTTGGTGATGATTGGAGGGACTTAAAAGAACCTTTACTTACATCATGGTTCTTAAAAGGTGACGTAGTTAGGATTTTGTCTGATTTTTGTGGTGTGTCTTGATATTCCTCTTCATCTACACTATTAGAATCAATATATTCTTCACAAGAAGAATACGACTTCTCGCTTTCATTTTTCCTGTTTTTTTTTGATATGGGATCATAAAGCTTTACTTCCTGTAAGTTCTTTTCATCATTTCTATTCGCTAAAATGTTAAGAGGGTCAACAATAGGTTTAAATATTGTTTCCAGGGTAACATTGTTAGAATTTTTAGCATCCTTTATTAAGTCTACCTTCCTTTTAACAGCTGATGCTGATTTTACAATTTGTTCTTTTAAATCTCTTTCCATTTCAATAAATAGGTTTCCTTTCAGCTTTAAGTCACAAATGAAAGTGATTTTATGGCATAATTACAACTGCTTTTGTACATTAATCTAATTCTATAAACGTATCAAATGTCTTCCTATAACATCCTTTGTTTCGTTCACAATCCTTATTTATTACAAGATAATTGAATGGTTTCTTCCAAACAGTTGAGCACATTTCTCGAAATTGTGACCAAGTCATGTCCGACCCTACGTGTTCATCATATACGTGTTTCAAATTTACATCGTCCTGCTTAAATAATATAATTAGGTTAGAATTGTCCCTAATAAGCTGTTTTGGTACTTTTGTATAAGTTTGATTAATATAAAAACAATCGATATTTTTATGACGTCCCATAGCAAAATAATCTCGGATGTGGTTTTGGTTTTCACAAGCAACATCATCAAATATAATAATCGAGTCAGACAAAGCATCATGTGGACTCAAAACTTCGGTGTTGTCATTATATTTATGATACGATGTACCTGCAACCATATTTAATACTTTTTCTAAAAATATGTATTTAGGTTGATACAAAGATTTTGAATAAACATAAAGGTTGCGGAACCGTGGACCATCTGTATGTAGTAATAAACTAATTACTAAGTTTGTCTTTCCACAATTCGAAGGGCCGCAAACAATACAACGGATACTGTTCGGCAATAAGTTGCCATGACGTTTTAACTCATTTGATGATGGTGGGCAAATGCATTTTAATTTTAATGACTGTTTTTGTTTAACAAATCTCATAGCAGCTGTTTTCTTATTGACCACAGTGTTTCGGGAGTTTCAATAAAATGACTTTGAAGCATAGCGCTTAAACATATATACGAGCGAATGGCAGTGATTTTCAAAAGTAATATTGGGACATTCTAGATCACTTTTTAACGACATTGATCGAACGTCAGTGAGATCAATGGAGGAATATTGGGAATTTTCAAAAGTAATATTGGGACATTCTAGATCACTTTTAACGACATTGATCGAACGTCAGTGAGATCAATGGAGTGAAAAGTGATCTAGAATGCCCAATATTACACTACTGGGAGGTATTTCGAGCGCTTCTCTCTCGCTCTCTCGACGGTACGACGGTAAGGGACGGGTATAACAGCGAAGCGGCACGAAAAGGCGCGTTTTATATTTTAAAAAAATGATAGATGTAATAATAAAAAACGATCGGTTATAATACCTCAAGTTATCTATGAACTTCATTTTGGTAAATAACTCATAATATCAAATCACTTGTTTTAAGAATAAAACCTAGAAAAGAAGATAAAATGACACAAAAATATGAACTTTGTGAATTTATTCTATCGAGCCAACTTTACCAAATCGTGTTTCCATCGGGTATATTCTACAGAATAAAGCCTCAACAATATTTCATAATTTTCGCAGATTTTTATTTGACTGTTTACTACTTCAAAAAATAATTCTAAGGACGTGTTATTTTAATTTTTCACTAACACCTAGCCTTAAAAAATAAATTGAAATTTCTTTTACAGGGTGCTTGTGGGCTATGAATCCTTCGAAAGTCGGTAAGATGGATGAAGAAGTTCAAAAGTGGTCGCGAAAAGATCCTCAAGCAATCAAAAAGGCGATGGTATATCCAGGTAATATTTTGTTCTTTATTTATTTGCAGTGGAACCCAACTATAATTTAGACAATAACAACAATTTTCAACTTGTTTAATGGCCTTTTAGGTACTTAAGTATTTATTTATTTGTTTAAAAAAGTATTTAAAGAATAATAATATGTAACAAATGTAATAATACTGGAAATCAAAACCTTATGTTAACAACTACAACCTATTATTATTACTTAGTATATCCATTTATAAAAAAAAACAAATTTAAATTCACCTTCCTCTCTCTTTTTCTCTCTAAGGCGCGGTTTATACAGAAGTGACATATGTATGGCAGTGGCGGTTAGTAAAAATTACACAATTTTGAAAAACCTTAATAGTACGACCTTAAGACATTTGTCCGATAGGCGACGAGACGATGTGCGGGCGCAATTCAGTTACGGTAAAAACGACGCTGTCGTACGTACTATTAAGGTTCATATTGTGTTTTTTTGACTATCCACTTCTGCCATACGTCTCTTCTGAATAAACCGCGCCTTAAACGATAACTTTTCAGAAAGTAAACTTTAGTGAAGGATGTCACTTAAATTATGACAACTAATTTGGGATACATAGCCAAATGTGCAAGTCGCAAAATGTGCAGGCTGCGTAAAATGAGCAAATCGCAAAATGTGCAGATCTCACAATGGGCAGATCGCAAAATGTGCAGATCTCACAATAAGCAGATCGCAAAATGTGCAGATGTCATATTGAGCAGATCGCAAAATGTGCAAGCAGATCTTATATTGAGCAGGTCGCAAAATGTGTAGATTAATTCAAAATTGATATGAAACTTAAGTTGTTTTTTAATAATAGATATTACTTTATCCATGATGACAATCGCTTGTTGAAATCGAATAAATCCACCTACGGAAGAGTGATAGAGAAATCAATAGCGTTTCGTTTCGTTTTCTGTAATCGCGATCTTGGATAGTGTAAAATGGATTAGGATTGATTATTAATTTCGGGCGTTAGTCTCCATGTAAGTATCTTAAGTTTAACTAATTGTAATGTTTGATTATGATAATATTTTTAAAATTGTTTGGGTTTATTTTTATTTTTAAAGATTATTGTGACCTTCGGTTTTATGAGCAAGAATCAAAAGAAGTCAGTTCTTTGGCTTTAGGAGAAATTAGAGCTCCCGGTATCCGGATTATATGGGGAAACGTGTAGGTACACGTGTCCTTATCACAGGTGGTACTAACAACCCGAAATACACGAAGCCGCCAAGAAAATTTTCCTCCAGAAAAAGGGTTAACTTCAACCCATCGGATTACCACTACTCGCCGTGGATCGGACCTGCGTGTACGAGTATAGTATAAATAAGTGCACATTTTACGATTTACTCATATTGCGACCTGCACATTTAACGATTTGCACATATTGCGACCTGCACCTTCTGCGATTTGCACATATTGCGACCTGCACCTTCTGCGATTTGCACGAATTGCGACCTGCACCTTCTGCGAATTGCATTAGTGCACATTTTGCGACTTGCACATTTAGCTATGAATCCCTAATTTGGGATACATAGCCAAATGTGCAAGTCGCAAAATGTGCAGGCTGCGTAAAATGGGCAAATCGCAAAATGTGCAGATCTCACATTGAGCAGATCGCAAAATGTGTAGATCTCACAATGAGCAGATCGCAAAATGTGCAGATCTCATATTGAGCAGATCGCAAAATGTGCAAGCAGATCTTATATTGAGCAGGTCTGTCCCAAAATGTGTAGATTTTGAAATAGAGCTAATTCAGCCCACGGGGTTGCTTTAGTAATCGGCGGCAGTCGGAGGTAGTTTTGTGATTTAGAAAAAACGAATTAGAAAACAACCGAATCACATCTTCAGAGTTCTTGAAGAAAGTCATATTTTTGAAAAGTGTCTATTATAAATAAATATTAAAAACATAAATAAAGCACCGTTTGCATGTAGTCGGTAGTATACAAAATTGATATGAAACTTAAGTGGTTTTTAATAATAGGTATTACTTTATTTTGTTTTAAAAGCGTAGAAGTTATGCGGCCATAACCATGATGACAATCGCTTGTTGAAATCGAATAAACCCACCCACGGAAGAGTGATAGAGAAATCAATAGCGTTTCGTTTCGTTTTCTGTAAACGTTTGTTATCTTGGCTTAGTCTCCAAGTGAGTAATTGTAATGTTTGTTTAAGATAATAAATCTTTAATATTGTTTGGGTCTATTTTTATTTTTAAAGATTATTGTGACCTTTGGTTTTATGAGCAAGAATCAAAAGAATTCAGTCCTTTGGCCGCGAGCTCTAGGAGAAATTAGAGGTCGTGTCCTTAACACAGGTGATACTAACAACCCGAAATACACGGAGCCGTCAAGAAACTTTTCCTCTTGAAAACGGTTAAGTTCAACCCATCAGATTACCTCTACTCGCCGTGGATCGGACCTGCGTGTACGAGTATAGTGTAAATAAGTGCACATTTTACGATTTGCTCATATTGCGACCTGCACATTTAACGATTTGCACATATTGCGACCTGCACCTTCTGCGATTTGCACATATTGCGACCTGCACCTTCTGCGATTTTCACATATTGCGACCTGCACCTTCTGCGAATTGCATTAGTGCACATTTTGCGACTTGCACATTTGGCTATGGATCCCTAATTTGTCTTCAGTTTCATGTTAGATTGTGGTTAATAATTTCTGAAATATCAGAAAAAATTTAATCTCAATTTTCTCTGGATCTACATACAATAAAAATTCGGGAGTTTTACAGCTTGTCTTAAAATAGTTAATAGTACACATTATGACTATAAAAAGACGATGACTGATTTTTAGGCCTCTTGACATACTGTGCGTTCGAGACATATGCGTTTTTATAAATGTCGGCTCCATATAAAAATCAACAAAAAATGTATATTTTTTTTCACAATTTTCCTATCAGTATAACTACCTATTTTTTGGAAATTTTTCTATTTCTTTCTGATAGCAATGTTTTTCGTCAGTTTGTGAAAAACAAGTTGCGAGGGTATTTTTCATAATTTATTAAATATATAAATATTACTTGATTGATGCCCAACGCTGCTTGTTATGCAGGCGTGTGCCCTACATGTTTTGTTCAATGTCCATGTCCAAAAAATAAATAAATAAACAATTGTGTATTGAACAAAAGCTACAATGTTATCTTTTGTTTTCCAGAGAGTCTGGAAGCTCTCGAGCGCGGCGAAATGAAGTATAGCGGGGCGGCTGGCGACGCAGACGTTGATGATGACGTTGACGCTGACGCTGAAGCGGAGCTGGACGCCGACGTGGAGATCGACCCCGAGGTCAAGGAGGAGGTGCAGGAAGAAGAGACTATCATAGAACAGGTAATGTACCAACTACTACATACATACGTACTAATTGAAATAAACTTTCGATCGATGAAATAAACTCAATTCTTTATAATAACCATTTATTATAATTACAATATAGTTTTCTTATTTCGGTCACCATCATAAAAACTAGATATACACAAATTTGCAAATTTCAAAATCATTTATTAAATTTAGGCTACAATAATTGAGCACTTATGAATGTTGCTATGCCATCGGTTCGTAAGTCCTAACTATGGGGCGGGAGCCTTGTACTGAGAAGAACCGGCAAGAAACTCAGCAAGGGCATTTCTTTTCTCACTTTCTTTTACAGCGTCAATACAAATTGGAAAATGCCCTCCCTATCATAGAAGAACATTTTTCCATTACAACATAAAAAAACCCATGTAATACAATTACAAGACAACACAACACATACAAAAGAATAACAAATAAAAGTAAAGTTTTGCTCAACAACGTCTTACAGTATCTTTGAAACAAGAAAAATAAAGACTATTTCTACTACAAATAAAAATAAGATTGCAGAGCAGACCAGCCTCCACATGCGGCACCCGTTCACGAGTATGACATGTGAATCAGCCATCGCTTCGCCGACGAACATGCCACCACCGCAGAGACACGAGTGCATGACACACTCGAGCAACTCCAACTAAAGCAACAAACATTTAGACAACTTAGAAATGAATTAGACATCCATGGATCTATCAGGTCACCGTGCATGGGTTGCCTGAAGCAGCTGCGTTACGCAACAGCGTGTTAACTGTCATCTAAAATTACGAACTTATAGTCTAAGTACTTACTGGCAGGCAGGGCTTGAAATACCGGTATTTTTAATTCCGGATTTGATACCGGTATTAATAATACAGGTTAACCGATGAGTACCGGTAAGTAGGATTGTGTAGTACCGGTATTATACAGATATAATACAGGTACTTATACTGGTACTAATACCGGTACCGAGTAATCAAATGCAATTAGTGCGAGCGAGAGACACCGTGTACATAAATAAGTGACACTTGGATTGGCTAACTGCACTGCATTTCGCACGGCCGCACTGCATATCACGTGACGAACAGACTGGCAACGTCCCAGATAGATACCGGTACTTTTGAGGTACTATACCGGTACTCGTGGAAGAATTGTATCCAGGAACTGAAATGAAAAATACCGGTACTTACCGATATAATACCTGTATTTTCGTTACTCGTTCCAAGCCCTGCTTATGCTTACTGATGAGCCGGTGTGCCGATCGTCTTGCGACCCAAGGAGGAGGAGGTGCAAAGAGGGAGGGAAACAGGATTGGATCGCAGCGCAGCCGCCGGTGGTGGGTGTGGTGCCAAGCCCCGGAAGCGTGGTACGCCTGCCGAACCCATGAGGCTGGTCCCAATCACTCACAGGCCACAGCACACGTCCACTTCACCGCTTTCCGCGAGGCAACGACGCCTACCAAAACGCAAAGGAATTTTCCGTATCTAGGCTGTCGTTCAGCGCTAGTTTCTTCTAATTATATACACAGAAGCCTCCGATGGCAGTTTACAAATTGCATTGCAATCGAACGCGAGAGAGAGTCGCCAAAACGCGATGCCAGTCGCAAAATCGCCGATGCTAAAAGTATCATGTGTGCGGTGGCTCTTATAATGTTTATTTTACAGTGTATATTATATAGCTGTCGTGTTATATCCCGTTAAGTAATGTAAAATTGATATACATTATAGCTGCCGTGTGTGAAGGCTTTTAATGTGGTATTGTGTATCTAGTTTTTATATGTGACCTACGTGAAGGAAGACCAGAGTAGAGAGTTCATAGTACGTAAGAAACGTTACCTAGACTTGCCATAAGTTCTGTCCCTAAAGTACTTATTAGATATCATTATATTAAGTGGGTTTTATACTATTCATTTTGATCTAACTCATAGCTGTGTAAACATGGAGTGGGGTACCACAGAGAATCGCAGTGATTGCATTACACACATGAAAAAAAAACACCAGTCGAGATTTTCAACTTACTTGCTAAATCCATTAAAAAAATTATATTTTGTGTTGAAGAAAAGTTTAACCGTCAAAACGATAGGGTGTATGCACACAGCTCCCAAGATGCTACTGAGAAAATTCCGAAGGTCGAAAGAGGCCACCACCCGGCATCTGTGATTGTTTGGTGGGGCGTGTCCTACGAAGGCGTGACAAAGCTCCATTTTTGTGAACAAGGGGTGAAAACACGAGCAACTAACTACCAAAGCGATATTTTAGAGAAGGTGGTTAAGCCACTAAGTAACACTGTGTTCGCTGGTACACAATGGATATTTCAACAAGACTTAGCACCAGCGCACAAAGCGAAATCAGCCCAGCGCTGGTTAGACGTGAATTTAACGGATTTCAACGCCTATGAAGATTGCCCCTGCATGTCCTGAATTGGGTTGGATTATTGCTTAATGAATATTTAAGAGGAGGAAGCCTGCTCTAAACCTCATCGAAATATCGAGTCGTTAAAAACAGACTTAGTGAAGCCGCCTCGATACCATGGCCAGGACGTTTGGAGAAATGTGTAAAAGCTAAAGGTGGTAATTTTGAATAGTTTAAATATTTGTGGTAATCTACTCAGTTATACGTATAAAATACATTTTAAAATTTTACTTCTTTTTTTTCCTTACACTAGACATGAGGAACAGAATTTAAGGCAAGACTTGGTGTAATAGTATAAGTTGTTGTTATAGTGCGTTTCATCAAATAGTTCCTATGCCGTCATGTTGGCATTCCTGTCTTTTCCTGTCAGTGTTGCCAACTTAGTGGATTAAACTAGTGGCTAGTGGTTTTTCTAGTGAATTTATAGAATTTCATTTTCGGTCGGCTAAATCTTTGAACCACCTGATGACAAGAAAAAAAAAATTATTAAATTAGTTTTAGTGGAAAATCTACTAATTTGGCAACACTGCAGGAACAAGACAGGAATGCCAACATGACGGCATAGGAACTATTTGATCAAACGCACTATAATGTAAATTTTGGATGTCCTCTGTCACAGGAGATGTCGGATCAGGAGTTGGAGGTGGAGGAGGTGGTGGAGGGCACCGGCATGGTGGGCGGCACGTACCGGCTGCTGGCCACCGGGCCCTCGTCGATCACCTCGTACATCACCGACGCGGAGTCCGGCGATGACGTCAGCGACGTTGAGGTGAGGATCGGACTTTGTGTAAAAAAAATATCATCATCAGCCCATAAACGTCCCACTGCTGGGCACAGGCCTCCCACACGCAAATATCACGGGGTAATTGGGCCATAACCCACCACGCTGGCCCAATGCGGGTTGGTGGGTAAACATTATGCTTAGACAAATATTTTTTGATTGTAGACAATTAGTAATATTTTTTTGATTGTAGACAATTAGTAATATTATTTTTTTATTATAGACAATTAGTTTCCTTTTTTACAGGTTTTATGGAATGTGAAAATGTACATACATACATATATTCACGTATCCCCGAAGGGTTACAGAGATCGGGCAATGAGGACCGCAAACTGGAACGAATCGTAGACTTCGGCAGTCCACGTTTCACCAAATGATTAGCGTGAATGTTGGATGTATGTGCAGTGTTTAGTCCGTTAATCGCCTTTTACGACACCCAAGGGAAGAGATGGGGCGGTAGTGATCTATGAATCAGCCGCTGCCAGCACAGCACCGGTCTAATGTAGAAAAACCTTAAAAGCTTACTTTAGTTTATCCTTTTGCAATGTTCAGTCACTACCATAAAGATTAACAAAACCTTTATCAGAAGAACAACTTGAGCTTTTATTTATAAATAATTCTTGTTGCAGGTTCTGGATCATTCCTATGAAGAAATTGATATAGATGTGACAAAGCCTGTGAAATTAGATTTATCTCTATCAGAAGACTATGTTTGTAAGTATAATAATAAGTATCACTTACTACAAAAACAAAATATTTATAATGGTGACCATTGTGTTAATTTCGTGTCTTTTTTCCTGCAGTACATCCAAATAAACGAGCTAAAACGAGCTATGTTTACCAAACGGTGACGACACAATCGCACACAAGCAGACGGAAAACGCCATTGGTCAATCGGGTTGCACTTATGTAAGACGAACTCTCCTTACGAATACTATTTAGTTTTAAAATTGTGATCGTATGATATGGGGTCAATCATAGGTATAGTTTCTAGTGATTGTTCCATTAAATACTAATTAATTATAAATCGCGGAAAATTATTCTTAATATTGTGTTCTTTGTAAAAATGCGTCTACGTTGTTATATACGAACGTGATAGTCTGTACCAGATAAGTGTATTTACATCTTTTTTTACTGAATTGGAACACTTGTTAACATATCTTACACTGTAAATTACTTTTATGGTTCATAAAGATATCCCGGCAGTATAGGGATTGGTTCCATTTTGACATTTAATTGTACAATTAAATTTTAATACTATACTAAAGTATGTAATGTATGTATATTATTATTTTCAAATAATAATTACCTACCGAATAATCTAGAAACCTATTTTGGTTGGTATCTAACCATATTGTCAGTACAAAGACTGTTTCTTGCTGCTGTGTTGATCACTTTTGCTTACAATGATTGTACAATAAGTAGGAATACTTATTTAATATTACTGCCAATGTAAATTAAATCGAGTATAAACTTCGTTTAACGGAAACTAAGAAGTAAATTGCAAAAGTCTCCATACAGTGGCAAGCTTAAGCGGGTACGTGTATGTAAAAAATCCCACCGCGCTCATTGTATATATATTTTATTAATATCAATTAGTATCAAAGTAGCGTTTAAACATTAAATGTTCTACTTACTCCTTTTATTAGGAAAAATATTAACTATAGACGTTTAATTGTATTTTTAAAGCATAAAAGAGTAAATATTACATTTAATGGTCAATATTTCTTATTTTATTTTCATGTGCACATTTGTTTGATTAACTAACAAAAGTAAGGTTATGTTAATAATATTTTTTTAATTACAATTACTTTGTATTCAGTTAGAGCTCACACGATACAAGAATAGATAAATATTCTAAAATTAAAGAACAGGTATCTAAGACTTTAAGTTTAATGTTGCGTTTAAGACTTCAAATTCATAACTTTCTAACTTTTTTAAAAAACTTGCATTTATTTTGTATAATATGTTAACTAGGTCATATGGATTTGGTTTATTAGCAAACTACTGTTTGATTTTTTTAACTTTCCTCCACTAGATCTAGCTAACTGAAGTAATGGGAAAATAAAATACGGATACCTTAATAAATGCGACTTTTTTAAGAAGATTAATTTTGTCTGAATGCAAAATAATTTAATAAATGATTGACATTGAGAGAATATTCAGTGTCGCTAAATACCCAAAACTTTGTTTAATATCTTTTTAACAATAAAGATACCAATCGGTTATGTTATGGTAGACTTGCAAATCAGTCTTTGACTTTAATATTAGGTGGGTTGTGTGTAGTAGATCTCGAATGTTGGTGTATGTAGGTATTGGAATTAAAGTCAAATTTACTAATAAGTTAGAATTTATTGATCCTTGAAGTGTTTTGTATGCGTCCTTAATCATAAATAAATTGCTTTCAATTGGTTACTCTGATTCGTTCAACTCTAAGGTAACAGAACAGAGTAGCTATGGTCGCAATTCCTAAATAAATATCATTTCGTGATGATTGTGTCATTTACAAACTCTCGAAGTCAAATAATAGGATTATTATAACATAAGTAGAAGTATGTATCCAATTCCACACTGGTTTTCAAATAATGAAAAAATCAAAATTAGTAAACTTTAAGTAATCAATTTTAGATTAGATAAAACTGTGATATGAGATTAACTATTGTTGGAAAAGTACCATAATATACCTAATTACTTACATACCATGAAAACATTAATAGAGAAAAATAGAGTAACTAGGTACCTACTTAATGTAAAGAAGATTATGGCGTTCTTCTGTATTATCTTCTTACCATTCGTTAGGCGTCGTCAAAGGAAAAATATCTTTCATATAAAATATAATATAAACAGTTAGTAAATATATAAAAATAAGTGATAAAATCAATTATGTACTATCAAAAAATTATAAACTCTAAAATATATCTTTTATTTCTTTTCATAGTTTGTGGCAAGATAGCAGAATATTTTTGTGTCTATCCACTTAAAATCATTTCTTGTTGTAGGTGTGTATGTACTTACTCACCGCTAGCAAACTATCAATATGAATTATGTATGTCATACCTACTAATAATGCCGAAAGATAATACAGACCACTCCAATGTTGCTACTAAATTAGGTGCTTTTTGAATACTTTTGATACAACAGTGCAATTTCGTAAGTAGAAAATAAATTGTTTAACATGTTTTTGTAAACGTAATATAAAAAATTGAGAATGCGGTTGAGTTAATTATGTCTGTACAACTATTGAATATACAAAACATACTTTATTAGAAAGTAAAACAACATCTTAAATCTGTGCTCAAAAATGAAATATCTTAGACATAGATTATACAGTGGTATTTTTAAATATCGTGTAAAACAATAGTTAACAAAAAATGAAATATACCAGAAATTAATATAAATATGTTTATTCACCAATTAATGAATTTATTATTTAGACTTTGGCAAAAGCATTATAGATGCTTCCTACTTAAAATAATTATTTAGGAATATCAGTAAACCGTTTCATATTACAGTAAATAACATCAGTTGTCACAGCAGATTGGTAGCGGTAACTCTTGTATGTAAATGCGTGTAGTTATTGTATTCGTCCACTGCCAGTATTACAGCATCCATGTAAAATACAAAAATATTGTAAGTTTAGACTAGATTAGTTATTAATTTGGAATTAGTATGTGCTAAGGAAACTAAGTTGAATGATTTTTAATAACATTTTTGTAATAAAAATTAATGAGTAATAAAATATTATTTTATTTCTGCACAAACTACTAAAAGAACTGATGTGATGAAGACGCATGAAGCCATTGATATCTACTATAACTACTAGAGACGATACCGCGAAGCAAGTTACACACTAAAGGCGGGTACAGACTTACGCAACTGAACATGCAATGTAACATGAAAGGAGCATTTCTTAAAGCGCAGGCCACACCGCCAGCGGGCGGGCGAAGCGAGAAAAGGAAACTAGTATACAAACTACGCGGAATATTAGCGAGCTAAACTATGGGGTTCACACCGAAAACTACGGATGGACGAGCGGGCGCCACGTTGTCCGATTTGCATATAAATTATATATACACGCAACGTAAACAGTACACTGCTATTCGAAAGACAAGCGTCGACTAGTCCGAAAACTCGAAAGGGGGAGGACGGGCGAACGAAGCGGGCTGGCGGGCGAGCTAAGCTAGCGAAGCAGGCGGGCGATGGCGGGGGAGCTAAGCTAGCGAAGCAGGCGGGCGAGCGAAGCTAGCGAAGCGGGCGCGCCTAACGAGGTGAACGAGAAGCTTCGCTGGAATCGTTGGATATTTCGTTAGCTTCGCTCGCATCGCTGACATAAGTTAGTCGGTAGCTCGCGGTGTGAACCGAAGTATGTAACGAGGTGAAACGGTGTTCGCCCGCCCGCTGGCGGTGAGGCCTGCGCTTTAGTGTGGACGCAGCGCGCACACGAACCGAGCATATACCTACTCGCATCTGTTCCCGGCATTCGCGCGGCGAGCATAGCTCAGTCTGCCGTGTTTTATTTGTTTTGTTCGCGCGCGCGCGTTCCGCCGTACAGACCAAATAGGTCTTTGGTACAGACACAACCCGTCCAACTTGCGCTCTGCACACACCGCGCGCCCCTTTGTGTTCGGCGAAAAAACCGACAAATTGCGGATCGCGGTCATCGCGGTCGCGGCGCGCACGAGTTGAAATGCTCAGGGGCCCAAGTCTGCTAATTTACGAATGGCATAATTGAATCGCAATTGTATCGCATTGTAATTGTTTGACACATTTAGTATTCTTAAATGAGTAAGAGAATACCAAATGTGTCAAACAATTACAATGCGATTCAATTATGCCATTCGTAAATTAGCAGACTTGGGCCCCTGTTCGTGCGCGCAAGGCACACTCCACACTAGGTAGTTGGGGAAATAAGCGTCGATTTTGGGCCAAACCTTGCACTTTTGTCTCGGAAGACGCCACTTGGCACGATTGTTCTCTGGGTCATTCTGAGCTGATTTAGCCCGGTAGCCACGGAATTGCCCACTGCTGGTGGGCACGGGGGGGGGGGGGGGGGGGGTTATAAGTCTCCCGCCCGCGTTGCAGTCGGTGCATAGTTCATCTCCACTTATAGCTACTAGGGCAAGTTTGGTAACGTTTTCGTATAATTTAAGAATGGGGAATCCATTTATGAAACAAACTTTTTAACCTCTCATAGTAAAAAAAGAAAAATTTACAAAAACGTAAAAATGAAAAAAACATTTTTTTTAAAATGCTCTACTACAGCGATACCACATGGATTTTTGCCAAATAAAAAATATGATGATATAGCCTATTTAATTGTGAACCTAAAAAGTATTACTCGAATAATTGCTTTTAAAGTAAATTTTTGTCAAAAAAATATTTTCATTACGCAACCTTGATTTCACTTGTTCGATGGAATTTGACATGGGATGATTACACTTTCGCATTTAAATCTCACTATAAATCGTCAATAGGAAATTATATTTGTAAACAGAAGCTACCACCGTGCATATACTTACCGAGAAGAACCGTCAAGAACCTCGTAAAACAAAAAGAAAAAAAAAATTAAAAATTCTCTACTACAACGATCCCACATGGATATTTGGTTAATAAAAAATATGATGTTATAGCCTATTAAACCATGAACCTTAAAAGTATTACTTCAATGAATGCTTCTAAATAAAAAGTTTGGTAGAAAAATTTTTTTTGGTTGTTGATCAGGGTTATTTTATTCGTTTTATTGTATATTTTATATTTTACTCGTGGTTACAAGCGTGGTCGTGTTAGCCCCTTCGTACACAAGGTTACGCAAATCTTCGATACTCGACGATTTAAGTCTCCAAGCGACTACCGCCATACAAATTGGGAGTCACGGCGCGGCGGGACAAATGTCGGCAACGCGACTCGTGTACGAACCTCAATGGATTTGTATGGCGGTAGTCGCTTGGAGACTAAAAAAGGTCGATTATCGAAGATTTGCGAAGCCTTGTGTACGAAGGGGCTTAGGTCCCGTAGTTTTAATGCAATGCAACGCGATAGTTTAAAGTCTGGCCTTACTGAAGTCTGTATTTATTGTATCTATAGAATAACCATGATTAAGAGCTACTGTAAGGTCCTCGATGAAAGAAATAAGATTAGTCGCAGTGGATTTATGCTCCATGTTGTTATCTAGCAATATAATATGATTAAATAGAAATGCTAAAAGTGGATAAACAAGCGACTCGAAAACCTTTGCAAATACAGGTAAGATAGAGATAGGCCTGTAACTACCAACAGAGCACCTGTCACCACTCTTGAACAGTGGCAAAACGAGCGATTCCTTCCAGGCGCAAGGAAAAACTCCATCCGATAAAGACCTGTTAAAAATTAACGTATGGGGTAATGCCAAGCCTTTTCCGCAATTAGTGATAAAGAAAACCGGAATGCTTTCCGTTCCGGCGCTCTTAGTGGAGTCAAGTCTTTTTAAAGCCTTGTAAACTTCATCCGTAGGAAACAACAAAAAGCTAAGATAGTCACTACAACAGGCAACCGCTGGAGAATGAGGTGATGGATCCGACTTATTGAAGACTGATACGAAATAATCAGCGAAAAGATTGCAAATATCCGGCCTTTCGATGGAATCGATGTATTTTTACCTTTGCGCTTTTGCTTAATAAAAATCCACACTACCTTTGACTTTAACGAATCCTCCATACGAGAGTATAAAGCATAGGAAGAAGACAACAGTGAATCACACCTTTTTCTGAGGAGTTTGAACGTTAAGGCATCACGGGGGTTATTATTGTAGTTCCGCATTCTAACACGATATTCATTTCTTTCTTTAAGGGACCTTACTAAAAACGTCTTGAAACGTATTTCAGGATCAAACTCCTTATCATGCCATAAAATACCTCCAGCATCTTATCAACAGACCATCAACCACAAAGTAACTCCTTCCAATGAATAGTGTGCAAATCTTTAATAACATGACTATACCTTGCCGGCCTTGCAAAAACAAAATCTGGCGTCATTATTGGGTGATAAAGTGTCATTACATATGTAAGGGATAGAAAAGCTCATTGGAGGGTGCAGCGGGTCCACGATAGACAAGGGGTCAGGAATGCCTGCAATATCGGCGACTGGTATGATGCAAAAAATGAAACTCAAGATTTTCCATTGAGTTATGCAATTATACTGTTTAAAATTATCAAGGTAGAGAAAATCTGTTAACATATTGTGTAGTTCGCTGTTCGAGTAACCAAGTAAAAGATCATTACACGCTCCCGCAATCCATGACATAGGTAGGTACTGCCTAAATTTAAGTTACCCATTATGAGCGTATCGCCAACCAGTGCATCTAAAACACAGTTACAATTGTCTATAATTAGTGTTTCAAAATATGTTTTTGAATAGGAGGTGGCAAGTATAGGTACACCGCAAATGTTCCACCTCGCGGAATCGGCCCTGTCACTCCCGACCGACACACACCCACGAGTCCTCTCCTCACAGTTAGATTCGCATGAATAAAGTCGTACTGAGTCAAGTCGTTTAGTGGCAGCGATAAACACCCCTTCGCCATTCTTTGAAAGATGGAACCCACTGCTTTGGCGATCACGTTGTATCTATATCAAGGATCAGAATCAGAAACGCCGTCATTCAACCACGTTTCAGTCAAGAATTACAAATTATATTATTAAAAATATTGACAGTCTTTGTTCGCAAACCTCTTACATTTTGGTAATAAACAATTATGTCAATACAAGCCTTTGTATATAAAAAAAATAACCTTAGCGCACTGCTTTTGAGAGTCTCGATGCGTACATAATTGGATTCCTCGTTATTCTGCAAAAAAATGTTTCCGTCGCGTACGATAAATTTATACATAGCTCCCTGGAGTGCGTTCCGTCGCTCTGAGTGTAGTTGTTTGGTTAAAGTTTAACTCGTTTGAGTTGCAACTGAGCCACGGAACGATCGAGTTGTTTTTATAACCTCTTCTGAAGTATTCCTGCCAAAGCGAGAGAAAACTCTTCTTTTGTCTACATTTTTTCCACTTTTATACAATATTTAAACCTAATTATTAAAAAGTAAAACAATACGAAACAAACAGGCCGAATTTTTCGAGACGTTTTGACATAAATTGCAAAATTTGACACTTTAACAATGATATAAACGTCAAATAGCTGTCAGAGTGAAAAACAACCATCCGATTTGATGGTTGTTTGGTTGCTGCGCTCTGAGCCACAGAACGGATGAAACTACGCTCTGACAGCCGTCAGAGTAAAATTTCACCAAGCCACGGAACGGGTAGAGCGCGCGTCGGAGTGCGCTCGAGTGCACTCGAGTGAAGCCACGGAACGCAGCCAGAGTGCGTTCCGTCGTTCTGGGTGTAGTTGTTTGGTTAAAGTTTAACTCGTTTGAGTTGCAACTGAGCCACGGAACGATCGAGTTGTTTTTATAACCTCTTCTGAAGTATTCCTGTCCAAAACGAGAGAAAACTCTTCTTTTGTCTACATTTTTTCCACTTTTATACAATATTTAAACCTAATTATTAAAAAGTAAAACAATACGAAACAAACAGGCCGAATTTTTCGAGACGTTTTGACATAAATTACAAAATTTGACACTTTAACAATGATATAAACGTCAAATAGCTGTCAGAGTGAAAAACAACCATCTGATTTGATGGTTGTTTGGTTGCTGCGCTCTGAGCCACAGAACGGATGAAACTACGCTCTGACAGCCGTCAGAGTAAAATTTCACCAAGCCACGGAACGGGTAGAGCGCGCGCCGGAGTGCGCTCGAGTGCACTCGAGTGAAGCCACGGAACGCAGCCCTAGCAGTGCGACGAGTCGCCGCATGCAACAATTTAGTTTCCGGATCCGGAGTCAGATGCTCTTACATAGACTGGGATCTTCTAGTTGCCACCGATACCCGGGTATACCCGGGTGCGGCGGTTCATGTATAAGTACAATACATGAGGAGAAATCTTAATTTTGCAAACAAAATATTAAACACTTGACCATCATTAGAAGCTTATAATATTGAGATAGGCATATCCGTTTCCCGTCGTATTTTCCTTCTCTTTCTTCCGGTATATCGCTGTCTCTCTCGCTCATCCCACTCAGTGGCGTCACCAGGTGGCGCGGTGGGGGAACCAGGAGATTTCACACCCGTGCCCATTTGTTCATCATTGGCGTGAAACTTCCCGTCGGCGTAACTTGTGCACTACATAGTGATCAAGTGACAAAGAAATAGAATTATTTTTATTTAAACTGCAACACAGTTCTCGTGAGTTTCTACAATACACGTGAGTACTTAGAATAGTTTCTTAACTTAACGGTGTTACCGTTCGCTGAATTTATAATTTAAACTTATCTGGTATATCAAACTTTTTATTTTACCCGCCAGAGATGTAGATACACCTTTTCTTTTAAGATAAGAAAGCATTCGAGTAAAGATAGTATTTTTAAAAGTGTTTTTTGTGTTTAATACGTGGTATCTACCCTCCAGGCACTTTTTCTTTTTATTTTAGATAAGAAACAGATAATTAGTGCTTACATTAGATAATGAGAAAAATTAATTGTAGCTAAGCGGCTATAGCTAGTCCTTCTAACAATCCCGATCGCATCGGCGAAGGTTGAGTTCGAGTTAGTCGTCATCGTTCAAAGAAGCATGGTCATCGTACCTACCCGCCTTTCATGACGATAACGACAATGTGTCTGCTTTATCGGACGTTAGAGGAAATCTTACAACGATTGTTGCACCTCGCAGGTGTTACCAATACTGACTAAAACAGTTAACAATTTAAATATTCCGTGTAGTGATCTAGATTTGATTTTTGATTTTAAAAGTAAACTAAAAGAGCCAGCTAGGCCTTAAGCACCAATATTCTGATAAATTGGTGCACAACCAATAACTTTTGGTATTTTAAAACTAAAAAGATATTTTTAATAATTGTCTGCGCAGTTTACTAGTTGGTCGTAAACATCTGATGCCTCTCATAAAGGTCTTATTTTCAGTGGTGATTAGGTTGTAGACTGAAACTATAAATATACGAAAAGAGGATAGGTACTCATAAAAATGTAAAAGACCCTTTAATGCTTGCTACTTTGAATAAGATTCTACCTTCAAACATACATTTGTTTAATTCTGAACAGATTACAGTTGCATTAAAAAAAAAATTGTCCTGTTAGAAAACTTTTTGGCCAGTTATTAAATACTAGTACTGGGAATGCCTCGCAAGCAAAACCTGTACTAACAACAAACGGTTACCTTTCGCAAGGGCAAACTTCTTATAGTGTACCATCGCGTTGTTCTTCTGGTTCATGGGACAGACACACGCACAGCATGCTGTGAACCGCCCTCGCAGGGTGCTTACCAAAATTAACATCCTCCGCAAGGACATACTTATGGTAGCCACGAACCTTATCGTGGCTAATATAATCTGCCCGCCCTCGCAGGGCGCTTACCAAAATCAATGTCCTTCGCAAGGACATACTTATGGCAGCCACGAACCATATCGTGGCAATAAATAATCTGCCCGCCCTCGCAGGGCGCTTACCAAAATCAATGGTTATTACATGAGTGTTCGCGGTTTTGCGAGAAGATGCATATATGTTAATATAATGCTAAATGTACCTTATTTAATCTAATTTGATTTTGAATAATATGTTTAATTATTGTAATTGGTATTTAACCGTTTTAATAAAATTTAATAAATAAATGTCCTCCGCAAGGGCATGCTTATGCGGTTATGCCAGCACGAACCATATCGTAGCTATAAACCGCCCTCGCAGGGCGCTTACCAAAATCAATGGTAATATTACTTGAGTGTTTGCGGTTTTTGCGAGAAGATGCACGTATGTTAATGTTATGCTAAATGTCCCTTATTTTATTTGAATTTGAATAATACGTTTAATTGTTGTAAATGGTTATGTAACCGTTTTTAATTAAATTAAATAATAAATGTCCTCCGCAAGGACAGGCTTATGCCAGCCACAAACCACATTGTGGCTATGAACCGCTTTCGCAGGGCGCTTACCAAAACCAATGTCCTCCGTAAGGACATGCTTATGCCAGCCACGAACCACATTGTGGCTATGGACCGCCCTCGCAGGGCGCTTACCAAAAACAATATATTCCGCAAGGACATGCTTATGCCAGCCACAAACCACATCGTGGCTATGAACCGCCCTCGCAGGGCGCTTACCAAAATCAATGTCCTCCGTAAGGACATGCTTATGCCAACCAAGAACCACATCATGGCTATGAACCGCCCTCGCAGGGTGCTTATCAAACACAATGTCCTCCGCAAGGACATACTTATGCCAGCCACGAACCACATCGTAGCTATAATATAAACAACGGAGGCTGTTCTTACTTTCGATCCCCAGAATCATAGGCTTGGCAGCTCTATCAATCAGGACAAAAACGTCCATCTTCTCTGCTAACAGAGGTAACAAAAGACGTAGACAATGACGCTCCGAAATTTCGAGCCGGTCAATTTGCACTTTATCGACACCGTTGGGACTAAATAGGTGCTCCAAGTTTTCTATCATAACACAAAGGTATCGAATACCGTTTTATCTGAAGCCATCGCTCAAGGTTCCAAACGTTACAATCGACAGTTGTTACACGCTTGTATCGGACAAAATGTCTGCAATGCTGACACAGATGAAGGAACAGGTTTCTAGAAACAGTAAGTTTTTTTTTTTTCCAAACTTTGTTTTACCCAGTTCTTAGTACCAAAGAGCACTCAAGAAAGGTCACTCCATCCAAATTTTTAACCTGAAGTCGTTAAATTATTATATGAATTCCGGACTGTGTACGGCCAAGAGACGAGATGTACAAATTACTTTTCTCAGACCTAGGTACTACCATCTGACTATAGCCAAATCCCACAATGGTTTCTTCGTCTGTTCTACAAAGGCGAATTACTAAAAATTATATGCCTTCCATTTGAGATGAGCACGGCAATGTTTTCTTAGACTATTATTTTATAGACATAAAGACCAGATCGTTCTGTCCAGACATGCCAACATTGTAATAGAAACACTTACTTATTTTGGTGTCCACATAAACTTCAAAAAGTCTGTTTGACCGCCCTCGCAGGGCGCTTACCAAAATCAATGTCTTCCGCAAGGACATACTAAGATACATGGAGGAATCACAGGCGTCCATACATACCTACATATACTCACGACTGTTATCCCCGAAGGGTTAGTCAGAGACCAAGCAATGAGGACCGCAAAAGCAGTCTTCTGCCATAGTCTACGTTTCACCAAATGATAAATGCACATGTACGTGACAAGTGATGAGCCTATCGCCGCTCTATACTGTTGGATGTATGTGCAATCTATGGTCCGTTAGTCGCCTTTTACGATACCTAAGAGAAGAAATTGGGCGGTAAAATAGACTCTACCTGACGATGTAGTTAAATGTATTGGTAGCTAAAAATTATCAGAAACACCAATACATATACCTCCACCAACATTCTTTTTGACAACCGTTGCTTCAGGATTGGGGGGTCACAACTCAACAATTCTGCCCTATCGGGAAGGTGGAGTGCATCCGAACAAAAGCTGCACTGCAATCAAAAAGAAAAGCGGGCTGTTCTAAGTCTTAGAATTACAAGCATCGAACACGCAGCCTGCGACAATTTTATTTTAATCCTCCAAATTTCCAACCAACAAATGACCACCAACCAAATTGTGGTCAAAATTCATTACATTCCAGGGAAATTGAACAGCCATGCAGATGAACTGTCTCGACATAGCCAAGCTCTAGAGTGGCATCTACTGCCAGAATTCACACAAACGATATTCGCGAAGTGGGCCTGGCCAGTAATTGACCTGTTTGTATCCAAGAACGCTCGAGTAGTGGGTAAACTATGCAGATTTATCTCAATGATTACGAAGCGATGTTTCACAATGCTTTCAGCCTGAAGTAGAACGCTTCCCTCTGGCTTGGAAATTCGCACCACCTTCCCTCATCCCCCGGGTGCTAGCACACCTCAACAGGAATTTATCTGATTGTGGTACCCCTTGCTGCCTCATTTACAGTATGGAATTCGAAACGTAGACGCCTGGTAGACATAACCACAGGCCTGCCAATCCCCAAG
Organism: Scoparia ambigualis; assembly: GCA_963921215.1. NCBI lineage: Eukaryota > Metazoa > Arthropoda > Insecta > Lepidoptera > Crambidae > Scoparia > Scoparia ambigualis. Next base: position 29,152,861 of record OY992506.1, read on the forward strand.
GTTCAAGACATGACGTTGAAATTTGGTGTGCTTAAATGATATATCGTTATGGAACCACAAGCAAATTTCCCTACTCAAGCGTCGTCCGGTTATTATAAAACCATATGAGCACTTGTGCTTGGTCCAGTAGTACAGGAAGGGCGTTAGCAGCAGCAGCGGCGCCATCCACACGCGGAACGCGTACCAAATGGGTCCAGTCAGTCCAGTTTTTGGCAGATTTACACTTAATATTTTAAATCTTTCTTACAATACTATACACTACCATAAATTGTCGTTTCTACTTTATGCAGCGCACAATTGTATGGAAATCTTAGTGACGAGGTAATAGTTAAACATGTTTTAAAATCAATCTCAATTAAACATTTAAAAACAACAAAACCTCCTTTTTCCAGGTTTTAGTAATATTAGTCTGTAGACCTTTGTAATGTATTTCAAACCTAGAATCAACTAGTTCGTAACACTGCAATATTATTGTCGCATTGCTCCTTTGTTACGTTGCTGTGTACACCAAACATTATTTTGTTCAGGACAAAGCAGTAATATTATGGCGACAGTTTGGGTCAAAAACTGACTGTAGGGACTGCAGACAAACCAGCTAGAAATTGCTACTGGTTAAAAGGATCAATAAATATTGTACATAATGGCTAAACTAATTTATTTAAAACTTCGAGTGGTTCACCTGTCACCTGTTTCAAGCACTGTGGTAGCTAGATGGATATTACAGCCACACCTGGTTGTGTTTTGCTCCGCTGTAGCATCTACAAACTAGATTGATATGATTTACCCATTGAGGATATACTAACTATTGGTAATTGGAGATTAGTTACTTAATACTTTTCACAAGGTTTATTGTCGTGAAATATTGATTCAGGCGTCACGAAGTTTTTCATTTTTTATTTTTACCCTCTAAAGTGATTGAAATCAAATAGTAAACAATATTTATTTCCTAATAATAATGTTCGTTTACATGGTTTACAAGCTAAATTATTTGATTTTTCATCAATGACTGGCCAATTATTTTCTTACATGACTTAAATTGTAAATAATTAGTACTTAATTTATAACTTTTTGTTTAAACCATAATCATATGATTAACTCTCTCGCACTTATTGTTCAATTTATTTCTCACATTGGCGTTTTCACCAGGCGATAACAAACAGGTCTCAATATTATAAGCTTCTAATGACGGTCAAGTGTTTAATAGACGCGTTTTACCTGAAATAAAACGCATATTAAATACTTACCTCATTAGAAGCTTAGTTTTTATTTCCGCCTGGTGCTTAATGCATATTTCGACGCAATGATGAACAAATGGGCACGGGTGTAAAATCTCCTGGTTCCCCCACCGCGCCACCTGGTGACGCCACTGAGTGGGATGAGCGAGAGAGACAGCGATATACCGGAAGAAAGAGAAGGAAAATACAACGGGAAACGGATATGCCTATCTCAATATTATAAGCTTCTAATGAGGTAAGTATTTAATATGCGTTTTATTTCAGGTAAAACGCGTCTATTAATTTACCTATGTCTGAAAGAGCTACTTAACTGAATAAGCTTTGACAAAATAACTATGGGGCAATTGAAAAGAAAAAATTTACTATCGAGTTTCTTGACGGTTCTTCTCGGTATATGCATTCCTAACACGGTGGTAGCTTCTGTTTACAAATATAATTTCATATTGACGATTTATAGTGAGATTTAAATGCGAAAGTGTAATCATCCCATGTCAAATTCCATCGAACAAGTGAAATCAAGGTTGCGTAAGCAATGAAAATATTTTTTGACGAACATTTACTTTAAATTCGAGTAATACTTTTTAGGTTCACAATTACATAGGCTATATCATCATATTTTTTATTTGCCAAAAATCCATTTGGTATCGCTATAGTAGAGCATTTTCAAAAAAAAAAATATTTTCCTTTTTTACGTTATTGTTAATTTTTCTTTTTTTTACTATGACGGGTTAAAAAACTTGTTCCAGAAATGGATTCCCCATCCTTAAATTATACGAAAACGATACCAAACTTGCCCTAGTAGCTAAGTGGAGAGGAAATATGCACCGACTGCAACGCGGAAGACAAATAATCCCCCTCCCCCCCCCTGGTGCCCACCAGCAGTGGGCAATTCCGTGGCTACCGGGCTAAATCAGCTCAGAATGACCTAGAGAACAATCGTGCCAAGTGGCGCCTTCCGGGACAGAAGTGCAAGGTTTAGTCGCTTATTTCCCCTACTACACTAGTTACATTGCATGATACGTTGCAACAATGTGGACGGCATTCTTTCATTGCGTAAGTCTATTCCCCAAGAAACCTATTGTGTGTGATCGGACAGTTTGGTATGGGGGGTCGAAATTTTTTTGTCATTTTTGCGGGTGGGTCACCTTCGGTTCGCCGAAAATTTTGGTTCTAATTTCATATGGCCGAACTATGTTGGCTTCAACTTTTAACGCAGAATAATTGTCTAGCCTAACAGTTGTTTTCGCACCATCATAGTTTTGCCTAAAAATTGAAAATCCTAATTAAAGAATCCCTAATATTAAACACACTAAAATGTATCGGCATAACATTCGGCATTACGAAGATTACGCTTTAGTGTTGAAAGCCCTAATTTATTATTTTAATTAAATATCTAAGTTCAAACTTTAATCCACAAAAAAATCTAAAATTCTATAAAAACTAGTCAACAAGTTTCGGAGTGGCGCCTTCCGACTGAGCCGAAACCTTAAAAAATACGCCAAAGTCAATCAAAAGTCAAAGTCATGTTGACTGTTTTCTTCGACTATATCGCGATGTTGTGCTCTCGGAATTCTTGCCGAAAGGTCAAACGGTAAATAAAGAATATTATTTTAGCGTTATGCGGCGTTTAAGAGAGCAAAATCGACGAAAAAGGCCAAATTTGTGGAAAGAAAAATCTTGGATTTGCGCCTTCGCACAAGGCCATCATTGTCAACGAATTTTTTACCAATAAATCTACAAATACCATCGAGTAACCACCAGATGTGATATGGCTCCAGCCGACTTCTTTCTTGTACCTAAACTCAAATTACCACTTCGTGGCACCCGTTTTCATTCGGTAGAAGACATTCGCGGCGAGAACTGAACTTAATTCTGGAAAAAGCGTTTAAAAAATGTTTTATTATTGGATTATTCGTTGGCGTAAGTTTAGGGGAAGGTAGCCCAAAGCGGGTAAGTTAAGGTTAGTGATTAAAAAAAATTAAAAAATATTAATCAACAAAGTTATATTTTTTCACATATAATTCTTTGTAAGTACTTTAAATAATTTATTACTAACATTGACTTTTAATAATTCGCTTTTAAAGTAATCAATACTAAAGAAAAACTAAACATCTAAAAATACCCGCTTTACCCTTAGGGGGGGGCCTAAAAACAGGTATGGTGTTTGGGCAAAACGGGTAATGACTAAATTAACGAGATCAGTTTACATTATGGCGATAATTAGTTATCGATGTACTTCTAAATATAATTTTTGATTTCTTAAGGCAATCGATCACAACCATACATTTCAATAATTATGAAAGTAACATGGCAATTTTGAAAAAGTTGCATATGACACATAAAATAACGTTTCATTCTTGGCACAGGTCGCAATAATATGGGGCCTCTACCTAAATACGAGGTACATGACTCGTGTGCCCACATGTTACAATCATCGCACTTAATCCAGTCTTCTGGGCAAATCGGGTAGTGGTAAAGCGGACCACTACCCGATTTGCCCAGAAGCACACTTTTTATTTAATCACATGTAACCTATAAAAACAAACACGAAACATGAAAAGTGCCACTTGGTTATATGCAACATCCATTTCACAATATTAACATACAATCACAATGAGGACTTAAAAGAATGTTATCGAGTAGTTAGAACAAATCAACAGCCTAATTTTTAGTGAAAATGCCAAAAAACTTTAAATTGCGCGTTCCACGGGAACGCGATGACTGCCTCTGATTGGTCGACTGTCGGGCGTTCTAGCTCATTCAAACCCCTCAGGACGACTTCGTCATTTTCTTAAACTTGACACTTTCCTTACTTGTCTCATTTTTAACTCGGCTCTTTCTTAGTTGGTCTCTTTTGCAAAGTTGTCACTTTCATAACTCGTCTCATTTTTAACTCGACTCTTTCTTCGTTGGTCTCTTTTGCAAAGTTGACACTTTCATAACTCGTCTCATTTTTAACTCGACTCTTTCTTCGTTGGTCTCTTTTGCAAAGTTGACACTTTCATAATTCGTCTCATTTTTAACTCGGCTTTTTCTTTTTCTTTGTCTAGTATAATAATAAGGCTCCCAAGTTTCGTTTATTCTTCGGAACAGGGGAGGTGTAGGACTATACGACAATGCAGTGCTGCAAATAACCCGGCCTCCAGCCGCATGATAAGCGATGCCTCGTACTTAAGTACCTATCTAGTATGATCGATCTCGTCAAAAAACCAAAGCTAGTGTGAAAGATCATCTTATCAATTTCTGTGTTAAAAAACCACTGCTGCATTTACATATACATCGGACATATAACTAAAAAAAACAAGAAAAAAGCTGTACCAGGTTTTTTGCATTGCAGCATTGCCACTTCGTGTTCCCTCATTAATGACGGAATAAAAAAGGAATATGAATACAGGTGTCCCGTAACCACTTTCTTAGACTTTATGAAAAAATTAAGATTTAGGAAAGTGTCAAGTTAAGAAAAAGACCAACTAAGAAAAAGCCTAGTTAAAAATGAGACCAGTTAGGAAAGTGCATGTTTAAGAAAATGACGAAGTCATCTGGAGGGGAAACGAGTTGGGAAAGTGTCAACTTTGCAAAAGAGACCAACTAAGAAAGAGCCGAGTTAAAAATGAGACAAGTTAGGAAAGTGTCAAGTTTAAGAAAATGACGAAGTCGTCCTGAGGGATTCAAACGTTGCCGTATAACATTACAGGTGCACTCATTCAAAGGCTTACCCGATTTAGGCGGTATACCCGTTTTAGGCGTAGTTTCCCTATCGTTTCTGAAGGAGCATACTTTGAAGGCGATAAAATAAATTTGCATGAATAATTAGTGATTAAACGAACTTACCTGAAGTGATGTTCTATCACAATTATACGAGTTGCTTCGTCCGAAGAGATTAGGTAACACTTGTAGTAACACGTATCGTGTCGCCTTTCATCCACTAAGTTAAAAGCAAAAAAAAACTTTTTTGTAGGGTAGTTGTCGTTTTCCTCTGCGCCTCGATTGTACGACCGCTCATATAGTTGAAAGCCCTGAGCCTAATATTTCTAGGGGGAGGGACCTAATCTCTTCGGACGAAGCAACTCGTATAATTGTGATAGAACATCACTTCAGGTAAGTTCGTTTAATCACTAATTATACATTCGTTGTTTCGTCCTTTGAGATTAGGTAACACTTGTAGATTTTGAAAGATAGTGAAATATTAAAACGTCTTTTTCCGTGTAAATCAATAACTAGGTATATTAAATAAATATAATCAAAAAACAAAACCTAAATAAACCTAGAGGTTTATAATATATTGTAATCAAATCTTATTTAAAAATTATGATTAACATCAATCTCTGACAATGGACATGGCAAAGTCTGGTTCAGGTTGGATGTTTCTATGGTAGTGTTTTGCAAAAACAGAAGAGTTAGCACTCCACCTAGCAGTTTTGCGAATATGTAGTAGGTATCGATACTGACGCCTGCTCTATGTGCAGCTGAGATAGTAGCATGCCTCATGGTGGAATGAGTAGAAAATAAAGAAGTGTCAACTCCGCTAGCTAATAAAGTATCTTTTATCCATCTACTAAGAGTATTAGAAGATACTGCTTTGGGGTCTTTTGAAACATAAAAGGATTATTTTCGTTGTTTCTTACAGTTTTCGCCCTATCAATGTATGTCATTAATGCTTCCGCTGGACATACTTCTGAAAGTTCTCTGTAAAAGGGAATATCCAGATGAGGCTGTATTGAACCTAGACAAGATGTCTTAATAATGTCCTGTATCTTAATAAAAATGCTAAGCTGATTATTTATGTGCACGCTGTGTGCTGTTACAAGTATAAGAAATGTAACTTTTTAAGTTAGCTGTTCTAGATTTAAAGCGGTATTGGGATGCAATTTTGATAGGAAATTTAAGACTAGTGATAGGTCTCAAGATATATCATATTTTGGGGCTGAAGGACGAAGTCTGTAGAATCCTTTGAATAGTTTTGTGATACGGTCATCAGACCCTACTCTTTATCCTAAGATTAGAGATAGAGCAAAACGATGGCTGATTAATGAACCATATTGTAAGCTCGAATAGAAAAGCTTTGTTAAGAAATAAATTACTTGCGGACTTGGCGCCTCGTATAGATCCACACTGTGATCTTTATAAAAGCTTACCTAGCAACGGATTGTAACGTCATATCGTTTTATTGAATTATAAGACAGAGAAGCTATCATGATATTTAAGGATGATGGTGGTACACTCCTCTTCAGTAATGCCGTTCGTAATAACCTTCCTGCCATCAGTGTCCGCTTGGGTAGGCTGTTGGAAACCGACATTAACACGTTATCGCTGGGCACAAATTGTACCAACTCCCAACAGAGAAGAACTTGGAACAACAACAATGCCTTCTGCGTGATCCGTTATTATTTTTCTTAATACTTTTAGTATAACAGCGAATGGCGCGAATATGTAAAATAAAAGATGATGCCAATTTAACCTAAATGCAATGCAATTTGTAGCGCAAGCTCTAGGATCTCTGTTCCAAGAGATATACCTACTTCTTACATTTATAATTTGTTCTGGATGCAAAAAGATCATTATCAGGCTTACCTAGAACTCTTACTATTTTATTAAAAGCATTATTTATCAACTCCCCTTCAGTGTCAGGATGTAATTTTCGTGACTCTGCATTTGCTATTACATTATCTTTTGAGCTGGTGTACGAGTACGAAGCGAAAACGAATATTTTTCGGATTTCGCACCAAAGCCACAGCCTCTTAGTTATTTCAGTAAGGTGTGGGAACCGAACTCCGCCCATACGGTTTATATAAGAAATAGCAGTTATATTATCAATACGTAACAAAATTTGACAATTTTTAAAGTTTCTAGCAATTGTTTGGAAGCTAAGAGTTCTGAATAGTTTATGTGCTCAACTGATTCTACAATACTCGACTGACCACTAGCAGTCCCCACAGCACCTGCCGGCCCCCCCCTTTTCTTGCTTGCATCAGAAAAAGAAATTCTAAGCAGTAATTATCTTGCCTGATAAGATTATCCACCCTTCCAATAGATTTTAACTACCAAGAAAAATCGTTTTTCAAATACGGTGGTAACAACATGTAACTATCGTAGATAATCGTATTATAAATTGCAAGATATTTACACGTTTCCATTTGTTTGGTGTATAGCCAACCATATAAGACGGCGGGGCAAGATGCAGTAGAAGTTCTACTAGTCGTGCGAAGTGCCTAATTTTACATCGTTCTTTAATTTTAAAATGTTGTAACCCTTTTTTGATTATGTTTCTTTTGTCATTGGTTAAACTTATTTGAAATTTTGTCGTAGGTATCTATTTAAAAAAAAACCAAGATTTTGCAGACTGTATTAGGGACTGCACAGCTCTTTTTGTCATTAATAATGAAACCTAAAGATTCTAAAAATTTTCTTGTTACCAAGACATTATCGAGACAGTTTTTATAATCTCTAGCAAGAGCGCAGATATCCTTTTAATAGATCGTTGATAAATAGCCCAACGACCGAAGAAGACACATAACTGGTTTTGATAACAATTTCGTAAAAACAAACGGTGCTGTGCTAGGACCAAATTAAAGTAATGAATTTCTTCAAATCGGGTCGCAAATATTTTTTATGACTAGGGTGAATACCTACTAAAAAATAAGCATCCTATAAATTCAGGGTAGCCCTGAAGCTATCCTTTGAAATTAGTTTCATTGTTGTTCTTAAATGTTTAATTTTAAAGTGTTCAGTCGTAATATGCTTATTAGATTTAATATAAACCTATTTGTGCCGTTGGGTTTCTTGATCAGAAAATAACTAGACAGAAACTGACCTTCACAAGGTTGGCAAGGAGAAGTGGCGTCTGAATCGGTTAATTCAAAATATGGCCGCACTCTGTATTATAAGATAATGAAAGTAAGCGTGGTTCGTGTAACTGAGAAACACGTTTAAAAAAAGGGTATTTTATAACCTTTTACCCAGCAAAAAATAACCGGATCGTCGGTTATTATTCGCAAGCTATCGTAAAAATAGAACAGCATACCTGCAGAATGTACCGGATCCAGCAACGAGGGCCGGGCTTCTGAAAGCGCCGCGGCGATCGCGGCGGCTGCTGCTGCCGCGGGCGTGGTGCCGGTGCAGCTGGAGGTGCCAGTTCCGACCGCCTCGCAAGTCCCGTTTGCCTGGCTACCGAAAGTGGAGGCCTCTGGCTTAAAGGCTGGTTTGGAGTTTGTTTGGTATACAGCTGATCCTTAAAATCTTTCTTTATTGTTGAACATATGAAACTCCTTCTCGTCATAGACTCATTATGTTGTGTATCGCATAGCTGATGACTAGTTTCAATCAAGAACTTTATGACAGCTTGGTCTCTATGTTCCAATGAAAGCAACTTGGTCAAAGAGCCTCCAATGTAGGAAATGGCAGCCGCTAGTTGAGCTTACTTATATTCTAACGCTTTGTCTTTCTTGATCAGCGTTTAAGCTGCCAGATAAAGCTGCTCAGATAAAGCTGCCTTTTTCTCTGGCTCTAGCTTTTTCTCTTAGGGCTTTGTCCCAAGAGGTTCAGTATCCCTTTGTCAAGTTCTGGACGAACAGTCACGACATTTGGAGGCGGTTCTACTTGCATCGAGTGAATGGAAGTGGCTTCGGCTTCTTGCGTAGCTGAAGTAGACGGGCCTGGTCCAGGCTCCTCTAAGAGAATCGGTCCCCAGTCTGCCTCAGGCTGCATTTCGTTTTCGCCTTATTGAACAAGGTCGAATGTTCATTGTTTTATTTTATTCACCTAAGGTGAAAATTTATTTAATCCACAATCGTTTTTAAACAAAGTATAAAAAGTGAAGAAAACATTCCTTCTGAATCATCACTAATTAAATTATTTTAATTCTTATCTTGTCAAAATACGGTAATAGTCCTTTTAAACTATACACACTATTTTCAGATAAGTAAACATTCCTTCTGAATGTGCACATCACTAATTAAAGTAACGGTTTTAAATAACGTGAAGGCAACATCCCTTTTAGATGTACACAACACAAATTAAAATTATTTTAATTCTTATCTTGTCAAAATACGGTAATAGTCCAAAACTATACACACTATTTTCAGATAAGTAAACATTCCTTCTGAATGTGCACATTACTAATTAAAGTAACGGTTTTAAATAACGTGAAGGCAACATCCCTTTTAGATGTACACAACACAAATTAAAATTATTTTAATTCCTATCTTGTCAAAATACGGTAATAGTCCTTATAAACTTTACACACTATTTTCAGATAAGTAAACATTCCTTCTGAATGTGCACGCACATCACTAATTAAAGTAACAGTTTTAAATAACGTGAAGGCAACATCCCTTTTAGATGTACACAACACAAATTAAAATAATTTTAATTCTTATCTCGGCAAAATACGGTAATAGTCCTTTTAAACTATACACACTATTTTCAGATAAGTATATTGTACACCTTTCTTTTAGATGTACTAGTCCTTACAGCAACACATACTATTTTTTCTTAAATAAGTATAACGGTAGCACTCCCATGATAAGGCACACAATTAATTAACATATTTGAATCGTTTTGATTAAGTAACACACTGAATTACCTTCAGATCGTAATGATACAGGCTGCGGCGGCGGCGAGTCCCACGCCGACAAACTGCTGCTTTCTATGCGCAAACGTTTTTCTTTCTTTCTCATTTTCTTTCTATACAATAATCACTATCGTCGTCACTATAAACTCGTTTAGGCATCGTAACACTACATGAGTATGTTAAAGGGGAAAAATCGTGGTGATTGGCGAAGCACAAAAACGCGAATGAGCGGTCGTACAATCGAGGCGCAGAGGAAAACGACAACTACCCTACAAAAAAGTTTTTTTTTGCTTTTAACTTAGTGGATGAAAGGCGACACGATACTTTACTACAAGTGTTACATCCTTTTTGTTTTAATCTAAGGTGTTACCTAATCTCAAAGGACGAAACAACGAATGTATAACTTACCTACATTTTGTGTATTATTGATATTTTCCCGGTACTTTCTTGACAGAGTAGTATGTCGTCGTCGAAACAACAGGAATTTAATATTTCATAGATTTCCCAAAAACGCAAGGTTAGTTTTTTCTATAATTTGTACAGTACCTACTTTGTCTTTGTTGAAATGTAGGTATCTGCATGGATGCTAAAATATATTTGTGGGTGAAGTGCAGGGTAAGTAGGTACAGTCGACCAAATTGAATCATGACCCACCTTAAGGTCATTTTCCTACAGTCATTCTAATACGAGTAGGTTGAAATTAGCTTGAAAATACATTACATGTAACGCATGTAACGAACCAGTTATCATTTTATAAACACTGACAGCTGACAAGGCAAATATGAAAACCATCATGCGACGTTGCCGATTAGTGCAATTGACCATATTGTGCTGTGTTGTGCGGCGATAAGCGCTCTTGCCGTTCCGCTGTCGGTGACGGTGAGCGACTGAACCTAAGAACAATATTTAGTTATTGTTCTGAGGACTGAACAAACGGCGATCAGTTGACTTGAATTCATCCATATATCTGTCAAATCTCATTCAATACATTTATTTGTTAAAGAGTAAAGACATTTACACAAACATACTCACTTTCGTAATAATAGTACACTATTATTACGTAATAATAGTGTAATCGTAATAGTAGTTAGTGGCCTAGTGGGTCTGAATACGTTTAATACATTTTTTACCGAATATTACCGTATTTTAGCGAGGTAATTTTACCGCTTTTCAACCACAGTCTGTAACGGGCCCAGTTACTTTATAAAATCACATTTGGAACATGTCGTGGTCACTATATAATAAAATAGTAAAGTTGAAGAATTATAAACTTTATTTTATTAATATCATCAATAGGTTTTATTAAGTTTAAAAAAATGGCATTCACTTGGTAAACTGAAATACTAGAAAATAACTTTATAAATAAATTGTGGGTTTGAGCTTCATGTTGGGTAAACCAATTGGAGACAATTCTGGCAGTATGCACTGGACAGTTATCATGAACGTAGGAGAATACTGGCACTTCTTCACGCGGGTAAACTGTTCGCAAAGTCGGTAACATTGATTCTTCCAATAAATCGACATAGTTCTTAGCATTTTGACGAGGATAAATTTGAACAAGTTCGCCTACACTTCCAGCATCTATCCAGGCCTACATGTTAGCTGAAATTCGGCCAGATAATTGGTTGGGCACTATGTGATCCTCTGTGTATCAAGTGTTATCGTAACGCCACAAATTTAAGCGACCATATTGAGAAGAGTAAAACGATTTTTCGTCTGTAAAGATGGTGTTTGTCCAGTCGAAGTCTAAGTAATACGTGCAAAATTTAATCTCTCAATTTTGTGTGCATCCGTTAAGTGAGCTTTCTTAGCATAATGCATAATGCCTGTAATGCAGCCCAGTGCGGTGCAAATTATTTCTTATTGTTTGTAGACATACGTCGTAACGTGCCGCAAAATACCGGGTATCAGTAAAAGGATGTTCTTCGTAATGGTGTTGCATTTCCGTTCTCTGTTGGTTCGTGATCCGACGAACGCCATGATTATATCGTCGTGTGTCTTCAAGGGTACCTTCTTCAGCGTGCCTTCTGATCCAGGTTCTGACTGTGTGCCGACTTATATTTAACTCTCGTGATATTTCCCGAATGCTGGAGCCTTGTTCACTGAGCTACTATTCGAGCTTTTTGTTCTGCCAAATTGTCATTATACGATTTGTTTTAATTCAATCAAATTCAATTCAATTATTGTTTCAATTTTTTCAGACAGACTACAACTTGACATCAGACGCAACGTCACTTTATTTTTAAAACTAAAATACCTTTTCTCCGTAGTAAAAAGAGTTTGGATTATGTATGAATGACATCTTAATAGAAATTCAAATTAAGACTGCTTTGTCTAAAGCATATCTAGTGCAGTGATAACAAAGGTTAAAATTGCATACATCTCTGACCCGTAATGACGCATTTTTATTCATATTTAAAACGTACTAAGTGCAACATGAATAAAAGCGAAGAAACCTAAATACATTTATGATTTTAAAGGAATGATCGGCGAAGTGGGTCATGATTCAGTTGGTTCGACTGTACTCTAACTACAAGAATAAATAACCGAAACCCTGTGCTCCAACAACTGACTAAATAGTTAGGTACTTCGTAACTCTAAAGGCGGGTCTCCTGCGACACTGTTTTTAGTGTTTTCTAACACCTATGGCGGCACTTCACTTGGCGTATCGTGTTCGTGTGGCGATATCGTTGTGTTTGCCCAAATAATCTGGCACATCGCTTGGCGTCAAACAAGCCATCCACACATGGCCTATACGGGCAAACAACGCAAATATTCACCATATTTGCTTGTTCACAAACAAATTGAATGCAACAGTGATGGACGTGTCAGTGGCAGCAGCTTATTAAATTTATCTGAATGCGGCTAGCCAACACCTGTTTTTTTATTGTGCAGGGTTCTCCTAAGTTATTTTGATTATCGATTAATGCGACGTGTTCGGTTTTTGTTTTTATAAGAGGCATTTTTGGGGTCCCAAACACTAGGATGAATTTGGTATAATTCCAAAAATCGCAATACGGTTTTGTTTGTCCAGTCCATTTTACTATGTTTACGTATAAAAAACTGAACACGTCTGAACAGGACAGCCGCACGCGCGCTTCTGAACAGAACCAAGTGTGGACGGCCGACGCAAATATCTGCCGTATTTGATTCCTTTGATGTGTGATCAAAAACCGACAAGTGGACGGAAACGCATATTCGCTATTTGCGTTGTTTGCCTTATTCGTGCAAATAAAGCAAATATATTCAAATAGGCCGTCTACACACTGCCGTGTTCGGACAAATAATGCAAATACGCGAACACGATACGCCATGTGAAGTGCCGGCATAACATCAAACATGTAACAAAATAAGTATGTCAAAGTAATTTAGATAATTCAGAAAAATTGCCCATATTTGTTAGATGTTTGATGTTAGGTATCAAACACAAAACAGTGTCGCAGGAGACCCGCCTTAACTCTAACCTAGCGGGGTTTTCTAGTGAAGGTAGCATGTATGACATTAAACCAGGTATATACCTATGTATTCTTTACGGCAGTGGTCTGCGTTTACGGCGCACGCTCTTGCTCAAAATGTAATTAAGTATTATGTTTACAACTTATTGGAGTTAAATAAAATCGTAAGCCAAAAAACCAACAGAAAAAGAGGAGGTTCTATATTCACCTATATTTAGTGTTTATATTCAAGATTTCTAGAATTGTTTTTTTTAACCAATTTTAGTTTACTTACTTGTTTTTTACAGTCACACTAATTATCTAGCCCAAGATAAGCTTCTACTGAAACTCGTTAATATGGTTAAACTACACTCAGCGGCACGAAAAGAGGCCCAAACAATGCGATATGAAGTAAATAAGTCGTCGTATCATATAACTTTGAGTGACCATTCATTTTAAGAGGCTAGTTACAAAAACATGTTCGTTACTTAGCCTTTGTGATACTTGAACCGCATTTCTGTGTTAAGGCTCAAGAAAGGTTAGAATGTGTTTGCAGTTAACGTTGTTTCTATGAATTTGTAGTTATGCTTCTTTGCAGAATCATACATTTTGCACAATGCCCATTACTCCAGCTCTTGAGCAGCGACTTAATTGTCGCTCCAGCTGTATTGCTTAGGAATCAAGGGAAAACTCAACGGGAAATGGCTGAGATTTTAAATGTACCGCGTACAAATCTGAGATATGCATTGACAAGGTACAATCAGACCGGGCTCTATACCAGAAGGCCAGGAAGTGGTGGAATACTTCGGCGCGTGACGATCGATTCATTGCCCTCGCGATTTTGCGAAATCGGTTTCTTTTCAGTCTGCTTTCTGCATTAAAAACTGTGATTATAAATTACTAACAGATATTAAAAATAACCATTGTCTCCTTATAGATATAATACAGTAGTCAGAATTACTATAATCATTCAGTGTCAGGATACTAAAACCATCTACTTGATATTTCGAAGATATTTAGGTTAGGTACGAAAATTGTTTCACACAACCTTGTGTATCTTTATTCTATGGTGGTATTGTAAAAAACTTATGCACCATAAACGAAATAATTAATATAGATCAAGTTCTTACGAAATGTATTAATTTTTAAAGACAAGTAAATGTTCGCTTCGCTGTTGGTCCGTGACTGTCACCATACGGTTTACCGTGGTTGAGATCTGACAACGCCTGCAAATTCCAAGAGGGATTAATGTGAGTGAGCGTACAATTAAACGAAGAATGGAGAAACGAAATCTACGTGCCCGAAGACCAGCGCGGGGTTCAGAACTCCTCCAAGAGCATCGTGTAGCTCGACTTCGTTTTGCCAGAGAACACGCAAATTGGACGCGTGAGCAGTGGAGCAAAGTTTTGTGGTCTGATGAAAGCAGAGTGGCCTCAAGAGCCCCTGATGGTCGTCAGCGTGTGTGGAGAAGGCAAGAGAGAACAGTTTCTGTCAATCACTACTACTCAAACTGTCAGCTTCTATGGAGGATCCGTTATGGTTTGGGGCGGTATCAGTTCCGAGGCACCAACAGAGTAAGTGGTGGTGGAGGGTCGTCTAAATTCAGTGCGATACATCGAAGACATCCTTCAAGAACATGTTTTGTCATACGTAGGGTTTGGTCATGAAGAATTTCTTCTAATGCAGGATAATGCTCGTTGCGTGAACGATTATCTTTTAGATGTCAGAATTCAAAAAATTCAGTGGCTATCAAGAAGTCCGGACATGAACCCTATAGAACATGTCTGGGATATGCTAAAAAGAAAAGTTAAAGGTAATCCTAACCCTCCACAAACGCTCCATAACTTGTGAAACGCGCTGGTGGCCGCCTATGGGAAGAAATTCCTCAAGTAGACATAAAAAACATCATCCAAATCATGCCTGATCGCATGCAGGCGGTCGTCAGGGCCAGGGGTGGTAACACTCGTTATTAATTTTAAGTGTAATGTTTTAGTAATATTATTTTCATTTCATTAATTTCTCAAAGGTGTAGGAAACATGTAAGAAAAAGAATTGTAGCGGGCTGGAATAAACATGTAGCCGAAGCCCACGGGCGGGCGAAACTACAGTATGCACTTTGGTTGTTGCATAATAGACCTACGTCGGGTTATGTTTATTGCGAAATGATTAAGGCTAGGAAAGTTTTTAAATCTCGCCTGAGGTGGTGTCAGAATAACGAAAACCAAATAAAAATGGATATTCTTGCGTCACGTCATTCAAATAGTGATTTTCGTGGTTTCTGGAAGCACACTAACAGGTTGCAGTGTAGACCTGCCCCGCCCGTGAGTGTTGGCGGCGTGACTGATCCTGGCGAGATCGCTGATCTATTCAAAGATCATTTTTCTGTTACGTCCCCTCTGGGGCCGTCACAGTCGGCGCTGGATACTGAGGATGTAGTGAAAAGGGAGATTACGTTTGAAGTTAAAGATATTGCGAAAACGATCAATTCAATGTCTAAAGGTAAGTCCCCTGGCCACGATGGACTCAGTATTGAGCACCTGAAATTTGCTGGCCCGCACTTACCACGAGTTCTTTATATGTTGTATAACTTCTGTATAGGACATGGTTATGTGCCCAGTGATATGACGCGAACGGTGGTGGTGCCTATAGTCAAGAATAAAACCGGTGACTTCTCGGACAAGAATAACTATAGACCTATCTCGTTGGCGACTATCATATCGAAAATATTTGATAGCCTGCTTAATACTCAGTTAAACCGATATATTCAACGGCATGATAACCAGTTTGGATTTAGGCCGGGTTTATCGACGGAAAGCGCTGTGCTGAGTCTTAAGCACGCTGTCACTTATTACACTAATCGACAAACTCCGATAGTAGCATGCTTCCTCGACCTATCCAGGGCCTTTGACCTGGTTTCCTATGATCTATTGTGGAAAAAACTGAAAGAAGTTAACTTACCAATAGAACTTATTAACATCTTTAAGCATTGGTATGGAAGCCAGGTCAATAATGTTCGATGGGAAGGGGCGTTCTCGCGATCATACGGGCTGGAGTGCGGGGTGAGGCAGGGGGGGTTAAGCTCGCCAACGCTCTTCAACCTGTATGTGAACGAGCTGATAGGCGAGCTCAGTTGCTACTGAGCACCAGGGTCGGATGCCACATTGATGGTATCTGCGTCAACAACATCAGCTACGCGGACGACATGGTGCTGCTGAGCGCATCTGTTAGTGGTTTGAGGAGGCTTGTGGCTATATGTGAATCATATGCAGAGACTCACGGATTGGCCTACAATGTAACAAAGAGTCAGGTCATGGTATTTGAGGCCAGGAGTGGGCACCCTGTTACAATTCCATCCATTGTACTAAACAAATGCGTGTTACAACGAGTGCATACATTTAAATATCTTGGTCATGTATTGACTCCTGACCTCAAAGATGACGCTGACATTGAACGAGAGCGGAGGGCGCTGTCTGTAAGAGCAAACATGCTGGCCCGTAGGTTTGCACGCTGCTCAAGTAATGTCAAAATTACTTTATTCAAAGCATATTGCACTTCATACTACACGTGCAGCCTATGGGCTAGATACACACAAAAATCTTACAGTGCCCTCCGCGTTCAATACAATAATGCATTCAGGGTGCTTTTGGGGTTGCCTCGCTATTGTAGCGCATCAGGGATGTTCGCTGAAATGCAAGTTAACTGCTTTTACGCAACGATGCGAAAGAGATGCGCGTCCCTGGTGCGCAGGGTGCGGGGCAGCACCAACAGCATTCTAAGCATGATCGCTAGCAGGCTTGACTGCCGTTACGTAAATCATTGCTGCGCCATATCATCTGGCATGGCGCAGAAATGATTTGCGGCATAAATAAACAGTTCAAAATAAATAATTACTTAATAGAAATCATGTTACTAACATAGAATAAGTAATACTAACACATTGAGTCCATGGTCACTTGAATAAATGAATATTCTATTCTATTCTATTCTATTCTATTATTATTTAAAGTAAATGTTGCTATCCAGACATTGCATTATGGGATTTGACATAGTTGTTGTTATTATTAAAGGGATCCTGCACGAAATTTTGAATATTTATTGACGTGACAACGTCTTAAATTAGGTTGCGGCTGGGAGTCACTTATGAAAAAGTGTAACGCTCGGTAACGTTACGATGAGTCACCGAACGAGAGAGAGGCCCGCCGAATGCCTTGCGTCTCTCTCCCACTCAACTATGATCGGTCTGCATATTTGTTTTAAATATAATTCTTTTTATAAATAAATGTTTTAAATTGTTACTATTATTTCATCCTTCTTCCTACTATACGAATGAATATTCACATTAAAATTATTTTACCACTCAAAGTCGTTGTCACGTAAAACTTTCGCCCGTATACCGACTTTACAGGCAACCAATTTTTTTAAGTTACTTGTACTATGCGCTGAATCAGTTAAATCTTACATCATAAGAACTTACGTAAGTTAGCCTGATCATTGCACAAGGTCGTGGCCTTGTTGAAATTGGAAACAAATTCTTAAAACAATAACAAACAATACATAAATGTAATGACTCCTAAAAACATTTTTCTTTGACAACTTTCTTAATTTTACGCATGAAACAATAATTCTTACATGAAAATATTTGTATTGATATTCCGCAGGTCATTATAAAATTAAAATTAATTAAAATTATTCATCTTAAAAAAGTAAATTTTATTTGTTAACACAAGCGCGTGAACTTAGAATGGTATATCGAAAGACTCTTCGTCGATAGATAACTTCACACCGAAATCACCCTTATTCGACCGTTGGTTTTACGAAAAAATCCTTCATCGATAGATAATTTCACCGAAATCACTCTTAGCCGACCGTTGGTTTTACGAAAAAATCCTTTGCCGATAAAACGTTTCGCTTAAAGAATGTTTCGCTGATTCAACGTATCGCCAATTGATTGAACGTCTCGCCGATATCAACCTTCAACGATAGTTGGTTGATATCGGCGAGTCTATTTTGGTGATATTTGTACAGATCACAGACGTATGTTATACGTCTGTGGTACAGATACACTGGAGTAATATTTACTTTTTGGTTATTTAAATTGTATTTTCGTTAATATCCTTATTTAGTCCAATATTTTTTACATCAAAAATAAAAAGCCATTTTTTTCTGTTTACCAAGTATTGGGATCTATTATTAATTTACTTAATTGTTTTTGTTTTTGTGAAATTATTGTTTTTTTTCGTGTTGTGATTTTCTAATATTGATACCTAAATGGCATTTATAGTTAAAAATCATTAAATTAAACCGTGAATTTATTTCAACCGTGGTTTTATGTTATACCTTATGGTACATATTTATTCGTCACCCTGCCGTGCCGTCGAGACAGTGAGCGCAATCCCTTTATGGTGAAACGCTCATCGGCAAAATAGTCATTTCGGAAAACCAACTATCGTTGAAGGTTGAGATCGGCGAAACATTCTATCGGCGAAACGTTTTATCGGCGAAGGATTTTTTCGTAAAACCAACGGTCGACTAAGGGTGATTTCGGTGAAGTTATCTATCGACGAAGAGTCTTTCGATATCCCATTCTAAGTTTCAAGCGCGTGATGGTTTTGTACATTTCGCAGAATAAAAACATTGCTCTAATCAAATTACTCGTACTAGGTCTGAAACTTCAAAGCAGAATTGTTCTAATTTTGAATATGATTGATTTTGCTTTGAAGTTCATTAAGAGACTTATGTCAGTTTTTGCGATCGCGCAGCACCGCGCGGCACCCTCCTAAGTATCTTGCAAAAATTTAAATGAGTACAGTCGTAATTAACTTTAAATCATTAATTGTTAGTTAATTTAACTTGGCTGGCACCTTCGATCAACAATTTGTTGATCGACGGCTGGCACAACAAATCCGCTATTTTTATTTTTTTTAATTTGATATAGGTACTAACTCGACACTCATGCAATAAAGACGAATTTAACAAAATTGGTTCAGCCATTTTTAGGTAAGAGAGAACATAAAAACGAGCATACAACCCTACTTTTTATGTATTTAAACTTAAGTTAAAAACTTGGTTATTTAATACCTAATGTTTTTTATAAGGTAAGGTGGAGTAAGAGGGACGAGGGGGAAGAGGAACAGCATCACGTAAACATAAAACTATAAAGCCTAGCTCTGTGCCTACTCTGTCGATAAAACAAAAATTCGGGTGTACTTTCATGTTCTAACACAGATGGCGCTACGACACATTTAAGTGAGTTAAACAGAGAGAAAAAAAATCTGTTGTCAAACTTCAAAACTACGAGTGGGTGGTAGATTTTATATGTGCCTAAATAAACGATAAGACGATTTGTTAGAAGGCTGTTTTTGTTGGAGAGTGCAAAGTTCACGTGGAGCTTTTATTTTCCGACCTAATTTTGTTTGTAGCACGTGTTTACAATGATTTTTACATGTGATCAAAATCTTAACCTAAAAGTGCCAAGTGGGGTAAGAGAAACTACCATAATCGGAAAAGAAGAACATATGTTCCTCTTTCCCGGTTTCAGGGGCGACAAACCTTTTTATGGGAGATGAAATATGAATGATAATAGGTTATTTATAACCGACATTAAAACCGTATGAAAGTTCGCGATTTACTCAAAAACTGCTGTACCTACCGATTTTGGTGATTCTTTCACATGCATAATCTTCATTTTTCTGGAAAGATTTTAATGTACAATACACTAGCTTTTACCCGCGGCGTTGCTCGCGAAGGTGTCTCTTAAATATCGTTCGTTTTGAAGAAAATAAGTTAGCCTACTTGCTTTTGTACCAACCGATTTTTAGTAGGTAATTGTTAAAAAGTTGTATTAGTAATAAATATAATAAGTAGATAAAATAATATTTAATATGTAGGTATAAATAAATACCTATACATGAATTAAAATATTTCAAAAAATGAACCAGCTTAAATGATATGATATGATATGATATGAACACTTTAAAGTATAAATGAAATTTTAAAATGATAATTTATATCTCTAAATCTAAACTCAACTTATTCAGTGCAAGCAGAGTTAATATTTATGATTTTGTTTTTAAAAAGTTTGTAGATTTTAGAAAATTCGTTTGTAAAATTTAATGACGTTTGCTATTTTTAGTTACTCGTATATTGTAATAAGTGCTCATTGGCAATAGGTACTTATTTTTTTAATACACTTTAATTGATTTTATTTCATTAAAAGCTAATTCTTTTGTTTTTATTTTCAAAATCGTTTGCAAATTTGCCACCTCTGACCATACCATATATGTTCCCCTTACCCCAAATTTTAATTTTCTCGATATTACGCAAAACTAAACCATATTTTTACTGCGATTAACTCTCAATTTATTTGACTTGACAATCACATTTAAAATATGTGAAGACCAATCAAAAAAGGTTAGTTTTAACATGAAAATTTTAGGTTGTTCCTCTTTCCCCATATCTGGGGTAAGTGGAACATTTTGAATACTCAACATCATTGACAGATTTGTCCGTAAGGAATCGATTTGTATGTTAATTTAGTATTAAGTTAACTTCATTAGGTATACATATTTTCTAGTAATATTAAAATTAAACTGTGTATTTACTGGCTGGAGCTCATAATGTTAAAATATCAGTAAACTTTGTTCCTCTTACCTTACACTAAAATAAAACTTTGGTTTTAAGATAAATTAATTGTTAGATTCAATAGGTATGTATTTTGTTAATGTTATTAATAATATTTGTGTACATTGCATGCCCGATCATGGGCAAACTATTTAATTATTCATTCATTTGTTTTTCGCACTGTTATCTTTTTTCAACAATATATTTCTGTTGTTAAATTCATTAGTGGAAACTTTAAATGCTAATGTATTATCTATAAATTATTGTTTATATGTGTAATAATGAAGCTGTATGTTTCCTTATACAAAAAAATAAAATAAAATATTTTAAGAACTTGTTACACAGTCCAAGCAATAAAGAAATTCTATTCTGTTCTATTGTTGTGAGCAGAGATTGTATATTTTCTGTTACATGTTCATTTGTTCAAGTGTAAAATAAGCATTACAATATCAATAATAAATAATTATTTTATAAAAATATTAACGATTATTTGATTTAGAATTTTGTGACAACCCTTGCATATCGGCGAACGACCGCGTGAACCTAAGCGAGCGGCGGCATCGCCCCACATCAAAGGCGTTGCCCTACTGTATGAATAGTAACACTGTGGTAATGCTCTAAGTAAGTCACTCATTATCATCAGTCATCAGTTTATGCTTTATTCAATGAACTATTCTACTACGACTGAAGGGCTAGTATCCGTGGTCATAAAATAAATTAAATAAAAAAATCATCACCTGTTGTTACTTGTTGTTGTCAGGACTTCTTAGCGGGAAAGTGAAGCGTCATGTATGCAGCTTTGTTTTATTTTCTAAAATTTGTGTTTTTTTGAACATTAATGTGTAATAATAGTGGATTATTAACCGTTAAGTGTTTGTGAACGTGCATGAGTGTTGGCAAATGAAACAAAACAGTGCAACATCACTTTTCAAATTCTCTCAAGAAGTCCGCGTGAGATCTCAGTAAAGTTCAACATCTTTACTGAGGACTCAAGGGATTTGGGGAATATCATTTATCATTCATCATCGTAATCACCACTCATTAACATCTAGGGGAAAAATAAATAAAATACTAATGACTAGGCAGTATGGTCTCTGACCTTAGCCTGTTCCTTCACGGAACAAATATTTATAAAAAAAATCATGTCATGTCATGTGTCAATGTGTCATTCATGTTGTCTTGTAAAATGTAAACTAAAAGTTATTTTTATTGTTTTCATCTTTGCTGCGAGAGTTGGCTTGATAATCATACATAACTTAATATATTTTTTAAAACACATGGTTACTATCATAGAGAAAACTTTAAATTCCAATGGCTACTCGCGAGATACTTACTTTACAATTTGGTCACTATTCCAACTATGTAGGTGCTCACTACTGGAACATTCAGGAACTCAGCTTTGACTACACAGGCACCAAGGAAAATGAAATTAACCATGATATATTATACCGTGAAGGGCAAACAGCAAAAGGTGAAGTAACCTACACTCCCAGGCTGCTTCTGGCAGATTTAAAAGGATCTTTAAAAACTTTGCCAGCATCTGGAGGGCTACCATCTGAAACACAGACAGAAGACCCCCTATGGGATGCTGTAGAAACCGTAGAAGAACCAGTATCTCAGAGAAATCAATTCCTAATAGACATTGATACTGAAAAACCAAATTTAGAACAGAAGCAGTATAATTTTGAGGAAGATGTAAAAACGTGGACTGATTTCTTATATCCTCGGTTACATTCCAGATCTGTGAATGTTGTTAAAGAATATACACATGGTGCTGAAAATGTAGGGTTATTTTATTTAAATTATTTTTTTTGTTGTAATATTACTTTTGTGATCTTTAAGCTTTTCTTGATAGTAAATACCAGACTAGGTTTACCACATATCTATGAAAACTTTTATATTGTTGTAAAATAAGACCCAGCAGCATCCATGTCTAAGTTTGCAATCTTACAAGTTTCTACTAATAACTGGATTGGTTACCCAATTTATTATTAATAATAATTTATAATAATATTATTAATTTTGGTGAAATCCAAATTTCTAAAGCTTTCCTATAGCTTTACATTTAAATTGATACATTTTTCTTATTTATGGCATTTAAAAAAAAAACAATTTTGTTGCAGGAAGGTTTTGATGTCTACAATACTGGCAGAGCATTATGGAAACATGATTTTGGTGATGTGTTCTCGGATAACATCAGAAAATATGTTGAAGAGTGTGACAGCATACAAGGTTTCCATGTGAACTTTGATTGCACTGATGGCTTTTCGGGACTTGCAATAGGCTGTATAGAACATCTAGCTGATGAATACACAAAGCCTATTTTGGCGCACCCAATTATAGCATCATATTTCGATGACAATAAATCATCTACCCAAGAAGAGAGAGATAAGGCTAACCTAATGGATTCTGCAAGACTTGTCAATACTGCTCTATCTATTTTAGAATTATCTGAACATGCTACTCTGTTTGTACCACTTTGTACAGGGGAAAAAGGATGGAGAAAACCTGGCAGCCCCAGATTGTTTGAACATGTTAATTACAACTCGCAAATGTACTATCACTCCTCAGCGTTGTTAGCATCAGCTTTAGACACACTCAGTCAAAAGTACAGGCACAAGAGTAACATTTATACTATATCTGATATTGCTGCAGATATGACCGGATATGGAAGGAAAATGGCGGCTGCGTCTCTAGGCATTCCATTTGCATTTAATGAATCACAATATCTCATAGAACACCTTGATGCTACCACAATACCTATTTACTCATCAATTACCCCCAGTTGTAAGATAGCTACAGATAAACTATTCCAGTTAATAACTGTGCGAGGTATTCCAGAACATTATTTAAAAGCACCTCCAAAAGAAGCTAAGGAACAAGCAAATTTACCAGCATACAGATGTAATAGTGTTAAGGAAATGTTTGAACTCTATTTCCAAGCAAGCAATTTCCTTTCAGCAACTAATGTTACAGTTGCTCAAAAGCCTTTGGAGCTGAAGACTCCATTCCCCAAAATATTATCTAACAACCTGAATAAGTATGGCTTTGTTAGAGATAGAACAGGACAGGACAATACACAGGAAACTGTTGAAAGCTGTGCAGTTATAGCTGGCTACCATAATGGAAACTTTCTAACAGACGTAATAGAGAAGTTACACAGGGAAGTTGGCAGAATTAAGTTTACAAAACTTCACAAATTTAGAGAAGAAGGGTTGGAAGCTGCTGATTATCAAGAAAGTTTAGATAAACTCGCTGAATTTAAAGATAACTATGAAGATGATTTTGAATTATAATAAATGAGTTAAATCTGTAATGTAAGTTCCTTAGTACATAAATAAAAGAAGCTACAAATAAAATTCATATAACTTTATTTTAAGATGATTTAGATAAAATAAATCATTCCCCAACCACACTCTCAATTGTACACATTTATACAAAACATAAGTCAACTGCGATCACGTTGAACGCTCCAGAGCTCTCTCCTT
Source organism: Scoparia ambigualis (assembly GCA_963921215.1). NCBI lineage: Eukaryota > Metazoa > Arthropoda > Insecta > Lepidoptera > Crambidae > Scoparia > Scoparia ambigualis. The sequence continues at coordinate 29,177,207 of OY992506.1, forward strand.
CATCCTCGTTATAAATGCTGCACCTTTGTTCTTTCTGAAGTTTTCGTATGGGTCGTTCAGGTTTACTCCTACACCTGCAATGCAATTACGGCAGTTAGACAGAGCACATTAAAACTATATAGCTCTCCATCTGGCGAGCTAGGTTCTATGCCATTAGAGAGTAAAAAATTAGTCAGGAAGTAACCAAAACAAGTGTTTTTAAATGGATATTATTTAAACTATCGCCAATTTAATTAGTTTTTCACTCCTCTTGCTCAAAAAGACCGTCATTGTAGCGTTCTAGAGCGAGGCTAAAATAGCTTTTCTTGCCCTAGGGGAAAAAGTATTTTTTTTTTAATTTTTGTCTGTCACATGACAATGAGCCTACAAAAACAAAAAGTAGTCTTATGTAGAATAATCATGAGTAAAGACTCCGACTTATTACTGTTTACATAAAATCAATAACTTTTTTGAGATAGTTATTAGTAATCATTTAAATCTATGGACAACACAGACCACGCCCACACAGTCCACACTTCAGCAAGAAACAACTGCACAGTCTGCACATGTGCTCAGGTGGTGAGCCTTTAGCCCGTTAGTCGCTTTTACGACACCCAAGGGACTAGAGGGGTTGGTAGTATTATTTTGTTGAGCCCATCGCCGCTCTATGCTGTTGGATGTATGTGCAGTCTTTAGTCCATTAGTTGCCATTTACGACACTGAAGAGAAGAGAGTGGTTGGTAGTATTATTTTGATGAGCCCATCGTCGTTCTATGCTGTTGAATGTATGTGCAGTCTTTAGTCCATTAGTCCCCTTTTACGACATCGAAGAAAAGTGAGGGGTTGGTAGTATTATTTTGATGAGCCCATCGCCTTTCTTTGCTGTTGGATGTATGTGCAGTCTTTAGTCCGTTAGTCGCCTTTTACGACACCCAAGGGAAGAGATGGAAAGACTGCATATACCTACTATCCAACAGCATAGAGCGGCGATGGCATCAAAATAATATTACCAACCCTTCTCTTCCCTTGGGTGTCGTTATTGTGTTTCTTAACCTTTTGAGCGCCAAAGTCTTCTATAATTGACCAGCACTTGCGGGTAGTGATGGTAAATTCCCGAGAATGTTCTTTCAGTGAGAACTTTGCTGTTAAGTTCTCGAGAATATTCTTTTGGAAGAGAATTTAAGAGAATTTATAAATTGGATGGCTATCTCAATAATCTATTTAAATTAATGGAACTGCGATTGTATTTCTGCTTTATTCATAAATATTTCACATTTTAATTTTTGTTTTTCCTGAGGTTAAATTCTTCTAAGCGAGAATATTTCGAAGAAAATTCTGAGTGACGGAGGCCTGCCTCTGGGTCTGAAACCGGTGGCTTAGCCACTAGACCACGGAAGCGGTACATAAAAAATATTGCGCTGTAAACATAAAATCAATTTTTAATCGCAAGGTTATCGGCAAAAATGATGTTGCTGTGATAATTATTAGCATTATTAGCTAAATAAACTGAGATACCTACTTATTTTATACAATACTGCCATCGTTGTTCAAAACCTCAAATACATATTTTTTTCCTAAAAATAAGAAAATCTTTATCCAATTTTAAATTCTCTTAAATTCTCCTTGTTCTGAGAATATTCTCAATTAAAAGGAAAATTCTACAATATTCCCGATTAGAGAATATTCTCACTTGGAGAATTTTCTCGCGACCCATCACTACTTGCGGGCCCTGTGCGCCAACGACATCTATAGTTGACAAAAAACCCGGCTTACAAAAACATTAATTAAATGGGTTGAAAAACTATTACTGGTATTTTTTTTCCTACATTCGGCAATAAAGAATATCCCTGCAACATATGAGTATAAAAACAAGTCTCTTAGAGCCATAAGAACTGACAAATATTGAACTACAAAACATGGTTTTTTATCTAAGCAAATACTATGTCCAACACGCCAAAGTCGTCTACTCTTGACCGCTAGTGCTGTACTGCGGAAGGTAGTTTTATTGTAAATTACCTATTCAAAATTCAAGTAAAACGTGTTATTTTATTTTATTATTATTGTTATTTAATAAAATGAAATGTAAGAAAACTAACACTACCATAGCGTACCGTAGCTCAGCTACATGAATAAAGAATCATCAAATCAACTTCACCTAATAAATCCAATATGACAACTCTGGCGCATCCCTAGCGCGTCATCAATAACCAGTTCAGCGTTGCCAGACGTGCGATAATTATCGTAGATCCACGATAATTTCGAGGGGCATGCGATAAAAAATAATAATGAAGTATCGCACGATATTTTGTATAATTCGTCGACTTTCCACGATATTTTTTGTCAGTTCTACGATAATTTTGTGACAAACCTGGTTTAGCATCATTCGTTCAGTCACAGTTTGGAAATAACGAAATTTAAGGTACCACAGTCAGTCCTTTTTCTAGGCGATTAGCATTTTTTTTTTTTTTTAGCTCGTGACGTTGGATGTTACCATATTTGGAGTGCCCAGTCGTATAAATTCTGTCTTTTTGAATGCGATAAAAACACGATAATTTTGCAGTAAATCTAGGATACTTTTGATCTACGGATCTGGCAACACTCAACCAGTTCTCTGGGCGCCGTGGTCACGGATAGACGATAGCCTGATGACGTCATAAGCGCATAGTGAGGAAAGTAGTGCAGTGCAACTTGAGCGATTCATTAGAACTTTTTCGCATTTTGGAAGGCGTCGATGATGACGACGAATTTTCGGAATCTGATTCAATTATTGAAGAAGATTTAGAGGTAAGTAAGTGTATGCAAATTCTTAATAAATTAAACTTTATTTCTGTTATTATGCTTATACTATACTAGACTTTATATATATTACTATTTATGTTAACAATTGTTTTATTACATTTTGTTTAATTGTATGTAATGTAAGTAATTATAATTAATATTCGAAACAAAATAACTCCTTGCAACTCTTGTAAGCCTAGGTTATTTCGTTAATTACCTACATTTTTAAAGTTTTTGTTTTCGAGTTTAAAATAACCCATATCAACTTAAAAATCTAAACAAAGGTTTTTCTAAGGCGAGCAGCAATTTTAGTTCGTAACGGTTGCGAAAAAAAAGGACGAAATCACTATAAAGATGTTTAGGTAGGTATCATCTCGAGATCACGCGAGCGGATACTTCTCATTCTCATGTGTTTGGTGTATTTTTATAATTCTACGATAGTTAATGTACCTACGAGGGGCGTTCAAAATATTCTCGGTATTGATACGTTACAACCTCTTTTATATATATATTTGTTACTGGCCGCTAAGATTCATCCATTGACATTAAAAAAAAGTAAAATTGGAACCGAGATGTTCTTTTGTTTTTCTGCAATTGCCGAACAAACATGAACACCATGAGCGAATTAACAATTTTAACGAAATTAGAGCACCGATCCGTCATAAAATTCTTGACAAAACAGGGTAAAAATCAAAAAACCATAAAAGAGGAAATGGATTGTGTTTACCGTGAGTCTGCTCCTTCTTTATCTACTATTCAAAAATGGTCAAGCGAATTTAAGCGTGGAAGGGAGAGTATTGAAGATGACCCTAGACCTGGCCGGCCTGTAGTGGCTACCTCACAAGAAAATATTGATAAAGTGGAAAAACTTATATTGGAAGACGGCCGAGTGAAGGTAAAATCTATAGCTCAAGTAACCAATCTCTCTATTGGTACCGTACATGACATTATACATGACCATCTTAATATGTCAAAAGTAAGTGCAAGATGGGTTCCGCGAATGCTGACGCTTCTTCAAAAGGATATGCGTGTGGCTTGCTGTTCAGATTTTATCGACCTGTGTGGTGAAAATCCCGATGAGGTGCTGCAAAAAATAGTTACTGGAGATGAAACCTGGGTTCATCATTATGACCCAGAGAGCAAACAGGAGCCCATGCAGTGGCACATTAAGGGTTCAGCTCATCCCAAGAAGTTCAAGGTAATCCCGTCAGCTGGCAAGGTCATGGCCACAATATTTTGGGATTGTGAAGGAGTTTTGCTTATCGATTATAAAGAAAAAGGTGTAAATATCACAGGGCAGTACTACGCTAACGTTATACGTCAATTAAGAGATGCGATCAAAGAAAAGAGGCGAGGAAAGTTAACCAAAGGTGTTCTGCTTCTGCATGACAACGCCCCTGTCCATACTGCTCATATTGCCGAGGCAGCTATTGTTGAATGTGGGTTTGAAACTGTTACTCATCCACCCTATAGTCCGGACTTAGCCCCAAGCGACTTCTTTTTGTTCCCCAATCTTAAAAAGGATCTGCGTGGAAATAAATTTTCTGACGATGAAGCGTTGAAGACGGCCGTGGAGGAGCATTTTTACACCAAAGATAAAAAATATTTTTATGAGGGATTAAAAAAAATAAATGATCGATCTTATAAGTGTATGAACATAGGGGGGGAGTATATTGAAAAATAAAAATATCAAACTTTTCGTACTTGTTTGTTTTTATCCACATACCGAGAATATTTTGAACGCCCCTCGTACATAAAGGTATAATATAATAGCGTAATATTCTTTACAGAAATAAATCTCTAAAACCATAGTTCAACATAATCTTTCAAAAAATAGGTATGTAACCGTGAGTAAGCATTAAGGTCTAAAATAGCGGGTAAGTAGGTATATCGACTTGCTAACTTTCGGCATTACACTCGTTCCGAAAAGTATTTTGAGTACACTAAAAACGATATATTGATAAGGATTAAAGATCTAAAATAGCGTATCAGCAGGCCCGTGTCATTACGTAATACGGTCGATTTATATACCTACACGCTCGGTCCGCGCGCGGAGACAATTTAGTAGTGTCACGCACGTAGTACGCAGAACGCGACCGACGCGGCAGTTTGTTTCTCGTTTACTTTATTTTCGCAAGTGGATAGTTCACAGGATGGTGAAACAAAAGTTTTACTGTTCTGCATTCGGATGCACTAAGACGAAATTTAAAGATAAGAATTTAACCTTTCACAAAATCTGTTGCCGTCTGCACTTACTTAACATAAGCACATAGTAAGACATAGTAACACAAGTAGATTCAACAGAGTAATAATACGGATAGTTGGGCGGTGAAAAATAATCGATGTCTTTCTAGGTATCGATTTCGAAATTGATACATTACGTGCGACTCGGGTACATCTCTATGGAAGAGGCAATACAGGATGGCCAGCTGCGCCGTTGTCGTCCAGTCGTGACAATGAAGACATCACTATAGAGAATAGTGCTGTGGTTTAACACCATTTTATTTTCAAGGCTATGCTTTTATTTATGTACTAAGTACATATATACAAAGAGAGGAAGATGGCACAACATTAAATTAAACATCCCAGATTATAAGTAGTCATTTATTGTGTGTTACCAATATATTGACTCTTGGCAGCACTATATTTTTCGTAGGTATTTTTGTTTATTTTATGCTCTGGCGTGCAGGGCACAGGAATGCGTTTATGGCGTGGCGCCCAAAAGGTAAAATAATAGGCTTTGCCCGCAAAATAGTAGATTTGTCATCAAAATAGTCACCAAACAATATAAAATTAATTCCACAATAAATCACCTAAAATCATGGAGATATAGGGGGTCTAGTACCAAATAAATGTCTTTGTATGTAGTAAAAGCTCTTTATTCGCGGGGTATATGTTCCAAAAATATGCCCCGAATACAGAAACCGTGAATGCGGAATGGTAATTTATATGGGATTATATGGGATACGTTCCTAGGTGACAAAATAAAAAAAAAACAAATATATAAAAAATTCAATTTAATTAAAGTTTTTGAATATTTTGATTAAATTATCTTAAGGCTTGCAATGGTTTGAAGAATTTTGTAATTTTCTCTTGCTTGGCAGTTTTTAAAAGCTCCTTCAATTCAGACTGATACGCAGCAGTCGCATTAGCAATTTGCCTCTTAAAAATAAGACTTCGTTCCATCGACGGATCAATGTTCATAAAGGAATCGCAGAGCTCATTTGCCATTCTTAAAGCTTCACTAAGATTTTTCAAATTAAATGTCACGTTTCCAGTGCTTCTTGAAGCAAAATCCACGGCGATATCATTTAACAACATACTTTAAGCAAAGTTGTAATAAGATCTATTTTACTTTTTTTATTAGTCCATTTGACGGCATTTACAAAGAATATTGGGTAGTGTCGGTAGCGGGGTGCGACATCCTTTGACAAGAGGCGGCAGTGCTAAGGCGGCGCGATCAATTAGATCCGCGAATAAAGAAATTTTTAGCCGCGAATATAGGAATTGGATCGCATTTTTTTAATCCGCGAATAGTGAAAACGCGAATGAAGGAAGAGCGAATAAGGAGCTTTTACTGTATTATAATAGGTCTGTCCTAATAAGTATTTAAGCAAACTAATTTAAAGATATCAACAATAAATCATAATTATACTATATCACTAGAAAATTTCTTAAAGTTCCAAAAATAAATTTAGGGTTGTCGTCATCATCGTTTCAACCAAAAGAGTCTACTACTTAATGGACATATGCCTCCCCCAAGGATCTTAATTTCCACAGATAGTATAAATATATTTAAATAAAATTTCTAGCAGAGTAGTAAATGAAACACTTAATTAAAGTCAAATAATCAATATTTATTGTTAAAAATAATAATCACTGAATAATCAACGCTGGTTTGGATTTTGAAGGACGCCTGTTTTTCTTTTCTGGCCGACAAGCGCCGCGCATCGTATGATCGTACCTAGTTAAATACTACGACTAGAGATGGGTTAATAGCCCGATTGTTTGGATTATTAGCGATTATAATCCATTTATAGCCATTATTAGCCATCCATTGGCTAATAACCCCGCGCTATTAATAGTTTTGTACAATTTGATTGATTGAACCTTGAAATGTTTGAAAATTTTCGGAACCTTGCTCTCAAAAATTAAGAAATTGAAGAAATCACCTGTGACAGTGATGCACATGAACAACTAAATACACAGGATGAGGATCTGACGGACCCATTACAGCCCGATCAAATGTTACATAATATATTATCGAACCTTTCGAAGACGATTCTAGTGAATGTAGCATTAATTAGAATGAAAAATATTTTCTTATTTTAGGTAGAAATGTAAAAAAACAACATGAAAAAGCAAAAAAATATTATACTTACCTAAAAATCGTCGCAAATGATAGACAATTAGAAAAAAAGAAAATCGTTGTACATAGCTAATAAAAAATTTCTAAAGGGGCCAGGTTAATTTTAAATTTCTTACTTTATTATATTTGTATTGACTAACTAATAATAACGACGATAATAAAAAGAAACTAACCTGACAGTCCTAAAACTGAAAACCATGAAGGGAAATTTTTAATGATTACTATAATATTAATAGCAGGGTTAGGTAGGTACCATCCGAAATCGGGTATTAATGGCTATTAATTAACTGCTTTTAATCCAATATTAGCCAAATGATAATAATCGGATTATTAGCACTACCCATCTCTAACTACGACCCATCGTTGAGACCGGAATGGTCAATTTTTAAAAGCGCGCCAGTTTGTCTTTGCCTCTTTGAACATATTTTCACTAAAATTATAAACAGATGTATTAAATTGGTAACGAATACTATTATTTTAATAACTGAACGAAATAAAATGTAACTACTGTGTTGGTGACAAAATAACAAATAAAAAGGAGTCGCAGTCAGGGATCGATAATCGATTTATTTGGTGACAGATTTACCAATCTGAGCACAAAGCTATAACTTATGTAATAAAACTATTATTATAAGAACGAAGTTTATATTCATCTAATGCACTACAATTTTATTGGTAATCCATTTCTTATTTTACACATATATTAACATTAATTTGATAATTCGCCTTCGGCCGCGTATGATACCAGAGTTTGGTAACCAGTATCATACGAAGAAAAAATGATCGTCATAGGATACCGGTGTCCAATGAAGACGTTTTTTTACTTTTCTGATACCGAGTATCAACTCAGGAAAATATCAAATAATTACAAGGGAGTACTTAACATTTCCTCGCATGTAACTGATAAGCATGCCATGTGCATTGATATATCACCTCTTTTGATATCAATGCACTGGCACTTTAGATAACTGAAGTTGTTATAACAATTGTTGTCAATGTCAGTGTATTAGAATAACAAGTAAGTAATTATTCATTTCATGATTTTAATATAGGACATTATATTATACTCTTTATATACTCTTTGATTTTAATCTACAACGAATTAATTTCCGCGTTGCCTGTTATCCAAATGAGTAAAGAAATTGAATTTATCTCTACGAAGAGAGGAGGAAGACCACTATTACGTGATGGGCGCAAGTACCACAGGAAAAAAACTTACTCAAACGACTCTACCTTTTGGCTTTGCCACAATATTAATAATGGATGTACAGGGAGTGTTACACTAAATGTTAAAAATGAAGTCGTAAAAATAAAAACCTACAAGGAAAATTGCAAACAAGACTTTGCAAAAAATAAAATAATGAAAGAATTAGATAATTTGATAGAAACATGTAGTCATAATTTTGATAGTATTCAAAAACAATATGAAAATATGGTGTTCAACCTGGAAGAAGCAGGACTTGACTTTGTACGGGAAATCCCTAAATTCCAAAACATCAAAACTGGATTGTATAACGAAAGAAATAAAGTATTAGGAGCAGCAAGATTGAGTAGCAAATCTTCGATTGAAGCCCGATAAATTCAAAAAGTTCTTTATACATACCTGGGAACACTTTTTGTTTATCTGAGAACGAAAATATTTCGTGGCGATAAGATCTATTTATAAGGTGATACAACTTGATGACAAATATAAATTTTGGTGACAAGAAATATAGTCCCCTTTTTAAATTGCCACTCCAGGGCCCTTATTCTGTAACGATTCCTTGTTTCAAAACCACGGTTATTCCTTAAAAAGTTACGATATCTTCCCAAAAACGTATGCGTTTGACGTTTGTGCGCGGTAAGGTTTAGGTGTGGAATCTATAGATTGCGATAGAGAATCAGGGCCCAGGAGGTTACGCGGACTGAGACAAGACAGCGGGGGGACTGCACTGATCGGCAGCGAAGCAAATGGTTCTATTAGCAGGATATTTTATTGTTTACAGTGAAAACAATGTAGGTTTTGAAAATTTTAAAAAACAATAGCTGGCTCATATTTTGTTACGTTATTTCGGAAAGTTTCATGATTTAACATAAAGTTTTTGTGAATGCTAGCGGTTTTTTGTTTTGTTTTAGAACCAATTTTGCAATTTTTTTCTATCGAGATCTTTTTATACAATCGTATTTTTACAAAACATAGTCAAAAGTCAAATTATTTATTCAATGTTAACCTTTACAGGCGCTTATTGACGTCAATACTAATAATAATAAAATAAAAAACAGTTAACTAACTTGTAGTTAAAACTTAACAACTAATATAACGAGCAATAGTCTGTGCCAGACAAATGCGCATCGCTACCCCCAGTACCACTGCACGCCGAAAAAGAATCGCGTCGAACCGAAATAGTACTTGGGGTCTATTCTCAACTTTAATTACAAAATTGATGCACTAAGTTTGATTTACCTAAAAATCTTGCAAAACAATTTGAAGTAGTATGGACCATAACAGCCGTACTCAGAGATGTCAATTAAGTTTTAATGGCAATAATTAAGTCTATTGGTGTCACTTTCTTTAGTAAAGTGCTAAATAGAGAAGGAAAGACATTTAACCCATCGAACGATTTAGTCACACGGTTTGTGACTCGAAACTCGATCTCTCGCGCGCTTTGGTAACGCGCCACTCGTTCAAATTTTAGCGGTCTGATTGGCACTAGCGGTGTTTCCGTTTAGCTTAAAATATTATTTGGTTCGTATGGGGTAACTTTTATTTAGGAACCATTTGACGACTCGGAACGTAAGTCAGAATATTATAGAAAAAAGTCGAACGTTTTTTTTGTCAGTTGTCGCGTCATTCATTTTGTATTTGGTTTAGGTGTATTGTTCAAAATGCTCGGCGAAAACGGCGAGTAATCAAGTAATCATATATAAAGTATATATTTTAATACTTAGAAAAGAATGTAGATTGTGTTAAAATAATAGTTATTGTAGAATCAGTGTTTATCTTTGTAAAAAAGTCATGAACTTTTGAAGTGTGATTTTTACGTAACCGTGTGTGAATAGGTTTTTTCGTCAGTAAGAAATATAAATAGAAATGTGTAAGTTTGTCGATTACATACAAAGTTATTGATAAAATCACATTTTATTACCAAATAACTAATGTAACTAATAACAAATGAAAACAACGAAAAAACAAAAAATCGCGGCCTCAGTTCGGTGATGGCCGCCGTTAGGTATTTGCCTATGGGGTGCATATTATTGTGAATAACTAAGTCAATATATTGTGACTTCAAAGCCTGAAATGTGAATACCGGTAGAAAGGGGCTATTTGGTAACCGTGGGGCATTTTGGAAAAAAATAATATTTTTGAACGAACGCAAACAAATTAAAAATAATAAACGTAAACGCAACCTATTTTTTCTCTAACAGTTGGTACTCCGTTATCTGTCAATCTCTACCAATCAGAGAGAAGAACACCGCGCGTGTGATGTTATTAAACTACATTTAGCGAGAGTCTGTCAATGGTAATACAATTTTCGTGTTGAAACTTTTAGGTTGGAATTATTATTTGCAAACATATTTTTAAGACTGTGGTAAGTTTTATTGTTTATTTAACTACAATTCAAATAAAGGATTATAATAAAGTTTATTAAGCTATTTCAATATATTTAAAATAATACAACTTTTTTTAAATGTGGCTTTTTGGAAGCTGATATGGGGTTATTTGGAAATTTTAACCAGCCCCATATCCAAATTGCCTTGCACCATATGGAGTATGTCTTACTTTTTATTTTACCTCATATTACACCTAATTCGTTATTTACAGATACTACATTAGTTTCAAAGTACCAAGAACAAAAAAGCGTAGCTAGGGGTAGAAGGGCTCCGCATCAGGCAGACTGCCACTGGCTCCAGGATAATGGAGATCCCAGGAACATCCAGTGGACCTAAGGCTGATGCTCTGGCGACCAAGGTCCTCAGCACGACCGCCACAGTAGTGAAGACCACTCGGTGCGTGGACATCAGGGTTCCGGGCTTGGATGATTCCATCCGGGCCGAAGAAGTCGTCGCCGCCTTGGATAATCAGTTTTGGGCCAGGCGCGATAGGCTCCGTTCTGGTCCGGTGTCCTGTGGGGGCCGCTAAGGGTATTGTGGAGTCAGGCCGGCTCCTGGTTGGTCCCTGGCAAAGTGGAGCCAGTATCGTGGCTTTGGAACCGCTGGCAATGAGGTGCTTTAAGCGTATGAACTTTGGGCACACTCGGCAGCGGTGCCCAGTCGAAGTTGACCGCACTGACACGTGCTACAATTGCTGTCAAAACAGCCACAAAGTGTCGCGGACATGAGCTGCGCAGTCTGCGTCGCTGCTAATTTGCCCTCTGGGCATATCATAGGGGGAAGGATCCGCTTCCCCATCAGTTCATTGGACAAGGGCTACTTCAAGGGCGCCATGGCGTTTGCCCAAGGAGGTTGAGTTGCAAGAAAGTTAATGTTAAGTACGGCCCATCTCAACTTCTTCTAGACTAATTTAAACCACTCCGGAGCTTCACAAGACCTATTAGTGCAGCACATTATGGAGTGGGGTTTGCACGCTATGGTTGCCGCTGTGTCATCCAGTCCAAATTGCACTGTGGACACGACCAATACAGTGGCCATCGGAACCCCTACGGGCGCTGTCCACTCCCTTCCCCTCTCAATTAATGAGAGGGGTTCGGGATTTGTGGCGTGCGCCTGGGGGAAATAGCTCTCGTAGTGGTATATTTCTCCACAAACGGGGAGTTGTCAGACCTGGAGTATTTTCTCCGGAACCTGTGCGTGGACGTAAGACGCTTGGCGCCGACCCAGGTCTGGACATACATAGGGGACCTGAACTCCAAATCCACGACATGGGGTTGCTCTTTTTTATTTTGTTCCAAATTAATTTTTAAGTAAAAATGTTAATTATTTAGTGTCTAGACTTTTGCATTATTTGTAAATTTTTAAATGTATGTTACCAAATATCGCCGTCCGTGTTTATATTGAAATAAAAACGGTTTATAAAGATATTTTCTGTCACTTTTTATTCATACTAAATAACCCCACCCTGGGGGTTATTTAGAAAGGCACCTTCTTATTTAAAATAAACCTTACTGTTTGTTCATTCTGTTTTTTTATTTTTGTATTTTTATAGAGTTATATCTAAATTAAGCAACACATACTTTTTTGTCTGTTAAAAATCAAAGGAAAAATAAATATTTAAATTTTATCCCTACTTTTTTACCAAATAGCCCCGTTCTATGGTACTTGAATAAGTGTACTTTGTGGTGTTAGTGTAGTTTTGAGTGAAAGTGTAGGTACGCTGCTATGAATAACATTCATCATAATTTAATCATCACCTCATGTAAGTTTTTAAAAAAAAAATTTAAATTTTTATCAAAGTGATATAGTGGGGCACTAGAGGGCTTTTTTTTTCTTTTGTACGTATCGATCGCTTGATGGGGTAATTGTCATTAAAACTTCATTGACGTCTTTGAGTGGAGCAGATACACTCAGTTGCAAGAACTATTTTTAAAGTTAATCCTCCATTAAACATATTGCTGTCTTTTTTGTACGCTAGACGCAGAAAAAGACAGCAATACATTTAATGAAGCATTAACTTTAAAAATTGTTCCTGCAACTGAACGTAAGTGCCTTACAATTACAAATAAACAAAAAATATAATATTAGGTATGTTACGCATAGCTTTATTCCATGTTTTGTTCCTGTCATGTAAACGTAATTTCAAATTAGAGTAAAAATGACAAAACACGGACCAACTATTCCGACCTTATTCTCAGTTTATTTGTAAGGCACTTAATATTTGGACAGGACGTCTGTCAGGTCAGCTAGTATAAAATAAGATACACTTGCGCCCGTACCCTGAATCGTTCCAATGTTAGTTTAGGTACTGCCGAAGCAAGTACGACAGACACGGTTTACCCGAGCCGAGGTACCGTGCCCCATAGAGGCGCCCTCGGGTTTCCCGCTCTCGAACCAACTCGAACCCCCAGAGAATCTTTGGGTTCAGAGACTCGCTTGCGGCGAGATGCCATCCCCCGCCAGAAACCCTCAGGGGAATTTCGGTGTCACGGCTTGAGGAATCTGTAAGTTTCTCGCCGCCCCTAAACAAGCCCGGTTAAGAGGGTTTACGCATTTCGGTTTTCCATACAAACTTCCAAGTTGAAATTTTTTAAAACCAATAAACCAATCCGTGCTTCGGAAGGCACGTTAAGCCGTTGGTCCCGGTTGTTGTCGTAAGATGACAGTCGTTAAAACCCACCAACCCGCATTGGGCCAGCGTGGTGGGTTATGGCCCAATATCCCCACGTGCAGTGTCCACGTGGGAGGCCTGTGCCCAGCAGTGGGACGTTTATAGGCTGATGATGAAGCCAATTTTAATAAAACATTGCATGCTGAAATTTTAAAAAATCAATAAGCCAATTATAATGAAACTTTGCATGCCAAAGTAAAATACAGGGATCTAAATAGTTTGTTGAAAACATTTTTAAAAGACGTTTATTTAACTGAGTTATTGCGATTTTAAATTTTCTATAGTAATCGCAATAACTCGGCTAAATAAACGTTTTTAAAAAAATATTTTCAACAAACTATTTAAATCCCTGTGTTTTACTTAGTTTTATCAAAATTGGCTTTTAGGTTTTTAATAATTTCGACTTGGAAGTTTATGCTTAAACCCTCTTAAGCTGTAAAGGTCATCTGCGACCGGCAGCAAGCACACTCCAAATAATAAAAAAAAGCCCGTACCCTTGTACTGGTCCTGTTTGTCGCGCACGGCGCCGCCGCTGATGGGCTCGGCGATGCCCTGCCCGGCGGCGCCCAGCCCGCCCGCGCTCCACCCCATCTTCTGGAGGAGCTGGTGGCCCTTATTGGTGGCGTCTAACCCGCTTGACGTGCTCGGTATGGTACCCCCACTACTGTGTAGTACAAAATAAAGCTTACTTATTTTTATAAACAGTATGTACAGCTGGGTTACACGCATAATGACATATTTCGGCCACGCGTAATGACATATACGCGAAATGACACATACGCAAAATGACATATACGCAAAACGACATTATACGCGAAATGACATATAAGCAAAATGACATATACGTAAAATGACATATACACGCAATGATATAATGATTGGATCGCATTTTTTTGAGTACGATATTTTTTCCTTTTTTTTCATATTACCATGTCTCAGTACCAAAGTGCTCAGCTACTTTTGATGCTGACTGTACATATAATATGTAAGCGTGGATTTTATTTTTAGTATGAAAATGTTTCATTTTTTGTTAATTCTTACAATAAATAAATTACAAATTAATCTAATTTAAATGCATCATATTCATTTTCAAACCCATTGAAATATGTCGTTATGCGTGTGTGTCATTATGCGTGTGTGTCATTGTGCGTGTGTGTCATATTGCGTGTGTATCATTATGCGTATAGGTAAAATTGTGTACACTTGTCATTATGCGTGTAACCCGTACAGCGGGCCACATAATAATTAAACCACACTAAAAACAAAACATAAAGAACCGTTCTGCCCCCTTACTCTTGAAACCGATCCCGATTGATCCAGATTGGTATTGTGAAGTTTCGTACTCCTAAGTTAAGACACCGAGCTAATATGGATTCATATTGCGCGGATATTGAGTGAAAAAAAATACAAAACTCAATGCCATTTAGTTCACGCAATATGAATCCAAATTAGCGCTGGTGTCGTAACTTAAAAGTACAAAATTTCACAATACCAATCCGATCCAATACCGATTGGTTTCACGAGTATAGGTTGATTCACACATATCAGTGAAGTCACAGTTCCGACGCAGTACCGGTACAGTTCAGTATCCGTGCTTCAGTGTTGCGTCAGTGATTCAATTCACACATGTCAGTACTGCTTCAGTGAAAACGTGTCCGTCGTCAAGTATCGTCCTCTATTTTGCCGGCAGCGTTGCAAACGGTTAAGCTTTTTTGAAATGTTTTTGAAAATTGGACCAAACGCGCCTTAAACGCGCTGAGCGCATGCGCAGTCGCTATTTGGTGAAGAGTGGACTATGGCAGAGGACTGCTTTTGCGGTCCTCATTGCCTAGTCTCTGACTAACCCTTCGGGGATGGAAGTCGTGATTATTGTATGTATGTTTAAAATAATCAACTAGCGAATCACTTTACTTCTATTTGAAAACTATTGCGATAGGTGTTGAAGTTATACAATAAGTGGGCAGTCTTTATCATTCTTTTTAAACCGTCAAATATAATAAGTCGCCTTTGCTGTATAGCAGTAAAGTTAAACTTTTAACAGGCAGTAGGTTGAAAATTCCCACCACATTTTGAACTTTATATAATTGAGATAAGATTGAAAACCAAAGAAAATTTTGGAATAGTGCGGAATATTTTTAAAACAAAAATATTCTGCCCTATTCCAATACCAGACAAAACCTTATTCGCACCGAGTAATTGTGACGCAGCAGGAGCACATTGTTACACAATGTTTAATCCTTGGGATGCCTGGTGGGTAAAACACATATGGCGTGCTTGGTGGGTCTGATGGACCCGTTAATAAAATATTATACTTATGTATAATTTTATACGATAGAAAATAGAAATTTTAGAATGCACTATTTTAATGATATATTTACAAAATAAAACCAAATATATATTTAAAGCTTCATTAATCAATTCAAAATGAAGATGCATTATGAATTAAAAATGCATTTTATTTTAGGTAACAGAAATAGCCGCGTGCTTGGTAGGGTTTCTCATACCCAAACCACAGAATAAATAATAGTACTACGCCCAAACGCACTTAAGAAACGTGCTACTCGGACGCGAGTGCTCTGAAGGTTGCACGGGCGGTGGCAAAATTAGCCCTAGTCTATATCGCGAAGCTACTCAGGGGCAGGGCAACACACGCTGAGTTTTATATTTATCGATAATTATTTAAAGTGACAGGTCTGACAGACCCACCAGGCGCCCCAAGGGTTAAGCTCGCTTGCGATCTTGCTCGCTAAGCCACTTCCGCAATGCCGGGTCGCTGGAGGGGTGACCAATTAAAAACATCTCGAGCTCCTCCGTGCTTCGGAAGGTACTTTAAACCGTTGGTCCCGGTTGTTGTCGTAAGATGACAGTCGTTAAAATCCACCAACCCGTACTAGGCCAGCATTGTGGGTTTATTGCCCAATATCCCCACGTGCTATCGTCCACGTGGGAGGTCTGTGCCCAACAGTGGGAAGTTTATATGCTGATGATGAACTTTTATAATGTAATCATTTCTTGTTTCAATAAATAAAACTTACAGAAAGCTAGGCGGCGTGGGCGACCTTGAGCGCTCGACGCGTCGCGGGCGCGGCGACGCCTCCCGCTGGCGCTGCTCGCGCTCGCGCGACCGGCTGCGCGAACGCGACCGCGAGCGCGAGCGGGAGCGGGAGCGCGAACGCGAGCGGCGGCGGGCTGCACGCGAACACAATACACATTTAAATAACATACACGTAAACTCACGACTATTATCCCTAAAGCCCGACTCACATTTCATTATGTACAGTAGCGAGTTAATTTGCGTCATCGGCGAGTTAAATTGTTATTGTCGTTTGAGCGGCAAAGCGAGTTAAGTAACAAATTAAGCATGTTCAGTTGAAAGGTTTTGGTGAAAAGTAGACTATATTATTTGTGCTATGGTATATGATTGTTTTGCTGTCCTCATTGCCTAGTCTGACTAACCCTTCGGGGATAATAGTCGTGAATATCTATGTGAATATGTACCTATGTTACAACTTTTACTGTGAGACAAACTTCATATCATATTATTTTAGATTTTTTTGTGTAAATGTAATTTAACAAATAATTTTTTTGATACCTTTTTATTAATACTATTCGCATGCTGATTGTTTTATCATGAAGTGTTTCATCACTTTAAGTGGATTACTGTCTAGGCTAAGTCAAAAATTCAACTTATTATTCGAATATGTATTGGCTGTAATCTGTCGGTGTATCATAAATAAATAAATAAATCAAGGATGTTCCCGGTCGACCACTTTTCGGCAATATACGCTTGTGATTCATTCCGATCGTAGCGCGTACACACGGCGTCAGATCAACCTACCCTAAACTGTCAAAGGACAATGCCAAAATTACTTAGACTGCGCGTTTATGAAATTAGTGGCATGGCATTTTTTAAATAAAATTTTTTGGGAAAAATATAATTTTACTACACCTTGGGATATTAGAGAAATCTTTATTGTTAGTGCTCATTTTGAGGTTATAATATTCAAACATTTGACAGATAACAGCTGTTTCTGTACCTATTAGTCGTTTAATAAACATAACTGTTAGAATAATTATTCAGAAATAGGAGGTATATTTATTTAACAATACGAAATCATGATTAGAAAAGGTTTTTTTGAGACATCTTTGTTTATTGCGTATGATTTTTTCCTGTGACTTTTTCCTGTTATTGCCTAGCGAGAAAATAAGAGCTCACTTCTCAAGTGAGCTGTTATTTACCGAGCCATATTTTTAGTGCCGACCTGACGTCTAGTTGTATTGTTGACCGAACCTTAAAACCAATCAATAAAGTTCAAAATTGATTGTAGAAATTTGACAGTTTTAGGTAGGTTGATCTGATCTGACGCCGTGTGGTACAGTCGAGAATGTTCCCGGTTAACCATTTTTCGGCGATATTCGTTTGCGCGCCAGTGGATCGTGATCGTGCAAGTGAATT
Organism: Scoparia ambigualis; assembly: GCA_963921215.1. Lineage (NCBI taxonomy): Eukaryota > Metazoa > Arthropoda > Insecta > Lepidoptera > Crambidae > Scoparia > Scoparia ambigualis. The sequence goes on from OY992506.1 coordinate 29,195,051, forward strand.
ACGCCGAAAAGAGGTCAACCGGAAACTTCCTTGACTGTACGTACAGAGGGCCTACTCTCTTTGTCCGAAACGAAAGGAGACCCGGCGTTTTATGCTTAAGTTGTACTTATACTTTTTTAATTTTTTTTAATTTGTAATTCAATAACTGGCAATATCTGATGACAGTTGTACAGCTGCTAGCTGTCAGAGCAAACATGACGTGACGGCATTGTTGACATTTAATTTTTTTTTAAAGCAAAAGAATTATGATTTATGCAGCCAAGTTACATGTCTGCATTTTGAAAACTCAGTGTTTCCATATTAAAAAACCTTAATAATTAAAATAACTCTTATCCGCGATTAGATAAAAATAAGACAAAACTTGGTTTAGAGAGCAAATACTTAATATTAGCCTTACTTTATGACCAAATTCTATTGTAATAAAAGTTTTGCATTTTTTCTATGGAAAGTGCCGGTTCTCCTTTCGGCCGATTTCCCGTTTGCTATTTACAGCGGTTTCCGTTCCTTCCGAATTCGTTACAATACAAAATAGATTTGGCATTTAGATCAGATTTTTATAATATTGTTAGAAATTTCAAAAATAATGGAAAGCGCTATAAATATCAAACGAAATCTGGCCAAAATTTCGTTTCGGAGAAAGAGAGTAGGCCCTCAGTAGCGCGCGCGTAGTTCGTGTGCAAGCGAATATCGCCGAAAAGTGGTTGAGCGGGAAGTTCCTTGATCGTACACACGGCGTCAGATCAATCTACCCTAAACTGTCAAATTTCTCCAATGAATCTCCTTAGACCCAAATAATTAAGTTCAAAATTGATTGTAGAAATTTGAGTTTTGAGCAGGTTGATCTGACGCCGTGTGTACACACATAGGTTCACGACTATTATCACCAAAAGGTTAGTCAGAGACCAGGCTATGAGGACCGCAGGAGCAGTCCACTGCAATAGTCCGTTTCTCCTAATTACAACTGCTCAGCGTGAAAAAAACTAATAGGTCGCAAGTTTTTTAATAAAAAGAGAAACAAACGTCATCAAATATATGTACTCACTCTCCCTCTCTCGTTCTCTCCTCCAATTTTTTTTCCTAGGCGATGGCGACCGTGACTTCGACCGCGCGGGTGATTTTCTTTCTGGACTTGGACTTTTCGATCTGTTCAATTATAACTTGTTTTACTAGAATACTTGCAATAAGTAGATTTTTTATATTGTAAAACGTTGGAATAACTTGTAACATGCTGATAGATCCTTAAATTTTCCTACATACAGACACGTAGATTAACAAAATTATTGACTTGGAAAAAAAAGTTATGCAATACTAAATACAAAAAAAAATAGTACATTTATAAGTATATATATAAAAAAATATTTTGTCTATATGTTTTTGTTTACTCTACTGACCTTCTTTTTCTGAAACGTACATAGGTTTTAAAACATTTTTATTTACACATATTGCATGCAACCACACGCAAAAATAACAATTACCTAGTTAATTAAAAATGGATAACAGTAGATACAGCTAATTAAATTATAATTTTAAGGAAAAAAAAATATTTACAAGATAATGATTTTTTTGTTATTTCTAGTATTCAAGTTATTTCTATTTATATTTTCTGTTTCTTTATATTACCTCACTATTTTTTTTACAAATTGATAATGTGTATTAGTGATGGTAACTAAATATAAAAATTGGACCCTGTCGGGCACGCAAATAAAAAGCAAGGCGAAAAATACAAATTTTAAATAAATTATGTTGATTAATTATATTGCATTAACTATTATTGTCATTATGATTATTATTTAATCATTGTAAGTAAATACCTTTATTATTTATTTTCTAAAAATGTACCACAATTAGAATATTTCTATTACATCTCGACTGTGATTTTTGCGTAAAATGGCCAATTTTGGCGTTATGGATCTCAGAAACAAAAATACATTAACAATTATGACTTATTGAATAGTGTAGAATAGCTATTGGAATAGTGCGTAGCGGCCTCGCTTTTTGTAAATTTAGCTTAACTTTTTAATTAAACCCAAAGTTGCAGAGAAAGATTTTCATAAAGTGCGCGAAGGCACTTTTTTGAGCTCATCGATTGAACTACTGTTCTAAACAAGTGAAATAAAAAAATTAAAATGTTATCTCTTATATAGTCGAATAGTGCGTAGCGGCCTCGGAATTTTTAGATATCATTGATTTTATATAGGAAAAAAATCTTATTCTAAACCAAAAAAGTTCGAAAATCGCTATAAGTTAAGTGTGAATTTCTCCTATCTACGATAATATTATTGAGCAAAATTTATACCAGAGTAATTGTTACTTCATGAGGAATAAAGATTTTAAAATGAATTTATCATCCTATTTCGAAAAAACGATAAATACAACTGCAAAATTACTACAAATAGCAAAAATGGGCATTTTACGCAAAAATCACATTCGAGATGTAATAGGCCTCTTAAGTACCTAATTGATTGACATCGTAATAACAACACCAGAAAATATAAATACCACCAATAATTTAAAACATTGTAAAATCTTAATATTAATTTGTATTATAATATTTAGTTTCAATTATTTTCATTTTGTTATTTTATACAGCCAGGAATATACTTAACTCCCCCATAGAATACCGTAACTCAGACAAACATGCGGTTGCGCATATATTAATATGTATTGCAGTTGCAGTATAGTAATTTATTTATTTATTTATTTATTTATTTATTTATTTATTAGGCACATCAACAATATAAACACAAGCATTTACAATTACATGATAACATATTATCCTAATGTTTATATCAATTACAGTAATATTACCTATATCGCCTTCCTGGTGGGACAGGTTGTTTCTGTAGGTCTTTGGGTATGGGGCTAGGTGATCTCGACTTTTCCCTTCGCCCCGACGATATTGCTTCTTCTTTATTCTTACGCGCAGCATTTTTGGCTTTGTAGTATTCATAAAGTCCTAGTTTCTCCCAACCTTCACTAAAAGTTTTAAAAAAACTGCATTTCAAAAACACTTCCATACATTTTTCAAAACATTTCATTTTTAAAATATAAAATTAAGTTTTCTTTTTAAAATTTTCTAACATCTCTTTAGTACTTACTTGTCTCTGGGTCGTTCATGGTTAGGCGACGCATAGAAAGCATCAACAGCGGCAAGTAGTCTTTCGTTAGGCGGGGCGGGCGGTGGAAGTCTTATTTTCGCTGGTTCCAAGGGTTTATATCTGTCGTCTTCCAACTAAAAGCATGCAATTTTTTATTTATCATATTACAATTAATTTATTTCTGTAAAACGCTCAAACATGCGGCCCGCTTTGCATAGTTAAGAGTTTATTAACCGTTTTTAAGAAATTCGTGTTCAGGGCAAATCAAACTCACCATTATTAAAGGTACCATTAGGCCAGCGGGCAATTCAAAGTATGGAACAGAGGGCATCAACTCTTCGTTATTCACTTCAGGGAATGAGGGGAAGCCAGGAGGTGGTTTACTTAGATCTGGAAGACCGTTTTGGAATGCTAACAGTGCCGAATTGTCGTTGGGCTGGAACCCGGGCGGCGGCTGCGAGAAATTCACATTAGGAAGATGCGACAAATCTGGCTCCTCCAGATTGTCATTTCTGTTCTGATTCGTTATTTGATCAAATATCTGACTGTCATAACTGTTCTCATTCCCACTTATACTATTGTTAGAGGCGTAATTGTCGCCACTCTCACTGCCATACCGCTGGTTGTTCGAATTGAAGCCCTGATCGAAACCAACCATTTGTGAGAAGTTCTGATCGTTAAAATTGTTTGATTGAAACGAATTGTTCTGCATATTATTATTCTGTTGCTGCATATTCTCATTGTCTTGGTTCTGTAGTTCAATAGCACGTTTTTGCATTTCTAATTGCTGTATTTGCTGCATCGTGTGGGAAACGAACGCTTGGTGCTGACTCTGATAGCTGCAAAGAGCAATTACATATTAAAAATAAAATTTTCTATATAACTTTTAGCAAACAACAACTTTTTACATACTTTTCGAATGTTGATTTAGTTTGCTGTGCCAAATGAGAGATGGCGTTTGAGTGTTGAGCTATCAAGTTGTTTTGATATTCTTGGTAGGAGCTGGTGGGGCTTTTCATTTTCTCGATAACGGACGAGTCGAAATAGTTCGACTTGGACTCCCAGAGACGAAGTAGCTTGTTTAACTTAGCCTCTTGCTCCTCCGTCACAGCTGAAACAGCACAACAATTAAACCGGTGTCGTACGAGCCACAGTGCCGCTAAGCAAGTTACCTGACTGGCGCAAACCACAGGCGGCGACTGTCTAACAATGCTTTATGTAGATGAGAATGCACAAACGAACAAGAGACCTACATCTTGAGGACATTATTATAAATATGTTACCTATACTGGCATTGCAAAACATTGGAACCACCACATTTTCCAAATTTTTCTTGAGATCTTCTGCGTTTTTGCGTGCACTGTAATTAGGAATAACAGTATCAAAGACACCAGTTGACATTTTTATAGAAAGGGGCATAATAATTGAAAAAGAGATGTTTCCAAATTATTCAATTCATGTATAAGTAATTTCATTTTTTTTTGCTATGATTAACCGTTTTGTACTACTGTTTCTATAAGTACTATTTATTATACAGGGCCATTTGGAAAGTACTAAAAAAATATTTACTACTTTATGTAAGTACTATAAACTAACCACTTCAGTTCTACAATTTTTTACATACTTCTTAAAAAGTTTTTGTTATACTTATTCATTTATTCTTAACTTTGATTAATTTCGATTCTTACATTGCACTTCTTACGAAATTAATGAATAATGTCATTTAGAATAAATTCACAATGTCACAAATTAGTTAATTTGTAACTAAATGAAATTAATAAAAGTTGTAGAACAGGTAGTAATAATTGAGTTGAGTAAGATGTAGTTACTATTTTACAAATGACTTTGTACATTTTTATTGAAAAGTTTAACATAATAATACAGCAAATAATATAAATCTATGAAGTTAATTACATAAAAAGATCCAATTAGTAAAAATATGTATTAGTGTCAAATAGCATTTGAAATTTATACCATCATGGGTTATTTATGAATTATCATATTTTCTAATCAAATAACTATGTAAAGAGGTCTCAATGAGATGAACGAGTTAGGTTTTCATACTGACCAGTGGTGCAGGACATCGTTGACAAGGTAAATGATGTGCAACTTCTGAGTGAACGCCGCTCCTGACTGGGTCACTTTCCTCAGCAGGTGTTGCGATATCACTTTTCCCGCGTCATGTGAAGTGGCATGCTGCAATATCCAGCCTTTGCCTAAAATTTTACCAAATGATATATTATAACCTAATACATAAACCTAACATGTTCAGGTTGCAATTTTGCACAAGTTTGGTTACTAAATTAAAGTATATTGATCTCCTTCATGCATTGGAAGCATGCAAGGAATGCATTAACCTCCTTGTTGTTGTTTTAAGATAACAGTTGTTAGAAACTCACTGGATTTGTATACCATCATAACACAATTAGTATCAATTTGGTTTCTAGAAAAGTAATAATAATAATTAGGAACATTAATTATAGTGTTTGATTACAAGAAAACAATGGGTAATATGCAAATATTTATTATTATAATAATGGAAAACTAACATTTAAATAATAAAATGTTTACAATAATACACACATATTTAGACGGGATTTAACGCAAAACTACTTAGAAAAAGCATTCTACGCATACCTTTTTATACCCGCTATTTATTGCTTTAGACCGGCCGTGGTCACGGCCGGTGCAACTTCGTCGAAACGTCTAAATATGTGTGCATAATGGAACGCGAAAGTTTAAAAGTGTATATTTACAATAATAATTGAGGAGTCGCAAAACAAACCCAGTTAAATCCATTTTTTTGAAATTTTACAGTAGAACGCAAAATGTAAATACCCTATATTTATATGCACATTCTTTCAACTTTGGAAATGGTTATATATCCGTAATGGGGGGGTTATTAATATACCTTAAATTTTGAAAAAGCATCATACCAATTATAATCGCTAACAGAGTACTTCAAACAAACTAGATATCCGGTTTTGATCCGTTTGGTTGGATTTATCCGATTTTGTTCCAGAAAAATATATGAAATTATATGTCTTCAAAAGATTTAGTCAATTTTGTTGCAACAAAATCTTACAAATATTTTCGGACCATTTCCTATTGGATTAATCTGTTTACGTACCGAGACGTCATTTGAAAAGCGATTTTGAAGGGGATTTAGCCATTTGCGTACCACAAGATTTCATGAACAATAGAGCAATCGCTGAAAATTACGAATTAAAAAAAAAAGGTTTGAGGTCAATGTGGAGTTAGCCGGCTTTGTTCTGCGACTCCTCAATATACTACATGGGGAAAGTAACATAGATAATACCTGTAGAAATGCTGTCTTTAGTGCATGTCTCTATGATTGGCTGTAAGATACTGTCTAACTCGTTAAGGCTGATATTGTTTTCATCAGCCATGATCTGTATGGTCTCCAGTTGAGCCTTGCTAACCAGTTCATTGATTTTAGCTTGCTGTTGCTGGATCAATACCTACAATTATAATAACTTCATAATAAAGTTTCCTAATGAGCCAATAAATATATAAAAAGAAATAACTGTCTAAGGATATACTAAAGACATAAGTATTTATTACACATTTACACAAACTGTAATAAACAAAGAACAAAAGGATAAGGGTAAGGGTAAATAAGTCACATAAATATTACTGAAAATACACATATCAATAGGCAATTAATTTAGTATTAATTTGCTTAACCTCCTGTCTGTGAGAAACCAGACACAATAGAAATTAAATTTTTAGTAACCAATATAGATGTTTTTCACAGACAAGAGCCATTTATTTCAAAAAGAACATTTTGTTTTTACTTCTTTGGTTGTTGAGTAAATATACCACATAATTTAATTGCAAAGTAAAAGAAAAAGAAAATTTTCAAATCAAAACTTTAAAAATACCTAATTAAAATTCATGTTGACAAAATTACTTGTTAATTTTCTACCATAGTTTTGTAGTTTAGCATGCAAACAGTAACATAATATAGGGTACCTATATAAATTTTGAGATCATCTGAGAAACAAACCTAGACTGTTAAAAAATCAAATATTTATTTTTAGTATTTTTAGCACTTAACATCAATTAATTGCGAATGGGTTAACAAATCGTACACCAGAAGCAACTGTTTATGAACAACTTAAGTGCACTTACCGTGTGCTGCGCATTGAGATTGCTTTCAGACTGAGTAATTTGCTCTTTGAACATGTTGATCTGTGCATTGACGTTGTCGATGTCGTGTTGGGTGTGTTGGGTGTGCTGCTGCGGCGCAGGCGGCGCGGAGTTGGCCGCCAGCCACTGCTGCAGCGCGGGCGCCGCCGCCATCGACGCCGCGAGGCCCAGCTGAGCGGGCGTCGCGCTGGCCTGTTGGGGCATTACATATTGCCTGTTCTGTGCCATATAAGCCCCGGCGGGAGCAGGTGCCGGCTGGCCACCGGCCGATTGCTTTAGAACTATAAACAGCGGAGGTTCACTTGAAACGGTTATACATCGATACGCAATCAGCGATCGGGTGCGACCGCAATACATTCAATTTCATCCAACGACACTTTAGAATGCTTACTTGCTTGCTCTGTCGTCACTTTGTACTGATAATAGTTGAAGTACTTCCCGCCGTACAAAAAGCTGAACTTCGGGTTGTTCTTTTGCTTGTTCTTCGTCATCTTCTCGAATTCGGGGCCATTTCTAGCGACAAACTGTGCTAGTTTATCGATAATGTTTCGAAGATCTTGATCTAAAACAATGAACGTTTAGGTAATGAGTTAGTGTTTTACTTTTCTCATTTATTTATCGCATTTGAACAACTGAAACAAACCTTGTGGCGGCTGCGGAAGCTCCATTTTTAATTCGAATTGAGGTTAAAGAAAATATCACAATTTTGTTAACTGCTGAGACGACTTTTGATAATAACTTTCGTCATTATAACACGCGCACTCACGAAATATTTTATGGTATAGTAAAAAACACTAATTATTTATGATAGAAAGACAAATAATTCGCACAAAAACGCTTTCATTCCTTCACTATCACCAATAATCCAAGCAATTTAAATAAATCGGCCATTTTTAAAAAATGTACTGTCAGATTTCAGTTCAGCCTGCCTCAGTTCGAAAACAGATTTAATTAATAGGACAAACAAACACATCTATTAAATTAATTATTTAAAATCATTATTTAAATAATAAGCCAATGGTTCTAGCTGCAAAGTTTGTTTTTATCCAGTTTCAATAATACATAGGTATACAATTATTTATTTATTTTAAAATTATAATAAATTCTAATGCTGGCTTCTCACGGTGTGAGATATCACAAGTCGCGCCGCGCCCGGCTGGCGCCTACGCCTTAGGTTTTATACTACAGTTCCACATGCGTGCTCACTACTCGCTTCGCCATTCGACGATATAATATATTCGACGAAACAAGGACACGGTCAATCCAGATCGCGATCCATGATCGTGATCAGTGATCGCGATCCAGATTGACTGTGTAACGTGTAGATTGACAGATCGCGATCCAGATCGAAAATATCTAGAAATTTCGAAATCTGGATCGCGATCCGAGATCACGATCTAGATTGAACGTGTAAACGCAGGATAGCGTCAGTCTACGCTACGCGCTATGCAAGATGGACGTCGGTGACACGCGCTCTCGCTCGCCGCTGTCGCCGGTCGAACTCAACTCGCCAAATTCACCTTCGCTTCCTCAAGTTGAAGAAGATTTTATTATAATATTGGAAACATTACCAGTATTGTGGAATGCCCAGCATCAGCACTACAAAAATAAATACAAACGAGATGTTGGATATAAAAATTTGCTAGATATATTTAAAAAATATATTTATTTATAGAGTTATCATTTGTAGTAACTCGTTAAAAGATTTTCATCCATGCTGAAGTAGTTTTTGTATCTTTATTATTGAAATTATGCATTCACAATGCTATATATAACTATAGGATAAAATGTTTACTAGAAAAATAATCAACCAGTCTCAGGAAGCTCGAATGGGATTCGAACCCACGACCTTTGGATTGCCGGTCCACAACCGCTGAGCTACCGAGACCCCAGAAGACTCGCTGAATTTTTCCTAGTAGTTTGATTTACGCTGCAAGCCAACGGTATTACGTCACTGTGAAGTCTACCCTCACAGTCGAAAACAATAAGTACTATTGCAAGTATTTAACAATCGATAAAGACGTAATTGCTTATAAATATCTTTATTATTGAAATTTTGCATTCACAATGCTATATGAATATAGGATAAAATGTTTACTAGAAAAAAATCAACCAGTCTCAGGAAGATCGAATGGGATTCGAACCCACGACCTTTGGATTGCCGGTCCATTGGTCTAACCGCTGAGCTGCCGAGACTCCAGAAGACTCGCTGAATTTTTCCTATGAGGTAGTTGGATTTACACTGCAAGCCAGCGGTATTACAGCGGTTGACCGGCAATTCAAAGGTCGTCGGTTCGAATCCCATTCGAGCTTCCTGAGACTGGTTGATTTTTTTTCTAGTAAACATTTTCCTAGTTTTTGTAATCATCATCTTCAGCAGTTAGTTGTATTTCTTTAAGAAGATTTAAATGGGTATACATTTCTCTTTTCTGTAACTACTGTTTAACCCAGCGCCTTTTTCGAATCCTTTTCTTTAAAGTTAGGGCTAATATGGATTGACCGTGTAATGGCTGCCTAAGGCCATTCGAGCTTCCTGAGACTGGTTGATTATTTTTCTAGTAAACATTTTATCCTATATTTATATAGCATTTTGAATGCTAAATTTCAATAATAAAGATATTTATAAGCAATTACGTCTTTATCGACTGTTAAAAACTTGCAATAGTATTGTTTTCGACTGTGAGGGTAGACTTCACAGTGACGTAATACCGCTGGCTTGCAGCGTAAATCAAACTACTAGGAAAAATTCACCGAGTCTTCTGGGGTCTCGGTAGCTCAGCGGTTAGCGGTAGCAGTGGACCGGCAATTCAAAGGTCGTGGGTTCGAAGCCCATTCGAGCTTGGTGAGACTGGTTGATTTTTTTTCTAGTAAACATTTTATTCTATATTTATATAGCATTGTGAATGCATAATTTCATCAATAATAAAGATACAAAAACTACTTCAGGATGGATGAAAAATCTTTTAACGAGTTACTACAAATTATAACTCCTTATATAATTATATATTTTTAATATATCTAGCAATTTTTTATATCCAACATCTCGTTTGTTTTTATTTTTGCAGTGCTGATGCTGGGCATTCCACAATACTGGTAAAGTTTCCCATATTATAATAAAATCTTCTTCAACTTGAGGAAGAGAAGGTAAATTTGGCGAGTTGAGTTCGACCGGCGACAGCGGCGAGCGAGAGCGCGTGTCACCGACGTCCATCTTGCATAGCGCGTAGCGTAGACTGACGCTATCCTGCGTTTACACGTTCAATCTAGATCGTGATCTCGGATCTCGATCCAGATTTCAAAATTTCTAGATATTCTGTGATCTGGATCGCGATCTGTCAATCTACACGTTACACAGTCAATCTGGATCGCGATCACTGATCACGATCATGGATCGCGATCTGGATTGACCGTGTCATGGCTGCCTATAACAGAGAGGAGTGACCTTAAAGTACTCTATGGGAGTGACTGTTTACACATTCGCGTGTATTCTTTTCTACTTCAACTTGCAAGAATGGACGACGTCTACGTTTTAGCAGCATCCGCGTGTCAATGATAAATAATAAATAATTTTTTGCTTATTTTTGTTTCGGTCATGTTTTGGAAACCAAACCAAATAACTGGTTGAGCTTGGTAAAATTCCAAAAACGTTAGAACTCTGTCGTTACTTTAAGGAAGTTTATAGAGTGCCACAAGCGGCACTGTATCTCCATCGGTTAGGGAACCGTAAGTTTTGCGGTATAATAGTGACGCCGCCTAAGCTGCCGTAAATTTTTGTTAGACAACAGAACTAGGTACTAGCTGCCCTACACCTGTAGGTCACATGATAGGTTAGAAATTTAAGACAATCGCGAAGCGCAGCGTAGCGATTGTCTTAAATTTCGAGGTTATTTTTTTTTATTAGACAACAGAAATCTAACTCCATACAAAAATATCTTTTGAATATTATGTCGTCTGAACATTATGACAAATAAAAAATATGTTACGGTTCCCGAACCGATTGAGATACAATGCCGCTTGTGGCACTCTACGCTTCGTACTAGGATACCGTCAAATTACGGCATCGTAACCGATCGTACTATGTTGTCGCTTGTGGCACTCTATTCACTGCCTACACTTTGTACTAGGATGCCGTAATTACGGCATCGTAACCGATCGTACTAGAATGGCACTCTATCCACAGCCTTACTTTAATCCATTTTTAATATACAGTATATGTTGCTTGATCAACAATAAAAATACAATGAGCGAGAGAGCGAATATGTAAACACTAAGTTCGCTTCGTCATTCGTGCCCTTTGAATCGTGTCCAAAAAACCGCTTCGAATGCCGAGCGTCACGAGCGGCGAGACAAGTCGCGAGGCGAGTGACGAGCGTGCGTTCACACAATCGCGCACGCACCTCGCTTCGCCATTCGGCTCGCGACTCGCGCGAATGTGAAACTGCGGCTTCATCTAATTTATCTTTTAATTTTAGTGGGGTTCATTGTGGTGTGCCTAGCATTAGCATGTGCCTAGTTTAATGTTATTTATACAAAGAATCCTACCCTACGGTACCTAGTACAGACCTACCTACCTTTAAGTTCCTTCCTCCTTGCCCTTATTAATGTAACTTGACAGATGTTTATTATACATTGCGTTATTTTGGCTGAATTATATTTTAGTTCGTTCAGGTAGGCTACTCTTGATACAGAATTGCATTAATCAATTTCCAATCACAAATCTAAAAAATGTCAAATGGCACTTTTGTAAGCGACAATAGCGCCACATTGGAATTAAATTGCGTGGAAATTGATTGAACAAATTATTATCGAAATGGCGTTCCGGAATTATCTTTACTTATCCCAATATCGATACATAATAATCGCATTGGCCTTGGATTGAGATTGAGTTTGCGTTCAAGAGTAACCCCCCAGAACTAGTTGGTACGCGATGTACAATGCAGGCTCTGTTCCAATCCAAATCCATCCAACAAAACATTGAAGTTGTTTAGTTTCTAAACGTCACTTTCCGAAAATCCTTGTTACCCGAGTCTACAGACAGCAAAAAAGTTTTCACATTCGTATTGATCGCGCTATCCATTATTTTTTGAAATCACATTGCAGTCATTCGTGGAGTGACGGCTTTTCGGACTCATGTCTAATTGTTGGACGACGTGAATAATTTTTTTCAAAAGATATCTGGAGGATAAATAAGCAAATATAATGTCTTCTCTGGTATGTAAATTTTAATGTAAAAGTGTAATTTTATGTAACTTATAAACTTGAAGGGTATCATATCTAAATGTACCTATATTATTATAGAAACAGATGTTTAGTGATAAATGTAATGAATTCTTTTCTTTTGTACCTTTCCAATAAAAGGAATCTATTGTTTGTAAATTTAAACAATCTATTTCTGAATATTTATACATAAATGTACAAAATATCCATTCTTTGTTATTAAGATAATAATCGGCAGCAGGTGTAAGTTCATATGATTATTAATGTTTAAACTTAACATTTCAATGAACTTTTGAACCACTTTGAATTACTTGAATCTATGTTCTCTTGCCTATTTTATTGTTACTTTATAAGCACTTACATAAGTTATGGTACTATTTGCAGCGTATGAAAGCAGCAAAGTGTCCTTCGGACGAACTTGCCATAACAAACTGTGCGTTAATAAATTCTGATGATTTTCCTAGTGATGTCAAGTAAGTAAATTTTGTTGCATTATATACCGTAACTAGTGGTAAAACTTAATGATGAGCAAGATTATGAAATCACTAGAGCTGATGTCATACCTACCTACTTAATAATTGCCGAGCAAATTTCAATTCTAATATGTAGTTATAAGAGTCTATTATTTTATAGTATGTACAAGAGAGATGTTTTTACGCACAGTTATTATTATTAAATTTAATTTGTGCTTATATTAAAAAAATATTACCTACCTATACTTACTACCATAATACAGTGGACCCCGGTAATGTATAAGGCTGCCCAGTAAAAGACTGACATGACAATTATTTGACATACTTAATGATTATAAAGTATGATTTGTACTAAAATCTTATCATTGGATCTGTAATATGTCGGATTACAAGGTACTTGTTTGTAAAAAAATCCAGACTATAGAGGGTCTTAGGCAGTACTCTATAATCCGACAAATTAAATAGTTCGACACTGCCCTGCAAAACGTTTGTCGGATTACCGGGGGTCCACTGTAAAACGTTTTAATATCATAAATTTTGTATGATGCAAATTAACACAAAAATAAAACATTGAATACTTATTAAAAATATTAACAATAAAAACTGAGCTGCAGCCACTAGTGCCCACCTCCAGAAGAAAAATAAATATATGTATTACGATTGTAAACCTATCGGACCTGTCCTAAATATTAACATAATAATTAACACTATACTTATTGATTGCTGCAATATACACACATCAAAAGTGTCTAGGGATCAACATATATTTTTGCAATAACTTTTCTCCTGATTGATATTAATTAAAATTTTCTTTAAGGATTCATCAAATAAAGTGTTTTCGTTTGTCTACAGTAACGATAAACCAAGTCACCTTTGCATTAATAAAGAAATTTGCCATTTTCCTAATAAAGGGATTTTTGACATTTGAACCACTAACATTAAAGTTCGAAAAAAAGACTGAAATAACAGTTTTCTTTAAAATTTTATTGGGTAACTTAAACAATTAATAATCCGTGTTTCTACCGCGAACACTAACAACACAAGAACATCGGTTTGGCATACTCAAAATGAGTTCATCCAAATCACACTGTGGAATGGCTGCCCATGTTCGTTGCAACAACAAAAAAAGGTCTTCTTGCGACTGGATACCCTCCATATTCGGCAGAGCTCTTCTCTGTAGCATATCCCATGCATGCTCAATCGGGTTCAAGTCTGGCGACTGAGCAGGCCAGGGCATGACATTGATGTTAGCTGCGGCGAGAGTCTGTCTTACAACTCTTGCGGTGTGCGGTCGTGCATTATCATGCGTTAACTGAAATAAGGGACCGATTTGCACTTGTAGAGGAACGATGACGTCTGATACAATCGTCTCAGCATAAATTTGAGCGTTGAGGTTGCCTCTGATCCAAATCAACTCAGTTCTTCCGCCGATCCAAATACCCGCCCATACCATGATGGTTCCACCACTATAAGGATGGACTTCCTGGCAGGATTTTAATCGCTGTTGGCGTCCAGGGGTTCTCCAGTGTCGTATACGTCTTGTATCCGGTCTCATACCAAAACGAGACTCATCAGAAAAGCACACGAAACGCCATTGTTCTTCTGCCCAATTTCTGTGTTCAAGAGCCCATTGATATCGAATCCTACGATTGTGCATTGCTATAGGTGGTACCCTTAGCGGTCTTCGGGAATGAAGCTTCACTTCATGCAAGCGGTTTCTGACTGTTTGGTCGCTAATTAAGTTCCCTGAAGAGTGATGAAGCCTCACGGCTAACATCATGGCGGTTGTTGTTGGAGCTCTTTGAGTTGTGATTTGAATGTATCGGTCTTGTCTCCGTGTGGTGCAGCGATACCGTCCTCCATGGCGCTCAGCCACGGTACCAGTGCTTCGGTAACGTGTCCAAAGTCGACTGATAACACTCTGACTTGTATTCAGAGCTAAAGCCACAGTACGTTGCCGGGAACCAGCTTCTATCATTCCCACGGCTCTGAGCATTTCTTCCCTGCTTAAATGACGTCGCCGCTCCATAATAACGTTGGTTTTAATCAGTAGTAGGGAAACAGTAGCACTAATAATGTCTTCAATGCGTTGTATGTTTTTATAGGGAAAATATTGACAGCTGATTTTCATCTTTTACTAGAAATTGATTGAAAGTTCCTGTTTCAAATTATGAAATGCACCAAAAAGGATCCATATAAATTTATAAAATCATAAATTTATTACAAAGCCACATCTCAATCTCAAGAAATCCGCTTAAAAATGCTTGATCCCTAGACACTTTTGATGTGTGTATTTGCAGCACTTATTGCTAATTATTGATATTGGTAAAAAAATTAACTTATTCTGACTTTAAACTTTATAGTTCTGAATTATTAGCACTGTACAAAGTAGGTGAAGAACAAACTTATAACTTTTTGAACTATCATGGTCTTATTAATAAAAAATTTGTATGTTTGTTGTTGTTTTTGATTAACCCATATTTCATAACAGTTGCATGTGTCTTAATCTCGGATGTATTGCAGTTATAGTCATAATTAGTCATAGGTACCTACCTACATACCTATTCAAAGTCATAAATTCTTTATTTAAATAAACTTAAAAACAATGTGTTTTCAAATTGCCAACAAAAAATGACATGTAAATACACATACTTATCAGATACTGAAAGACAACAAAGTAATGTTCTAATAGCAAGTAATATTTATTCTAAAATGTAAATAATTATAATTATAAATTAATCTTGCAGGCATATTGAGGTGTCCACGGGTCCATCCCAGCACTTTGTTTTCAGCATCAGGTTCTACAGTGGTGTAGACCGTGGCACTGTGGGATTTTCAGCCCCCCAAAGAAAATGGGCGACACTTTCAATCGGTCAGGTAAGTTACACATAGAGTTACTATACAATTTCTTTATTTGGGACATTTATTGTCTGATATAATCGACTGAATCGACGATTCAGTTACATATTTTTTTTCTGTGGTTTGTCTTCATATTTAAAGTTTTTTACATTAATGCTATTAGTTTTTTTTAAATAGATTATACTTACTTAGAAGTATTTCTAAAGAAACATTGTCTTAATTTGACCTAAAAACAAACATAATTCTAACAGTTTACTGTTTTCGTTTTATTATCATTAAATATTTTTGGTTTCCTGTAGCCAATCGACGTAAAACCGTACAAGGCGACAAGTGCGGAATGCCTGTGCCACGTGACTATAGAAGCGGACTTCATGCTGAAGAAGACGTAAGTGTCCACGCAAATCCATGATACAATTAGATTAACGTATTCTAGCAAAGTCATCATTTGTTTCATACATTATCTACGTTTATACGTCCGCAATACTTAAGGGGCGGGTGTCGCGGTCTATGTGGATTTTATTTAGGTTAACGCTCGTCATTTAGTACTAAATTTTAGTGAATGCTTATTTTTATACATTTAATAATTTTATTGATAATTTTAAAAATGTAAAGAGGTCATTTATGTTACATCATTCTATATTTTTATGACCTTCATGGTAAAGTGGTTACCACGCCGGTTCTGGCGTCGCCATCTAAGAGGTTCCAGGTTCAATTCCCTGTCGAGGCAATTTAGAAATAATGATTTT
Organism: Scoparia ambigualis; assembly: GCA_963921215.1. Lineage (NCBI taxonomy): Eukaryota > Metazoa > Arthropoda > Insecta > Lepidoptera > Crambidae > Scoparia > Scoparia ambigualis. Next base: position 29,211,617 of record OY992506.1, read on the forward strand.
TAATTTAAAGTATCTGTAAACTTGTCTACCAATTGACTATTGACAAACGCTAAGGAATAGACTGGGAGCGATTGACACTTGACTAGGTGGGCAGGTTGGAGTACCACTCAGCTAGAGACCTAAAACAGAATCTGTTCATTACTTCTTAGAAATTTATGTAATATGTAGTTCAAAATAATCATTATCTATGGGGTTTAATAATGCTGCTTTAAAGTGGTAATGCTAGATGAGATGATATAATGGTAATTCCTTTTCATGGAAACTAATTACTTACATGGAAATATTTGACAATTTCGCTTTCTATTTTTAAAACCTAATCATCTCAAGGCCCTCGAAACGTCATTAAATTTTACTGCAGTTGAATAGTATGAAGTCTGATAACGAACTTTATTAATTAATTAGTAGTGAAATACGACAGTAAAAATGCTCTATACCAGTCGCTTTATCATACTTAAACTATATAAAACTTTTATATAAAGACCAGCGAGCCGCCCACGACTTCGTCAGCGAAAACACCCTGTATCCCGTGATGACAATTACAAACACAACAAAAAAATAATTAGCCAAATAGGTGCAGCCGTTCTCAAGTGATGCGCGTACAAACATTTTGGCAATTGATTTTTATTAATATAGATAGGATAGTTTTCTGCCAGTTGCGTGAAACTATTAATATACATCCCGTTATTGGTTTGTCAGGCAGGATTTCAGAACCTTTTATAAATATAACAACTAGGCGGTAGGCGAGTTTGCCAAGGATGCCTTTATAATAATATACAGTTACGTAAGCGGCTCGGCAGGGACTTCGTACGCGTGAACACACGAATGAGGTCACACAAAAAGGGTATGAGGAAACCGAAAAAAATCCTTACTTGACGAATCTTCATCGTACAGATCATATGTCAATTTTCTACAATAGATATTGAACTTTGGGCTTTGGGGTATAAGGATTAATATCGATTGGATAAACCTGACAGTTTTGGATGGGTGATCTGCTGTACTTGCCAAATTTTAAGTAGGTATGTAGGTTAAGGCCGGTTACAGTGCTCGACTGACCGACCGTACGCACGCGTATTTGCTACGCACGGCGTACGAGGACCGTCGGTCGAGCGCGTGCGCATGCGTGCCGTCGGTCGACCGACGCGCTATGGAAACAAATGAACGCGTTCGTGCAGTACCGATCGGTGGACCGACCGTACGGATCTTATATGACAAACGCGACTGACGTACGCACCGACGGTCGGTGGAGCACTGTAACCGGCCTGATGGTCGGTTGATGCGTATCGTCAGGACTAGTGTTGGGTCGCGAGTAAATTCTCCAAGTGAGAATATTCTCCAATCGGTAATATTCTAGAATTTTCCTTTTATTTGAGAATATTCTCAGATCAAGGAGAATTTAAGAGAATTTAAAATTGGATAAAGATTTTCTTATTTTTAGGAAAAAATATGTATTCTTTTAGTATTGTATAAAATAAGTAGGTATCTTAGTTTATTTAGCTAATAATTATCACAGTACCATCGTTTTTGCCGATAACCTTGCGAGTAAATATTGACCACCATATATGACCCATTGGCAATGGATAGATTATAAAACTTTAATAATAAGTTTACCGTTTTTCGTATTTAAGATTACATGTTATTAAAACTTCTTATCATGATTAGTCAAAAAAAATTAAGATTTTTTCATGTTGACTTTGAAGAATTTGAAATATTTAGAGTTGTTAAATCTTGAGATCTTTGTTATAGCTGATTGTTTGAAAATACAGATGTGTCTATTTTATCGCCAAATTGAGTTATTAAACTTTGCACGAAATTTAAAAGGAACTTACGAGAATTTTCTTCGAAATATTCTCTCTTAGAAGAATATTACTTCAGGAAAGACAATAACTTAAATTTTCTGTGTTAAATATTTATAAATATAGCACAAATACAATCGCAGTTCTATTAACTTAATCAGATTACTGAGAGAGTCGTTCAATTTATAAATTCTCTTAAATTCTCTTCCAAAAGAATATTCTCGAGAACTTAACAGCAAAGTTCTCACTGAGAGAACATTCTCGGGAATTTCCCATCACTAGTCAGGACTGACCGTACGCACCGACGGTCGATCGAGCACTGTAACCGGCCTAAAGCCTTGTTTAGACTAGGCGATATTTTAGTCGCGTGGATCAATTTCCTAGTGGACATAGGTCTCGCGGCCTCCACTTAAATGCTGTTCACCAGTGCTTAGTAGGTAAACTTTCCACCCATCCCTGATTGCTACTAGGCACATATCCCTGCCTCTGCCTACCATTTGGGGGTGGTGTCATTAAAGTGGATTCACTGGAAAAAAGCGAGTATTTTAGTAAAGTACATTACATCGCTAATTTGTGTGTCGTAAAACAATTCTGTGCTATACTTCCAACGAGATTCTAACTACATACAATTTCTTTTGTTACAGCACCTCTTTGGACCCCTACGACTCGGAGCAGATGGCCCGAGATTTCCTCATTCAGTTTTCCAACCAGATATTCACGGTCGGTCAACAACTCGCGTTCTCATTCCAAGACAAGAAAGTATTGTCATTGTTAATCAAGCATTTAGAAGGTAATCTATTTACTTATACAATAAATTGTATTTGACTAGAACCTTACTACTTTTTTTTTATTAAAGAGACTTACGCTATGGCAGTCTCTGTAAATAGTACAAACATAATTTATTATTTATTTTAAATTTCAGCAACTTAATACAATAATCAATATGTCGTTTATAAAGCTGTGTGGTGGCGGTTCAATCCATCTCTTCCCTTGGATATAAAAGGCGGCGACTAACGGACTAACGCCTTGGCCACGTCTTTGCCGCTGTGAGCGGAGCGGCGAGCGGATTCTTTGTTTATTGCATTCTTTCTATGACCATTGACTGAGACTTCCGTAGTATAACTCGCAATGGTCAAAGTATCCGCTTGTCGCTCCGCTCACAGCGGCAAGGTCGTGGCCGAGCCGTAAAGGTTGCACATACCAACAGCGTAGAGCGTCGACAGGCTTTCACCACCTATCACGCTGAGCACATGTGCAGTTGTTTCTTAGTGAAGCGTAGTCTGTGGCAGTGGACTGCTTTTGCGGTCCCCATTGCCTGGTCTCTGAATAACCCTTCGGGGATAATAGTCTTGAGTATAATATGTACTTATGTATGTATGTCATCTATCGACTTAGATGACAATAATGCTATTTGCTGCGCCATCGAGGAGCTCGATGGCGCAGCGGCTAGCGCGTTCGGCTTGCGATCTTGCTCGCTAAGCCACTTTCGCAATGCCGGGTCGCTGGATGGGTGACCAAATAAAACATCTCGAGCTCCTCTGTGCTTCGGAAGGCACGTTAAGCCGTTGGTCCCGGTTGTTGTCGTAAGATGGCAGTCGTTAAAACCCACCAACCCGCATTGGGCCAGCGTGGTGGGTTATGGCCCAATATCCCCACGTGCTATTGTCCACGTGGGAGGCCTGTGCCCAGCAGTGGGACGTTAATAGGCTGATGATGATGATGAATGCTATTTGAGTGTGTCGTGTTGTCATCCTCTTAAACATGATTGATTCTATTGACTCTGAACCTGATCATGTCTTAGCTGCTGATGTGCAAGCGTTAGCGGCCGGCAAGAATGCAGTGGCGCGCCGCGTCAGGATGGGCAAGCTGCTGCCTGACTGCAACGTGCAGTTTGACAAGGCCGAGAACTCGTCGCTCAATCTCGTAGGGAAGGCCAAGGGGTATGTGAATGAACCTTTGCAGATTAAATCGAAGTGACTAAAGGTGAAGCTACTTGCGAGCAACTTACGCAAGGTTTGGAGGATGGGCCATTGTTGTCGTAATAAGGTTGCATTCGTTTATAACACGATTTTGACGTCTGGGAGGCCAGCAGTACAAAAGTTTATAAGCAGATGATAATGTTGATGATGATGCGGATTCAAAGCAGATACAGCTATAGATAGAAAATTATGCTCACGAATGTTTATTAACCCGTTGTAGTAACATAACGGCCTATTAAAACAAACTGTTTCACGTTTTCAAATACAATAATTACTCTCGGTACCTAGCTCAAGTAACGGTTTTCGTCACTGAAATTTTCGCTGCGGCGATTACTGATCACCAGTGACATGACATATAACGTTCCTTTTTCACGAAATAGTAAAAATCCGCCTCTATACTACGGCCAAATTCGATGAAGTCAAAGTCAAAGTGTTGGTAAACAAATTATTCACAATTCTTTGTGTATTATATCCAGTGTTACTCGGATTTTTACTGTTTTTTGAAAGAAAGACACCAATGTCAATCCAGTTCTTCCGTGAATCTTTTTTAAGGAAAAATAAAAATCCGAATGACACTAGATATTTTTTATCGAATTTGGCCCTCTTCTATAACTTCATAATATTACAGGAAGCAACCACGTCAGTCCATCATTAACCCAGACTGGGACTTCGGCAAAATGGGTATCGGCGGTTTGGACAGAGAGTTCAACGCCATCTTCCGGCGAGCATTCGCTTCCAGGGTATTCCCGCCAGAAGTTGTGGAACAGCTAGGTAATTATATTCTACATCCAAGGAAATAATGCCCCATATTTTTTGTTCACTATATATTTTTCTTTATAGGTTGCAAACACGTGAAGGGTATTCTCCTGTTCGGCCCGCCTGGTACGGGTAAAACTTTGATGGCTCGTCAAATCGGAAATATGTTGAACGCCCGCGAGCCCAAAATCGTAAACGGTCCGCAAATCTTGGACAAATATGTTGGCGAGAGCGAGGCCAACATTAGACGCCTTTTTGCCGATGCGGAAGAAGAAGAAAAAAGGGTAAACATGGATAGAATGTTTCGTCAAATATTTGTGTAGAAATAATAGTTTGCTACAATGATTTTTTTTTCCATTTTATTCCAGTCTGGGCCTAACAGCGGTCTTCACATTATCATATTTGACGAAATCGATGCCATTTGCAAAGCCAGAGGCTCTGTAGGAGGCAATACTGGCGTCCACGATACCGTCGTGAACCAACTGCTATCCAAAATTGATGGTAATGTATATAGACGATATGCTATGTTTTCATAAGTTTAGTTCAATACTCGAGTATAGCTGAGTCTACTATCGTAATATGTCTCGTTAGGTGTGGACCAACTAAACAACATCTTGGTGATTGGTATGACCAATCGAAGGGATATGATTGATGAGGCGTTGATGAGACCCGGCCGTCTCGAGGTCCAGATGGAAATTGGTTTGCCCGACGAAAAGGGCCGTGTGCAGATCTTGAACATCCATACTAAACGCATGAAGGAGTTCAAGAAGGTCGCAGAAGACGTGGACAGTAAGGTAATAAATCAGTAGTCAGAGTCATCTATAAATTTCTATGTAGGGCACTTCTATTTTTCTACCCTTGTTCTGTAGCCGAGCGATATAAATTAATACGAGATTGAAAAGTTTTTGAATTTTATTTATGAATCGGGAGTTATCCCAAGAATTTCTGTTTTCGAATCTGGTTTCGAAAATGGCCGAAACGTTTTTACCACCGTCTCAGCTGTACCCCAAGCACGAACCATTATGGTACTAGTTAAGGTAATCGTATTATTTTGTATGAAAAAGGTTTAGTAACTTAATGGTTTTCATACAAAATAATACGATTACGATTCTACCACCGAAAGCCCCAAAAACGTTGACAAATCTGTAGGACACTCCTCTTCCTCCCCACCTGAGGTTCGGGCATGCACTAACATTAGCATGACCTATGAGTCCTTTCTGCAATTGTTAGACGACAAATTAGACACTAAATTGAGTGGTTTTAAGGCCTCAATCAGCAGTATGATTAAGTCTGAAATATCGTCATCATACGAGAAACTGAAAGCGGATTTCACGCAGACCACGGACTTCTTGGCTGAGGAGCAGAAAGACATAAAGACGGAGTTGGACAAGACAGTAAATAAAATTGCGGACTTGGAGTCAGAAAAGTTGTACTTTCAAAGTAACATCAGGGAACTAGAGCGCAGGCTTGCCATACTTGAAAGATCGTCCAGAGGCTGCAACATTGAAATACACGCTGTACCAGATAAGAGCAATGAAAATGTGTTGGCGCTATTTAAGAAAATATGCGACGTTATTAACGTCTCAATTCAAGACCAAGATATCCACGCCGTTCGGCGAGTAGCTAAGTTGCATCCGCAATCTGAACGCCCTCGTAACATACTAGTGACTCTGCCTTCTGAACGTCACAGGGACAATATACTATCAGCTTTTAAAAGATATAACAAGAACAATCGCTCTGCTACGCTGAATACTTCGCTTATCGGGGTGCCGGGTGATAAGAGCCCAATTTACCTTGTGGAACACCTCTCGCCTGATTGTAAGGAACTGTACGCTGCCACTCGCAAGTATGCGAGAGAAAATACTTTTAAATACGTATGGGTCCGCTACGGTCGCGTTTATGTACGGAAGGATGATGGCTCGTCTGCCTTGCATATTAAAGACTTATGTAATCTTAAGAATATCAAATAATTTACGTTCTATTTAGTTTTAGAATTAGTGCTTCTATTTTGTTTTAGTCACAATTTCTTAATGGATAAATGTCTAACAATATATTATCAGAATGTAAACAGAATTAGAACTAAAACAAATGAGATATTTTTTAATGTATTGGCCTCTGATTATGATGTAATTTGTCTCACGGAAACGAATTTAAATCATAGTGTACATGACTCGGAAATTTTCGATAGTAGATATGATGTATACAGAAGGGATCGTGAAACAACCTGTAGTTTAAAATCAGACGGTGGTAGGGTGTTGATTGCAATTAAGAAAAAATTTAATGTTATACGTAGATCGTATTGGGAAAGCTGGGCTGAGGATATTTGGTTGACCATTGCTCCGGATGCGACTTACGCACCTACAATAAATCTTTGTGTTTGTTACTTGGCTCCTGACTTGCAGGCCGATATGCTTGTAGACTTTTACAATCACACGCAGCACATCTTGCAACAGATGGGCAGTAATGCAGTCCCTATTCTTGTAGGAGATTTTAACACACCTGTCATACCGTGGTCACAGAGTGGCTTGTCTCTCGTTCCAGGCTGCTCATCAGATTATAAGTCTCGTCTTCTCCTTGAAACAATGTCCCTTTGCAATTTTTCGCAATTTAATCATGTACACAACGCCAATAACCGTATATTAGATCTTGTTTTATCAACTTATAATCATATAAATATTTCAAATACTGAATCAATCTCGCGTCTGGATCGTCATCACCCAGCATTATTGATAGAAATGACAATCGATCTGCCAACAAAGAGAATGATTTCAAATAATAACTCTCGCTTAAATTATAACAAATGCAACTATATAAAAATTAAGTCAGATCTCAATAAAGTGAAATGGTTTGAGGTATTCGCTGGGTGTGACGTTGACATGTCTGTCAATAAGTTTTACAATACGTTGTATGATGCAATAAATAACTATACTCCATTAATCAAAGACGGAAAATCTAATTTTCCGAAATGGTTTTCGTCTGCTTTAAAAAAGTGTTTACATGAAAAAAATAAATGTCATAAGCGTTTCAAGCAATTTAAAAATCCTCGAGATTATGATACGTTTTCGCTCTTGCGAGCTCGAGCAAAAAGATTGATGGCAGCAAACTACAGGAACTTTGTTGATTCAGTTGAAAATTCAGTAGACTTCGATATTAAGAAATTTTGGCGATATGTCAAGGACAAAAAGGGTGCAAAAGACATTCCACAGACCATGCGACTGGGTGACGATTCGGCTTCTGACGGAAAAGAGATAAGCAACCTATTTTCAAGGTACTTTGGGTCAGTTAACGAAAAACCGGACCTCAACTTTTCAGGTAGCGTGGACACTGGCAACTCCTTTAATGATTCCCTCTCTAGAATACATGTATCTGTTGGCGATGTTCTATCCAAATTAAGGCAACTAGACGTGCGAAAGGGTGCGGGCCCTGATGGTGTCCCCCCCAAGTTCTGGAAAGAGTGCTCTGAAGAACTCTGTCTACCGCTAGCACTCGTTTTCAATGCATCACTAGAGCAGGGTGTATTCCCGTCTTTTTGGAAGCGTGCCCATTTGGTACCTATTTATAAGTCTGAAGACGCATCTGACTGTGAGAATTATAGACCCATCAGCATATTGTCTTGTCCGGCCAAAGTTCTTGAATCTATTGTGTATGATAGTGTCTATCGTCATGTGAGTCCGCTTCTTTCTGAAAGCCAGCATGGCTTTGTCAAGAATAAATCCACGATTAGCAATCTCTTAGAATACAAAACATATTTATGTCAGGTCTTTAATGGGGGAGGGCAGGTAGACTCCATTTATACGGATTTTAGTAAGGCTTTCGACAAAGTCAACCATTGGATTCTCTGTCAGAAGTTATCGGCTGCTGGTATTCATGGTTCACTTCTTCGCTGGGTTGAATCTTACCTCACTAACAGACACCAACTCGTGGCTCTCAAGGGTTTCTTGTCGGATCCTATTGTAGCCCCATCTGGTGTTCCCCAGGGTTCGCACTTGGGGCCTCTATTCTTCGTTGTCTTTATTAATGACCTTGTAGCTAAACTATCTAGTCCATGTTTAATGTACGCAGATGACTTAAAGGTTTATAGTAAAATCAAAAACACAGTTGACTGCGAAGGTCTACAGAGTGACCTCAATATTATAACGAATGGGTGCCATGCAAACCGCATGTTTTTGAATGTAAAGAAATGTCATTCTGTCTCTTTCACAAATAAACGAACAAAGATAGCCTTTCCTTATGCTCTTGAAGGTCATGTGCTTGAGCGCAAAACGATAGTTAAGGATCTCAGCATCTTATTTGACGAGAAACTGACTTTCAAAGAACATTTTGATCATGTTGTTAAAAAATCGCTTCAGGTAATGGGTTTTTTGGGAAGAATAACGAAGGACTTTCGAGGGAAGGAGAGCCTTATTATCTTATATAACTCCCTCGTAAGAAGTAGGCTTGAATATGGTTCTGTAATTTGGTCTCCAAATTACGCAATTCATTCCAACTTCATAGAAAAGGTACAGCGGAAATTCTTGCGTATTGTCTGTTTTAGGCATAATCTTGGTCGCAGACTCGCATCCTACGAGGAGAGGCTGGCTCATTTCAACATTGTGGATCTGAGAACTCGTCGCTTAAAACAAAGTCTTGTAATTCTGTACAAAATACTGCATTCTATTATTGATTCTCCTGCGCTACTTAACAGTTTAGGCATCAACACTAAATATAACCCAAGACGTTTGCTCCCTACTTTTGTCATTCCAACTTACAGGAATAATAAAGCATTTTTCGGCCCTGTTGCAAGTATGTGCCGAAACTATAATGAACTATCACACCGCGGTGATGTTGATGTGTTCGGTCAAAGTTTAGTCTGTTTCAAAAAAGTACTCACAGAGATCCTCGGTGCTGCTTCCTGCCCCTAGTGTTTCTAATATCAGGTTTATTATTATTATTGGTATTTTTTTTTAAATATTTTATTCTTACCATTATTTTCATCCTTGTGCACAAAATTTATTATTTAATATTGTTAATTTTGATTTTAATTGTAGTGATTCGGGTATGGCTTAAACTCATGTGCGACTTGCTAAGGACTTTGGCCTGGTCCTGAACCGCTGTACTAGTTTAAGTTTTATCTGTTTGTGTCAATGTCTGTTAAGTTGCCTGATAAAATAAATAAATAAAAATAAATAATGGTTCGTGCTTGGGGATGTTAAGTGAAGTTATGGTTTATTAAAGACTATTAGAGAGCTCAAATTACTTCTATAACTACCTGCGCGTCGCGCGCCAGACACAATAGAATTTTTAATTATCTTTGCCGATAGTCGGCAAGTCGACACTCAACTATCTACTACTATTGAGAACTTATCTTACTTTCTTTCACATATAAATGTTTCACACGCACCCTTGTTGGATGATTTGCCTATGTCTTATTTGTAGGAACTAGCGGCCCTGACAAAGAACTTCTCCGGTGCCGAGTTGGAAGGTTTAGTGCGTGCCGCCCAGTCGACCGCTATGAACCGACTGATTAAAGCGTCGAGCAAGGTCGAAGTCGACCCCGAGGCTATGGAGAAACTGATGGTGGAACGGGGCGACTTTTTGCACGCGCTCGAGAATGATATCAAACCGGTTGGTGTTTTTTTTAAGATTTTATTTTCTGTAAATGTTTCTAGGTCAAGTGGTCACTCACGTTAGCCGTATGTATTTTGATAACTACTGAGTTAATCAAAGGGTACCTAGAGATAGACGACGCCACCGACAGTAAAAAGTGGTGATAAAGGATATACTGGCATGCAGTGGTTTAGAAAAGATATAGATGGAAAGACTCAGGGGAGAGCTTTGACCAGCAGTAGGACAGTGGAAGAAAATGTTCCAATAATACAAAGCTGTGTTTTTCAGATGTACTTGCATTTTTGTTTAGTATTATTTAAAAAATAAGGTTCTTGTATAGAAATCGTTTAAAAAGGTAACCACCCTCATACCTATTTTCCTTAACAGCAATGCCTTGCATTTTTCTGTTTCGGGTTAAAGAGCACTAGTTGCAGTGATATTTTTTAATTCTGTTAATGTAAATTAGTAAATGCTCAGTACCATCTCTTCGACCAATCGAAGCGCAATTTGTCAGTTTTGCAAAAATAAGAACGATGTTTCGTTACTCGAAACTACATTACAAAATACAGGGCATTGAGATAAAGCCTCTGTCACTAATTCGCTATCACTAATTCCGTGACCGTAGCCTAACGTTCCGCAACGTGTTACCTGCAAACGTCCCAAGCCGCTTTGCATCAGGCGAGCGGGGCTTAATAACGTTAAAAAGTCTGTCAAGTACGAGTCGGATTGGCGCACCGAGGGTTCTGAACAAACTCTTATAAATTTTACTGTTTGGCATCGAACTATCTACCGACCTCAATAGATAGGGTATCGCAACTGGAACTACGGGTCCGGTTGTGTTTTCAGAGGTAGTACTACGGGGTTCCGGTTCTAGCCCCCCGCTGGTCGTGCCTTTAACCAGGCGCCTCCGGCGGGATCCGGACATGGGTTGGACTCGTAGTGGCGTGTGGTTAGCTGTAGAGCTTGGGAATGTTCGTTTGTCCTGGTATTGTGTGCCAGGACTTCCAAACTCGTGCACAGCGAGCGGGGCCTAGTAGCGGTCTCTGAGGGGCCAGAAGCGAAAAGTCCTGCGGGGAACGTGAGTTTCCCTTATAGTTGGCAGCTTTGTCCGGTGGTTTTCATTGGACATTGGTTTTGACATCTCCGGTACTAGTCTGGAGAACTAGTAGAGGCGGCCTCCTAGATGCCGTAGCCTCCGGTCCAGCCAGCCGCGTAGGACGTGGGAACTGGCTAGGCGCCCGGATGGGTTCCGAGAAGTGAGTGTGCTTACTACTCCGCTACCAAGGTGGACACTTGGGAGTCGACTTTAGAGTCGACGACCCTAGCAGTGGCACTGCGAGTTGTGCCCTTCGTGCAACGAGAAGTGAGCGAGCTTGACAGCTCCGGTTACCTATCTGGACAATAGGCAGTGAACTACACGTGTTCACGGGGATACTCTCCTGAGACACTAGTCTTATGAGTACCGAATGAAGAGCGCGCTGCGGCGGGCACTAATTTGGCGTCAAGACGTTGGTGGTCTCCTGCGCGAGTGTTCTACTGGCGCAGGGACGTCTGGCACTTCTTGCAATAACCTAACGGTTGGTCTCGAGGTGCCAGTACAAATAAACTTAGTGAAGTAAGGAGAGGGGATGTTTGGCATTGAACTAGAAATTATTGATTTTCGTATATTTTCCTTTACTTTTTTTATTTCTTTTATTCGGCAACGGGTTAGCGCTTGGCCTTCATCTCACCTGATGGTAAGTGACGATAAGGCCGAAGGTGGAAGCGCGCTTTACCAGGAATCCTCAACCATTGAGGAACTGGCTGTCTCGTCTCAAACTGTCGTAACACAACAATGTTATAAACATCGTTGTTATGGCGACAGACTTAGATAAGATGGTGGTAGCTAGCCAGGCGGACTTAACAGCCCTACCACCAACCAAACCGAGCACACAAAGATGTACCCCCCGCTGGGAATCAAACCCGGGACCACTGGGTCTGAAACCGGTAACTTAGCCATTAGACCACAGAGGCGGTTAAAACTTGTGCTGTAAGACCTTCCTTCTTGCCTCTTATTTCATGGTTCTAGGTCTGTGGAAAGTAGTGTATGGTTTTGATTCTTAATGATTTAGAAGCTTGATTGTATTACAGCTTCAAGGGACCGCAGACATAAGTATTAGATAGTAATTTCAACTTGATACCTTCATGTGTTCCCGAGAAAAAGATTCTTGACAGACACACGGACAGCAAAGTGATCCTATAAGAGTTCCATTTGTGGTACGGAGCCCTTAAAACACTGTTTTCGCTACGTAGGCCTTCGGCACGGCCGCCGAAGCGTTGGAGCACTTCCTGGCGCGCGGTGTCCTGAACTGGGGCACGCCGGTATCGTCGCTGCTAGAGGACGGCCAGCTTTATATCCAACAGGCGAGGGCTACTGAAGCCAGTGGTACGTATTGCTATTGTCTATTTGAACTTTGCACCCAATTCCCAGTTCAAGACACAGTGTGTTTTGGATTTTCTAATACACACACATAGACGACGACCACACGACCACTCCTTGGTCGAGTGGTTTGTACACCGGTTTTCATGGTGTCGCCATCTCTGAGGTCCCGGGTTCGATCCCCGGTCGGGTCAATTTAGAAATTATTGTTTTTCTAAATTGTCTCGGGTCTGGGTGTTTTCTATGTATAATAAGTATGTATTTAAGTATTTTTATCCGTTGTCTAGTAACCATTTAACGAGTTTCTTCAAAGCTTCTCTTGGGCTAGATAATTGGTGTGATTGTAGGAAAGATTTATTTATATATTTATTTATTTATAGACGAGCTTTGTGATCACAAAACCGTATATGGCAAGCTTAGGGGTCTCTATCAGAATGACTTTTTCGCTGAAAGACAATTCACGTTGGATGACATGAAAGCAAGGTACCTAGATAGCTGAAAGACAATTCAGCTATATGACATAAAAGCAGAGTACCCAGTCAGCAGAGAGTCATTCCAGCCGGACGACATAAAAGCAGAATGAGCTAGTAGCAAAACGTCTGGAATTGCGAATAGTCCGAATGTTTAGAATACCTTATTAGCCGGAAGTCAAATTAGTTGGATGACAAAAACACAGAATGAGATAGTAGCGAAAACGTCTGGAAAAGAAAATAGTCTGAACTGTCTGAATCGTATGTCAACTACCGTCTCTCTATCAGAATGACCTTTTCGCTGGATGACATTAAAGCAAGGCACTTAAGCCGAAAGACAATTCCGCTCACTGTACTATTAATTCTGGCAACTTTACCATGGGATGGGTTGACTGCCACTATTCATAGTCATCCAAGTGTAGATGATTTATCAGAAATAAAAGAAACATAACGTTTATTTTTCCGTAAAACATTTTATTTTATAAACTACCTACAAACAAAAGTACTACTTATTGAAACAAAAATCACTTATTATGGAAATAAAAAAAAGAAATCTGTTATTTTTAAGAAACCATTGATAAAATATAAATTGTAAAGGTAAAACAACTTTTGATGCAAGCCGCTCTTACGTTGAATCCTTAAAAATTGTCCCCAGATATGACACGCTTAATGTGACTGATGTGTTTAAAAAAAATGTATGCTGTGATTTTTTTCCTTTAAAGTTTTTGATTTCTCTCCTATATTTTCTATCAAAAATAATATCATTTTTTTCCTTTTTTGTCCTTCAAAGAGGGCCCTCGTAATTTTTTTTTCTTGCCAATGGGCTTCGACTTTCAGTGCGTGTACATATGACATAAGAGTCTTTTTTGGCCTCACTCGAGTATTATAACGTCGGTGCCAACCGACGTTAAGGCTAAGTACTACATCTAAATTCATTAACAAATAAAATAAAATGGACTTAAAAAAAAAGTGATTTTAAATCACAAAATAATTAAGTAATGATTTTTTTTCTCACCAAAATAATCTCAAACATACGAAACAAAGTAATTAAAATTTTTTAAACACTGAAAAAAGACGACAACCTCATGCGGGAATCGAACCACGCACCTTCCGCATTCCGGGCGGCTGCCTTAACCACTTGGCTACCGAGGTCTGGCTTTCAACCGTCGAAATTTGTCAGTGCTTGATGCTTATGTTTTTAGTCAACATTGCTTCATCAAATCTTAGAAGTTTTCACCTCTGAGATCCGAAAGAAATATTTTTACAAATATTTAAACATTCGGTTAAGATGAAGCTGCGTTTATAGATTAATGTTTTATATGTTAGCGTTTTATTAACGCTTAGAGGTGAAAACTTCTAAGATTTGATGAAGCAATGTTGACTAAAAACATAAGCATCAAGCACTGACAAATTTCGACGGTTGAAAGCCAGACCTCGGTAGCCAAGTGGTTAAGGCAGCCGCCCGGAATGCGGAAGGTGCGTGGTTCGATTCCCGCCTGAGGTTGTCGTCTTTTTTCAGTGTTTAAAATTTTACTTAAGTATATTTAAGCGTTAATAAAACGCTAAAATATAAAACATTAACAAAGTAATTTATTAGTTAGCCAGTGTCATTAGCTACCGTTTGCCATTTTTTAATGTTTCTTCGGCGTATGAAACCTTTGATATCGCATAAAGTAAAAATGGTCATAAATTATAAGGAGAGGGGGTAGGACCCCCCATATTATTTTTTTTGTCGATGAATTTAGATGTAGTACTTTACCACCCCTATCACATCTCAGCATCTATAAGAGCATTTAGCGTTCATTTCTATTTAGTAACTATGGCATTCAAATATCGAGACGTTTTGCTACTATATCATTCAACGCCCATGTCTATTTAGTAACTACGAGTATGGCGTTCTATTATAAAGACGATTTGCTACTAGAGTATTTTGAATTACGACATTTTAAAATCCAGACGTTTTGCTACTAAGGCGTTTAGCGTTCTTGTCTATTTAGTAACAATGGCGTTTTAATATCAAGACGTTTGGGTGATATTGTCATTTTACAACGTGGGTAAAATGACAATATTAGCTAAGCTTAGTGGTGATCAAACCAATATAACCATAAATTTTAGTGCCGGCTTCATTTGAATGATACAGGCCTTTGCCCGGTTGTAAGACAATCCCTCTTCTCATTTCACTAATTTTATTTGTACTGGCACACCTACCGTCAAGTTATAGAAGTAGTGCCAGACAACAAGTTAAACCAAACCCGCGCAGGGGACCAACTACAACAACTTCCAGCTGTCGGACAGTGTAAAGGCTATTACTAGATTTTAGTATTGGAGCTACGTATTGGCCCTTTGCTTACCCTTAGAACTGGCGGCCTTTAGAGCAGAAAGGATATTCTTAACCGCTTGTGGAAATTCTTCCTTTTTCAGGCAATGAAGTTCTTTTGCCTGAGATGTTGAGTCTCCGGTCTAAAATAATGTTCTAATTCGGCAGGGCTAGTATCCGTATTGCTGGAAGGGCCGCCCAACAGCGGTAAGACGGCGCTGGCAGCGCAATTAGCCAAGCTGTCTGACTTTCCGTTCGTGAAAGTGTGTTCGCCGGAAGATATGGTCGGCTTCACGGAGACCTCGAAGTGCTTGCAGATCAGAAAGGTAATTGGAACATGTTTCACGTAGGTTACCTGTAGACCCACGAATCTGCTATTTTAAAATGTCCAAAGTCGTGTGTCCCTTGTGTAATCTTGATATCGATACTGACAATAAATTTCACTGAAATAGAAGCGTTTTAGTTATTTACAATTTGCTTATTTAGGTATAGACGACAGCAGATCAACTTACCACAAAAAGTAAAATGGTTTCGTCAATAAATTTTGAACTATAACTGTTTGGGTGTAAGGATGTAAGGATATCAATTAGAGAAACTTTACAGTTTTAGATAGGTGGACTTGCTGACGTGTGTGCAAATAGTCCAAAAACCGTCCATGTGCGAGTCGGACTCGCGCACGAAGGGTTCCGTGCCATTAAGGTCAATTCACACTTATCAGTGAAGTCACAGTTCCGGCACAGTGCGAAATATTCTTTTATACATTCTCTATATTATACACTCTATGAACGCACGCCCACTTGTCAGTGTTAGTGACGGACGACACAGTGCTCTCATTGTTGATGCTGCTCTTCTTCTTCTTCGTCTAAAGCAATAGCTATCATTGCAAGCCCCGTAGTATTTAACAGAGCCATAGCAACAATCACGAAACTTTACGACGGACACGTTTTCATTGAAGCTCCGTGAACTAGGTACTGACATGTGTGAATTGAATCACTTACGCAACACTGTAGTACTGATACTGAACTGAGCGAACACGTTGACGGAACTGTGATTTCACTGATATGTGTAAATCGACCTTTATCTAAACAACATTAGACACTTCATTAATATTCTGTGAATATTTCAAACGTCTACCTGTTGCCGTTATTAATGTCGATCAAAAAACGGCAAAAAAAAATCACGTTTTTTTGTATGGGAGCCCCCCTTAAATATTTATTTTGTTCTGTTTTTAGTATATGTTGTTATAGCGGCAACAGGAATACAGCATGTGTGAAAATTTCAACTGTCTAGCTATCACGGTCCATGAGATACAGTCTGGTGACAGACAGACTGACTGACGGACAGTGGAGTCTTACTAATAGGGTCCCGTTTTTACGCTTTGGGTACGGAACCCTAAAATTTTTTAACTTTATAAATAGTAAAATGAATATCATCTCAAAAGAGTTATTGTCACAAGTTTAAAAGTCCCATCCCTCTTGTTTTAACATTTTTATAATCTTTGACAGCACTAATACAACGCTAAGTCTCGCCGTGAAAAAAGCTACGTAAAACAAATTTTTCAGAAAACTTTTTTTTAAATGTCACAGTACTTCGACGACGCGTACCGCTCGACGCTTTCCTGCATCCTAGTCGACAACATCGAACGGCTGCTCGACTACGGTCCCATCGGGCCTCGCTACTCCAACCTGACGCTGCAAGCGCTGCTCGTGCTGCTCAAGAAACAGCCGCCTAAAGGCAGGAAGCTGCTCATCCTGTGCACCAGCAGTCGCCGGTGAGACAAATATTAAAACTATAGCAAAGGTATCATAAAGAGCACGTTGTATAGATGCCACCATAATTTGAACCTTATTCAGTTGTAATAGGATGGAAAACCAATAAAAAATATTTAATGCTGTAAGAACTGCTCGTGGTACTCAAGAAACAGCCACCCACAGGTAGACCAGCAGTCGCCGGTGAGACAAATATTAAAACTATAGCAAAGGCATCATCAGCACATGCGTTATGCAGCCTTTAACCCTTTAGCTGGTAATGGCAATATAGATGCCACCATAATTTGAACCCTATTCAATTGTAATAGGATGGGAAACCAATAAAAAATATTTAAAACAGCCAGCAGCTGCAGCCGCCGGTGGGTATATCAAAATTTTCGATATCGTTTATCCCAGAAGGATTACTCAGAGACCAGGCAATCAGGACCGCAAAAGCAGTCCACTGCGACAGTATACGTTTCACTAAATTACAACTGCACATGTGCTCAGCGTGACAAGTGGTGAGCCCGTCGCCGCTCTATGCTGTTGGATGTATGTGCAGTCTTTGGTCCGTTGGTCGCCTTTTACGACACCCAAGGGAAAAGAGGAGTTAATTGGTAGTACTCTTCTAGTGTGCCGCTATTCCATTCTAAACGCACCCTTTTATTGTTTCGCCCGAGTTTCAAGGCTTAGTCAGACAGACTGGTGTTAAAGCCTTTTTGAACATTCAAAATTAACAACATTATCAATGAACAAAAAGCATAAAACAAAAATAGTTTGTTTTCGCGTAATATGTTTTTTTTTGTTTCCATTAATTGCTATTTTATTGGAATATATAATTTAACTATTAAGCTTCCAACACTAAACGCTCACTCTCCCCCTCAGCCAAGTGCTGGAAGACATGGAGATCCTGTCCGCGTTCACGGGCGTGCTGCACGTGCCGAACCTGTCGCAGCCCGAGCACGTGCTCAGCGTGCTCGAGGACAGCGACGCGTTCACCAAACGCGACCTCGCCAAGATACAGCATTCCATGCGCGGCGCCAAGTCAGTGCACACACTTATCTATGCATCACACATTATTTGAGCTCACCTGTCTGTATACCAGACACAATGGAAATACGATTGTTGGCAACCTCTAGGAGTCTCAACAGACAAGGGCATATAGCAGAGCAGCCCGAGCACTGCGACCTCTCCAAGATACGGCAGTCGATGCGCGGCGCCAAGTCAGTACACCTACTTGTCTATGCATCACACACTATGTAGCAACAGCAGCTCGAGGATTGCGACGCGTTCAGCGCGACCTCATCGAAATACAGCAGTCGATGCGCGGCGCTAAGTCAGAACACACACTTATCTTATCTTATCCTAGAGGGGCCTGCAGAGGTCTCCCTTTCGCAGCAGCACGTCGACCGTTTTGGAATATTTTTTTTTGAATAAAAGAAGGAGGCAAACGAGCAAATGGGTCACCTAATGGAGAATAATCACCGCCGCCCATGGACACCCGCACACCCGCAAAACCAGAGGAATCGCAGACGTGTTGCCGGCCTTTGAGGAAGAAATAGGCTCGTTACTTGAAGATCCCTAAGTCGTAACGTCGTAACGGTGCGGAAATACCGCCGCCGAGAGCTGGTTCCACAACACTAGTTCAAGGCACCACGACGATAACCATACTGGCGATCACTTAGTAGCTGATTCTCTTCTAGGTACCTTAAGAGCTTCCGGTTTGTTATGGACTCCATTGTTTTGGAGAGCAAAGAGGTAATGGCTATTGGCCTGTAGTTGGATGGGTCTGAGCGATCGCCTTTTTTGGGAATCGAGTGGACAAGGGTTGTCTTCCAAGAACTCGGGACAACGCCAGTAAGGTAAGAGAGCCGGAAAAGGCGCGTTAGAACCGGTGCTAACTCAGGAGCACACGTCCGAAGCACAATGGGAGGAACTGCATCAGGCCCACTCGACTTATGGATATTGAGGGAAAAAAGAGCCTTACGAACTGACCTTTGTAGGAACCCGAACGTTTGGCATTGAACAAGCGCAATGCGGTATGGTTGGTGGAGTTTTCCTCATCGCCCAAGGTCAAGGTTGATGACAAAATTTCCTAAGATAGCTTTGGCAAGAGACCAGAACGCACGCGTACCCTAAGGAAGACGCACTAGCCTTTTGCCAATTCTACCTTTTGAGCAACACGTCCTACCACTCTGCCTCCTCAGTGAAAATGACTGCCATAATCTTGACAGTGTCTCTGAGGTACACCTATCTATGCATCACACACTTGCCTAAGCATCACACACTTATCTATGCATCAAACACTTATCTATGCATCACTCACTATGCACGAACACAGCAACCACGCCAAGATACAGCAGTCGATACGCGGCGCCAAGTCAATGCACACTTATCTATGCATCTCACACTTATTCATGTATCACACACTATTTAGCAACAGCAGCCCGTGTACAGCGACCTCGCCAAGATACAGCAGTCCATGCGCGGCGTCAAGTCAGTGCACACACTTATCTATGCATCACGCACTAATCTATACATCACACACTTATCTTATACATCACTCACTATGTAGAAATAGCAGCTCGAGCACAGCGACATGTTCATCAAGCGCGACCTCGCCAAGATACACTTATCTATCTTATCTTACCTTAGAGGGGCCTGCAAAGGTCTCCATTTCGCAGTATCATGTCGACCCATTGGGATCTTTTGTGCAACCCCGTCCTATCACTCTGCGTTCTCAGAGAAAATTACTGCCTTAAGCTGTGCAAAGTCGCTGAGGCACGCATCACACACTTGTCTATGCATTACTCACTGCATAGTGAGTAGAGTTGCTACATAGCAACAGCAGCCTGAGCACAGCGACGCTTTCAGCAAGCGCGACCTCGCCAAGATATAGCAGTCTATGCGCGGCGCCAAGTCAGTGTACACACTTATCTATGCAACACACACTTATATACGTATCACACACTATGTAGCAACAGTAGCCCGAGTACAGCGACCACGCCAAGATACAGCAAACAAGTCAGTCACGATATTTCTTTATTGAATGCTGAGAGGGGTCCATTTCGTTGTACTATAATTTATTAGTATTAAGTTTAAAAATTAAGCCTATTTGAATAGCTACATCAAATAAATGTCTTGAGTTTGAGTTCGAATTATATTACTGAGCCGTGCAAGCATACCTGATGCTTGATATATGATACCTGAAGGAATCGGGCAATCGCAGCCCATGAACGCTTGCAACACCAAGGTAAGGGTATCACGCGCGCCTTGAAGAATCTGAAGTTTTTCATTCTGAATTACATTTATACGTATAAGTGGTGTATATTCTTGTGATCTCCTGTGAAAACCCTTCGTTATGATACCATACTCAATAGGATATACCTAGCTTTAGAAGCATTTTCTGTTTTCAAAGTACATATAGAATAGCCCTATATCTGCCACTTTGTTTTTTTTTTTATGGCACCTATACGTAGGTCACTTGGGTTGCTGAGACAATTCAAACACTACCTCAGTTGTCGAGATCCGTCCAGCCGTTTGGACGATACGAGGTAATTAAGAATATTACAAACATACGTAACCCCTTCTCAGCAGTCGGGTAAAAACCTATTATTAAAAATGCTAACTCTTTAGTACAAAGTACTTTACCTAGTTTAATTCTCGAGTTCACGACACAATAAGTGAAAGTCTTAGCTTAGAGTTATTTGGCAGATTTTTTTATTTAAGGCCCATCGCTCCGTCTTTTGTGTACCTTTCATAGCAATACTTAGCCTCAGGTCTTGTGATTAAGTTTTTTTTACTTCTTTTACTCGCTTAAAGATATAATTCAGCAATTTTTTTTTTACAATATTGAACAGTAGGTAAAGTACTTTCTTTAAATCTTACAAATATTAATAATACTCCATTTCGTTGTCAGGATATTCATCGGCATCAAAAAACTATTGGCTCTCATCGACATGGTGAAACAGACGGACGAAGAATCGCGCGTGTTCAAATTCCTCACCAAGATGCAAGAGGAGGGTTGCCTAGACCTCGGCACCACTATACAATAAGAATCATTGCAACCTTAGGGATTACATGCGCATACCACACGCACGCCCTCACCAGATCACTCTTTCACGCAATCACCAAGAAACCACATCGCTAAAGCAACGGAGAGTTCGCCTTGCGCCTCCGACTTGAGAAGCTACGAGATTGAATACGACGAAGTCAGCGAATGCACCGAATCATTAGCAGACATCAGTCACCACAAAAAAGGTATGACGGCTAGGGGCAACGAAATTTCACCAGCCAAAATGCCGCTCATGAGAATACGAAGCGTCGAAATTGTTTTCGAAGACGAAATGTCCGCTTGCACCGACACGGCTCTCTTAGACAGAAGTATGGAACTCATCATTTCGGATAGCGACGATTCTACCAAATGCGTCGACGATCTGCAGGAGAGAGATTGTGACGACAACTCTGTGACGCTCAATCCTGACGGCGATTTGTCTGATGATAATTCGGTTTCATTAACTAGGGATCATCCTGTCATTGAGGAAGTGCCATCGTCTGATACTTTGCAATTGGGTCGTCCAGATGTAGATGACACTAACGTTCCGAGCGAAAGCGTGACGTCAGCTTTAGACGATGCCACTTTCTCGTCTTTCAACATATCAGAAGTGGCCGATTCAGGTCGTTTCACAGAGGACGCATGCTCGTCACACTTGGAGACCGTTCCCGTATTGACGTACGAGGACGCTTTGCTATCAAACTCATTCGACGCAATAAGTGTGGATAACCCCACCGCTTTGAAAACTCATGATGTCACCGACGTTAGATTCATGGAAACTGAAGGTAGGCTGTTCGAGTATATAGACAGTAACAGCGATAGCTCGGATAACACTGCTGTGTGCGATGTGGAATTCTCACCTATGCACCATCTGATGTCGTTACGCGATGCGAACGCAGACGACGTCGACGACAGCGCCGTTTGCGACAGTTCCGACTTGCAGTACGACTCCTTTATCGACATGGGAAAATTTTGATGATGTAACTCGCTCGTTTTAAATCTTGTATGCAATAATAATCTACGCTTCTATGTTTATAATGGAATTTGTAATTTTATGAATGTTACTGCAAAATTGTGTGATATTTATCGGTCATTATTATGATTAAAATATGTAGTATGAATGTTATTTTACACACACCAAATGAGTTTTGAAATTGTAATTGTGCCACACTATCCTTCGTTTATGGATACTTGATTATCGTTAGTCTGAGCTATTTTGACCCCTATAAGTTCTTTACACTGCTTATGCACAGGGGCACGGTGGTATGTGGCTCTCGTAACCATGTCATGTCCTTTCTTAACTTTTTGTAGACAAATTCTGCATAGTAACTATTGTAAATAAAGTCCACGCTATATTCTATAGCTGTATAATGTGAAGTACACGTTTTTGAACGATGACATGGTTACAGAAATCCCAGGGTTGTATGACTAGGCAATAGCTCAATTTCTCTATGATGTACTATATTTTTTGATAGTGTTATTTTTATTTATTTATGATTTGTTTTATTGAAGATAATGTGATGCAGCTTGATGCTGTTAATTAAGTTAAATTCTTGATAGAAAATGTTTTTGATCATTGAGTAATATGGCTAGCTAATATAAGCAAAAGTTGTCAATATTATTATCATAGTATTAAACTTTTAAATATTGTTGTTTAGTGTAGGACCTTTATAAAGCTTTTATTGTGACTTTAAGCCAACAATTATTAGCCTCGAGTACAAGTTAAATAAAGTTATAAGCATTAGATTTTTATGATATTGCACATTTTATAAGTCACAGTCAATTAAATAACAGCACCGACATAATTCGGTAGGTAGTTTACTGTTTTAAAAATTAACTTAACATTTTAGTAAAATTGGAATTGCGAAAGTAGACTATTTTAATTGAAATTGTTAATTATCGTTAAATTTGGTTACAGACGATCATATTTTTGACGCGTATAAGTCCGTTTTACGTCTCTCGTATGTTAACGTGTCATACGAGTTTCAATCCTGTTTTACAGGATTGCAAGCGCTCTCATATTAAAAATAAATATCAACATTAAAGCAGATCAGCGAAAGATAAAGCGAGCTTAATCGCACCGAAATTATGGCCGTAAGAGCGTCTAAAGTACGCGCGTATAATGCGAGCGCGAAATATACGCGTAATGTGTGTTTAAACGCTTTATAATTATGCAATATTTTGTTGCAGATGGAAGCCCGTGTTTAATTAAGATTACTTATATGAGATATGAAATACGTAAAGTCATGAATCTTGATATTACAGGATTCGGCGCTCGAACTGTTACCAATTAAAAATGCTGTAATATTTTAGTCAATTTAGATTTTTTTATTTAAAAACTTTTTAATATCGTAAAAACTTTCCACATTTTATGAAAAAAATGTTATCTTTCGATGTAACCACCTTTAGCGCAGATAAGGGCCAGAGCAGACATGCTACTTTTAGCAGCGGCAATCGGCGATTTAGACGCTATTTAGAAATTGAACGCAGCGATTGAATCGCTAAAACGCGCGGTTTCTATACTGCAATCGAACGCAGAGAGTCGCTAAAACGAAAATAACAACTGCAAAAATACTTAAAAATGCGATGCGCCGGCCGTGCGAACTCAGCTTATCCTCACAGAGTGGACATTTGTAATTTATTTATTTTATTTATTTATTTATTCAGATATCACAGATCCAATTATGGTTAGGAACAATGTGCACTTAATAACTATGTTAATACATTTTAATTAGAAATTCAATAATAATAAAATAATAATTCAATAATACAATAATTCATAAAGGCCTTAAATCATTTTATTTATTTACTTGTCAGTACATGAACCATACAACAATGGTTCACGTACTGACAATCAAATCTGCTCGCAAACATGTTATTGTATGTAATATCAAGCATGATTATAGCCTATTTCAATAAAAACGGTAAATACAACTGCAAAATTACAACAAAATGCGAAAATAGGCATTTTACGCAAAAATCACAATCGAGATGTAATAGGCCTCTTAGAAATGTTTTTACGATATTCCGAAGTTTAAAAAAAAAATCTAAATTGACAAAATTACAGCATTTTTAATTGGTAATACTTCGAGCGCCGATCCTGTCTGTATACTTAATACATAAATAGTCATCTACATGAAAAACGTTCAAAACCCGGTCACATTTGCTTATAAAAGGTACTTGTAAGAAATGCAAGTATTTATTTTAAGTGCAACTGCTAGTATTATTATTTTTATTAAGTTCAGATGTTATTGTTTGTATTGACTACTTACTTTACGATACTTATCATTGAAACGCCTTTGTTAATTTATTGTTATTATCTAACATTCCGTTGTCAAATGCATTTGATAATCTCGTTACAATTCTAGAAGATTATAATATAATGATATAGTTTATCAAAACATTGTGCTTTTAGTCATGAATTAGAATTGTAGTGCTTGATTGTTGTAATAATAATATACTAAACGACAAATATACTTACTACATGTTTGTTAACTGTAATGTTTGAGGAATTTTAAGCTGGAGTTTTGGGTGACATAGTCATTAGTTGGGTATAAGGGTCACCATGTGAGAGTTAGTCTTGTTAACGAAGACATTTATTACATATGGAAAATTAACTATGAGTGCCTACTGAGGTAACTGACGGTAGGTACTGCCAAAAGGTACTTTATAATTTGTGCAAAGTACAGCCGCATAGAAAAGTAGGTAGCCAAATTTGTTTCGTTCATTTGGCGTCGCACTCAAAATCTTTGTGCGCAAATACAGACTAAGAATAATTATATGCATTGACTAAGAACATTATTATGTAGGTAATAAAACCTAATAAAACCAATATAACACCTGTCTAAATGTTGTTAAATTAAATATTACTTTTATTTATGGAGTTATTGACAATCTCTACTAATGTCTATGTGATTATGTGTGTAGAACTGAATACTGTTGGAAAATAAAGTGAATGTCTAATTATCTTGTTTTTTTATTGTTTGAGAATCTCAATATTGTTAGTAGCATATATAAATCTCGAAAAAAGACCCTACACTTCTAATCTAGAATGCTGGAAGACGTATTACCTCTTAAGACCACTTGTGAAAATAATCTAAACACTTCTGTACCTATTCAAATTGCTAATAAATAAAGATTGCCTTGCCTACAAACTTGACCCAACATTTATTTAAAAGGCTTGCTACATTTTATGTAAATATGTTAAGAATTGATGTCTATGAGTTTAAAGGCATTGAATAATGCTCACTTTGGCATACAAAGGTAGGTACCTACTGCCGCACTCTGAGACGTCTTTAAAATCCCTTCGGAGCATAATGTACAAAAAGCAAAATGAGCACTACACTCTAAATGTACAAATCGCAAAATGAACAAGTAGGTCTAAGGTGGTATGTCACAGTCTTTGGGTGTTGAGGATGGGGGACACAAAACAGTCATCACGGGAGCGATTCTTTTGCCGCCTAAGAAAAGTACTTAAACAGTCTTTTATCGGGTGGCAATAAGACGCGTGCCTTTAATGGCTAGATTATGCCTCTGCGCACATACTCCTTTGGCATATTAAGCTACACCCGCGCTCATTGTTATGAATGAGGCTGTATATCCCGCGGAGATGTGGGGGTCGCGGCTTTTTAAATGCCAAGGACCTACATAACCGTGAGGTGTACAGTCTCAGGGATTGTGCGGGATGCATTTGGATGTCGTGGCAGTTGGCGACTGGCGCGAATTAGTGGTCATAGGATCGCAAGGACATATAGAAGAGTACTTACCTAAGGTGCTACATGGGCGCTACTATCGGGCTCTAACTGGGCCTGATGTAGATTTGCCTGTCTCGGGTGAACTGGCTACGTTTCGGTAACCTCTTTGGGGAAACCGACAGTTTTGTCTATGCCACTGAAGATGAAGTTATCAAACCGTCCTCGTAATATATCGTATCGTATATTATGAGGGACGGTACGGTCGATATCTGTCGGGCATGCCGCCGTCCAGGAGAATCACTCTGAAATATTATTTCCGGTTGTTCTCTTGCACAGACACAACCAAGTATCCAAAATAATTCACCAAGAACTTGCTCTTGGCCTTGGCCGTGTTGAATCAGAGGTGCCGTACCTAACCTGCGCCGGTTCTCGAAAATGGTCATGCAACGCTCTACAGGAATCGTTCTATCATCACGGATAGGACTATTGTCGCTAATAAGCCTGATATCATGGTGGTTGTCTGATCTCAGCGTCGGGCAATATATATATCTATCAACATCTAGAGGCTTTCGCTAAAAGGTTGGACCAAGAAGAGTCAGATATGGATGGCAGTACTTCTTGACACGGCATACGTATTGTCAGGAGGTTCCTCACTCTACAGCCCTAACCACCGATAGCTTGGGTCTATCCCCACTGCCGGTGGCAACCTATAATTAAGTTATTTATAATATTTTATACTTTTCGTAAATGTTTTTTTAATATAAAACATATAACATAAACATATATAAAAAATGTAGGTATGTTATCTTGATTTGAAATGATTTTTTTGTTTAAGTAAATTTTTTTTATGTTTTATATTTTAGCGTTTTATTAACGCTTAAATATACTTAAGTAAAATTTTAAACACTGAAAAAAGACGACAACCTCAGGCGGGAATCGAACCACGCACCTTCCGCATTTTTCGATTTTTTTGTTACTAAGTATAGTTTGTGCCAAACTTCTAGCTCGCTCTGAAGTTGCGACGCGCAGGTGTACAGTTAACAACATTATCATTAGAGCATTATTATTATAAAATAACATTACAATTTATAAATTAAGCGTTTTATTTGTCTTTTAATACCAAAAATTAAGTAGGATGAACTATAATAACAACAATTAAATTATAAGCATACATATATTTTAAAAAAAATATAATTTTTATGAAGCTGTGGAAACATTAAATTACATTACAGTGGTTTTACACCTTTTATATAGTCTGTTAATGATTTGCTTGAGCACGGCAAGACTTCGCTTTCATCATCGTCAGATTACAGATACCTTTCTCTTCTTCTTTCTTCACAAACTCCGATACGTTGTAAATAATTTTTCTTGCTTGCCAACGTAAAACTGTATTACGTCTAGGCATTTTAACAGCCTTTCAAAACAGTACTCCTAATACAATAACAGTATGTAACAAAAAAAAATCAACAACTTAAAACAGTAACGTAATAACAACAAACAATAAATACCTAATATCGCGACGCGTTCAAATAAAATGTACATGTGACTGTACTTTCCACTGCTAAAGCAAAACAAACGAATACACATGGCGAGCGCGCATGCGCAGGGGTGCGCGGGGGTGTGCCCCGCCCCCCCTAACCGCTTACGTCCCGCCGATACCTATATTGTGCTATTGCGACGCCACTCGCCTCGTGTTCACAGCGAGCTAGATGATTGGCGCGGGTATACCAAGTAAAATAAAAATTGGGGTGTTGATTTCCTTTACTCATGAAACCATATACATGAAACACCAACTCGAGGTTTTGTGGTGTTGTGTATTCTCAGTTTTAAAATCTAAACTATGTTGAAAATAATCTACTCAAGTTCATTAGTAAATTAAGTGTTGAACCCCATGTTCATGA
Source organism: Scoparia ambigualis (assembly GCA_963921215.1). Classification (NCBI taxonomy): domain Eukaryota; kingdom Metazoa; phylum Arthropoda; class Insecta; order Lepidoptera; family Crambidae; genus Scoparia; species Scoparia ambigualis. Next base: position 29,239,334 of record OY992506.1, read on the forward strand.
ACATGGGAACACAAGGAGGACAGAATGAGGATTAAACACCAGATTTAAAACTAGCCATCTACTAATTTTATTACTGAAAAATAATGGAGTGCTTGCTATATAGGTACTGGAGTCAATAAGAAAATCATAAAGGGCACAAAGTGGAATTCATAACCACTGAAGAACTGGATTATCTTATCTCTCAAATATTGAAACAACAATGCTGGTCAAATAATTTATAAGGCTTTATATTTTATAATGGTAATCAGAGATTAACATGTAGAGAACTAGAGACAGAAGTTATACAATGAGACTTATGTCAAATAATAAGCTATTGTGATAAAATAAAAAAACAGTAATCAATGTTACATATAAAGTTAATTATTTAAAATAAAAGGCAATTACAATGTAAGATTATATTAGAACTTAATCAGCATAAATTTATAACTAGTTAGCGCTTTCACAAGCATCAACCCAGTCATTGTACACATCTATAGGTTCAGAGAGTACATTAGTAGTCGTTTGAAAGTCTTCTAAGCACACTCGACATTGTATCCTAGCTGTATTCCTCGCTCGATCCCTGTAAAAACAATGAAGGCCAATCATATACAAGGAGTGTTCATCTTCGATTGGCGACGACTTTCATTCCACAATGCACCGATACATACATTTTAACTTCACAAGACTTTTCATGGTTACAAAAAGGACAGTTAAATTGTTGATCTAGAGGTTCTATAGCTTTGCGCTTCGCTGGCGGCTTTCTTTTAGATTTACGGCGTCCCATCTCCTTCTGTAAGTAAGTAAACTTTTAACAATAAGAATCGTTGAACTGTTCAATAGATAAAAAGAGTGGATAATAATAACATTCGGTACATACTTTTGTGGATTACTTGAACAACTAATTAGGTTTTTCGATCAAAAAACCCATTTCCAGCACTCCGACGCAAAACACAATTAAATGACAATGCAAGCATCAATGCCGCACATCAAATTGTCAATGTCAAATAAAGTTTTTAGTTCTAGCTTCCTTTTGCTTTATGAAATGTAAACCATACAGCCATACCTTCAGCTTTATTTGTAATTATAATAAGACCTAAGACCTAAGTTCATCAATACATGTTGGTTCAAGTTTTAAACAGCTGTTTATAACATAATCGGCTGTTGAACAAGATTTTGCTGTTCACCAAGCCTTAAACATTGTTTAAGTAATCGGCTGTTTAGCTAAACGTAACTTACGTTGTACTTCATGAAGTTGGACCTAAGTGGTGCTGGAACTGGAACTGCTGGATAATTATGAATGGTGATGAATGAACGAAACACCAAACCGCATCAATTGGGCAATCGTGGTGAGTTTTGGCTAGAGATGCCGAACTATCGATAGTTCCACTATCGATAGTTGACCTCGAAAATCAGTTGTAATATCGATAGGACTATCGACAGTATCAATACTATTGATAGCACAAAATGTGGTAATACTATTGATAACTTGCAATAGTATCGATAGTATCGATGCTATAGATAGTTTTAGTCTATATCGATAGTTGTTTATTTTTCGATAGTATTGTAAGGTTTCGTAAGGTAGGTAGGTAAACAACAATATAATTATGATCTGTGATAATAATTCTATTTGGGTCTCAAAGAATTACGTGTGATTTTCGTTTTCAAACTGATAAATAAAAGTGGAATTTAATGAGAAGATCCGGTTTCAAAAAAGTAATGCTTATACATTTAGCAATACATTATTTTATTTTTAAAAAAGCAAGATCGTGCTAAAAATGGCAACACTGCTGGCCACTGACCATAATACCAAATGTAATTACATGCAATAGTATTGCAAAATACATAACTATTGATAGTTCAAAACTCGATAGTATCGATAGTACACTCGTCATGAATGAAAATAGTAACGATAGTATCGATTGCGTAGTGACTATCAAGGCATAATACTATCGACACTATTGATACTATTGCAATTTATCAATACTATTACCACATTTTGTGCTATCGATACTATCCATAGTCCTATCGATATTTCCACTATTGCCGAGCTATCGATAGACTATCGATAGCCTATCGATAGTGAACTACTATCAATTGGCATCACTAATTTTAGACTAATCTGACCATGTGCCGTTCCGTTCGTCATCACCTGTGGCCAGCTATAAAGTAAAGCAGCTTTATTTTCATACCACAGGTGTTTATAGCCTAATGGTGATGATGGCACGATAAATAAATCGTGAATGATTCCGCTCAACCTCAATATTCTCAACAGAATTGAAAAGTTTTTTTTTGTTTTGTTCGCATTTTTTGCTTACTTTTCATCAATGAGAACTGACGGACGGACGCGTACCTACTGTCTCGTAAACTAGCTTGTGTATACGTCTTGCCTTGCAAATACAGGCATGCAATGCAAGGACGTAACTTGCAAATGTATCCACAGTGTTTGTACGGACGTAACTTGCAAATTTTAATGTATCGCTTGTGTGTATTCCCGCCTTCTACAGAGCCCATGGCATGCTTCGATAAAAGTATAAAGAAAAGCCCATGCCATAATTTTGACTAATGCAGTAAGCATGCAGTAAATGTCAGCGAAGAGTTCTTGGCAAAAAAGTGAGTTTTGCAATTTCAACGTCAACTTCTTTTTGAGCTCTGTGCTGTCTGTTGAATATTATTGTAAAATAATGGTGAATTTCAAATTCTTTCAAAAGATTTGATGAATAAAGCATTGCTGTATGGACTAGATCCCTTTGTCATCCGTACATCAATCAACTAGACAGAAGAAAATTTAATCAGTCGGAAAAAACAAGCGATCGACATATAACGATCAGCGAATTTTGTTTGTTGAATTTGTAAATAAGTTTAGCCTCATGGTTTAGTTATTATATTAAAACTAAAATGACTCTTAATCTAAAATTCATAATAGTATGGTTGGTTCTACTAATTGGAGGTAAGTATATATAAATTTACAGTAATTAAATTGAAACCGCTGCTAGGTGGTTACGCCCAAGCCACACCGAACAGTACCATAAAATTATTATTTCTTCCAGTGCCGCTAATATCTACTGAATGTACAATACCTATTGTTTTAAGAAATACTTGGTTTTCCTTTGAAAATGGAAAACAAACGATTACCGACATTAACGCAAGTGATATGACTGGAAGGTAATTTGAATTTCTCTCATTGCTAATTACTTATACTTTATTCTGATTATATAAAATAAATATACTTATTTATTTATATTTAACTATATTGCATTTCTTTAGATGTGAGAATTTTATATGATAACAATTGCTTTAGATATTTTAAACAGCAGTGACAAAAGCCTCTTTTTTTATAGGGGTGTTTGTGTTAATATTAAGGCTGATTTTCATGTTAACTACACAATGGTTTTCCGATACACAAACTGTTACTATTGTGTAAAACTTATTGTAAGAACTGTTAATGTATTGGAGAAGACGGAAACACCTTGTGTCGATCTCGCACCTCATGAAGAGCCAACAGTTGAACGAGTATGCAGAGGTCTAAATCCTGACCAACATTTGATTACATTATTCTCAGAAAATTATGTACCTGTAAGTAAAAAAGTATATGCAAGCAGCCTATTAAAATTGGCTTTTATCAGGATTTTGAGACATTGCTATACTTATAAATAATAATCTTATGTTTATTTCTTAGGTCAACTGCAGGTCATCTTTGGAAGGTGTATGGCATTTCGCTTATCAAAACCGTTTTCGTTTCACTGGAGAATGCAATCATCCCGATAATCAGATTAAGTCTTGTCAGACCGCTGGAACACAATTCTTGATAACTAATCAAAAATTTAACATTACATACAGAAAGTGTCCAGGAATGTCGGAGACATTTGACGGTGTTGTAGAATACAGCTGTTTAGGTAACTTGTTTTTGTTTTACAGTGTTAGGGGATGATAAGGCTGTTTGTGAACAAGCTTTTTACCCGGTTTTGTGACAACAACTAACGGACTAGCTATCTTATCGCCAACTGTTGGAACACAACAATGCTGGGAACTGGTAACTGTACAACATGCATGCCCTTGTTGCGTTTCTTCTCAGCTCCTCCCATTCTATAGACTTATGGACCAATGATTTAGTGTGTAAACTCAAGATCACTGTATCTGAGTGAGACTAGTTGACCACTAGACCACAGGCAGTTAATGTTGATTTCATTCATGTTAGTATTGTATAAATAAAACAATAAAATTATAGTTTTGTTAAACTTTAATAGAAAAGGCATGGTTTCAGGGCATTGGTTTGTGGACAAGAACCACTTTTTTGCTGTAGCAAACACAAAGGAATCCCGTAAGGATGAAAGGTACCGCTGCTTCTTGAAGAACAGAGATGATGATTTATACATTGGTGCCTCAATCACACCCCAGTGCAACACATTGAAGACTGTTGAGAAGTCTCCAGAGAGATATAGAGTTACCCCTGTGAAGGTACGGACAACAGCATATCAGACTACCCCAAAACGTTAAAATCCTGCAATTGATTTTAAAATTACACTTAACAGCTAATGTTGGAAATCGATTGAAGATTGTGACAGTTTTGCATAGCCTGAAAAGAAATACAAAGAGAATGCTGTTTATTCAACATGTTTGTATAGTTTTATTCAATGTAACATGTTCTTTTTTGTAATAGGCTGAAGTCGTAGAACCTGGTTGTAGACTGCCTCAAAACTTCTCAGGGGAATGGATCAACACAGCCAATATTGATGCTGATGTTTTCATCAATGAAACGCACATTATAGAAACATATTACCCAGATGAAAGTAGATATAGGAGGATTATTTATGTATGCCGGTAAGCTATCAATCATTCTCCCTTTGATAAACACTTGACACAGAAAGTTCTCTATCAAAAAAACCAAACTTGAATTGTTGTTTTTTTGGTGTACTAAATAAATTTTGTTGTTTGTTATACCGATTATAACTGTGATCAAAAGAAGTCAAATTTAATAACTTGTTCTCAGAGTTGTAAGTTGTTAAAATACATTTAAAAACTTATTTACATTACTTTTTGGTTTCAGGGAGCAGCGTGACAGCAGAGTAATGATGTCTCGTCTCACTGTGGATGGTTGTCAAAAGGATTACATTTGTTTTGACTTTGTGCCACAGCATCATAACATTATAAGGTGTGTTGTCATTTATAAGAAGTTCTTTCCTTGTGAAGTATTTTAAATAAATATTTTTTTTTGTTCTCTTGAAAATATCCTGTAGGAGAGCATTACAGGGGCCCAAGTCTGCTAATTTACGAATAGCATAATTGAATCGTAATTGTATCGCATTGTAACTGTTTGACACATTTGGTATTCTTAAATGAGTAAGAGAATACCAAATGTGTCAAACAATTACAATGCAATCCAATTGCGATTCAATTATGCCATTCGTAAATTAGCAGACTTGGGCCCCTGGTTCTGTGCATGTCTGGCTGTTATTATCTGAATCAAAGATTCATCGGAATTTTATTAAATAGTAATGATCTTTCCCATTAGCTGTTGTGGGTCGTCCTATACCCAGCCATGGGACGTTTTACAGTTGATGATAATGATGTATTAAATAGCAAAAATTGTTTCAAGTTGAGCTTTATTTAAAGTAGATGAGTCAGCTTAGAGTTAATATTAACTGGCGCTTTGCTATAAAATAAACATGATCTTACTAATCTGTTGACTGTACCACATACAGGTATCGCAAAGGACTTGCTATGATCCAGAGCGATTTCCACACTGTATGCTCGTGGGTGCAGTTTCCTAATAAACAGAAGTGGCGCTACAATATATTCCTTAAGAAGGATCCATCACCGATCCGCTGTCCCGTAGCGGGCAAATTCAATTTTACACAGAAAGGAGATGTAAGATTCGAAACTAGAATTCTAGGCGGCGTCACTTTGAGTCCTCGCCCAAACCTATATTGTAAACTGAACATCAGCGATTTCTCCGTTTGTGACACTGACCAAAAAACTATACAGATCAAGGAGAACTATTGTTTGACAGTTGACTACTTAGGTAGACCTGTAGATATCTACAGTGACCCTGACTACAGGATGAAGTGCATCGGTTATTGGAAGGAAAACTTGAAGTCTTATCTTATCACTTACGATGAACTGGACCCCTATTCAAAGTATAGGTGTTGGGTATATCAAAGAGCAGATTTGAACAGGTAAAAAATTTTTTTTGTTGATTTGAATTTCAATTTATTAAATTCGCAAAGTAACTTTTCGTTACAAAATATAGGAAACCATTGGAACTAGTTCAGCCATTAAATTATTCTTAAATATTATATTTTAGTAGATTGATTGATAATTTTAAATCACCCTCAAATGTTACCAATGAAACCACCATCACTAGTTACCCAGTGTCTTTCAATGTTTCCTATCATTAGGTTAGTCTTAATTCAGCAATAAAAAAAATAATAATTCATTTCTCAAAAAATTTCAGAGTGCTAATGTCTCAAGCATTAGGCCCGTACTGCGACTTGGACCAAGACGTTACATCGTTTAACTACACAGAGGGTGCTGCGGTTGCCATAGAAATGGAGGAATACGAAAGAGAACGCGACCAGTGCCCTATGCACTTTGATGATGGCGGTAACCCTTGGTCGCTGGAAGAGAACTATGTCAAAGTGTTTACGTTTAGCTACTCATTTTGGAGAGGCAACAACGCCGCAACATTGGGAACCAGTGTATCGGTAATACTTTTAGCTACTCTGTCCCCTCTATTATTCTAATTTAGTATGTACAGTACCCCAAGCACGAACTATTATGGTACTAGTTAAGGTAATCATATTATTTTGTATGTAAACCATAAAGTTACTAAACCTTTTTCATACAAAATAATACGATTACGATTACCTTAACTAGTACCATAATGGTTCGTGCTCGGGGTACTGAAATAATGATGCCTTCAACTGATAGAACGTAAATCTCACAAAAAAGTCTAGCCCTGGGTCTTATTGTAACTTATAACTTCTACACCTATGTCAAGCAATGCTTTAGCAGAAGTACATTGCTTTGCTAGTTTCATTATTTTAAAATTACTTTTAAATAGGCAATGTACTTGTACATGAAAAGTATTGCGTTAGGTGTTAAAGTTAGACAGTCCCCAGAGTAGAGTGAGCAAGATGATTTCTTATTCTTTTCATTTTCTTGTTAGCACATTTACCTTTATACTTTTTTTTTGTGACAGACATTAGATATTAAGTAATACATTTTGAATTGAGACTGTCAAATTAGATTTATGTTTAAACCACAGCTTTATGTTAACCCTAGGATAAAGTAACTTACTAAACATACTGTAAACTTGACTATTGGCCGAAATTCACAATCAATTCTATTTCTTGTTTTGCTTGGTTGAGTAAGGGCCTGTTTTAAAATGTCCGATTAGAAGATTACTTGTCAGTGAAAATACCAGTTTTGTATGAATTATCTGTCAAGTAATGCAAACTAACTTGGAGGAGCTAAAAATTTGTTATTATGCATGTGGACACCACGGAGTAAGTCAATTTTGAACTAAATTAAGCTATGATTATTAATTTCGGCCGTATTTAACTTATAGTTTAATAAGAAAAGAAAAATGTTGTGCCTTACCAAGTGCTTGACTAGCTGTAGATGTACTTGTAGCTTTAACCTAGTGGCTAAATTCAACATCTATCGCAATTGTTTTAAAACTATTTTTAAAATAGTCAAACTAGCGATGTACTTCTACTTGAAAGCAATTGCGATAGATGTTGAAGTTAGACAATTAGCCCTCAGTTGTTAAATGTTTGTAGATTATTTTTAAGGTGATCTCGCCTTATTGATAAAAGTTAGTCCATTTCAACACGTCCATTAAAATTAAGTGTTATAGAAATAGCGCGAAACCTTACATAATGGTACCCTACAATTTATTTTTATTGAAATAATGTTGATTTTCCTAAAGGAAGATATTTGCTTTTTTTTGTGATTCTAGTGCTCTGCATCTGCATGTAATGAGAGAATGTAGATAAGTATGTGCTTGCCGACACGGCGCGCAATCATAGAATCGACAAAATAATTTCTAGAAATTGTAGTGGAATTGATTAATTGTAATTCCTATTCTGATAAATCATTTACTGGTTTTACGTTATTTCTATTATGCATTGTATATGAAGAGTATATTTTTAAGTTAATTATAATCTTACGTGATCTATTCCGTCCAATTGGATCTTTTTTTGATAAATCATTAACTTACAGGTTTTGTGCTAATTACACAATTGTTTATGAAAAATATATTTTTAAGTTTATTATAATATTATGTGATCCATTGGATCTTTTTATGATATTAAGTATATTATTCTTTATGGACTTATACTTTTATACTTACACTTAAGTTGTCTTATCTTTTTACACTTTATATTTTTTATGAATGTAATGTTCGAATCTCAGAATGAATAAAAGTATTTATAAGAAATTGTTGAGTATTTTATTGCTAGTAAAATCCACAATAAAACGAATCTAAGACTAAGTTGGGAATCGCATCTCTGACATTAATACGTATTGATTAGGTTTACTTAGGGTTGCCATCCATTCAGGTTCCGAGGGCGTCCAGGTGAAGTTTAATTTGTAGTCTAGACTGTAAAGTTTTCAAATCACCGGTACAGTTCAAGCTATTTTGTTGTTTACTTAAAAGCCTGTTTTCTTTACAACTATAAACAATTCATTTAGAAGCATGTGGGGATTTCTTGAAAAGTGGATTTCTCAAATTACACTCAAGACTCAGTAGTCTATACAGGGAGGGAAATCAGAGTGTGAGTAGAATTATTATTAACATGATAAATAAAAAGTTCATTCAATATAAATTAAAGTTAGGGATACCAATTGAGGAGCTTGATGGCGCAGCTAGCGAGTTCAGTTTTTGATTTTGCTTCTGGTATGCCAAGCACTGGATGTGTGTAACCTCCATGCTTCGCGTGCGCGTAAAGCCCTTGGTCCCGGTGATAGTCATATGATGGCAGTCATTAAAACCTACCAACCCGCGATGGGCCAGCATATTGGGTTACAGATGACCCAGTCTCTCCGTGTGATGATGTTGGCATGTGGGAACTAACAGTGGAACGTTTATAGATTGATGATGAAAGCTATTCTAATTCATTTAAAAAATGGAAATAAAACATATATTAGACACATATAAGATATATTGGAAATATAACATTATTTTAAATAAATTTTAATTTAATAATTAACTTACAACTTAATGAATATAATATATTATGACGCTTATTTTGTCCAAGATACTTTGGGAATATCAAAGTGTTCTGTTAAACTGTCCAAATGTTGATTGAATTTTTCCACTCTCTGTTTGTGTGTCATTTCAGCTTTCTGTAGAATCCTCTGCTTTTGCTGCAAAAGAAAAAAAAACTATAAATTACTATAGCCTTGTATGGCCCATGATTTAAATGACTTAGAAGTAGTTATAACCCAATGTTTTTATCTGACAGCGTAAGTATTATAGTAGTTACCACCCTGGACAATAATCGTTAGAGAGAGGTGATTATTGTGATGTCCATAAACTTAATATTTTTTTGCTATTCAATATTGTCTCTGGGACATACAATTTAGGCGTTTTTTATTTTCTTATAATTACATTGGGCCAATGTTACAAAAATAAACTTATTTGTAACATTAGCCCAATTTTCAAAATTACAAACGAAAGTTCGATATGTTGTCGGTTGACAACATTGGATCACAAATTTTTAACTTGAAATATTTAGTTGGGCTTGAATGACTATGTTGATTATGTATTCAAATAATGACAGTAGGCCTTACGAGGAAAGATAACAATATTTAAAACAAGTATTTCTTCTTGAAAACTTTGGGCGCCTTTGACTTTAAAAGTAACAAGAGATTCTTTTATGTAGTGTAGATTAATTTTGACGGGCTGGATTAGTCCAGTGTAGCTCAACTGGAAAGACCATATGGCCGAGATTGCCAGAAGGGTGCATATGGCCGAGGTTGCCAGAAGGGGTTCGAATCTTCATTTCGACACTTTTCAATTTGTAATTGGTCTTGAAGATTCGGTTACAAGGAGTACAGTACAGCTGACCGCTGTTATTCTCATTGTGTTCAGGTAGTGGCGTTCATAACATCGTGTCGCATAGCGGTGAACGTATTCTACCACCCCCTCACTTCCCTTGGGTGTCGTAAAAGGCGATTAACGGACTAAAGACTATTAATAACATATATACGATTAATAACTATAGCCAAATTCGATAAAGAATGATAATAAAATAATTCTTTGAGCGAATATTTAGTGTCACTTGAGTTTTTACTGATTTTAGAGAGAGAAAGACACCTTTTTATGGGTTTTTTTGTGAAGCTGTCTTAAACTCTTAGTACCTAACATTAGATATTTGCACAAAGAATTGTCAATAATTTGTTTACAAACATGAATTTGGCCTTAATAAAGATAGGTAGGTATTTAATTACCATTTTCTCTTGCATTTTCTGAAAAGCTTTTTCTGCTTTGGTTTTGTTGTCTTGATAGGAAGTTTGTTTTATTTGTTGCTTCATTTCTGCAACAACTATTTTCTCAGATTCCTTGTTAGCCTTCTTCTTTTTTTTCTTCTTTATTCCAGAATTATCTTTGATTTTTAATTGTGTTTTATTGACACACGCATACTCGTCTTCGTCTGCCATAGTCTTATAATAGCGCTTTATAGTACCTTCGTGAAGATACAGCAATACACAATAATCAATGACGTTTTATTATATATTACTGAATAATTCTAGCTATGGATGTAAATCTAATTATACACCAAAGATGATGATTTATGTAAACTGTGTAAACACTAAACAAACACGAGTCGAACGAACGAACGGAACGACTGGCTGACTGACGCAATGTCGCAATGTCGCAATGACATGCACTTGACACTTAGTCTTTTTTTATATGTTTAATGGCGTGCACGATTTGTGCTTTAGCCAAGGCAAAGGAAAAGGTTAGGAAACGGATTATTTATAATATTTAAAAGGGGAAATAACTGCAAAAAGAAGGAAAGGATCAAATAGGATTCGATTTTTTTTCTATTGTGACATGTCATAGTGACTACATTCTGCCTGATGGTAAGCAACCGATGCAGTCCAAAATAACGAGAGCGCTTCACACCGTGGAATAAGCACGGTAACAAGCGCACCCATTCATGACGGCCTGCATAAATGCAAATACAGTTTCACGCCCCGCTTAAAAGACCCGGGACTATAGGAGCTGGGAAACACACACACAGCAGGCAGGAAATTCCAAAGCCGAATGGTCTTGCAGAGGAACGATTTGCCAAATTTTTTGGTAAGAGTGCTGATAGTCTGCACAGTATGATGGTGGTTCCTAAGACCAGCACGTGTAGTCCGGGAGAGGAAAGGAGAGGGCGGGATTAGATCAAAAAGTTCTTCAGAACACTCTCCGTAGTAATTTAGGTAGAAGACACTGAGAGACGCAATGTATCTACGCAGCTGGAGGTCCTCAAGAGGGGCTGTAACCTCAGCATCTCCAATAATGCGTATCGCTCGCCTTTGCAGTCTATCAAGTGCATCGAGGAGGTATTTAGCGGAACACGTCCCATAGATGAGAACAATACCTACTCCATACTCGATCGCACCTGAGTCTTGTACAGCAAACAGCCCTGCTCGGGAGTGAAATCCGCCTCACCTTATTGAGAATACCCAACTTACGGGAGGCAGTTGAGATTACACTTTCGATGTAGCATTTCAGATTCAGTTCCTGGCCGATGTCCATGCCAAGAATGCTATGTCCACTGAAATGGGTAAAGGAGAGTTCTAAAGAGAGGGAGGAGTAAAGAAGGGGTTACCTTGGACGAGAATGCACAAGCCTGGGTTTTTCTGGCATTAAACTCGACCAGGTTTTTAGATCCACACTTAGAGACACGATCGAGAGTCAAGTTCAGTTTGGCAACTAATTCTTGCCTCTTCACTACGATATCGGCTTACTTTGCCGCAGGATATCCTAAGTATCGCTTATGCACCGTATTACTGTCATCATCATAACAATGAATATTGCCCAAGGACAACATGTCATTGATATGCCGAAGAAATAGAGTACGTAGAGCACAGAACCCTGCGGCACTCCGGCATTAACTTTGTAGAAATCGGAGGAACTACCCTCACAAAGGACACGAATCCTCCGCTCTTCTATAAAGTCTGCAACCCAGGCGCACAAACGGGGCGGCACACCGAAGGCCGGCAACTTGGAAAGAAGGGACGTCAGGTAACGACAGGTTCGGCGCAACGTAAATGATAAGACTGACTACGATCTCAATGCCCTTTTAGAATATAATAGAATAGAATTCCTTTTTTGCTTAAACTGTGTAACAAGTTCTTAAAAAAAATATTGTATCAACAGTTTACCCATGATCAGGCATGCAATGTACACAAATAAATATTATTAACAAGTCAAAGTCAAAGTCAAATTATTTATTCAATGTAAACCTTTACAGGCACTTATTGTCGTCAATAATAATAATAATAAAAAAAACAGTTAACTAACTTATAGTTAAGACTTAACAACTAATCTAACGAGCTATAGTCTGTGCCAGACAAAATGCGCATCGCTACCCCCAGTACCACTGCACGCCGAAATAGAATCGCGTCGAACCGAATTATAAGCCGTGGTCATAGAATTGTGTAAACAAACGTATCCTGGTACGAGACAAAAATAGCGGGCAAGTGTCTCTCCCCTAGCGACACAAACGGCTAATATTTATAGGTAATTTATCGTTTTTTTTAGGATGAAAGGTGAAGAATGATAAATCACAATAAATTGTTCACTTAAGTTATTACTTTAAGGAATAAAATTAAATGTGATTTCCAATTATCGTATTGATATTGTGGTAAGTAATAGAAATTGGAAATAACTGAGTTTTTAAAGTAAAATAAAGTAACGGTTGAAATGAGTTTTGGAAAACATTAGTACCTAACCAATAAGGTTGACATTTTTAATCATTCAAATATCTTTTTTTATAAAAACTTAAGCATAGAAAACGTCAAAAATTAATAAGCCAATTTGTGTGTTTTAAAATTGTTTCGTTTTTCGTCTTGGTACAAGCACAGAATAACTAATATTACTTCCGTACAGAAGGTTCGACCTCCAACGATAATATTAACAAAATTCATAGTGAATTTAACAATTAATTAGTCTTGAAACTAAAGTATTCATTTAGTGTATAGAAAACATTATTAAATAACCAAGTTTTAACTTAAATTTAAATATATGACCATTCAATGCCTATAAATCAGTAGGTAAATAATTATACACTTTAATATCATGTATGAAAGTACTCTATCATAAACATTATTATTGACAATTGGTAAATTTAAATTATATCTATTCTTAAGACCCTTAAGACGTTGGTTACGGAGAGATTTACAGTTTAACATTCTATGTTGTTTTTAATGAATACACAAATTTCTAGAATATAGATAAGAGTAAGAGTAAGTAATTTCTTTTCTCTAAATACATTCCTAATCCTAAGGGTATCATCATAATACATGTTGTAAATTATGCGTATACATTTCTTTTGTAGTATGGAAGTACTATGTGAATTAACAGGGGAATTCATTTTTCAACGATTTTCATTACCCATAAAATGATTCGCAGAACTTTTTGTAGAATATTTAACAAATTCTAGAAATAGGTTACATCGCAATTTCATTTCCTCAAATATTAATTATCTACAAACACAGTTCATCGTTATTTCTTTTCATGTTTTATACATTTTCTCGAAATAATGTTACATCGAAGTTTTGTTACCCATATTTTTGTTTCATCGTAAGTTCCAGTTTGCAAAATAATTGAATCATCGATTATTACTTCAATAAATCAATGTACATCGAAAATACGATTTCATGCAACTAATTAGTTCTGTGCGTGACGTCTTTTTCGAGTATTATTTAAAACAAAAATTAGGATGAATGAAAAAAAGGTATTTTAAATCGACTCAGTTTACCCCGACTCCACGTAATCTTATCTGCCCTACCCCTAGAGTGCAATATAAAGGTTCGCGTCCACTAGGCGGATCGGGCCGGGGCGCATCGCAACGCAAAAATCCGCCTGCCTGTGTTTATTATGAAATAGCGTCCACTAGCGGCGGGTCGGGGCGGGGCGGGCCGCAGCGTAATAGTGAGTCGATGCGGCCCGTACCGATCCGCCCCGGCCCGATCCGCCGCTAATGGACGTCTACCTTTAAAGCGCGTAGGCGCGGAAGGGCGAGGCGGCCCGCGAGCTGAGGAACGCTGAGCGTAACATCCATCTGCGACGATAAGCTCGCGTGGGACCGCCGGAGCCCCGCAGCGCCGGAGCCGTGACAGAAAGAATGCCTGCTGCATGCTGCATGTTTGCTTGCATGCTGTATGCTAGCTTGCATGCCGCATGCCTGCTCCATGCTGCATGTTTGCTTGCATGCTGTATACTTGCTTGCATGCTTGCTTGCTTGCATGCTTCATGCTTGCGTGCATGTTGCATAGTTGAAGCTGTAGTAGGTAGGGAAAAAATATTAATATAGAACTGACCGCAACACAATTTATCGTCAACAGGCGAATGCATCGTTCGATGAAACGTTACTGCGGTAAAAAGTTGTTAAGTGAAAAAGTATTATGGGTTCCGATACATATTGTAATATGTTTTTACAAATAGTTTCGAAATGTAAGTTCGATATACCGTTTTTCCGGTAATCAAAACAACTTTAAAAGATTTTTTTTAAGAAATGTTTTTCGATGATATAAAACAGCAATAATTATCTATTTGATGAATTGAAAAAAATATATATTAAAAATCGTGGAATAGCTTTCGGAAAAATGAATTTCGATTTAAAAAAATCTGTATTCTAATAGACACTCGAATTAACAGAATTACCCCAATAAATAATCTCATACGTTAGGAGAGGATACTCATTACCAAAATTGTCTGCCAGAATAGATAATGCATAGCTTTAACTAGAATTCTTTCTATTTATGTTATACCTAAATATGAGATTTCCAATTTAAATTTGAGTCTATCGAAACACCAAGAAAGTTGCTTTTGTTAACTTCTTCTATTTTTGAGTTAGACCCATAATCTTTAATGTTTAATTTAAATGAGTTGGTCTTGTTAAGCTAGTCAACCAAATGTTTTAACGTTTTATTAATTTCATTTTCAAAAACAGACATTTTCATTTTCAAACTCTTTAATATGAGTAATTAGCCTATATATACAGTCGTGGTCAACTAATTAGGGACATTCAAGATAGTGAAGAGCAATAACCGGTTATGTACATATAAATATAAAACCCTATTGATTTTTCAGCACCTATTATTTGCATAATTTGGTCCGATTACTATACTATAAATGGCTGTAAATAAGAGAATAATTAAATAGAAAAAAGTATTTAATATCAAAGGTTGAACATGTATTAAATTTTAAGGTATAATTATGTAGCTGGACATTTAATTAAGGACAGTAAAGTATAATGATGAATAGAGTTAAACAAAACGAATAATCTCCAGTATTATAATATTTTTAAAAGCTCCATTTTATTACGTGTAAAATCAGTACCCAGTAGCAAAACCTTTGTTAGTAATTACCGCTTGACACCGATGTGGCATAGACATTATCAGTTTCTGACATGTTTCGATAGGAATGTTTGCCCATGCCTCACAAAAAGCTTGATTAAGTTGATCTAAAGTTGTGGTACGATAAGTTGAAACTTTTTTCTTGATTTCGTGCCAAAGGTGCTCAATTGGGTTGAGGTCCGGGCTATTTGCTGGCCAATCTAGCACCGATACTGACTGACTGGTAAGAAACGACTTGACTGAACGGGCGGTATGTTTCGGGTCGTTATCATGCTGAAACGTCCATATAATAGGGAGATGCTCCTCAGCATAGGGAAGCATAGTTTCCTCCAATATTGTTTTGTATTGATGTTGGTCTAAGTTACCCTGAACTTTTCTCACAGGTCCCACTCCACGTCCAGAAAATGAACCCCAAATTTTAATGTTTCCACCGCCATGTTTCACCTGCTTTTTTGTGAATCTTGGATTCATTTCCGCTTTTACAGGACGCCGTACGTATTGCCTTCCATCTGAAGAAATTAAATTAATCTTGGTCTCGTCAGAGAATAATACATGTTGCCATTGGGCGTAGGTCCAATGTCCATATTTACGTGCAAACGCCAAACGAGCATTTCTATGTTCTTTCTTCAACAACGGTACTTTGCGAGCCACTCTTCCGAACAACCCTGCTGAAATGTTGCACTGCATTGCATACCATAGTTTTTGAACAATTTAAATGTTCTGCTATCCCTCGGTATGACCAACCACGCTCGACAAACTTCATGATAATTGTTCGTAGTGTTGGATCGCAACTTTTATTTTTGCCCATATTTCTTCAAAATAATTCTCAAAACTTAAAATTAAAAATCTGGATTGCCGCCAAAACTACCACAAAACAATAAAAGAAGAAATAAAAAAGTATTGAGATTCAAATTTTGAAAATAGAACGCAATATCTCAGTGTCCCTAATTAAATGGCCAGCCAGCATTCTTTGAACAAATAGCACACTGATAATCTATCAGCTATACTGTAAAGAGGTTTAATGTTTAAGAAGTTGTTATTGTTTGTATAATCGGGCACATCAATGACTAATTATACTTACGTGTAAAAGATATGGAATATTGTTAAGACTCGTTGGAAAATAAAAAATAAATTCACAATTTGGCTTAACTAGAGATTGTCCCTAATTAGTTGACCACGACTGTAGATAAGATAGATAGATAACTCTTTATTGCATTAAATATGGTAGGAACAAGTTCTTACATCCATTTAGCATCTCATACTTAACCAAAAATTGGTATGCAAATATAGAGAGAGAGAAGTATTAAAAATTACAATCAATAAAATAAAATAAAATAAAACAATAATCAAATGAAAAAAAACCAAATTACATCAATTAAATAAAGTAAAATAACAAAACAACATAAAACAATAATCAATAAAAATTAAAGAAAATAATAAAAATTGTTATAATTAAAAAATAGTATTCAAATTTTGCACATAATAAATTCATTAACACTATAAAAACATTTCTTACTCAGTAACTCATATAGGGAAGATTTGAATTTTTTGATGGGCATGTCTTTCATGTCATTCGGTAGCTTATTATACAATTTAATAGACATTACAAAACAATTTCTTTGACAACTGGTAGTTGCGCACGATGGCAGCACCAACCGATTCGGATACCTAGTTGAAAATGTACATACCTCATGCTTTTGTTTATACAAATGTAAGTTATTTTTGGTAAACACACATACTTCAAAAATATATAAAGACGGCAATGTCAATAAATTTAGGTTTTTAAATAGCGGCCTACAAGAATCCATGGGTCCAACACCACACATAGCCCTAAGACACTTTTTCTGAATTAAAAAGGCTCGGTTAATATCGACCGAGTTTCCCCATAAAACAAGGCCGTATCTTAAAGTAGCGCATACGTGACCATGATAAGCAGTAAGCGCTGTCTTTTGATAACTAAGTTTCGAGAGGCGATACAAAGCGTATGTAAATCTATTTATCCTCTGGCAAACACTTGCGACATGTTCTTTCCACGTCAAATGAACGTCTAAATCAAAGCCAAGAAATTTAGCAGAAGAGCACTCTGCGATTTGTTTACCATCATGCGTGACAGAAACATTTTGTGGATGTCCATTTTTGTTATAAAATTGTAAATATTTAGTTTTAGTTATGTTAATCAATAGATTGTTATGAGAAAGCCAATTTATTACATTAATAATTGTGTTATTTATTTCAAATTCAAAGTCGGAGTTTGGAGTTTTATTAATTATTATTGAAATGTCATCTGCAAACAGCGTGCATCGATACTCAGTGATAGATGGGAGATCATTTACATATAGAATGAATAACAGAGGTCCAAGAATGTTTCCTTGGGGGACGCCGTAGTTATTTTTAGAGTACTTAGAGTGATAACACGATAAATGTAAAGATTTGTCAATTTTGCTTAGTTCTACTCTTTGTACTCTATATATGTATATGTATATATGTATATTGGGTTGTTCGGAAGAGTGGCTCGCAAAGTACCGTTGTTGAAGAAAGAACATAGAAATGTTCGTTTGGCGTTTGCACGTAAATATGGACATTGGACCTACGCCCAATGGCAACATGTATTATTCTCTGACGAGACCAAGATTAATTTAATTTCTTCAGATGGAAGGCAATACGTACGGCGTCCTGTAAAAGCGGAAATGAATCCAAGATTCACAAAAAAGCAGGTGAAACATGGCGGTGGAAACATTAAAATTTGGGGTTCATTTTCTGGACGTGGAGTGGGACCTGTGAGAAAAGTTCAGGGTAACTTAGACCAACATCAATACAAAACAATATTGGAGGAAACTATGCTTCCCTATGCTGAGGAGCATCTCCCTATTATATGGACGTTTCAGCATGATAACGACCCGAAACATACCGCCCGTTCAGTCAAGTCGTTTCTTACCAGTCAGTCAGTATCGGTGCTAGATTGGCCAGCAAATAGCCCGGACCTCAACCCAATTGAGCACCTTTGGCACGAAATCAAGAAAAAAGTTTCAACTTATCGTACCACAACTTTAGATCAACTTAATCAAGCTTTTTGTGAGGCATGGGCAAACATTCCTATCGAAACATGTCAGAAACTGATAATGTCTATGCCACATCGGTGTCAAGCGGTAATTACTAACAAAGGTTTTGCTACTGGGTACTGATTTTACACGTAATAAAATGGAGCTTTTAAAAATATTATAATACTGGAGATTATTCGTTTTGTTTAACTCTATTCATCATTATACTTTACTGTCCTTAATTAAATGTCCAGCTACATAATTATACCTTAAAATTTAATACATGTTCAACCTTTGATATTAAATACTTTTTTCTATTTAATTATTCTCTTATTTACAGCCATTTATAGTATAGTAATCGGACCAAATTATGCAAATAATAGGTGCTGAAAAATCAATAGGGTTTTATATTTATATGTTGTCGTGAAGCGACATTTAAAAAAGAAAAGATGATAAGAAATTTACAAATATTTATAAGTCAAAATAAAATTACAAACAAAGTTAAAATAAAAAGGTGAGTGAGGATGGTGAGTATGGAGGTGATGATGATTAAAATGTAGGATGATAATATAAAAAGTGAAGGGGTAGATGCAGCTGACGTGGAGGCAGGCGAAGGTGTGGAGGCAAGCGCTGAACTTGGCAGACGTCGAAGGGTGCAGGCAAGTGAAGACAGGGAGGCGCCGGTAGGCAGGCGCCGGTAGGCAGGCGCCGGTAGGCAGGCGCCAGTAGGCAGGCGCCGGTAGGCAGGCGCCGGTAGGCAGGCGCCGGTAGGCAGGCGCCGGTAGGCAGGCGCGAGCAGGCGCCGGTAGGCGAAGGCAAGCGAAGGCAAGCAGGCGCCGACAGGCAGACGCCGGTAGGCGCAGGCAGGCGCAGGTAGGCGCAGGCAGGCGCAGGCAGCAGGCGCCAGCAGGCACAGGCTGGCGAAGGTGCAGGCAGGCAGGCGCCACCAGGCGCAGGCAGGCGAAGGTGCAGGCTGACAGGCGAGACAGGCACAGGCAGGCGTAGGCGCGCGCGATTCTGGAGGCCGTAGTCTTCCAATTCGGAAGCTGGTGTTTGTATTTGAAGACTAGTCCTTCCAATTTGGAAGAGGCAAGTAAGGAGTCTTGACCTTCCAATTCGGAAGCTGGTGATCGTCTCAGTAGAGTAAACCTTTTGAATCCAAAGCTAGAGATGTAATGATTAGTCGTCGGCTGAACTTTATAAAGAAACCTCGGTTTCTGAGTTCTGCATAATTTTCAAAATAATATTTTTAAAACGAGAAATCTAGATGGCCAAATGTATAAATAAGAAAGTCAAAAAGTTTTGATTGGATTATGTTGATAAGTTGCATAGCAACGAAGCAAAAATAAGTTGTCAGATACTTCAAAACGTAACCAAAATACAATATTTAGTAAATAGAAAACAATTAAAGTGAGATAAATGTAAATATTACAAGGAAAAACGCATAATAAGATTATCGAAGTGATCCGAAACTTGTGGGATACGTAAAAGTGTCGAAAAATAGTGTCCGAAGTTTCGTGATTTAGATCACGTAAGTAAATGTGTTTAGATAAAGGAATTGTGATGTGTGTAGTGTAGTGTGTAGTTACTAAAACATTATGTATCGTTGCAGAAGTGAGGAAAAATAAAAGCAAATATATAAGACGAAGTTAAAATATGAGATGATTAAATGAAATAATACCTAGGAAGTGGAAAAGGTAAGTGGTTTCACCACATTTCCCCCACGACCCCAGAAAATTTTTGACTCAGAGAAAATTTTTAAAGCATATTTCTAAAGAAACCGTAAAACACAACTTCACACAGACATACATCGCCTAACAAACAGACATACGTTCTCTTACATACTATCATCTGCATTCAATAAGGGTGGAGTTCACATTCAATGACTACCACTCTAGAAGGGTGTTTTAAAATGACGATTAGGGCTTATTTAAAGAGTTGTCGACCGCTCTATAAGTGGAAAGTTAGACCTAAGGCTTTTTTAGGGAGTAGTCAGCCGCTCCTAACAAAAAAAAATAAAAAAAAGAAATAAAGAAATGAAAATAAAAATGAAGTAAATTAAGATATGCTGAGAGCGGTAGGGCTCAAAGCATAATATTTTAAGTAGCTACGAGCGGTAGGGCTCGAAGCAATAAAGTAGCTAAGAACGGTAGGGTTCAAAGCTTGATAACTAAAGTAGTTAGGTACTAAAGTTATAGAGAAGATCAATAGATAGATCTTGAGTAACGTTATAGAACGTTAAAGTGTGCTTAAGAGCACAGACTAAGTAAAAAAAAAAAAAAAAAAGAAACAAAAACGTTAATGAGTTAATGGAATGAAAATGTGAATGTGATTAAAACATATATACCATATTAAATTTGGAAGATGATGAAGAAGTTAAGATTGAGCGGAATGTAAAGTGCCATCTGCCAGTCGAACAAATAGGGTCTCCAAAAAAAAGTACACAAAGATAAGTTAAAGATTATAAAGATATAAAAAGTTAGAGATATAGAAAAAAATATAAAGATTTTAAAAAAAATATACAGGTAAGAGTTAAAATTTTTTTTAAAGATTTGAAAAGATGAAGGTTTGGAATAGTTTGAGGAGGTACCTGACAGTAAGGTTGGAGAGGAAGGGCAGCAGGAGTCGTAAGAGCAGGTTCTGGAACGGCTGCTGCGGGATGTTGAAGAGGAGAAATATTTTCAGCTTTAGTAAAACTGAAAATAAAAATATTAAATGAAAAGAGTTTAAGTAGGTGAATGTGTAAAGAACTGTAGAATCACTAGACAAAGTGTTGTTTTAGAATTTAGAGATAAAAAAAATGCATAGATGGTGAAGAAAAAGAAAGCAAATACAAAAAAGAAAATCTCTAGGGAGTGGGTAAAAAGAAAGAAGAGATTAGAATCTAAAAGCTAGTTGGGCGCCAAAATGTCGTAAAGCGACATTTAAAAAAGAAAAGATGATAAGAAATTTACAAATATTTATAAGTCAAAATAAAATTACAAACAAAGTTAAAATAAAAAGGTGAGTGAGGATGGTGAGTATGGAGGTGATGATGATTAAAATGTAGGATGATAATATAAAAAGTGAAGGGGTAGATGCAGCTGACGTGGAGGCAGGCGAAGGTGTGGAGGCAAGCGCTGAACTTGGCAGACGTCGAAGGGTGCAGGCAAGTGAAGACAGGGAGGCGCCGGTAGGCAGGCGCCGGTAGGCAGGCGCCGGTAGGCAGGCGCGAGCAGGCGCCGGTAGGCGAAGGCAAGCGAAGGCAAGCAGGCGCCGACAGGCAGACGCCGGTAGGCGCAGGCAGGCGCAGGTAGGCGCAGGCAGGCGCAGGCAGCAGGCGCCAGCAGGCACAGGCTGGCGAAGGTGCAGGCAGGCAGGCGCCACCAGGCGCAGGCAGGCGAAGGTGCAGGCTGACAGGCGAGACAGGCACAGGCAGGCGTAGGCGCGCGCGATGTCTGGAGGCCGTAGTCTTCCAATTCGGAAGCTGGTGTTTGTATTTGAAGACTAGTCCTTCCAATTTGGAAGAGGCAAGTAAGGAGTCTTGACCTTCCAATTCGGAAGCTGGTGATCGTCTCAGTAGAGTAAACCTTTTGAATCCAAAGCTAGAGATGTAATGATTAGTCGTCGGCTGAACTTTATAAAGAAACCTCGGTTTCTGAGTTCTGCATAATTTTCAAAATAATATTTTTAAAACGAGAAATCTAGATGGCCAAATGTATAAATAAGAAAGTCAAAAAGTTTTGATTGGATTATGTTGATAAGTTGCATAGCAACGAAGCAAAAAAAAGTTGTCAGATACTTCAAAACGTAACCAAAATACAATATTTAGTAAATAGAAAACAATTAAAGTGAGATAAATGTAAATATTACAAGGAAAAACGCATAATAAGATTATCGAAGTGATCCGAAACTTGTGGGATACGTAAAAGTGTCGAAAAATAGTGTCCGAAGTTTCGTGATTTAGATCACGTAAGTAAATGTGTTTAGATAAAGGAATTGTGATGTGTGTAGTGTAGTGTGTAGTTACTAAAACATTATGTATCGTTGCAGAAGTGAGGAAAAATAAAAGCAAATATATAAGACGAAGTTAAAATATGAGATGATTAAATGAAATAATACCTAGGAAGTGGAAAAGGTAAGTGGTTTCACCACAATGTACATAACCGGTTATTGCTCTTCACTATCTTGAATGTCCCTAATTAGTTGACCACGACTGTATATATATATATATTGACTGATTTTTTAAGTACGTACACATTTTAAACTAAGTATAACTTTCAAAAAATTACATAATGTTATCTAAATAACTACTTACTATAATTTCAATTTCAGCGAGTTGTTGACGACATTCACATTTATGGAATCTTTATAATTCATCGATAAAATAAAACAATTTAACTTCCACTCTTATTCCTTATTTTATTTCAAATAAAATCGCCATAATATCGTATTTTTTGTTATAATTCAAGTAAAACCTTACATTCCTAAGCCTAAGTACACGTAAAGTACAGTCATAATCGGTAATGTGTGGATGGCCAGTCCACAATACTTGTCACAAAAGTAAGTAGCTAAGTACTAACATAATTCTCATTATATCTTTAAAATCTTTTCATATTTATAGACGTCTTTATTATTTATTATTTATAATCGACCCACAATTCGGTCGACGTTATTATTTAAAAAGGGAATTTATTTCAAGGTCTGCTCTGACGCTGCGTACTCGCGCACCTTCGTCATGAGTTGCCTCCAACTATTCTCACGGAGGAAGCTCGTTCCTGCCATGATCGAATTATGGATCAGTTCTCTTATTTAGTACCATTTTATCTTATATTATTTCATTTATTTTATTGTATTGTCTTATCCTTCATTTTGATCCGTCTACTCAAAACTAACAAAACAATCCAAACTTTAACTAAACAGAAAGTCAGTAGGCCTTCCGGGCTGTTTGGAACTAATCTCGAAATACCCCATTACTCAATACGACCTAAGATCTAAAAGACTTTTTCTCATAAGGAATGAAACCCGAATGAACTTACTACCAAAAAGAGCAGTTGATTTATTTAGAGTTTGATATTGTTAATGGACAAAAAAAAAACCACGCTTTATAAATATGAAAATCATTTGTAAATAATAAATAGGATAAAAAGGATGGAAAGGAAACATGAAGTGATGTTAAGGATTCGAAAAAATCAGAATAATCATGTAAAAGACATGCATCGTTAATCGTTAACTAAGTTATTATTCTGAGGTTACCACTAGATAGTCCTAATAGTAGAGGATCCGAGTATACAACGACCTTCACCGAGCGGTTAATGGATGAAAAGTATTTTATATCAAATTTAATGTGTTAAAAAATATATTGCGAGTGGGATGGCTGAAAAATTTCAGTCCAGTATATGATTAAATAAATATTTAAAAATATTTTTTTCTAAATATTGCACTTGTTTTGATAATAGATAAATTACATAGGTACCAATCGAAAGTATGAAGCCTATAGAATATGCAAACTTTAGGTTGACTATTTTTTTCCTGTCATAACATTGGGTAGGCAGGTGTAAACAGGCAAGTCAATATTAGTAATTTGCAACCGTTTGGTTAAATAAATAAAATTTATGTTTATATAAAGATAAGCTCATTACAAACACACACACCGAACCAGTGCAATGTAAAAAAAAATATTTTTTTAATATTAAATTAATCATTAATGGTACTGGACTGAAATTATTCAGCCAACCCACTCGCGATATATTACTCGTATTTAACATATTAAATTTGATATAAAATACTTTTCATCCATTAACCTTCTCGGTGAAGGTCGTTCTATACTCGGATCTTAGACTATAACGGCAACACTGTTACCACACTCATAAATGTCACTATCATATCAACGCTAAGTAATTTTACAAGATGGGCTGGAATCTCAGAATAATAATTACTATTCTATGGCAGGAATGCAGAGTGAGAGTGCGGACTGCAGACATGTCCCAGCCTCATACGAATACGGTAATGCTTGATGAAGCACTTTTAAGTCTTCTAAGACTGCAGACATGTCCCAGCCTCATACGAATACGGTAATGCTTGATGAAGCACTTTTAAGTCTTCTAAGTTTACGATTCCACTGAATTGTGATGGCTTGAGCCATCAACAGTTTTTGTTATCATAAATAAAATAAAATAAATTAATCAATTCTATAAAGGAGGCAACGTTGGTCGGTAATGAAACTTTAATTAGATTGAACTAATGAACATAATAAAGTCAATATTAAATCTTTTAAAGGTACATCTGAAAGAGAATTTTGTCTATTATTTATGCTGCCACTAGTTGGCAGGGGGATAGAGTAATCTTTATAAGCACTGAGTGAGCTCTTTGGTCATAAACTTTACTATTAGGTCTTTGAGGACCTTTAGGTTTAATAAAAATGGTTTTCATACTCAAACTCAAACTCAAAATTTCTTTATTCAATAAACTTAAAATAAGTATTTTGAATCGTCTAAAGAACATCATTTTTTTTGGGAATTTTCTGAAAGTGCCGGCCAACAAAAAAAATGGTACGTATTGTTAGAACTAGCCATTTGGAGAATAGTTAATATGGCACAAAAGTTGTAGGATTGCTCCGAGCCAAGTTATACAAGTTCGAAGATTCATCATTTTCATACAACAATGAAAATGATTTCAATTTTTTCATTTCAACAACTCCTATTTTTACATGAGAACCGGACAACTTAGTTCCATTAACGACGACAGTTTGTGTTCTAGAACTAAGATACGACTGTATCAAATTACGCGAAAGACCTTATCCGCGTAGCGTCCGGTGCTCAACGCAATCGAAAGCCTTGGACAAGTCGCAATAAACTCCAAAAGCGTTCTGAGTCTTTTCCCAGGCATCAAATATATGTTTTATTAGAGCTACACCTGCGTCAGTAGTGGAACGACCCTTAGTAAAACCGAATTGCTTACTATGTAAAAGATTATTTAAGTTAAAGTATTCCACTAATTGTTCGAGAATAATTTTTTCATAAATTTTACTAAGTGCATACGTACATAAATGAAGTGCTGTTAGAATTAGATATATTTTAATGGATAATTTGTGATTTGTTAGGTTAAAAAGTTGAAGATAAGACATCTGAATAAAGTGTAGTTACTGAAGGATTAAGTTTTATTGCCTCTACATGACAAACAGTTTTTGGTCATCGATTCTTTTAGATTTTTGCCTCGAAAATTCGGGGCATTTCTTACTGATGGCAATATGTGATCCTGAACAGAGACGACAACAGAAAGTATTCTCGTCTAATTCACATTCATCACCTGCGTGACTTCCACTACATTTAAAATATCTCGGAGTAGACCTACATTGGCTTTTTATGTGACCATATCTGTAGCAATTAAAACACTGTATAGTGGGGTAAATATATAAATCTACAGGCAGAGAATTATAACACATGAAAACACGCTTTGGAAGAATTTGACCAACAAATGTTAAAACTATTCAATCGAAACAGTTCAATACCAATAAATTCCGCTTTACATTTACTACTGTTTTCTTTTTCAAGCGCCTCGGCTTTGAAATGTTTCCACTGTCACCACGTAGACATTTTCTGAGACTGAGAAAATGTCTACGTGGTGAAGCCAAAGAAACAGTGTCATATTTGTTGATGGGATGTGCTTCTCCTCATGATATTCTGAGCACACTTGAGCTACGTTTTTTAAGGCCAGAAATCATAATGAACAAAATAGTTTCACAACTGAAAAAATTATTGCCTTTACCTCACGCATACCACAGTGAGCGTGTTCAGTTTTCTATAAGAATAAAGAATTACGTGGCCGCTGCTAGCTATAAGACAAACAGACTACTTGCAAAGCCCAGAGTTGGTAAACATTATCGTTTCATTTCACATCATTACGTACTAGCTTACCCGAACTGCGAGCTTATCAACGTAACCTGTATGTTTCGTAAGACAGGCAAGCACGCATTAGAAAAATGCAGTAAATATAGAAAAGCATTACGCAAAGATCGCTGACGTTTCCCACGCACACAGAAGTTATGTTATAAATGCCTACGTTCACGACACGCCGATACATCTACGTGTACAGCCCTCGCCTGCGACGTCGAAGAATACGACTTTGCCCACCATCGTCGCCTGCATTGGGTCAAGAAGACCAGCGAACGACAGGAGCCGGCAGCGGAGGACGCGGAGCAGTCGTCGAGTGAGACCGTACATCATGCTACCGCGCTTCTGTGCAAAACCGTACCTAAAGTGCATATGGACGACTACATTGACAGCCTTGACGACGAGGATAGCACCAGAAAAATGGTTGGAGAAGTGGCGCATATTCACCAACAAGGAGGTTTTCATATGCGAAATTGAATGAGTACTCATTACTCTAGAGTACTTCAAGATCTTCTAAAGGAAGACCTTAGTGAAAACATGGAGAAAGTTATGATGAATAACTCACCTGAACGTACACTTGGGTTATTATGGTACCCGGCAACAGATATGTATGACATTTTAAATTTCTCATGTAAGCCTACGAACCGCGAAGTTTTAAGCCTGAGGGCCTACTCTCTTTCTCTAAAACGAATTTTCGGCTTATTTTCGATTGTCATTTAAAGCGCTTTCCATTATTTAAGAAATTTCAAACAATTTTCTAAAAATTTATAATATAAATGCCAAACGTTTTTGCTATGAACGAAACTTCGAAAGGAATGAAAACCGCTGTAAATAGCAAACGAAAAACGGCACAAATTTCGTTTCGGAGAAAGAAAGTAGGCCCTCAGGTTATGTCAATTTTTGATTTACACGGATTTTTCGCACCTATTACAATACAAGGAAAAATCATAATGCAGCAAACATGTAAATTAAATATAGAATGGAACGAACAAACAAACGAAGATTTATTTACGTGTTTTCAATGCTGGATAGCTCATTACAAGAAGTAAGTGCCTTCGCACACGGCGTCGTATCGTTATACGCGCGTAGGACGAGAGCAATACGATCACGTACATTTTCAAACAAGTCCGCGCACGAAGCGGTATCTCCTACGATTTGCTGTAGCAACGCTTTGTGTGCGGGCTTGTTTGAACATGTACGCGCTCGTATTGCTCTCGTCCAGGGAGCACTTAGCTCTCGTCCTACGCGCGTATTACGATACGCTTACGATACGAGAAGTTAAATTATTCGGAATTATAAACATTAGAAACAGAGTAGTTAGGAATTGTGATTGTTAGGATGAAAAATGTTAGGAAGAACATTTTCGGAGTTCCAATTATCGGAGTTGAAAATTTAGGTGAACTTTGGCGCACTTATGTCACCTATATGGGTGACTATCATAAAAAAAAAAATTAATATATTAAAACTGTTGCTGGATGTCATAGTTATAAATAAGGATAATAAATACCTATAAAACTTGGATTGAAACGAGATGAGCCTTCGGTTTCTAAGATTAGAATACATCGACATCTGAATAATGTCAAGGGGGCGACCAAACAAATAAGAAAGTAATGTTACATACTTGTATGTCTTAAAATAACTAAGTAGTGTCTCCCTGTGACCCTGTGGACCCTGTAAAGGGTTCGAAACGTCAGGATAATATAAAAACTATGTAAATAGTAAATTAAACGCGAGTTAATCCGTAAAAAGTGTTTCATTTCAATGTGTAGTGCTCGCTTAAACCTCAGAAAACAATATAACTAAGTACCTATAATCTAAGGTTAAAATTAATAAAACACAAAGAATCTCCAGTGTTTTCTTTTAATATGAGTAAAATATTATGGAAATTATGTTTATGGATAAAAGCGTTATAAAAACAACAGTAGGAATTACAATTTACGGAAACGTGAGTGTTATGAACATCGTCGGTAGTAGGTACTACAAATTGTATGAATGAAAACTTTAGGAAGAAAAATTTTAGAAAGAGTGATCATTCGGATTACAAATCGGTAGGAGGAACAATTTCAGGTAAAAAACTTTAGGTGAGCCAATATGGACCCGGGTGATATATTGTCAGCATCTGTCTAGGTATGTCAGCCTGATGAAAGGCTATCACGGTTCACCCAAACAGTAGATATCGCCCTCGGACCGTGAATCGGCAGCTTGTGCGCTCTCCAGATTAGGTAAAAGCTCCTTGGTAGTAAATGAAATACCTAGTGAAACCCGATGCTTCGCTGAATTCGATCTAACATACGTAGAATATCGCATTGAATCGTTACTAACTGAATCGCTACTTGTTGTCGCATGACATCGTATACCTACTATTATAACAGAAGATTTTGAAATAAAACTATCAAAATATGTCCCAGACATACAATACAGGATCAAATAAAGCGATAAAGATTTGATTTAAATTGAAATTAGTTACCTATTTTATTTTCTTTCTTCTTCTTCAGCCTTTCGCCACCCCATGAAAGGCCTCTTCCTTTGCACGCCATCTATCTCTGTTGGTAGCCATACGAAGCCAACTTTTCTCGCGACACAATCGATGTCATCCATCGAGCCGGTTGTCGATACCAACACTCGGCATGAGGAGATAGGTTGTTGAGTCCAGGGGGGCGATCACGCTAATTAATCTCAACCAAACCACAACTGAACCGCAGCCGTTCTCCCGACTTCGTATAGCGCGTGTGTCAAACGCGATAGCACTATATAGAAGAAGTAGGTCTAACGGCTGTTGGTTCAGTTGTGGGTTTGGTTGAGATTATTTAGTTTAGCGTCTCAGGCTTCTTAGTATACCTAAATAATAAAATCCGTATCTACAAGACCATCATCAAACCCGTCTTAATGTATTGAAATAAGGTCTCGACGCTGACACTAAAACGAAGAGCATCCTGGGGGCTTATTTGAGTCCTATAGAATCAAAGCCGGCTAACTGCCGTTTTTGGTAAAAACAAACTGTGAGTAGGGCAACACTCAAAATTTTAAATGCTTTCTATCGTATTTTAGCATTCAAATCAAAGACGGCTATCTTCCATAGAAAATCCACTCAAAAGTAACAGGCTAGTATCAAATGCGGCCTTCTGTAAAGATTTGAAATCAAATACGGCAATCTGCTCCCTCGACCAATCACAGGCGTCCATTATGTTTGCGTTCTGTCATGGCGGTTCACGAAGTCTACTTGTTGTTTTGCTGTGTGGTTTTATGATTTATTGTAATTCCTGCTGCTGAAGTTAAATAGATTGTGTAAAATTATAACCATGGATTGTCACCCAACACCTGTGAATAATCGTTTCGCCCGAAAACGACAAAGGGATCCGGATAATTGGAAAAGAAATATAGCCAAGAGAATGAAGTGAGTACTTGGGTAGGGTTAACACTATCATAAATAAATATTTATAAATGAATCACCGAAATGTATGTCAGCACATCATTTCTGAACCACTGCACCAAATTGGATAATTCTTTTTTTGTTGTTTGTTACAATCAGGACATGGTTTGTATAAAAAAAAATATCGTACGGAAAATTAGGTAGGTACCTACTCCAACCGTGCGAAGCTGGGGCGGGCCGCTAGTTTTTTTTGTAAAATTATAGGTTGTTTGTTGTTTTTTTTAGGTACCTATAGTACCTACCTACCTATAATATTATTTTTTTCGTTTTAATAGTGTACAGTACATATTCATTATTATCGGCAAGTTAGGTAAAGAGGTACAGACAGCAAAATAATTTTCCAATCACTTTGTTTTTGTAAAATTACTGAAAATACTTACGTACATAAAATTTTCAGATATTCATCAAAAACTATGCCAGAAAGGGTGTGCGAACATGACACAAGAGCTCTTGAGTGTTGCAAATTAACAATGGCACAAATAAATAAATTGCATACGAAATTTTATGCCTACCAGAACAAACAAAAACAAGACGCACTAATTTTAAAGTTCTGCTCAATAGTACCCGTGGGGCCCAGGCGTGATTTTAAAAGAAAAAGACAGACAAGCATTAAATACGCAGTATACATTGACAAAAAAAAGTGCCCATATGCCAAAAATTCTTCCTTCAAATATTTGGCATAACTAAGCACCGAGTAGCATACGTCATGCAAAGGTTTTTCTTCGTTGGAGAGGCTGCTGATGAACGGCGTGGCGGAATCCACAAGGAACACAAATACAAGGAACAGAAACAATCAATCCACTAGTTCATTCAAAATCTTCAATGTGTAGAAACTAAATATAGTACCTACCTAACTTTCTACCTATTAAGTGCACGTGTCACCTTAATAAACTTAGGATCATTTTTGTATGTAAGTACTTAGTTTAAAAGAAAATAAAAAAAATTTTTTTAGGTTACATATACTTACAAAAATAAAAATAATTAGGCACAAAGCGCATGGACTTAATAAAAAAAACCGTATTATTTCATGTATGTGACAACGATTTACTTAATATTTTCTAATAAAACGTAATAATTTACATTTTTGTATGTTTTTGACAACCCTTGGTTCACCTTAGTTTGTTTAGAATCAAATACGGCGATCTGAAATTTAGTTGGGATCAAAGATGGACATCTGCAATACATTTAAAATCAAATGCGGCCATCTTTAATGTTTAGTATCAGAACCGGCAAACTGCAAAAAAGATTTGTCTCCTGTCGCTTTGATATTGACTCTACATCGTTTTTTGTGTTTTTTCTATTATTATAAATGTTTTAAGATGCATAAACAGACAGTGATTGCTCTAAAAACGCCTAATATAGCAGTAAAAACGTTTTTCTTACATTGCCACTATTTAGTCAAAATGCAGATATCCGCTTTTGATTCTATAGGACTCATTTATAACCTTTCAAGTACAATGACATTGCTTTTTGTTGCTAGTTTGATTAGTTTTAAATAAGCAAACTAGCAAAGCGATGTACAGTCACGAGCAAAAATATGTCAAAAATTGTAACTTTTAATACAATGGAATAAGAGTCAAAGTGTATACATATTCGTGCTCGTGACTGTACTTGAACTTAAAAGGTATTTCCGCAGAACGGAAACAACTTTTTGGCCTAAAACAGAATGATGATGGACTTGGAGGATCCTGAAGAATGCCGAGCTTGAAGAGTCGCACTAGGCTCTCCTATAGCTAGGTCACGTCAGAAGAATGGAAACAGTTCTGAACAATAAACGTGCCTATCTCGGTGAAGCGACTGGTCGACGGCCAGATGGAGGGACGTGGTGGAGGCAGACCTTCGCCGTGAGTTGAATGCGGATGACTGGCGCGGAACCGCACAAGATCGAGATAGATATGGCGACCTCTCGTCTCGGAGGCCAATACACACTTTGGGTCGCTGAGCCATCGGAGTAAATAAGTAGATAAGTAAGATCTCTTAAGTCGGCCAAAGTTTGAAAAAAACGAGTCTCAAGCATTTCTTTGGGTAAGTGTAGGTAGTACCTAGTAGTAGGGTTCTGTAATTTTACTTACTTACTGACTTTCAATTACCACAGCTGCTAAGCATTCTCTTTGGTGGTAGTAAAGGGACCCAGGCATTTATAAAATATAATATACCTACTTAATTTATTTATATTAGAAATTAGCGGCTCGCCCGCGACTATATCCGCGTGGACCCCGTTCCTACCCCGTGACGAGTTTCCAAAAAAAACCTTTCATACAAATCTTGTCCTGACAATTACAAACATACAAAAAAAGAATTAGCCAAATAGGCCCTGCCGATTATTAAAATAGATACCTTTTTATAAAAAGTTAGGTACGAAATTTGTTACTGCAGTAAAGTGTATCCATATTCACTGTACATTCACTTTATAGTTTAGCAAAACAGCGCAGTACATTCCGGGTTAAGTAAGCTAAGTGCACATTAATTCGCGAGGGTGGCAGGTTACTGGCAAATATCATAAATAAATAAGCGATTGTTCGCGACAAAAGAGGCTGAATGAATGGCTTTCCTTGGCGTTATCGGCGGCGCGCACGCGCTTGCTCCGCGACGCGTACGTCACCGAGATTAGTTCGATTTCGGGGCACGTGGCGCCACGTGCGCGGCAACTACCCGCCAAATAAGATTAACGGATTTGCACACTACAGATTGCACACGAATAGGCAGGATGTGTAAAGTGAAACGCCGGTAATGAGATCGCTTTGTGGGTTGACGCGTCTCGTAATGAGATATGGTAAGGGTATTTTGCTTTACTTTATCATAGATTCATAGCGCACATTGAATAAAACTTAAAATCTCAATTTGGAATTTGCCTTTGCTCCCTATTTAAATACGAACATCTTCATAACTTTTTTGACTATAGGAAAAAGTTTGCAAATCAGATATTTTTATAAAATAAGATCATTATCTGTACGTGAACGTTAATCAATATTCAACCCACGTTTAACTACATCTGTTTTAATTTTGTACTTATTTTATTTATTTTGCTTTGGAAGACCAACAGCACATGAAACATACCTACATACATTAAGAAATAGGTAGTAGCAGATGGCCAATAACAGGTCTCCACGTTTAAAATCAGATTAAACAATGTTTTGTGTAGACATAAAAAACCAAACATAAAATATTAAGAAATATACAAAAATGTTAATGTTTAAGTATATAATTTTAACGAAAATTTGGTTGAGAACAAACTACTAATTGCCAGAAGGGAGCGGGTTCGAATCCTGCTCGTGTAAATTCTTTCGACGCTGTCTTTTTCAATTTGTAAGTACTTACTTAATAAAAAGATAGTTACAGATTATTATTGAGAATGGATTATAAAAATGTCTTAAATTATTTAATAAAGAAATCTTAACTTGGCTAAGTTAAGATTTCTTTGCTGCTATTCTAGAATGAAATACTTATATAAGTACATATCGAAGTCGTTTGTCTTACAAAACTTATTAAATATGAGCATTCAGTTTGCTTAACTTACTTACTGACATAAATAAAAAATCTACCTACATTGGATTTAAAAAACTCAAAGATGCAAAGTTTTAGCCGTAGTAAAAGATAGATCTGAAGTAAGACTGTGGTAAGACCAGTGACCTACACACATCAAAAGTGTCTAGGGATCAAGCATTTTTATGCGGATTTCTTGAGATTGAGATGTGGCTTTGTAATAAATTTATGATTTTATAAATTTATATGGATCCTTTTTGGTGCATTTCATAATTTGAAACAGGAACTTTCAATCAATTTATAGTAAAAGATGAAAATCTGCTGTCAATATTTTCCCTATAAAAACATACAACGCATTGAAGACATTATTAGTGCTACTGTTTCCCTACTACTGTTATTATGGAGCGGCGACGTCATTTAAGCAGGGAAGAAATGCTCAGAGCCGTGGGAATGATAGAAGCTGGTTCCCGGCAACGTACTGTGGCTTTAGCTCTGAATACAAGTCAGAGTGTTATCAGTCGACTTGGCTGAGCGCCATGGAGGACGGTATCGCTGCACCACACGGAGACAAGACCGATACATTCAAATCACAACTCGAAGAGCTCCAACAATAACCGCCATGATGTTAGCCGTGAGGCTTCATCACTCTTCAGGGAACTTAATTAGCGACCAAACAGTCAGAAACCGCTTGCATGAAGTGAACCTTCATTCCCGAAGACCGCTAAAGGTACCACCTATAGCAATGCACAATCGTAGGATTCGATATCAATGGGCTCTTGAACACAGAAATTGGGCAGAAGAACAATGGCGTTTCGTGTGCTTTTCTGATGAGTCTCGTTTTGGTATGAGACCGGATACAAGACGTATACGACACTGGAGAACCCCTGGACGCCAACAGCGATTAAAATCCTGCCAGGAAGTCCATCCTTATAGTGGTGGAACCATCATGGTATGGGCGGGTATTTGGATCGGCGGAAGAACTGAGTTGATTTGGATCAGAGGCAACCTCAACGCTCAAATTTATGCTGAGACGATTGTATCAGACGTCATCGTTCCTCTACAAGTGCAAATCGGTCCCTTATTTCAGTTAATGCATGATAATGCACGACCGCACACCGCAAGAGTTGTAAGACAGACTCTCGCCGCAGCTAACATCAATGTCATGCCCTGGCCTGCTCAGTCGCCAGACTTGAACCCGATTGAGCATGCATGGGATATGCTACAGAGAAGAGCTCTGCCGAATATGGAGGGTATCCAGTCGCAAGAAGACCTTTTTTTGTTGTTGCAACGAACATGGGCGGCCATTCCACAGCGTGATTTGGATGAACTCATTTTGAGTATGCCAAACCGATGTTCTTGTGTTGTTAGTGTTCGCGGTAGAAACACGGATTATTAATTGTTTAAGTTACCCAATAAAATTTTAAAGAAAACTGTTATTTCAGTCTTTTTTTCGAACTTTAATGTTAGTGGTTCAAATGTCAAAAATCCCTTTATTAGGAAAATGGCAAATTTCTTTATTAATGCAAAGGTGACTTGGTTTATCGTACTGTAGACAAACGAAAATACTTTATTTGATGAATCCTTAAAGAAAATTTTAATTAATATCAATCAGGAGAAAAGTTATTGCAAAAATATATGTTGATCCCTAGACACTTTTGATGTGTGTATTACTAAAGTAATTATTAATCTAACTAGGTATGTCGTGTACCAATACGACCTAGGTATCTAAGTATGTTAGTTTTAGCGATAGAATAAAAAAGCAAGAGTTTTTATTGTCAGGAAAAGCAAAACATCCGGAACCCTATTGTTTTGAAGATGGAACGAATTGAAATTGCTTATCTATGTTATGAATGGTATTGTATCTCAAATTCGTTTCCCTAACGTATATTTATTACAAAATAAACTACTTACGGGTAAATAATTTCGTCACAAACATTATCTTATTTACACGCCCCGGTACTGGATGGCGACCATTCTAAAACCTATTTCTCTTCCAAACTGGTTGTCTGAAAGAGATCGCTTAGAGCGATAAGACCGCCAAATTATAACTGTATCTTTAATCGTTTTTGGTAATAGTTTTTTATTTTTAATCGCTAATTATTGGTTTTATTAAGTTCTATGTAAATCTTTGTGGTGTTGCAATTAAAGTGTTGTCTATCTATCTACCTATTTCTGCTGCCAAGCAGCATGATTTTACATTGCGGTGGTAATATTTAATATTTTTTGCGTTAATAACGCTCAAAGGCAAGTACTTTAAGATATTGAAACGTTGAAAACAATTACTGCATCAGGTGGGAATCGAACCCATGTCCTCCGCAATCCGGGTGGCTGGGTTGACCACTCCGTCACCGAGGTACTGGTGAACCTGTCGAAATTTTTCAATTCAATTTTCACCTGATGTAAGTTGTTTTTTTTTATTACTGACTGACTTTTTTAACATGATTAAGGTAAAAACATTAAATATTACGAATCTATAAAGCAGTGTGAACATCCTGTATACCGTGACAAATTTTCAGAAAAATTCTTTCACACAAACCTTGTCCTGACAATTAAGTATACGAATATAGTAAAGTATACGAACAGAACGAAAAAAGAAACAGCCAAATCGGTCCAGCCGTTCTGTATTGATGCGCGTACAAATATTTCGGCAATTGACTTTTATTAATTTATATAGATATTTCTCTTTTTCTCATTCTAAATTGTCATACTAAGTATCTGATTTGTTGTATTTATATATGTATAAATATGTATTTATCTAAGCTTAATATTTATGTAAGTATCATATTTATAGTACCTAGTTTATAATATACACTTCTGGACACATCTATTGGCCCACCTTAGGGTTTAGGTTTTTTATGGCCCCTACTTAAATATGATTGCTAGATTGAACAAAAACTATAGATGCAGTTTTAAACCTGATACATTTTACCATCTTTTTCGATCGTATTGTTTTAAATTTGAATTCAGAATACCACACGACATGGGGGTACGCCTAACAAGTCGGGTATGCGCCTTGATGAAGGCAGTTGATTTTTGAATAAAAAACATGTTTTATCAAATAAAGGTTTAATTTAATAACGCGTGTTGCCTCCATGGGCATCTACGACAGCTCTCATACGATTAGGCATAGAGTTTATCAACCGCTCTATGAAATTTTGAGCGATCATCTCCCATTCCTCTTCTATGGCAGTTTTCAACTCCTGCA
The DNA here is from genome assembly GCA_963921215.1 of Scoparia ambigualis. Taxonomy (NCBI): domain Eukaryota; kingdom Metazoa; phylum Arthropoda; class Insecta; order Lepidoptera; family Crambidae; genus Scoparia; species Scoparia ambigualis. The sequence continues at coordinate 29,275,925 of OY992506.1, forward strand.
TCGTTGGGCAACTGGCTGACGAGCCCTAACACGTCTTTTTAGCTCGTCCTACATGTGCTCAATCGGGTTCATGTCTGGGCTTCTGGCTGGCCAGTCCATAACTGTGATGTTCACATCTCGAAGATATTCCCTGACGATGCCGGTCGTATGGGCTCTTGCATTATCATGCATAAAAAGGAAATTTGGGCCCACATGGTCCACGTATGGCATCACGTGAGGTTCTAAGCACTTACGAATGTACCTTTCAGCATTTAATGTTGGCAGCCGTGGTCCCGTAATAACCTCAGGTTGAGTTTTGCCGCTCGCGGATATACCGCCCCAGACAGTCCATGAGCCACCGCCATAAGCAACCCTCTCTTCAAAGCAGCATTGTGCAAAACGCTCTCCCTTACGTCGGTAGACCTTCTTCCTTCCATCATTGCCATGTAACGCAATTTTAGACTTATCAGAAAAGAGTACACGGCTCCAATGCTGCTGAGTCCAATTTAAATGAGTGCGCGCGAAATGAAGACGCGCTGTTCGGTGGGCTCGCGTTAGTTCGGGGCCATTAGCTGGCTTGTGTGGTACCATATCGCGTTCTTTTAACCTTCTCCGAACAGTTCGAGCGCTCTCAGATACTCCGTGAAAGTCGCGAAGTTGGTTTTGTATCTCAATGGAGGTAAGGTGACGATTTCTCAAGCTGGTCGTCACGATGAATCGATCCTGCCTTTCAGTTGTGACCCGAAATCGTAGCCTTCCTTGGCGACGAACAAAGCCGCCAGTCTCTAGGTACCTCCGATAAACATTTCGGACCGCAGATTGACTTAAATTAAGTTGAGCACTCACATTTCTTTGTCTGTGTCCGGCCTGGATAAGTGCCACAGCTTGGGCGGCGACTTCAGGCGAAGCATCCAATGATTATTGATAGAACCTCACCTTAAGTTAAGAATAAGTAATGTTTGTTGCAAAACCAAAGAGAAAAATCACACTTTCAAGAATTAAATCCAAGTAAACCAATAAAATCAAGTTTTCTTAGTATTCGATTGTTTGAATCAACGAACAGGCACCAAATTGTCTTTTGTTTCTTTAAATTCTGTGTTCAAAATTTTAAAAAAAGACTATTGAATAAAATTATGAATGTGCCTGGTTCAAAACTGTATAAAAATTTTTTGCTTGACCTAATATAAATTTTTAGCTAGGACTAAACGAAACTGAAAATGCAAGGTGGGCCAATAGATGTGTCCAGAAGTGTATGTTGTATTTATGTTTTGTATTAAGTAATTACTTACCTGTTATTATTACTTTAACTGTTTTGTTCAATAGTCAATAGTTAAAATATATTTATTCAATAAACTCAATCAATAAGTACTTTGAAACGTCCAAATATTTTTTAACCTACCACCCATTCAGGACATCATTTTTTAACTGTGGCAAAGAACGGGCGCAAGAAACCACGGCGCACAGAAGCAACGACATTTACAAAAAATATATATATTATATGTCGTTACCAGGTCACAAAATACAAAACATGAATTTGAATGTAAATAGTTTAATTAAATATGGTGCTCTATATAAATTAATTATAGACAATTAGAAATAGCTATTGGAGTACTTGGAGCATTTCAGACCCAAGCTGTTTTGTCTTCTGTATAATCTGACACTTTATAATAAGCTTTTTTATAAAGCTTTTCTTTGATTTTTATTTTAAATTTATCAAGATCTAATTTCTGAATATCATTTGGTACTTTGTTGTATAATCGTACACACAGACCCTTAAAAGAATTATTTATTTTATGGAGCCTAGTATAAGGTACTGCTAATTTGTTCTTACTTCTAGTGTTTAATTTGTGAATATCACAGTTTTTTAAAAACATTTTAATATTTTTATAAACATACATCAGATCGCCAATACGCCTACGATCGCCGTTCCATCGCCTTACTTCTAGTCTCCCACTTCCTTACCGGTTGACTGGTAGATAATGCCATGGGGCGTAAAGTCCGCCATTTGCAGTTTTTGTTTTGCAAAAAAGATTAAATAAATAAATATTTTCAGTCAGATCTCTTATGATGTAAATTCAAAGAGTTTTGATGAGGCACTGCTGAAACAAAGTCTAGCTTTGAAAAATTTCGACAGGTCTAACCAATGCCTCTGTAACGCTGCCGTAGCCGCCTGGATGATGTAGTCATTTTTACAACATTTCAACATTTTACTTTGCTGTGTTCCGGTTTGTAATCAAAATATATTTTAAAACTTTCATATATGAATTCCCAACGGGCCCACGAGACCACAGAATAAATAATAGTACTCGAGACTTATCCGAAGTACAATCAACAACAACGATACAAGAGCCCTTTGGGGATAATAGTCGTGCGTGCGTGATCATATATGTATGTATAATGTCTATCCTTTCATAGTCTAGCTTTTAATGCCGATTGTACCAAAAATTTTCATGGACCTGCCGGGAAAGAAAATGTTTTTATTTTTAATATCGCGGACCTGTTGGGAATCAAAGTATAAACTTACAATTTTTGAAGACAATAGAGGCGGAACACCACCAGCCTGACCAAAGCTCACTCGCCTGTAAACGTCCCACTGCTGGGCACAGGCCTCCCCACATGGACAACAGCTCACGGGGAGTTTGGGCTATAGCTCACCACGCTGGGCCAATATAGGTACTATCTATACTTACTTTTTAAAATATTGTAGCTATACAATATGTCCAGGGATGTAGTAATAAAACTTTAGGAACGGTATCTACGGTGTATTTTATCGATGAAAATACCCATAAGGGAGGTCATTTGTGTTTTGTTATTGTTGTTCAAAAAGCGTAAAAAAAAAAGAAGAATGCGCACAAAAACTGTAAAAAAAATACTTTCTCCTTTCGGCAATTAAAAAGAGGAGTCGTTTGGGAGCGTGTTTTATTGTACTAGCTACCCTACACCTTGGCCTTTAAAAAAACACCAAAATCAAGCCTCTACACGACGTAGAACTCAAACCAAGTAGTCTCTGCAGTCTAGTGGGGTTTCGGAATTAACCCATAAGGGGTATTCTTGTCGATGAAATATATTGTACTGCTCCTAAAGTTTTATTACTACATCCCTGGACATATTGCATAATGAAACAGTAAAAAAAATTTTCCAAGTATAGTAACTAATTACTGGTTACAAAACCATGAACAAAAAAGTGTGTGAGAACCACAAAAAGCGCACTTGACTTGTGCAAATGACGTGTCGCGCAATACTGCAGTTATATCGCATTAACTTTAAATCTGGATATATCATCAGCTCACAGCAGCGGACAAAGAGGCCTCGTAATAGACATTAATACAGCATTAGACGTAAGGGTGCCGGCACACGACTTCGACGCCTTGTTTGCCAAACTGCCCTAATCCTGCTATTTGTAGTGTGGGGGAACCACGCGGTGCGCCACTGAAGGATTTTTATCAAATATTTCGAAATCGAACTAAATTAGTATATCTCGGTAACTTGGTCTAGTACATGAATGTAGATAGTTAGAACTTAAATTTTAAAAAAATATTGTTGTGTTCTTACAGTCAACTGTAAGCCCTAATCTAACCCCATAAGGAATCGAATAGCCAGAACTTTAGTCAAGGATTCCGGGTAGTATGTTTCTATGCGCTGAGCAGTTGTGCTGTCGTTATTTGGGGAAAAAGGACTATGGTAGAGGACTGCTTTTGCTGTCCTCATTGCCTAGTCTCTGACTAACCCTTCGGGGTTAATAGTTGTGATTATATGTATGTAAGTATATATTAGATATGATGACAATCACAGACCAAGCAATTAACAACCTAGTCCATTCTCGTTGTGAAAATAAAAGTTTTAGTTAATTAGATGCAGGTACTGTTTAGATACCTATATACTGCTATAGAAGTTATACTTATATATTAAAAAAATAGCTACCTACGTTAAAATACTTAGGTATGTTTTCAAAAGTAGAGTAAAAAGTAAAAAGTATATTACCTACTCATCAAAAACCTTTTTGATGAGCAGATAATATACCTAAGGCATCTAATAGTAACACAGTTTGTTAAAATAAGTATTTAAAACAATATTTTAACAAACACAAGGAATATCCTAATCACACAGAATATTTGGTGTCACCAATTGTGCAGAATGGCGCATTGACTTCTGAGAGGAAATCCTTTTCCCACGAGCTTTATTCAAACATATGTAAAGCGTATGATGGATGACTCCCCCGCCCTCCAGCGGGGGTTAGCCGTTTAAATCACAATCCGACCCTTAATACGATTTTTGACCGGTCACCAACGCCTGCGTCCGCGTTGAAATTTATAATGTAATTCAAACCGCGCAGTTCATTCACGAAAGAGTTGTAATGGCGCACGTCAAAATGATTGCGCTTTTTTATTAGCAAGTCCAGGGGTATAGAGTTACAGGCCGATGGGAATACGGTCGACTCTATTAGCCAATGGAACGAAACAAATTGCGTGTGCGTAATGCGAGTTCGGTTAACTTGGAAGTGTTGTTTCACCATGACTTCGGAAAATATGCGTTGAAACAATCGAAATGAGCGTTTAGATGAAAAATCCCTGCGGAATAGGCGCGCGGGCGGCGCGGGGCGGCGGCGGCTCAAAGTTTTCCCATTACGCAGACATTAGCAGCCCCCTCGGGTTCATTAAAATTTGTCAGTCTCTCGTATAGGAGCAACTTCGGAATAGATGTAGAAACTTTTCTAAGTGAAACGGCGGCTGACGTAAAAACTTCAGGATTTTGAGTTGGCATTTTTTCGCCGCCATCAATTTCGCAGCCCGTCAAGAAGATTATTCGCACTCGTACCTAATGCGGAAAAAAGTGTAATTTAAAGTTCTCTTCGCGGAGACGTTGTGTGGGAGTTATGATCTTTGTTCTAAAACTTTGATTGATTTACCAAATCCTTCAACTTCAGAACTTTACGCGATAGAAAAAGTTATGGATTACAATAATTTTGAATACCTGTATGCACACAGCAAGCAGTTTGAGAAAATGCAACAGTAATTACTTATCGTTTGGTTTTGTATCTAGTAATAGTAAGTAAGACGTGCCTTCCGTGCTTCGGAAGGCACGTTAAGCCGTTGCTCTCCCGGTTGTTGTCGTAAGATGACAGTCGTAAAACCTACCAATTGGGCATTGGGCCAGCGTGGTTGGTTATAGCCCAATATTCCCACGTGCTACTGTCCACGTGGGAGGCCTGTGCCCAGCAGTGGGACGTTTATGGGCTGATTATGATGATGAATAGTAAGTACGTTAAGTAGGTGCAAATGCATTTGTTTTTTATTATTAATCAACATAATTTGCAGTAATAGAATTATAAAATTTTATAAAATTAACTTCTTTACTTTAAAGCATCCATAAATGGACGTCCATCAATCAATTATTCCGTCACCGATTCTATGCGCCTGCGAGCAAAGTGACAGCAAACAGTTCCATTTACAAGCCACCCGCTCAACTCGATCAGGGGTTAAACGGACCTTGGGGCATTGTGGGGCAATGTGGGGCCGGCAGCTAGGGCACGCTAGGGTGCGCGTTTAGTTTTAAATAACAGATGTAATTGTGTTTGTGCGTCAGAGCTGTGCGAGTGGAAAGAATGTTAGCGCAATTAACGCTGTGGGATCCAGTTTATTAATGTCGCCTTTTGTCGCAATACTAATAAATTATCTATTATGCGTCTACTAGTTTTTGGATGGTGATTAAGTTGCATTTAGGTAAAATATGTGCCGAATTTATAGTTGTGAATTATGAATTGAATGAACTTACAAGTCGGTAATCACTGTGTTACAAAAGTACCTACACAAATAAAATAAAAAATATAAATTTTATTCGTTATTTTACATAGGTCAAGGATCACAAGACCGCCGACGGTCACGAAACAATTGATTTTTAATTGTGTCTGTGTTTACGGTGCTCAAAGGGTTAAAGCGAAAAATATGTTTCGAGACATGAAGAGAAGCATTGCTAGTTCCTACAATCAACTTGCAATAAAAACTTTTATGAATAATTACTTTCTTCTACTTTCTACTATAAATATTACTATTAAAACCAGATGAAACTACAGTAGTATCGTGTAACGTAATGCTGTAGAATAATTAGTCTCGTATATATTAATTCAATTAATTAATGTTTCATGATTAATGAGAGTTTATTTAGAGCGTTGGCTGCTCAAGGCAGGCAGGCATGGGTGGGCCATGTTTCATATTTATAGATGTTTGTAATTACACTTACTACACTCATAGATTATTGTGGTTGATGCGACATTTCTGTCCGTTTTATTTTAAGAATACGATGTTATCTTTACATTCTACCTACCTTATCTGCCTACTTACCTAGGTATTATTGGATTCATAAATTTAGAACTTTTATTTACTGTAATATTACTCCTTTATATTTAACAGACTTGTAACAGTTTTTACTATAACTCTTTCTAATAGAAACTGATAAAGAGGCCTATATAGAGTCTCTATTCTATCGGATACTAGGAACTGTTTGCATTGAAAAGTTGCCGTGCGCGTCTCTTGTTTAGTTTAGTGGTTAACAACTAAACCAGTCAACGACCGAGGTTCGATTCCGAATAGGGGTACATTTCATTACTCGGTTTTAAGAAAGGCGAGTACCTACGAGTTGTTTAGGTCCGCCTTAGGCCTGCTCTCTAAGGCAAGCTTCCAAGTATTTGTTGGCCTGTTTCTTTGTAACTACATACATATACACATAATCACTTTTGCAATCAACAGCAAAAGCAGTCCTCTGCAATAGTCCAATTTTTACTAAATAGCGACTGTGCTGACACATGTGCTCAGCGTGACAGGTGCAGTGAGCCCATCGCCGCTCTATGCTGATGGATGTATGTGCAGCCTTTATTCCGTTAGTCGCGTTTCACGACACCCAAGGGAAGAGAAAGGGTGGTAGTATTCTTACACCGCACGCACCACGGTGTTTCTTTGTAACTAAATAATTTAAATCACATTTGTCTATCATTCTGTACAGTTGACGTTGGTAGGCGGCGGGTGTCATGATGAGCACACGCTTGCCACAAACAATGACAGTGTTATATCCATAGACTAGCTAGAGTGTGACAAAGGGAGGCGCACGCGCCGCTCACCCTCTGCTAATTCGATCTTCCTGGCCACCGACACTTGGGATTGAATGCGCGGGGTGTGAAGCTTAGATAAAGCACGGTAATGAACTGACAGATAGTAACATCGCTTTTTTTATGTGTCTGTTTTATAAGTCAGCAAATCAGCTACATACGTTAATAGAATGGGTACATCGCGTTTTTTAAATTGATGTTAAGTCTCTGTAAAATGTTCGAAACGTCAGGATTAAATAAATAATCTGTAATGTAGTACATAATTAAAAAAGCGAGTGAATCCAAAAAAAGTGTTTCTTGAATCAAGATTCATTTCTTATGCTAGCGTATGGTCTCTAGAACTTCATTTTATCTTTAGTATCATTTAGACCGGAACCAACAAAATGTTGACTACGCTACGTGGATTGGCGGTAGAAATAAATTATATAAAAGACATCTGAGGCCTTAGTTCTAGATTTTTGTGATTATAATAAGTAAGCTTCTTACTTTACAGATCGGTTAGTTATGTCTACGGCCGGCGGCGTAGAAAACTTTGAGAAGAACCGGCAATAACTTTAGCAATAGTTATTTGTTATACAAGAGTGCAAACTTGCTTTTTAACCGCGTGCTCAATTTTGATGACCGAGCAAGCGAAGGAATCTAAAATTCAGAATCAAAAATTAGAATCCTGAGCGTTACCGAGGGAATCAAAAGAGCACGAGGTGAAAAATCTTTGCACTCGAGTGCAACACGTAACTTTTCATCCCACCTCAACGAGGAAATTACCAACCAAATTAAAAAAGTAGGTACACCAAACGTATGAAACGTACGTATGATAAATCGGCACCATGGAGGAAGAAGAAAATAGGTTTAATGATGTTTTGAATACACATACTAAGTGCACACGATGTTATAAATTTAATTTACTTTGTCCTCTAGCGGGTAAAAACGGCTTTTGCACTCAGATATCGAAGAGTAAAAATACTCTTTCCGAGATGGGGGGATGAAAAGGTTATTCTTTTCTCCTTCTACATTTATCTGCGTTAATAATAGGTGTATTTAACTCCTCCTTACACATAATCAAAATTAATAGACCGGAGAACGTAACTTTTAGGAATGTATTTTTCACGCAAACAAGCTAAGGCTCGATATCCGGAGGTCCCGGGTTCATTTCCCGGGTCGGGCGAAGAGTGTTTTCGTATTTTTCGATGCATAGCTGGGTTCGTGATCACCAACACGCATTTGGCAAGCGTGGTGATTAAACACATAACCCATTAATTGTAGCGATGACTTCAATTCGATGATGGGGACCTTTTAGAGCGTACTTATAATTTACTAGACTTATCTAGCGAGCTAAGATAAAATTGGAATATATAATCAATGCCTCGACGCTGTCTCAGTACAGGCTTAGCACGGGTTAAGTCACCGAAATCGGTGACTTACGAAAAACTTAGAATATTAACCGAACGTGAATAATAGCACACTACCTCAACAGCTCTACGGCGGCGTTTACGTGCTTTTTTAAATTTTTAAATTTTACGGGTTATCTTTCTGTCAAAACAAGATCTTATTCTGTCAAAACAGTTATGACTATCAATTCGAAATCAAAGCTCGTACTTAGGATGCACTGAGCCAAGTTCGCCATATGTAAGTCAAAGTTACTCGTAAGCACGCTCTATAAAAAGATCCGAGTATATAACGAACTTCACCGGGAAGGTAAATGGATGAAAAGGATTTTATATCAAATTTATTATGTTAAATAATATATCGCGAGTGGGTTGACTGAAAAAATTCAGTCCAGTACCTTTAATGATTAATTTAATATTAAAAAATTATTTTTTTTTACATTGCACTGGTTTGGTGTGTATGTGTTTCAAGTCAAGTCAAATTATTTATTCAATGTAAACCTTTACAGGCACTTATTGACGTCAATACTAATAATAATAAAAAAAACAGTTTACTAACTTATAGTTAAGACTTAATAACTAATCTAACGAGCTATTATAGTCTGTGCCAGACAAATGCGCATTGCTACCCCCAGTACCACTGCACGCCGAAACAGAATCGCGTCGAACCGAAATATAAGCCGTGGTCATAGAATTGTGTAATATGATTTCCAATTATCGTATTGATACTGTGGTAAGTAATATAAATTGGAGAGTTTTTGAAGTAAAATAAAGTAGCGGCTGAAATGAGTTTTGGAAAACATTAGTACCTAACCAATAAGGTTGACATTTTTAATCATTCAAATATCTTTTTTTATAAAAACTTAAGCATAAAAAAACGTCAAAAATTAATAAGCATAAACTTGTGTGTTTTAAAATTGTTTCGTTTTTCGTCTTGGTACAAGCACAGAATAACTAATACTACTACCGTACAGAAGATTCACCCTCCAACGACCCCCACGCGAAACTGAAACCTATCTCGTGACCCGAGCGTTCATATTCCGATAAGCACAGCCGACTCGATATCGATTTGACGTCCGTCAGGAGCACAGGGTTTACGCGCGCGCGTAGGGATTACGAGTTAAGAGGAAACACCACGCCGACGCGGCACCCAAAACTCCCACACAAAACACAGAAAAACGATGCCCCGCAGCCCTCTTCCAAAACCGGACCAACCCCCACCACCCCTTCAGCAACGGTTAAAGAAAGAGACCCTTCACGTCCGTATGCTTGATTCCTTTGCATTAAGTCATTTATTTAATAACCAGGAGCCTTCAAAATTAAGCGAAATCACTTCGTTTTAAGGCGTCTTCAGAAACATTAAGTAACTCGTTTAAAAAAAAAAATCAAACATACAGACACAGAAAACCTCCTCCCCCAACCGACGCTTAAATAAAAATTGGTCCACCTCTGAAGGAGGAAAAACAGGGGACCACGAAACGCCGCTCCCCCGCGCCCCGCATGAGAATCCCGAACGCCACGCCGATGCAGTGTTTCCTCTCAAGGCTAGATAGATCGCGCTTTAAGTTTTTTCAAACCATCTGAGACATAGAAAATAATGGTTTAAATTCTGGAAAAAAAAGTATGTATAGTTAAGGATCCAATCTATTCAAAGTCTCATTCAGTTACAAAATCCAATAAACATCACTCGATAAAAAAAAAATTGTAATGAGCGTATCTTTATATAAACATAAATTAACCAGACGGTTGCAAATTACTAATATTGACTTGCCTGTTTACACCTGCCTACATAATGTTATGACAGGAAAAAAAGAGTCAACCTAACGTTTGCATATTCTATATAGGCTATACTTTCGATTGGTAGCTATGTAATTTATATATTATCGAAACAAGTGCTATATTTAAAAAAAAATATTTAAAAAAATTTAATGAATCGTATACTGGACTGAAATTTTTCAGCCAACCCACTCGCAATATAAGTTTTAACATATTAAAGAAGAATGGGCGTTTTTGTATGAAACCCGTCCCACCCCTTGTAAGTTCCCACATGGTAAGTTTCGAAATAAATTGTGTATTTTGTTGTAAGGACAGCAAATAGGTATGTAAGAGCGAATAAATCAATGGAAAAAATATAAAAAAATGGGAAAAGGAAAAAAAAATTGGTTGGTTGTCGTAAAAGGCGACTAACGGACTAAAGACTGCATATACATCCAACAGCATAGATTGGCGATGGGCTCATCAAAATATTACTACAAACCCCTCTCTTCCCTTCGGTGTCGTAAAAGGCGACTAACGGACTAAAGACTGCACATACATCCAACAGCATAGAGCGGCGATGGGCTCATCAAAATAATACTACCAACCCCTCTCTTCCCTTGGGTGTCGTAAAAGGAGACTAACGGACTAAAGACTGCACATACATCCAACAGCATAGAGCGGCGATGGGCTCATCAAAATAATACCACTAACCCCTCTCTTCCCTTGGGTGTCGTAAAAGGTACTAACGGGCTAAAGGCCTATGTTGTCCATAGATTTAAATGATAACTAATTTTTAAATTACATTACCGCACTAGTGTGAAACTTATTACATTACGATGCTGAAATCGGTGTAATAAGAGCTACTTTACGAGCAAATGTGTTATAAAATACTTTTCATCCATTAACCGGCTCGGTGTAGGTCGCTGTATACTCGGATCCTCTATTATTTACCCTGCTGTGGGACAGTACACAGGTTGTACTTTACTTTACTTTACTTTACTTTACTTTACAAGCTAAGTTCACAGGAAGGAAATATTATCTCCTCTCTAACCAGAGATATAAAAAAAAAAAAAAAAAAAATTGTTTGCCTGTAAAGTCGGTTTTACGGGCGAAGATTTTACGTGACAACGTCTTTTTCTCGGTAGAATATTTATTGATATGAATATAATTAAATTGCACAATAGGAACAAGGAATTGAATGAAAATAAGAATTGCACAAATTTATCATAGTTGAGTGGGAGAGAGACGCAAGGCATTCGGCGGGCCTCTCTCTCGTTCGGTGACTCATCGTAACGTTACCCAGCGTTACACTTTTTCATAAGTGACTCCCAGCCGCAACCTAATTTAAGACGTTGTCACGTCAATAAAAATGTATTTATTTCAGGTAAATCAATTACAATTAAGTTACCGGGGCTACCCCAGAAAGTAGTCAGAAGACACTTGTGTGGGGTACGCCTCGCTCTTCCTACGTAAACATAACAGTTTCGATTTACATGAGTGATACAAGATAAAATTTCTTTGCGAGATAGTGTGTGTGTGTGTGGGGGTGTGTGTGTGTGTGTGCGTGCGTGTGTGTATGTGTTTGTGTGTGTGTGCGTATGTGTGTGTCTGGGGGTAAGTATATGTGAGTGTGTGTGGGAGGTGTATATGTACTTTAGCGTGTGTATTATGTAGATGTATATGAGGTGGCTGATATAAAACCTGCTTTATGTAGCGTCTGTGTGAAAAACAATAAGTTTCAACTCCATCAAGTTACTCTAACCAAAATGTCTTCGACGTCATCGTAACTAAGGGCTAAAAGCCACTCAGTTAAAACCTTCCTACACTTAAACAGTTGCATGGGGTAAATACTTAGTTTACGATGTATTTTGTTATACACATAGGGAGCTTGAGCTATAAATTGCCGAGTGGCAAAGACAGTACGAGCAGGGTATGAAGGAGCTACGGTATGGCACCGTCTTTTTTGAAGTTTGGTGTTATCTAAAGGTAATGTTTTGTGGTAGCTTATTGTCATCTGTAGAATATAAAGTTTTCTAACAGAGAGCAAATTAGATGTATCATAAAGGGTTTCGGTTGAGTATCTAAAAGGATTACGGTACATGACTTTAATAAGGGATCTTTGTGCACGTTCTAAATCTATAAAGTAAGTTTTGGCTGCACCGCCCCATATCGGGATGCAGTATGTTATTACTGATTGGGCTAGAGCAATATATATTTTGTTTAGCATTTCAGTACTCATGGCGTGTCTCAGAGATTTGAAAATCCACATGAGCTTCCTTACCCTTCCTATAGTAAGCTCTACATGTGGATACCAACTTAATCTCTGATCCACAATAATTACGAGGTATTTAACACTGCTAACTTTTTGTATAGATGGGCAATTACAAGTGATTGATGAAGGTGTACCACAGGAATGAATTTTGATGTCAAAATCAGGTGAAGGCTGTGAACATATATAAGGAGCGAAACATACGTAATTAGTTTTTTGGGTATTTAGAGTGAGAAGATTATCACTAAGCCATCCACTAACACTAGCCAGTCCCCTCTCAGCCTCTAACCTAACCTTGATCCAGGTCTTGGCAGTAAAAATGATAGCGGTGTCGTCCGCGTAGGACACAATCCTCCCCCCAACGCTACTTAGGTTACAAAGACTGTTAATATATATCAAAAATAGCGTTGGGCCGAGGACGCTGCCCTGCGGGACCCCGAACGATACATTTTCTTCTGTACTAGTAAAATTTTGACGACCTCCTTGGTCGAGTGGTTTGTACACCGGTTTTCATGGTGTCGCCATCTCTGAGGTCCCGGGTTCAATCCCCGGTCGGGTCAATTTAGAGAAAAACTGTTTTTCTAAATTGATTTCGGGTCTGGGTGTTTTTTCTATGTTTATGTATATTTATCCGTTATCTTACCATATAAACGAGTTTCACAAGAATACTCATCTTGGTCTAGATAATTGGTGTGAGCGTAAACAAAATTATTAAATTATTAAATTTTTAATTTTTACTCCTTGTTTTCTGTTATTAAGATAACTACTAAGAAGTGAGAGAGCAGCGCCCCGAAATCCAATACTTTCAAGCCTGCGTACAAGAATTGAGATAGAGACGGTGTCAAAGGCTTTTTTCAGGTCGAGAAAGACGGCTAGACACTTATTACCCTTATCGACTTCCCTAGTTATGACGGATGTAAGATCAGAAATAGCATGCTGCGTAGGTCTACCCTTTCTAAAGCCATATTGAGAGTCAGATAGAATGTCATACTGGTTCAGGTAACTTACTATTCTAGAGTTCAAAAGTCTCTCAATGATTTTAGAGATGGAGGTCAGCACAGAGATAGGTCTGTAATTGCTTATGTCGTTGCTATCTCCATTCTTGTACACAGGAGTGACAATGGAGCGCTTGAGAAGGTATGGGAAGATTCCTGTTCTGAAACACAGATTGGCAAGGCCAGTGATCAGCAGAACTATGATATCCTTACTTTTCTTTAGAAAAGATGTAGGAATTCCATCCCAGCCTTGAGCACAGTTGGAGTCTAAAGATATTAAAGTATCTTCTACTTCCTTGTGATCAGTGTCCAGTAAAACAAAAGAAGACAGATGGTAACCTTTATCTGCAATGCTTGGTTTCGAAGATACCAGTCTTTTAGAGATGTTGTCAGCTAGAGTTTTGCCAATGTCAATGAAGTATTTGTTTATATGGTTGACAGAGGTTTGAGGACTAGGTTTAATTTTAAGTAGGTGACTGTTTGGACTTTTGGGTGGCTTATAGTGGGTGATTTCGTTTATAGTAGACCATAAAGTTCGAGGGTTCTTTGCTGAAGCATTAATTTTATCTTTGTTATATTTATTTTTAAGTTTTTTTAAGAGGTTTCCACAGAAAGTACGATACCGCTTATAAGTTATGATTAGGATTTTGATTATGGGGGTTTGACTTAAGTTTAAGAAAAATAGTATTTCTCAGTCTTAAACACCGTAAGGCACCTAAGGTCATCCAGGGCTTTAAGATTCTTCTACTATTAGGGAAAATAACATTTTTAGTGTTGGATAGTAAAGCCGCTCTAACCATCTCTATCAGCGCAAAAGTATAAGTATCGGGGTCCTTAAAGACATCAAAGAAGGACAGGTCAGTATTTACTAAACTCTTATATGCATTTTCGTAGTTAACTACGGTTTTGTATTTTTTGGGTATAGTTTGTTCAGCCTTATTTGAGATTGATGTCAGAACAAGGCAGTGGTCTGTTATTGTTGTATTTAAAACCGCGGTGAGAACTGTGTCATCTTTATTGTTATGTCTCAAAAAGACGTGGTCAAGACAACCGTCTCCCCTCGTCGATAAATTATGAGTCGCCAAGAGTCCATGCAGTGATAACATATTCAAATAATTTATTCTGTTTGTTCTTTCTTGACTTGTTTCCATTGAAGAAATAATCAAATCAATATTGATGTCACCTAAGATCATTACATTTTGACAGGGGGAAGTACTTTCAAGTTGATTACTGAGTGATGTAATGAAATTACTTGCGTTAAAAAATGATGGGGAACGGTAAATACCTAAAATTGTAAAGTTTAATAGTTGTATCTCAATTCCAGTGGCGTTTAGAAGGTTTAATTCTTTGAATTTTACTGCTAGTTTATTATGAGTGTATGCGACTACTCCGTCATTTTGGTTAATATGATTTTTTGTTTGGAAGGAAGTATAATTCAATAGTTGTGGAATGGATTTGTTTGAGTTTAGCCAACATTCTGTAAGAATTAAAATATCTATATCATATTTTATTTCAGCCACTGTGAGAATTAGGTCATCAAAATTTTTGTAAATGCTACTAATATTTTGTGTTAGTATAATTAAATTATGTGTAGTGTTATCCACCTTTATTTTAAAGTCTTGAATGTTACACTTTAGTGATTCCGAAAAATTAATCTGATCAATCTCATTTAGCGTATTAAAACTATCCATTAAAAATTAATTTAGAACTCTAAGAGTTGCAGCGTAGGTAGGCATATTGTACTACTATAAGAACTAAGTTAGGTAGTACATAGTATGAGTATATATGTATAAGTCCAGTTTGTCTGGTTATAAATTGTGTATAGAGTGTTGTATGTTTGTGTTTAGTGTGGTTTAGGTATACACTTGAAGATATGAGAGCACTGATGGCATGACGGAATGTTAGTAGGCTATTATTTTGCATATGTTTAGTTTGCCTTGACAGTGGGATTGAAGTGTGTGTGTGGAATGGAGTAGGTAGCTGTGGGTGTGGGGTGTATGTGTATATTTATGAAAATGAGTATATAATGGCTTTGGTGTGTGTTTGTATCGGGTATTTGATGTTATCTCACAAGAAATAGGTAATACTTTAAAGATAAACAAGTTATATAAGAAAAATATTAATAAAAATAAGAAGCTTAAGCTAATAGTTAGTCAAATTTCTTGCATTAACTGATGAACTTGTGCTTCATGTTGAACATGCACTATTTTAGATGTATCATCCTTCCGTACTAGAACTTTTCCCATGGAGGTCCAACAGTACTTTACTTTTTGAGCCCTTTTTAGGTCTCGGGCCAGGAAAAACAGTCGTGCCCCCTTAGGGGTGAGATGTTCGGTTACAAAGATAGGTATATCTTCGTTGCTTGTGCTTAATTGTATTGTATATGAAAGATAAGAAAAAGAAAGAAAAGATAAAAGAAAAACAAAAGACAGGAAGAGTAGAGCTCGTATAGCTCAAGATTATTTAACCTAACCTAAAAATAAATAAGAAAATAAAATCCTGCAAAAAACATGGGAGCAGCCTAATAAGAAAAAAATCCGAGATGGACGAAAGGATGAAATTTAAACATAAGCCAACTTAATATCACATTTGGCCTCACAAGTTGACATTATTGACTCCTGCGTGCGGTGCAAGTTGTCACTGTAGGCTCCTGTGGCGCAAATGTTGGCAATTACCATTGTCCAGGGTACCGCAGCAATTATATTAAGATTGAATTGGGGGTGTTTGGGGCAATAGGGGCTGTTTGGGGCATTTGGTTGGCATGTACTGGTGGTTCGCACTTCATGCGGCTTTGTTGTGTACACTTGGGGAGCGATGTGCAATGTTTACCATGTGTGATTGTTTAAGTGTTGTTGTTAACTGTTGTCTTTGATTTATGTTGTCATTGTAGTTTTGTGGTGGTAGGCTAAATAATGATTTTGGACGATTTAAAAGTGCTTATTAATTAAGTCTCATCGGATAAAATATTTCACTGCAAAGAGGTTATGTTATATTATTATTGTAGTATTTTATTTCGTTAATAATATGTTTGTTTTTCTTTATAATTTTTATTAAGTAATTTGTCCTTTGCCCAGCAGTGAAACAGAAAAGGTTAAAAAAAATTGTTTTCATTAGGTATTTAAATCATTGTATAGAGAAGAGGGCTAATTACTTGAAATGCGGAATGTTCCTAATGTCTGTTTTCTATAGTTTTCAGATAATAATATTTTGTCTAAAATCTCGTTAAGTTACATCAGTATTAATGTTGATCGGTCAAAGCGCCAGAGAAAATCTTACCGTCGAAACCTTAACGCCCGAAAAATGAGGTTGTACAGTCCGCCTCGAAAGTTGCTTAAGACTTTTCTACTATGTCACAACAACTCGCTCGGAACGATCGCGCTCGTGTAACCTATGTATGAACGCTGTAGCTAAAATTTAAAAAAATATTAAATTTGTTTACGTTCACACCAATTATGAGACCAAGATGAGTATTCCTTTCAAACAAGCTGTAATAGTGAAGTAGCGGGTATGACATGGTACACAGACACGCCAGCAGGTCAACCTCCTCAAAACTGTCAAATTTCTCAAATCGATATAATATTTAATAATAATAATAATTTGTTTACGCTCACACCAATTATCTAGACCAAGCTGAGTATTCTTTTAAAACTCGTTAATATGGTAAGATAACGGATAAATATACATTAACATAGAAAAAACCCAGACCCGAAATCAATTCAGAAAAACAGTTTTTACCTAAATTGACCCGACTGGGAATTGAACCCGAGTCCTCAGAGAACCGGCGTGCTAACCACTCGACTACGAAGGTCACGAGTTCACTACTATTATCCTTGAAGGGTTATTCAGAGACTAGGCAATAAGATACGCAAAGAAGTGTACTGTCACAGTCCACATTTCACCAAAAAATAACAGAGTGACACGATGAGGAGAAGTTGAATGAAGATAACAGCACGATGAGTTCAGACGTATATTATTTTAAATAAATGGTTAGTTATTATTTATGCACAATTTAAGCGTTAGCACCAATGACCTTTAAATTGGTTAGCACACACATGACTAGGTAAAGGTTTAGTTTATAATTTATTATTATTATCAGGACGTATGCCTAGTACTGCCTAGTTATAATAATGCACTGTTCGCAATAACAATATTCGGAAGGAAAACAATAATTAGAAGGAGCTCATTCTAGATCCGCGGATGAATCTGAACTGAATTTACACCAAAGAGTAGAGCTATAATGAAAACAGAGGCTAGACAGAGAATGCAAGTAAATATTTAAATTTTAAATTTAAAACTAAATATAAAAGATTGTCTTTCACAAAGAAGGTCACAAAAACCAACAAGTCTTTAGTTGCCTTGTTACAAATGTGTGCTCAGCACGACAGGTGGTGAGTCTGTCGCCGCTTTAATTATGCTGTTGGATGTATCTGACGTATCAGGGCAGTCTTCATCCCTTTAGTAAACTTTTACGACACCGAAGAGAAGAGTTGGTAGTAATCTTTTTTAATAATGAGGAACTTTACATAATTCTATTATGGCACAATTACACAAGGTAAAAAAAAGGTTGCTTAAACGGAAATCTGTAATTGGCTTCACTTAATACGACTGTCAGTAGATTAAGCCCTTGGTTTCTTATATAATAAATAAGTAAATAATAATAATAATAACCGTGTCGCGTAGCGGTGTGAAAAAATACTACCATTCCCTCTCGTTTCTTAGGTGTCGTAAAAGGCGACTAACGGACTAAAGACTGCACATACATCCAACAGCATAGAGCGGCGATGGGCTCACCACCTGTCACGCAGAGCACAATTGTGCAATCGCTATTTGTTTGTTTTTATAGTGGAAAGTTGTTAATTGTTTTTATTTTTCATTCTTCATTTAATTTTGTTGTTAGTAAGTACATACCTACCTATTAATTAATTTTAATTTTGATTTTTTTAAATTTTAATTTTCAAATATTTTTTTAAAATTACATTTGTTAGCGTTTAACGAGCTTATTATTAATGTTGTGTACGACTGTAATAGATATATGTATAAGTATTAATTTGTATAAGTAATGTTTTTTTTAATGCTTCATATGTATACTGTTGGTGTACCTTTTTCCATAAATAAATAAATACCCAAGGGAAGAGAAGGGTGGTTGGTTCTTTCACCGCTACGCGCGCGACACGGTAACGACATGATAGTGTTAAATTACTTATAGAGCCGACTGTACGCGTAAGTAATTAGGCGATGCACGCGGCCGCAGCTGGGGCGGGGCGGGGAGTATAGGGGGCGCGGGGGGAGCGGCCGGATCCGGAAGCGGGCCGGAGATGAAGGCGCGATACAATATCCGGTTAGACGCCATTTCCGCCGCGAGACGACGCGACGCGACGCGACGCGCGACCGTGTGTGGATGGGCCGATGAAGCGACGCTGATTCTGTATTGATGATTAATTGTGAATTGCTGTGTTCAGTCGCCGGATTGTATTTGGGGTTTCGAAATGTCTTTTGTCTGAGGTGATGATGACGATTCAGATGATGATTGTGAGCATATATGCTGGCAGCGGCAATGTTAGGAACAACTTTTGCAATGTCGGGTCACAGTATATGGGTGATGAAATTTTGCTAGGCCAGCTTTTTGCTGAGTCCGAACCGTTTAGTAATTATTTTTACTTTTTTCTACTTTATTGTGTATTATTTAGTAAGGGAGTTCGATTTCGAACATATTACTTATATAGGTAAATAAAAAAAAATATCTAGTACTTAGATAATATTTTGAATAAGAAATGAAATGCTCTTGAATCATGCGCTAGTTAAAATTACCGATAACAATGAACATGACAGTAATTTTATTTATTACATAAATCTAATTATTTTAGTCAACTTTTTTGAGAATAAACTGTTAAAAAAAATAAATCATGTAGGTATTATGTTTTACACTACCATAAAGGTCTTAAGTTATTTAGTTACCAACTTAGTTCAATACTCAATATTTTATTGCATTCCATAATGTTTTAACAATAGAATTGGTTTATTACAATAGTATCAATAATTATGAACTCTGTCAGGCACAGTATCGCTTAGTAGGAGAGAGTAAGATTGCTCATTTAAATATTTTTTAAAGATGTGGTAAGTATAACTACTTTCTTACTTACTTACTTATCGAATACAAAAGGAATAAAAAGCATCGTTGGCATATCACAGATTTTCAAAATAGCACTCTCTTAACACTCCAGACTAACGTTTTGTACGTAACTACAAAGTGGTACTTCCATTACTCGATAAAAAAAATTGCCATGTCCTTCGTCATAGCGATGGGCCCGATAAAGCATGGCCTGGCCGTCCTCGATGCCCTTCACCACACCTTTTGTTCCGGGAAGAGGGAAACTGGATTGAGGATTAAGCTTTTATGTGATTTAGTCTGAGAACGGATCGAGAGGCTGTTGGCATGAGTTCGAGTCTCGGCCAAGTGACAAAACGACGGATTATGGCGCTGAAGTAGGCACTGGTGTTGGTGGTTTGGAATCTTGTACTTTGGAGTTTTGGAAAAAATATACAAGCATTTTTGAGCATTGTCTTTCTAATTTTATCTCGCTATTTCATGTTTTTTTGGTGGCAAGGCTTATTTTAAATCTGTCGCTTAAACATCAATGTATGTAGCGTTGTTTGTTACGTTGAAAAAGTAAGATAAGTATAATAAAAAATGTTCCCCAGTAAATGAGATTTCTGGGTAATCTGTCGTCATTTACAAACTCTTATGAATAAAAAATACGTAAGCTATGATGAATAAGGCTAATTGCCATACAGGTTATTTCTATTGTACCTAAGTATATTTAACAGTATGTATGAAAAAATAATTACAAGGAGGGTGTATGAGGCGAGTGTGTGAGTGAGTTGGAAGGGCGGACGGGGCCTCGGCTAACGTACTTTGATCAGATTGGAGACGACCTGAACCCACGAACATGTAGGGATGAAGAACGATAAAAGAGTAAATGAAGCCAAAGTCATAGTCAAAATATATTTATTCAATAAACTCAAATAATAAGTACTTTGAATCATCCAAATCTTTTTTAACTAACCTACCACCCATTCAAGGACGTCATTTTTTAACTGTGGCGCAAGAAACCACAGCGCACAGAAGCAACGACATGGACAAAAAAAATAATATGTCGTTACCAGGTCATAAAATACAAAATATGAATTTAAGAAATACTAAATGATGCAATACAAAACCACAATATAATGTATTAATTAATTATAGACAATTAGAAATAGCTGTTGGAGTACATGGAGCATTTCAGATCCAAGCTCTTTTGTCTTCTGTGTAATCTGACACTTTATAATAAGCTTTTATAAAAAGCTTTTCTTTGATTTTGATTTTAAATTTATTAATATCTAATTTCTGAATATCATTTGGTACTTTGTTGTAAAATCTTACACACAGACCTTTAAAAGAATATATATTTTACGGAGGTTGTATAAGGTACTGCTTATTTGTTCTTACTTTTAGTGCCTTATAAATAAACAGAGAATAAGGTCGGAATAGTTTTCTGTCTTTTGTCTCTTTTGCTCTGATTTGAAATTATGATTACATGACAGGAACAAAACACGGAATAACTATTCGTAGCTTATTCTTTGTTTATTTGTAAGGCACCTGTTTTTTGAAAACATTTCAGTAAAGCAAATGATGTGTGTCAGGATTATAGCAAATGGAAGCCTCCCTTCCTGGAAACGGGCGTGGACGTGATGTTTTTATTGTTAGACAACAATTAGATCAATCGATAAACACATCGCTAATGCACTAGTTTTGGACTTCTTGGCGGGAAAGTGAAGCGTCATGTCTGCAGTTTTGTATCATTTTCTATAATTTACGTTTTGTATTATAATTAATGTGAAATAATGGAGGATTATTTACTGTTAAGTGTTCGTGAACGTGCATGAGTGTTAGCAAATAAAACAAAACAGTGCAACATCACTTTTCGAATTCTCTCAAGAAGTCCGTGTAAGACCTCAATAAAGTCCCACAGCTTTATTGAGTCTCGAGGGTTTTGGGGGAAAATCATTTACCATTAAACGTTCATTATCACTCATTATCATCCACTTAATGTAAAGAAAATAATAGGTAATTACTATTTATTAAAAACTTGACACTGGCTAAATGTGCTGATCGCACGAATTTATTTAAGACTAGCTGTTGCCCGCGACTTCGTCCGCGTTTCCGTCGTTTTTCGTAAAAAAAAGTAGCCTATGTCCTTCCTCACGGTTCAGTGGTTTTGATGTAACAGACAGATTAACTTTCGTATTTTAGTAGGGAAATATAATATGTCTATCTACAATACTGTTGAAAAATACTGCAATACGGAACCGCACAATATTATTGTTAATAGCTGTGCCCGCGACTCCGTCAGCGTGTAACTCCTTGTGTGTTATTAAGTTAATGTATTGGTAATATTGTTTAGATCACGTTCACATGAGGCTTAAGTACCTGTAGAACGAAAATACTTAAGCGCAACGCTTCCGGGTAAACTATGTTGAAAGTTGACCCGTCCGGCACGTGAACATAAAGATTTCTAGAACTGCTAACCCGGGAAAGAGCGACGTACAACTGACTATGCGAGAAACAACTGACACCGAGATCTACTCCAGCAACACGAAAAGTCTGCCCTTGAGCCTTATTAATTGTCGTTGCATAACACACCGATACTGGGAATTGCGTTCTTATAAATTGGAATGGAAAATTATTTGGTATTATAGGCATTCTGGGAATAAAGACGGTTTCTCCTGCACCGCGACCTGTTAAAATTTGAGCCTCGATTATATTTTGTTGCAACTGGGTTACTTTTAGCCGAGTTCCATTGCAAAGTTGTGGTGGTCTTAAATTTCGAGCTTTGAGACGGCCGTGATGTAGCTCGTCTCGCTCTGTCAGCTGCTAATCGCATCTCTCTCTCGGGAGAGCTTTCATTGGCTCGAGATGTTGAGGCACTAACTCTCATAGAGTTTAACCGATGTGCTTTTGCCTCTGCCGATTCTTGAGAAAGCCTATTTCTCATTCTCTTAGCTTCTCTCGAATTTCGAGATAAAGATAATCGTTTTTTTGGGGGAATTGATGCAGGCAAATGAAAATAAAGCAAAAACGTAAATGAAATTAAAACTAATATAAAAAAATTCACGTAAATTAGCCAAAACTTACCTATCGGTATCTAAAAATCTATGCGTACCTACTACTACTTCACCTAAAAAGAAATAAAATGTAAACCATTAATAATTTGTAATTTGAACGAATATTTAAACACTACAAAAATAACGAAACGAATGAACGAATATTTAAACACTACCAAAATAACTAATACTTATTTTATAAAAAAAACAACAAAAGGAATCTATCGGTATCTAAAAATCTATGCGTACCTACTACTACTTCACCTAAAAAGAAATAAAATGTAAACCATTAATAATTTGTAATTTGAACGAATATTTAAACACTACCAAAATAACGAAACGAATGAACGAATATTTAAACACTACCAAAATAACTAATACCTATTTTATAAAAAAACAACAAAAGGAATCTATCGGTATCTAAAAATCTATGCGTACTTACCTACTACTACTTCACCTAAAAATAAATAAAATGTAAACTATTTATAATTTGTAATTTGAACGAATATTTAAACACTAACAAAATAACTAAAAATTATCAAAGACTAAAAGTCGCGCTGATAAGCATTAAGTATTGTCTGTCAATAAGGACGAACGCTCTGAACGTCTTTTCGCATCCACAGGCAAAAATTGTATGAAGCTCGCGCTCGGACGCCCCGCCCCGCCTTTTTATACCTTCGCCCGCGAGACGCGTCGAGCGAAGCTTCGAACTGCTAAGCTATCGGGAGTTACACGTGTTATTGTGAGTCAACTATAAAAGATAGACTTAAGCTGTCGTGGGATATTTTTTATATAATTTTCAGGAGAACATTTCCGTCATACATGATTTCTGTGTAGCTTTAACCATGAAGGTTGCACACGCGACGGAAGCTTAAAAAATGGAGTAACTTCTCCCGTTTTCCCAACATTTCCCTTCACTGCTCTGCCTCTATTGATTGTAGCGTGATGAAAAGTATACTTTAACCAGCTCAGGAGTATGAAAAATAACTGTACCAAGTTTCGTTAAAATCCGTCAAGTAGTTTTTGTTTCTATAACGGTTATACAGATAGACAGACAGACAGACAGACAGACAAAAATTTTACTGATTGCATTTTTGGCATCAATATCGATCCCTAATCACCCCCTGATAGCTATTTTGGAAATATATTTCATGTACAGAATTGACCTCTCTACAGATTTATTATAAGTACTTATAGATAAAAAAAATGCACTAGTTGCCGAAGTTTGACACTTGACTTACCGCGCTTTAGTTACTTGTTGTAAAATACAGTAAGTATTGTAATTTTAGTAAATGGTTATTGTGAAGAATTGAAATTATTATTATGTTATAATATTAGTATGTGTCCTATTAGTTAGTATGTAACAGTAGTAGACCTGCGTAACAAATAAAAAGCATTAAACATTATACCTCAGATTCATCAAATCATAGATAGTGCGAAATTCATCACGACACAGCCTTAGTAGAGATACTGCGAGCCGATATGTTATGGTAATGGCTCTACAGGCGCTTTGGCTTGTCGGCCACTTTGGCAGATTACTGCTGAATACTGAATCATTTGAGGAGTCCTTAATGAATATAGTAGTATAGTACTCGTATATACACTGGCCTGCAAAAATAAGTATCACACTTTTAAAATTTCATTTTTTTCTAAACTATAGAAGTTAGAGATTAAAATAAAAAACGTTTTATGGCAATTTTAATCAGCTTTCTCTAAAACTGTCGTAAATTATACAATGGTAACTTTTTTAAGTCTTGTGTGTCTTGTTTATCTTGTGTAGGTACTTTAAAAGTTATTACAATATTTTAAAAGTGTGATACTTATTTTTGCAGGCCAGTATAGTTTAGTTCAGCCTGTATACAAAGGCCTCCATAATTGAAATCAAGTCATCGCTACAATGGATGGGTATGGGCTTAGTCACCACGCTTGCCCAATGCGGGTAGGGATCACAAACCCGGGCAATGCTTCGAAAAATCCCAAAACACACTTTCCCCGACCTGGGAATTGAACCCGGCACCTCCGGATATCGAGCCGAGTGCTTGCTTGACCACTCGGCCACCAAGGACCGAAAATAACCAACCTTTTAACCCTCGGTCAACAATACAACTAGATGTCAGGTCGGCGCTAAAAATGTGTCTCGGTAAATAAGAGCGCACTTGAGAAGTGAGCTCTTTTTTTCTCTCAAGGCATAACAGGAAAAAGTACTTTATATGTTGCCCCATAAGGTTGATTTCACCACTAAATGTTATTGACGTCTTTTCTTTTTTAAGTGACAGGAGTAATTTATTGTTTTGAAAAAGTATTTATTCACGTGGACAGAATTTAGCTTTCATTTTGTACGTGACGCGTTATCTAGTTGGTATTGTTGATCGAAGGTTTTAACGCCTATAACAAGGGGTTAAGGTTACAAGTATATTGTAAACTTTCGGCAACATTATGCATTTAAGGGTTGGATACGTACTCTATATGCTGGATCTGACCATTTGCATATTATTCATATTCAATTTATTGGCCATAAACATAACAAGGTTTGTTACAAGGCAAGTCAATTGTTGACAAAAAAAAACACATTATACAATTAACAGAAAAAAAACCAATTAAATTATTCAAATTAAAAACATAAAACATGAATAAGTAAATATCAAATAATAATTATATTGATATTAAACTGTAATTGTCATTATAACCTTTTAGAAGCCACATTAAATAAAATTTTGCATAAGTACAAGTAAGTATAATGTGTTATAGCTCTTCTAAAATTTATTTTTTTGGCTGTTGGTAGTTTGAAGAAATGAGTAGATAGTTGTGTCTGAGAATGATGTTCTCTCTCTTAAGTGGTAGGACCACCTCAGACCTATAGTTATCGGGATCGTTTCCCAGCGATACGTAGGAAACTATACACTACAAACTATGTCAAATATATGCTACTATAATAGACAAATTTATATCGTCCTTGCTACTTAAAATGAATTGGGTTAAGTTGGTGGTAGGATTTGTTTTAAGCAGCGGCTAATACTACTACTGTCTTGTCTAAGTTTGTTATCATCAAACAACGCCGCCGCCGTGTTGCTTAGCGAAGAAAGAATATTACCATCCCCTCTCTTCCCTTGGGAGTAGTAAAAGCGACTAACGGACTAAAAACTGCACATAAATCTAACAGCATAGGGTGGCGATGGGCTTAACACCTGTCACGCTGAGCACATACGCAGTCGCTATTTGGTGAAGAGTGGACTATGGCAGAGGACTGCTTTTGCGGTCCTTATTGCCTAGTCTCTGACTAACCCTTTAATAGTAGTCGTTATTATATAGGTATGTATGTACAACAATGTTACTGGTGTGTATTCTAGCAGTAAATGATTAAATAGCCAGTTTATCGGTAGTTCAGGTTTCTGGGTTAAGTGCTTGCTTTTACATACTTGGTTATATAATTTTACTTCACATCAGGTAAAATAAAAGAAAAGCGCATTCCCATTTAAGAAATCAAAAATGGCTATATTCTTCGTAAGTTGCTTTGAAAACTTGGAGCATCGCAACAAAGCTTATATGAAAGTCAGACGATGATTACTCAGAAACCCATTAAATTCTAAATCCATCTAAGCATTAGACATTATGAAAGGATTAATTCAATCCGCTCTGCTTTCAGCCAAATTTCTGGGCCTATGTATAGCTTGTACATGCAATAATAATTATTCGGCGGCGTGTTGCGATAATACAGATTTAGATAGAGCGCCGACTGCGGAGATAACCCCTTACATAGCTCAAAGCACATAGCGCCCGCCACCCTTGGTAGCGTCGGCACATTAGACGCTCTATTCTTTGTCTACTAGCGAATATTACTAACCTGCGTGGTCTCTGCCTACGTCTGAAACGGGCGTGATGTATGTAAGTGTTTGGTACCTATAATATCATACATAGGTACATACAATAATAATTGGCTACTTGACAGTTTTCGGAAAAGTATTTTAAAAATTACAAACGCTTATTTTATACCCCGTCCATACAATAATTTTTTTCTCGAAAAGCTTTATTTAATAGAAAAAAAAACAACGCCGCCGCCGTCGCTTAGCGGAGAAAGAATATTACCAACCCATCTCTTCCCTTGAGTGTCGTAAAAGGCGACTAACGGACCAAAGACTGCACATAAATATAACAGCATAGAGCGGCGATGGGCTCACCACCTGTCACGCTGAGCACATGTGCAGTCGTTATTTGGTGTGCTGTGGACTATAGCAGTGGGCTGCTTTTGCTTCACCCGGTATCCTCAAATACTGAGGAACAGGCTATCTTATCTCTAAACTGTCGATACAACAATGCAAATAACACAGTTGTTATGGCGCCAGACTTCAGATAAGACTTTGTAGCTAGCTAGGCGGACTTAACAAACTCTACCACTAACCAAACCAAG
Source organism: Scoparia ambigualis (assembly GCA_963921215.1). Lineage (NCBI taxonomy): Eukaryota > Metazoa > Arthropoda > Insecta > Lepidoptera > Crambidae > Scoparia > Scoparia ambigualis. Next base: position 29,302,959 of record OY992506.1, read on the forward strand.
CACACAAAGATGTACCCCCGCTGGGAATCGAACCCGGGACCTCTGGGTCTAAGACCGGTGGCTTAGCCACTAGACCACAGAGGCGGTGTTCACGCGGACGAATTCGCGGTCTGGCCGCTAATAAGATGTAAATTATAATATTTATAACACATTTGCTCGTAAAGTAGCTCTTATTACACCGATTTCAGCATCGTAATGTAATAAGTTTCACACTAGTGCGGTAATGTAATTTAAAAATTTGTTATCATTTGAATCTATGGACAACATAGGCCTTTAGCCCGTTAGTACCTTTTACGACACCCAAGGGAAGAGAGAGGTTGGTAGTATTATTTTGATGAGCCCATCGCCGCTCTATACTGTTGGATGTATGTGCAGTCTTTAGTCCGTTAGTCGCCTTTTACGACACCTAAGAAACGAGAGGGAATGGTAGTATTTTTTCACACCGCTACGCGACACGGTTATTATTATTATTATTTACTTATTTATTATATAAGAAACCAAGGGCTTAATCTACTGACAGTCGTATTAAGTGAAGCCAATTACAGATTGTAGTATTATTTTGATGAGCCCATCGCCGCTCTATGCTGTTGGATGTATATGCAGTCTTTAGTCCGTTAGTCGCCTTTTACGATACCCAAGGGAAGAGAGGGGTTGGTGGTATTATTTTGATGAACCCATCGCCGCTCTATGCTGTTGGATGTATGTGCAGTCTTTAGTCCGTTAGTCGCCTTTTACGACACCCAAGGGAAGAGACGGGTTGGTGGTATTATTTTGATGAGCCCGTTTACGCTCTATGCTGTTGGACAAAGAAAAATATATGTTGGCTTACCAAAGATTCATGCACTAGAAAAACAACAACAAAACGCAGTCATTTTCGGAATTTTTTTTCCTCACATATATGTTATAAAACGTCGTATGGCATACGTGCTCTTTGATAATTACAGCCTCTGCTTTCTTGTAGCCCTCGCCTACGGCTCGGGCTAGCAATATCGCCTCGGCTGTAATTTTCATCTTACCGCACTTATATCATAATGTAAGTACACACACTAACGGAGTTCCGTGTGACAAAACCACCTTGTTTTGCAATATTTCTAGAAATAATAACATTTGCAAGTATTTTGTATAGCTTTCTTGTGCAAAATGACTTAATTATTACTTAATTACCTAAGTATTTAGCAGTTACAAAATAAATCTGGTAAGTTAATTAACTTGTTTAATACCTTGCCATAAATGAAAAGTATATAAATTGTTTCAACAAAGCAAATAACGTCATTCGATTTGGTTTTGTATAGAAGAGTACACCTGTCACCATCATCATAATGAAAACCGTAAGTAGATATATTACGTGTAAAATACAAAATAAATAACATAAAAGAGCATAATGTATGGATTTATGGATTAGCTCTTTTTAATGGCGAATTTGTGTTTGGTTCTTTAATTACTTATACGAGTACCTATAAATAGGTTGTTCCATGCCCTTATTGCTGTTATGTAAATTGTTGGTCACAACTTCGATCATGTAAACTATTTTTATCATGTAAATTATTATCTATTTTTAAAAATGATATATTGTTTATAATAGTTTACATGATCTAAGTTGTGACCAACAACTTTCATAACAACAATAAGGGCATGGAACAGCCTACTTATAGGTACTCGTATAAGTAATTAAAGTATATGTATATAGTATACGATTGCTGCTTGAAAAACGGCACCACGAAACAAGGCACAAATCAAAAACTTGCCTTGTTTTTCTATAAAATTTTGTATTCAGAACTTTGTTTCAACTAGCTTGAATCTAGCGAGCCTAGTTCCAAAGTGATGTAACTCCCTTAATATTTTTAAGAATTTTAAGTTTACAATAAATGTTGATCTATGGATATGTACGCGGGGACATTATTTGAGTTTGATTTTGTATGAGACCGTGCATCTATTGTTTATTTGATCGAAGGGTCACACTGTTATTTTTTTTTTGATAATTTGTTTCTTCACCATGGATAGGTACTAGTCATTCAGTGGAAATAATAGAGTTCATTTATTATGCTTTTAAGATGATAATGAGTGATGGTAATAAGCTAAATGATATTCGCCCCAAATCCCTTGAGTTCCAGTAAAGATGTGGGACTTTACTGAATCTCACACGGACTTCTTGAGAGAATTGGAAAAGTGATGTTGCACTGTTTTGTTTTATTTGCCAACACTCATGCACGTTCACGAACACATAACGGTTAATAATCCACCATTATTTCACATTAATATTCGACAATACACAAATTTTAGAAAATAAGACAAAACTACAGACATGACACTTCACTTTCCCGCCAAGAAGTCCACACTGTTATTAAAATTTATAAGATCGCCAGTACCTAGTCAAAGTTCCTTCCAAACGGCATCGGCACTTCGAAGTTTAAACCGGCCATTTTCAACTAAAAACTTTTTTATGATCCTCTTGGTAAAAAAACCTTTTTTATCTGTTTTCACAGTTCGTAGTCCTCAGCTGCTTGGTAGCCATGGTGATGAGCGCGGCGATCCCCGTGCCAACTGGCCTGAGGGAACTGCCAGCGGTGCGCCACGAAGAAGTCCACGACGAGTACGGCCAGTATGCACTCCGGTATATCACCGCTGAAAGTGAGTTCCAGCCCTTCATCATACATACGATCGTTGAACTTCCCGGTCGACCGTTTTTGGCAATGTTCGCTTGCACACGATCTACGCGCACGCTACTGTACAGGGAAGCGGAAGTAGGGTGACCATTTGTAGCAGATTTCTGCAATTTGGGCAGATTTGGCATTTTAATTTTAACTCTGACTTAAGGCTGACAATTCCAAAAAGTGGCAGAATTTGGCAGGTTTCAAGGAAATGTTGCGACGAGCCTTTTTTAAGACAGTCATTTTAATAATGTTAATTTTAGATTAATGTTTTATATTTTAGCGTTTTATTAACGCTTAAATATGCTTAAGTAAAATTTTAAACACTGAAAAAAGACGACAACCTCAGGCGGGAATCGAACCAAGCCATCTGGTACCAAAAGTCACCCACCTGGAAAATAGGCAGTGAACTGCACGTGTGTGACTCTTCTGAGACACCGGTTAACAAAGCGCTTCGGCAATCTTTCAAGCAAGCGTTCTATTCTAGGTGTTATAACCTGACTTAGATGGCCCCCTGTGGGAGGGTTTTTCACGCAAAGCCGTCTGGCACGGCACTTCTAGTGTGACCTAGCAGTAGGTAGTGGGTATCAGACAAATAAAATAAATGAAATGAGGAGAGGTTAGTCTTTTATATCCTACAGTCAGTATAGTTACGAATGTGGTTTAGACCTAGTTTACCCGATTTTGATTACAAGTACAGGGTACATATTCATGTACTCTGCTTGGTTGGTGTTAAAACTTGTCCTTAGTGCACGGTACCACCATCAACATCTAAGTCTGTCGCTATAAAAACAATGTTATTTAGCATTGTAGTGTTTCGACAGTTAGAGATAAGACAGCCAATACCTTAGTTGAGAATTCTGGTTGAAGTGGCCTCAGTCTTGTCACTTGCTATCACGTGACATGATAAGCCCCTGTTTCATCTGTTTTGTAATATAAAATCGCTGATAAAACTTGTATTTTCCAGATACCGTGGTCTCCGAGCGTGGTCGCTTAGTCCCAAGCGGTAACGGTGGCTACGTGCTAGAGATCGAGGGTCAATACCAGTTCATCGGTGACGATGGCCAGCTCTACGTCACCAAGTACCGAGGGGGCCCTGACGGTTTCCACGTGGACGGATCGCATCTGCCAGAACCTGTCCCTTTGATCCCCAATTAAGAAATCGAAGAAGTTAAAGCTGTGATACAAGAGGACTGATGATGATAATGGATCCTTGTCACTGAGACAAGGTGAACTTCCACGATATTTCAGAGATTGCAATATCTATATTTATTTTTCATTTTTGGCACTATTAAAAAATAAACCAAAAGCCGAAAGAATAAATCAAATAAAAATATAATGTTTAACTTATTATTTTTCCTGATGTGGGTAATCTAGACCGGCTGTTACTTACGGGTTTGTTTATGTGGGAATGCTTGAGACAACCCATGGGGCAAATCAGGCCCGCCGTATACGCTAGCCGATTTCGTCTACAAATAAGAAATTAAAACCATTAGGTCAGTGCAATCTTTCGTAAACAAATTAGTAATTAGTAACGGGAAAATAGTCCTCCAGTGTCACTGTGGGTAGATTTATGAGCAGTCTATACAAACTATCCTCATTCTAGTCATTTTACGCACGATATTTTATACCAATCTTTCCAAAGTGACAATAAAATTCACTCCAACCAGATCCAAATACGACTCACAGTGTAAGAGCGGAAAACGGCATTTTTGTGGAAATTATCTCGTTAGTAGGTAATTATTGTAAGTGATCATAATAGATCATTAAGATAATTCTTAATTAATTTCTTGACAAAAATACAATTGAAAGTGGATACGAAATCATTTTCGTACCCATTTTCCCATAGCCTTAAAATAAAAGTATATTTGTATGGTTAGTTGGAACAGCTAATCTTGATAGTTTATTTGTAGCGTAAAAATGTAATAACATTTCTAGAACCAGTTAGTGTTTTTCTGATCGCTATAATAGCAATTGCCAAGAGAAGCAAATCTTTTGCTTCTGTTGCCAACGTTACTCAGCAGATTTCTGAAAGGATCTAAGTAGGGTGGCGAGAGGTTTCGAGGATGCGCCGGGGGGCGGGGGCTGCGCTGTGACGTCACGTCCTATCTGGGCGGCCATCTTGGATTATCTCGTCGCACCTGCGGGGTGCGGGGGGTTCAGTATCGACCCGCGTCGCCCTGCATTTTTCAGGGTAAACTTGATAATGTCTGCCGAAATTGTTTTTTGATGGCAGTTGATGCGAGTTTTTATTTTCACACGTTTTTATGAGTTCGCCGGGAGATTATTTTTTTTACCCTCCATTTACATTTTTATTTCCCGATCAGAGAAGACGTGGCTGACGATTAATACTCGCCAACAAAATAGTTCAAATATATTTTAAAATTACGAGAATTAAAAAAAAATTTAATCTCGAAATGCCCATGACTATGGTTATATATAAATATACGGTAAATGTAAAATCAACAAATAATAAATTGGAGTGAGCAATAAAACTTTACAATAATATCTTGAAGACATAAGAGTTTACTGCAACTTAAAACAAACTAATACTTTATTGAGCTGTTTTGAAAATATTATGATCTAGTTGTTACAACACAAGTAGATTATCCTAACTATAACGTTTGTAACGTTACAAAAATGACAATAAGACTAACCCTGACCAAGTATGGTGAACAATTACTGTTACTAGCTATAACGTGGGTGTCAACTCCAGAGTTATCTAAATTAATATGCGAATTACAATTATTGTTTCTAAAGAACCAACACTTTCTGGAACTAACAAAAAATCACACATTTGCCATAAAATACTCAATAATTGATGTTTTGTGAACCGACATAATTGGTTTTAAAATATAAACGGTTTCACCCTGAACTGGATAATAAATAAGGCGCACTGCAAATAAATAATAATAAACTTTTGATATATACAAAATTAATAAATATCGAAATTAATGCTTAACTTATTTTATACTTTTTTTATGTTTCCCAGACTGACTAGATTCTAGAAAAAAGCTCTTCACGTCCTCTGTTGCCCTTTGAGAGGGTGTGAACTTATCATCTTATCGCTAGGCCGGGTAGCAATGGCTGTGGTTCCTCGGTAACTATACAACCGAGTTGTAGTTGTAGTAATTTACAAAAAAGAAAACAAAATAAAAAATTGGTACTCAGAGACGTCAATTAAATCAATCAATCGTCTGTCAAAAGTTAATGATATTTAAATATTTTTCCTTCTCTATATAAGTAGTACTATACAGATAATTACAACAAGAAACTTAATTGTCATTAAAAGTTAATTGAAGTATTTGAGTACGGCAGTTCATTACTATTATAATTTATACGACGATACGATTTATATAATAGAGGACCGGTGTACAAGTGGCGTCGTCAATGATTCGCTGAGTTTTGTATGCAAACCTAAGATAATTCCAACAAGAGACTTAATTGTCATTAAAAGTTAATAAAGTCTTTGAGTAGGTACGGTAGTTCTTTACTATTATAATTTATACTATAAGGTTACGATTGATTGAATAGAGGACCGATGTACAAGTAGCGTCGTCGATTATTCGCCGAGTTTTGCAAGCAAACCTACACCATCATCTCTTATCCTTAGCATTGTAACACTTACCTAACTACACAAACAATTGACGTGTCCGCAAACGAAATGAAATTTAATTGTACCACCATTCTATCCGCCGTAAAACCGCAACTAATATCGAGTGTTAAAATTCCACGCACACAACGGCGTTATCTGTCTGCGGTAGTTTGGCCGGGACGATACGATCTGAGGACCTCTCCCTACCGACTTTGGGGAGGCCCGGTGGGCGTGCAAGCGAATTTGACCCTTGCACCCCCAACGAAAGTGTCACGCTCGCAAGTTCAACAACAAACCGTCAAACGTTTCGGTTCAAAGGGATTTCTGGATATTTTGTTTTGTTACGTGGTGTAACGTGTAACGCGTGGTCCCGTGCGCATTGTTTCAGCTTATTTGATTGCGTGATGTTATCTACAAAGATTCCAGACTATTATCCCCAAAGGGTTAGTCGAAGACAAGCAATGAGGACCGTAGAAGCAGTTCACTTCCATAGTACACGTTTCATGAAACTGCACATGAACTGCCCTGGCAAAATTTTCTCAGCAACTGTACTTACCTACTTACCCTCCATAGTTATCAAATGATTAACGTTAAGCCTATGTGATCCTGTGTAAAAGCTAAGGTATAGGGTCAAGTTCGCATGATTGAAAAAGTTACTCGCGTCCATAGGTTAACCCTTGAGACCCTACACGTGACCCCTGGGTGATGCTAAATGAGTGACACTGACTGAGTGGTAGAGCCACGCTGCGTTGCAGCACGCATTGGGCCGGCTCGCCCGGGGTAATACGAATATCCGGCGTGAAATAACGGCACTTGGTGCTGTTGTGTTTCGTCCGGCCAGTGAAAGTTCCGGAGGCCCATTACCCCCCCCCCCCCCTCACAATTCGTACTCCTTCCTTAACCCTATTCCTTTCTTAAAAGTCGGGAACGCATCTGCGACTCCTCTGGTTTGCGGGTGTCCATGGGCGGCGGTGATTGCTCTCCATCATGTGACCCGCCTGCTTATTTGCCTCCATCTAATATTTAACAAAGAATCACCAGGGTTGGATCGGTGACAACGGTAGGAGGGTGGTAGTTTCCCTTACGCGCAGCCCATAATCCCCTTTTATAACGTGAAGATTATGTAGTCAAAAGCAATTACTCTCGAAAAGTCATTATTACAGATAATAAATATTCATTCTACCAGTCACAACAATAAACAAACATTTAACAATTGCATCTTACTAATCACTTAGGCGTAGCTATCTTTGGGCGTAGCTTGAGTATATGGCCTATCCTCCCTTGAATACTAGTACCTACCTATACAATTCAAGATTTTATTGTTTTTGGATCTTTGTACTGTACATAGGACATCCCCTCTCCTTAATTCACTAAGTTTATTTGTACTGGCACCTCGAGACCAACCGTTAGGTTATGCAAGAAGTGCCAGACGTCCCTGCGCCAGTAGAACACTCGCGCAGGAGACCACCAACGTTAGGTCTTGACGCCAAATTAGTGCCCGCCGCAGCGCGCTCTTCATTCGGTACTCATAAGACTAGTGTCTCGGGAGAGTATCCCCGTGAACACGTGTAGTTCACTGCCTATTGTCCAGATAGGTAGCCGGAGCTGTCGAGCTCGCTCACTTCTCGTTGCACGAAGGGCACAACTCGCAGTTGCCACTGCTAGGGTCGTCGACTCTAAAGTCGACTCCCAAGTGTCCACCTTGGTAGCGGAGTAGTAAGCACACTCACTTCTCGGAACCCGTCCGGGAGCCTAGCCAGTTCCCACGTCCTACGCGGCTGGCTGGACCGGAGACCTACGGCATCTAGGAGGCCGTCTCTACTAGTTATCCAGACTAGTACCGGAGATGTCAACACCAATGTCCAATGATAACCACCGGACAAAGCTGCCAACTATAAGGGAAACTCACGTTCCCCGCAGGACTTTTCGCTTCTGGCCCCTCAGAGACCGCTACTAGGCCCCGCTCGCTGTGCACGAGTTTGGAAGTCCTGGCACACAATACCAGGACAAACGAACATTCCCAAGCTCTACAGCTAACCACATGCCACTACGAGTCCAACCCATGTCCGGATCCCGCCGGAGGCGCCTGGTTAAAGGCACGACCAGCGGGGGGCTAGAACCGGAACCCCGTAGTACCTCTGAAAACACAACCGGACCCGTAGTTCCAGTTGCGATACCCTATCTATTGAGGTCGGTAGATAGGGATAGGATCGACCGCTGGAGCAACCGCTGGTTCAACCGCGAGTGTGCCAGCGCTGTTGAAAGCAAACAGACGGCATACCGCGCTTGGATCAGAGGTAAAGCTCATGGGGATCCCGAAACTCGCTCGCTAAAAGCAGCCTATAATAATGCCACCAAGTCGTGTAAGAGGGCCTACATTAGAGCGGATGCCCAGCGCGTTGCACGAGTAGGCCAAGAACTCCTGACGCATCCTACGGGCAGCCGTAGCTACTGGCGTCTGGCCAAAGCCGTGCAATCCAACTTCTGCCAACCCTCGCTGCCACCACTGAGATGTCTTGACGGAACTTTAGCTCACAAGCCGCAGGAAAAGGTCGATCTCCTGGCCAAACTCTTTGCGGCTAACTCCCGGATCGATGACTGTGATGCACAGCCACCCTCAGTTCCTCACTGTGGCCACACAATGTCTGATATTAAAATCAGGCAGTGTGATGTCCGTGCGGAGCTGCAGTCAATCGATGTCCGGAAAGCTAACGGTCCTGATGGCATCCCAGCAATAGTTCTGAAAATGTGTGCAGCGGAGTTGTCTTCTGTGTTAACGCGTCTGTACCGTCTCTCGCTCTCTTCGGGTTGTGTGCCGGAATCTTGGAGAGAAGCTAATGTGCAACCGATCCCTAAAAAAGGAGATCGGTCAGATCCGACTAATTGCCGCCCTATAGCCGTAACTTCAGTGTTGTGTAAGATCCTAGAACGAATATTGAACAAACAGCTTATTCGATACCTAGAAGATCACTCCCTCATTCACGATCGTCAATATGGGTTTCGGCCAAAACGGTCAACGGGTGATCTTCTAGCGTACGTCACACATCTCTGGGGTGAGGCTATTGACAAGCGTGGCGAGTCACTGGCAGTTAGCCTTGACATAGCCAAGGCTTTTGATCGGGTCTGGCACAAAGCTCTTCTCTCCAAGCTCCCGGCATACGGTTTGCCCGCTCAGTTCTGTACCTGGATTGCTAGCTTCCTGCATGAGCGTAGAATTCGTGTCCTTTCGGATGGATGCGCTTCGCGGTTCATGTCAGTGAACGCTGGTGTTCCTCAGGGCTCCGTTCTATCCCCCACGCTGTTCCTTCTGCATATCAATGACATGCTTCCTCTTGGAAACATTCATTGCTATGCAGATGATAGCACAGTGCATGGGGGATATAACGGTCACCCAACGGCTGGGCGGGTAGACACCGAAATGAAGCGAGCAAATCTTGTCATTGAGCTCGATCGGGTGTTGGATCTCATTTCTAAATGGGGCTCCGATAATCTAGTGGAGTTCAATGCCAAGAAAACACAGGTGTGCGCGTTCACAGCGAAAAAGTCGCCATTCCTTCCCCTTCCTTCTCTTCAGGGGACATCTCTAGGCCTGCAGAGCAGTATTAACATGCTCGGTGTGGATATCCGCTGCGATTTGAACCAAAAAGACTACATCGAAACCGTGATTAAAAATGCCTCACGTAAACTCGGTGTCCTGAACAAGGTGCGGCGATTCTTCACGCCTGATCCGTTGTGTCTATTATACAAGACACAGGTGCGGTCTTGCGTGGAGTATTGCTCTCACCTTTAGGACGGCTCCGCAAAGTTCCTTCTCGATGCCTTGGACAGATTGCAGCGCCGCGCTGTGCGCATTATCGGCAATGCGGAGGTCACTAAAACTCTCGAGCCTTTGCAATTGCGAAGAGATATTGCGTCACTCAGCGTCTTTTACCGTTTATACCATGGCGAGTGCTCTGAAGAACTCTTTGACCTCATCCCTCCTTCTCCCTTCCTCCATAGGAGTACGCGTGCTGCTCTCCGGAGTCACCAATTTACAGTCTCTAACATTCCATCACGCACAAAGAAATTTGGTGACTCGTTTCTTTGCCGCACTTCCAAAAGATGGAATAGTCTACCACCACACGTATTCCCTCCTACCTATGACATAGGGTCCTTCAAACGAGGCGTGAAGAAGCACTTTGTGGGCCGGCAGAGTGAGGATGACTGATGCTACGTCACTTACGCTGCACCAGTTGTCCTCGCGGATGGACCTCATTTCCACTTAACATCAGGTGGAGTGGGGTCATTTGCCGGGCTTGGTATAAAAAAAAAACCTACTCAACCGATTAAAATATGTTTTTCATCAATTATTTAGATTAGACATTGAGGATGGACATCGGCTGTATATACAGGATGCCTCAAGAAACAGGAGCCCGGAGGCAGAGCAGCTCAGGGGCACCCAAATCGCCTTATATATGTTCGATAACTATTAAAAAACAGTGAAACATACATGGATGTGCCCAAAGAGCTGCTGTACCTCTGGGCTTCCGCTTAACCCTATTTCTTGGGACACCTGTATAAGCGAAACAATTACGTACACGGACGAAGTCGCGAGCGGTCGCTAGTATCCTATAAAACTCGCTTAATTAGGTATGTCAGCATAACGCTTCCTAGTTCACATTGTAGATACAGCCTTACCCAGCGATAAATCCAAGGAAGTACCAAAACTTGTGCCATAAACGCACAGAACTCAGCTGCGGTCCGCAGCGCTTGTTGATTTACAATCCTTTTTAGTACTCGGCCGGCTAAGTTACTACTGTTTGTTTATTTAGCTACCACAAAACAGCAAGTCCGCAAGTTATGTTTATTATTCACTCGAGTAATGAGGTTTTAGGGAAATATTTTTTTCGGTCCGTGTCGCGTACCGGTGAAAGAATACTACCACCCCTTTCTCTTCCCTTGGGTGTCGTAAAAGGCGACTAACGGACTAAATACTGCACATACGTCCAACAGCTTATAGAAGCGATGGATCACCACCTGTCACGTTGAGCACATGTTCAGTCGCTATTTGGTGAAAGTGGATTATGGCAGAAGACTGCTTCGCGGTCCTCATTGCCTAGTCTCTGACTAACCCTCCGGGGATAATAGTCGTCATTAAGTATGTATGTATTTTTTTGGTGATTGAGTTAACATCTCTTTTAGAAATAAATGTGAAGGAGCGAAGTCTTGCCAATGCGTTGTTTTGTTACATCATCGCAATTTAGAACGCATGCACCTCCTATTCGGTAAATTTTTTTTTTTTGTTCAAAATTGTTTGTGATGTTTTTATTTGGAGGATTTTTTTTAAAATTTGTAACTGATGGTTCACGCGGACGAAGTCACGGGCGGGCAACTAGTAAATAAGTAATAAAATAACACCAAAGTAGGTCGGTGAGAAGTTTCACCCGAGCTCCCTTTTTAATTACGTGTTGTGGCACTCCATTTTAATTTAAATATACCGTACATTATAAGTGTACTTTTAACAAAATTTACAATACTTGAATATGGATTGCGTTCACCTAAAAGCCACTAATTGAGATAATATTAATGATAGGCTAGGTAGTAAAATAAAATCTATATAAGGCGACTGCTAGAAACAGCAAGAAACTTCAAGGGCTGGTCAGGTCAAGTGTTTTAAACATGACAGAAATGACTAAAAAGGAATTCGTGTTTTTTTTTCGTTTTTAATTCATAATTTTATTGTCTCACGTCAGGTGTACAGATATTAACTTATAGGTACATTATAGGCATGACATGAACCCTGTTAGGGCACTACAATATTTAACATTTATTTTAATTACTTATTATTACATTAATTTTTATATTACATTTATTTTTAAATTTTTATGTTATTTTTAAATCACATTAGATAAAACATTAAATTATTACATTTCATTAAATCATTATAAAATTAATCATTATAAAATTAAAATTAAAAAATTAAAATTAACATTATTCTTAAAAACATGCATTTTAGTCAAACATGAACCCTAACTAAAATTTTACCATTATTATCATTTTAATATTCATACTCATAACACAAACCAAAACCGTGAGATTGAAATTTAAATGTAGTAGTTTTTACAAATTAGATCCGCAAACATTGTTATATTTCAATGTGTAGTGCTCGCGTAAAACCCTAGAAAACAATTTATGTATAGATTATGAGGTACTTTTTAGATGCCAATAAATCGATCATCCATGAAATCCTGAACAGTATAGTAACATTTATTTATTAGTATTTCTTTAATTTTATTTTCATAGATGGAATCTGATTCTATTAATTTTATAGCAGTTGGAATTTTGTTATAAATTTTTACAAACCGGAAATCAGGGCTTGCTTTAAAAATAGACAATTTAGGGGGGGGTAGCCATAATCTATTTTTGTGTCTTGTATTTAAGTTATGCGTATCTTGGGCTTTTTTAAAAAAGTGTAGGTATTTTCTAGTAAATTTAGCTACTTCCAAAATGTATATTGAGGGTAATGTTAACATTGAATTTTTAATGAAGTATGGTTTACAGCTTTGCCTTGGCTTAATATTGTTAAGTATTCGTATGCATTTTTTCTGCATTATGAGCAGGTCGCCTGCATCTGTACTATGGCCCCATAGTACCACGCCATAGCAGAGCCATGAGTATACATACGCATAATATGCCGATAATGCCGTTTTAAAATCTGTATTCCTTTTTAATATACCCAGTGCGTAAACAAATTGCGAAATTTTAGATTTAATTTTTTGAATGTGGGCCTTCCAGTTTAAATTTGAATCAATTGTAATTCCTAATAATGTAAATTCTTTAGCAACAAAAATTTTTTCTTTTTCAATTTCTATGTTTAAGTTAAGGGGCTGTTTTTGATAAGGTTTAAATTGCATAATGTTTGTTTTTTTAATATTTATTTGAAGGTTATGGGCATGTAGCCATGACAAAATAGAATGTAATGTATTTGTTAATTGGGTTTGACAGTTTAGACTATCTGGAGTTTTAATAAGTACGGAGACATCGTCTGCGAATAAAATGCATTTATTATCTAATATTTTTGGAAGGTCGTTTATATATATTAAAAACAAGACGCATCCTATGACACTCCCTTGTGGAATGGAACTATTTATTGTTTTTAATTTTGAGCTAATATTTTTTATTGTATGTGTTTCTTCATCATGATATTCTATGTTGGTGTATTGTTTTCGATTACATAAAAATGATTTTAGCCACATATATGCATTTCCACGGATCCCTGATTGGTATATTTTATTTAAAAGTATATCATGTGAAACTCTGTCATATGCCTTGGACATGTCTAGGAGCAGACCTACAGCATATTTTTTATCATTGATATAATTCATAATCTCCTGTATATATCTATAGACGGCTAGGGTGGTCGAATGATTTTTTCTAAAGCCATGTTGGGAGCTATCTATTATTTTAAATCTCTCAAGAAAATCGTAAATCCTATTTGACATCGCTTTTTCAAAAATCTTAGACATGGAAGGTAAGATTGATATTGGCCTATATTGACTAGGGTCGGTCGATTGTCCGCCTTTTTTAAGTATGGGTTTGATTTTAGCCACTTTTAGTTGGTCTGGAAAACAGCCTTCACCAAATGAGATATTCACTAGTTTAGTGAGAGGGTATGTTAGTTCGTCTACGCAAGATTTAATAAGGGTCGTTGGTATACCATCCATTCCGTGCGCGTGTTTTCTTTTTATATTGCGTATGATAGATTTTATTTCCTTTTCGGTAACGGGCCGCAAGTACAGTGAATTTAATGTGTTTTGAGCTCCGAGCGCGCTCGCACCCGACTGCGGCGGCCGTTGCGACTGTGATTCACCTACCGATGCAAAATAGTCATTAAAGGTGTTTGCCACGCTGCCGGGTGATTCTACAACTGTGTCGTGGGTTTTCAATTTGATATTAGTTGGTTGTCTTTTGGGGTGGTTTTTTGTAATGTTTTTTATAATATTCCACATTTTTTTAGTCTTATTATCAGATTTTTTCATTTCATCTATATATAAAAGCTTTCTAGATAATTTTACACATTTTTTTAAAAGTTTGTCATAAAGTCTGTAATGAGTGTTTAGTATGGTATTATTTGTTTGATTACATAATATTTTTAACATTCTTTTATGTTTACACGATCGTTTTATTCCTATTGTTAACCATTTATTTTGTGCTGTATTTTTGTTATTATTTATTTTTATATTTTTTTCCGGAATATATTTATTTAACATAGTTGTAAGTGTTTGTTCAAAAAGTTCATAATTTTCATTTACGTTTTTAGTATCCGTAATTATATTATTCCAATTTAATTTTAATAGTGACTCTTTAAAAGCGATAACGTTTTTATTTGTAAATAATCTTTTTTTGAAAGTAAATTGACTTTGTGACTGCTTTTGATTTTGAGTATTTATTGTGTATATAAGACTCTTGTGATCGGAAATACCCTGATCTTGCACTATTATATTATTTTGAGATTTATTATTTGTGAAGATTATATCAATAAGAGTTGATGAATGATTTGTTACTCGCGTAGGTTGGTTTACTATTTGGTGTAGATTGTAAGTTAACATTATGCTCTTCAGCCTATGGCAGTCTTTTGAGCCTTTTGTCATATCGATATTTAAATCACCGCCTATGATTAAATTTTTTTTGAGATATTGATGTTTTATTTTTTCTAAGAGCTTATTTATAGTGTCAAAAAATATTTCAATTTCACGGTCCGCTCGATAAATATTAATTAAAATAACATTAAACATTGGTAACTCTATTGCACACAATTCTACTACACATTCAACTGAGAGTTTAGCAATATCGTTCCGTTCGATATAATTCGTTCCGTTTTGTAGTAGAATCGCCACTCCGCCTCCTCTGTGTTTACTTCTGTAGTAGGCCGCCGCGAACTCGTAACCGCTTATATTAGTAACATTCTTTTGTCTTTCTAATAACCAAGTTTCCGTTATACATGCTGCATGAAAATTCTGTTCCAATAAATATTGTTCGACAATATGGGTTTTTGTTTTTAAACTTTGGGTATTTTGAAAAAGGATCTTAAATTTATCCACGAAATAAACTCTTCGAATCATTTTGTTTCGTGTTCTGGGTTGGCTGGCTATTACTACTATTGGAGACATTCATGGATTGTATGTGTTCTGGTGAATGATGTTTGCGGTTGTAAGATTGATTTGAAAATGAAACTTCGTTGTTTATTTCCTTTCCGTTTACAAATAGTTTGTTATTCTGTATAATAGCGTGGCTTCCTTTTTTACGTGCTTCCAATAAAGTCTCTCTCATTTCCCTTCGCTTCCTTAAAGCTTGCTCGTCCATGAAATCTGTAATATAATAACCGGAATCTTTGAAATATCTACAGTGCTGTAATATATGTTTAGTCATTTTCTTGCTGATAAGTTCAATGACAAGTGGTCTCCTATAGCCTCGTCTCCCAATTCTGACTAGTTCTTCTATATATCCCATTAGGTCTACATGTAAAATCTCTTGAAAAATTCGTATCACCCTATTGTGGACATCATATTCAGTTTCCCCATAAAGTTCTTCGAGACCATAAAATACAATTTTCTTAGTGGTGTCATTTTGTTGAATTGTTTGTATGCCGTTAGGTATTTTTTTTTGTAGTTCTCTCAATTCTTTTTGCAATATATTATTTTCAATTTCTATTTTATGTATTTTTTTGTTTATTTCTATTAAATCATTTTTTACAATAGCTTGCTCGGAAGTTAAGGTGTCTAAGCTGTTGGTCATTTCTAGTTTTAACTTTGAAATAGCAATGGATATTTCATGCTGTAATGTTAATTTCATTTCAGATATTATTGTTTTTCGGTTTTCATTTAGTAGCTCTTTAAATTGATCAAGACAAATTTTTTCTTCGCATTTTTTTTCGCATTTTTTTGGGGAGCCCTGCAAGCTTAAAGTATCACCTAATATAGATTGTTCTTCTAGGATTTGATCATCAACTGACATATCGAGCATCAGTTGTTTATGTTCTACTACGGCTGTTTTTTTCCTAATAGTTATGTTTGCAATGTTCGTTTCATTTTCAGTGTCCAGGCTTGATTGTGCCTGTCGCACTGGTGTATTTGAATTATTAGTTTTTGGCATTTTGCACCGACATGTTTGGCAAATCCAGTTACTTTTACTCTCAGTTGACATTATATTATAAAAGAGCTTCTCGGCTACATTTGCGCAATCAAGGTCATATACTTGTTTACAAAGCGCACATGTAAGAAATCGTCTGCTTGTTATCTCTCCGTTACATCCTGCACAGGAAACCATCTTGCGGATAGATTAGGAACTACTAAGTATAATTTTCTAGTGAGCAGTGGTTTGCGTCAGGCAGAGGCTTAAAGCGCGCTCGGGATGTTGCTTTGCTGAGGTGTATGTTGACTCAAAGTGGTTTGTTTGCGTTGTGCACCACAGATGGCAGTATATGCTCTGTTTGTAATGTAGAAGATGAATGGACTAATTTGTGTAGTTTTTACTTTTAGGTTATTATTTTTGTAATTGTTCTACAATTGTTCGTATTGATAATAGCGCACTTATGAAATTCACAGATTGATAATCCCATGTACTTCACTTGTTTTTATTTATACGTTGTTAAGTTGGAAGTTAGTTTTTGTTTGTGTTGTAGTCACTTTTAATTTCACTGTATTTTCTTACTTTGCACTTTGACTTCACGTTTTATATCATTTGTTTAGGTTTATTTATTGTTGCAAATGGTTTTTAAACACTATTATTGTAGCAAAGACACTTAGATATGTTTTTTAAAAGCAAAATAAACGGAGCCAATTGTTTGCGCGACGGCTGTCACTGTCATTACTTAAATAATTCATTTTGCGAATTTTTAATTAGATAGTGTTTGGTTATCCAATTTATTTTAAAGTAATAACATAAGAATAATACGCACATTTCGTAATAGGAAAATATATGGTCTTATTGCAGACTAACGTATTATAGGTACTTAAATAGGTACTTAACGCCCGGCTGACGCGGACGGGTCAATAGACTGTTGGGTCAACGACCGGCCGCTGCCCGCGCCTTGTAAATTATCGTTATATTTATTGCTTTTCATTGTTATTTTCTTATGTTATTTCTTTAAAATAAATTAAATACTCAAAGACTATCTAATAAAAATTTACAAAATCAATTATTTAATAAAAAATAAAAAAAGCATGAATTTCTTTTTAGTCATTTTTGTCATGTTCAAAACACT
The DNA here is from genome assembly GCA_963921215.1 of Scoparia ambigualis. Lineage (NCBI taxonomy): Eukaryota > Metazoa > Arthropoda > Insecta > Lepidoptera > Crambidae > Scoparia > Scoparia ambigualis. The sequence goes on from OY992506.1 coordinate 29,320,444, forward strand.
TGACCTGACCAGCCCCTGAAGTTTCTTGCGGTTTCTAGCAGTCGCCTTATAGTAGGTACTTTAAATATTGTTGATAAAACATTTTATTGAAAGAAAATTTCATTCGTTTTTCTTAACTGCATTCATTAGAGCCGTGTCGCGTAGCGGCTCATTAAAAAAAACTACCTCCCTTGTTTTTCCTTGGCTGTCGTAAAAGGCGACTAACGGACTAAAGACTGCACATACTTCCAACAGCATAGAGCGGCGATGGGCTCACCACCTGTCACGCTGAGTACATGTGCAGTCGCTATTTGGTGAAAAGTGGACTATTGCAAAAGACTGCTTTGCGGTCCTCATAGCCTAGTCTCTGACTAAACCTTCGGGGATAACAGTCGTGATTATATGTATGTATGTCATCATTCGCTAGCTCTGTTCCCATGTTATTTGGTGTCGGTGCAGTATGTGTTTTTCTTCCATACAACTCGGTCATTAGATTAGTCTCGGCCGTAGATCTGAAGTTGACATATTCAATGGTTCTGTCTCGTCTTTTAGGAATGAACTTAGATAATTGTTATAAGTAGCCCTAAATGTAAAAACAGTAAGAAGTGATATTATTGGCTTGTAATTGTAATTAGTCGTAGTCGTAGTTTCTACAATAGTTTCACTAAATTTTTATTAGCATGATGTGTTTGCATCTACAAGAAATGTGATTTAAATAACCTTATTGTATATGTTTCTAAGCATGTTTGTTATCACTATTTCGGTTTTGCAAACCTAAATTAAAAAAAAAAAATCGTCATCAAATCATCCAATCCCTTCTCATTCATGTCATCCCTCACACAATCCATCCATCTTTTCTTTGGTGTTCCTCTTCCTTTCCTACCTTCAACACTCATATTCATCACTCTTTTTGTCACATGACTTTCGTCCCTTCTCATTACATGTCCATACCAATATGTATGTATGGAAGTATGCATTTAATAGTAGTAAAAATATTTTTTTCTATTTAACAAATAGCATCTTAAAAAGAGAAAGACTATGAAACAATTGGATTACCGGTTCAAGCAGAACATGATTAAAAAAAATTATGCAGTTAAAATTGTTTCTATCATCAAAAAATACTTTTGCCTAACAAAAAAAAACTTGGGACATCCTGTGTTGTAATACAGTATCAATTTCAAAGATTGTTTCGCTCAAACGATAAGCGTTACCCAAACGCGTTGTTCTATACTGTGACGTCAGGTATCCATCGTCATGATGATACGCTACATATATTATGATCTACAAATACTAGCTCCGTGATTAATACCAGCTACCAATCCATTAACGCACCGGCATTGAAACTTTGTGAAAGCCTCCTCATCACATCACAGCGTCCATTACAGTAATGCTGGAACCTATTCAAATTTGACTTTAACGTTTCATGTCAGAGGTAATCGCGATCACTGCAATGCTTACACATAATTTATCCCTATTGTAATATGTGTTAGGTTATCAATATGGAAGCAAGCATTGACAATCACAGTGTATAGTAGATTGATAAGAATAATAGTAGATTGTTATACAAGGGGCTAAAATGACCCATTATATACGAGGTAGTTTTACTCCCGAGCTTTAGCGAGGGAGTAAATGGAAACCGAGTTTTAATGGGTTTTAGCGCCGTGTGTTACACTCTGCTTTTCACTACGAATGCGAGAAAATAAAACAATCCAATACAATATGAATTGATTTATTTTATTAAAAATTAACCCGTTAGTTGCTTTTACGACACCCAAACACCCAAGGGAAGAGAGGGGTTGGTAGTATTATATGATGAGTTTTCCATCTCTTCCCTTGGGTGTCGTAAAAGGCGACTAACGGACTACAGACTGCACATACATCCAACAGCATAGAGCGGCGATAAGCTCATTAAAATAATACTACCAACACCTCTCTTCCCTGCAGTGTCGTAAAAGCCGACTAACGGACTAAAGATTGCACATACATCCAACAGCATAGAGCGGGGATGGGCTCATCAAAATAATACTACCTACCCCTCACTTTTCTTCGGTGTCGTAAAAAGCGACTAACGGACTAAAGACTGCACATACATCCCACAGCATAGAGCGGGGATGGGCTTATCAAAATAATATTACCAACCCCTCTCTTCCCTTGGGTGTCGTAAATGCGACTAACGAGCTAAAGGCTCACCACCTAAGCACTTGTGCAGACTGTGCAGTTGTTTCTTGTTGAAGCGTGGTCTGTGTTGTCCATAGATCAAATGATTACTAATTTTACCATAGGCTTTAATAATAACTATCTCAAAAAAGTTATTGATTTAAGTAAACAGTAATAAGTGGCGAAATAGAAATTGTAAAGAAGACAAATTGAAACACATTCTTTTTTATTTTTAAATTTCTTTTGTGTGTTTTAGAGTCGACATTTATAATTTAAATAATTGCACACCTACGTTAATAAGGTAAAAATATTGTAGATCTATTATTTAACGAATGTAACATCTTGTTGATTGTACACTATATTCGAGCAAATAAATTGTTTGATTTGATTTGAAGTCGAGTCTTTATTCATGATTATTCTACTTATGACTAAAAACTTTTTCGTTTTTGTAGGCTCATTGTCATGTGACAGAGAAAAAAAAAAAAAATTACTTTTCCCCCTTGGGCAAGAAAAGCTATTTTATCCTCGCTCTAGAACGCTACAATGACGGTCTTTTTGAGCAAGAGGATTGAAATAGTAGATTGTTATACAAGGGGCTAAAATGACCCATTATATACGAGGTAGTTTTACTCCCGAGCTTTAGCGAGGAAGTAAATAGAAATCGAGTTTTAATGGGCTTTTAGCGCCGAGTGTTACACTCTGCTTTTCACTACGAATGCGAGAAAATAAAACAATCCAATACAATATGAATTGGTTTATTTTATTTAAAATTAACCCATTAGTTGCTTTAACGACACCCAAGGGAAGAGAATGGTTGGTAGTATTATTTTGATGAGCCCATCGCCGCTCTATGCTGTTGGATAGTAGATATATGCAGTATTTCCATCTCTTCCCTTGGATGTCGTCAAAGGCGACTAACGGACTAAAGACTGCACATACATCCAACAGCAAAGAGTGGCGATGGGCTCATCAAATTAATATTACCAACCCTTCACTTTTCTTCGATTTGGTAAAAGAGGACTAACGGACTAAAGACTGCACATACATCCAACAGCATAGAGCGGCGATGGGCTCATCAAAATAATATTACCAACCCTTCACTTTTCTTCGATTTTGTAAAAGGGGACTAACGGACTAATAACTGCACATACATCCAACAGCATAGAGCGACGATGGGCTCATCAAATTAATACTACCAAACTCTCTATTCTCTTCGGTGTCGTAAAAGGCGACTAATGGACTAAAGACTGCTCATACATCCAACAGCATAGAGCGGCGATGGGCTCATCAAAATAAAACTACCAACCCCTCCCTTCCCTTGGGTCTCGTAAAAGGCGACTAATGGACTAAAGACTGCACATACATACAACAGCATAGAGCGGCGATGGGCTCATCAAAATAATACTACCAACACCTCTCTTCCCTTGGGTGTCGTAAAAGCGACTAACGGGCTAAAGGCTCACCACCTAAGCACATGTGCAGACTGTGCAGTTTTTTCTTGCTGAAGCGGGGTCTGTGATATCTCAAAAAAATTGTTGATATAAGTAAACAGTAATAAGTCGAGACTTTATTTATGATTATTCTACATAGGACTAAATACTTTTTCGTTTTTGTAGGCTCATTGTCATGTGACAGACAAAAATTTAAAAAAAAATTACTTTTTCCCCTAGGGCGAGAAAAGCTATTTTAGCCCCGCTCTAGAACGCTACAATGACGGTCTTTTTGAGCAAGAGGAGTGAAAAATAAATTTTGATAACCTCCGTGGTCGAGTGGTTAGCGCGCCGGGTCTGGCGCTGCGCCATCTCTGAGGTCCCAGGTACAATTTCCGGTCGGGTCAATTAAGAGAAAACTGTTTTTCTGAATTTATTTCGGGTGTGGGTGTTTTCTATGTTTATGTACATTTATCCGTTATCTAGTTTAACCATGTTAACGAGTTTCAGTAGAAGCTTATCTTGGGCCAGATAATTGGTGTGAGAGTAAAAAAATACATATTGAGAGGGCACGCATTTATTTTATTTCAATTTTTTAACAGCTAACACATAACTATATAAACAAAAAACAATTGCCAGAAACGTATGTTCGCGCTGCGTACTTCGGAACAGCTGCACCTATTTAGCATAATCTTTTTTGGTTGTATTTGTATTTGTCAGGAGGTTTGTATGAATTTTTTTTTTATGAAATTCGTCACGTGGTACGGTTATGCGGACGAAGTCGCGGACGGGCGGCTAGTACGTAAGATGTAAGTTTTACCGTCGTACTCAGAGACGTCAATTAAGTTTTAATGACAATTAAGTCTCTTGCTGTCACTTTCTAATGCTAATAGTGCTGTATAGTGCTAAATAGAGAAGGAATACAAATACAAATACACATTTAATTGTCGTTAAAACTTAACTAACGTCTCTGAGTACGGCAGTTAATCATCATAATGCAGCACACAACTCCTATTTTGTAACGACTACGTGCTATCATGCTAACTTATTATTTATTTACCGACATCGTGTACATTCACGAATACTGAAAGTTGACAATCCATTATATTATAATAAGTAATCGGACACTACAAAGAATAAATAAGAAAACTGCAAAGATGATTTTGGGGGTTAAGTTGCTCGCGTCCGTAGGTTTACCCTTGAGACCCTACACGTGACCCCTGGGTGGTGCTAAATGAGTGACACCAACTGAGTGGTAGAGTTACGCTGCGTTGCAGCACGCATTGGGTCGGCTCGCCCGGCGTAATACCACCCCCTCACGAATTTTCGGCGTGAAACAATGGCACTCTGTGCTGTTGTGTTTCGTCCGGCGAGTGAGGGTTCCGGAGACCCTTCCCCCCCCCCCCCCCTCACAATTGGTATGGCAGCGAACTGTAATCTAGATTTACCCCAGGGGGGTACCGACACATCCAGTGTCGGAGAATCCCCTCCTGAGCGTTCTCGCTCAGGCTGCCCTACGTATTCTGGGGAGGGCAAAAGTTCGCCCGTGCCAAGGCATGCTGCAGGCAGGAGAAAGGCGGGACAATTGGCACCCCCTCCTACGCTTCGCGTGGACTTCTGCAATATCAGGGGAATCCACTCTAATTTGAGCGCCGTCCATTACCACCTCGAGACGGCGAAACCGGCCTTGCTCTTCCTCACCGAGACGCAGATATCCCCCCCTCCTGACATCTCGTACTTGCGCTACCCGGGATACAACCTGGAACATGCATTTGTGCCACGAGCCGGTGTTTGTGCCTATGTCAGGGAGGATATGTGCGTTCGTCGCCTTGGCAATCTTGAAGATAGGGACCTCTCCATCTTATGGCTGCACGTCGACTGCGGACGTCATCCTCGCGTCTACGCGTGCCTGTATAGGTCCCACAGCGGTAACATCGGAACTGACCAACTCATCGAGACCGTCCAAACAGCGACAGACTCCCTTCTCCAACGGATCCCCTCGGCCGAGATTGTGGTATTGGGAGACTTCAATGCCCACCACGTCGAATGGCTTGGTTCACGCACAACTGACCACGCGGGTAGAGCCGTTCATGACTTCGCTTTGGCCTACAGTCTGTCCCAATTGGTAACCGAGCCAACACGGGTTCCAGATGTGGAGGGCCATGCACCTTCTTTATTGGACCTTCTGCTGACCTCGCACCCAGACGGCTATCAAGTTTCTGTTGATGCACCACTAGGCTCATCAGACCACTGTCTGATTCGCAGCACTGTGCCTCTCACAGAAACTTCAAAACCGCAACCAGCGGCTAGCCGTCGAGTCTGGCATTATAGGTCGGCGGACTGGGATGGGATGCGAAGCTTCTTTGCGTCCTACCCGTGGTGGCGAGTTTGCTTCTCGCTGGATGATCCTGATGTCGCCGTTGACTCTGTCGTTGATGTGATACTGCAGGGAATGGAACTTTTCATTCCAAACTCTGTGGTTCCCATTGGCGGCAAGTCCCAACCATGGTTTGGTCGTTGCTGCAAAATGGCGTCTCGCAAAAAGCGACAGCATTACCAAGCCTGGGCTAATGCGGTGTCATCAAAGGATCCAAACACCAGTGCGCTCAGAAAGAAGTACAACTTTGCCGCCAGATCCTTTAAGAAGGACATCGCCAAGGCGAAGTCATCATTCATAGGTAGAATTGGCGAGAGGCTAGTGCGTCTTCCTTCGGGGACGCGTGCGTTCTGGTCTCTCGCCAAAGCTATCTTAGGGAATTTTTGTCAGCCGTCCCTACCACCATTGCACAAGACCGATGACTGCCTGGCCTATACTGCAAAGGAGAAAGCCGATCTCTTGCTCTCTTTTCGCATCAAACTCGACCTTGGACGATGGGGAAAACTCTCCACCAACCATACCGCATTGCGCTTGTACAATGCCAAACGTTCAGTTCCTGCAAAGGTCAGTTCGTAAGGCTCTTTTTTCCCTTGATATCCATAAGGCGAGTGGGCCAGATGCAGTTCCACCCATTGTGCTTCGGACGTGTGCTCCTGAATTGGCACCAGTTCTAACGCGCCTTTTCCAGCTCTCTTACACCACTGGCGTCGTCCCGAGCTCTTGGAAGACAGCCCTTGTGCACCCGATTCCAAAAAAAGGCGATCGCTCAGATCCGTCTAACTACAGGCCAATAGCTATTACCTCTTTACTCTCCAAAGTAATGGAGTCCATTATAAACCGCCAGCTCTTAAGGTACCTAGAAGAGAACCAGCTACTAAGTGATCGCCAGTATGGTTTTCGTCGCGGTCGATCGGCTGGTGATCTTTTAGTGTACCTTACTCACCGATGGGCGGAGGCAGTCGAGAGTAAAGGGGAGGCACTGGCAGTTAGCTTGGACGTAGCGAAAGCTTTTGACAGGGTATGGCACAGGGCTCTTTTCTCTAAACTTCCATCATACGGGCTTCCTGAGAAATTGTGTTCATGGGTTGCCAGCTTTCTTACTGGGCGTAGCATCAGAGTCGCAGTCGACGGTTCGTGCTCCGACATGAAGCCCGTGAATGCTGGAGTCCCGCAGGGGTGTGTGTTGTCCCCTACTTTGTTTCTTCTGCATATCAATGACATGCTGCATAACAACAGCATTCATTGCTATGCGGATGACAGTACTGGGGATACGCTCTACACCGGGCGAGCTAATATTTCTCTGGAAAGCGTCATCGAGAGCCGGAATAAACTTGTGACTGACACCGAGAACATGTTAAGTCATGTCTCGGATTGGGGCCGACATAACCTAGTCCGCTTTAACCCCTCCAAAACACAAGTTTGCGCATTTACCGCGAAAAAACATCCCTTCGTCGTACCTCTGAACTTTGAGGGAGCTCCCCTTGATACCAATCCGATTATTGGAATCCTTGGCGTCGATATTTCGAGTGACGTTCAGTTTCGTGTTCATTTGGAAGGTAAAGCTAAATTAGCTTCGAAAAAGCTGGGTGTGCTTAATAGAGCGGGTCAGTATTTCACGCCGGCCCACCGTTTACAACTGTATAAAGCACAGGTCAGGCCGCATATGGAATACTGCTCCCATCTCTGGGCTGGAGCACCCCAATACCAACTCCTTCCATTTGACCGCATTCAACGCAGAGCTGCTCGAATTGTCGGCGACGTGGTTATTTCAGGTCGGCTCGATCCACTGGCTCTTCGGAGAGACGTTGCGTCTCTCTGTATATTGTACCGTATATATCATGGGGAGTGTTCTGAGGAATTGTTCGGCTTGATCCCTGCCGCTAATTTCCTTCACCGCACTACACGCAATCGACTGTCATTCCATCCACATTGCCTTGATGGATGGCGGTCTACTACTGTGCGTTTTTCAAGAAATTTCTTGCCTCGAACTACAGTGTTGTGGAACCAGCTCTCGGCGGCGGTATTTCCGGACCGTTACGACTTAGGGATCTTCAAGAATCGAGCCTATTCCTTCCTTAAAGGCCGGCAACGCGCCTGCGATTCCTCTGGTTTTGCGGGTGTCCATGGGCGGCGGTGATGCTCGTTTGCCTCCTTCTGCTATAAAAAAAAAAAAAAAAAAAAAGATGCTTCTTCACTTTTCCTCAAACGAAGCACCACGAAGATCCACGCAAAATTATGCACAATATAAGTACTTACCTATCTAAAACTTTTTAGCTAAACAATCAGTGTGGCCCACTCAAGCCCTCACCTTTAGCACTCCACTGGAGTACAGGGAAGTCGGTAAGTGGTTATCAACATGTTATTCTCGGACCACCGACATTACCGCTGTTTTCGGTTACAAAGCGCTCATTAACAATCACTTTATGATTAAGAGCGCGTGCGGGGCGCAGCTGTGTTCACCTTGCAGTCGACGGTGCCGGAACGAAAATGTTTTTGGAGGAGTTGTAGGGAGCCCTTGACGCCCTCGAGGCTTTGTTCCGGGGGTGAAGGGGGTGAAGTGGGGGATGAAGTGTGGTGAGGGCAAACTTGGGCACGCGCTGACGCCCGGTGGTCTGACCACCGCGATCGTCGGTGGACATTAAACTGTTGGCTACATTGTTTTGTGTTTTGAAACGTCCGTTGTCTACTAAAATATTAGATAGCTGATTAAAGGTAATGTTAAGAAGTTCTTTGCTGTTTTTACGTGTCAGATATGTGTGTAAGATTTTCGTCTTCTAGTTAATAAAAACCAAAAATTTTAACACATGAATGCAGAACAAAAGGCTCAAGGCTTATTACTCAGATATAAACTTATATCTGAATGACAAACGCTCGTAAATGTAGACTTTAGTTCAAAGAGAACGAAAAATTACAAACTAATAAATTCATAACTTAAGTTAAAAGATTACTTAAAATATCGATCGAATCTCCAGCAACTCTTTGTTTTTAAGAAGGATTTTTTTGGGTGATAATGAGATTTAAAATCTTGATTTTACGTGTACTAAATAAGGGAAACGACCAATCGAAACTTTTTATAATATTGATAACAATATTGTATTTTACTTATTTCAAATGAATCGTTATCCAAGTAAAATGTTAATAAAAACCATTTGTTCTAAGTGCTTCTACACAAACCTATTTATAATATATGAACCTATTTATAATATATTTAATATTATGAAATATAGTAACCTTGTGTAAACGGACAATATTGATGAGACTATTGAGGACTACGTACACGCCAGCTGCCGGGAAGTCGCGGGGGTCCAGTCAAAGACTAAGTAATGAACAGATCAGAATATTTTTTAAAAAGGGTATCTTCTTTATTATTTATGTTGATTTGTAAAAAACTTGTCATATTTTAATGGTTTCTAACTTTTGGGCTTTGCAAAAGTATGCTGAGTTATTCTAATAAGAAAGTAAGTATAGGGTAGGTATATGCTTAAGATAGTGTCGTGATATGTACCTACCTTCTTTTTTTAAAGATATTTTTAGGAAAGAAACCGACATGATAAAATAATAGATTTTATTCATTTCTTTGCGGTACCTAGGTAGTTAATGTTTTTTATTGTTTTTATGTCAATTCTAAACGGCCCCTGGTTAAACCACTCATCTCACCAACAACTTATCTAACGGTTAAACTCAGAAAAATAAAGCGCTTCCCTATTAATATAAAAAAAATTTTTTGGTAAGTACCTACATTGGCTGTCTATTGGCACCTCTGAATACTATATAATCTTTGACCGTAGTACACTTGTAGCGGTGGCAAAGCACAGACAATCCATTAGTTAAGCGCCACACGATATTTAATACATTATTTATTAAGTTACCTACCGGCCTCAACTTACTAAGTTACTACGAACTTTGTATCACACAACCGGTTGTAATGTAATTCATATTCGCCGTAAAACTACTGTTAACAAGTAAACTAGGAGAGGAAGTCACTCCTCATTGGGTGTCACAACAGTTTTATGTCTCAACCTCATTATAAAATTTGTTGACATTACACAAACTATCAATTAAAAACTCGTAAAAAATCTATACTTACCTAAAAATATACACGAGCATAAAAATTGTCACGATTTATATTGCGTAATTTTTTTCTTAATTAACATCGGCTTTTACGTCTACCTGTACTGTACTGCCTGTACTATCTTGTAACCTACGTGACAAGACAGTACAGGCTAGCAAATAAATAAAACATCGAAGTGAATCTCTTTTCACGGAGGTTCGCATTAGTTTTACAGCATAAGTATTTAGGTCTTGCAGCATGTTGATCGGACTGGGATTGAATAACTTGTCTGATTTCATTACATTACATTTAAGGCAGATGACTAATTAGTAACTTTTCGATACTCACACCAATTATCTAGCCCAATTTAATCTTCCGTAATCACTCTAGAAAAAACAGTTTTTTTCTAATATGACCCGACCGGGAATTGAACAGACCGAACAGAAATGGCGACGCGACGCGACAAATTGCGTTTTGCATTATTATTTTCTTGTTTTACTCTGATTCAAATGCTTGATAATTCTCCCAGCTAATACTTAAAGGCTTGCTAATGCTCTAAATTAAAAGACGATTGAAAACATCAATGAGGCTGCTACCAACCACACTATTTTTAATGTGTGTGGTAGGGTGATACTTTTTTATGATGAAACTGAACAAAAGTAAAACAACATTAGCATAAGAAAACTATCGAGATGTGTTACTACAACAATGTGGGGCATTTGCAGGTGTCCATTGACAACTCAGACAAAACACGTTGTTATAATCGAGCAAAAAACGTGTATTTGTGGCTACGGACCTGTTTGATGAAACAAGATCTTCTATACAACCAGATAAACCGTGTACAAACATAATAAAGCCGAGCCCGTAAGCTTTGGAGGCGTGAACAAGTCGGAACGAGGTAGAAGTGTCTCGTTTCATAACAACGGATTTTTGATATTTCAATTTTTTCGCGATGTTTTATTTCGCTTCGATTTGGAGATTAAGGGTACGAAATAACGCAAGATATCAACGGAGATTTCAATAATTATTCGACAAGTCACATACGATTTTGGTGATAATTAGATTAGGTAGGTATACTTATTATCCGACAACAGCGTAAAGTTCGGTCTGTCCCCAAAATTATTTATCACATGCCCCTGAGAATGTTGTAACCAGTATAAAATGTAGAGTTAATATTACTTTGGGTTAATTTAACTAAATTTTTGTAATCGGTTTACTAGTTCTGGAGAAAAAATACAAAATAAAACTCGATAAAATGTTTACTAGAAAAAAATCAACCAGTCTCAGGAAGCTCGAGTGGGATTCGAACCCACGACCTTTGGATTGCCGGTCCACTGCTCTAACCGCTGAGCTACCGAGACCCCAGAAGACTCGCTGAATTTTTCCTAGTAGTTTGATTACGCTAAAACTGGTTGATTTTTTTCTAGTAAACATTTTATCCGTTATCTATATAGCATTGTGAATGCAAAATTTCAATAATAAAAATAAAACTCTGTATAATATTCGTTAGAAGTGTAGATAAGTACCTAATGATTTGTAAGCTCTGGCTAACCCCTAAATCTTTTGTACCTAAGTATTTGTAGTAAGGAATAATACCTTAGGGTTTGATTTGATCTTAAATCTAATCTCCTAAATATGAAATAGAGATGTAGTACTATTGTATCAGTAGATAAATTATTTTTGACTAAATTCTTTTTGCAGAACTCAGGCAGCTTTAATTGCATATAGTAGGTAGTTCCTACAGTAGTTATTTGCAATTAAAATATACTTACCTTATCCCTTTACCTTTCTAGTAACTTTATACTACGCAGTTACCATGCTTATTTCTATTTCATACAACAAGAACTTTAGCATAAAAAACAAAATAAAAAAAAAACAACTTTCCACTAGCATCCGTTCCTTGAAACATCAATTCATTCCCATGATTGAAGGACATCACACGGACACACTGAGCACACGCGTCGAAAAAATAAATCAAACATTCTTTTTAGGACGCCCACCATTAATAAAACTCTTTAAAATATATTTAATAATGTCCACAAAGGCTGTGGAGCACAATGCTCGACCATAAAGGGGCAGCATTTATTATAGCGACAATATATCGAACACAAAAAGATAGTGTGACAAAGATGCGTACTTTTTAATAATATTGTCATTTCTCAGCAGCAGTGGACTCTTTCAAAAAGCCATAATGCAATAATTTATTTCTTTATAAAAGTGTTCTTTTTTTACTCTGTGGGAGAATACGGCCAGGTGAGCACGGGTTAATGTGGAGCCTCCATGCAGCCTACTGAGCTTACGTAACAAGATCTTGTCGAAAAACAGTATTTAGACAATAAGTTTTATTGGTTTTTGTATGATTCACAGCTAGATTGTTCATGTAAATGGTAAATCTGTCTAGATTTACGATTATTATCCCCAGATGGTTAGTCAGAGACTAGGCAATGAGAACCGCAGAAGTAACCCACTGTTATAGTCCACATTTCACTAAATGACAACTGCACACGTGTCTAGATTGTTACTTAGGCAATAAGTAAGAATTCTAATTTAATTTGCTATGCATGAAATAAAAATCATAGGGACTGTGTCTAAACTTGGCAGTCAATAACAGAAAAGAATTTAAACGTATTTAACCAACACTTTGAAGTTAAAAGGCGTACGAACGCCGCTCATTGTTTTCCAATAGGCGTGTCAGCAATTCGGCATGAAACAAGAACCATTGTCATTGCGCAAAAAAGAACAATAACGGGCGAGTTTATAGGCATCGTCGAGACGGGGTTGACATCGGAGCCACAATAAAATCGATGAAATATTTGGGGGCAACGCGATAATTCACGACGTGTAAGGGTGTAAGGGCGCTTTTGTGCCAACTCTGCACAGGTAGGCGCGCAGTGGGCAGTCAGTCTTAAGACGTCGACGGTGATTCTTATGCAAATACTTTTCGACGTTGTGCAATTGTTTTAGAGTTTCGCTAGATTACAAAGATAGATCGTGTTTCTGCGGAAGCGATACTGTTGTTTTTGGCATTGGCGACATCTATGTATGCTACATAAAGTTCCTATACTTTTCTTTTAAACATGATAGCCAAAACTAGTACGTCTTTACACAATACGCTTGACTTGACTAAAGAATGTACTCTTTTTAGCACTGCCTAAAGCTTTCATAGCGTAACTAGACTTTTGGGCGGCAAGAAACTTACGCGCCGAATTATTATGATTCGTGTGTGTAGCGTCCCACTAAAAGAATACTGCCAACCTCTCCCTTCCCTTGAGTGTCCTAAGGCGACTAAAGGACTAAGGACTGCACATACATCCACTAACATAGAGCCGTAATATGCTCACACCTATCACGCTGAACACATGTGCTGTTGTAATTTGGTGAATCCTGGAAGTGATCTGAGATTGCGCAATCTAGGGAAGAATGGCTTCTTATTGTGTCGGAGGCCAAGATCTACTACGGGTCACTGAGCCAGCGGTGTAAGTAAGTAAGAAGCTCAAGCCCTAGTGGCGAAAAATTCTCTGGAGGTTTTCTTGGGGCAAAGCAAACAAGCGTGTCTTCAAACCTTACTAGATATTATTAGGTGTTCGAGTTAGATGAAGAAAATAATACAGAACACTGATCATCGTATTGATAGTCTACAAACAAATGTGGTGTAATGATGTTAACTTACGGTGGGTAACTGGCGTTAAATGATTTAGTCCGTTTACGACACTGTACAGTTTATTCACACACACGTTAGAAGGAGTACAAATAGAAAGAAGGCACAGCACAGAAGTTTATAGCGATAGAAGGCGGAAAGACCATTATATCGCCACACAAAGATATTATTATACGGTTCGGAGTTAGTTCATCTTTTGACAGATAGTATAAAAATTGACAAAAGTGCTAACTAAAACGTTTGATTTCTTTATTGATTGATTACCTCATGATAATACTATATAACATTTAGTTGTCTAGCTAAGACGTTATAAAGCCTACTCTGGTTCCCAAAGGGAGGATTTGTAAGCAAGAGAGGCAAACTACTTGCATTCCTGTGACGTAGGTTCACAAGCTAAGCTCTACTGAGGTGACCATGTTTCATGGATTTTAAAATAATTCCTATTTTAATGTTATTGAGACATATTTTAATGTTTTCCGATCGTGATGTTATGAAATCATTATTTTTTATGTCAAAAACACGAATTCAAAAATAGTTTAGGATTTTGTGTATTTCAGGACTAGTGGTCAGTACCAAAACAATAATAGATCAAAAATAAAAAAAAATGGTAATTGAACTCTCTTAGCAACGAGAAACATTGAGTGTCAATTTGGTTAGGTCGTATAATTTAACTATATTTGGGAAGTTTATTACGAACTCTTTGGATTTTCTAACTGAATCCTAAACAGACGAATGAAATTTTGATAAAAAGAAAAAAGTGGCGATTAGCTTTTACAATTACATAAATAGATTTTATAATGAAACAGGGTACAGGGTAAACCTAGTATAAAGAAAGTATTTACTTAGAACTTACTTCCGTGATTCAAAAAACACAATAAACAGTTAACTTTAGTTATTGTAGCAAAATGGCAGACGTTAAACACCAACCCTTTTATAACGTGGTAGGGCTTGAGTTTAGCAGTAGGGCGTCAATAGACTTAAACAGAAGCGAAGTTCAGAGATGCAAAGACAGCTAGTGTACAGTCACGAGCAAAAATATGTAAACAAATGTAACTCTTAATACAATGGAATAAGAGTCAAAGTGTATACATATTGGTGCTCGTGACTGTACCAGAATTCTGCTACACTAGCCTTGCTCACCGTGCCAACCTGCAATATGCCTCACACCTCTCATTTACTGTCTTCAATGTTATTAAGTTTTGCTGTCCCAATCTGTCCCAAGAAGGTTGCTTACGGAACCATCACCGATCTGCCTCTTCATACCTCTCATTAATTATATTGTTAACACGTTCAGCGCCACGTGTATATGTCATTATACACGGTGTACAATGACATATACACGTGGCGCTGAACGTGTTAAGTATCGTTGTTATAAATACAAAACGCATGTTTGTATGAATCAGTTACGATTACAATACAATTCGATAATCCCTTACAAGCAAAAAGCCACTTTAACTCACCAAACATAGTGGTCGTAAACGAACCGAAATCCCAATCTACAACTACTACGAGCCGCGAGGAGGCACTTTGCGGGCAAACAGAGTGACTGGTGACTGATGCTATGTTTTAAATGCTGCACCAGTAGTCTTCGCATCTGGACTCCATTTCCACTTAAAATTAGGTGGAGTGGAGTCATTTCTTTAGTCTATACCAAGAAGCACTTATATTTAAACGGGATTTAACGCCGTGGTCACGGGCTGACTTACACAAGGCCGGTGCAACTCGGTCGATACGTCGGGTATAAAAGGTATGCGTAGGATGCCTTTACTAAGTAGTTCTACGTTAAATCCCGTTTAAATATGTGTGCATTCTAGAATAATTTTAACCGCCTCTTTGGTCTAGTAGCTAAACCTTGGTCTTAGAACCAGAGGTCCCGAGTTCGATTCCCAGCGAAGGTACATCTTTGTGAACTTGGTTTGGTGGGTGGTAGGGCTTGTTAAGTCCACCTAGCTAGTTACCACCATCTTTTCTAAAGTCTGGCGCCTCAACAAATTTAATAGCATTGTGTTCCGACAGTTAAGAGATAAGATAGCCAGTTCCTCAGTGGTTGAGGATTCCGGGTGAATTTTGCTTCCATCTTCGGCCTTATCGTTACTTACCATCAGGTGAGATGAAGGCCAAGCACTTACCCGTTGAGATAAAAAAAACGCGAAAGTTTAAGTCTATCCTATGATGATTGCAAGCGCAGCCACCCTACCCATCCCGTGGTTCGGGGAAGCATGAAGTCGTCACGCGCCCCCCGCGGGGACAGTAGCGCGCGGGCGGTCCGGCGCCCCTTAATTAATTTTAATATACATTTCAGGTAAATGTATACGCCACGGCTCCACGCTCAACTTAGGAATTGTCGTTTGAGAGCAAGCGGATTTATGTAGATTCTCTTCGTTCGTTGTACAACGTTGGGGAACGTTTTGCTATTGCGGTGGCAGCTTCGTGGTATTTTTTTTGAGATATAGAATAGAATAACTATTTATTTTCTCTTCACAATCTGGCACACATAATTATAATCTACTTATGCCTAAGTATATTGGAGTTTCATTTGTTTTTTTTCTCAGTTTGTTTTGAAAGTTGTAAATGTAAATGTTGACAAAGCATATTTTCTGAGAAACAGCGAATTCTTAGATCGCTAAAACATTTAAATTAAGTACTTCGTACTATCTAATATATTACGAAATAATTTAAACTTTAATAAAGTATACTTACATATTGCAGGCGCAACAAAATAAAGAATTTTGTAGTTACATGTCTAATACAAATCAAATAAGTGTTAATAACGCAGTATTATAACATGAGGTACTAAAAGTTAGCTTGAAAGTTTGTGGTTATGTGTAGCAAGATACCAAAAGCATTCGAAGAAATTACAAGAAAAATACCAAATCTTTGTCATAAACTCCTAAGAGAACGTTAAATCTTGCGTATGCGCACGATCCTCACATTTTTGGTAATACTGGTAATACTCCGCTCACCGTTATTTATTGTAATTAGGTTTTATCGGCATATAATCCTTGTTCACAAGGCAATCGAGATAAAGATCGACTTCCGAACGCATCCCGCATCTCCCACTGATTATTTATGTTTAATTAGGTTAATTATATTTTTGTCCGTCGCATGAGGCCGGTAGCCGTCGTAAATATGAGATATGATTGGGCAATAAAGACGATATTAATAATTTGTCGTACTTGACTCGAGGTGACCGAGTCACCTCCGGATACCAAAACGCAGTTGCAAAATGTTGAACATTCAATATTTATGGTTTTTGTAGTAATTATTTTAATTATAATATTAGCTTTTTCACGACAATGTCCATCTGGTCATATGAACCTTCCCCGATTACTCGAGAGAGTATTTTAAGATAGCCTGTCTCTTTTCTGTACAGTAATCACTAATTAAAATTCACATAAAGCATAAAGTCCATATGAATACATAGGTATTGGTACTATTAATGGTTGACAAATACATCAGCGTGTAGCGTGTGTTATATAGACCGTAGCAAATAAAAGCTGTTTTTTCTATTTATCCCTACAGGAAACGCTTGTGATAATCGCTCGGTGAGGTATTCCAGCGACGCTGACATTTTCGTGATATACCCGACATAATTTTTATTGATGTATTAAGTTATATTTGCTTTCAAATTATTGTTAAGTTAAAATATTGTTTTTATTTTTTGTTCTCAGTAAGTGAAATTATGTAATTAAAGAAATTTAAGTTCTTAAACCACATAACGCATGTATGTAAGTAGTCATGTAAAAATACATCTATTGTAGAATATCATTTGGTAAAAATGAGCGTAACATAAGGTTCGTTTTGGTGACAACTTTTTACGAGTTTAATAATATGTAAAATGAAAGTGTACGATAATTATAATGGGCTAAGGTTACCTAAAATTGATAGATATATAAGCAGTGTATAGGCAATTTGGTCGTGGTCGGTTTCTATGCAAATCGTCACGTTAATGGCTCGGTTACAGTCAAATATAAATTATTGTCAACGGTTTGATAACCCTACTTTATCTTTTAAGCTAGCGACTATGAAATTTGTTCGTGTTATTTCGTCATTTGTATCTCATCATACTTCAGTATAAAAATATTTTATTTAGGAATGTCTAGTCTATATTGACAGATGTAAGTACGACTTACAATAACTGCATAGAGTGGTTAGGCTAGAATGCAGAATTTCTGTTTTAGCTTCCATAATAATATCGTTAATGGACGTCTTTAAGTAATTACTATCAGTAAGTGTCAGTGTCATCATACATACATATAATCACGACTATTACCTATCTCCGGAGGGTTAGTCGGAGACTAGGCAATGAGGACCGTAAATGCAGTCCTCTACCATAGTCCACTTTTCACCAAATAGCAACTGCACATGTGCTCAGCGTGATGGTGAGCCCATCGCCGCTCTATGCTGTTGGATGTTTGTGCAGTGTTTAGTCCGTTAGTCACCTTATACGACACCCAAGGGAAGAGAGGGGGTGGTAGTAGTTCTACATTTTTTGGGAAATGGTAAAAATAATAACCTTGAAATTCAAGACAATCGCTACGCTGCGCTTCGCGATTGTTTTAGATTTCAAACCTATCATGTGGCCTACAGGAGTAGGGCAGTCATACATTTTTGGACATTGGTAGAAGCAAAAATGGCTTCGTTCTCATAATATTATATTCTCAAAATATTACATTCGCAAAACATTACATTCGCAAAATATTATCTCTTGTAAAATGGAGTACAAAAGTATTCTACATAAAGCAGAAGATAAACATATCAAATTGAAAATTAAAAAAAAAAACAATTAACTTTTCATAGCTCCGATAAATCCTGCAAGCATTCTACAATCGATATTTCACTGTTTAAACATTTTGAAATTATTTTATCAGCTTGATCCGATTTTTGAATATCTTGTTGCCGCCGTTTTGTTTGTTTGCAATGCAGTTTACTTTTTTTTATTTTAATTGTTTGTAATTCTGCTTCTTTTTTCATTTTCGATATAAAAAGAAATAAATTCGGTTTTTTAATGACGATAGAGTTTATTCTTTTGTGCCAGCCTTCTAGTGCAATATTTGTCCGAAATTTCTCGTTATGGTAACTAAATATTTCGCCGGTTATTAAATTAATCCATTGTTTCGTGAAATACTCTTGAAATTTTGAAGATAATTCATTATTAGGAGCTTTTTCACAAATTGATAATTAGCCCACTGGAATAAAATTCGGTGGGAGTAATGGTAGCATTGTACAAAGGCGAGTAATATGTTGCCCATCTCTAGATCCAGAAAAACACCAATTTTCTTTGACATTTTCCATACAGCATTTACAAAATAATAGTAGCACCCTTTGATGTTGCAACCCGGAAATATATTTTTTACAGCTTGTATAGTACCCATTTCGTAATCGCATTTATAAGTATATAAATATTCAGACCTAATTTTTCTTTTAAAATTGTGAAAAGCCTTTCGTAAGTCACTTTAATTTTATTTGGTAACAAGGCAAAAATCAGTGGAACGAAACATACTGTATCATTGTTATTAGATATTTCTACATGAAGGGTGTACAGCTGATAATAAGGTTTTGGAGCTATTCGAAATGTGCCATCACCATAAACTTCTTTTTTTGTTCGCATTAGTTCCTTAGCCAATTGAGTGCCGAAAATATTATTTTGTTTTTTTCCCTCGTCCCATAAATATAAATTTTTGACTAGTTCTTTGGGTAGTTTAATATCTGCTACACCTTCAGGTCCGTGTGCTACACTTAAAAAAGATGTGCGATCTAAATTCAAATACTTGTTTCTTGCTTTTTTTTTTATAAAAGAGGGAGGCAAACGAGCAGGCGGGTCACCTGATGGAGAGTAATCACCGCCGCCCATGGACACCCGCAAAACCAGAGGAATCGCAGACGCGTTGCCGGCCTTTAAGGGAGGAATAGGTTTAAGGAAGGAATAGGAATTGGGAAAAGGGGGGGGGGGAGGGGCCTCCGGAACCCTCACTGGTCGGACGAAACACAACAGCACCAAGTGCCATTATTTCACGCCGAATATTAGTGAGAGGGTGGTATTACGCCGGGCGAGCCGGCCCAATGTGTGCACGCTACGCAGCGTGGCTCTACCACTCAGTTGGTGTCACTCATTTAGCACCACCCAGGGATCACGTGTAGGGTCTCAAGGGTAAACCTACGGACGCGAGGAACTTTGACCCCCAAAATACTGCTCTGTACAATGTATCTTTCTTTGCAGAAAATAAAGGTATTTTGCGTTGGAATGATTGAAAATCATGTGATTATGATTACACAATAATATTTGCAATTAGATATTTAACCAATACAGGAATAATATGTAATGGTAATGACACATAGGGACTCGCCAAGACTTTATGTCATAGAGGAAAAAGTATCATTACTAATGAGTTTAGTGCAAAGAGTTTGGTAATAATGTTGTAATAGGTGGATCACGGGGGAGAACGAAGGATTTAATTCTCGTGCAATATGTAATCTATAGTAATAATGTTTATCTTCTGCTTTATTCATTTTACAAGAGATAATATTTTGAGAATATAATATTATGAGAACGAAGGAAATTAATTACCACATAATATTTTCTGTTTCATTGTACAGGTAATATTTTGAGAATATAATATTATGAGTACGAAGCGAAAAATGTATGACTGCCCTGATAAGTTAGAAATTTAAGATAATCGCAGAAGAAAGAATGCAGCGGAGCGCAGCGTAGAGATTGTCTTGAATTTCCAGGTAATTTTTGTTTATTGTACAACAGAAATCTAGCTCCATACAAAAATTCTACAATTAATTCACTAAACTTAATCTAGTAATATAATTATATCACTAAACTTGAACCGTATTATAATTATATGTATATAACTATGTTACGGTATCTAATTATATCCTTAGGGATATAACTATATTGCGGCTTTATCTATCATACTGCGACATATAAAAACATACAAATAAAAAATAAAATTTTAGATGAATGCCATCTAGCCACCGGACTGACAATAACTCTTGAAACCCTTCTGTCCTAATACATCGTTCGTAGCTAATCGGCAGTTTAGAATCAAGTCCACGGAGTCACCGAAAGCAATTAACCCTCCAATGCTTGGGGTGGGATAAATAGTCGTTTTGCGTACGACCGGTGCCGGCGACCCCCTCATTAGATCCCAGTTGATCGCACCGAATCTTTGATGAGCCCTGACTAATCATTCACCCCACCGCATGCGCCTCATTTGACTTTTATTGTAATTAGATTTTGCGGTACGATGTGTGATGGACCCTGTTCAATAAAACTATGATGCTAGTGTAAAGGTTACGGAGAGAAGATACATGTGTTTTTGAAACACCCAAGTTGTAGCTAATATCGATTAGGTAATAGGTTTCATGTCCAAAAATTTATAATAATTGTTACGTAAGTATCACGTAACTAATTCGTTTGAAATAGAAAAGGTTAAACAATTAAATTTTTCTTTAAAATTAAGTAGATATAGCGAGCAATATTTGAATATTCGGATTAAAAACGTGGAAATGCACATTTCTTACAAACTTTATTCATAGTAAGGATGTTGATTAAAAATAATAATTGAATTAAGGAACATAAAGCGAATAAAATAGTTTCGTATTTTCATTTTGTTGAATGATTGTATTCATTTTAACAATTTGCGATCAAATCTAGCTGTATTTTGCAAAATTTATATGGTTATATAAATTTTTTATCATTCACTATTTATCTATATTTCATTATTTTTATGGCGCGAGCACACTTTCGGCGTGTTCTCTCGCAAGTTAAACGACATTAAAATCGGCAATTACGCCGCCCGACCGATTAGCCGCTCCGCGAATCTTTGTGTTCGCGTTAAAGTTTGACCGAATTATCAACTGCGCCCCGCTCGGGAAGTGTTTCACATCGTTAAATTATCTGTGATTGCAATAAATATGTCCCGTTATGTTGTTTTGTTTGGCAACAAGCGGCACCGTGTCGGATGGGACGGAGCGTGCAATTGGGGCGTTTACCCGCCGACTGTGTGCTGCAGCCACTTAAGCTTTGTCTGACAGTTTGTAGTTTATGAGTTATTGATTCTATTTTTGTTCATAAAGAGCTGATATTACTTTGGTAAAATAAAGATGACCTGCCTGAAACGTGTCTATGGATACCCTACGCAGTTTGAGTAGGTAACAACATCTAAAAGCACGAAGCACGGTGGATAAATAGGTTAAAAGCGTAAGCGCTTGTGTGGTTCCGGCCGGACACTCTCAATCGACTATTTAACCAATTATTATAGGTATACGATAAATGTATCCATTTATTAATATTCAATTGCAACCGGAAATGCGACATAAACCGAGAGACATTAATAAAATAGAAGTACTGGAACCACGGTAGATACATACTAAAGTAAGATTCATTTATCGTGCTGTATATAACTTACAATGTCACACCTTATAATGTTTTATCTATATTAATAAAAATCAATTGCCTAAATGTTTGTACGCGCATCACTTCAGAACGGCTCGACCGATTTGGTTAAATGTTTTTTTTGTGTGCGTAATTGTCAGGCCAAAGTATGAGTGAAAAAAAATTTTTTGGTAATTTATCACGGGATACAGAGTGTTCACGCCACAGACCACTTATGGTCTGTGGTCCACGCGGACGAAGTCGCGAGCGGGCCGCTAGTATAAGTATATACAACGAATGTTGTAATAAAAATATTAAATATTACAGTGCAATAAATTTACTTGTAAAGTATTGACGACCTCCTTGGTCGAGTGGTTTGTACACCGGTTTTCATGGTGTCGCCATCTCTGAGGTCCCGGGTTCGATCCCTGGTCGGGTCAATTTAGAAATTATTGTGTTTCTAAATTGTCTCAGTCTGGGTGTTTTTAATGTATAATAAGTACGTATTTAAGTATTTTAAGTACGTTTATCCGTTGTATAGTAACCATAACCATTTAAAGAGTTTTATGAAGAAGCTTCTCTTGGGCTAGATAATATTGGTGTGAGTGTAGGAAAGTTTATATTTATATTTATATATCGCTATTTTTTTTTATTTGATACTCTCAACAACTGTGCAGATAAAGTTATAATATTTTGGAAACAATCACCAGGTAAGCCAAAAATGTGCAATAACCATTGTGTTCAAATTATTTGGTTTCAAATCTCGATTCCCGGTACAGATTAGGGCACTACGAACAGAGGCTGTCGGGCTAAGCCTTTACGTCACAGCATTGTGAGGAGCAAATCTTTAAGGAACAATAAGAATAAAAAAAAGTAAAAATGCAAAACTAAGCGCCAGGTAGAAGCACTTTTTCATAACACTTTCGAATGAGTACGCATTTATTATGAGAAGTGCGTTTGTTTTCAATAGAATGTCGAGTAGAGCGTTATACTTTACAATACAATGTGTAATGGTTATCCTTACTCTGTTAAGTATTTGAAATGTTTTAATTTATATGGTTCATTAACTTTTCGTTCTGTGAAGGTATGTTTGAGTTAGATAATAATATGTTTTTTGAGGTGAACATACTTAATAGGTATTTATGTGGGGAAAGGACCATGGTAAATTTTGTCCATCATCCAACAGATTTGAAATTAGTGTCATTTGAAGGGTCTAGTAGCATAAATATTTTTTTACTATGGCGACGTTCTTCAAATACGCGGGATTTAGGTTATAAAAAATATATTGTTTTTGAATATTTTTATTTCGAAAAAAAAAGACTATTTCTACTTCAAATAAAAATAAGATTGCAAGAGCAGACCAGACTCCACAGGCGGCACCCGTTCACGAGTATGACATGTGAATCAGCCATCGCTTCGCTCAACCATGTTTTAGGGAACGTAACGACCCGACGCACATGCCACCACAGCAGAGACACTTTAAGAGAGCATGACACACTCGAGCAACTCCAACTAAAGCAAGAAAACGATAAAAGTTTTTTTTTTAATTATAAATAAACCTAATACTTTTTGCAACTAACACAGGTACTTTTTTGGGTCCCAATGAACAAATTGACACGTATCCCATGACTGTTGTAGGGTGGGGACGGGGTTCATACAAAATCCCTCATGGTCCTCTAAATTAACATCAGAAAGAAAACGACAAAATTAAGAAAAATAAGAAAATAATAAATACTTGTTTATTATTTGTTTTCTTCTCTACAGCTAAAAGACGTTCTGCACGTGTAGGCAAAAATATATTTGTAAGACGATACAAAAAATAACCGTACTCGAGTCGCGTAGCGGTGAAAGAATACTACCACCCCTCTCATCCCTTGGGTGTCGTAAAAAGCGACTAACGGACTGAAGACTGCACATACATCCAACAACATAGAGTGGCGATGGGATCACCACCTGTCACGCTGAGCACATGTGCAGTCGCTATTAGGTGAAAAGTGGACTATGGTAGAGGACTGCTTTTGCTGTCCTCATTGCCTAGTCTCTGACTAACCCTTCGGGGTTAATAGTCGTGTTTTTATGTATGTATGTACAAAAAATATGATTGTGACTTTGTTTCAGAAATGTTTAGTTTCTTACTGGGGTCTTCTTAGTAGAAACAACCTTCCACACCGTTGGTTGGTACGACCACCTCATTAAATCGTTTTTGACGGAAAATCACTCGAGAACGGCTCAACCGATTTAGCTTATTTCTTTTTGAATAATTTTTGTAAGGACAAGTTGTATGTAAGTATTTTTTTGTGAAATCCATGGGCAAAGACAGAAATTATTCCTGTGGGATAGTGTAGTCCTTGCATAAGCAGACAAAAAATTAATATCACCGTATCGTCTGGCGAAAGATCAATTAGGTTAGGGACAAATATTCGAATGAGTTATGAATGCAGTTTTACTCGGTTTTTTTCGGTCTTTCTAATGGTGTATTTAAAAATATTCTAGCTTGAAAAAAATGTAAGATACAGTAGGGAATTTTTTCATGCTACAAAGCAAAATTTATTTCCCTAATTAGTAAAACGGTCAATGTATTCGTTCCTAAATGTGATATTGATGTAAGTCATGCTTACAATGGAATCCGATTAACGTAACTGTCGTAACTTTGGTATGAGAATAGTTATGCACCCAAGGTATTAAGTTTTGCTTTAAATAACTGTAAAATCGAAATGGGTAATTTGAAAAGTAATATTTTTAAAGATTTTTGATGCCTAATATGGTTTATTTGTTTAAATTATGATAACCTTTATAAAGCCGAGGTAGTAACTGTGGGTATAATTATTACTTACTCATAAGTAAACTTTTGAAAAAATCGGGTTTAAAAGATCGTGATTGATTAATTTGCATTAAAATTGATATATTCTATTATATATATTATATCTTTTAATTTTTGAGATGCTTTATGTAACTAAGTAAAGTAATAAAACGAAAATAGGTATTATCATTTCTTAAGAAAACTTTTTGTAAAGCAGCATCGATTATGTTTGTTCTATTCTGATTTCTTAATGCTATATTAGCTTGTTCGTTTGCATAAAAATCTTTATTTAGACTATAGATTTTATACACTTCTCATCAGAAAAATCGAAATACTTCCGTTTTTATGGTTTATGTCCTAATTTAACACAAAAGAATTTAGAATTAATTTGAATTTAGCACATTAACATTAGGATTTGAAAACCTCGTGTTATTCACTATTAAACGACATTTGACATATATTCCTAAATATACACATTTTTCTGATAATTCTTACAAAACATAAACTTGCAAGGTGTTTCGATTTTTCTGATGAGAAGTGTAGTATATAGTGTAGTATATAGTATATAGTGTACCTTTTAGTTTTATAGAGCAGTTTTCATGTGATGTATAACAATTTAAGTTAAGGAAATTATTAGTTCCGTATACTAAAAGAGAAATTAGTTACGTAAATTGATAATCTTTCACATGAGGTAGGTACGGATTTTATACATCCTTATGATATACAGGGTCAATTTTGGACCCCCCGCCAAAAGTAAATATGGGGTATAAAAAGTAATATTAAAGAATTTAACGTAAAAATAATAAATATTTTCTGCTTTAAATATAATTTATTGGCTGCTTTTTAAATCCTATATCTCTAGGTGCGTGCGCTCACCCTCGCGGTCAAAGCGAACGGCGCGCCGTCATTGGTGGAAGGGGGAATAAATAGCGGTCACGCGCATGCGCTTCGAAATCGAGGCGGCCGCGCGCTAGGTGACAATGATTTTAATTTTCGTAAGAAAGAATTGAGATAAAAATGTGACAAAAAATATGTTTTTTTATTTGATTATTTGGCTGTACTGCTGTTATAGGATCAGGCGAAAAATTTTGGCGGGGGGTCCAAAATTGACCCTGTATATGTACGTCTAACTGTAAACTTCTGTAAATCTTTACATATCAATCAACCGATAATATTTATTAAAATATAAAAAAGAAGGTTCTTTTTATTTATATTTATGTTTTTTACTTAAATACCTAAAAATATCTAATTTAGGTAGGCCACAATTATTACATTTTTTAATATAATTTCTATACATTTTTTGCAGCGGCGGTGGTGCAGCCAGGAATTGGCGCACCGGTGGCAGTAGCCGAGGGATGAGAGGAGATCACTACAATGGAGTGTGGGGGGATCTCCTTGCCGAGGACGAGGATGTTTTGGGGGAGCTCGCCCTGGACCAGCTGCTTCTGGGAGAGACGTCTCCGTTGACTGTGCATACAGTATCGGACGGCGAACTCCGCTCAGAGGACAGGCGCTAGGCAGCTTTACAGCTAAGGTGCGTACAAAGCAAGCCCGCAACTGCCCTTCTGGCACGCAAGCTTGCAATGAATAAATTCGACATTGCCTTGATCCAGGAACTCTATCTTAATAGGGGCCAGATTACAGGTTTAGGTGGAACTCCTGGTACATTATTCTACATTTGTTCTAACAATGATATGAGGACTTGCGTCTATGTCAGAAATGATCTACACGCAATGCCCCTAATGAAGTTCTGTTGCAGGTATCTGACGGCTGTCAAGGTCCTTACGGAGGAAGGGGGTGATAGGCGGATGGTAATTTTATCGTCAGCTTACCTCCCCTTCGAGGCGAATCTAGTATCAAAGGTGAGAGATGAGCGGTGAGTAACATTACAAACTGGCATGTGACGGACGTGGTATCCCTTTCCGAGTACAACTACATATGCTTTAAGTACAGACTATGTAAGATCATACTAAATGTGCAAAGGAAGAACCCTCGAAACACCAACTGGGAGGGCTTTAGGAAGGATCTCAGGAGGGATTTAGATGGTCGAAGCGACAAACTCAACTCGCCGTGGACACAGAGTTTGAAGCTGACAGACTTACAGAAGCACTGATGACGGCGGCCTGGCAAAACAATTACGCAGAAACGAAATCAGTGGCAAAGAAACCACCATGGTGGACTTCAGACGTTGCTCAAATTAGAAGAGCGACACGACAGGCGTTCAATGAAGCGAAGGCTAAGAACGACTTTTGTGAATACAATAAGGCTTTAACTCGCTGTAGCAGTGCGGTTCGTAATGCAAAGAGATCGGACTGGAGGAGACATAGTGAACAGATACAATCTGTTCCTGCAGCAATGAGACTAACCAAGGCAATTTCTACAACAAATTTAGGCTCTTCGCCCTCAAAGATATTGCCATAAGCTTGGCATGATCTTCACTGAGGAGGCAGAGTGAGAGGACGGGGTTGCACAAAAGATCCCAATGGGTCGCCATGCTGCTGCAAGAGGGAGACCTCTGCGGGCCCTACTAGATAAGATAAGATAAGATAAAGGTGAGTTTTATTTATCATAAACATCTATTTACATTAAAAGAAAAAAAACATTGATGGTTTTACTTGACAGTTACACTCAATTGTCTACAATAGATTTTAGGGGCCAATTTAAGTAAGGCACCATGCACTTTTCAAAATTTCATTAAAGCAAGGGATAGCTATCTCTGAACGTATCATGTAGAGGAAAATGGTCATCATCCATAAAAAATAGCCTAAGAATTAGAAAAGTTGTGTTAAAATTATCTTGAAAAAATCTTGGTCGGCTCCTGGTGAACAATAAAATTGTATTTTGTCCCTTACCTTAATATTTTGATCTTCCGCCAGACGGTATGTTCTCAAATTTTTTTTTCTTCGTGTTTTTTTTGTTCGTTAATGACATGTATGCAATAATGTGCATAGATACATACATACAATCACTACTATTACCCACGAATGGTTAGTCAGAGACTACTAGTCATAGTCCACTTTTCACCAAATTACAACTGCACATTATGTTCCGCGTGACAGGTGGTGAGCCCATCGCCGCTCTAAGCTGTTTGGTGTATGTGCAGTCTTTAGTCCGTTAGTCGCCTTTTACAACACCCAAGGGAAGAGAGACGGTGGTAGTATTCTTTCATCGCTATCGACACGGTGATTAATAATGTGCCAACATTGAATTGAGAATTTGTCGTTTAATTTCTTTTATACGTTAGATATTTTGCAACTACCTAAGCCGACCATAATAATTGGGACTATCCAAGTTCCAAATGGTGAAAAAATGAAAATGAAAAAACGTTTATTGCAACAGTCACCAATTTACATATTAATGTATCCCTGGCTTTTAAAAAAAATTACTTGTGTTACAAAAGCCAGTTCCTTCCTAAGTTGACAAAACTCACTGGATGTTGTTGTAATAAAAGGTTACATAAACCAAGAACATAAAATTAATTTAAGAAAAAAAATATAAAATCACTTTTGATTTAAACATAACATTATATACATTACATAGTGTTGATGACCACAACAATAAATTTAAAAAAAATATGAATATCAAACCATCCTTCATATCATTGGCATCTTACGCATCTGCTTAACCAAAAAGGTGATTATGACGCGAACAACAGACTTCTGAAAAAAAAACAACAATTGAACAGAGTTTGTCCTCGCCAAACTATAGTGTTTGTGTACGGACAGGCGACTTCCCCTAAAACGTGAAAACTCTGCAATTAAATAAGAACTTAACACCTAACGTCTAAAGATGAAAATCAGTTGCAGTATTTCGACAATTTTGCATAGCCTGAAGTGTTGCTATGGCACATTGAAGAGGCCACAAAAGCCGACGACAATGTACGGACAAATAGTTAAATAAATTTCGTACAAAATAAATAAATAAAGCCATTATTGACTGACTAACTGTGTTGCCAACAATCTCAGTGTTGCCAATACAAAGGCAGCTAATAAATTCTAATACAATGCAACGTCACCGCATTTGTTATGCAATATATCGCATAATGGTTGTTATAAATTGGCGTGATGGTGGAATTCTCGTTTCGTTTATATGGAGAAAGGGATTTTGTGGGAAAATGACTGACCAATATTATTGTAACTGATTTATTAGCTGTGTGTATTCGTTGGTGACGACACCTTAAAAAATGCATATAAAACAGGGGCACTAAATTAAGTATAATTAATTAATTTTTGCAGGAGTTTTAACAACAAAATATATCATTATTTCTGTTAAAGATCCGAACGAATAAAAGATGAAAACAGCATTTTAATATTTTCCAAATCAACTACAAAGTAACATGAGGTGATGTGGTGATAGCAAACTATGTCGATCTAGAATATACATATCTACATAAATAAATATCTACATATATAAATATCTACAATCCAAACCGAGTATAATTGCCCAAACTGATTACCTACCTCCCGCTGGGAATCGAATCCGAGACCTCCGGTATAACAGCGGTTGCTAAAAGATTTTTCTATTTGTCAAAAAATAAAATGACGGCAGTTTATCTTAATTATAGCAAAAGGTGGATTCGCGGACCCTTGGCCTTGTCTTTTCTTTCTTTCAAAACGTCCAATGATAGTGAACGTGACCAGACAATGGAAATTAGAAATGCATTTAAAAAATCACCGAGTCATTGGTATCGCCCACATCAAGTCTATTAGAGGATCATTAGCTTGTCACTCAGCTCACCTACCCATTTATTATCTTGTCAAAATATTTCGCTGAACCCAGTACGCCATAGTACGAGTATAAGTTTTTCGATACATTTTTTGTGGAATATTTTCGTGAATTTGTCCGATTGTTGTGTACCACAAAGGCCCTGCCGTGACATCTCAATATTTGCCTCGAAAGGTAACAATTTGTCATTGTCCATTAGATTATATTGTTGGGATGCGTGAGCGTTGAATATTGAAATATTACTATTACGAATTTCTATTGCCATTAGAATGTGAGCGGCGCAGTCAATTTTATTTTATTATTTAATTGAGGATCTGTGCAGAAATACTTTAACATATTGAAAAGATGAAAAAATTACTACCTTAGGGTTACTATAGTGAACACAAAATAACACATACAAGTTATTAATAAAAAAAAATATAACATTAAGACAAATACAAATGTAAAAGTTCGTACGTAACTTCATAAATATAAGACGGAGAGAGTTCGAATCCCATTATTTGGGACATTTTTGCAACATTTCTTTACTATAAGTATCTTTATGTATACTGATAAATATTAGTATATAAAAGTATGCTGATGAATATGCTAATATTTTCATGTTATTAAAACAGAATGATATACTGACGCATGCAATCTTACGACCATTACTGAGACTAACACGGTTGAATGTAGGTATGTACTTACTTCAAAAGCATGAAGGAGTATTATTCCGCCTCTATGGTCTAGTGGCTAAGCCACCGGTCTTAGACCAAGAGGTCACGGGTACGACTCCCAGCGGGTGGTACATCTTCGTGTACTTGGTTTGGTTGGTAGGGCTTGTTAAGTCGGCCTGGCTAGCTACCATCGTCTTATCTTAAGTCTGGCGCTAAAACAACAATGCTATTAACACTTCTGTTTCTACAGTTTCTCGATAAGATAGCCAGTTTCTCATTGATTGAGGATTCCCAGTGAAGCGCGCATTTGTCGAGATAAAGGCCAAGGGCGTACCCGTTGTGGATAAAAATAAATCAACATCCGTCCAGCATTGCAAAAGTTGTCAGCTTCAGAAGTATAAAAACAAAATTAGAAATTGAAATGTTTTTAAAGTAACAGCCCACACGTTATCAGACTTAAAATTATAAAAAAATAGAAATCATATTGTTTTTAATTAAACTAACAGCCATCAGCGGATTTACATTTTACAGACAAATCTGTCTGACGTTCGCTAATACACATGTGTTACACAACTCGCATCAGCATATAAAGATGGCGTAGAGCTGTGGATTTGTATAAGCCCGATCGGATAACCCGCCCGTAGGTGTCGGGCGGAAACATCCGAGTAGGAAGCAGAATACAGCATGAAATAAAAATCGCATTGTAATCCGCTATTGGGCGGCGATAAGGAAGGTTTGTGACAAGGCAAGAATTATGTGCTCCGGAGGGCAATTTTTCTTCCCCGGGATTTATTCCCGTAATTTATAGGATCCGCCTGTATCTGAGCTAACCCGGCCAGCCCTACCAATTAAGACTTACCTCGTGTCCTAATTAAGATGCTATTAATCCTTGAAAGGATATAAAAAATGTACTTTCACTTTTAATTGACTAAGTTATGATTTGAGACGGCATGCCATTAGTTTTAATAAATCAAAGACGCTTTTAAAAAAGCTTCTAAGATAGATGATGGGTAATAGGAGAATAATGAGTAATAATGCGTCCGAAAATATAGAATAGAATTTATTCATATTATAAATTAAGCGTGTTCGTACTTTCTGTATTATAAAATGAAGCAACGGATGGCTGTGATTTTTTGCATTGTTCAAATGTCCGGTGAGTGATAAAGGCTACTTTTATAAAGGATATTTTCCATTTAATATATGAAAAATATGAAATTCAAATAATTTAAACTCAGAAAAAGTAACATTTTGACTGCAAAAAGGTGCATTGTTTCACTACCTATTTCAACTTGAAAACCGATGCTGAAATGAGAGTACCTACGTAATAAAGATTTTATTTAATACCACGCACCTTCCGCATTCCGGAATGCGTGAAAAGGTGCCCGAAAAGGTGCGTGGTTCGATTCCCGCCTGAGGTTGTCGTCTTTTTTCAGTGTTTAAAATTTACTTAAGTATATTTAAGCGTTAATAAACGCTAAAATATATAAAAAGCATTAGTTTTTATTAATTAATAAAATGCAATAACTATATCATCGAATGTGCTAAAAGTTGTCCAGCTTGCGTCATGCGCCCTAATCACAGCATCCATCAGTCCACGTAGAAATTTGACACGCAAAAATGTACGCAAACGTGCCCCGCCATGAATTGTCGCCGACAAAAGTGTCTGCGGTGCGCCTCGGCTTATACCAGCCCCCTCCATCCACCAGTCGTAAATTTAGGGTTTCATAAAACCAGATCAGAGATAAGACACAGTGTGGAGAGTCCCGGATCAAATGCGAGCCTCGGTAGACAATAAAAATAATGCTGGCACATCTGCGGTCGCCGTTTGCCTGCGACGAGATGCCACGAATTTTGTGTTTACACCTATATTCGGTGATACCGATCGTGGTTTCACTGGAACTAGCAGCCATCGCTGGCCGTAACGCAAAATCGTACGCGCAAAAAAGTGAGCTGTCAAGACACCAACAAAAGCGCTTTATGAATTTAACAGTTTCTCAATCGCTCCAGTATTATGAGGCGTGTATTATGCCTTTCATCCAGTGTAAGGGTATTTGGGCGCCTTTGTGGCTCCGTATTGACAAATAAGTAAGATTTACTCCTAAAGCAAAAATAATGGAGGATTAGGACGGGCGGTGAAGATTTTTTACTTTAAATCTTCGAGACTGCTGGCGCCATGGAGTAGCATTGCATTATTCTAAGCCGAGGCGGCGAGGCTCGCGTACTATTGGAGGCTGTATTGCAAATAGATCAAGTGGAAATTGCAATCGCATTCAGAGCGGAGCGGTTTGCGTAACACTAGAATAAACAATGTCGTAACAATGCGAAAGAATAAGCATAACTCAAATGGATTTGCACTCGCCAATGAGAATGGCAACCTTTATGCGATCGCGTATGAAAATAAACTGTAGCGTTCAACATGTGTAACGTCTTATGAAATTTACATCAAAGCGTCGTATACGTCGAGAACGGGTTGTAGGCATACCTACGTGTCGGGGACATATATTTAAAGCTTCAGTAGATAGGGGTGCAATAATTTTGACAATGACTAGCAGCCTTACCCGGAGAGGCGTATAGGCGCGGGGCGGGCGGCGCGGGGGGCAATCTGCGCACTAAATCACGCTACGAATAAAATTTATGGCGCCGAGATAAAAACTCGCAGCTTTTCTCTTTTACGTTCCTTCCCCTCCCGCCCCCCGGTCCCCGCCCGGAAAATCCATAGGGATTTTTCCAAGTGTTCGGGCGACGCGTGTGTGGGGTCGAAACGATTTTGTTTTATGCTTATTGCCAGTTGCGATGTTTTGTTTGCTAAGTTGCACAGATAAGGGATAGGTGGATAGATCGGCCGGCCGCGGCGCGCTCGCGGTGGCGTTCCGCGATCTTTACGTTGCGTTCGTGTTTGTTTTATTGCCTTCATTAAAAATAACGACTTTGCAAGTCAACAACTTTAAAATGCTAAGCCCGACTTAATGGTAAGCTATTCGTTATAACTGAATACGAAAGGGGCTTGATAATAATCGCGTTGTTTCTTTAGAGTCCTTTTCGGAGTATTTAAGAAAAGGGTATGTACCTACTTTACAAAAATACTTACGAAATTAAAATTTAGGTAGGTACCTACGTGTACCCAAACCGTAAAGTACGAGACGCGATAAAACTGTCGTCTGGCATTATGTGAAGTGTACGTTTTAATTGTATTCATAACGTTATGTTTGTACTTGGCATGTTCACAAAAGGACAACAAACTGATTTCTTTGTAATTTTTGCCATTCGCTGCTTATCGCCTTTCACTTAACAATGGCTGGAGCACGCAAGCTTTTCGAAATATTTGTCTAAGATCAGTTTGTGGGGCGGCCAAATAGCAAATAAGTAGTCACATTATTACAAAATACTTCTAAGCAAAAGTAAGCTGAAATTTCTTAAAGATATTTGATTATTATAGTTTAATATAATAATAGCGTAATAACAAATTAAATAATTACTAAATTTTTTATTAATATGCTTTTAAGGACTTTGCATTCATTTCATCTGATGTTAAGTGATGATGAGATCGAAAATGGTAGCTCACTTCACCAGGAATCTTTAACTACTGAGGAACTGGCTATCTTATAAGAGCTACCACCATCTTATGTAAGTCTATCTCCTAACAGTACACCTGGCCAATAAATTAGGATAGCCGGTTCATTTTCTATTTATTATTCTTTTTTAGGTGAACACTTGGCAGTCCGTGCTTCGGAAGGCACGTTAAGCCGTTGGTCTCGTCCCGTCCCTAGGTAATGAGGACAACAAAGCAGTCCTCTACCAAAGTCCACTTTTCACCAAATAGCGACTGCACATGTGCTCAGCGTGGCAGGTGAGCCCATCGCCGATCTATGCTGTTGTGTATATGTGCAGTCTTTAGTTCGCCTTCTACGACACCCACGGAAGGAGAGAGGGGAAGGAAGATAGGAGAGAGGGAGGGGAGAGAAAAGAGAGAGGGCAGAGGGGAGAGAGAGGAGAGAGAGGAGAGAGGGGTGGTAGTATTATTTCACCGTTACGCGACACGGTTATACAAACATGTCGGGATAAATGTTGGAGAGGACGAAAATGTTTGACTATTGATCGACTTAGTCAATTACCGCATTGCTTCAAAAAATCTCGTAAAAGGTAGCAAACTAAAAGGTTACAAACTGTAATCATATCTGCAACCATATCACTCGGGGTTCTAATGCAAATAAGATGGTGGATATTTACACGAGTCCGAATTAAAGCGCGTGGAACGTGTGTCGTGGGTAATTCGGACGGAGCGAGCGTGCCGCTTATCGGCGCCCATTTGTATGGCGTGATCGACGGATCGCGCGCTTACACTGCAACCGGTAGAATTCTCAGCAAACGTACTTAAATCAGAGTACTCGATCGATTAATAAAGTACTCTGAATCGGTGACGTTCTTCTTAAAGGTCAGGTCAAGAGTACCCTGAACCATATTGTTTTCTAATGTTTAAGCAAGCACTCGCATTTAATTTTACTACATGATATAGTTTTTTAGTTTCCTAACGTTTCGAACCCTTTACAGGGTCCATGGGAGACTGAGGTGTTGGTCGTCTCATAGGTAGAAGTTATTTGCCTACCGTCAATTATTTTTATATTTAACCGGGTGCGTTCAGGTTTCTCTCTCGTATTGTGTACGAGCTAACAATATTTTTAGGTCTGGCAATGTGTTGCTGTTGGGGCTGGGATTTGATGACCTGTATGATGGGGTCCCAGGCAGGTGGTAAGTCCAACCATCCTCTATATTGGAATTTCGTTGTTTTTTACTCTAAACCGACGAGCATGCACGAAGAACGTTATGAGAGTAAGTGAAGCAAAGAAGTGTGTCAGAATCGTGGCAGATGGAAAGTGTGGTCTCTGCCTACCTATCCGGAAGCAGGCTTGATGTATGTGAGCTTTTAGATACTATACGATACAGAAATATACAAAGATTCATGACTATTATCAGGGAGATGTTACTCCACAGTTTAGGTACGTTCGTTTGGTGCGCCTCCCAGGCAGGCCGCCTAGGCGTATGGCAGTAAAGGTTGCCGCGAGCAGACGCACCGAACACCGAGCGATCTGCGACCTACGCTCGGTGACGTCATGACGTCAAATCGATATCGAGTCAGCGTTGCATAACGGAATATGAACGCTCGGGTCACACGATAAGTTTCAATTTCGCGTGAAATTCGCTAGAGAGTGAACCTTCTGTACGGTAGTACTATTTGTTATTCTATGCTATTATCCACAAAGAGTTAGTCAGAGACTAGGCAATGAGGACCGCAGAAGCAGTCCACTGCTATAGTCCACGTTTCATCAAATTACAACTGCATAGAGCACTAGCGTGATTAGTGGTGAGCTCATCGCCGCTTTATGCTGTTGGTTGTATGTGCAGTCTTTAGCACGTTAGTCGCCTTTCACGACACCCAATTGAAAAGAGGGGTTGGTAGTATTGTTTTAGTTAGCCGCTAGACCACACGGCACAGATATTTGTGTTTTATAATTTATACACTATTATTGTAAACTATATTGCAGTAAGTACTTAAGCTAAAATGTAATTTGAACGTTATTTTATTTTATAACAAGTAGTTTAACTTGGACAGCACTAGTTAGTAATGACAAGCGATATAGAGTGTTGTAATATCAGCAGTGTGAAAAACAGAGAAAAAAGAATCCTGTTTGTCATACTGGTGTGATAAGCTGGTGTGGCCGACTCGTACGGCAGTACCCGGCAGTGGTAGGTACTTACCTGTAAAAGGTGACTAAGTTTAAGACTTTGTGTATCATCAGCCTACTAACGTCCCACTGCTGGGCACAGGCAATCAAAAATGGACAATCGGTTGGTGATCGGGCCATAACATATACCATGTTGACCCAACGCGGGTTGATACGTTGTGCCTATGTACACTTATTTGGCATTTTACTTTTTCTCATCACCAAACTAAGTTCTCTAGAGTACCTTCAACAGGTGAGCATTTATGTATGGCGAGTGTTGTAAGTAAGAGTGAATGAATCAAAAGAAGGATGAGAGATCGTAGTAAACGGATGGCTGTGGTCCCAAGGGAACGCCCGTTTCCCTATACGGACAAAACGAATAGTAGTAATGTTAACCCTGAGTATACTACTAAATATAGTAGTAATGTTAACCCTGAGTATACTACTAAATATAGTAGTAATGTTAACCCTGAGTATACTACTAAATATAGTAGTAATGTTAACCCTGAGTATACTACTAAATATAGTAGTAATGTTAACCCTGAGTATACTACTAAATATAGTAGTAATGTTAACCCTGAGTATACTACTAAATATAGTTACAAAAAATTTAACTTAACCGTGTCGCGTAGCGGTGAAAGAATACTACCAGCCCCTCTCTTCCCTTGGGTGTCGTAAAAGGCGACTAACGGACTAAAGACTTCACATGCTTCTAACAGCATAGAGCGGCGATGGGTTCACCACCTGTCACGCTGAGCATATGTGCAAAGTGGTTGAAAGTTTGGTGAAAAGTGGACTATGGTAGAGACTGCTTTTGCTGCCCTCATTGCCTAGTCTCTGACTAACCCTTTCGGGATAATGGTGGTGGTTATAGTGTCAATGTATCTCTGTGCTTAATAGTTTGTGTCGTCCCTTCCAGCTGCGCCTAGTGTCGTACTCATGTAGACTTCACCTCCTCCCTCCCCCTTGTCGTGTCGTGCGTCCAGGGAATGTGACTGCTTCTCAGACCAAAAAAACTCTGCTTAATAAGATGTGTAATAAAAAAAAGAAACAAATTAGAAAAATTGCTAGAAGTTCCTAAAAAGGTTAATATTAATCTATTAAGTTCGCTTTAATCTATGGTTTCGAATGAGACACTTTTACTGTGTTTTTCTTTCATCGCAATGCGAGTTGGTATTTTTTTTGTCTTATATTACTAAAGTAAAGTAACAGCCTCTGCCCCACTGATATGCAAAAGCCTCCGTAATTGAAAGCAACTCATTGCTACTATTGATGGTTGATGATGTATAAAATATTATAATAATAATAAAGTAATAAAATGTTCTCATTAACGCTATTATTTTAAAGGTAATTGTTATCTTTCCATGATAGTTTAGAAAACTTTTATTGACTCTACCGCTTCCAGTATAGCACACATTGTAGTGTAACCAATCTTTTATAGCTTAATCCAACAAACCTCGCCGCGACTGGCTCATTAAAATTAAGCATACTTAACGTGGCAACGATGTTCTGCATATTAATAAAGAATCCTTGTTAACGTACCACACTAATGTCGCTGACGTTTTTATAAATGCAACCAGCTATTAAGAATGTCTCACACTAGAACTCGTGTGTTAACGAATTGAAATACGCTCGCTTGTCATGCGAGTGTGTTAAGATTTTTTGGAGAAAGGTACCTACTTAGTTGGCTTAATATAGGTACCATCGTTGCTTTTATATTTTTAAGGTTTTTGAGAACTGTGTTGGAGACCAACGGTGGAAAGTTTAATTTAATTAGTAGGTACTTTAAGATCGTCGTTTCAAAATTTGAACTGTACTTTTATGTACCTACTATTTCGTTTAAAACTGTATAGTTATTAGCTTTTATTTAATTTAATAGTAAGAAAGTTTATGTGAAATTTTTCAACTTAATTTTGTTAAGAGCAGCTGCTAAGTACTATAGTTACTGACATTTTCTTTAGTTAGTTTCATGACAAAAAATTTTTGTCAAAGGACCAAGTACCACTGTCTCACTTATCTATACTCAATCAGTGTTTACATTATCATGGCGGCGTGCTCCACGTCAAAATAATGTCCCTATTAGAAGCACAAAGACTTTCAAAGGAGCCACCACAAAAAACATCCAAATATTCACATCAAACGCACAGATTACTCGAAAGCAAGGCCATCTGTGGATATTGAGTACGTCTCACACGAGATACCTTATCGTGTCATCTTGACTCAGATTCTGTGAAGAAAAAGCGAAAGAAAAGGCTCCTATTTATAGATGAGGAGCCATAGACTACAGAGTGGCCCGCCACAATCGCATTACGTCGACCGCGTTCGAATGCAACGATGATTTGAATTTCCATTGTTTATGGTGGCAGACATGTGTCAAAGTTCGATTGGAATTTAAATTCGGCTCCTTTGTTATTTATTCTTTTTTGTCGAGTTGTAAACATGGCGCGGTGATGTTCCAATTTGGTTACTGGCTGATGGAAGGTTGTATCTATGACTCTTGTCGCTCATAAATTTTTGACGTCGGTATGCTGTATGAATAATTACGAATCATGTTCCAAACGGGCCGACAAATACGGTTTTTCTAATAGATGTACGTACTAGCAGTGATAAGCATCGTTATAGTTGGGAATTGTCTGGTTGTCACAGGCACGTTTGAACAACATCAAAGGTAGAAACATCTGCTAAATTACCGAACTCGAGCGCGGGGGCACGGCACAAAGCGTCTACCATTTTGTTCCGACACTTTTCAAAATTGGAACGTGACGGTTGCAAGCGCTCTCCGAGCAGAGACAATGACATGAAAAGGAAAAATGTAAACGGTCCTTTAAATAAAAGTATTGCGGCTGTTATAATTTAAATCGCCTCACGTTGGCAAGCGACTATCTCTCAGAATGTTCGATGTTGAAACTTTTAAAGTTCATAATGCTGTGAAGGCGCGACACAAGTTACGTCATTATAGAATCATTGGCGGTTAATTTAAAAGTGCGTTCTTGAACCCTTTCAGAGGCATTGTATCTTTGTGCGCTTTGTACGAGAGATGGTTTATCTGCGTCGCGGGGTACATAAGTGCTGTTTTTTCATTCCGTAATGCTTTTACATTTCAAAGGGGTTAAATGTTATTCAGGCTGCCCGCTTAGAAAATGTGTGGGTGTCGTGGGGAAAGGAAAATACTGGGATTTTGAATATCCATTTTCATTAAAAGTAAGTAACCCGAGACTGCTGGTTGCTTCACTTTCGTGTAGTAAGGATTAAGATTAAAGCTTTTTAGGTTTCAGAGTGTAAATTATTTAGTATAAAACATTTGATGGTTACCTACGTGATATTTTCCTTGCTGGTGTGGTGCTATGGAAGGCATGTTAAACCGTTGGTACCGACTGTCGTAAGATAGCATCAAGCCGTATTGAGCCAGCATGGTATGTATTTTTTTTATTTTTTTTATTGGCAACGGGTAAACGCTTGGCCTTCATCTCACCTGATGGTAAGTGACGATAAGGCCGAAGGTGGAAGTGCACTTCACCCGGAATCCTCAACCACTGAGGAACTGGCTATCTTATCTCAAACTGCCGGAACACAACAATGCTATAAACATCGTTGTTATGGCAACAGACTTAGATAAGATGGTGGTAGCTAGCCAGGCGGACTTAAGAGCCCTACCACCAACCAAACCGAGCACACAAAAATGCACCCCCCAATGGGAATCGAACCCGGGACCTCTGGGTCTGAAACCGGTAGCTTAGCCACTAGACCACAGAGGCGGTTAAATTTCTGGTTTATTTCTGGTTTATCCGGTTAATGTTCTGGCCTGATAGCCCCTTGTACAATATGCATACTTAGTATTAACGGTAGCCTGGTCCTGGCTGATGATGTATCTAAACAATGTTTGTTTTATTGAAATAAGTTGGTAACCATGCATACGACAGTTCTAACGGTAAACGATCACCTAAGCTTATTAACGCTTAGGTAATACACAACTAGTGAGCTGCCAAGACAGCAGTCTTGGTTAATATGATAATATGTCTAGTAACTATACTAATTCCAACACCCTTTAAACTGAAACAGCGTAATGTAAGACACTGCTGCGTGGCGGCAGAAATAGATATGAGAGTAAATTTTCACACGGACATGCTCTGCAACTGTTGTAGCCTCTTACACATTTATCTAGGTGGTAAACGAACTGGCATCTAATAAGAACAAACGAAAAAGAAGAAGTTTAGTCTGCCTGGCCAGCTACCACCATCGTTTGTTAAGTCTGTTCGTGAATATTTCTTTAGCAACAGTATTATTACTCCTATACGGTAGGAAAGCCCGCTCTTTTTTAAAACATTTTTAATTCTCAACTTTTCGTAATCGTATCGCATAGCGGTAAAAGAATACTACAACCCACTCTCATCCCTTGAGTGTCGTAAAAGGCGACTAACGGACTAAAGACTGCACATACATCCAACAGCATAGAGCGGCGATAGGCTCACCAGTTGTCACGCTGTGCACAAGTGCAGTCGCTTGTTGGTGAAAAGTGGACTATGGCAGAGGACTGCTTTTGCGGTCCCCATTGCTTAGTCTCTGACTAACCCTTCGGGGATAATAGTCGTGATTATATATATGAATGTATTTTTGACAGGTAAGCACTTGGGCATTTATTCTGATGAAAAGCGATGATAAGGCCGATGATGGAAGCGCATTATAATATGACATATATTTTATCTTTAATCATCAAGTGGTCACTTAACTGGCCAGTTCTCATCAAAGTTATAATTTAAATTAGCATATAAAACTCTTTATAGAATCCAAGTGCACCTTAAAGTGTCTTAGAATCCATTATTTGGAATTGACTGGTACGATGGATTCAGGGGGAGAAAAAAATGTACGTGGATCATCAATGAATTCATGTAGTGGATCCAAGTGGACGGAGCGGACTCCTCAACTATGAGGGACTGGCTATCTTAGTCTAACTGTCGGGACACAACAATGCCAGAAACATTGACGGCAACTAAGTGGTAGAGCCAAGCTGTGTTGTGGCACAAATTGGGCTCCCTCTCTTGGCGGGCGTAATACCAACCTCTCACGAAATATCGCCGCGAAACAATTGCAATCGTTGCTGTTGTATTTCATCTGGTTGACTTCAGTGAAAGTACCGGAGGGTTATTTCTCACCCCATAACAATTCCTACTCCTTCCTCATATATAGGTCCTTCCGAAAGAAGGAAGTAGGCTTCTTCCTTAAGAGGAAACACTACGTGGAAGTGACATGCAAAATTCTCATACAAAACACAGATCTAAAACAGAAAAACAACGTTTCGTAGTCCCCTGTTTCCTCCTTCAGAAATGGACCAATTTTTACTACTATTTCAGCATCGGTTATAGAAAGAGATTTTCTATGTCTGTATGTTTAATTTTTCTTATTTATTTTTTATGTGTTTTGTATGAGAATTTTGCATGCCACTTCCACGTGGTGTTTCGCCTTTAGGCTGGCTACGCACCTGTGACTCCACTGGTTTTACGGGTTTCCATCGGCGGCGGTGATTACTTTCCATCAGGTGATCTGGGGGCTTATACAGTGTGTTCGGGATGGGGCTAGCGATATTTTAAGGTCATGTTATACAATCAATTTTGTATAGGAAAGCATCCCTCCTTTCAGCATTTATGGCCTTCTGATAAAATGGCCGCTATTTTAAATTTTTAGGATTTTTTTTCTACAGCAACAGAAAGGAAAGTCCGGAATATTTAAAATAGCGGCCATTTTATCGGAAGGCCATAAATGCTGAAAAGAGGGATGCTTTCCTACTCAAAATTGATTGTATAACATGACCTTAAAATATCGCTAGCCCTATCCCGAACACACTGTATAATACATCAATTATAATCACGACTATTATCCCCGAAGGGTTAGTCAGAGACCAGGCAATGAGGACAGCAGAAGCAGATCTCTACCATAATCCACTTTTCACCAAATAGCGACTACACATGTGCCTAACGTGACAGGTGGTGAGCCCATCGCCGCTCTGTGCTGTTGGATGTATGTGCAGTCTTTAGTCCGTTAGTCGCCTTTTACGACTCCAAAGGGAAGAGAGGGGTAGTTTAATCGTGTCGCGTAGCGGTGAAATAATACTACCACACCCTCTCTTTCTTTAGGTGTCGTAAAAGGCTTAGATAACTTCAACATATATCGCAAAACCTTTCATGTAAAGGTATGTTGATTTGCTAGTTAGATTATTTTAAAATTAGATTGAAATAAGCAAACTGGTAAAGTAATGTGCAAGCAATGCAATTGAAGTTAGACAATTATACCCATCTTCCTTTTCATAAAAACAATAGATCGCTGAGTCATCGGAGTAAGAATAAGTAAGTATAAGTATGTAATGTAGTGTGGGTTCACCGACCTTCTTGTATATACATTGTAACTAGAAACCATAACATAATATGAGACCTAACTATATTTGGTAAATGGGAATGTAATAGGAATAATGTAATAGTACTCTTATGTAAACAAAAGAAACCCGAAACCTATCTAACCTACATACCTATTGTTTTAGTCATAAGTTAGAATTACTATATAAAGAAAGACTGTTGTAATAAAATGTTCAGTATTTATCCAACATTCGTGCCTGTTATTTCTATCCAGTCGTCCCCGCATCGCAGTATAATTATAAGTAGATATTAAAAATGCACGATCCTATAAAGTGGCTAGACCTACCAACACAGTTTTACCGGTAGCACGGTGACCCGGCTTGATCCTGGCGCTATGTCGTTAGGCTAACGCCTGAGATACTGTTGTGCTCAGATTTATGCGCAGCAGCTAATGTTGTAACACTAGACGGTGTCGTTTATTATGAGTTAACTGAAATATGCAAGGAAAACCTTATATTTTATGCAAAGTAAAACTTTTAAAGTTTTCTCGTTCCGTTTTAAACAAAGTTTTTAATGGGGTTTAATGCGGAATACTCTCACCTACTTACGGCTGAAATTAATAATAAACAATCAGATAGATTATTAGTAAGTATTAGAGTTAGAGTCGGTGTAGGCCGCCGCTGCCGTAAACGCAAATAGAAAAATAGAACTGGAGTGAGAGCAAAGAATAGTCCTAATAAAGACTGCGGTCATGTCGGAGGTGGTATTATAAAAAAATAGTAGAGATAGAAATTTGACATAAGCTCCATACAAATTATTGTGAAATTTCAAACTCTAATAGGCAAATATTTTAAAATACTTATAAGTAATTAGACGCAATATTTGTTGTGAAAAAATTACAGTTTGGTGTTTTTTTTAAAATACCTACGAACAGAATTCGAAACCGAACCCTTCTCACATTCCTGTCCAGGTGCAGCACTACCAATTATGCTAATGCGGCTCTATCCATATAGCACAAACTTATTGACACAAATAA
This sequence comes from Scoparia ambigualis, assembly GCA_963921215.1. Taxonomy (NCBI): domain Eukaryota; kingdom Metazoa; phylum Arthropoda; class Insecta; order Lepidoptera; family Crambidae; genus Scoparia; species Scoparia ambigualis. Next base: position 29,363,763 of record OY992506.1, read on the forward strand.
TCATACTTTAAAAGCTAAAGGCACTCATCCAATGTCAACAACTACGTCATCAACATCTGATCATAAATTATCTAATAGGCAAAACCATAGAAAGATTCATTATTAATTTTGGTGGTTAGTGTAGTCAGACTAATTCACAAAGTCTCAAATGCAATAGCTTCATTAAACAAACAACATACAGGCCTCATGAAAGCCCGTGTCATGTGGAAGCCCAGAGGTAGAGCAGCCTTAAATCACCCCCACTTATATTCCGCGATTTTCAATAGTTATCAAACTATGAATTTTTGAAAAACTCTTACAAAACCATTTTTAACTACACTAAAAAAACTAATTAACTGTTAAATCTAACAGTTAATGTGATCCGAAAATATAGGAGAACATGCCTCTAATTACATGCACATATAAAAAAATACCTTTTCTTAACTATTAGACACACAGTGACCAAAAGAGTATTCAAAACTTTTCTTTTTCCTTTCTACTCCTTTTTTCGCATAGCAAGTTTTCCAAGAGTTTTGGTGCTGTGGACCAGGAGGACATCATGCAGAACTCTATCGTTACAGAAAAGGAGACTTTTCTATTAATGTACACACTATTTGCAATGCGATCTAGTCGAGTTAAATGCTAGAAAAACCCAGGTTGGTGCATTCTCGTCTAAGATAACTCCCTTCTCTACTTCTCCCTCTATTCAGAACTATCCTTTACCCATTTCAGTGGACCTCAGCATTCTTGGCATGGACATAGGCTAGCAACTGAATCCAAAATGCTACATGGAGAGTGTTATTTTAACTGCCTCCCGTAAGTTGGGTATTCTCAATAAGGTGAGGCGGTTTTTCACTCCCGTGCAGCGCTGTTTGCTGTACATGACTCAGGTGCGATCGAGTATGGAGTTTTGTTCCCATCTATGGGACGGCTCCGCTGAATACCTCCTCGATGCACTTGATAGACCGCAAAGGCGAGCGGTCCGCATTATTGGAGATGCTGAGGTTACAGCCTCTCTTGAGGATCTCCAGCTGCGTAGAGACATTGCTTCTCTCAGTGTCTTCTACCGAAATTAGTACGGAGAGTGTTCTAATGAACTTTTTGATCTAATCCCGTCATCTCCTTTCCTGTCCCGGACTACACGTGCTGGTCTTAGGAACCATCATCATACTGTGCAGAATATCAGCACTCCTACAAAAAAAATTGGTAAGTCGTTCCTCTGTAAGACCATTCGGCTTTGGAATTCTCTGCCGTAGATGTGTTTCCCAGCTTCTATAATCCCGGGTCTTCTAAACGGGGCATGAAACGGCATTTATGCAGGCCGTCATGAATGGGTGCGCTTGTTACCGTGCTTGTTCCACGGTGAGGAGCGCTCTCATTATTTTGGACTGCATCGGCTGCTTACCATCAGGCAGGATGTAGTCACTATGACGTGTCACATTAAAAAAAAATGTAAATATTTCAAATATTTAATTTTTTTGAAAATTTCTATATCATTTATTCAATTTAGGTTAAAAGAGCACTTATGAATGTCGGTATGCCATATCGGTTCGTAAGTCCTATGGGGCAGGAGCCTTGTACTGAGAAGAACCGGCAAGAAACTCAGCAAGGGCATTGCTTTTCTCCCTTTCTTTTACAGCGTCAATACAAATAGGAAAATTCCCTCCCTATCATACAAGGACATTTTCTATTACAAGACAACATAACACATACAAAAGAATATCTAATAAAAAACTGGTATTGCTCAATTTAAAATTAAATGAACAACGTCTTACAGTATCTTTAAAACAAGAAAAAAAAAGACTATTTCTACTTCAAATAAAAATAAGATTGCAAGAGCAGATAAGCCTCCACAGGCGGCACCCGTTCACGAGTATGACATGTGAATTAGCCATGTGATGTATATATGTGTGGTAGGATCATGGCAAATGGAAATCTGTGGTCCCTGCCTACCCCTCTGGGAAGCAGGCGTGATGTATATATGTACTAGCGGCCGCTCGCGGTTTCACCCGCTTTGTTCCAGTTTCCGTGAGAATATCGGGATAAAAAATATCCTATGTGTTAATTCAGGTTATAATCTATTTGTATGCCAAATTTCATCCAAATCCATTTAGTAGTTTTTACGTGAATGAGTAACAAACATCCATCCATACTTACAAATTTTCGCTTTTATAATATTAGTAAGATTTGCAATGCAAACTTGGTAATCACATACATAACGGCTATTTGGCAGGGATCGTCTCATTTCAGCGCTATAATAAATAATATGTAATAATGGCTCGGCCAAAGCGTCTTATATTTTATACCCCACAGGAAGCCTACAATATCTTGTAAGAAGAAGGGTCAGTACTAACAACTACACTATTGTATACCATTTATATTTCTAGCTAAAGTTGAATTATTGAATGGTTTGGAAAATTTCCGGGAAAATTCTGTTATATACCTATTCGGAAAACCCGGGAATTCGTAGTTTGATTGCCATATTTTACTGTTTTCTTTTTTCTGTTCATATTTCAGTTACATTAAGTAGTAACAAAGTAATGCTCTAATAATATAATTAATAACGAGTGTAACATGATAAAAAGTAGGACAATAATAAATATGAAACGCAATTGTTTCAACACTACACAAAAACATGTTTACATAAAATAATATTCATATTGAAATACATTAGTTAACAATCAAGTAAATTGAGTAAAAATTTGGTGTGAGCGTACGATGTACATACATACATACATACCTATAATCACGACTATTATCCCCGAAGGGTTAGTCAGAGACTAGGCAATGAAGACAGCAAAAACAATCCTCTACCATAGTCCACTTTTCACCGAATAGCGACTGCACATCTTAGCGTGACAGGTGGTGAGCCCATCGCCGCAATGCCGTTGAAAGTATGTGCAATCTTTAGTCCGTTAGTCGCCTTTTACGACACCCAAGGGAAGATAGGGTGGTAGTATTTTTCACCGCTACACGACATGGAAGAACATGATATGTTTTTAAAGTACGTACTCTACACTAGTTGCAGAGATGTGTAGACAAGTGTAAATGTCTGTGTTATGACTCTCAGCAAGGACACTGGCAGTTTTCAACAATGCTTTTACTATATGACATTATTTTAAATATTTTTTTATATACTGTCACTTTTGTTGTTCACTCTACTGTTTGTTTACCCTGCTACGGCTAAGTATTTCTAAATATATTTATTTATCAAGTTAAACTTGCGTTTCACTGCAGAGACTGCTTACCCGGAAGATGTGAAACTCACCCTATTACTATACACGTATTAAATTTGTGGAAAGTTAGTACGTACGGAATAAATCACCTTAAGGCTCCCCGTTGCAGAGAAGGAAGATTGTGTCCATGGGGGCATTGTTTGAGGGGCGAGCAAAAGTGAATTCTTGGTGGCTAACGTTAGTGCTTTATTTTCTTTGTAGCTCTGTTAATAATTCACACAGTTCATTTTAATGCCAACTAAAATCGATTTATTCCCCTCAATAATTCGTTACCTATACTAAGGCGCAATTCCTAAACATTACATGTATCATTAAGCCTATGAGTTCTCCAGCAAAATTAGTAAAATTTTACTTTTCAAATTCACCAACGAAGTCCGTGTGACGTCTTGGTAAAGTCTCACATCTTTTCTAATAATGAATGGATTTTTTGAGGAAAGTTACTATCATAATTTAAAGGTAAGTTGCGACAGGCTGTCCTCATTGAGCTTTGCCTTATTCATATTGAATTCAGATTTTAATTCACAAAAAACGCTTGTAAGGATTGAAGTACTAAAGAAAATTATTTCGATATTCTTGAGACATTAAATTGTGTTTATTATCTATGTGCCGTTGAACTGATGTTGTATTGGGACTAAATTTAAACTTGGTTTAAAACTGATGTTGTCTTTTTCTGCCTTTTTTAACAGAAATAAGACGGTTTCGAAACATTTTCACAGGTAAAATCAGTTGAAATTTTAGTTCACGTTTTGAAATAAGAGGGCAGCAAAGTAAGTAGGTACTTACCTATATAAAACAGATCCTTACATAAGATAAATATATCAAAAGATACGAAATATAAACAAAGTGCTTGTGTAACCAATGAAGTTATCTATAACGAATGATTAATCATTTAACATCTAGATACCTATCATCATTCATCAGTATTCATCACTGATATTATTATTTATAAATGAGTTTGTTTTACACAATTTAACGCAAAATATTTGTTGCGAACTATTTACTATTTAGGAAATGTTGTAAAATTTTCCACGAGCGAGAATCGACCCTACACTATTCTGATATTCCGAGTCAGGTGCACAACCAACTATGCTACCGCGGCTCTGTTAAAAAATTATCAACACTATATACCTACTCTTCCTTTGTTTTTTTTTTTAAATTACTTATTATCATTACCAATAATTAAGTAGTTTAATGTTAATTCTGCAGTTAGTAATGTAACCCGCACTTAGCTGTTAAAAAAAACCCTGTATCTGACCTTAATGGTTCTGGATTTGATTGGTGTTGATGGACTAGTGTTTATTTTGTAAGTACTTAGTCGGTGTTTATGGTAACAGGTCACGTTCTAAGTTTTCCTACCATCTACAATACATCATTTAGGAGGGTACAGTCTGTCATCATACCAACAACATTATATTTTGACAGATGAGGTAAGATAGCGATATTCTCATTGGTTTTGAAACTTTAAAGATTATTATTATTATTATAAACTTACTACTTACTTACCTACCTACAAACTATTGGGTTTAGTTGAACAATATTTATTTATTTATTGACATTACAACATTTTTACAGTTTACACCAATGCGATGTTATAAGAAACTTTATAAGTAGGTACATAATACAAAGTATGTATAAACTAATACCTAATATAAACAATATAACCAATGGAATGAAGCACACATACCTACAAGATATTAAATGAAATATTTATTAATCGACTTGGCTGAAAGCTTTGCAAAAATTTATTTGAATTTATCACATAATGTTTTATAAATAATTATTGCATGACGTATCGAGCCACATCCATAAATTAATTTTATTGTAAAAGTATTTCATCTTTCTCATGATACAGTCATTTTAAAAATATTAAGGACAGGTAATTCACGTTTCACTAAATTACTTTTAACTTATTATTAAATCATCATCCTTCATCAATCATCAAGGTAAGTAGGTACTTACCTACTGTTGGTATTCAAATGATTCTTATTTATTTCCTTTACTTTAATCAAAACTCCTTTATTTGGGAGTATAATAATAATACTCCCAAACACTGTTATTATTAAACTTAAACTAAAGTGAACGAATACCTGGTATAAACTGGCGCTGACTCTACCTGCTTTAATAATTAAAACATATACCTAACGTCTGTTTAACCCTAGGTAAGTTGATCCCACGTTTATTAATAACGAGGAACGAGTACCTAGGTATAGGTAATAACTTATTATAGTTACTCCAACTTACCTACAACTACCACTGACAAATTAAAACTTTTATCAATTCATACTCAACATATTCTCTTGAAAGTAGTATGGAACAACATTAGAAAGATTAATAGAAGCTTTTTGCATTGCATATGGTAGAGTTTCAATATTTTTGATGTAGTTAGGTAGATTAGGCTGCATCAATGATTCAGACTCTACATTTTAGTTTAGCAATAAAATTGTTACCTTCTTCAGTTTAAAATAGCTTGGTCAGAAGTAGAGTACATTTATATTATATACCTACTTACTATTCCGTTTCTAAAACAGTGTCGCGTAGCGGTGAAAAATACTACTACCCATTCTCTTCTCTTGGGTGTCGTATAAGGCGACTAAAAAACTAAAACTGCATATACTACCAATAGCATAGAGCGGCGATGGGCTCATCACCTGTCACGGTAAGCACATGTGTAGTCGCTATTTGGTGAAAAGTGGACTATGGAGGAGGCCTGATTTTGTTGTCCTCATTGCCAAGTCTCTGACTAACCCTTCGGGGATAATAATATAATAAACTTACTTTTCCCCTAATTATTACTAAATCTAAAATGATAACAATTATATTTGTTTGTAATAAGATACTCAACCTACCTAGTATTTAAACGAAATTGCAGATACAAATCATTACAAATTATAAACTAAAAAAAAAGTACCAATGCATTAGAAGTCATGCGTACTGTACGGCATCCATCACACGCGGGCCGTGCGCGACTGCACGCACACCAGCAAACGGTGCAAAAGGAAAAAAGGTCACAACCCCACCCCACCGCGAGGCTCCGCCTCTTTAACCGCCCGTTCGGTTACCAGCCAATCAAAGCGCGCGACGAGCCCGCCGACAGCCGCCGGCGCCGAGTATAGCCGACGCCGCCCGACGAGCGTTCACAACAAAAAGTCACACGACTGGTTTAGTGTCGGGTTGCGTCCCATCGGCGCCGCATCACGTGCGCTCGCGACCGCAATTGCGCTGGCGCCCAAACAATGAACTGTTTTTGTAATCACAACCTAATCTGACGCGGTCGACTAACAAACATTCAATTAGCATAAACACAAATTTTGATAAACACGATTGTGCACTGTGATTATAGATTGTCAGCGAAAATGAGAACGGCATGGAGCTAATGGTTTCAGTGTGTTTTTTTAACTCAGTATTAACAGTGATACAGTATAGTGATAGTGAACTTTGTGATACGAATCTGATAAGGACACTTTGAGGTATTTAAATTTTTTATTAGTATGCTTCACTTTGTTTACGTACTACATAACCTATAAGACTGCTCTGGTATCAATAAATGAATATAGAAAGTGGCAAAACAAAATAAAAATATCTATAAGATATATCAAAACATTAAAATAAATGAAAAGACAACACTTGAACATTCAAAATTATATGGTTCATCAGTATTTTTATTACAATTTAATTTTTTTCAAGCTTCATACTGACTCTACATTTTTAATCTACTGAACGTATACGGTTACAATGTAAATATACAAACAGTTTGGAGTGCTTCAATCAAAATATACAATTAACTACGAAAACATATGCGTTGGGAATGAATTTAAGGCCTGTTCTTGTGTTTGTAACATATTATAAAGGAAATATTCAAGTTACGGATGGCGGTCTCCGTCGCGTCGCTACGGTAGAGCGGTCACGGAAAACCCGCGCACTTGTAATATCAAAACTCAAGTAATATTATAACAAAAGGCTGTTTCAAATAAAACAATAGTACAGTTAATACTCTTTGTCTGTCCATGCGATAGAACTATTTTTGTAAGATTAAATACAAAATCTAATTAGAAACATTTCGATTTGAAACTGTTTGGAACTACTGAACAGTATTCTAAAACATATTTTTTAAAATTACATATCATACAGATCTAAATACCTGATAATTGAGTAAGAATTTTAATTAACAGAGATAGAGCGAAGTTAAGATTTTCTAAATATTTCAATTGAGAGATTTTCTCTTGCAAAAGACATAAACGAAAGCTTATTGGAGATTTTTATGTAAATTGCGACGGATGTTGTATTTTTTTTTACTGAATATTTACTTCTAAATGAATACTAGAAAAAACATATATGCCTATTTTACATATGCAAATATGTTTTGGCACAACGTTAAAATTTAAAATTATATTTAAAAAATCGCTTAACACAATAAATTGGTAGTGCAATCTCAATCTGTTAGTTTATGTTAATTTAATGTAATGTTATAAATAAAAACAGAATAACAAATGTGGTCAATGAAAACAAACTAATTGAAATTATAATAAAACAGTAGGAATAGGTCGTTTAACCATCGGTATCGATTTATTTTAATATATTAACAGCCTATTATGGGATAAATTTATCAAAATAATCTATGATATTAGGAAAGGTTTGTTTGTTTATGGTCTTAGTCATTATTGTAACTTATATATTTTTTAAACTAGACTACTTTCAAGATAATCTTAATGGCACAGTCGCTAGTGCATTCGCAATGCCTGGTCATCGGATGGGTGATCGTGATAAAGTATATTGAGCTCCTTCCTGTCACGTTAAGCCGAAGCCTTTGGAACCGAGCATTACCTATGCTAGAATTATGGGTTATGACCCGCTCTGTCTGAGCTATTGTTTTTTTGGAAAGCCTTAGCCAAGTAGTAGGACGTTTATAGGCTTTAGATATTATGATAAAGATGTTTTATAAAAAGTTTAATATAATTATTTTTTTAAACGTAATAGGCATTTTATTTATTGGAAATTAAAATATTAATCGTAATTATTACTTAGAGTTAAGACTACAAAACCAAGACTAGAAACACTATACTAGAGCTAGACTACAAAAACAAGAGACTTGAGAAATAATTAAAAATAATATCATGTTTAAAAGCTCAGTAGGTATCTTATGGGCGATGGGCTCATCACCCGTCACGCTGAGCACATTTGCATTAGCTATTTGGTGAAAAGTGGACTATGGCAGAGGAATTCTTTTGCGGTCCTCATTACCTAGTCTCTGACTAGACCCATCGGGGGTAATAGTCGTGATTATATGTATGTATGTAGGTATCTTAATGTGAATAATTAAGTCGGGCCTTTCCAAATAGTTGGTCTTCTTAAACAGCCATTTCTGTACTTGGGCCTACTTCGGTTTGAAGATCCAGTGGAATTAACTTTGGACGACCTCCATGGTCGAGTAGTCAGCACGCCGCCTCGGTTCTGGCGTCTCGCGCTGCGTCGTGATTTTTGAGGGGATTCAATTCCCGGTCATGTCAATTTAGAAAAACCTGTTTTTCTAAATTTATTTCGGGTCTGGGTATTTTCAATGATTAATAAGTATGTTTATCCGTTATCTAATGTAACCATTGAAAAAACTTTCAGACAAGCTTAACTTGGACAAGATAATCGGTGTGAGAGTGGGAAAGATATTTATTGTTCTTTATTTATTTTTAACTACAGCGCAAAGAGGTGTTAGAACTAAAGAGTCAGGGTCAGCTACACGAGCATTATACCCTTGGGGTTGTAAAATAATATAAGCGTCTCTTATTACAGTAGGTAATAAGAGACGCTTACGCTTGAGACCAGTAGGCCATTTTAACATAAAATAAGGTTGGGACTTACAGACAGTCCCAACCTTATTTTATGTTAAAATTGTGTTATGTCAAAGAGTTTTTTTTATGATCGTGTCCGTAGCTATGAAAGAATACTACCACCCCCTCTTTTCCCATGGGTGTCGTAAAAGGCGACTAACGGACTAAAGAATGCACATACATCCAACGGCATAGAGGGGCGATGGGCTCACCACCTGTCATGCTGAGCACATGTGCAGGCGCTATTAGGTGAAAAGTGGACTATGGCAGAGGACTGCTTTTGCAGTCAGTGCCTAGTCCCAGACTAACCGTTCGGGAATAATAGTCGTGATTAAAATTATGTAATGTATGTATGTATTTTTATTGGTATAAGGGCTACACTGCTTTCTATAACAAACTATGTATGTGCGCTTACCGGTTTTGTAAAAGAACTTCTCAATAGAAATTAAAATTAAAAAGAACATATTATCGACTGTAGGTGAACTTATCGTAGACCGTATCATTAAAAAAACGTGATAAGATAAAACAGATAACAACCAGATAAAATAAAATATCACGATTTTTGTCCTTATGTCTATAAAAATACTTTTCTACAGGCAGAATTCCTTCATAGATTTTTATATTCGATAACATTAGGTAGTTACCTACCTAATAAGATACTTAGGACTTACTAGTAGTTACTTAGCATTTAATAATTCTACCGTAGGTACCTACGTTTTAAGTATGCCTCAAATTAAAATTAGACATTAGATACGCACCTTAAATAATAACTATTCAATTTCGTTACTTGATTTTTTACCGCCTATCGCTAACAATTAAGCCAAAACCCCTCAGTCTTGGAAATTTTTTGACACAATTTTTGGCGCAACTGTCAACGTCAAATTTGACAGGATCGAGCATAGACTATGCGATATTTTGCAATAACAATGCATAAGATGTACCACAGAAATGAAATAACCAAACTTGTTCATACTAAAGTAGTCTGTAAATCTATGAAAACACGGTACAAAGTCAAGTGTGTTTTTGTAGGTGCGGTCTCATGCGACCGCTTGGGGCCTGAGGGGTTTGTATTATATATAGTAATGTTTTACTGTTTATTATACAAATAACATGCATAGCATATTTATTTCTATTAAACCTTTTTATTAAGCCATCACCCACCAATAGTAAAGTAGACTTGTTTTCAATGAAGGAGCCATTTGCACTGTAGTGGGACAGTAGGTATAAAGGCTATACCTTTTTTCTCTCTTTCAGATAATTTCAATATGAGTGAGTATGTGGTAGGTACATTATATTCTAGAAATACATATCTTATCCATAACCGTGTTGTTCAGCTGTGAAAGAATTAATACTACCACCCCCTCTCCTCCCTTGGGTGTTCTAAAAGGCGATTAACGGACTAAAGACTGTACATACATCCAACAGCATAAAGCGGCGAGAGGCTCACCACCTGTCACGCTAAGCACATGTGCAGTCACTATTTGGTGTAAAGTAGACTAAGGTAGAGGATCGCTTTTGTTGTCCTCATTGCCTAGTCTCTGACAAACCCTTCGGGGATAATAGTCGTGATTATATGATGTTTGTACATACCATGCGGACTTAACTTCTGTAGGGCTTTTGAGAAGGTTAGTAGAAAATATGTGCCGCCGGGTCGGCCAATCCATAGGTTGAGGTGGAGCATTCACTAAAACATAGGTACTACATATATATAATCCGACTATTCTCCACATATTCTTTACTATTGGTAGGTGATGGCTTAATAAAAAGGTTCAAGAAAAAAGGCATCTTAATTGTGGCCTAAATATGCTATGTATGTTTTTGTATAATAAACAGTAATACATTACTATATAAAATACAATATAATGAGCAAAATAATGATTTTTTGGCATAATTGTTAGCTAATAGGCGAATGAAAATCAAATAACGAAATTGAATATGTTATTATCTTATATGTCTAATTTTAGTTTTAGACATAGGTACCTACCTAAAAAGTAGGTACGGTAGAATTATTAAAAACTAAGTAACTAAGTCCTAAGTATCATAGTACCTACCTAATGTTATCGAATATAAAAATCTATGAAGGAATTCTGCCTGTAGAAGAGTATTTTTATAGTCCAAATCGTGATACTTTATTTTATCTGTTTTACCTTATAACGTTTTTTAATGATGAATGAGCAGACTTTAGTCCGTTAGTCGCCTTTTACGACACCCAAGGGAAGAGAGGTGGTAGTATTCTTTCATCGCTACGCGCCACAGTTAAAGTCACTAAAAGCTGTAGGAAATTATGTGTCATCTGCCAAGACAATGTTTAAACTTCAATGTACTAATTTAAATATTTGAATTTTATATGTTTATAAACATGTGAATCTTCATTTAATGATGCTATGTAAATTTATTTTAACGACTTCACAAGGTAGTAAGTAATGATTTTAAAATTTAAAAAAATAATGTGATAGCCGCCACTGTGATGCTTTTTTATATGTATTAAAAACATGATTTTTGTCTAGATTAGCATTTTAGATTCTTCGCCAAAAAGTATCTAAAATTCTAACTAGCCTCCATTATAGTGTGTATTATAGATTCATAAACAGAAATGACTACTTAAACAAAGCTCCTGAAAAATGCGTAGTGCGGTCCATAAAAAACTTATTCGCGAGCAGAAATCGATAAAATAAAATAGAGCTGATCGATTTATCGACGAGCGCCACTCCCGCGCAGGCAGGAGCATGCGTCCATACATTTCCATACAATAAGTACAGCGACCAATCAATGTCAATGTCGGCTCACAATATCGACTCGGATTTTGGCCGCCATGACACTTGGCGTTCGAAATTTGAATGCGGTCCGAGATGCGCTGATTATCCGTCGATAAGCGCCCAGTATGTACGCGTTTCCGCCGGAGGTACTATGTATACATAACGGAGTATAATACTGACACTATGTCATAAAAAATGTTAAGAGCTTTGGTTAGCAATTGTTCTTTTAAAAAAAACTTTTACAAACCAAAATAATTATGCCTAAAAGCTTAGTTAAATAGATAACTTTCATTTATTTTTATTTGAGGTTTTTTAAATACAATCGAAAATGAACGCACATATTTGGTAGTTAATAATAAATAATAAGTACATTTTTAATTTAGAAGAGAAGCTTGTAATTGGATCTATAAAAAAGATGTTTTTCGCGTTAAGTAGGTACTCAAAACTAAAACAAACAAATAAACCTATCAAAAAGTTCGACACAGCAATGAACGCTTCTAATAAATATCTAAATATGCCGATAAACACCAATCAAAATCGGATTAAAAGTGTTTTTTTTCCAATGTAGTATAAATCAAGTCTCAATAAATTATTCAATCCATGGTTCATTTTAAGAGGCATCGATCAAACTATATCGGGCGCGCTACACGAAAATAAAATAACAAGAACTCCCGTCCAAGATTAACTTTTATCAGAGTAGTTAACGGCGACTTTTTTTTATTATCGTATTAGTTTGTTGTTGGTCAGGAGATTTGTATGTAATCCCTTTGTCTGGTGGTGTTTTTAATGGACTGTCTTTTCTTCTGCTTTGGGTGAATGTGTACCAAGGTTATTAAAAAATACATACATTTAATCACGAGGTTTATCTTCGAAGAGTTAGTCAGAGACTAGGCAATGAGGACAGCAAAAGCAGTCCTCTTCCATAGCCTACTTTTCACTAAACAGCGACTGCACATGTGCTCAGCGTGACGGGTAGTAAGCCTGTCGTCGCTCTATGTTGTTGAATGTATCTGCAGTCTTCAGTCTGTTAATCGCCTTCTACGACTTCCAATGGAAAAGAGGGGGTGGTGGTAGTATTCTTTCACCGCTACGCGATACGGTTAAAGTCCTACCTACATAAGCAACTGTGTTTGTGAATAGATAAATCAATTTATACTTAGCTTCCATTTTGATAAAATTAATTAGACTCTATAACTAAGTACATTAAATTGCACATTAATAACGTGAGCTTAAATCCGTTTAAACAAACGTCTAACAAGCAAGCAAGGAAAGAATTGTAGAATGAAATATTAAAGCCTATACTTACATATTATAATATTTATCAATTAAATTATCTACATTTAGGTAAAAACTATATGCAACAAAACTGTAGGTTAGTTAAGATTGTTGTTAAAACATTCCAAATTCGTTTAAATAAAAAAATAATTATTTTTTCGGTGTTAAACGACACTAAACTACAAAAAAAGTATTAATACTTCGACGAGAAAAACGGACCAAACTATTTAAAAAAAAAAAGAAAAACAACTTTCTTAACATTTTTCTCGTGCCTATAAATACATCCCTGGGGTCAATCAATTTGGTATCACATCTGAGGTCGATAAAGGGCCAAGATAGTGTCGGACACTGTTTTTTCGACCTCACCTACGCCGGGAGGTCTGCGTAGAATCAATTATCTTAATTGGGCCAGAGCCTAATCTTAATAAGCAAGGCCTGATGGGCCCTCGTTGCCTCATATCTGTAACAAGATGATGTGTGTTAGATTAATATGTTTTTCTTCGTAACTAGGGCCACGTGTTTTAATTGATTCTTTGGTGATGTTACTTTGTCTGTTCTAATTAAAAAGTTTGAAAACGATGACAAAATTTGACACATAGGTACTAGGACTGACTATAGGTACAAATAGAAATATTTCAGTCAATTTGTAAATTCGTTTCGTTTTATTCACTTGCGTTGCAGCCCAAAAGCATAGTACTGCCATACAAGAAAATTAAAAAGCCATACAATTAATGTTGCCTGTAAAAAATAGTAAAATAATAATAAAATAAACAATAAAATTTTACTTTTTAGCGGTCTTTATCTACATAGAATACTGTATCATCAAGTAGTTAGACAGAGGTACTAATTACTGTTTCCATTAAGGTTTTTTTTATATCAGGGCGACAGCACACAGCAGTTAAATACTCAAGCTCTATTTATAAGGTTTTATTAAGAATAGGAATGAATAAATTAGATAGGTATACTTGGCACATAATATCTTTTAACACTCATTATTTCACACCAGTTTATTGCCTGCGAATAAATGGTCCAAGTCATTTCTAAACACGAAAGGTAAGTACTAAATAACTTATAGTTCCGTAGGTGTAAAAGCTCGGTATTTATCATTTCCCGGCCCCGGCGCAGGCAATCATCGATAATTTATATCGTGGATACGCTACCGTATGTTGATCATACGATCGTGATTTAAGCCCTGATAGTATAAGTATTATCGTGCGCATGCGCATCGATCACTCCCCGCTACATCATGGATCAATTGTGGACCTGTTTGTGCTAGCTAATAAAGTTATGCGACGGTTATGCATTTTTAATGAATATTTGTGTACTGTTTTAATACTGAGACGTGAATTAAAATAAAATTATTTGTGCTGCCTAAATAGAAGCTTTTACTTTTTTATATTTATTTAAAGTTCAGACGCCGTTGTGGCAAAGTAGCGAAGCGTACGGCTCGATATCGGGATGTATTAGGTTTTTAACATCACTTAAATCTAATATTTTCTATTTCTCTTAATTAACAGTGGTTTAACTTTTGTCTAATGTTTTCAATAAAAAGTTTTGACCGGTTATGAGTTTTGAGAGTAACACACACATAAATCGGTATAGGTATATAGAAGCACATAATTGTAGAGGTATATAGGTACTATATAGGCTAGAACTAACTACTGAAATTATATCTAGTGTTACAGCTGTGCAAGTATGTTTGTTTGTATTTCCGTCATAATAACATAAAACGAGTTACGAGTTCATGCGATTTTATGCACGCAGTCAAAATGATGCCATTTTTTCACAAGTCAATATATTATTTCTTTTAAAATTAACGACGAACTGAGCTTTATTGCTTTTTAGCGATAAGGCCGCCAATTGTATGTTACTTTGTGTTTGTCCTTTTGTTGTTTATTTGGTGTACAATAAAGAATATTTTATCTTATCTTATTAGAAGCGGAAAGTTTTAAATAGTTCATCGTCAGCATATAAATTTAACTAATATTATAAGTACCGCGGTGAAATACCTAATACTACCACCCCCTCTCTTCCGTAAAAACGACTAACGGACTAAAGGCTGCACAAACATTCAACTGCATAGAGCAGCGATGGGCACACCACCCGTCACGCTGAGCACATGTGCAGTCGCTATTTGGTGAAAAGTGGACTATGGTAGAGGACTGCTTTTACTGTCCTTATTGTCGACTCTGATTAACATTTGGGGATAATGGTCATAATTATATAATCGCATTACATATTTAAGTTATGTATAATTATGTGTAAGACCTCAAAGCTGTAACAATGTAGGTAGAGTCTGGCCAACGAAAGCTGAACCAGGAAAAGCGCAGCAATTTAAAAAAAATCATGACTGGACACTCAAACAGCTGCAATTTTTGCTCTATGCTGTTGGAAGTATGTGCAGTCTTTAGTCCGTTAGTCGCCTTTTACGACACCCAAGGGAAGAGTGGGGGTGGTAGTATTCTTTCACCGCTAAACATAGCTGTGTATCGTCATCATTAAATATATAAATTTTTATATCACATAGGTAAAAGCTGAGGAGCTCGATGGCACAGCGGCTAGCGCGTTCGGCTTGCGATCTTGCCCGCTAAGCAATTTTCGCAATGCCGGGTCGCCTGATGGGTGACCATTAAAAACATCTCGAGCTCCTCCGTGCTTCGGAAGGCACGTTAAGCCGTTGGTCCCGGTTGCTGTCGTAAGATGGCAGTCGTTAAAACCCACCAACCCGCATTGAGCCAGCGTGGTGGGTTATGGCCCAATATCCCCACGTGCTATTGTTCACGTGGGAGGCAAGTGCCCAGCAGTGGGACCTTTATAGGCTGATGATGATGATGATGATGAAAAGTCGAGGGCGAAAGCTAGCGTTATAACTAAGGGAGACGACAAAATATTGCAATAACACGTTTTCATTTTTGGTTAAAAAAGAGACTTCATCAAAACTGTATTTTGAATCGGTGCGCGGTGCCGGTTCTATTGAATATAATATGATTTAGTGTTTTTAAATGTATTAGTTTAGTTGCTATACTCCAGCCAAATACGATGACCAATTTTTGTAAACAGATTACTGTAATTTCTATCTAGTTTCACTCGGATGTTTACTGTTTTTTGGAAGAAAGACACAATAGTTAACTGTTTTCTGTGAATCTCTCTTAAAAAAAGTAAAAATCTGTGTGAAACGAGATATTTGCACAAAGAAATGACAGTAATCTGTTTACAAACATTGGTCATCGAATTTGGCTGGAGTATAGGAACTAAATTAATACATTTAAAAACACTAAATCATATTATATTATTCAATAGAAACGGCACTGCTTACCGATTTAAAATACAGTTTTGATGAAGTCTATTACCAACATTCGTCATTGAATTTGGCTGGAGTATACGTGAAAAGTTTAATTATGTTAACATTATAAATAATTAAAAAATATATGATTTCGTTTCTCTCAACTTAATTGAGGATTAAGTAGATATCCAAAGTAGTGTTTCCCTTGCTCAAATTTTTGTTACAAAATGAATAAGGGCCTTACTTTAACTTAAGTGTTACTTAAGGTTGGACATCCGCACATATTTGTATAGATGTCTAAATTTAAGTAATGTCTTTAAGTAACGTCTGTAAGTAAGGGGGTTAATAATTACTCTAGGTAACGTAAAATGGTTTTAAGCACTATCTTGATATGGTAAAATTATCTCAATGCAATCGCATTATATGATTGATATCAATAAATAGTAAACTAATTGGCAACTGTACCTTTTTTAAGCACCTTCTTGTATAATCATTATCATTCTTACATAATAAGTAGTTTACTAGCAGCCCGCCCGCCACTTCGTCCACGCTAACTTATAGTTCAGCCATTTAAAAAAATATATCTACAAAATATATCCTCCATCCTCAGTTAACGCTCTATCTTTTAGTGAAAACCGCATAAAAATCCATTGCGTGGTTTAGGAGAATAGTGCGGTGCCACAGACAGAGGAAAACGGCGACTTTACTTTATAAAAATAAATATTAATTTAAAAAAATAAATGTGTTTGTTAGAGTGGGCCTTCAGTCTTTTATTAAATGGGGAACAAATTAATTATATTTTAGCATGCGAGCACACGTTCTAATAAAAGGTTCAGCAAAAAAAAAAAACGAACTGCGGAGCTGAGTATAAATTATCCAAGATGTTGTCTTCTCTTGAAGTTCAGTTTAATTTAATTTAACCGACTTCAAAAAAGAGGAGGTGAATTCGTTTATATGTGTTTTATGTAAGTATGTATGCGCATATTTCCGACATTTATGCACCGATAATGACGTTTTTTGTATCAATGATCTTACATATTCTCGTGACTTTTTTGGAAAACAGGCTTATTAGATATCATCCATGATGTTAATAGCTCCTTATCGCTTGAGGGGTTTAAAATAAAGTTTCCTACATCAGTTAGAATAGAATGGAATGGTAAGTATTTATTTATTGCTTAACTGTGTAACAAGTTCTTAAAGTAACTAAATAGTATCAACAGTTTGATCATGATCGGGCGCATGCAATGTACACAAATATTATTATTAATAATAAACAAAATACATCATGAGTTTCACAATCAATTATTCGTCTTAAAACCAAAGTATTTATTTAGTTTAGGTATAGAAAACATCATTAAATAACCAACTTTTTAACTTAATTTTAAATATATGACCATTCAGTGCCTTTATATCAATAGGTTGCCGTTGTTTATTTATTTTATTTAATATTTATTACACAAATTAAAAAAGTAGGTACAAAAGGCGGACTTATATAAAATCATACTGAGTTGTTGTCTAGAAGAAAGCGCCAAGTAGGTACCTTGAAGGTATTTATTATAATATACTTAAGTTATTTCTAAAACGTATTATTTTTATTTTTTTATTAATTAACGTATTATTTTTAAATTTTAATTTTGATTGTTTAATTTGTAATTTGAAGCTCCAACCATAAGCATAAGTACATAATATCGTCAGTTTATTATTATAGCTTAACTTTGATTGATATAATTACAAAGAGGTTAGTTACTCACATGTAGGCGAAAAAATCACAATAATCGATTACCTACTTCGTTTTGCGTAAAAGATAAGAGTTGAAAAACAACTCGCTTCCATATTGACAACATTGGTTCATCATCAGTCAATTGACGTCCCACTGGCTGGTCACAGGACTTCCTACATGGACAATAACAGCACAGGGAAAGTTGGGCCATATGTATATACGGGGTTAAAGGTTAAGTCGACCTATATCCTTTAAGAGGATGTAGTTTCTATCATTTCTGACTGTTTTGAAAAAAGAAATAACTTCGGAATAAAATGTTATTTTTTTCTTCGATATTAAAAAAAGTCTATGACAGGTTGTCGTAAGGGACGCGCTGGACAGGAGCCGGTTGAGGTATATCATCCGCTCCAGATGCAACCCTAATGCTGACGACGATACTCAGACATGAGGGACCGACACACACACAGAGAGAGAGAAGTTTTAACGACTGCCACCTTACTACTTCAACTGACCCGGCATTGCCCGGAAGTTGCTTATTAGATAGGACCGCAAAACGTACGCAAATCAACCAATGCGATATTGGTTTAGATTATGGCATTCGTAGGCCTAAAGTTGAATAAACGTTATCATTGTAATTTAAAATATATTTTCAAAGTTGTATTCATAAAATCACGCTAAGAGTGATAACAAAATTAATCCGTGAAAAAATCAAAATGGCGATAGCATCGAACGCCCGCCGTGGAATTGTCAAAAATCGGCGATTATACTCCTTCGCAGAGCACCACACTTATCATCGTATCGCGAGATATTACGAGGAAATCAACGTAATTTACGATAAAGTGGGTGATTCTTTTTCTTTTTCATTCTTTATCGATTTTTTTTTCATCGTCTTTATCGCAAACTCCTTGTTTCAGTCGATCGCCAGATAGCGGCGCCGTCGGTTGTGAGATAGCTACTGATTCCATCGCGCTTGTATTTGCTTTATCAACAGTTAACATTCGGTGAGATTTCCTTTGATATTGATAGTAGAGTTTATTTAAAGAAATTGAAGTTAAAAATCTACGATACCTTGATAGGAGGACAATCATTGATATATAAACTATTTGTTATGTAACCTGAATAGAAATACTGTTGTCAAACTGTGTAAAGTGAGAAAACTCCTTACCTATGTAGAGATAAAAAAAACTGTGTGAAAATAAGTTATGTATTTTTATCCTTTGTAATTCATAACAAGCAGACCTTTTTAATATATTTTTTTTAATTACACAAAGGCACTTTTAATATCCATTTAAGTAACAAGTAATTAATGTATATTTTACCTTATTTTCTACATAGCTTGTATTTTTAAACGAAAGTAGGTATACTGTGCCGCTGATGGACGAAGTCCTCTACCATTAGAATCAAATCATCGCTACATATAGTTGTGTTTAATAAAAAAATAAAACGTCTTATGTAATCAGATAAAAATGCCGTGATTGAAATGAAAACTAAGTATTTCTTTTTATGTCAATTGGAAAAACAAAAAATACAACTACACCAAACTGAAATGAAAAAAACAATATTTAATGACATTAAGAAGTATAATATCATATAAAAACATGCTAAAATTAGTAAGTACGAGTACCTACCACAAGGTTGCGCTATATTTATCATAAAAGGAATGCTTTAAGTTTTATAATATGGTTCATTATTTCCCGTTTATTATACTATGAGTGCTTTTTCTAAGGGCAACTTGCTTAAAGTGTGCGACGCACTTTGGCACTTTAAGCCTATTTATAAAATATAAAGGACTCTTTCGTGTAGTTCAGTTGTAGGAAGCATAATACAATTCGAATTCAAAGGAACGAAATAATACGTAAAAGCAAAAGGTAAATTTATGATTCAAATTCCTTAGTTAGAATTTATATACTCCGTAAAAATATATGCATAATTACTTTAAAACTTATTTGGTTAAGCAATGTTTATTATAGCATTCTAAGAAAATATACCTATTACTGAATCAAAATTATATCACTATTATTTTTAAATAGGCCTAATTTTGACTTATTTATTTCATATGATGCACTTACTTTGTAGAAATTCTTGCTCGTCCTTCTCAGTATAAGATCTAGCCCCGTTATGAATCAATGACGTAGTGACACTTATTATAAGAACTGAATTAGCCTAAACTGAATAAAACGTTTAGAATTTAATCAAAATAAACAAAAACATGTTGGGTTTGCTGCTAAATAGTGTTAAAAGTTAACATATAAGTTTGGAGTTACAAAATAATGTGCCCCTTTCTAACTATTAAGTACCTGAAATGTGCAATCACATGTTTTGGAAAAATAAATTTAAGAAAATCACTGAATAAAAACATTGTTTTGTTTTAAGGTAGTATACGATACTTACATCAGTGATTTGCGTCATTCCAACGTCAATAGAAATTCATCGGACAGATATGATATCTTTAAAATACTTCGTCAGCGCAAACACTAAACTAAACCTTTATTTTCATGTAAACTTTTTCCTGACAAACACAACAAAAAAGAATTAGTCAAATAGATGCTGTAAAGTGATGTACGAACAATCTTACATTGGTGGCAATTGAATTGAATTTATATTATTTTGTTTCTTTTAATTTACTTTTAATTTATAAAGTACTTGGATTAATTAATTAGGTAATTAGATGTTTCTAAATGAAATTCAAACAGATTAATATCAGTGCTGATAAAATTGTAAATGTAGAGATAAACCAAAATTTAACTTTCCTCTATATAATTAAGATCAATCGTGTATTTGCTAATACTACTTTATTGTTTTATTATTATTATTTACTATTTACGGCATAATAATAAATAAATATTTAGGTAGATAGTAAAGTTCTGTTCGAACCTTTGTAGTTGGTAATTCATAAATCTATAGTGTTAGATTTTAAGAGGAAACACTACGTCGACGTGGCATACGAAATTCTCATACAAAACAAAGAAAAACGACATTTCGTAGTCCCCTGTTTCCTCCTTCAGAACTGGACCAACTTTTATTACTTTTTCAGCATCGGTCAAAGAAAGTGGTTTTCTATGTTTGTATGTTTGATTTTTTTGCATTAAATCATTTATTTAATAACCAGGAGCCTTCAAAATTTAGCGAAATCACTCTGTTTTAAGGCGTTCTTCAGAAACATTAAGTGGCTAGTTTAAAAAAAAATCAAACATACAGACATAGAAAATCTCTTTCTTTAACCGATGCTGAAAAAGTAATAAAAATTGGTCCAGTTCTGAAGGAGGAAACAGGGGACTACGAAACGTCATTTTTCTGTCTTTTGTATGAGAATTTTGCATGCCACTTCGACGTAGTGTTTCCTCATAAGGACATGATTTATTAACTGTACACTATACTATAATTATTCCAAAAGAGCTAAATTCATTGAAGAATGTCTATTAACTTATTCATAATTATTTGTGCATAGGTAGATCTAGTGTATATCTAGTGTCACTTGATTTTTAAATGTTTTTAATAGAAATACTTACCTACAGCATTGTTAGTGATATTCTCACTATAGTTAATTCTTATGAAACAGTAAAAATCCGAGTGTGTCACTCGGATATTATTTTATAAGTCAAGTCATGTACACTAAGCATTGTTTATAATTTTTTAATAAACATTCTTCATCGAATTTGGCCCTAGTATTAGTATAAAGTCTAAAGTTTAACAAGTGACAGTTTGTTATTTTATATCAAACATATTAAGGTTTTTTATGGCGTCAAAGTAATATCTTCATTTCAAACATTGCTTTATTTTTATTTTTATTTTTCAATTAAAACAACCAACAAGACTGCGCAACTACATACATGGTTACTATGTTACTATAGGTGGAAAATATACTATAATCCTTAAACTAAGTGTCATCTCCATAAACCACTGACCTATGTATATAATTTTGCCTTGTCAACTTAATGTCGCTGTCAATAACCTATCGATCTGTTGTTTGGCCAAAACAAGAGATATAATTATTAATTTCAGATACTATAAAAAAAATATATATATATATATAAATAAGTATATAAAGCTGCTACAGCATGCAAAGTGGATCACACATTTTTTTTTATTAAGAGTAAGTCTAAATTCTATTTGTCATACACAATTGGTGACATAAAACAACAATACACTTTTAAAAGGGAACTGCTCACTTAACTAGTAGCGATAAGTATAGTAAGTAGTAAGAATATTGTACTCGTATTTGCACATGTAAATAAGGTATATGTTAATATCACACATGTATAGCATATATTAGTCATATTCAATGTAATCTCAGTATACAGGGTGATCAATCCAAACGGGTCAGTAGGGAGAAATCAAAAACTTTAAAGAGACAGGCAAATCTGTTCGTAGGAACCATGGCGTCAATTTTAGATTTAATAAAAACTGCATTCATTTTTTTTAGTTGGTCGGTTGGTTGGTTGGTTGGTCTCCACCTGATGCTAGGTGATGCTGAGGTCGGCCTTAAGACGACGTTGGAAGCGTACTTCACCCTGACTGGGGAAATCAGGGAAAGATATAATATGTAAAAGGAGCCATCAATAAAGCAAATAGAGCAGGTATTTGATTTAACATTTGTATCAATCCGCAAAATTCTTATGGGAATTTGTATAGTAAGATTAAAGTAATACTGTTCTAAGTAGGGCGCCTAGAATAACATTGACAAAACTGTCCATGTCACAGCTGGACAAGTAAAACGACATCCACTGAAATGTCTAGATTTATTAATGTATCTAAATTGCGATTTACTACCGATGGCTTATCTGCGACATTCAAAAGTAATGTGACAAACGTTATCTGGTCTTGAATCTTTTGCAGTCGTGATTTTAATAATTTTCTATTAGACTTATCGATTTTGTATAATTTTGTTGCTATGTTTATCGCTGTTTAATGGATTCGATAACGCTTATAAGCTTTATAACTTAATAAAAACATTATTAAAGAAACTGGTCAGCCAGCCATTATTATAATCATCATAAGCCTATAAACGTCCTACTGGGGAAGTTGGGCCACAACCCACCACGCTGGCCTAATCCGGGTTAGTGTTAATAAGTCATTAAATTCAATAATTTATTTGAATTTCAGGTGTACAGTTTGGAATTAGAATATCAAAAGTTAAATTGAACTCTTTAGGGGCACACTGGTTGTAATATGAAATATGAATGTAAGAACGGATTGTAACATGAATAAAAATATGACAATACTATCTTTTGCCCACAGCTTCGTTCGCTTTAAATCCTAGCATATAAACGTCGTCGTCGTCGTATAATTATCACTCTACAAAAATTTATCAAAATCGGGTTAAACGTAAAACAAAAAACTCACTTCCGTATTTATAATATTAGTTAGAATGAAAAAAAGTTTATTTATTCATCCATTTTCAATGTTCATAGCGGTAATCGGAGCTTGCTTTTAAGCATAAAAGTGCCTGTACCAGGAGATATTTAACGCAACTTTTTGTTTATACTAATCGTTCTTTTCAATCTATGCGCTCCCGTTTGTGCCTTATCATATCAGTATCAAAGTACACTCGTAGCGTGATTTGTCTACGCCAGCAGCGGGCCACAGATATGTTCACTGATTTTAGTATCAATAAAAATCACGACGCGGTTGGCTAACACCGCTTAATGCGCGGTTATCTCTTATCGGCGCGGTATCGAGTGTTCTTCGCGCGATATTACCTAATCGAATTGGGCGCGTATCGATATCTGCGACGTTTCCCGATAGCGATCCACTATTATCTTAATTGATTGTTTTTTATCCAAACACCGTTCTGCGCACACATTTTACCTTTGATGTTGCGGTGTTTTTTTTTACATTTTTATAACAGTTGACGTTTTTTTGTTTCAGACCAACATGTCAAGTTTTGTTGCGAAGCGACGCTAAGACTGAACACCCGTTCGATTTGAAACTAGACTTAATATGCGGATAGGGGAGTGGACTTCAAGTGCGTGTGTATAAAAGCGATGCATGGTGTGTGAGGTCGGGTCTGCGGTCATGGACATGAGCGGAGAGGGCGCGGGCGCGGGCGCGGGGGCGGGCGCGCTGCAGCAGCGCTGGTACGAGAGCCGGGTGAACGGCAGCCCCGCCGCGGGGGACGGGGGTGAGCCCAATGGGGACTTCTTCCACTCCCCCCTGGAGGGGGGCCACCACAGCCGCGCGCGGTACTACCACCAACAGATGCACGCGCCATACTCGGCGGCGGTCAGCTCGCATGGTGAGTGGATTTACTTACTTTTCTATTCTCTACTTCTTCTTTCAGTTTCTTTACATTTACGGTGATACAGACTACAGACACTTATCAGTTTCATATTCACACACAGATACACGTTTACCCGCCAGTGTTAGACCCAGATTTCATGAGTCCACAACTTGGTTAGCTACCACCATTCTATTTTAGAAGGTTGACAACAGCAACAACTGTTTTGTTGTAATTGACTTGAAATTTTTATTACCAGTATTAGTCCCTGGGTCCATGGCTAGCCTACACCATTTTTATTTGATTTTTTATTCTTGTTTTTGGTTGATAGCGACAATTTTTAATAACCTAATTTTCGCTAGGTGTATGACGGTGTTAAGAATACCTGGAAAGAATGATAAGTGCCATTAAATCTTTAAATAAGTTTTATTTTTTAATCTTTGAACGTTGAACTAGATTTAATCCAAATACCAATTAAGCGGACTTCCGATCAGACGAGTGAAACTGTCAGAATTAAGCAAATTGCCACCGGGGCACGAGGGCCGGTAGCGCGGCCTTATCGCGCATCGGGCGATATCTCTCCCAAACTCCACAATTAATTCGGACGGAGCCGGCCAGTCAAAATCGCCATTCTGTAAGGTGACAGGTTAGGTAAACACGATCTAAAATGGGCTTCGGCCGTAAAGGAGGAAAAAAAATTACTTAATCTTTTTTGTTTTTACCTTTTGAGGTTCAAATTTTATGGCGGCAATAAAGTTTTTCTCGGAGACAGGTGGCTCTTCTTTATATTTTAACTACACGGCCGGCACCGCACAAATGCCCGTATGCCGAGAGGCGCTTAAGGGCTAGTTTGGCATGCGCCCTGACGATTAGAATTTATTTGGAGGTGCTTCGGTAGTGATGTGACACTTAAGAAACTGTGTCACTTCTCAGAATCGGAACTGGGAATTGATTTCGTCGCGTTCACAGCAATAACGTATGGTTGTTTATGTGCCTGGGGGAGGACGATGTCTGCCGGGTCGCCGCGGCCCGTAAACTCCGTCGCCGTGTTGTGTGGACTCTGAGCAGCTTCTTGTCGCCCCGATTATATCTGGATCTGGTCAGCCATACGACGTACGGCGGCTCGATTAGGTTACTTACACATAACATTATGTGAAACACTGATCCGTCGGAGACGATAGCCACGTAAAAATATGAATTGGCCGTCCCGATTCATTTACAACTCTGTTACTTAAGTCACCGCGCCGTCGCTGTTTATGAATACATAAAGTTTTATTGCGATCTATCTGACATTGTTGAAGGTTTTATTCTCTGTTGTGGTTCGCGTTTTCGCGTTCACCGGAGGATCAAGAAGTTGTAAAAAGGAGTTTTAAACGTCGGTGCGCGCCCATAAAGTGGCTACGATGACAACTCGGATCGTTTTCACTCGCCCGACTCGTCCGACTTTAACGAGCCGGCCTCGTCCACGTGCGTTATTATGGCTAGTTTATTTAATAAAATGCAGAAACGTGTTTTACATACAACATCGTTATTATATGATAATTGTTTTGTATTTTCTCTGTTTCAACAATAAAACGTAATGATCTCTTTTTGTTCTTTATTCGAGTTCATTGGACGTGTTTAATTTTGAAGCCAGTTTTAACTTGTACTTAGATCTTGTTAAGTAGGTACGTAGGTAAGATAACCTACATGGTAGCTTGAGTGCAATAAACGCAAATAGACTAGTTAAGCGTATCCTTTGGCTTTTAATGTTATTGTAATTCAATAACATTTAATTTGATATGTCTTATCTTGCCATTGACAGCATAAGTGCAATAAAAAGACGGCCAAATATACCTACACTCACCCCTCTTAATGAGATGTCGTCCTTAGTATATTTTAAGATAGCTTTTAAAGCTTCTTTAGTGCCAAAGACTATCTGGCTAAGTGCTCCCTGTTTAGTGCCCACGTAACAGGTGTCGTACGTAAAGCTAAGTAGGTTTTGAAAACGTTTGAAACTTCAGCCGTCAATTGTGACAAAAGTTGAAAACAAAAGGCTGCATCAAACCGTTAATGACAGCTAGGTCCGTCCGTGTAATCCAATAGGAGGCGCGTTTGACAGCTCCAACAATTTACGACCCCGTAATGCGATTGATGACGTTCGCCCGAATATTTATTCCACTAAACGCGGACCCCGAAGCTTTATTTCTCTTTGTACGTCCAACTTCTGTAATGCTACACCTATGGCCATTAAAATGTTACACGTATATTGGAATTATATCGAATGTTTATGTGGGACTTTTCGAGCCTTCTTTTGTTTCTCATTGTGCGTCAATCTTGTCACTTTCTTTTGTTTTTGATTTGAAAATTTTGTAATATTTGAAGCACATTGGAGATCGATGGCAACTGACTTGTTCGTATAACGATAGATATCTACCTTGGATTTGAAATGTCAAAAATAATGACAGCAGGTGCGCCACAATTTTTTTGAAATTGCGGATGACGTAACAATTGCCGCCTTTTGCAAAAAAAATATTACTCTCAAATCAAACCATATTTTGTCGTTCTGTAAACAACAATATACTAACTGATATATTTCCTATCCATCAGGTATCAAAAATAAAGTGATGATTGCAACAGTTTATTTGTCTTATAATAGTATTTCTCTAAAAATCACTCGGAAATCGATAACATGCTAACGGACTTTACACGCTTTATCTAGTAGTAATAACGATGTATTTCTTACAACTTATTATCTAAATACGATTATTATAGTCTCAATAATCATTTTCTAATAAGAAACTGTACTTACATTAGATAAATCCAATATTAAAAATAGCACACAAAACTCAGCGACTAATTCTGAAATTGAAATTGGCGCAACTGTCAACGTTGAAAATGACAGAATCGAGCCCAGACTATGCGATATTTTGCGATCACGATGCATAAAATGTACCAGAGATCCGAAATAATCGACCTTGTTCATACTAAAGTAGTCTGTAACTCTATGAGAACACGGTACAAAGTCAAGTGGGAGAGAGCGGTCTCATGCGACCGCTTGGGGTTAGACGGAATAGCGCGAACTGTCAGTGAGGTCTCATGCGACCGCTTGGGGTTCTAGAGGTTCTATATATTTGTAAATATGTTATTTTTAACGGTGAGGTGTAAGCATTCCTCAACTACTAAGAATCTGGCTATCTTATCTAGCTTTACCAATACTGTTAAAGTTGTCCTTATGGCGACAGACTTAGACGGGACGGGTGTAGCAAAAACAAGGCGGACTTAAAACCAGTCCATCAACCGTGTATGAAAGAACAATTGATTTGTTTGACGACACAGACACATAAAACATGAAATTCCACCCATCATGAAGCCGTCGTACTTTTCAAATGTCAAACATAACCTTTAAAGCGTCTTCAGAAGTTATGACGTCACATTCTGTACTCGCCAACGGCCTACGCTCCGGCGCGCGAGTCTCCAAACAAAACAAACGCATTATTCAATCCCAGCGTCCTGTATCGGTTGCTCATCGCCCATTTCACACCTATTGAGCAATGACAAACGTGAGCCGAACCAACGGCCCGTGTCCACGCGAACACCGACTGTATGTACTTAGCAAAAAGTCGAAAATCTCTTATGAGAGAACGAGCAAAAAGGAGTAATTGTTATGATGATACATTATTTAAAATTATTGGGTTGAGTGTAGTTAGTTACTTTTGAAATTTTACACGTACACTGTAAGTAGTGAGCTTTTGTACACCGAATGGTTAAGAGGCGATTTTTTGTTTCGTCTTTGAAGCACCGAAGATACTGTTTTTTGTAGATACTTATCAATATTGGGTAAGCATTCTAAGCATTTAGTTTATAGGATATTTAGAGAGGTTTGTCATTTCTAGATTAGGTTTAGTCATTACCTAGGTATTAACTTTAGTTACCCCGATATAAATTGTAGAGTACAGCAAAAGTAGTGTTTTTGCTCATAGATATCTCATTACAAAAGAAAGAAATGGACCTATAAATGATAATGAGTCTTATCTCCTCAATAGATCCCAGATCGTCATGATTCGAGGTTTCACGTCTGCCGCTCAGCTAGTACCATCTGGATTGCCTCAAGGCTCTCATCTCGGACCCCTGTTCTTTTTAGTGTTTGTTAATGACTTGTGTTCCACCGTCACATTAAAATTTCTATTAATGTTTGCTGATGACTTTCAGCTGTATAGGGTGATTCGAGATCACGAAAACACAATAGCACTGTAAAATAATATAGTATTAGAAAATGGTGTGCTCAAAACAAAATGGTACTTAACACTTCTAAATGCTACCACATGAAATTCACGAGAAAGCAAGATCCTCTTCCTGCTGTTTATCACATTGGCAGTAGGTACCCCAATAAGTGAAGTTTCGAGCATGCGTGACCTGGGTGTTATAGTAGACACGAAAATGGACTTCCGTGAGCATTTGACTCCATTACAAAAAAGGGAGCTCGTTTGGCAGGATTTGTTATATAAAAAAAAACCATTTTTTTAAAGACTTTGATTTCCTTATTATTATTTTTAATTGTTACGTTCGGTCTCTCCTAGAATTCCAATATGGAGTCCCTCATACGCTGTGCATATACACCGATTGGAAAGACTACAAAAACAATGTCTGTACCACCTATCTTATGCTGACAACCTATGCTGCAGTCTAACTTCCTATGAATCTAGACTAGTGCATTTTAAAATGGCCTCATTGGAAAGCAGGCGGAAAGTCGCTGATTTAGTGTTTCTTGACTGCCCTGAGTTACTCTGTAAAATCAATCTTACTGTGCCACGTTCATACAGTCGTCTCCATAACAGAAGAACGTTCAATCTTCCTTCTTGTCGCACAAATTACGCTTACTACTCTCTGTTAAATGGAATGTGTTCAGCTTATAATAGAATATGTCATGATGTTGACATATTCAGCGCATCCATTAACTCTATAAAAAGTGTATTATTTCAAAATCTTCAATTGTATTCCATAATTTATATGTAAGTATTTTGTCTTAAAAATGTAACTAGTTTTGTAATTTTAAATATTAGTCATGTATTTTATTATTGTCTCTATAAAAATGAGTTTAAAATTATTATTTAGCATGTAGTGTTCACCTCAAGAAGGTCGCACACTGTTTTTTGTCAATTTTTGTTAAGGAAGCCTTGAGTCCAGTTTGGTGAACAATTAATTAAAAAAAAATAACGTGGTCAAAAATATTGAACAAATTAATTACCTGTAAGTTAGTTTTACTAGTCCGGACAAAGGAAAGATAAAATCAGAGCATCCAAAAACTTTAATGCTTTTAAAGCTTTCATTACTTACCTATCCTATTAAGTACATCCTGTAAAAAAAGTTACAGATTATAATGTGAACATACAAATTAAGAGCATTGATCGCGTTCGTGCGACTGAAGTAGACACTGAATGGCTTCGTTCATACGACCGAGCCACACGGATGCTCATTTGTTTGTTTTCGTCCCTTAACACAAGTTTACGTCACTAGACGTCGCAAATAAGAGTTTTTCAATTACACCGCTTCCTGCGGGCTAAACAAATGAATGTAGATAGGTACCTATGTGACGTCGTCGCGTTCGGCCCGCTTAATAAGCTGCGCGTTCCTTTTGCTATTCCTCCCATTTCACTTTAGCTGCACTCTTTTGTTTATTTGGGCGTACGTTGGCGATTGGTCAGCGATCGGAGTGATGGCTTTTTTGCACTATGACATGTTTGATTAGTCAAAAAGAATTTGTAAAAGGTTAATTTTTTTTCGTTATTTATCCGTTTACAATCTATTTACTCTTGCTATTTAGTAAAATCAAGCGAACAATCAAGCAAAAAGCTTCGCTTATTTGACAACATATGAAAAAACTATAAATTTTCAGGACTTATTAATAGCTAATTGGAAAAATCAACTAGGTCCTAACTAAGTATTCTTAGAAACAGCTTACACAAATACGTATCGTATTTCTAGTAGCCCCTTCTTTTTTTATGCACGCAGCTCGTTGCGTACTAATTATTTTCGCTACACAATTAACCGCTGCACCGTATTATTTAATGACAACGAACGAACGAACGAATATGAAAATGCGTGCATTTGCCAAACGCATCGCGCCGTGTCGTGCGTACGCGCAGCTGCGTGCGCGCGTGTGCGTGCGTAAGCGGCCTGTGATTGGTGCAATTAGCGCGGAGGGGCGGGCACCGGCGCGACATCTCCGCCTTGACGCACACCGCTGCGGCGCAGCACGAAAATGTTAGCAGCTAATTATTTGTGCTGCACAAAAGTCTGTTATAAAGTAAGAGGGTTGACGCTCGACTTTTATTTTATTTATTTAT
Organism: Scoparia ambigualis; assembly: GCA_963921215.1. NCBI lineage: Eukaryota > Metazoa > Arthropoda > Insecta > Lepidoptera > Crambidae > Scoparia > Scoparia ambigualis. The sequence continues at coordinate 29,394,374 of OY992506.1, forward strand.
TTATTGTTTTAGGATAGCTAACAGCTTATAAAAAGTAATTAATTACAAAAATAGAAACAAAAAGCTGTTGATAAGCTACCACATATAGACATCAAAAAGATTCTTAACCATAAAAACAATAATCGGTTTCACAGTCTTCTTAATTACCTAATTTTAAAATTTCTATGGAAGTACTTTATGAAATTTTTAAATAACTTAAACATGTATTCTTATGTAACATTATCAGCGACTTCAATTATTACCTTTCGTATACTATTAATAGTTAATTTTATTCTATCTTTATAAGTTTCAATGTACGGTAGAAGTTTATATGTCTGGCACTGTTCACGCTTCTGATGGAAGCGCAACATAAAGATGTTTGAAGAAACCAACGCTTGGAAGGAGGTATTTCTAGATAACTTTATTGCGGTATCTACGACGTAACGTTAATGTGAAGTTATTTTAATTATTTCGTGTAAACCATTTAATGTTGCTACAAAAGTTTGTGCAATTAGCCGGCCGCGCGTGCACTCGCAACGACAAGTGTTAACTTTAATTGCGAATATAATATTTTGAACATGCGTAACACATAACTGTTACATTCATTTTAATTAACAATTACAAATAGAGTTGCCTTATTTGGACAGGAAACAGCTTGTATGTCGTAAAAATGAAGCTACACAAAATACTGCAAACTGGTTTAGTTTATTATACCATTGCAAGTTTTTATTAATCGAAAATAAGAATAACATGAATAAAAAGGCAATGGCTCAACCCTACCTGGAAGCTTTATGTAAAATTTTTGGAATTTTTATATATAGGTACCTAACATACAGTTGTGGTCATATAGTTAGAAACGGGTAGTATTCAATTCAATTTTATAAAACCTTGTTCAAAAAACTTTGAACTGATTTATTATCAATTACTTTTAACTACGTAAAAATGTACTAAGTATCATGACTAAAGTTCCAACTCAGAATATTGTATACAAATCAAATAAACTTATCTTAACTTGACAAGACATGTTTTTGCAATGTACTGGCCGCTGGACAAATAATAGGAACGCAATTTTATAAAATTTAAAAAACATTCTTTTATGCTTATAATTTAGGAGTGTTTTGGCGCCTTTTTTCAAGTCTACAACTACAAGTTGTTAAATATTTATTTAAATTATTTATTACTATGGGAAAGCAAAAAAGTTGTGATTCTTCGACAAGAAAAAATATAATTGCACTTTATGAACGTGATTGGTCTTACAAAAAGATTGCTGATCATATAAAATGTTCAAAAACTAATTTTTTTAACGCCTACCAATAACGTATCTCGAAATTCTAAATCTCAGAAAACATATCGTTTTCCGAGATTTAGGATTTTGAGAGCATTCATGATTGTTCGGGCTGCATACCCCTTTAGGAGCTCAGAAACGATAATAAGGGAAGTTTTTGGCAGCAGGCAAGGAGTATCCGCACGTACAATTCGTAGACGATTAAATGATGCAAAATTATTTGGAAGAATCGCACGGAAAGTACCGCTCGTCAACGGGCAGCACCGACGAGCGTGACTGGATTTCGCTCGAAAGTATGGCAGCTGGACGGAAAATCAATGGAAAAATGTATTATTTTCGGATGAGTCAAAGATATATAGACTGAGTTCTGATGGTAAACTGCTCAGAACAATATGCTTTAGTTATTGTTCTGAGATAAACTGTATGTGCGACGTCTTGCAAAGCAAGCGTTAAATAAATAAGTGCACCACAAAACAAGTAAAGCATGGAGGAGGAAACATTAAAGTTTGGGGATGTTTCTCTGGATATGGTGTGAGCCCCGTGAAAAAATTTGAAGGTAATCTAGATCAATTTAAATATAAGAACATTTTGGAAGAAACAATGCTTCCTTACGGTGAGGACACGTTACCAATGACCTGGATATTTCAATTTGATATAATGACCCCAAACACTGCCCATTCCGATAAAAATTTTTTGGGAAGCAATTACTTACGATGCTAGACTAGTCTGCAAATAGCCCAGATCTTTTTTTTTTTTTTTTATTGGCAACGGGTAAGCGCTTGGCCTTCATCTCACCTGATGGTAAGTGACGATAAGGCCGAAGGTGGAAGCGCGCTTCACCCGGAATCCTCAACCACTGAGGAACTGGCTATCTTATCTCAAACTGCCGGAACACAACAATGCTATAAACATCGTTGTTATGGCGACAGACTTAGATAAGATGGTGGTAGCTAGCCAGGCGGACTTAACAGCCCTACCACCAACCAAACCGAGCACACAAAGATGTACCCCCCGCTGGGAATCGAACCCGGGACCTCTGGGTCTGAAACAGGTAGCTTAGCCACTAGACCACAGAGGCGGTTAAAAAATCCCATTGAAAATTTGTGGCGTGAAGTGAAGAGGAGCTATCCGCTAAAAGAACAAGTAATCTAAACGAGCTTTACCATGCGTTTGTGGAATCGTGGAACGCCATTTCTATTGAAACTTGCCAAACTTTAACTTGCAAGCAATGGTTATCCTACCAAATAGAAATTTTTATTTTTAAACTACTGTGACGTGTTGCGTAGCGACTCTAAAAGAATACTACCACCCCCTCTCTTCCCTTGGGTGTCGTTACTACAGGTGATACCTCCTACATTTACGTTATTCATCATCATCAGCCTATTAGCGTCCCACTACTGGGCACAGGCCTCCCACGTGGACAATAGCACACATGGGGATATTGGGCCATAACCCACCACGCTGGCCCAATGCGGGTTGGTGGGTTTTAACGACTGTCATCTTACGACAACAACCGGGACCAACGGCTTAACGTGCCTTCCGAAGCACGAAGGAGCTCGAGATGTTTTTTTATTAATTTGGTCACCCATCCAGTGACCCGGCATTGAGAAAGAGGCTTAGCGAGCAAGATCGCAAGCCGAACGCGCTAGCCGCTGCGCCATCGAGCTCCTCAACGACTACGTTATTCAATTCATTAAATTTAATTGTTCTTTAATTTAATAATATTTGTTTCAGTTGGTGTTCTTAATTATTTGTCCAGTGATTAAACGTAAATTATTACAACATGAGTTATCGAACTTTTTATTACATAAAAATAATTTAAAATGTCATAATGGTTTATTATAAGTCGGGTAGTAGGTGAGTATGTTAGTGACGTGAGCAGTTTATGACATTAATAAATAATAAAAAAATTGATTATTAAATTATTTATTCACAATAGATTTTATACATTGTTTTCGGTACGAGCCGTTCTTAGTTCTATGACCACAACTGTACTTATATAAAAATTATATAATCTTTTTATGTTTCGTTAGCATTGTGAATGTAAAAATAACAAATCAAAAATATTAGGTATCTTCTAATGAAGCACAAAATAACAATAGAAAAATAATATTTATTTATGATATACTGTCCTAATATGAGATATATCATATCCCAGTCATCACTTAGACGATGTAGTATCTATATACAGATGGGTATACTTACTAACTCAGTACGAACGCGTTGGTGCGGAAATGGAATATTGCCGCGCGTCGCAACTTTCCAGACGCATTTCGGCGGCGCGATACACACAGAACGCTGAAACGCGGCCAATACGGTGTCTAATCTGCACGACCGCTTTTCCAATTGGATAATTAATTTTCACTGCGCCGTAGAATGTTTTAATTACCTTTCTAATGTGTTTACTGAAATTTTGTAACGTAACATATTTGTACTTACGCAATAAAATGTATCATTAGTCTATAACCGTCCCACTGTTGGGCTTACACTTTCCCACAAGTTACAGCACATCGGAAGAGGCCTTAGACCCGTATTCACGAAAATTACTTGTCTAAGCAAAGTAGAAATGCTATGCGAAGTAAGATATTTCTCAGTGCGTTTCGTATTACAAGCCTGGCTACCTTGACTATGCGTTCATTTTAAGGGACGTATAGCGCCGGTGGCCACTCAAGTACTGTTTATGAATAGGTTTTTGAGACCCTGTGCGTCCGAGCGCACTGTGAGACCTCATAGTAATGTTTGTGAATACGGGTGTTAAACATTACACGGCCCCATACGACTGTCACCTTACAACAACCGGGACTAATGGCTTAAACTGCTGTCTGAAGCACGAAGGAGTCACAGACTGATTCATTTTGTCACCCTACAAAGCGAAAGTTGCCTAACATTCAAGATCGCTACTATAACGGTAGGTATATATGTACTGTGCCAACAAGCTCGCGAACGAATAAAAGGTACTTATATTCAATTATTTTCAATCTACATAAATCAGAGGTCGTGCCAACCCTACTGTTCACGATAAAATCATATTTAAATCGGGAACCAAATTGGCTAATAACGTAAAATAATTGCGAGCAACAAAGTGCCGCAATTAAAACATCCTTTGGTTGCGACACGTGAAGGGGAACAGGTGATTGTCTTAGAGGCGCAGTGCGTTGCGTCACGATTTTTTTTCCAACAAACGTTTCCTCTTTAATGTGGCCGCCTGTTAAATGTATTGTGACGGCTAATAAACGCCCGCTCTAATGAATAACGGGCCAGTTTGACTTAATTAATCGTGAAGTGCTTCTGCGAGCGGCTACTTTCGATTTTTCCATACTCACGACTATAAAGCTCGGCGAAGAGTCTCTTTCAAAATATCATTACGTGTGCACCGTGTAGATAGCACACAGATGTAGGCAACTGTAACAATGACCTCTTTTACTTATAACGAAATTAAAAATAAAAATGTTACGCCAATACCATTTCCAACCGGCGGATTTTACAATGACAAACAATGCGAACATCAATATATTTTATTAGTTCTAATTGAAGCCGACACGATGGGAAATAATTATTGCACTGAACCGATTACCAGTCACGATAGCGACTGCATACGTTCATTGTATCGATTAAGTGGCGAACTGGCAACTAGTTCCGTTTTATGGAAACGCGGTCCGCGAGTTACAATTACAAATATCGATTGCGCCGACCCACCAACCGCCACGTAGGACGGCGAACGTTTAGTTTTATTGGCGTTCTTTGCCGCGGTACCAACTCTGCCCCACAACGCTATCGATCGACATTGCCTCAAGCAAGACGAGTTGACCTAATTAGTTAACTTCTTAATTGCCGAACGTTAGACGAACGTACTCTGGAGCGAACGGTCGATTTTCCATCCCGTTTAATAATCCGAGCTAATTAACATTCGAAATTGCCTACGTCATGACAATGTACTCGGTGCTGCGCGCGAGTTCCCAGCGGTTTTTTTTCTAATCGGTCATTATTAGAGCCGACATAAAAAGAGGTCCCCGGTAGAGCGCGCTCGAGTGCACCGACGCCCGTTCACTAAAGAACTAATGTATTCATTTTGCTTTTGTATCTTTCGCGTGATTAACTTTGATTGATTGCATCCAAATATTGATATTTGATATTAAAATCTGGCGACCCGTCCACTGTGTGAGGGAGACGGATTCCAATGACAATCAGTGAGATCGGCTGTTAGTTTTTTTTTGAGGTATTGGCATTACATTGGGCATTGAACTGTAACGTATTTACAATAACTTTATTTGTGAAAATAACTAGCTAGTTGACTGTTGAGTTTTTTTTTAAACATACAGGTTAAATGTTATAAAAATGATTTTTATTTACTTCACGATTGTACCCGCAAAGTCGTCTATGGCCACATATTATTTACAGTGATTTAATTATTGTCTCTGTCCAATTTGGTGGAGTTTGGTGAGGGTCTAAGGGTCTTTCCAGTCGATCGCTCGCCTGAAGGTGATGCGCACCGAGCTTGATGGATGAACCGGCCGCGGCGCAGGCATGCGGCCGCCGCATCATTCCGTGTACCCAAATACCAACTTAATATCACCACTAATTAAATTAAAACAAGACAACTCACACACTTATGGCGATAACAATACAGTCCACATTACCGTGATAGCTAACAGGCGAATTACAAACGTCACGCAGCATCTAACCTAGTGTAGATGAGTCGGTGGTTTTGTCACGATTTGTCATACATCGAGATGCGGTTAAGGAATGGCTAAAGCTTCAGCCTAAGCAGAAGTTATGACAAAAATGTCGTGGGAACGGCCATTGAACCGCGCGTCGTGCTCCGCTTTTAATTAATCGCTCGTTTGAGACGCTATCATATAAAAAGTTACGTACAAAACAACTATGACACGCTACCTTCGTTATTATAGAATGCTTCCAGCCGTTCGATATTCAAATTAGTATATCGGAAACATAGTTGACTAATGTACTTTGCGGTGTAATGAGGTTTATTAAAAAAAACAACAACGTGAAACATACGAATTTGTTTTGGTAAGTAATTATTTCCATTAAGTGGTCGGTAAATTGTCTGGCGACCGACGTGAACATGGAAAATTGGTGCGAGCCGTTTCGTGGCGGATTGTCGTTAGCGGCACTACAAATAGCTAAACCGCTATAGGGAACAACCAATTTATATTTTCATTAGCACACACACATTTTTTAGTTTAAAAATCCAGGACGGAGGGCGTCCGCGGCCCGCGAAGCCTATTTTCGCAGCACATTACCGAGAATGAATGATTTCCTGGGCCGCCATGATTTATGGCCACACTACCGCATAGGCTACCGTCTACCGAGTACTCGGAGCTACGAGTATTACTATACCGCCCGTGAAGAATGGACACCCCTTTGTATAAAGAAATTGTTGCATTTGTCATTCTTTGTTGCCTCCTTGATAGCCATCGGTTCGGTTTGTGGTGTTATCTAACCTCATCTGCTTCTGTGAAGGGCACGTATTTGTCTGTTTTGTAATGGCCATTTGTTTTGACGACGCTGAGGAAGAAGTGGCCGCTGTTGAAAAATCGTTTGTAATCAAAATCAGTTATTAGTTAATAGATTTAGGTAGGATTTTTTTTCTAAATATGAATAATAATGGATATGAATCGGATACATGTTGTTTCCGCCTTCTGTCTTCTTCTGACTTCTGAAGTTGTCATTTGAAGCGCCTGAGACTGCAACGCTAAAGACTTGTAGAATACCTTATTAATTCATGAGGTCGAAAACAGTTTTATAGATAAATAGATAGATAGATAATACTTTTATTGTAACATAATAACACAAACATTTACAATGCATTTACATAAAAAAGAAAAAAAAAGTAAAATAATGTTACAATTTGGCGGTCTTATCGCTTAAAGCGATTTCTGCCAGACAACCAGTCGGATGGAGAGAACTAATATACTCTAATATCGGAGGTGCAAACATTGAAAACATACTTAGTTACACAATTAAAAGCAAAAAATAAAAATAATAACATTGTAAAATAAATAAATAATAAAATATATACGTCATCATCAGCCTAAAACATCCCACTGTTGAGCACAGGCCTTCCTACATGGACTGCAGCACTGGCATGTATCATGACAACAACCAGTCAACCACCGGCTTTACGTGCCTTCCAAAGCAGGAGGAGCTCCAGATACTTTTAATTTGGTCACCCATCCATGACCCGGCATTGCAAAAGTTGCTTAACTGGCCAGATCGCAAACCGAACGCCGCGCTATAGAAATTTAAACGTAAAACAAGTTAAACAACTAAACAAGCTGTCTGTTATGTAATGTCGATTGTGCCAATTCTCCTTGTCCGGCTCAACTATATGTAATTTTATCCCAAAAGTAGAGCCAATTTAACTTATATGGTAAATTGGCTTCTTCCATCAAGCCTAGCATTAACCGCTGAAAGCTAGGTACGCTGATTATTGTCATGCCATTACAATGACATGGAGTGACAGATATTTGGACGTGCCGTGACAAACTTGAACCCGTAATCAGTTATTTTTAAATAATATATTATCTATCACATTTGCAGTTTATCAAAATATCTTATCTGAATTATTTTGCGTTTCCGCTACCTACTTAAAATATAAATATATATTTTAATAAGTACCCAGATATAAAAAGCACGTGATTTAATTAAAATTTTATAATCTATTTTTAAATGATATTATATTTTAAGGTTAAGTGCAATTTCATTTATTCAATATCTATCAATTGTAGAGATTACTTGAAATTGATTTCAATTAAAGACACCTTTGGCCAGCATTAGGAATTTAGGTAAGGAATAATGCTTATGCTTAACTATTTTTATTACACAAACAGAACCTACATTTTAAAAATATTTTATCTTTTGGTTTTACAGGCGGAAATCTTATTTTATTAAGTATTAATAATACTCTATCGCGATTTATAAGTTTTATCTGAAGATTTAAATATTTGACCATATCGAATACCTATCTTCGAGGAATTATAATTCCTATTTGCAGACAGCAGGCAGGCAGATTTTAAGACAGCTAAAATAGTCAAGGAATTGTAATTCCTATATAATTCAAATACTATTTTAACCCTACTTTGAGGAATTAAAATTTTCTCAAAGTAGGGTTAAGACAGTTTTTTTAGGAAAATTTCGTTTCGTAGTTAATGATATTGCAGGTTACTTAGGTTATACAATTTTAGTATTCATCTAAGTTTAATGCGAATATAAAACTGAATAAATCTTTAACATATTTTATTTCTTGGCAATGAAGTAAAGCTTCATGCAGTCTGCAGAATTTTGTTTTATTTTCTACTATTTGTGTTTGGTCGGATATTAATGTGAAATAATGGTGGATTATTAACCGTTAAGTGTTAAACAAAAAAGTGCAACATCACTTTTCAAATTCTCTCAATATGTCCGTGTGAGATCTCAGTAAAGCGACATCTTTACTGAGACTCAAGGAATTGTTTCCTTGAATTATTTTTAAAACCCTTTCAACTAACTATGCAAACTATCGAAGTAATGTAAAGGACAATGCTCACCTTGTATGGAAAATTAACCCAGGCCCGGGTAAAAATAAATAAATAAATAAATATAAATCCCGATACATATCACCCGGCGCTTGTTTCATCGCGGTGGCACGAAATTTTTAATCTTGTAAATTTCGTTAGTTTTTAAAGTTATCTGCCAGATATTAAACAAGAATACATACATTATCAAAAACATTAATCACCGCAAGATTTTTTTTTAAACTTAAAGATAAAATATCCACGGAAATTAAGATTTTAATAGACCTGTTGAAATTCACCCATGAATTAATGCCATTATTACTACTACCAAGTGGCTGCTGTCATCAAAGAAAATAAACACAATAGTAGTTACATGAATCATTTTTTAATAAAACATTATTCGTTTTCTAAATCTAAGATTACACTGTCCAATGTGTAAGATTGTTTAATAACAGGGTTTGATAAATAAATAGATAATAAATATTTGATATTATAAAGTAAATATCACATCACACTTAATATTCTAAATGTGAAAGTAACGATGGTTGGATATTTTAATGTTTGGATGTTTCACGCCTCAATGGTTAAACCGATTTGAATGAAACTTAGTAGGTAGGTAGATAGACAAAGTCCTGGATTAACATATTATTATAGGCCATTTATTTCCAGAATAAATACATCATCATCATCATCACCAGCCTGAAGACGTCCACTGCTGAACATAGGCCTTCCCCTTTGACCTCCATCCTGACCGACAACTCGCCACTCGCATCCACCGGTTGCCTGCGACTCTCACGATGTCGTCGGTCCACCTAGTGGGAGGCCTACCAACACTGCGTCTTCCAGTGCGTGGTCTCCACTCGAGAACCTTTCTTCCCCAACGGTTGTCGGTTCGTCGAGCGATGTGGCCTGCCCATTGCCACTTCAGCTTGCAAATCTTACGAGCTATGTCGGCAACTCCGGTTCTTTGGCGAATATCCTCGTTTCGGATTCTATCGCGCAAAGAAACTCCGAGCATAGCTCTCTCCATTGCTCGCTGTGTGACTCTGAGCTTTTCTAAAAGGCCAACAGTTAAGGACCACGTTTCGGTGCCATATGTCATCACCGGCAACACACATTGGTTAAAGACCTTTGTCTTTAGGCACTGCGGAATCTTCGATGCAAAGATATCTCGTAATTTCCCGAACGCTGCCCATCCGAGTTGGATTCTCCGGGCGACCTCTTTGTCGAGGTTGGACCTACCTAACTGGACAATCTGTCCTAAGTAGGTGTAGTGGTCGACAACTTCGATAGTATCGCTCCCAACAATTACCGGTACGGGTTCAACATGGACATTCGACATGATCTTCGTCTTGTCCATGTTCATTTTAAGACCCACCTGTTGGGATACGATATTGAGGTCGCTGAGCATGGTGTTGAGGTTCTCCAGCGACTCCGCCATTATGACTATATCATCGGCAAAACGAAGGTGAGTGATGTATTCGCCATTAATGTTGATGCCGAATCCGTTCCAATTCAAGAGCTTGAAAACGTCCTCCAACGCATTTGTGAACAGTTTCGGAGATATGACGTCTCCCTGTCTCACACCTTTCTGCAATTGGATTGGTTTCGTACTCTCGTCTTGTAATCGGATCGACATAGTAGCGTTTCTATACAAACATTTCAACACTTCGATATACCTATAGTCGATATGGCAACGCTGGAGGGACTGCAACACAGCCCAGGTTTCGATAGAATCGAAGGCTTTCTCATAGTCCACAAACGCTAAACATAAGGGCCGATTATACTCCTCAGTCTTCTGTATAATCTGGCGGAGCGTATGTATGTGGTCTATGGTACTAAAGCCTTTTCGGAAACCGGCTTGTTCGGGAGGCTGGAAGTCGTCAAACCTGCGTTCGAGACGGTTCGTAATGACTCTCGAAAACAGCTTGTACACATGGCTCAGGAGTGAGATGGGTCTATAATTCTTCAATAAGGTGTTATCGCCTTTCTTGAAGAAGAGCACCACCGCACTCCTGTGCCATGCTTCTGGCGTAGTACCTTCGAGCATGACGGAATTAAACAACTTCTGGAGGACTACGAGTATCGGTTTTCCACCCGCTCGCAGAAGTTCAGTGGTAATTCCGTCATCACCCGGCGCCTTGTTGTTTTTAAGCTGTTTAAGAGCCATACTAATCTCATACAGGCTGATGTCAGGGATATCTTCGGTATAGTGTCGGGTTAACTTAGCTCTGGTGTCCTGAGCTGTACAACGTGAATAAATACACGGCAACGGAAATGCAAGCGGAAGCTAGTTCGATATAAGTATCCAATCCTTTGATTAAAACCCCTGCAAAACATCGAGTAACAATTTTTATCTCATTTTAAATAGGGTTTCAATGATGTCCGTAGGTTTGTAGTAATTACTTACTCACTTGTAAACACCCATATTAGCGATTTAATGATACTTTTACTAAAACATATAATATAAACCCTGCAAAATTTCAAATACCAATTTCACAGTTTTAGAAAAATATTTTAATTATTCCAACTATGCAGTATTTGTTTTTCAATTTATAATCTGAGATACATTTAATTTCCGACGGGCCTGGGTTTTTTGGAGCATTGTCCATTACTACGATGAAATTACTCGCAAGTGCAAACAAGGCGTTAGTGTCTTAAGCTCGCGTTGTATACTTATGTTGGCGGTGACAGCTATCGATGATCGAAAGTTCAATTTACGATGTACTAGTATAGCTCCTGGGTATAGTAGCTTGCGCGTACGCAATAAACAAATCAACTTCTGTACACTCAAGGTCGTATACCTCGACAAACTTGTCGATACCTTATTGGCTGTATAAAGCTGAAAGTTTATATTTGTTATTTTTAAATAAATGACACTTTTAAGTATATTATATAGATAAATATATTCATACATGAGTATTTAATATTTAAAACTCTTGGGACCTATGACATTCGGGGCAGTATTAAATGTTTAAGTATCAATAAAACAATAACTCATGGTATTCATGTAAAAAAATGAAGTATTATTAAAAAAGAGAAGTAAATTGTCTATTTACATCAAAAAAATAAAACTAACTTTTTCCAAACCTAACCATATGATTGCATAAAAAAATGTACAACATTCATACCAGTATCATAACAAGATTGTTCGTTAGCACAACACGAGCTTGCACCTGCAAGCCCTAATAAGCCTAGTTGGATCCTCGCCGGATAATAAGTGGATATAGTTTACGGTTCTGCGCGGGCGCACGCCAAATAACCGTCATCAGTGCTTTGCCACAGGTGCCTTGGTTCTTAGCCGGCTTAGACGTATTCACTGAGTTTGCGATGCGATTTTGTTACTTCACACAACATTCGGAGCTTAGATTCTATATTTATTTCCTTGATTTCGCCATGTGTTCATCATTCATCCTTCATTCTTTGACTTCATCTCTCCTGATGGTAAATGAAGATAAGGTAAATGGTGGAAGCGTACTTCGAACGTTATTCTCACTAGGGAACTAGTTTGGACTTCTCTCACTACTGTAGAGTGGAGGACAGTGCTCAACTGCTACTCACACACACACTTATTAAAACTACATTATTTACATAATTAACTATATATAAATATTAAGTTTGCGTTATACGAGTATTACAATCAAAGCTATTAAAACTTTTTCCTATTTTTGTAATTAATAAACCTGTATCATATGATACGGGGATTGACGACCTCCTTGGTCGAGTGGTTTGTACACCGGTTTTCATGGTGTCGCCATCTCTGAGGTCCCGGGTTCGATCCCCGGTCGGGTCAATTTAGAAATTATTGTTTTTCTGAATTGTCTCGGGTGTGGGTGTTTTCTATGTATAATAAGTATGTATTTAGGTATTTTAAGTATGTTTATCCGTTGTCTAGTAACCATTTAACGAGTTTCTTCGAAGCTTCTCTTGGGCTAGATAATTGGTGTGATTGTAGGAAAGATTTATTTATTTATTTATACAAGTGTAGTGACTCATGGCTACCTGTTGTGAGTACCTAGTTAAAAGTTCACACGAACTCTGTCTTATAGGTAGTTGTACTTCAATAAACTTGCTTACAGTTGCCGACATATCTGTCATAATCATTCTATTCTTATGCAGTGATCTACCTCAAGGTTAACATTAAGTTTTTCAAGCCAAATCAGGCCGCTGACTTGATTTGTTATTACTACTGCAATGTTGTAACTAATAGCGGGCGGACTTAGCAACTGAACAAGTTCTCGAAATGAATTCTCATCAAAGTTTCTTCACGTGCCTTCTGAAAGACGATGGGAAATCAAAACAAAGTGTTTGGTCACATATATTTCATTTAAGCCCAAGGTAACTTTACAGCAGTATACTTTTGTAAACAAAATATTATGCGGAGTTTAAGACATTATGCTTGTATCCTAGACATATTTAAGTACCCAACTTTTTGTTCGTGATCGAACACCTGTCGTAGAACTTTTGCGAAAGAATCAGAAACAGAAACAAAATAACAGATCGTAAGCAGTAAAGGGCTCACAATAGCGGACCTCCTTACTTACCTTAATAACAATACATCATTATTATACATATATCCACGTATAGTCGTGCTATAACCAGCTGCCGTGGTCATATCGATCACCGGCACTATGAGCGTCGATAGCATGATCTGTCAGCGTAGAGCAATAGCACTGATTAAAATGTCCTCAATGTAATAATGCTCCAACTGATTTATTATATTAGATAAGGACGTTACGTTTAAGCCTGTCCTTAAGCTCTGGGCGATAATTAATTTCTTTGAGATAAAGCGGACAACTCTGTTTTTGAGCGAAACAGTTGACATTACTAGGAATTTCTTTACGATAAAGCAGCCTACTCTGTTTTTGAGCGAAAAAGTTGACATTGCTTGGATCGTTAAGTAAAGCCGGTACAAGTCTTATATCAATGTGGTCTTAAGTGATATCGTGTTGATTGCTGAGGTCATTAACAGTATGTTCAGTGGAGTTGTCATTTGTTAGCTTCGATAATGCTTAGTAGTATTCATGTGGTGTCTTTTTGCCAGTTAATTGTAGGTCACAACAATAAACGTCAGGATTAAATTATTCGTTTATGTAAAAGTTTACGCGAGTAGATTTGTTACAAACGCTTTATTTTCATGTAATATTGATATTAAAATTACGTGGCATTTGATACGAATCCACTTCCTTTTATAATCCGGGCAACTGCTCTTCTAATTGAGCTACCAGAAAATTGGTATTCCAGTTGCTACTAAATCCAAATCACCAATTTCGAGTTTTTTTACAAGTAAAGCTTGTTTTTTGTCACTCATTTTCTAGATAGCTTACGTTGTGAAATCAGGTCAAAAACCAAAGTTTTTATTGCGTGTCCCGGGAACATGTATTTGACCTGGACAAAAATAATTTATACTACTATAGGGATAGTGAAGAATAAACTACTAACAAAAACAATATAAAAACTTAAAGTTCTTAACAATTGTACATTTCAAATAGTCCATACTAATTGATATGAAGTAACTTTAAATTAATGCACCATTTTAAATGCAAACATTCATCATGTGAAAGATTACGTACGATAAACACTGTGTGGCATATACATCTACCTAGTGGGGTAATGTATTCAACAAAAACTTTAAATTTATTTATTACCCTCATCGTGACATGTTTCAAAGTTAAGTTTAAGTGCAAACGGTAAGAGCGGACAGAAATTAAACCAACTATGTCTTAAGTCCAGTCTACTAAAGGTCAGTAGATCTCGTTGGTGCAGGGATTAAGTTATACATTGTTGACGAACCGAAACGGATTAGATGGTTGCGTGCGCTGGGACGAACTTAGGGCTTATATACCTAAGTCTGGACGGTCTAAAAAGCTGATATGGTTGCCAATTGATAAGTAAGTGTAGGGAGGTGTGAATGTGCACTTCTAAATGAGTTATTACCGCTCACCGACTTATCATTGTTGGCGAATAATTAGTTTTTATTAAAGCTGATTAGAAGTCTGGAAATTGTATGTAAAATTTACATTTACAGTTGTTTTTTTATACACTTATTAATTTTGTGTTATAGAATTTCTCCTCTATTGCTCAAAGGACGGCAGATCGCGTGTCAGGATAATGTTTTGCTTGGTTAAACTTGAAGTTATTTGAAATAGTTTATTTTTACAAAAATATTTTGTTAATTGAATTTTTTAATGTAAGCGCATGGTATTTACATATTTGAAAAAGTTGTTGTTTTTTGCACTGAATGTACGTACAGTCGATCTCACAGCAAGCGTTAACAGTTTTCAGGTGGTAATTATTCCGTAAGTATACATAATAGTGTCAGTATTTGTTATTTAATATGTTGCAATTCATGTTTAATAAGCTAATGACACTTGTGAAAGAACATATAATATATAAACTTAAAATTAACTACACCTTTTTTAAATGAACGGTGGTGTAGGAACAAATATGAATGATGCATTAATCCTTAAGTCTTTGTAAGTTCAATTTCTGAGCACGTAGGAGTGATTTCGAATAATTTTAACGGTGGGCAGAGAGTGCTTCGTAATCAACTAATTCTCAGAATTGCTTGATACTTTGCGCCATCTAGCGTGGAGGATTGCCTTTTGCCGCCTTCTGGTTGTAATAGGGTTTTCACAAATAGCCAAGTATTGGTATGTAGCACATGCACTTACCACGATTGTCCTTTGAGACTCTAGCGTACTCGTAGATGATGTTGCAAACAGCTGATGTTACTACATTGCAAAAAAGGCTTCCCAACTTTTTAAATGTTTTGGACAGCTTAATGGTGCAGTAGCTAAGGCTAAATTTGCTATATATTGCTTGCCAGCTAAGCCACTTTCGGATTGCCCGCTGACCATATTTAAAAACATCTCAAGCCGTTAGCACCCGTTGGTCCCGGTTGTTATTGTAAGATGGCAGTCGTTAACCCGCCATATTTTCATCCTCCTCTGTGGTCTAGTTGTATCCGCCTCTGTGGTCTAGTGGCTAAGCTACCTGTTTCAGACCCAGAGGTCCCGGGTTCGATTCCCAGCGGGGGGTACATCTTTGTGTGCTCGGTTTGGTTGGTGGTAGGGCTGTTAAGTCCGCCTGGCTAGCTACCACCACCTTATCTAAGTCTGTCGCCATAACAACGATGTTTATAGCATTGTTGTGTTCCGGCAGGTTGAGATAAGATAGCCAGTTCCTCAGTGGTTGAGGATTCCGGGTGAAGCGCGCTTCCACCTTCGGCCTTATCGTCACTTACCATCAAGTGAGATGAAGGCCAAGCGCTTACCCGTTGCCAATAAAAAAATAAAATAAAAAAACCAAGCCTTTGGGCCAGGGTGGTGGGTAATAGCCCAATTTCCCTATGTGCTGTCCATGTGGGAAGGCCTGTGCCATGCAGTGGGTCTATAGGACGATGATGATGATTAAGTTTTCAGACGTACTCAAATATAATCAGGCCTCTACCGATCAGTCCGCTCCTGCGGCCGCGTCCGCGTGTTTTTCTCGATACCGTAATGCGCCGGTCACGAGCGGTTATGCAAGCAGGCTGCCGGCCGGCGCCGTCATTATAGGCATTACTGCGGCGCGCGAGGTCCCAGCCATTGTCAAGATTGCGGGGTCAGCCATACCCCGGAACGTTCAGAAACTTGTAATTTCGCCATTCCTATATCTAGGTAACCCAATAAATCGCTGCTTGTGTACTCGTAAAACAATTTGCGATCATCCTGAAGCTGTTGCTCGGATCGCGTCTAATCATAGACGTCGTGACTCGCGCTCATTAATTATGGTAATGATTATGACTGCATTGTACTATGTCCGATTTCATGATGTATGCGATTGTCATGCGCTCGAAGGAGGTATTTACTGTTGCCAACCTGCCTCGAGGTATTGGATGTGAATTATTAATGTGATATAAGGTTATTGCCTAGATTGTATGTGGAGACTTATCACGTTGCAATAAACAGGTCATATCTGCAAAGATGGCTAACTAAATCTTTATTAGCATTTCCATAGTATTCATCGTATTGTTTTAATCTCAAATAAACTAATCGTAATGACTGAGACACCACGGCTTTTCGGCATTAGGTTCGGTCTTAGAGCATTAATTGGTTTAATGCTTTAAGGGTTCGGTAACATGGGAGTAATAGATTTAGATTTGAAAGAGTTCCAAATATAAGGAATCTCTTTGCTAAGTTGGCGGAAAGTGTGCTCGCTAGCCACTATATGTGGTGGTGTATGTACGTAAAAAATTAAAGCTAGCACTTTATGATCAGACTCAATTCAATTCCGATAGTTTTGATAGTACCACCTACCCTACTTTTATCAATCTAGATTGGATCAGAATACTTATGGCCAATTTCATTAAAGCAAACGTAGCTACAGAATTCATCATTTCATCCTGAATATCGTTCATCCTTCTGCCGATAAAGTTTTTACTGGTTTTTTATTATCAGCAGTAAAATCGTACACACGCCGATCAACCCAAAACAGTCAAATTTTCAAATAAATCAAAAGTCAAATTGATACTGTTCCTTATTCTAAACAATAAAGTGCAAACATTATGTGGTAGGATGAACTGCTGGCATCTGTACCACTGAAGACATAATACGTGAAACCGGTAGTGCCCATTAGCTGTTTCTATCAAACAGCATTTATATGTTATCCGTAAAACAAGTAGCCGTATAGTAGCTATACAACGTGTAAAAAAAAATAAGCAATAAAATTTGAGCAGCCTACATGTTTGATGATAACTGTTTTTTCACAAGTAATAGGTAGCTGAGAAATTTATATGTTTTAGACAAAAAGGAGCTCAAGTTTTTGTTTTAATTAACACAAAAGTGACAAATCGATGATTCCCTGTTTGCTACCTACATTCATTCAACTAGCCTACTTACCATTGTTTAAGAACTTCTGCAACTAATTAAGAAATTACTTACGCCTACAACTTAGAAGAAAATCCGACTGTTCCTAAACAAAAATGTGAAAATAAAATTACCACTCACTCTTGGATTTTTTTTGACACTTTTTTGACAGTAACTGTCAACGTCAAATTAGACAGAATGGAGCATAGATTATGCGATATTGTGCGATAACAATACATAAGATGAACCACAGAACCGAAATAACCAAACTTGTTCATACTAAAGTAGTCTGTAAGTCTATGAAAACACGGTACAAAGTCAAGTGTGTTTTTGTAGGTGCGGTCTCATGCGACCGCTTGGGGTTTGAGGGGTATAGTCGGTATATGGTGATATTTAAGCAGTGAAGTCTTTACAGGGTATATGTGCGCACCCTTAAATTTTATTGCTTATTTTTTTACACGTTGTATAAGTAACCGTGTGGCGTAGCGGTGAAAGAATACTACCACCCCCTCTCTTCCCTTGGGTGTCGTAAAAGGCGACTAACGAACTAAAGACTGCACATATTACCAACAGCATGGAGCGACGATGGGCTCACCACCTGTCACGCTGAGCACATGTGCAGTCGCTATTTGGTGAAAAGTGGACTACGGTAGAGAACTGCTTTTGCAGTCCTCATTGCCTAGTCTCACTAACCCTTCGGGATAATAGTCGTGATGATATGTATGTAAGCAGCTATATGAATTGACCTTATTTTGTAACGTCTGATATTGAAGACAGCCCGATTTTCTTTTATTCTTTATAGTCTGATTTGGGCCGCACATGACCGACAAACGAAGCGTCAAGTGATATTTTATCACCGCTCCGATAGCATCCGATTAGCGTTATCTGTTGATAAGCTAAGTGAAGTGCCGCGATTTTTCGTCTTCTTGATCTTTATTTGACACTACTGTCAGTATTATCGTTGGAAATAAAGTTATTATTACTTCTTAATGTTAGCTTATTTGGATAGGAACAATGTACATAGGTACGATTTGTTTTACAAACAATTAAAATTACATTTCAAATACCTAAAAATAAATAAATTTTGAAACGTTAATATATTTCTGTGCATTGCAGTGGAAAAAAAAAGACGTTTCAATATACGTAGGTACGTTATCAAGAATTTGTACGCTTGTAGCTAGGGCCTGACGTACAAATTTTCCGCAATCTAGAGCATACATACATTTAGTTAGGTATAATACACCCCGTTTCATATAGACCACCGGAACCCCGTCAAAAATACATTCTAACCTCTAGATACTTAAACGTATCGTAGGGGGTCCACCACAATGACATTTTGACATCATCTTCAATTACTCCGATTGCGTCGCGGGCAGTCGCGGCTAAATCTAGTCCAGTCGAGCTGTCGGTGCACCGTGGTGGAAACCCGCGGTCGGCATGTCAAAGCCGGCGGCCCGTTTGATGTACGAGTAGCAGCAAGTGTAGCGTGGCATACCGTGCGGTCGCAACGGGTGCCTTGCCGGAGACACGAACTTTGTCCTCCGTGGCTGCTGCTCATGAAATTTCTGATTGAAACCTGTTTGGTTCTATATGATTAGTAACTTTTTTTTGTACCGCAAGCAATTCAGACCTGTTTGGTTGTTTGTGTGTGATTAGTATTTTTTTTATAACAGTACCACAGACCGTGGTCTGTGACCAGTACCTACTAAGGCATTCGGGCATACACGGCCCGCCTCATGGTAAGCTGTTACCGTAGCCTAAGGACGTTTTCACACACGTTTCTGACTCAAATTATAATTGTTTATTTGCTATAAATATATTGTTTATTTGCTATAAATGTATGTTGCAATAAATTAGTATGGTAGATCTTAAGCCTATTTACATGTTTTCAACAGCATGCAAACATAACTTACTCCTATCCTATGCATAAAATTTTGAATTATGAACACGTGGATGGTCTTTGTTAATCATTTTATTATTTCTGCGTACTTGGCCTTGGTTTCACCTGATAAGAATATAACAGAAAATTAAATATTACCTACAAAATAATAAATATGAATGATACAAAACGATTGGCTACGCTGATTAAGGCTGATATTTAAGATAGCGGTAAAATTTTGTTTATGTTTAAAATTCTCCATAACATGCTGTAGCATTTTTGTGAGATAAGTTCCGAGTTAAGTGCGCTTCCATCTTTGTTTTTATCATCGCTTAACAACAGATGTGATGAAGGTCAGTGTCAAATGTTTACTTACTGCTAAATACAATTTAAAAAGATTGAAGAAATGTTTCAAAGCTTTGTAATGTAACCAGAGGGCCTACTCTCTAAGCGAATTCGAAACTTCGTTGGCCCGTACTTTGTCACACAATGCACGCGCGCTGCTGTTTTTTTCATGTCTGTGACCCCAGCGGGATAACCCCTTCAGGTCGGCTTCAAATTTCGCCATGATTTAGTTGATATTTTGTTTAAATTTGTTAGCAAATATCAAAATTAGTTGACCAATAGTAATCGAGATATGGCGCCCATATTAAAGGGTATCCCGCTGCTGGGGTCACGCTCGTCAAAATTATTTGCCCTAAAACGAGCTGGAACGAGACACGCTACTGATATAGTTATTGTACTAAGATTTTGTTGATTCAATTACGAATCCATCAGTGAAAATTCCAGGACTCTACATTCTGTAGTTACCGAGTAATCAAATACTTACCTACTTAGTTTTCGTCAACATTCCTCCGAAAAGTAAGTTCTAGTTGAGGTTTAAGAAAGAAAGGCTACATTCATGAAATCTAGGGAAGATTTTGTTGACTCTGAGAGAAAATTTGTGACACAAAAACGAAAACTCTAGCTACAGTACATCCTGAGATATAACGCTAATATGGTTATCCCACTCTCCAAAGTTTATAACTTTTTCATACCAAAAGTACGCGGATAAGCCGACCAAATTAAGTTGATTCCTTAAAAATACCAAGATGGCAGCCATTTTTCTTTGTTTAAGGGCTGATTCCGATGAAACTGGAAACTGGAATTTTCCAGGGCATAATTTAACAAGAAAAATTTAAGATAGCAGCCAATTTCGATGAAATGTTCATTGACATTCAATGACATTATATTCAAATATTGGTACACCTAATTGAAAGTTTAAAACGAGCTGTTGCTGTGATTGTAATTTAAGATTTTTCTAATATAGGATATAACAAATAGGTAATACCCCTCGGAGGGAAGACCGTAATTAAAACTGTTAAACTGATAAACGAAGAAAAATACCTATAAAAACTGTTATTATTATTAGGAACTTAATAGTAAAAATCTATGACGAACTGTGACTGTGATTAAATTTTATTGTTGTTATTAAGCTAACCTAAAGTACATCGAGCATTCGCTGTTTTTAAATTTACTCGAACCACACTTCGTACATGACGTTCGATGATTTGGATTTTAAAACCAACGAGCATTTTGGTGTAAAGTTTCATCGAGCAAAGGCACGAGGGCGGGTGACAGGTGGAAATTAATTATTTATTAGCCAACTTTAATTGGAAACCGCTAAAAGTTTGTCTTTTATTGTATATGTTCATTTGCCACCATCTTCTATTTCTATTTTTCTTTTTTTTCGACATTTAAACCAAGAGTGTACTTAAGGTAAAAAAGAAGTGTGACAGGCTCACTCGCCGTGACGACTTACGTCGAACACAACGTCGAGCATTCGCAAGAACGTTACACTACATGAAAATGTTACAGGGAAACTGAGCATTTGCCTGTATTGTACCATTTGTAAGAACGTTACATTGCACCGTAATGCTCGAGCAAATGCTTTAGTCTATATGTACTCAACTTTATAATACAAATCTATGACGAACTGTTTCCAGCTGAAAACCAGCGCTGGGGATTTCAAATTCTCAGCATTGCTGAGCTGGTCAGCCCTTTCGGCTGTTTTGTTGCTGTTGTAACTGTTTATGTATTTAAAACGCCGAATAAATGCTTACTTTACTTTACTTTACTTTTTTGTGATTTAAGATAAAATTATGCGAAGACTGTTGACAGAACGTGGCTATTTTTTATTTTGTGTTTTATTTTTATTTTTTTACACGTGTGACGTTATGAGGCCTATTACATCTCGACTATGATTTTTGCGTAAAATGGCCAATTTTGGCGTTATGGATCTCAGAAACAAAAATACATTAACAATTTTGACTTATTGAATAGTGTAGAATTGGAATAGTGCGTAGCGACCTTGGTTTTTGTAAATTTTGCTTATCTTTTTAATTAAACCCAAAATTGCACAGAAAGATTTCATAAAATGCGCGAAGGCACTTTTTTGAGCTACTCCATTGATCTACTGTTCTAAACAAATGAAATAAAAAAATAGAATGTTATCCCTTTTATAGTCGTATAGTACGTAGCGGCCTCTGAATTTTTAGATATCATTGATTTTTGTATACTTAAATAAAAATAATTACTTTGCTAAATAAATTTGATCATCTTATTTCAACATGCCATAAAGTATGTGCCATATTCCTGCTCGTCAAATAACTTTGATGAGCGTGACCCCAGCAGCGGGATACCCTTTAACATGGGATATCTCGATTACTATTTTGGTTAACTATAATTTTGATATTTGCTAACAAAGGACATAATTTTTTTACTATGGGGTTTGGTAATAAATTCCAAAGTCTTTAACTTTACGCCAATGTATAAATACTTGAAGAATATATTATTACTAACATATTTATGACCGTATTAATAATTTAAAGACTTCGGTTTTTTTTATAAATTAAAAACCAACATTGATTTCTCCAACATTGATTTCTACTCGAAAATGGCAACATTATATTCGGATTGTGACACTTTATGTTATTAAAAATAAAAAAGAGACGCTTGTTTGACGTTTTATATGTCAATACACATCGTAGACAGATGTCAGACTGTCAGCTGCCAGACGATTCCCGGCTGCGCTTTCGTTGTGGTGTATCGTTGCTAAATACTGTATGTGTGAAAAAGATAACTGTGTTAACGATATCGTTTCTACATTACCATAGACCTCATAGACTTACCTACATAATGACCCTGCGTTCGTTAACATTATAAAACAAACCGGAACTTTCAGTCAGAATCGTACAAAACTTATCAAAATACAGCATTCTTTAACGGAAGTAATTAGAAATCTAAAAAATATACTTACAGAATGATAGCATTTAGTCTCTTATACAATGAAGTATATAAATTGTTGCAGTAATTTTTCTTTTATTTTAGTACCTACCAAAAAAATTATTCCCTTTAAACATAATATCAACTAAATCATGGCGAAATTTGAAGCCGATCCCGCTGGGGTCACAGACATGTTTTTTTCGCTAGCGATTGGCGCAGTGCATGCACACACAGCCGAGTGCGACGATTTGCGGGCAGACGAAGTTTCGGATTCGGTTAGAGAGCGGGGCCTCTTATGTGTCACACAAGATTCTAATTATAAATCATTAGAAAATAATAAATTCATAAAATATGAACTTCCTTCCTGCGCAGTAGTCGGAAACACACCTCCCGGCTTGTTGACTGATACAGAACAATGCCGTCGTTTTATTAAAATGCAATAACAATAAAATTTCGTGTCCGGACATTAGCGATGGTAAGTTATTCTCCAAACGCCACTTAATGAGAAGTGATGGGTTCGTAAGAAAATACGAAATACAGTGCACCACTCTGCCTACAGAGTGCGGCATCTGTATTCAGCGTGCGTGCGCTTGAAAATTTCATGTTTCGTATGCAAAGAAATTTAAAGGCTCTCGCCCGGAACGTGTTTGTGCTATCTTGGTACAGCGACAAGCATCTAGCTTCTAGATGGATTGTTTTATAAAACTTGCTGTGTTGCTAAATAAATAGGAAAAGTTTATGTTAACTAGTACGTCTAAGATTCATTCCGTCGTTTCGTGCAAACAAAACCGTTCTGCGGACTAAAAAAAATATTTAAGTACATAATTCTATATATTCGCATCTCTATCAGAATTACTTTTTCGCTGAAAGACAATTCACGTTGGATGACATGAAAGCAAGTATGAAAATATTGAATTTGGGATAGCCACAAATTCAATAGCCCCATATTACTTCATTTACGTAAGAGATCCTTATCTTTTTAGAGTTTGCTAATCCATGTCATGAAAGACATTCAATTTGGATATTTAAAAAAACATTAATCCCGCTAAAAATCGGAGGGTACGGATATTAATGAAATGGATTAGAATGAAAAATTATCACATTTTCGTAAATAACATTCGTAACGAATACATAGAAACAGTATGATAAAAGAATATTAAAATGAGTGTTACAAATAAACCTATCAAAAAGTTTTATTCAATTACTTACTGATGCAGATTGAGAAATTGTAGGAATGTGATGAACTGATTTCTAAACAAAACACTATTGACAATGCGAATGTCCACCTCGCTCCGTTCTCTCGACGAATTGACTAGTCAAAACATGTCGCTGCCGCGCGGCGCTTGATTCTGCTATTATAACACCTACAAAATCTAAGATTTTACCATTAAAAAGGGTTATCAGATGCAAATCGCCGTAGACGTACTTTTAGCAATAGCTCCAAGGATTTTGGATGGATCGAGATGGGAATAAAACCAAAAGTTGAGGAATTTATCGAGACACGTGTGAGCGTTTGAATTTTGAAAATCAGCTGGTAAGTTTTTTAGGAATTTTAAAAAATGTATAAAAAACGGGGGTGTTTGTTTATTATGTTGTAAATATTTTGGAAAAAACAGACTTAAGAAAAAATGAAAAAAAGCGTCCTAGGGTAAAATTGTTTCGTGATTTTAAAGATAAACTAATAAGTTTATCTACAAAATCGCGAAAAAATTTTGAAAATCGGTTAATAATAATTGTGACCTGTAGGTTTAAGACCCTTTAGATTTGGAATTGTAGAAAAATGGGTATTTCCGTATATAAAAGTGATGTAGCTTCTATGATTATTGACCAATCGTCATGGTAATGGTGTTAAAAGATGCGGATGCAGGCGAGAAGTGCATTCGAGTTGTAATTTAGAAAATCTAAGTGAAGATGAATGAACTTCACTTAACTTCAAATGTTATTCTCTGTGTTGTGGAGTATTATACATTCGTATGTTATAATTCGACTTGTAAGTAATGTAGTTGTGTTATTTTTTTTTTCGTAAATTTTTGTATACATTTTCAATGCTCCGATTCTTGCGGGGACTGCGAAATCTGTCAATTTTTTTGATTACGGATGTCGATGAAGTTTTTGTCGTGAAAATTTAAAAACGGGCTCGGGTTCTGATATAAATGTGTTATTTATTCAATAAAATACTTTATAAAAAGTTCATCTATTAAGCTTTAATATGATATACTTACCAATTTAATATATAAAGTCGAGAATACACAATTAAATATTATAAGATTTGCCAAGGTCTATTTGAAAATAGATATGAATGAGTTTTCACTAACTTTTAATATATTTATTTAGAATATTTATCCAATATTCATGTAATATTGACATCACTACTTCTAGAGTTATTACATTTTTACAAATTATGCTATTAATATGGATTGAATAGTAAATTCATGAGTAAATAACCTGGATATCTTTTTTGCACGAAACTACTGAACGACCCATAAAGTTTATTATAAAGCCGGACCTGCCCAGTAAGTGTTCATCATCATCAGCGTGTAAACGTCACACAACAGGCTTTCCGACATGGACAACAGAAAATAGGAAGAAACGTAACCCACCACGCTGGCCCAATACCTACGGTTTTGTGGGTTATTGTAATAAAGAATGTAGAAGTATGTATGACCTGCGGTAGAAGCACCGCTCATTTTTTAATGAGTTCGCGAGAAGTCTTAGAGACTATACATGTTGTAAGTGCACCCGGTTAGCTAACACCGTCTTCATCTAACCCTATCGCCATTACAACAATATTGACGGCATTGTTGTTTAGAGATAAGATTCTGCTAGTCAATTCTTAAAAGGTGAAGTGTGATTCCACCTTCTGTCATTTATTCCGCTTATCTACCATCATACGAGATGAAGGCAAACCTCTTGCCCGTTGTAAAACAAAAATGAAACAAATACTAAATTTCTACATCCTTTTTGTGTTCAAAGCGTTTTCAATTCATTGACTAAATAGAATTTTATTAATTACGAGTGGCGAAGCAAAAACTAATGTCATAATTAATCGGTGACCGTCCTCGTCAATAATTACGATCAATACCAAAATTTGTAAGCGCGCAGCATCCGAATGTACAATTCCAATGTATGCGCCGGCCTGGCCACAATGTATTCCCGAGACTTTATACATTCCACATGAATATTCCTTGGTGCTTGCTCTGCCGGTGGTGTGTATTCCACCAGAAAAACAACCAATTGGCAACCGCACAAACAACTCAATACCTACCTCAGTTCATAACATTGAACAATGGAGTGATTTACACAAAATATAAATTGCTTAGCATAATTAACGACGCGCGCCCAATTTATTTGGAATTCTTGAATTTAATGTTTGCCACTACCTACTTTTTATTAGCAGTAAAATGTGTTGTGATTTGCCGATTCCGTTGTTTATGATGTAAGCGTTATGTTTGATTGTTTTGAGCCGGTGTGTTTAACGCTTCCTTCTTCCGCCTTATATCTTGGACGGCCCAAGGCAATATTCGCCCAATTCTTCATGAACAAGTCTAGCTATTCGACTCTACAGTTGCCTGATGCATTGCCTTTTTTTTCTTTGGTACCACTTGGTTGCTTTAGACTATTACAAGCTCTATTAAGCTTTTAAGTCGAAAGGCCTACGTCAATGACTAGCGATTGAAAGCACAGAATATTTGCTTTCTAAAAATGCACTATCCTTCGTCAGTGGTTTCTTTCATTAACGATTGTACCAAACCCACCAATTCGCATTGGTTCAGTTGGACACACCTTAGTCCGATTGTAAGCAGAAATTCGGAACATTATGATGATGTTTCCTATACGCGATGCATGCTGCAATAAGAAATGGTTGTCGACTGTTTTTTGGTCACGTGTCTATCTGTGTGTTTTTTTTGTCTAGCTCTACGAGTCATACGAGCGTGTAAGCGATCAGAGCGCGCCCAGTAATCCGAGACACCCACGGCTGTAGCTCTAATCCCATCCCAACCGCAGTCGGCGATAATGGGCCCCTCCCATGTGGTAAACATCCCAATTGGTATCATTATTACATACTATACTAGGTTTACAATTATTTCGGCATCAATGTAAGGCAATACAGATTTTTTGTTTCGAATCCTAAACCTTTTCTTCTTATTTTGTAATTGTGCTATGAAAATTTGCTTGCTTAATGTTACTTTATCTTATTGTCTGATGATCTGATAGATCAATAGGTCAAGGATCATAAGACCGCCGGCGATCGGGAAACAATTTATTTTTAATTGTGTCTGGTTTTACGATCCTCAAGGGGTTTACATTTGGAACTGGCCCATGAAAAATTATGGAAATAAGTATCAACGGAAATTATCTGCTTTTTACTAGTCACAAAATGGAAATTAGGTTCGAGAATAATGACAAATTCATAGTTAAGTTTCATTATTAGTTGATTTCTGATTATGTGTGCTGCGATGCGACACCTGGAAATGTTGATGTATAACAATACTTGCCAAAAACAAGAAAATTAAATAATTTTATATGAAGTTTCTCCTACTTTGTTAAGCTGATGTACGCTTTTATTTTAAAAAAACAGACGTTGTCACAATTTAGATTTTACTAACGGGAATGGACCGACGACAACTCACACCACTTTTATAATCGTGTCATACGTTGTATAAGTGACAACTGGTAGTGGATTACAAAGGTGCTTCTAATTGTTAGAGTATACTTTATAAAATAATACGAAACTAAACTGTTAAAGTAGGTATTAAAAACCAAATGATGTACCTACTCGTATTTATGTTTGAATAGTTTTTAGTAATAACATAATTTTGTTACATTACTTAGCAATAAAATAATAAACATAATTTGCTTATTTGGTATAAAATTACTAAGATCGGCACAATATTTCTGCATGTTGTGGAACATAGGCTTATTGGGTGTCGATCACAGACGTATAAGGTGTCGATACAATTTTAAACGAATTTCTTATTTAACTTAAAACAAAAATAAATAAAAAGATATCATTAGTTATGGTTAACTCCCGTATCATCGCCGGCATAGCCACAGCTCAGTTCATAGACACAGACCATAGACAACGCTTCCGCCGCTCGTTCCCAATGCCTGTCACACACGGTAGCAGCAATAATAAGAATTGTAATATAAAAACATTATAATCCAATCATAGGTGACGGGCCGCCCATGAGAATGTATTACGATGCGAGGCGCGACCAGCCAGCCAAGTATTTTTGGACGCACCCGAAAGAATTGGAAGTAAATGGCTCGTGTAAGTTACGCGCTGGTGGTATTACTTCCAAGAATCGTATCGTGTAAAGTATTGCTTTCTTTGTCTTGGCTATTGGCTTAGCTTTTATGTTAATATGAATTCAAACGCAGATGTCAATTTGTTTGTTCAAAATAGGTACGGTTATAAAATATGTTCGTCTTCGTTTGTCTAGTTTTGAAAAAAAACCGTGTCTAGTAGCGGTGAAATAATACTACCACCCCCTCTCTTCCCTTGGGTGCCGTAAAAGGCTACTAATAGACTAAGGACTGCACATCCAACAGCATGAAGCGGCGATGGGCTCACCATCTGTCATGCTGAGCACATGTGCAGTCGCTATTTGGTGAAAAGTGGACTATGGTAGTTGCTTTTGCTGTCCTCATTGCCTAGTCTCTGAATAACCCTTCGGGGATAATAGTCGTGATTATATCATGTAGGTATGTATAAAAAAAAACTTTGCATATGGAACACGCAAAAGGCAATAGGATCTCCTGTAAAAATATACTGTCTACGCTTATTAATTATATTTCGATATTACAAATAATCAATTGTTTACATTGGTACTATTTGTAAATATGAAGCGACTATCAAGGTCAACAGTAAAGGAATTGATGAATTAAGTACCTACTTAGGTACTACTACACTTTAAGTATAAGGTATCAGTCATCGAAATTCGTTGCACCAAACTTCAATTGAAGTTTGGTGCAACGAATTTGGTGCATTTACATAATCAAGAAGCGCTTTGAGTGCAGCGGGAAATCCGCTTAATTAGCGAGAGAACACACGGCTTGTGACGTCACGAGTCCCGGCGCCCCCCTCCTCCCCCCACCTCACAATACGGACGCGTATCTCCGCATACAGTCGTAAACAACAATACTCCACTTGTGAGCTATATCAAAACTCATAGATACAAAAAGTATAAAAGGAATTTCGACTTGCATAATTCCCACGTTAAGACCGTTTACATTTAAATACATTAAGCTTTAATGTCGAAACGGCGAGATCGCTATTCGACTTATTTCTATGGACAATGAATAAGGAAGACGAATATGTATTTCATGCAAAATATCTGTCGTTATGATTTAAACGTTGCGTAAGACGCGGGAATGTCTCAAATATGTTGTCTTTCTCGAAGGTTCCGCTTAACAGCATCTGGGATCAGTGCACAAGCAAAAAGGGTGTACGCAAACACTTTAAAAGCAAAGCAGCGTTGCAACGTTAGTAGGCACCTAAAATACTCGGCGTCGATACGACGATCAATAAATTAAAATTAATTCGGCGTGCGAACGGAGAGATCCGATACGCGATACCGACGCCTACATTTATCATTCGCTAACACGTCGGACATTTTACAGGGACGCGTGTCGGGCGAATGTAGCCTTTGCGCCGACAGATATAGAGGTGGCAGACGCTCCGATGATTGAGCACGTAATGATCGGCCGGGGGGACAAAGGATAACACGTCTAAAGGCGATGGGGGGAAAGGATACGTTGGTGTATGAGCGTGGTGAAGGCGTCGACAGCGGGCACGTAGCGCACGGCTGCTGATGTCACGGTGCAAATAAACCGCGGCAGACGGGCCGGCGACGCTGGCCGAGTGACCTTGGCGACCCGCGAAACTTCTCACGGGCCCTCTGCACATTTCACTGCGGCTCCAAACGGATATCTGATCGTGCAAGTGTACAAATCAAAACGAAAGAATCCGAGGTGAACGTGTGAGCTGTGAGGTGTATGATAGTGATGTGATCGTACCTTGCGTATAAGATTTTGTAGTAGGTATGTGACAGAAAACGTAACTAACTTAATTTTTACAAATAATAATAGTTACTCGGAGACGTTCTCGTTCAGATCAAGTCGAGAATACCACCGACGAAGAGCATATATATATATATAGTTTTTTATATGTTCGAACTCTTGCAGACTCTACAGTTTTCCACTTGCTACTCTACTGACAACCGACTCACTATACTTTTGCTACTTTTGCTTAATTTATTGTTTATACAACCTTAATTTTTTCTTTATACAAAAACAGTTAAGGGTGAGTTCCACCCTTGAAACTGAACCACGTTCCCCAAGAAACCTGTGCAATAATGACAAAAAAATTTTGACTTCCCATACAAAACTGTCCGATCAGCTGACGACAAAAAGTATGGGAGATCGAAATTTTTTTGTCATTTTTGCACATAGGTTTCTTGGAGAAAGTTGTTCAATTTCATAGGTGGAACTCACCCTTATCTGTTTTTGTATAAAGAAAAATTAAGGTTGTATAAACAATAAATGAAGCAAAAGTAGCAAAAGTATAGTGAGTCGGTTGTCGGTAGAGTAGCAAGTGGAAAACTGTAGAGTCTGCAAGAGTTCGAACATAGAAAAACCTCATAATGACTGTAAACCCTGTCAACATCGTCGCCCATACATTTCAAACGAAAAACGTTAGCAATTACTTTAACGACACGAAAAGTGTGGCAAATTTCAAACTACACATTCGTGCTGTTACAAATTTTTATTAGCCAAACAAGCTGGGGAATAATTGTAACAGTCGCCGGAAGACGTCATGCAGCGAACAGTATGCGTGCATTAGGGTAAATTACAGACGCCATCAGGTCAACCTATCACAAAATGTCAAAATTTCTCAACAAACTTTAAGCTTTATGTTTTGGCTATAAGGACCAATATCGGTTAGAGAATTTTGACAGTTTTGGGTAGGTTGGACTGCTAGCGGGTGTAACATGCATCAGTTAGGAGCGGTTACATCCGAAAGGGGGCAATTTTCGCCGTCAGCTAAGGAACGCAAAAAGGTGGGAGCTAACCTTCGATTTGACCCCGCCTTTACGCTTTTGTAGATATGCGGAATGAATGTAGGGCGCGCGATATTAGCTGTTCCAATTGTTCGGTGAGATGTAATGCAACATTTTATCGCATGTGTTGAATTTACATAAGTTGTATGATCACAATTTCATGGAAAATGTTAATAGATAGTACTTTGTAGACGGAGATATGATAGGTAACATTACTAATTTTGTTAAAGTGTTCTTCAATCTTCGTGGACATCCTCTAATCACACTTCAGAACATAACATTAATGACGTAGAGTGAATTATTCTTAAATATCAAATTAATCTTATAAATAAGAATTCTACAAACTATGCTACTAAGGGTGGATTCGACCAAACTGGAATAAGACTTACTCCGATATTAGTTTATACATATTTGGTGTTGAATCTAGGTATAAGACCTTATTCCAGTGTGGTCGAATCCACCCTTAGTTACTTAGCTATTTAGACAAGAGACTTACATGCCAAGCTCATAGTGTCGTTCAAATATTGAAACTGCACAACTTAACACTGCTGTATGTGCTTTATTTCAATGAATAACTAATTTTTTTTTAATAAACTAAAAGTATTTGAAAGTCGACACATTTTTCTTATAAAGAACAGCTGCGACTGTTACATAGAGCAAAAAACAAATACATGAAGAAGGGTTTTAAAACCGTTACAGAGTATAAACATAACGGGTGATGCAGAGAACACTTTGCACCGTCCGTGGTGCGATAACATCACACTGCATCTGCCTGGGACCAGCACATAGGGGCTTGGGGATGACGTCACAGATTAATGTTCATGCAAAAAAATAATAGCCTGAGTTCTTGACACAACTTTCTGTGCACAGAGACATGCGGATGTGACGGAAAAAATATTATGAACCAAGTAAAATAATAAATCCCTATATCTGTAAAGACTTCGTCTGCGTGGAGCCTGTACCCCAAGACTAATTTTTGAAAATATAATATAGCCTATGTCACCCGGAGATAGTGTAGCTTCCCAACGGTGAAAGAATTTTTCAAATCGGTCTAGTAGTTTCGGAGTCTATTCAATCCAAATAAACAAACAATCAAATATTTCCTCTTTATAATATTAGTATAGACAACAGCCGTCTTGCAATTAGAGTGCTAGTTAAAAGAGGTTATAATCAAAAAGTTTGGATTCCGATGCGCGAATAGTGCCAAATTATTTTTTTACCGATCACATATTATTATTTGGAATAGGAATCAAATTAATAGGGTTTACGCATTTCGGTTTCCCATACAATTTTCCAATTCGAAATTTTTTATAAGCTTTATACTGTGCAATAAGCCAATTTTAATGAAACTTTGCATGCTAAAGTAGAATACCGGGATCTAAATAGCTTGTAGTAAACATTTTTTTAAAATGATTATTTGGCTGAGTTATTGCGATTTAAAGTCCACTATACAAAGTTTAAAATCGCAATAACTCTGTTAAATAAACGTTTTTTAGAAATTTTTTCAACATACTATTTCGATCTCCATATTTTACTTCAGCATGCCGAGTTTCACTATAATTGGCTAACTGGTTTTTAAAAATATCAACTTGGAAAATTGTATGGGAAACCGAAAGCGTAAACCCTCATAAGTTGTCCTCGTTTGTACATGTTGGAACACATGTTCCAAGTAACTTTTACTAGAACTTACGGAAACGCACGGCTATCGTTCGAACGGCAAACCACGTCCATTCCAGAGCTAATTTTAATTTGCCAATGTCAACTCTCAGGCGGAATATTAATGACAGTTTTTATTTCGCCGACATTTTACGACATTCAGTTTATAATACTTAAGGTACCTGAATACGAAATCGACGCGTCGCGTATGAATAAAACGTTGATCCAGAGATAACGTGCGTGAATCCTAATTCAATTTCCGCTGTACTAACAGCGGCGCGCGTAGTTTTTGTTTTCTATTAGCCCCGGTGCTTGTAAAACACAAAATCCCCAAACAATCAAGGCTTAGTGGCACACAGACGACGTATCTAGCACAATGGCCGAAACTTGCAGCCCTCTAATGAATAAAAAGCGCCGGTGGCCGGCCGGTACCACGTTATCGCTTTACCTCGCTCATGGAATACAACTGTTCCGAATATATAGGTGTAGTTTGGTAGTCGCTTGTTTTCGGGGTTCATGGTAGCAGGGCAGGTAGGGCATGTGGCGAGATGGTGCGATAAGAGGAATTATTCATACGCGCGTTATCGGCCCGCCATCGCTGGGGCTATTGTGAGCTCGGCCTAACGCGAGGGGTGGCTCCCGGTTGTCGCGGACGCTGTCACAACGCTGTTGTGTGTACTCGGCCTAATGTGACGCCAGCTCGATTGATTATTGTTTTATTCGTGCTGATACACCAATCGATTACCAACATTCCTCTTGCCAAAGTTCAAGCCTTTTAAACTTGTAAAGCTGGCACGCAGTTCATGTGCTGAATTTTGTAATGACCTCTTTACGAGTATATTACGCGGGTACCGTTAAACTATTCCACGCAATTAAGCATGTTCTCGGTGTGTATATTTTGGGAATTCACGTGAAGTTCATTCCCCCCGCCGTTGCTGGGTCGCATCGTACGGGTGCCCTTGTGATAGCATCGCCATCGCCAATAATCTCGGTCTGCGATCGACACCTGGCCGATGCGGGCCCTATCGTGTACCTACAGTTCTTTCGTAGTGTTCCGATATTTTGTGTCGTTTCGATAGGCGATTGTTTGTTAGATTTCGTGGCGATAACGTTAGTATTTTGTTTTTTTACCTGCTCCTTGATTGTGGATTTCTGATTGCATCTTCATTGCTGGTCGGATTAATTGAATGCCATGTATTACACAAATAGTGTTTCAAGTAGGT
Organism: Scoparia ambigualis; assembly: GCA_963921215.1. NCBI lineage: Eukaryota > Metazoa > Arthropoda > Insecta > Lepidoptera > Crambidae > Scoparia > Scoparia ambigualis. The sequence continues at coordinate 29,428,086 of OY992506.1, forward strand.
TCATTTTACTTACGCCTACACATCAAATGAATGAAACGTAACCGAAATAGAATTATTTATTCTCTTTCGTTGCGTTTGTTAGTTTTTATATACTTACGTAAGTAGATACATGAACTCATAACGATTTCATGTAGAATCGACAGTCCGAATGAAAATAAAAATAAATTTAATCTGTCCTCCTCTAGAAGGTATCTATCTATCTTTTACGGTCAAACCATACATTTAGATTTAGTTCATAACTCTGACTCACTTAAATACGCTAATTATGCTATGTCATCATAAAATTATTTTTACTGTATTTACACGAATTACGTAAAACAGCTGAGTGCAATCTAGGCCATCGAGCCAATCGAACGTCGTGTGAGAATCACTAATAACTTTATTATTTACATTGTGAACGGGAATAAATACTACTTTTCGGAACATTTCGTCTTACTGCACTCCTGAACTTAAACTAAACTTATAAACTAACTTCACGCCGTACATTTTGGTCCTTCGAGCCTTTAAACTCAGTGTGTGCCGTGAATTTAGCTGCGATAACGAATCGGTTACTTGGCTGCCCACAAGCGGGTCCTACCAAATTAATTGCGGGTACGCGTGAGTGTTCAGGACCTTCACTGGAAACTACAAACCGCTGAAGAAGGAGACTTCTGGAGTACTACAGTCGTACAACAACAACTAAGTCACACAGTAAGTTTGCTACTACTTTTTATTCTTACTCATTGAACTTTAACTTAACTACGGCATAATGGAATTACTTATCAAAAAAGTTGCCACATTTGAGGAGGAGAAGGAGTTTCTCAGGAAAAACCGAGGATTATTTGGGAAAGCGTTTGAACAGCTTAAAAAACTTATGGATTGAGTTCTATGAACGACATGAAACACTTAAAAGAGACTATGAGCTATTTTATCAATGACGTTTATGGGAAAAGGAAACTTATGGATGAGTCGACCAAACTACATATGAAGGAGTTATTAGCGTCTTATCAAAAACAACAACTGGAACCGCAAAACGTAAACTTTGACTTAACTGACATGCTTCATGAAGATACTGACGAGAAGATAAAAGCACTAATGAACCAACAAGAATGTAGGTTTAAGGCCATGGATAGAATAAAAATTGAAGTTATAACTAAAAAGTGGGAGTTCGAAGACTATCTGTCAATTTTGAAAACAAAATGGGATTTCATTGATTGACTACACGAGAAGCTGGAAAGCGCATTAAAAAGATCAAGTTTAAAAGAAGAATACAATAAAAAAAATATTTGAAGAAAAATACGACACAATGAAAAAAGCTCTGAACGGTAAAAGTTTTTCTATCAGTAATTTCCAACGGTCTACGCCGCAAATAGAAATCCTAGAGTTTTCCGGCAACTACATTCAATGGAGCTCTTTTAAAAAAATATTTATAGAAACTATACACTGGAACACTACCATCTCCAAATCGAAAAAGATGCAGCATCTGAAGACAGAGCCTAGAGGTGAAGTGGAACGTCTTATCCAACTTCTACCGATCAACGCCGACAACTATGATTCGTGCTGGGATATACTAACGCACCGCTATGACAATCGCCGTCTTCAATTTACTTCTTTTATGAACTCAATGCAATAACTACCGGTCATCCAACAACCCAATGTTTACTATCTAAAAATAATGCATGACGTAATAACAGAGAGCTTGAACGGACTGGCCAACATGGGAACAAAAGTATTAATAATTTTGTTCCCATGTTGGCCAGCAGACCGTTCTTTTATTCCGCTGGGGTCCAAAGATCGTACAATACATGTCTCAGAAATTGGATCCTGCCACCTGTAACGAAAATGTGAAAGAAATGCAAAACAACCGCAAATTACCTAACTTACAGGAATTGTTAGCGTTTCTAGAGACTATGTTCATTGCATACGAAACTGTAAGGAACTGCCATAGAGATACCAAGCACTCTGAAACAATCTTTATAAATTTATATCTCTCATATAAACACACACAGCTTTTAGGTAGTAAATTATAGTGATATAATTAATTAATAATTTATTAGAGTGATTATAGATAGTGATGGATATTTGTAAAGATATTTCACAGTATTTTTTCAGTCTATCACACAAACAAATGAAGTAGTTATTTCAGTATTCACAACATTTGAAAAGTATGTTTAAACAAAGTGTATTAACTATGCTACAAATACGTACTACAACAATAATAATAACAACCAACCTCTAAGCTTCACATAAACAGATTACTTGATACATTCCCACAGCTTTTCCACGTTATTTAATCTGTATCCAATCTAATAAAGGTTTCGCGGTGCAAACTGGCTATTAGCTACCCGCAGGGCTCCGGGCCCTTCCCGCGGGCCCGGGGTACGCGTATGCCCCTACGAGAACCAACCAATCGGCAAACGGAAAGGATATCATTAAAGTGCGCACCCTCTCGACTGTACATATGTTTGCTTTCACTTTAAATAATAATTGTCGAATACAGTTCGTGGAATTAAAAAGGGGAGATGCGTGACAATAGTGGGGGGATGGACGAATAATTGTTACTTACGTTAAACTGATAAGTATACGCTCTCAAAAAAATAAAGGTAGGTTTACTTTAGGAATAAAATTGAATTTGTTCATATTTCGCAAACAAATTATTGAGCAATAAAAACATAAATCAAGTTAATCAAAACTCACATTAATACAGTAGGCAAACAAAACAACGTAGTGTATCATCAAAACTGACGCTGCTATGCACATAATTAATGAAATTTCCAAGTGGCCTACAATTTTAATTGCCCAGTGTTGTGACACCGCACTTTTGAAACATTTCGGAAAAGAGCGGCCTTTTGTTCACGGACGCAGCCAACGAGATCATAGAATAATGCCAACCCATTATTTGTTTATCAAATACACATTAGAGTCGGAACATTCATATCACTGACTCGCACGATGAAGATGTCGTGTGAAAAGAAGTTGTTAGATAAAATAATATTAATTTAGACAACCGCAGGCGTGGCTACAAAACGCCTTCAAATTGTCCCTCTAATGACGGCGAGCTTCGATGTATCGCGCTCACGTTACAATGACTCGCATATCAGTGGATCTCAGTCTATATATAATAATGGTCACTTAAACGCTCGTAAACCCGGAGAGGCTCAGGGAATCGAATGACACCAACGTCATCGCCGGCGTTACGAGCACGCCGACTTTTACCAGAATAATTAAAATGCATAGTTACGGTGCGGTGGCATGGTGTTCCAATTTCGAAACGGTTACGGTTCCGTTCGCTTGTTTAACGGTGTTGTTGCGTTTTGCAGGTCGCAGCCTGAGCGGCGGCAGCGGGCAGGTGTGCCGGCCGCACTTCCACACGCCGCTGCACCCCTGGCTGGAATCCAAGGCGCTGGGCGGCGGCGCGTGGGGCGGCGGCTTCCAGCAGGACGGCTCGCCCGCCGACAAGCCGCTGTCGCCCGCGCAGCACCACCACCCCCACCCCCTGTTCTCCTTTCCCCCCACGCCGCCCAAGGACTCCACGCCGGACTCCGTGGCGGCGGCGGCCCTCGGCCAGCAGGACTACCAGGCGGCCGTGGCGCACGCCACCGCTATGAGCGTCGCCTTTATGCAGCAGCAGCAGGAGCTGCCGCTATGTGGCGACGTCAAACCTATGATGGGGGCGCCTCCGTCGAAACAACGCGAAGGTGCGCAGCCGGACTCGTGCCCCCAGGAGTCGAGCCAGCCCTCTGGGGAATACAACGCGCAGTACAATGCCGCCGGCGGCGACTACTACAACTACCAGGGGAAAGGGTTTAGTGGGGCGCAGCAGCAGAATAAGCCGCGGCCCAACAAGACGCGGACGAGCGCCGGTGAGTCCTCGGGGACCTCTCCTCTTGCACCGCTCTGCACTCGTCACTCGCTGACGCTTATCCGATCACGAATGCCACTACTCACTACATTTCCACCAATCGCGAAACTGTACACACGAAGTCACTGCCAATTGGGCTTTCACTCACAAACTAATCATACAATTACGCTCGCAGTCCGACTCTCGCAAATCGAAGCCTTTACAAAATGGCTGCCGCGATAGTCGCTGCGTAATTAGAATCTCAGTGCAGATTGTCTCATCGACAATTGCGATTTATTAATTCGATAAACGGAGATTAATATTTCATTTGCTATGTCCGATCGGCACGGTCGAATAATTGCGCCGGGAATGTGAGAGAGATGTGGTCGGATAAGCGTGATCCTTGCACGGGCTGTGGCGCCACACGTTCTGTCACACGGCATCGGGTACTAACTGGGCTGGGATCTTGACTATCGATGTTAACTATCGCTTACTAACGCTAACGGTGAAGGTTTTACTAACGTCTGATTCACTTTTTTCACAGTAACCGAGGTGAGCTCAACATTTTCGTAACACTAATTGGTTTGACGGGTTTTCCAGACACTTCTATTATTACGTTTTAAGTAGGTGTTAGATTAAATTTCTCATGGTTAATCACTGTTAGCCATTATAGGCGGTTCTGGAGCGGGCGGGCGCGCGGCGCATTGTTACGCGCGGCATAGGCACATGTGATGTGAACGAGCGGTCTCCTGTGATGTCGACCGTACCGACTTAAGTGGTTTCTCATTATTTATTTTCGAGTCACCATTGTTTAAGATACGCAATTAAACAAATGCTCTTAAGTAAATTCTATTAACTTTCAAGTTTTTCAATTATCTACACGAAAACGCTGATTCATTCAGCGCAATAGTCGTAAGACGTAGAATGTTCCTTTCTACATAATTTTACAATAGGAAAGAAAATCTGAATATCGCAGACACGACTCTAGAAGTATTTGAATGTGGACAATATCCATTTGCAAGATTGTATTACAAAGGACGTTTTCATAAAAAGTAAATGCGCACTCTTAACAACATTGCTCGCGGAGCAAATATCAATATACATTCAGACAAAGAGTCCCCTTGCGTAGTGCTCTTAACGTGACCTTTAATACTAATGTGAACATTGTTACAACTGCGAATGCAAGTTTTCGCAACGTGAACATACCAGTTGCGAACCAGCCAGTTACCCAACAGTTATTGTATTAGCACCACATAATGCCGCTTTATTTAATATTCTAAAAATGTAATTACGAGTCACACAGTTAAATTTTTTGACAATGGCCGGGAACCGAGAACGCCTCGCGTATTGTCTCTTATTAGTGTAATGAATCAGCGGCATTATGTACGATGACTGTTAATATAGATTAACTTAGAATCGAAACCGTTGCAATTATGTTTGTTCAATATTTTGTGAAATTTTAAGTGTTTTATTATCGCGGAGACGTTTCTATCTCACGGAGCGACGCGACGGCGGCGGCCGGGCGAGATAGCTCGGATTTCTCAGGAGATAACTTATTGAAAAACCAGACGCAACGCTAATTACGCACGTCAAGAGATGAACAAGACATTTTTATGTCAAATTGCGGTGTTCCGTGTGCGGGTAGGAGTGCTCGCTGTAAATCTTCCGTTCGCAATGAGATTTTCTTTGAGGCATGCGACAATGCCTTTAATTAAGATCGCATTAGATTATTGGATCAACGTTAATTAATGCGGCCGTATTGTTAAACAATTTGAGTGTTGCGAGAACATTTAAACGGATTTTAAGCATTTTCATTCTTCTGTCGGTACAAGTTGTATTTCTCTTAAGTAAAACTTGAGGATAGAAAGTATGATAATTATTTAAACGTTTCAATAAACGCTACATATTATGAAGTTCTTAAATGATAATTTATGATTTCATTAGAAAACAGTCCACATGCACAATATCACATCCACAATATATGCATAGCTGGTTGGTGGATCTTAACGACAACAAACAGGACCAACAGCTTTACAGCTCTTCCAAAGATCGATATATTTATATAATGGTCACCCATCTGACCTGTCATCGCGAAAGTAGCTTAACTTGCATGATCGCAACCCGAATGTATTAGCCGCTGCAGTTCGAAATCCTCAAATAACAACACCGACCCTTTTGAAATGAAACACTTTACAAATCTAATCGCGTTTTTACATCACTTTATTTTATCGTGTCGTTGCGTTGCGACCTATTATTTATTACACTGTCGTTATAAACCTAAAATGCGGCTCAGTCTAAAAAGAAAGTAGTTTTTGATTATTTGCCAAAAAAAAACTTGAAATGCTGTCGTTTTATGTGTTTAAAAACTTAAGTCCTACTATGAGCACACCTTTTTAGAAACAACATTTCTTAGCATTCCTTTGCAAAAAACACATATCGACTTTTTGGAGTTTGTCGCTTTTTAGGCACATAGCGACAGAACTTAAGAGACTCCTATCGATCCAAGTAGAACGGTCTTCGATCCGTTTTACAGTGTAACGCGTCGTTAAGCCAGTTTTTGTTCAATGCGGTGTGTTCCTTAATTGTGGTAAAAAACTTAATAGGCGCAGCCACTAGGCGCGTGTGTAATTGGAAATTGACTATTAGCTCATTTATTTAATTAATTGCCGATTGTGTTTACAGTGATAACAATTACAAAGCGTTGTGATATTGATGTGTTACATTTGCTAACCGGTAACGAATGTGTGCTGTTTTTGATGTTTCCATTAGCTTGATAGCTTACTAGGTATGTCATTATGAACTAGCACCTCGTTGCTATATGTCTTTATAATACGAAAAAAAATTATTTTTAATAAAAAGGTAGGTCGTTGCGTTCTAATTGCATTATTTTAAATTTTATTATGACATATTATTAATAGCTTTTATCCTCTTTGGATAGAAATGGATTTACAATACGACTATTATTAGGGTAAACATCTTTTAACAAAATATTGATATTATGTCAGAAATAATAAATGAATCAATCCAGAAGTAATTTCTTAAGAAAAATAAATAAATGGACATAATTACTATCTACTAGTTGATTTTAGTTACAATTCTAATGAATGAACAGACATAGAGAAAGCATCACTAAAATGTTTTAGAGACATTACGGTAACTTGTTATTTGGTTTGGATCTGATATATATATTTTTTATCCGCATTCAATTACTTACGTTTCTTGTAAGACTTTGCTATTAAATTATATGACTAGCCTCCGCCCGCGGCTGCACCCACGCAAAATTCTGTCTATCACTTAGGTAAGTGTTTACCGCCCCCGGTAACACAGAATATTTGACCGATACATAAAGACTAACAGGTCATCCAATTATATCTGTAGCAAGAAAATCACGGCAATCCTGGGTTTCGTTTTTATTTAAAGGAAAAGCAAAAAAACAAATACAAGTTATTTTGTTTTTCTCATCACAAAAATTAACATTAGTTAAATAACTGTTTTGTGAGCATTTGTTTATAACCAACACAGACCAAAACAAACACTCATTTTATTTTCAAACGCACATTTGCATTTTTAGCTAGCCACAAAAAAGGTACCATCTTTTATTCCGTAAGTTATACAATGCAAAATGTATAGCTTTAACGCAATAAACGTTATAAAATGCAGATAGTGCGGGTGCCGGAGCGTCTAAGGTACCAGTTCCTTGGTGCAAACGGTATTATGATAATAAGTGCCGGATATGGCCCATTCCATTGTTGCCGATCGCTTGACCTCGGCCACCTTGTATCTGTTAAGAACAAACGGATTTTAAAAAAATACTCACATAACAAAACAAATTAAAATTGCTATAGGTATCATCCGTTTGGAAATGTGGTGGTGTTCTTTTCTGGGACATTGGCGAACCTTTTATGAGGCTAGAAACTATTTGAAAACTATGTCTTTTCGCATTTTATTAGCCAAAACTTGTTTATATGACCTCACAATCTCACGATCGTATCTTACACGTGCCGCTTTTATTTTGCATTTCGTGGACTACAAACTGTAACCACTAAATTCAAAAACTTTTTGATCAGTATGTGACTTTAGGGCCAGCCGTATATTAGTTTAAAAGCTGGGACATCCTAGATCTTACATAGTACTATAGTATATGTATTACCTTTTATAACCTAATAATTATAGTTCACTGGCAAGTTAACTTTGTGGCTGTATATAACTTAAGCCGTAACGTAACCTTTTGTGTAAGTAATAGTTATATGTGCATATTATTATTAACTATTATCGTTTGTTTTCGTGTCTACAGCCTAAACGTGCCAAGCCTTAGCGGCTTTATTATGAGATAATTAAATTCATTGTGTTAGTCGAGATATAAATTGATTTCGTACACCAACTCAGCATTAGAAGAATGCCAAGGAAAGGGCAATCTAAATAGCACGCGGTCAGTAACATTCCCAACTAGCTTTGTTGTTATAACACGGGCTGTTTCTTAATAAACTGCTCCATTCAACACTTTCTAAAACAATGCGGCGTTCACTTCAAATGGCATTTAAATTATTCCACAGTTTTATGTTCTAATAGCGATTCGAATGTAAGCTCGCATTGTCTGGTTAGCTATGAATGCGATGGGATCGTTAAATGTACCTACTGGTCCTTAGTCTGCTTTTTTAAAAGAAAGTATTTTAAACTAAAAAATATAGGTTAATCATTTGTCATTAACGTATCGTATATTGTTGTTATTGTAACGGATTAACTAATATTTTAGTTACTGGCATATTTGATTAATAAAATGAAATTGTTTAGAAAGATATATCACATAGTAAACTGTATTAATATTACTATAAATTGCATTTAAATTAGCAAAATATTGTAAACCGTACACTAGACAAATCACGGGGTAGGAAGTCCACGTTATAGTTATTGGTGTAAGCGATTTTGTTAGTCATTATACTGAATAACACATTAACCTAAAACAATTAAAGTCATAAAAAACAAAATATTATGCCGTTCTTAGACTTCTCTTTATTTTTATGTTATTAACACAGAAAATTAACATCAGATTTTAAACTAGTTACATTCATATAATTATGTTGATTTTTAAGATACAGGTTTGGCCGTGCAATTTAAGCAGTTAAGCAAATTACCAAGAAAAATAAATTAATATTTTCAAAAGAAATCTAAGCAAATTACAAAGAAAATTAATATTTTCAAAAGAAATGTCATCTGTCTTAGTTTTTGTAATTCGATAACATTTGGGTCCATATTACAGAACATGGTTTGTTCTCTGAATAATGTTTTTAAAATAAGTATTTCCTTACTAACTTAGACTACTTCTTGAATCCATTAAAATTAATTTTACTAAAAATATAGTAGTATTTGAGTAGTTAAGATACGAACCTCTCATTCAGATAAAGCGTATAACGATGTCCTCTCTTTGAGCTCCTAAAACATACCATTTATTATGTTCGTAGCCACACCGAATCCGTCACGCGCCGTCGCCGCAATTGCAATCCGAATTTGCATTTTACGTTAGACGTCCGCAAACTGTACTGATTAATTGAATTATTAAACAAGCATTAGGACCGGGCGATTATAAAATTTAATAGACTTCCATTATGTGAACAATGTTGCTGTAACTATGATGCAGGTCTCTTTAGCATGATTTTTTCATCACTGCAATTATGTAAAGATTTCTTAAACGTTCCGTACAAGCCGGTTCAATGCAACAAGAGCTTGTTAAGTAATGACAAGATTAGACCGCTACCGGCCAGGACGGTGAGGGAATATTAACACAGTGTTGGTCATCTCATTAATTACGTAATAATGATGTGGGGTTGAGCGCGGTCCGGATTCAGCTCGTCACACGCAATTATTCCTGTATGCTAATCGCAATTGCAAACAGCAGTCGCGGCCGCCACGGGCCGGCGCGCGGCGGCCGGCTCGGACCGCGAAATGGCTTCATTCCTCCCTCACGCGTCACTCACGTCGAAATTAACAAAAACAATGAGCATTCGCGAGTCAACGACTTGAGAACACTCTTCTTTTTGTTCGCCTACGAACAGTACAATGCTCAATAAAAAGCAAGACCCCGCGCGAGACCATTGGCTACCATTAAAATTTTCCTATTTGCATACGAGCATATAATTAAGGCATAATAACAGCCTCTGTGGCGCAACAGAGAATAAGTTTTGAGCAATAATTTAATGGTTTGTATGCAAAATAGGCTCACCGTTACGTGTTGATGGGCCGATGCGCCGAGAGAGCGCGTCATGGTACACGGGAGCGAATTAGTCCTTCATTTAAATTACATTACCCCAGTGCACATTAGCGCTGTACGTGACTGTGCACGAGTTTTTACGGTCGCGGTTTCATTGAGTAGGAACGGCCCGCTGTTTGGAACGCATCGATAGTTCTAGGGCTCTAGGGTCGTCACTCGAGGCGGTTCCGCACCCTCAGCGGTTCGGCGGCGGCGGCGGCGAGATGTTTTCCCAACGCGGCCTCGGCGTGTGAAAACTCCGCTACCCGCCGAGAGCTCGCAGGAGACTCTCGAAACATAAAAACCGCCCACTCAGCCACGTAAATATGGCAGATGAAAATCTTTTATCGCGGTCACGTAGCGGCGCCGCGTCACGAGCGCACGTCACTGCGGCCCGTAAAGAGCGCGCCGCATTCTAATTTTGAACAAACACAAGAATTTTTCGCTCAAACGACTCACTTTCAGGATAGCTACTATCAGACCGAGTACCGCAACGTGCGCTATAGACTATATCTTTATGGCTTGTCAAAACCACGTCGCAGCGGGCAGGGCAAGCGCGATCGCTCGATAACTAAAACTTCAGGGGAAATGAAGAAATAACTCAGTGTGAACGTATTAAAACACAGTTATCACTGTGAGTGAACCGGATTGAACAATTATAACGTGTAGTTATTAATCAGAGCCGCTGTTGTCTTTAATAATACGTGTAATGTCGATATATGAGAGCGCGGCTGTAAATCTCGGGAACGCCGCCCGCGGACGGACTTTCACAAGCGTTTTTACCAATAGAGACGTTACTATTGACTGAACTGAATCCGTCCGCGAGCTAGAGACACCGCCATAAAACATCGTGTTCGGCATAATATCCTGTTATTTTTTCCTAATAATCGTTATTGGTGTTTATTTATTACAAACTCGGAACAAATTACAGGCTTTATCGACGGAACAAAAAAATGGTTAAAGGGTTAGTCCAAAAAGTGAGTCGTCGGCTCGATCGCAATAAGTTTTCGATAAGGTCCGGGCGATTTAATTGCCGGTTGTGATCTGGTTTTACATAAAAAAGATGAATGGCCGCATAGCCTGGAGCTCGTAAAACATTTTGGGTTCGTTTAAAAGTTTTTCTATGGGATATTGGACTTTCACTTTTCGTGTTGCGATCCTTGCGTTTATTTATTCAAAGCGACAACCGCAGTGTCTGGGGACTCCGCCGATCAGATCGAGATAGGTGTACAGATAGGTACGGTTGCACCGATAGCCGTAACATCGGTGGATAGTGAAATGTACTTGTTTGTTATTTTTGTGGAAGAGTTAACTGGCAGTAATGATATTTACGCAGCCGTTTCTTGGCAGCGGCTCGTTAGGTCCCGTCGAACCTCTTTGTGAGAGGATGCGAAGGTGTGTAACGAGATTCTAAATTCGATCACGGTAAATCATCGATCGTGTAATTGAGTTTAGAGGTATTGTGGGCGGCGCCGGCGCTTCCCATATGTGAACACATCCTCTCACTAACCACGTGAAATTGCTCGTTTCTTCGAGAAGAAATCAATTAAATTATAAATAAAAATTGAATTTCGTATATCGTTTTTCCCGGAGGGCGGCTCATTCCGGGGGTTAAAGTCTAATAAATTTGCATGATTACTGATACGCATGTAACATTATCTTGAGTACTATTCGCCGCTTGAGTAGTTTGATTTATTAGGTGACAAAAGATGTGCTTATCTGCGCATTTATTCATGGTAATGGCGGAGATTTGCAAATCAACTCTGTTCATGGATGAGGTGCTGTGCTTGCGTTGAAGATTGTCTGAGACGAACACAGCACAGGCGTGTACAATTAAATGTAGCGAATATTTGCATGTAGGTAATATTTTACTATACAGCTGGTTACGCTCTGTTTCCGGCTAGACGCTCTTGAATATATTTTTGCAACGAAAACATGTATTTTTTTGTATTGCGATTCGCTTTTGTTGCTTGTATTATAAATATTCCGCGGTAGTTTCACGCGTAAATGATTTGTGTATTCCGTTTGATATTTACTTTTCCTTGATCGTCAATTATTTTAGACAAATCTAATTATCAATTTCGAATATTTATATTCTTAGTAGGTGTACCATTTAGTGATGTAGGTAAATCAGTATTGGTGATATCTGCTTTTAGACACGAATGAAACCTTCTAAGGACCAGTCAAACCAATGCAAACGATACTTGACATATCATATCAAACTTCTATTATAAGTCGGGCCGCATAGCGACGTATAAAATCGTAGGTGCACTAATGTTGTGTCGTTATGCAAAACAAAATGGCCAATAAAGCGCAACTCGTTAAATTCTACGTGCCGGTACGTTTGCCTAGTCCGTAGCTCGGTGTAAATGCCCAACATTACTTTCTCCAGTTTTCCTTTGCGTGTAAAAAATCTTGATATTTTCCCCTCCCCCACCACCCCCCGAGTGAAACTCTCCGCTTTCCCTTGTTAATGAATATTTTACAATTTTAGTTGTAATTGCAATTACGTTGACTGAGTAAAAGCCGTGAAGGATGACGCGGCAGTATTAAGTTATGACTTACCGTATGTTTGTACCGCATGCTTTGTTAGTTGATATTCCATTTGTAATGTTTCTGAATGTGATTTTTTCTCTCATCTTTCTCAGCCTGCCAGGAGACAGGTAACTCACACGTCTGACAAACTAACGCTTCGGTTCGCTTTGGTATTTGTTTTGGACACATGGTGTTTGTTCTTTGGTTTTGCTTTAGTGTATTTTTCGATTTTGTTTTCGTAAATTATTATTTTCTTAGTAAGTACTTAATAATATTTCTATTCCAATCGATAACTTAAAGTATATTAAAAGATTGATAAATCAGTTCTATAAATATTGTCAATGAAAATATTATTTGAAATAAAGCTGGTTATAGGCGGTGCGACATGTTGTGACCTACTTTTGTGTGTGACAGAGGGTCGCGAGTGCGTGAACTGCGGCGCGACGAGCACGCCGCTGTGGCGGCGCGACGGCACCGGCCACTACCTCTGCAACGCCTGCGGCCTCTACTATAAGATGAACGGCCAGAACCGCCCGCTCATCAAGCCCAAGCGAAGATTGGTGAGTGTAAGAATCCGACCAATTTTATTGTATTTGCGTTTTAGAGGCCGCGACCTGAGACATTTGAAACATAAAGATTTGTCGGTATTTTAATGTACGAATTATTTCTTGACTATAAATTGTGTAAACTCGTTAAAGGTTTTAGGTAATCTTAAAGATTGAGATGTCTTATATTATAAGGCATTTAAGAACGTTCGAATTTAATCCGTTGTGTACATAAAACGGGACAGGTTTCACCTCAGCAGTGAGCACGCTTGTTATTTTGGACATTATGTCAGAGATAACACAGTTATAAGTGGGATTTTGAGACAGTACACAACAAGAATGGGTGTTGTTTACAGTTAAGGGGCAGCAATAAAAAGGCGGAGCATGCACACCCGTGCACGACACCGCACTAACTCCCACAAATTGGGCACTTATGAAAGTTGAACGTTTCGTCGAAAGAGCGCTGCGTCCACTAAACTAGCCTCCGCGACCGCCATAAATCTCCCGGTGAACATTTAATCTAAGGTCGGGCACGCATAAAACTGAAACAATGCGACATTCGGCCAGCGGCGTCACGTCTGTCGCCGTGTCGGCTAACGAGTGTCCCGTGCGCGCAATTGTACATACAATTTACCTTAATGCCTCGTCTCGCAGGCATAAACTAGCGGAATGGCGCGGCATATTTGCCTTTTGTTGGCCAAATTACGTAATGCCGGGCGTTATGGTTTCATTGCAGCGTTCCGCCTGTTACAGCGGTCGCCATTGGCCCATCACACTCATGCGTTGTTATGTGTATTCAATATTACAAATTATTTGCTCATTCTTTTACTGTCTGGTCACTAACATTAATTAGATGAAATGAAAATGAAATACATAAGTTATAGACTCCCTCCCCTTCAAACCCCTCCCTGATACTCTTATACATTAGTCACTAATAACTATAGTAAAACCTAATTTAAAACTAATGCCATCTCTATCTGGTGTTTTCATGGTGTCGCCATCTCTGAGGTCCCGGGTTCGATCCCCGGTCGTGTCAATTTAGAAATTATTGTTTTTCTAAATTGTCTCGGATCTGGGTGTTTTCTATGTACCTATAATAAGTATGTATTTATGTATTTTCAGTATGTTTATCCGTTGTCTAGTAACCATTTAACGAGTTTCATAACGAAGGTCCTCTTGGGCTATGGTGTGAGTGTAGGAAAGTTAATTTATTTTTATTTTTATTTTATTTATCTGTCTTTATAAACAAACATCATCTGTTTTAATCAGAAAACGGGGTCTGTGAATAAGGACTTACAAAGGGTTCATAATATACATACATATAATCACGACTATTATCCCCGAAGGGTTAGTCAGAGACTACAGGCAATGAGGACAGCAAAAGCAGTCCTCTACCATAGTCCACTTTTCATCAAATAGCGACTGCACATGTGCTCAGCGTGACAGGTGGTGAGCCCATCGCCGTTCATAATGTCAGGCTTAAAATCATGTGTAATACCATAACACGATACATAAGTTTTTTTGTTTTAATGTGTTATGTTCACGTTCTCTTCAGAAAACAAACGAAACGCATCTCTCGTTTCAATTGACTTTATTTGTAATGAGAACGGTTTTGTAAAACAATTTCGCGTCGCGCGTCGCCGCCCGAGTCATGGCTTTTGAGTCCGTACACCGCGCCGCGCGGTTTTAATATAAAATCCAGTGTACTGTGTAAAGGTACCGTTAATGCACGTCGGTAAGATTGAATTCTCACTTTTATTTTCACTGTGGGAAGTGTGAGACAATGCATTAAAGTACCGCTCTTTTAGTCTAGCACTCCTGGACAAACATATCTAGAGTACTCCAACAGCTATTTCTAATTTTATTATTGTCTTTAATAAATTGAGAAAGAGTACCGTATTTATATTTTACATTCTAATTCTTATTTTGTATTTTATGACCTGATAACGACATTTTTTTGTTGTAAATGTCGTTGCTTCTGTGCGCTGTGGTTTATTGCGCCCGTTCTTTGCAGTTAAAAAATTACGCCCTGAATGGGTGGTAATTTAAAAAAATTGGACGATTAAAAGTACTTATTAATTGAGTTTATTGAATAAATATATTTTGACTTTGACTTTGAAAAAGATGTAAAATAAAATTTTCACATTTTTTTAAATCTTAAAATGTATCTAACATTTTAAGATTTAGAAAAATGTGACAATCAATACTCTTCTTAGCAATATAAAACATCTCCTGAGGTGGTCGTCCTTTTGCAGTGTTTAAAATTTTACTCAAGTAAATTTAAGCGTTAATAAAACGCTAAAATATATAAAAAACATTAAAATAAAACACATTAAAATAACTTTTCAAATTTTGTTTATCTAAACTGATCTACCTAATCCCACTTTAGTTTGTCTTTGCATTTAATTATGGATTAAATAATTAATTAATATCATAATTGTCAGTCTATAGTGATTTTATAACAATTGTTATACTAAGCATTGGCACATAAATGTAAAAAGTAATTGATAAAAACTCTGCTTAAAAAACTTATATTACAATAAATTTATAAAACGCAATTAGTAACATCACTTTTATCTTTATCTATCAGTACTTATTTGACTTATGTTTTTCATTATAAGTTATGACTTATGATGCTTAAGAGCGAAATATTCACACGATTGTTACGGCATATAAATAAATATTTATTAACCCTACAAATCAAAAAGACTGTTGCGTCAATCCGGCAACGACGAGTTACGGCTTAATTAATTGGTCGAACTGGTATATGGCAATTAACGGTATCCATTAAGAAACTGCAACCTTGCCCACACACTAATTGAACCGCTAAATCTCAACAATGCATTAAAACATAATTCATATTCACAATAAATTTAAATAGACCAGTGTTAAAGCACGAGCGCACTTGACACAAATGGAGGAGATGAGAAAAAATTTCATACAATACATGGGCGTTCACGAGAGAAGTGTGAACTGAACAATCGGAAAATAATTCGTCTCACCTAATAAAATTAGGCATTAACCTTGCGTCTAACGAAGTGCTTTGTTTGAATTAGTTTGCAGTGACCTTTGCAGACAATGCGCTTGGGCTGGACGCAATCTCTGTACGCGCCTACGCTTTTGGAAATAGCTTGTGTTATGAAATATATACTTATTTTTGCAAGACTTAACCATCGAGTTGTGACAGGTGATTTGCCCCTTTTGCAAATTGCAGTTATTTTAACAATTTAAAAAATTATGCATTTCTTTGTTTATTCTAATATCTTTTAAATTGCAAAGACAGTTGGTTGGTATATTATTATAACATAAGTCCTTTTTTTCTGTATAGCTAAATCAAATTTCTATGTCACTCAAATATGCGATGCGATTTTATATTATCTCCCAAGTAAATCTCCGTTTCAGTGAGTTTTGCATACCAAAAAATTTACGTCGTTTTCAACGGAAGGCTTAAAAAAAAACATTTAAAAAAATGTAAATACAGTAATATCTGGCGTTAGTGACTAATATTGTAATTATGACGCGTTTTGCTACCACATCGCTCCGACGGCAGATGGCTCCCAGATAAAGTTTAATTATACAACCTCTCGGCATATTTAAAAGTTCATAATTTTGACAGAAACCGAGCGAGAGAGCGCGCACCTCAAGAGAACTATGAATAGGGAATTAGTTAAATTTATTGTGAATTAAAGTGAACTCATTTAGATAATATAACAGAGGACAATTCTTTTAACATAATAATTATATTTCATATTTAAATTGGCATTGTGATGTTGCACTTAAGAGTATTAAAAAGCTCGTAGAGTTTCTCATAAAGATTTGGATCAGGAGATGATATAAATATATTTCTTTTGTTTGAGTGCGGCGTGAAAATAAATTGTAATGTGGTT
This sequence comes from Scoparia ambigualis, assembly GCA_963921215.1. Classification (NCBI taxonomy): domain Eukaryota; kingdom Metazoa; phylum Arthropoda; class Insecta; order Lepidoptera; family Crambidae; genus Scoparia; species Scoparia ambigualis. The sequence goes on from OY992506.1 coordinate 29,445,117, forward strand.
AGTCGGAGTTATGGCAACAAAACAGTAGGCGCACTTGGAAGTCGCCGCTAGTTGCTCTACACTACAGTTTGAGTTAAGGCTGAGTCACACTGAGAGTTTTATTTTAGTTTTTTTCAACAATAATATTTTGTCTGCCAGATAAATTTATTTACAAATACAAAGTTCATAAGCAATAACAACTAAGACCGCTGCAATGCGCGAATAATACTAATTAAAAAGCTAGCTAGAGAAGGTACTCCTATACATTTTGTGGTAACCTCAAATAAAGTGATGTTTTTAGTAGCGTTGAATATTACACGTAAAATACGTGTATCTTTAATTGATACGATTGTTATACATAAAAAAAACACAGCATTAAGTATTATTTGTATGATTGTAATTTTTATACGAACCTTTTTGTCTGTTTTGAGAGCTACATATATTTTATAGGGTAGGTACATAGTGTAACAAGCGTTAATAAGTTGTGATGGCCGCATATCATACCATCACCTTCACTTGCTTTAGTCACAAGTTTCAATGTGCCTTTTCCTAGACATGAAACCTAATCCGTTCGTCACTACGCAGGCATTTGTATAATTCCTCCTTGATGCTAATATACAGGTCTGAGACGGTCGTCTCACTCTAGCGTTTAATATGCTGGGACAAGTGGAGCCTCAGAGCGCGTCTATAAAATTTCGCATGGGTAATTGAGCATACGGGAAAGCGTTGCAAGCCGGTGCCAACCGTAGAAGCCTCTTTAGAAACTGTTTTTAGTTCTAAGAGATAAGGTTGAAAATCGCAGCATTAAAACGTTTTTAACTGGGAATGTGTTAGAGAGTAAAGTTACTTTTGTACAGAAACTCGTTGAAGTCTTTTGGACGAAGAGAATTTTTGCGTTTTGTGTATTTTGTAAAAGCGTATTTTAATATTTTTTTTCCAATTTTAACCTTATTATAGAAACATTAGTAGGTTATGTACTGTATTTCATTATTGAATATAACATAATTCTTAAAAGTTCGTTGGTGCGCGACCAAATTGACGACAAAGAAATCTTCATTTTTTATGCAGCGTTATTAAATAGCCGTTTGCATTTCTAGTAAACGTGTGTACAACAAGGTTACCTTAGTGAGCAATAAAAGCACAGTTGCCGTGAAGTGTACGTTACGTACGACCGCCTTTAGTCATATATCCCGGCGCGGATATATATCCAGTCGCGGATACATATCCAGTCTGGATATATAACCAGTCCGGGAGCCGGGCCGCGCGTCGTACGTGCGAACATGCCACGATTTTATTTCACTGGTTTACTCGAACTCTATAAGACGACTCTATAAGTGACGTACGGTAGGCTGTGAAAAAATAAACCGCGTACGGAATAAGGTAGTCGAGAAAAGTTAAATATGAGCTGGTTTTTTTATTGAACTCGGCAGATGACTTAACCCGGACTTATCCAATTACTAACCGACTCTACCATGGAATCTGTTACCCATAAATAATCCATCCAACTCCTTTAAATTAAATAAACTCCTACCTGTAAGCGAGGCATTAAATTCACGCATTAAATAGTAGGACCCCTTGAATTGAGCTAAATAGGGCTCAATTCAATGGGTCGGTTCGCTACGTAGTGCAATCTAGCAAAATTTGTTTTACACCGGAGAAGAGCAATGTATTGAATTTAAAAAAAAATGTATTTTAAATGACAATTTCTTGCTTATTTATGTAAATGAACATTCTTAGCACAAAAAACTGCAAATAACAAGTAGCCAACCCGAAGCCCGTTTACCGATTTAAGATAAACAATCATTTATCAATTTCAGGACGCCATCATTCACTTTTATTGCTATTTAAATTGTCCACCCATCAATTTCTACTTTGTGTACTCGACATGTTACCTCTAACTCAAGTGTAAGTACAAACATCGCTACATAAATACAAAGATTTCGTTGTTATTTTAAACCTTTTTGTATTGGATTACAGTCTATTATATATTCATTGTGTTATTTTGAATATCGTATGAGGTTTGGCTCCTAGAATCCGACGGTCGTAGAACTCTTCCACTTGGCATGCGTGAGGCATAGTAGTGCCAAATTAACTATCACAATGACTAACCAATGGCCTTAACCGGGCAGTTAGGTAAAAATTAATTCCATCTGTCCGATCCGCTGATTAATGTGTATCAACTGATTTATAACGACGACAAGGTCTAATGAAATAGGTTGTATATTATGTGAGTGTTGCTTTTTTTTCGTATAACCAAAAAGTTTGTGAAATTGGGATAACATTTTTTCGGTAATTAAATTGTGTACAACGTGACCTCGTTGGTTATTAATCCCAGTCACTGTGTTGCGTCGGAAACACAAATTATAAAATAAATAAATCGAGCAATTTAATTTACCAAAAAAAGGAAGTAATATCTCACTCGCGCGGCCGCGTACTTGCATTACATTTCACACAAAATGTTTTATTTACTGCAGATTGAAACGAACGGAACACAGGCTGTTAACCCTTAATGCAGACAAAGAAGTTTCGGTCTAATTAAAATAAATATTTTACGAAGTGTAAATACGTTTTAGTGGGACGGTAGTGTCGGTCCCGCCGGACTCTCGGCGATCGATCACGGCTGCCCGACGAATAAATTCTTAGCTTTGATGTGGTGCAAGTCAGGGAAACGAAGCGATCTTCATTATTTAAAAAAGTACAGGTAACTTCGAGGAGTTCAATATTTCGATATTTGTACGGAGTAGTATGTGAGTTATCCATAGTCTTGAAATAAATGTATGCTTGATACTTTTTATCCCAGGGAAGCGCATTTTTTATTGGTGTACTAAAATAAAAATAAATTTACTCTAGAAATGTTATAACACCTCTAACTGTTGCTTACTATCCATAGGTTAATATGCAAATAAATGGAGCTTTGAATTTCACAGACAAAAGTAATGCTAGTAACAACATTAAAACACTTGATAACGATAAACGCTTACCACTTTTTTATAGTATTAGTTGTACGTAATGTTTTAATTTAAATTTAATGTAATTAGCTTCACTATTCTTACCAAAATAAGTCACAAGAGGCGGGACGTATTTTTTCAAATGCTATTATTTGTTTCTTGAAATTAATGTATGAAATTCATAATGTATGAAAATTAATGTATATTTAATTACGTTTTCTTTCATTGTTGATTCGAGAATCTGTTGAAACAGTTAACGCATTAAATCAGATTGATCACTTCACCTTTATGATCCAACTTATAATATATTTGTCACTTGGATTAACGATTGCACGCTCCGATCACTCACGCTTCGCGGTCGCACTTCATTAGATATGAAGGTAGCCACTCGGCGGCAATACTGCTCTTTACCATTGTTTGTGATACCGGCTGCAAATAGCTAAATTAATATTGTCATGAGATAGCTATCGAGATGTCTTTACACTGTTGTCTGTTGCAACTCCTTAAAACAAAATTTTATAACAGAAATAATTATTACAGATAAACATTGTATTATGTTCTATTTAAATTCTAACTGATTTATATCTGTGCTAATCTTTATTCAATAATTCCTTGTCAAAGTCTTGATTAACTTTATAATACACTTTTTTGCGTAATGTCATCTGTATACTAAACTAGTATAATAAAGTAGTATGTCTAACATAAGTTATTATTTTTTGCATTTAGTTTTCTTTCCTTTCTGTCAGTGTAACTGAAAAAACCTTTAAAATCTTTATTAAATTATCAATAAAAACATATTTCACTAATCCGGAGACAAATTGTTGCATTGCCAAGATATTTGATAAACATATCCAACGTTAGCTAAGCGTAATAATCATTCAATAAAGCAATTAATTATCTAATAATTCCGATTAAACACAATTGTGCACATAACTCAGTTTGCGTCCAGTCATAGGGCAATCGTGTGATAGCGTCGTGTGTAATGTTAATTATCATGTTTATAGTGGCTAAACGTCCATAAATTAAAATTAAATACGTTCTCACGGCGCAAAAAAGTGCTTACCCGGTGCGTTGGGACGCCTGAGTGACACACGGGGGACTATCGCCGCGGGAGGCTCACATTTTTACCATTCTCCCGCACAGCTCGTCTACCTGAGCTGCTGTGACTCAGGTCGGATCTAGGTTCGATTCCCTTTTCGAAACTTTTGCTAGGTGCGTTTACGCTAGGTACTAAGATGAATTAGCTACGCAAGTTAAGGATGTAAGCTTTTGAAAAATCTTTAGATAGTAATTCGTGATACGGAATGCACGTTAAACCCTTGCATTGGTCCTGCAGTGGTGCATGAGCTCAGCAGTGGGATGATTATTATTATCTGTCTCTGTGGTTAAGTGGCTAAGTCATCGGTTTCCGACCCAGAGGTCTCGGGTTCGAATCCCAGCGTTCGATCTTTGTGTGCTTGGTTTGGTTGGTGTAGGGCTGTTAAGCCCGCCTGGCTAGCTACCACAATCTTATCTAAGTCTGTCGCCATAACAACGATGTTTTTAACATTGTTGTGTTCCGACAGTTTGAGATATGATAGCCACCAGTTCCTCAGTGGTTGAGGATTCTGGGTGAAGCGCGCTTCCACCTTCGGCCTTATCGTCACTTACCATCAGGTGAGATGAAGGCCAAGAGCTTACCCGTTGCCGAATAAAAAAAATTGTTATAGGGCTAATGATGAAGAAGTAAAATTTCTACATTAAGTTTATACATTTTAGTTGAAATAGGATGTAATTGTCCTTATTAGACGACACTCCTTAAGGATAGTCACCTGAAGTGACACTATAAATTATCTGTGGTCCCTCGTATGATGCGGTTGGTCCGCTCGCATCGCTTTTATTGCATTTCCATAAACACAGACCCTTTTTTCATGGCATGGTCCGGGCGCGTGGAAAAAAATACACTTTTGTCAACGCCTTGATTGATATGGTAACCTTCCCTTGTTTTAGCAATAACCCACGGTCCCCGACGTTTTTTTCCTCGCGTCGCGTCGTACATTTTTATTTGCCACGTCGAACAGGTTTGACATATCACTAAATTTTGTAAGAGAAATTACTATTCCAAGGATTTTTATACCAGTGGCCGGGTAGCGGGAGGTGTTATAAATTTTCGATGTTTTTTTTCCTCAGTCACCGTTCATTGTTGGGAATTGAATGTTTTTGTGTAGATACTTATTTTTTGGATTGGTGCTCTACCTGTGCTAGGCGCCAGTGGCTGTGACATTTATGGCCAGCGTATTGGGACGGCATTAATGTCGATATTAATAACGAGGAAACAAGCTTTGCGGGAGATCGTAAATTCAAGTGACGGAATGGTGGGGGCTTGTTTTATTGCCCAGTCAAAACATTATACGAATGGTTCTTTTTTTTAATTGTCAAATTCCGGTAGGCACATGGCGAATTTGTATCTTTTTAGATAATGGTCAGGGTTTTATAATGCTTATCTTTTTTTGGCCTAAAAACCAATTCTAAAATATCGTTTTTACTTTGGTGGTCCGGCTTGTTTCAAGTTCATTAGCTAGCTAAAAGCTAAACCGGTCGCCATCAACAATGTTATTAGCATTGTTGTATTCTAACTGTAAGAGGAATTACTAAGGAATTGACTGTCAAAATCATAATCATAGAATTTTTTTACCATAATATGTCACAATCATATAGCCAGCTGCTTACTAGCTAGTTGAGGATTCTGAATATAATGTCCGTCTTTGGCATTATATATCGCTAAATACTTTTTGACGGATGAACTCGCGTTTAATTTCCTATTACATAGTTTTTTATATTATCCTGACGTTTCGAACCCTTTACAGGGTCCGTGGTCACAGGTCCCTCTCTCTAGTCTCTAGTCTCCCTGTAACCACGGACCCTGTAAAGGGGTTGAATCGTCAGGATAATATAAAAAAAAATATGTAAAAGTAAATTAAACGCGAGTTAATCGCGAGTTAAAGATCAGGTGAGATGAAGGTCAAGAGTTCTCTAGCAAAATCAAAAATAAAATGAAGATAAAGTTTCTGAAAAAAGGACAACACCCTTAAATTTTTGTTAAAAGTAAACACTAATAGAATAGAGCGGTGTGATCGATTTGGAGCGAGTGCGCAATCGATTTCACGCGACGCGAGCGGGGAGAATCGATTCGTCTGCGCGTACGCGGCTGCAGGGAGCTCACTAATCCTGTCTTGTTACGTAACCGATTAATTTGTGTTACGATCATGCGGTTTTTGCTAATGAACAATTCCACCCAATGGATTAGATTGAAAACGGTTTATTTTTAAATAACTTTGTAATTTCGAACATGAGAATAGAATAACAGTCCCGAAGATTAACGTCATATCTGCAAGGCAGTTGTATAGTAGTTATGATGTTAATCTTCGGGACCGTCGAGAAGAAGATATCACATGTAGGTTTTAAGAGGATTTACGCATTTCGGTTTTCCATACAAACTTCCAAGTTGAAATTTTTCAAAACCTATAAGCCAATTTTGATTAAACTTTGCATGCTAAAGTAAAACACAGGGATCTAAATAGTTTGTTGAAAACATTTTTAAAACGGTTTTTTTTGCTGAGTTATTGCGATTTAAAGTCCACTATACAAAGTTAAAAATCGCAATAACTCAGTTAAATAAACATTTTTTTTAAATGTTTTCAACAAACTATTTAGATCCTTGTGTTTTACTTCAGCATGCAAAGTTTCATCAAAATTGCTTTATTGGTTTTTAAAAATTTCGACTTGGAAGTTTGTATGGGAAACCGAAATGCGTAAACCCTCTTAATAGATTTTTACTAATTTATGATATTAATATTTCGAATAATAATGCGATACACAAAAGATTTATTGACGAAGGAGGTGACGCAACATAAGCATCCTAGCATAGTCAAGCAATTAATTTGGTGTAAAAAGAAACAGTTTTTTTTTAACATCCATAATATTGTCTTTAGCAACTTACGAAACAAAAGTTACCTAAATACTTACTCAAAAACATAGCGTTGATACTCATAAGATTGCCACAGTAAACTTGACAAGTGTTAGTGTATTAACCCTTGTCTATCACGAAGACTCCTACCCTGTTATTAATAAACGTTGATTTTAAATAAATTAAATTATTATTAAATTAACTTTCCTACACTCACACCAATTATCTAGCCCAAGAGAAGCTTCGTTATGAAACTCGTTAAATAGTTACTAGATAACGGATAAACATACTTATTATACATAGACAACACCCAGACCCGAGACAATTTAGAAAAACAATAATTACTAAATTGACCCGACCGGGGATCGAATTCGGGACCTCAGAGAAGGCGACACCATGAAAACCGGTGTACAAACCACTCGACCAAGGAGGTCATCTTCAGATTAAAGTTACACTTAGTGTGAAATTGACGCTGTCTCTATCTGTCTTCTTTAAAAAAAACGAGACAGCGTCACTTTAAACCGAGGTGTAACATTTGGACATTTTTATTACTAAGACGGCTAGAGGTTACTTACAATTGAATTGCTATTGTGTCTGGTTTTACGACAGCAGAGCTCTTAATAAGTTAACGTTTTACTTAACGTTAATATTATACAGACAAACATAATATTAATGATAGCTGACATAATGACTAAATGAAAGCGGCTATTCGTTTCGGAATGAAACATTTTCTCGTTACACTAATCGTTCGGTGCGAAGGCTCCGTGTTATTTATCGGTAGCAGCCTTACGCGGTTCTTTGATTTAAAGCCTCAAATTGCACACTCCGATATTATGTTGCGAACGAGCCTATTACGAGAGACGAACTTCGTTAAGTATTTGTATTCGACGCCTTTTGTATAGACGCCATCTCTGCGGAAAGCATTTTGATATAAACGTATTTTATTAAACTTGATAGTAATGTGTATACTAGATATTCTTAATAGTTTCACGCTGGCCCACACCGCTTACAACTGTATAAAGCACAGGTCAGGCCACATATGGAATACTGCTCCCATCTTTAGGGTGGAGCACCCCAATACCAACTCCTTCCTTTTGACCGCATTCAACGCAGAGCTGCTCGAATTGTCGACGACATGGTTATTTCAGGTCGCCTCTTCGGAGAGACGGTGCGTCTCTCTGTATATTGTACCTCATATATCATGGGGAGTGTTCTGAGGAATTGTTCGGCTTGATCCCTGTCGCTAATTTCCTACACCGCACTACACGCAATCGACTGTCATCCCATCCACATCACCTTGATGGATGGCGGTCTACTACTGTGTGTTTACACAAAATTTCTTGCCACGAACTACAGTGTTGTGGTACAAGCTCTCGGCGGCGGTATTTCCGGACCGTTACGACTTAGTGATCTTCAAGAAACGAGCCTATTCCTTCCTTAAAGGCCAGCAACGCGTCTGCGATTCCTCTGGTTTTGCGGGTGTCCATGGGCGGCGGTGATTACTTTCCATCTGGTGACCCGCTTTCTCGTTTGCCTCCATTTGATTTATAAAAAAAAATGATTTTTTTTATGCCAATTTTTTATTTAACCTTGACCAATCTGTACATAAATTTTGAAATTTTTTAATAACCATTCCTTTTGTTACACTTAAAACAATATTCATTTAAGTGAAACTCACAAAACCGCGTTGGGCCATCGTGGTCTGATCTCCACATAAATTGTTATCGGTTATGTGACCTCAGCCCATTTGTGGGTTGCTTATAAACTGATAATGAAAACAAAAATAAACACGTCTCATCAGTAGTACATTTCAAAAAGATATTTTAGATAGTTGATAAACCATTAAGCAACGCGTGAAACGTCTTTGGGGACAAGCAAACTACCGTATTACGTTTTAATCTGGATTAACATTCTCGATTGACAGACGGGTAAGTGCTGCACTACCGAACGTCATGTTACCGAATCGATACAAAAAAAACAACAACCGGTCAAATGCGAGCTGTATTTGTGCTTAAGGGGTTCGAAGAAATATCTTCTTTTTGTGCGAAATTATTGATAATGTTAGGTTTATTAGGAATAAGTGCTGGGAAAAGTATCGCTATTCAGACATATAGAACACATACATACATGTTTTGAAGATTTGGGATGAGACCGATAATTCGCTTATGTTTTTCATCAGGGCAGTGATTTCTTGGTTTTAATTCGGCAGTAAGCTTACTAGTAGCCTTTTTAATTTTAAATTTTTGATAGATGAAAAAGTCGTTTTATTACTTCCAATTCTAATGCAATGAAGTATACGATAAACAAAGTAGACATTTAAAAAAAATATTATATATATTTATTTAATTACGCTTTTTTGACTAGCGGGCCCCTAAAAGCGCGCATATAAAGTGTTACAAAAAGGCTCGTGTATAGGCAAATAAAACAGTGCCGCGACGCTCCCGCACCGATTTCCTCCCGACAATTAACATAGCAGGAAGCGCGCACTGTCATTAGCCCGTCAGCGCGCGGCCGCACCAACTGTTCCGAAAAGCTCTCGATTCGCGGTAGGGCTGACGCTACCTTTTCGGTCACGTGATATTATGACGTGATTTTTTCAATATCTTCGACCACGCTACCGATAATAGAGTAACAAAGTCCTTGTGAACCCTGTGATAAGGTTAAAAATAATATGTGAAAGTGACCAGAGTAGATCCGTTTATAGAGTTTTATTTTAATATGACGTGTAATGTAACGTTTCGGGTCATGCTTACCAATAAGGCTATACATAATTTATATAAATAAAATCAATGTATAACAAAACGTCACTAGACGAGGGTCGACAGTTTTGGCTGATTTCTTTATCGTTGTGTTCATAATTGCCTCATAGTTTTCCATGAAAAAAAAACTCACACCAATTACCAAACCCAAGAGAAGAAGAAGAAAAAACATACTTAAAATACTAAAATCCATACTTATTATACATAGAAAACACCCAGACTCGAGACAATTTAGAAAAGCAATATTTTCTAAATTAACCCGACCGGGGATCGAAACCGGGACCTCAGAGATGGCGACACCATGAAAACCGGTGTACAAACCACTCGACCAAGGAGTTCGTCAAAATATTTAAATATCACGGGGAATATAGAATGTGGGTGTTCGTTCACGTTGACGGACTCGAAGGCAGGCCCCTAGTACAATATAAAGTCACAACAAAAGTCACTTCCCTGTTAATAAAAGTCACACTTCTCTACGATATATCTACGACATTGTACGGGTGCAACACTAACAAAATCACGGTGCGCCGACGTAATTAGGATTCGAATGCTTTATAAATACAAATAAATAAAAGGAGCGGCGGCGTGAAGTGGCAGCCAGCAATTTAGCAGGCTACCCAGGCGGCCAAATTGTCGGGCACCGGGACCGTGTCTCTTTGACTAATGACGCAACTCCCACCGCGGCGTTATAAACGTATTTAGACTTTTCAATTATTGATATCGGCAACATATGCCCCGGGTTACGGGTTGACCGATTTTTATACCATTTTCTTAAGTATAGGGTCGGTGGAAGTCTCGTGGACTGTGGCCCTTCGCCTACGTAAGAGGCGTGCCATGGCCGTTCCCTCAGCGTTATTACAGAACGGTATTGTTTCTTAGGCGTGCTGTTTCATCACGATATCTAATTGTTGTGTTACACTATAATTCACTTGTACCTACTAAAGCTTTGAGCAAAACTTACATAAACGTTATTTTATAAAACATTTTACGATTGTGTTATTTTTTGTGATTGCGCCGATAGGAATGTTCTTATGTCTCTCGCAATTGTATTTATTGAATTTTATTGGTTGGAAATTGTAAAAATATCTCGGTAACGCGAGTGACGGACGGTCACGTTTCTCATTGTTTGTCGAGACCGGCCGTGGCGATGTTCGATAATAGAAAGATTTACTCTCTCGACATTTCTCGGGCTCGTAAGTAATTCCTATTTAACGGTACTATCAAACATTTATTTAAATAAAGCAGATGCTGATAGGGCTACCACCTAATTAAAGAGATATTCTTTATACCCCTACACTGTTATCGGATTGGTTTTGAGATATTGTCATTAATTTAAAAATGAAATGAAATTAGCGTATGTTTATTTGAAATTTTGATTGTGTTTTGCCATAATAAAGCTCAAATATCTTACCTTTTTTTCAACATTATAACGATATTTAAACATAGGTATATTTCTAACACATTCAAAATTCTACTTTGTATTTCTGGTTTAAACCACATTGCCTTTAGTATTTACAAAAAAAATACAAACAAGGCAATAAATACAATTAGTTATTATAAAAGTGTTTTTAAGGCAGCCCTATCGCAACAGTCTCGTAGGTTTATGAGAAACGATTTTCCTGTGGACTGCTTTTGCTGACTTCTTTGCCTGGACTCTGACCATGGTCTGACTGATGTACAGTCACGAGCAAAAATATGTAAACAATTGTAGCTCTTAATACAATGGAATAAGAGTCAAAGTGTATACATATTGGTGCTCGTGACTGTACAGTCGAGAAAGATCCCGGTTGACCACTTTTCGGCGATGTTCGCTGGTACACATCTACCAGTGGTTCCAAACCTTTTTAATCTTGGTACCCCTATGATCTATTAGGGAAACTGATTTTACCCCTCCGTAAAAATCTTGCAGAAAATTATCTTAATATCCAAGAGTTGAACTGATGATTATCCATGTTTAGAAAATATTACTTTAGTGAATCTATAACTGCAGATAAAGTCTGAACCACAAAATTTTTCCTATTTCATTACCCCGCAAAATAACTATTTTACCCCTGAGGGGGTAATTACCCCCAGATTGGGAACCCAAGATCTATGTGCAAGCTACTGTAGTATAGTATACGCGTGGTCGGAATGGATCGCAATATTGCCGAAAAGTGTTCTACCGGTAACTTCCCCGACTGTACTGTATGCAATGATATTACAATAAAAAGAGGTAGATGCGTTACGTGTGCCAAAAACTGGCACCATAAAAACTATGCTAATTGGCTTACCTTCTTAGCGTAGTCTCAGGAAAGCGTTGTTGACAGTGTCCGTTTGCGTGTAGGTATTAGTTTCCGTAAAACAGTTTTAAAAATGTCCGTCCTGTGTAATACGACACTGTAGAAACTACACACAAGTAAGACTAATAAAATTCATGGGATGAAGTCAAAGTCAAATTATTTATTTAATGTAAACCTTTACAGGCACTTATTGACGTCAATACTAATTAAAAAAAACAGTTAACTAACTTGTAGTTAAGGCTTAACAACTAATCTAATAACTAATCTACTCTACCTACCTAACTAATCTACCACCAGTTCGGATTTTGGGAGAGCCTTCGACTGAGAAGAAGGTGGCAAAAAGCTGTTAGTTACCTACTCATAAGTTACCTCGACCGTATATTATCATCGTACGACGCTTTGGTCCATTATTGACATCACATTAGTACTGATATATCTACCTCTTCTTATTGTAACATCATTGACTGTATAATACTTTTTTCCCGTGGCAACCCTGGCGCGGTGTACGGCGCTGTCGGCATCCCACGCGCCCTCGCTACAGCCTCTGGGACCCAATTCTGGCTTCCGCGTCTTGCGTTCGCAAATCAAACAAACGAGAACCGCTCCGATTGGGACACTCCGATCCCTTTAGGACATCGCTGTAGGACAGACCTATTGGAATACGTGCGATGCTCGGATACCGGCAATTACGGATATACTTGATTAATTCAATATTTAAATGTGGTTTAACGCAAGCTACTTTGTTTATGCATCCAATCGAGATATCCCGGTTGGTAAATACTTATTTGGACTATTACGATAATAACGTCTCAACATACCTTCTGAAGCACGGAATACTACGTGACTTACAGCGTATGAATTCGCTCTTATACAAAATATTGCCTGGTAAGAGTGTCTACAACATATTCGCCAATACTAACTCTGTAGTAACCTCGTTAAGGATTATTTAATGTAAACGATTCCACACTGTTGACAATTTATTTTATAATATCTCTCTCTTCTTTCTTCTTCTTTTGTACTATTGTTTGACACTAAAAAAGCCTTTTCAAACATAAAAAGCTACTTCACAATGCGTCTCCCGGTATAATAAAGGTCGTTGCATACAACGCATCTCGTATGTATCGCGCGATCGCCGCGATCGTCGTAATTGACGCAATTCGATATTATCCGCGATGTAAGATCACGCATCTCGATGCGATAGCCTTATCGAATGTGACAATATTTAACCGCGCTAAATGTATAATGGAACTTTTTATTATCATAATTGTTTTTGTTTATACTCTGTGGGGTGGCGTGAATTTTGTAGTGTTATTGTTTATGTTGAAAACGAAATGATTGGCCTATTAAAGGATACTAGAACTAGAGTTATATGATTTGTAATGTTTTTACAAGCTACGCTCAACATCATTTCAATAAAGTTGGTAATAATTAGAAATTTAATTTATAGCATTATTGAATTACCAATTATTTTACCCGCCCAGCGTGGTGGGTTATGGCCCAATATCCCCACGTGCTATAGTCCACATGGGAGGCCTGTGCCCAGCAGTGGGACGTTTATAGACTGATGATCGACTTATTTCGGCACAGTCATAATCATAATATCTGCGCCTTGATCACGAATGTACTAAAAATATAGCAAAAATCTGATTAATAATTATTGTTTTAATGATAGTGACCATAATCATCTAAAAAGTTAAATCCTTTTATTTAAGTTTTCCTATAAGTATGTTTTAATGTTGGTTTTATATTGAGCCAATTTTTTTTAAAGGACAATAGAAACTTCTATTCCTAAAGACATTCATTGGCCAGAAAAACTATGTCGTACTCGTTACAAAGTTGCACCAAGAAAATGAACCTCCGAATGGAGTTAATAATATCGAAACAGGTCTCCCGCTAATACATCTAACGCTGTTCTTGGCTCGTGAGATAAGCCGCGGCTATGTATAGAGTGATCATTGTCCGAGCGTGTTAAAGACCGGTCCGCTGTAACGAGCGCTCCGTATACAATAGACCTTTTAGTGTCATGTGGACGCTTGTCAATCCTGTGTCGCGCGTCATGGCGGTGGCGGCGGCGCGCAGTGAACGCCCGCCTCTATGTTATCTAGGGCAGTTCCTAGCCATTATAAGACGAATATTGTAACTACTGTTTTATGGCGCGTAAGGTTTTATTTTTTTAAGAAATTATATTATATCCGAAACACTTTAAAATAATATACCCCTGTTGTTAGATTTGCCCAGTTTTGTGCATTTGTTTTATTAATACCATGAAGTATGCAAATCTCGATTCGAAGAAGTCAAATATAATCGAAGGTCAAACAAAAAGTGATGCATTAGTTTTAATATTAAACATCGTTTCACCACGTACAAGACTCGTTTACAACGCTATGATAACAAAAAACGCGGGGCCAGTCAGTCCGATTCGTATGAAAATAAAAACATAGCCAGGGGACTGACGTGCGTCCGGCGTCACTTAGCAGCGCTGGAATGATGTGACAGCCCTTGCCGAGGCGAATTCCTTTTTTAAAAATTAAAAATAGAACAAGAACTTTTGATTCTGCCCCATTGTGTTCATGTTTTGGTAAAAATTTAAATGACCGAATGCTTGCTGCCTCTTTTTCTTTGCGAATCGAGATCTCGGAATCGGCGTTTAAATACATTCGGTTTCGCGGTTTAGCGCCATGTTTTTTCCATTTTCTGCACATTTTGACGCGCCGAACGCAACGCGCGGCAGATTTGGTCTGATTAAACCGGCGGTGGTCGCACGAATGAGTTGTAAGTGTAAACGTTTAGTTAAAGTCTTGTCTTGACTTCCTTTCATCTTGACTCAAATTCTAGAAAAAAGATGTCTTTTAGAAATAAAACTGCGGTAACATTAAATTGGCATCATGAGTGGAATATTCTTTTTGTAAAAAAATATGATCAACAGAGAATTTTACTAGGGGATATTACTTAGATACTTGTTGGCATCTATGAAACTTTTTATAGCGGGCTCTCAGATATTTAGAGTGGCAATATGAATGTATTTATTCAGGGCTCAGGGCGGTCTCTCCTAACAATGCTACGCTTGTCGTTGCCGCCACGTCTGTAAAACAGGGCTGCTTTGTGCCATCTTGTATGAAATCCAAATTTTACTCAACTCATCACTACTGTTTAAGGTAAAGAACTATTCAATCACCAACTAATGGTGGAATAACTTATTTAATAGATAGAAATGAAAATATAATGTTTCTTCCAATCGGTGATTTTAACGCTATTCCTTTTCGGAATACAGCGTTACAATAAACAATATTCTATTTTGTATTCTAATATTGTTTTAAACATATAGTTTAACTTTATTGCCACGTATTTATTATATTTATTTGTGGTAAGTGCCAACCTTATTGGCGCAGTCGTGAATCAGGGCTGACACCGCCGCACGGTGGTCCGCGCGTCACTGCACGCGCGTGCGCCGCTCTCTCCGCATGTATTTCACATGTCGATTCGCATAATATTACGAATTAAAATACAAAATAAACAGAAAAAAAAATTCTGTTAAAAAGAGGCTTGACAATTACTTTACCCTTTTTTGTGATGAGATGTGAAATTAGCTTTTTAAATGACACGAACGATTGGATTACATTTGTTTTATGACTTCTACGACAAAATTAGAAATTATTTTCACTATTCATTTGTTTCCCTGTGTACCACGAACTGCTCTTGCTGGTGGGGTTGACCCACCATTTTATTAGTGACCCCCAGTCACTAATAAAAATATGTGATGTAAGACGTCTTTTTAGTGAATTTGTTTAAAAATATTGTAAACATCTTGAAACAATTGCCGGCGAAAGGTAATATTTTTTTTTATTGGTAATTAATTAGCTTTTAAAATAAAATCGTCTTTCGTCTATAGATCTTACTTTTACGCGCTTAAAAAAAGCCTTTACCGCCGCGCACCCCCGGAATCTATTAGCGCATAATCGTTATCGTTATCGGACCGCTCATACGAACCGCTCACCGCGCCGCTCCCGTTTTGTTCATTTTGCGGGCGTTCGCATTCTGTTTACCGCTCTTACCATTGTTCGGGGCCCATATAAATTGGACTACTTGCCGTACGCCGGTGACAGGTATATTTGAGTCGATTTCGGACGATAATTAATCCGTATTGTTAACTGAAACGGCCCACCCTTGTTTGCCGGCCGATACATCCCGCCTTTTGTCTTGCACTGACTTTAATACGTTTAACGAATGTTAATTGTGGATTGTTAAGGAGCGAGAGAATTGATTGTTTTTTTTGTCCACCGTAAAGGTATTTTAAGGATGTTGTAGCAGCGGTTGGAAATGCCTAATGATGTACACGTTTCGCGCTTTCGTGCTTCGGAAGGCGCATGAAGCCGTGGTTGTGGTTTATTGGCAGATTTAAAACCCACCGCCCCATATTAAGCCAGAGTTGTGAGTTATGATGACTTATGCCAGATCTCTTATGAACCTCATGAACATGGAATAATACTGTAATTGTTTATGTTAGAAGATCAGAGACCAGCTCTGCTGTAGAACGTTTAAAGATTAACGATTTTGGTAGAAATTCATGTAAAAATTAGCGTTGTTTGATTAAATAAATAAAAAGTATTAACACTTTCTGATTTGTTTAAATTCGTATGTTTTTTTTTGTATTCAATATTGTAATTATACATACATACACACAGCATGTTAGCCTCCCAGAGGAGAAGGCAAAGTTTTACATTAGTAAGGTCGTAGGTATGAACTAGTTTTTTATTACAAACAGAAACATACATATAGTGACGACTAATATCCCCGAAGGGTTAGTCAGAGACTATTCAATGAGATTGAGGACAGCAAAAGCAGTCCTCTACCATAGTCCACTTTTCACCAAATAGCGACTGCACATGTGCTCAGAGTAGCAGGTGGTAAGCCCATCGCCGCTCTATGCTGCTGAATTTATGTGTAGTCTTTAGTCCGTTAGTCGCTTTTTACGACACCTAAGGGTTCTTTCACCGCTACGCGACACAGTTACATAAATCACAGTTATAAACTACCTAAGTAATGCTTTATCGATAGCCTTCAACAAAAGAAAGAAAGATACCTACACATTGCACTTTTATAATTTATATTTCGCACAGAATGCATTTACAAAACATAGCATGCGCGCTCACTTGTTTTACGGCACAATTTAAATTGAATTTAACACCCCATCCTTTCTTGTTAATTAACAAAAAAAAGTGCAGAATTGAATAGCTTAATGGCCCCGCTCGTTGGAGAATCGACTTCGTGCATCAGTCACGTGTCTGTGTGAAAAAACTAAACGCACCTTGGTTGAGCCATAAAAAAATGTAAGCTGATTCTACACTATGCAGCTATGCAAGTAATTTCTGTTTAGCACACTCTTTTGTTTTTGTTATGAATTTAGGTTCGAATGCCATTAGGTACCCAGTGTAATTGGTAGTGTGTTAATAATTGAATTTTACGCTTATTAAGTAATTAAAAAGAATCCCCTTGTCTGTCACAAGACTCCTAGAGGTTGCTATCAATTGACTTTTTATTGTGTCTGCCATTATGACGGCTGGGCTCAAGGATAAACTTTCCTACTGCTAACTAAAAACTTTTTAATTAAAATCAAGTCAACACTACAATTTTGTTGATGAGTAGGCAGTATTATTTAAGTAGTGCAATTCCTATTATTAACAACTAATAACAAGATTGCATTTAAATTGTAAAATCATTTATCCCATTTATTAATACAGTAGACGTTACACGTTAGACGTTTAATATGACGAATTTATGTACCAGGGAATATTCAGAAACGGTGTAAATAAATCTGCGCCGATTGAAAATGTTATTGATTTTTATTCAACATTAATTCTACTGACTATACCTAATGATAAAAGAATACTTAGACTACATTCGTTTGACACACGCCTGTTAAAAGCCCGGTTTCTTACACTGAATGTCATTTCACGGTCACTTAAGGCCGCCGGTGCTGTTTGCAATTAATTCGACAGATAGGTAATTAATAAGCTACCTCCGCCTTTTTTGCCATACGCCGACAGTGGCGCACTTGCTGTATTATGTAATGTATTCAGAACTTTTTTATATGGACTGCATGCTCTACTATCTCGTTAGTGTTACCATATTTTAAATACATTATCCACTATTAATAACTAGTAATGGAAAGAGGTTAGTACGCATTAGTAGTTTTAATAGATTCAAAATTCGAACGCAATGCAGCGACTTGGGGGAATGATGCACAAAAACCAAAGCACAAAGTGGATATCGACTTGGCGTTATCAATTCACATTTAGTTTCTTCCTATCCATACCAGTTGTTTACCATCTCATCTTTAATAGATCCCGGGTTATAGGATTTAGTTCTTATGCCTATATGCCCAGTGTTTTTTTTGGATATATTACGCTTCAAACCATAATATAGCATGGCACCGCTGTTTAACAAACGTAGTGGTAGACTTTCAGATGTGTTTTACGTAAGAAATCAATCATCGGTTTAAGCATTGCAATTTGGAAGTATCTCTTTAATGTAATAATTGTTTAAGGTTTAATTATAAAATTATACTGTATCTTATTTATAATATAAAGATTAAGGAGGCAAACATACCCATCCGAGACAATAATGATGATGAATTAAAGTTAAACCATAGAGAATACAACTTACGCGGTACAAAAGTCGAGTCGAGAGCTTAAACTATGTCGAATGTTTCTTAATTTATTCGTACTAATTTAATAATAAATATGGGCCAACACAATGGCTTGTAGGGCCCACTGAATGACGGTAATAAACCAAGATGGCTACCACCTTGTGTCGCGAGTAGGCCAGACGCACCTGCCTTCACTAGTAAAGTTGAATCAAACATTTCAACGATTGTATTATTGTAATTAGTCTTATTTTATATAGAACAGGTCAGGTGTACGCCAGGAGTTATGATTACAACGAGACGTATGGACGTTGGCATTTATTGGTCCTGTTATAAGAATTGTGGATGTTGTGTTGTTAACTGCGTAATTGAATTAGCCTATCATGAATGTTTAAAGGTTAGTTTTAAAATTGGATTTTATTATTTGTTTTTTAATGTCATTCAAGTGCATCTATGGCAAAAGCCGTGTCTTAGGCAATTCAAAAAGCTACATCAATTAGAAATAAAAGAAAGTAATTATTCATAGTTTAAAATTCTTTTTTGAATTGATTCTTATTTTCTTCCAAATTAATTCCTTATATAAAGTAAAAATCGCTCAACAATCCAATACCAGCCAAAAATTCAATTAAAAAATGCAAAGTAATTTTTTTATTCTGCCTACTTGATTTCACTGCTGAAACCTTTCCACGCATCGCTGTCCTTAGCGGTTTCCTACCAGCCAGCACTGAGATCGTCTTGCCAACGCTTCCGCAATCAAGAAAAGTTACTTACAAAAAAAAAACTCTTTGAAACAAATTGCGGCAGGTACCACCATAAGCCGGTATGGTAAAGTACCTTAGCCGTCAGCATTACGTCGCTCCGATGTGGAGCTGTCAGGGCAGCCGCGCGTGGCGGCTACCAGACGGGCGTACGCGCATGACCCCCGGGTTAATCTACTGTACGCCGATTGGAATATTTGGTGAAGCTAATAGGCAACGCGATCGTGATTGTTAGGCCGCTGTTAATTTTATATTAAGTAACTATTTGAAAAAAAAACGAAAAATCTGTGAAGTAACCGTATGCAAATGTTATAAGAAGGTTAAGTTAGAAAAAAGCCTCGCCTTTTTTTTTGCTTTGATATTATGTACGTCAGAAGCGTCTTGGATCAGAGGTAGGTAGATTTATTGTGTTGAATACAAAATCTATGAATGTAGCTACTAGGTACCTAGGTAGTAAACTTAGATAGTTGAAAACCCTATTATTTGGTCTTGTAAGCCTTGTAAATCAGAGGGCTGGATGAATGGGATTTTTTTTCTTTCGTTTACGTTAACGTAAACAAAGTTTAAAAAAAATATGTCTTACATACCATAAACAGTCAAAATGTATATTCGTACAACAGTTTTACATTGATCACTGCGTTAGCACAGAAAACGATATTTGGTATTTGTACCTAGGTATTAAAGCAGCGCCTCCTGGTGACAAACAAGGCGAGTTGCAGTTTTGCCACATAAACGTGATGGTATTTAATGGTAACGTAAACTATTGAAAAAAACTAGCACTAGGCCTTCTGAGGTAGATTGATTTTGATGCCTAAAATGCTTTGTTTTAGTAGACACCCTGCCTAAGCAGTAGTGAAACATAAATAGTTATGTAACAAAAAAAACAGGTAGTAATTTAGCAATCATCTTCTAATTACCTCCTCATAATTGCTAGCACACGTCTTGAATCAGTTACGATTTCTCATGAGAGTTCATTCGTAACGGATATTACGGCCGTCACAGCAGCTAGATCATGACGGGCCGTCACAGGCCGTCACAGACGGCCCAGCCCGTGCCGTCGGCCGAAGCCGCGTTTCATGCTTGTCTATCTCGAGACGGGCTTCGAGAACCTCTCACATTCCATCCAAAGAACAAACTCACATACTTACAACCTTTTATGCCCAGTCTCGATTGTCTCAACTCACTTGATCCAAGTAAAGTGTACGCCGCAAATAATTTGCGAGAACGAGACGCATGCAACGACGTCCTCCCGTCTCACCGCTCATCGGGCCTTATCATTTCTCGTTACAAAAATGATCCAATTAAAGGGCCCCGCGAACCTCCAATAAGTTACCGAGAGTTTAAAATCTCGCGCACACCCATTGTAATAACGTATGCGCCCTCAATATTAAATTTTAACAAGGTATTAATTAAAAAAACTAAAGCGAAAAAGTTATACTTGGGATTTTCTCAGGGCGCGCAACGGGCAGGCGAGGCAGGCAGGCCCCCTCGCGTTATTTTATTTTTAATTCATTTTATTCGGCGTCTGTGGAGCGGCGCGTCCCCGCCCACAGGTGATTTAAAATTTTGATTTATCGGCGCGGGCGCAGCCGGGAGAGCCGCGTCCGCGCGCGGTAATTATAAATATGACGCGGTGCTAAACTGTGCGGAGTGACCCCGGCGACCCCGCGGCCCGTGCGACTATCGCACTCCGAACTGCATAGCCGTATAGCCGCATAGGCGCATAGGCATAGTGTGTGTTTATCGGACGTGATAATTTATCATTGGTGCGGTGTGTGAATGTTAGGACGAGTCACGCTCGACAATGTTTTTTTCAAAATTAATCTCATTCAAAGTATTGTTAACGTCAATATATAAGTCATGACTTCGAAAACTTAAACGGTCAACACATTGTACCGAGAATCGTTAAGTGCTCTTTCTTTCTTCGGTTCATCATGACCTAAATAAATCTTTAAATCTTTCCTACAAACCTTTACCTTTAAAACAGCTGGGTGCTAGCTTGAGATAATGATTGTTCTTTAACAGTTACGACGTTTCCTTATGCAAAGCTTCTGTGTCCTACGGATATACTCTAATGATAGAACTATGAATATACCTCCTTTGTGGTATGGTAAATTAGCTACTGGGTTTGAATTAATAGTCTCAGGTTGGAATCTCTGAGGCCCCATTGTCACCTCTTAGAGCAATTTTAATCTTACTCTGCAAATTTCCATACGAATTTTCGTTGATGGTTGACGCTCATCATAAATATGAATTATAAAAATTGTTGTTGTCTTCCAAACGTTAGAGAAAAGTAACGTAAAAGATAACTCAATAGTTGAGGGTTCCGGGTGAACTGTGTTTTCGGCTTAGACCTTGTCGTCAGAAGTGAGATGAAAGCATAGCTTTTCCAGTTGTGACATAAAAAAATGTATACATAAACGGAGGTTCAGGGTTCAACTCACAGATCGAGCAAAGTGTGTTTCGGATTTCTCGGTGCATAACTGTAGTTTATAATCATAAGCCAATATTTACTAGCGAGGTAATTACTTTAATAAATTGTAGAGATGACTAGATTTCGATTTGTATTTGCGTGTTACAACGTGTTAATAAAATTGCTCAAAACTTGAAATTAGTTTGATCAGAATTGAGAGTAGAATCGCTACCATTATTAAAACAATATGGAACTGATAACATAAATAAATGAACTATTTAATTAACGTATTGTTTACAATTTCATAGATTATCCTAAGAGAGTAAATAAAGCAAAGAATAGGTATCTGGATCGTAGCTATGAGCGACACATAGACGCTGCGCGCATGGCTGTGATCTGCTGTCTCTTTCCAATTCTATAAATATGAAAAAGACAGAGTCAATTCTCAGCGTTGCGGCAGCCGCTGCTACGAAGGCTTTAACTTAGAGAATCGCACTACAGCTGTGGTGGCTTACCCCTCCGGGAAATGGACGTGATGTACTCGTATGGTATGCATGAATGTGTATTTATTAGAGATGGGCCGAATGTGGTTTGAACCGAATACGAACTTCGGCCGAACATTCGGTAAAAAATCAAAATTCGGCCGAAGTTCGGTTCTTTTCACGGCGCTTTCTCTATTACAACTACAACACATTCTAACTAGTTTACGCGCTACCTTCAATTATTGGTATTGTATCCCGCCCGCAACCCAGCCGCAACCCGCGACATATCCCCTCGTCCCCCGTCCCGGCCCGCCCGCCGGTCATTAGCAAATACGTTATCTACGCGACAATTGCGTTATTGCTTAAATTATTATCTACGTGATTTTATGTGAATTAAGGTAAAATGAGGTAAAGTAAAAGATATATTTTCGTATTGCAAATACAATGAGTGTAAGAAAAGATCAAGTGTTATTTCAATATTTTCTTGTATCGAAAGTTCGGCATATGAACCGAATGTCGGCCGAATGCCGAAGTTCGGTTCAAGCTGCCGAAATTCGGTTAAACCGAATGTGAAACGAATTTTCGGCCCATCCCTAGTATTTATACAATACAACAAACTAGCATACAGCAGTGACCAGTGAAAGGCAGCTGCAACTCTTTACGACTTCCTTGTAACTTGCCTTTTGCAGCGGCTCTTTCATTCGCCTACACCTGTTCGCCGTTTGATTAATTGATATTGGCTATCGGCGTGTCATATAATCGTACAATTATCCACCTGATTCGCGATAAATAGTTCGAAATTGGAAATTAACTTACAACGTAATTCCAGAAATAATTAAAACGTTCCATTAGAATGTGTGTCGGTCGTTGAGAGGATAAAAAGTGAAGCTTTTGCCGCAGTTAATGTTGTAAATTATAGAATGTTGGGTAAATTCGTTAAGTAACATTTTTTTTAATATTACTGATTTTATCTGTAAATTATTGTTTCACGACTAGCAGATAGAAAAAAATATTAAAAGATACTTACAGTTCTCGTGTTATGCAATTGATAATACCTATAAGCGATTGTCATCGCTTCATTTTACATTTATTTGCAATTTACTGTTGTATATTTTTCATTGATTTGAAAGCAAATATAGTCAACGAGTTGCAGCAAACGGTATGGAACCAAGATCCTGGTTACAGTACGATACAGCGGAGCTTATACTAACTTGGAATTGTCGTTTTCCAGCTGCGAGCACGTTAGTAGGGTTACGAACGTTTCCCTTATGAGGGTCGACACTGTGTACGATTGGGTGAAGCTGTGCATCGGCATCGAGGCCGTCCCCAGTGTCCTTCCCATTCAATGCAAATGGCGCGGCATAAGAAGCGACTCGAGCCAGAATTACCAACGTTTAGTCGCCTCCGGTACATAATTTCGAGTTGCTTTGTGATTCCACCGAACTCCCCGGCTTGTTCGCGTAATTTAAGTGCAACTTATCAACTTTCACGTTTTAAATGTTTGGGTTGGTTGGTATTCGTGAATGTGTCAAAGTCAAGATATTTCTTTACTTCTTAATAAATTGCTTATCAAAGCACTTTTGAATAGTCCAAAACATTTTTTTAAACTGGCATCATAAGGTTTATGCTAAGGACTCCGCTTTTACAAATATTAGTTCTGTCACCATGCTCTAATTATATTTTGAACAGATCACTAATAATATAGCATGTTACTGTCTCATTTTTGTCTGTCCTTTTCACTCAAATAGAAACAATTTAATTCTTAAAAATACTTATCAACTAAGTTAAATTTATATCGATGTTTTCTTATACTTACTGTACTCTGAATCAGTTAGGATTATCTATCTATATATCTCTACAGCAAGATAATAACTTTGTCTAAAGTTCTTTACTTAAAAAAACGTAAGTAAAGTTTTAAGTACGTTCCAACTTAATGTAGAGCCACTACTAGAAGTAGATTCAATGTCGGAAAAAAAATCTTTCTGCAATCTTTGTATAATTATGCAATTTTAATTAGGGCCGAGCAGTGCAGAAGTATCAGTTAAAATGTAAACCCCAATATCATTGCGACCCGCATTTATACGGACGAGAAGTGCCGCCATCGATCAACGTCTAACCGTACTAATTAATTCCTTAGTGCCAGCCTATCTTTCACTGCAAATAATCGTGATGTATCTGGCTCGATGTTTCGATAAAAATACAATTTCATTTCTTGGTCTATTCGAATGTAAGAAAAGAAATTTGGCATCACAAACGAAGCGGCGTGACGTCGGCGTGTCGATTACGAGCCGAATGTATTGCGATGATAATCTGGATAGCCGACCGGCGGTTTGATGTGTCAATCCGGCCGCGCGTCGATCCCTATCGCCCGATAGCTCGATAGCTCCTATTGGGCAACCGACACGCTTTGTTATCCTAACGGAATAAAAAAATGACGGGAGAAAACGATCGGCACCGCTTCTTCTTTGCATAGAAAGCCCCGGCCAATTAGAGTTTCACACGCGCACCCGGCTACGGTAATCGAGTCATACGTACGCGACCGTCGGCCGCGGCGATCCGCACACAAATAAATCGTTACGCGAATTTCCCAACATGGCTTCCGCGGGCGCGGCCAATGGGAGGCCGGGGCGGCGCGGGGCGGCTATGTCCGCTGCATCTTCGTGTGAAAATTTAAAAAATTACGAGCATCGCATTCATTTTTATGATCGCCACGGAGATCCGCGCCGTTCGATGGCGATAAACTTGCAGTGATACACGATCGCTCGTAAACATTTCGACATAATAACTGAAGATTTCGCTCCTCCATCGCGATGTTCGCGGAATGAGCTTTTAGCGAAAATTTATAATCTACAGCCTACCGAAACGTATAAAATACCAAAAGGAATTTCAACCACTACCTACACAAAACAGATTGCACAAACTTGTATAACCAGATTTCCATAAAGCAGCCACGGCTTTATGAATAAATAAACTACGATAACACATTCAAAAGAACCTTCCCGCTACATCAAAGTTTTGTCGACCCTTGCTCTATTCGAGGAGCCCGCGTACATACCGTCGACATATAGTACCGACCCACACCACGAAACCGCTTCATCGCCGCACCGAAACTAGCGTGGTGTGAGTGAACACGATGAAAATCTTTATTTTCACGCTCTATCTCTCTTTATCTAATCGCCCCGGTCAGATAAGGACGGAGCGCCGGAAAAACTGGCGCGGGGTGAGGAGTAAAGGCTACATCGATTCCGCGCTTTCACTGCTAGGGGCCGTGTAAACCTTTAAAAACAGCGGTTTTGCCGCGCGATTGTCATCTCTAAGTTTATATGGGCAAGTTTGATATTCAAATGGGACTGTAGCCCCAGTAAATGGATTGCCTCCCCCTTGGGGGTTCTCGTAGTGGGATCTAGATGTCGTAGATAGGCTGATAGGCGGTTGAGTGTGCGTGCCGCGGCGCTAGTGCGCATACGTTTGTATTTTCCGGCTACGGCTGTGTTGGTTAGTAGAGGGCTGTTTCCGGGTAGGTTAAATTTTGCTTGTGTTTGCAAATATATGAGGGGTAGGTAGCTATCCCTTTTTGTAATATAATTTTATGTTTAAGCATAGATAGGTAGATTAGGGAAGACGGAGGCTGTGATTTGATTTGATTAGGAGGTGTTCGCAGGACGGTAGGGGAGATAAGACTGATTGGATCGCCGCCGCCGGGAGGGCTGTATGGAAATATGTTTTTAATGTGGGTGCTTTATTGAAATAACGGAGTTTGTGAAGTGACGCGGGATTAATGCGCTTGATGTGTTCGTTGGCGATAATTAACTGTATGCTCATTCGGTTATTAAAATCCTGTTTAACTTTGTCAATGATCGTTGAGCGCGCCAGATTGGATTGTTGGCAGCTCGAGTTTGCGTTCCATCATTTTCGCGTTAAAGTTTGTGTGCGGACACTCGTGTTGATAAACAAACATGGCCACTTAGTCCGTTCGGCAGTCGTACTTGTTTTCATGCCAAAAACAACAAAGGACGTTTTGTTGTGACTGACACAAAAGGCCCTTGATATTGTCACGGCGCATGCTCCTTTGAGTTTACACAACACTGAAAATTTAAGTGCCGCCATGACAATATGCAGTGGATATATCGCCCGATCTGGGCTCTACTACTTTTTACCTTTGTCGGTTTATGTTGTATTAGATAGTGCGTTTTTTAGCCGATGCGTGTTCGGTATCGACCGTGGAATGCCGTTGACAGTGAAATGGGTTTAATAATTAATAAAACTCTTCGGGCCCGGCACAAGTGCGCGCATACTCCGCATTCTGACGATGGGAATCATTTTTTATTAAGCTGTGACCTTGTTTAGCTGGCAGTATTGCTAGATTTTTTCAAAGTAGTTATTTGGGCATTCACGATAATAGCTGTTATTGTTATAAAATACTTATTCATACAATTTATTGATAACTAGCGGCCTGCCTGCTACTTGACTAACATGATTAGTTTAGTAGATTAGATTAGTATTTAAATTCAACAAAAGTTTCCAGTTAAAAACAAGATAGCTTTAAATTTTTCTTTTCCAAGAATATTTCTTTATACTTACATAGTCAAAACTAAAAGTAAGTACTAGACTATTATCACCGATAGGTTAGTCAGAGACTAGGCAATGAGGCCGCAAAAGCATTCCTCTACTATAGTCCACTTTTCACCAAATAGCGACTGCACATGTGATCAGCGTGACAGGTGGTGAGCCCATCGCCGCTCTATGCTGTTGGATGTAAGTGCAGTCTTTATACCGTTAGTCGCCTTTTACGACACCCAAGGGAAGAGAGGGGGTGGTAGTATTCTTTCACCGCTAGGCGACACGGTTAACAAACAAAATAAAAACTAAAAGTAGAGGTACTTACATAAACGCTAAATTGATTTGAAACCACCATATAACAATAGCAAAACGTCGTCTAGTCTTGTAAAAACTTACCCGGTCGCCACACAAAACTCGCAAACGCTGAGGTCCGTGACTCCAATGGCGAATGACCCGAATAAAAAATAATCCGGGCTCGTAAAATTTACGAGCTTTTCCAGCCATTTCAGCGTTTGAAGAGCGAAAGTAATTCGCTCATAAAATTACGAGTAAACAGCCGTTTTTTTCGAGGAAATAAAACCACCCAGAGGGGCGGTTGACTCCTGTAATCGGCTTAGGCCCCCTCCCTACGGACCCGATGCATCCCCGCGACTTGATGGGATGCCTTATCTCGAGATTATAAAATCGGTTCGGGGTAATTGAGTCGTAAAGTATGAAGTTAATTTCGACTCATATGTACCGTGCGCGATGTCTATTAAATCAGTCTATCGGTATATAAAGTTTATTCAATAAAAATCTTTTCTTTAATAGCTTAAAGTAAACATCGAAACCCATTTAAACACTTACCATAACGTCAGGAATGAAAATTAACGTTTACCTATAATGTTTTATCCCGCACCTTCTGAGAACTACGTTAATCGTCGTCTTTTTATATTAAAAAAAAAAGTATCCATATTTATTTAAAACAAACGAATGCACATGACAGATGTGGCCGTCCGATTGAGGTGGGAAGAAAAAGGCAGTCGAAGCTTATATGGCCAGCTCTAATCTTACGATACTGCCATGACGGGGCGATTGTGGATGCGAACCATTTCATATTTAGGTATTCCATTATACGCTGGTACTGGTGAGAACAGCCTTTTTAAATTCGAATAAAGATAAATAACAAAGACAAACCAGTTTCTATAAATTGTCAGACGCACTATATACGTTTCACTTTTTCATAAATAGTCACAATAGTAAAATTTTCAATTTACTTAATTGTTTTCTCTTCCGCTATTTAGTATTACGATTCTTTTTTCTATTATATTGCTTGTAACAGAAAAACGTGATAGAATAGCAAAACTAGGTTATTACCTAGTACGGTAGTCGATTATAATCTGCTAGCTATAGTCTATATAGGTCTGCGGGTTATAGCCCTCATATATAAACATATGAGGAAATCGGGCCATAAGCCATCACGGCAAAACACCTGTTCATATTTGATAAAAAAAATAAAAAATCATTACATATCTACTGAGTGTTATTTCGAGAGATACTCTATCATAATCCGTCGAATTTAAAACTTCCTTCTTTGTCTTGAAGTCAATAAAAGATTATTGTAATTTTGTATTTATTAAAATGTTGATTATTGTAACTAAAGTACCTACGAACAAAATAAAATCGAGCATTCGATTATCATTGTTATTCGATTCTAGCCACCGAGAGCACCGTCTTGCTCCACACGCACGATCGCAGCACACACAGCTTTTTGTCCGATAAATGACATGACAAATTAATGGATTGATTATGAGTCGGATTGCGTTGCTCTTTTATTTTCTCGGTGCCGGGTTAGGACGAATGCATTTTTAATTGAGTGAGGCACTTTTGTGGACTGTATAAAACGGCCACCGCACGCCGTAGTAGATATATTATATTATTATATATTTTTTATTTGATTGACGGGCAGCAATGGGCAGGTGCGTTGTGCGGGCGATAGCTACCTCGCTTTTTCGTATCGAATGTTCACTTTTTGTGTGTCACCCCGTTTGCGACTCGATTTTGTCATGTTTTATGTTGATTGTTTTACCGAATTTAATGGCCTACTAAATTTCATTGTGCCGTTGGTACGGAGCGGGTTTTTGTGCGACGCAACGTCCTTTTAATAAATGTAGCATCACGCGGCAGGTGACTTTTTGTAATGCTTTTAATGACGCTGACATTGAAATCTTGTTATATGACAGCCAGTAAAAACGTTGTTTCGATGATATATTAATCATAATCCCATTATGGAATTCAGTGCAGCTCGTTACGTTAGCCAAAGAAATGAATTAGTGGTATGCGTGAAACAAGCCTAGTTGGTCGTTACGGAGACTTGTTTAATTGTGAACTTTTTATGGTTTTTTTTTAATCTACAACGGGTAAGCGCTTGGCCTTTATCTCACCTGATAGTAAAGTAACGATAAGGCCGAAGGTGGAAGCGCGCTTCACCCGGAATCCTCAACCACTGAGGAACTGGCTATCTTATCTCAAACTGTCGGAACACAACAATGCTATAAACATCGTTGTTATGGCGACATACTTAGATAAGATGGTGGTAGCTAGCCAGGCGGACTCAACAGCCCTACCACCAACCAAACCGAGCACACAAAGATGTACCCCCCGCTGGGAATCGAACCCGGGACCTCTGGGCCAGAAACCGGTGGCTTAGCCACTAGACCAAAGAGGCTATTAAATTATGGTTATGGGTACAGGGATATAAAATATAAAAAAACCATCAATATTGTATTATGGTGCTGGCCACCTGGGAAAGCCTGTGCCCAGCCGTGGGACGTTTATATGTTTTCGATAATATCACCAATGACATCATCATCATCATCATCATCAGCCTATACTCGGCCACTGCTGGACATAGGCCTCTCCAAGAACACGCCACTGTACACGATCCGCGGCCACTCTCATCCAGCTCTTGCCAGCCACCTTGCGAAGCCATGGTGGTGCCATGCCATGCTCATGCCACCAATGACATGACTGTGGATTATGGTAGAGGACTGCTTGCGGTCCTCATAGCCTTAGTCTCTGACTAACCCTTTGGCGTGATAGTCGTGAAACGATGTAGGTAGGTATGCCCCTTGGCGATGGTGCTGACGTGTGTCTTATGTTCCAGTCTCTGCAGAGCGCGGCGCGGCGGGCGGGCACCTCCTGCGCCAACTGCAAGACCACCACGACAACGCTGTGGCGGCGCAACCAGAACGGGGAGCCGGTCTGCAACGCGTGCGGGCTGTACTACAAACTGCACAATGTGAGTCAATCACTTTATGCGCTCACACCAATCATCTAGCCCAACTGAAGAGGAAACACTACGTGGAAATGGCATGCAAAATTCTCATACAAAACACTGAAAAACGACGTTTCCTAGTAACCCTGTTTCCTCCTTCAGAACTGGACCAATTTTTATAACTTTTTCAGCATCGGGTAAAGAAAGAGATTTTCTATAGCCGTATGTTTGATTTTTTTTAAACCGGTTACTTAACGTTTCTATAGACGTCTTAAAACGGAGTGATTTCGCTACGTTTCGTAGTCCCCTGTTTCCTCCTTCAGAACTGGACCAATTTTTGACGTGACAACGTCTTAAATTAGGTTGCGGCTGGGAGTCACATAAGAAAAAGTGTAACGCTCGGTAACGTTACGATGAGTCACCGAACGAGAGAGAGGCCCGCCGAATGCCTTGCGTCTCTCTCCCACTCAACTATGTTTTAAATATAATTCTTTGTTTAAATAAATGTTTTAAATTGTTACTATTATTTCATCCTTCTTCCTACTATACGAATGAATATTCACATTAAAATTATTTTACCACTCAAAGTCGTTGTCACGTAAAACTTTCGCCCGTATACCGACTTTACAGGCAACCAATTTTATGTCTTTTTCAGCATCGGTTAAAGAAAGGGATTTTCTATGGCTGTATATTTGATTTTTTTAATCGGTTACTTAATGTTTCTGAAGACGTCTTAAAACGGAGTGATTTCGCTAAACTTTGAAGGCTCCTGGTTGCTGAATAAATGACTTAATGCAAAAAAATTAAACACATGGACGTAGAAAATCTCTTTCTTTAACCGATGCTGAAAAGACATGAAAAATGGTCCAGTTCTGCAGGAGGACACAGGGAACTACGAAAAGTCGTTTTTCTGTGTTTCGTATGACAACTTTGCATGCTACTTCCACGTAGTGTTTCCTCTTAAGCTTCTTTTGAAATTAGTTAAAATGGTCAAACTAGTTAACGGATAAATGTACATAAACATAGAAAAACACCCAGTTCCGAAATCGAACTCGAACCAGCGTGTTCACCACTCGACCACGAAGGTCGTCAACTCTACTCTATTAGAATAGAATACAATTCCTTTATTGCTTAAACTGTGTAACAAGTTCTTAAAAAAAATGGTATCAACAGATTGCCCATGATCAGGCATGCAATGAACACACACCGTTGAACTCGTATAACCTTCGTACGCTTTGTAGCAGTTCGCTCGTAGCTCGTGTTCATCAGCCTACAAACGTCCCACTGCTGAGCACTGACAGCTGACAACCGTATCGCGTAGAGGTGAAAGAATACTACCACCCCCTCTCTTCCATTGGGTGTCGTAAAAGGCGACTAACTTGACTAAAGACTGCACATACATCCATCACCTTAGAGCGGCGATGGGCTCACCACCTGTCACGCTGAGCACTACAGTCGCTTTGGTGAATGTGGACTATGGCAGAGGACTGCTTTTGCGGTCCTCACTGCCTAGTATCTGACTATAACCTTCGGGGATAATAGTTGTGATTATATGTATGTATGCTGAGCACTGGCCATTCTAATATAGACAACAGCAAATGGGGATATTGGGCCCTAACCCACACCACGCTGGCCCAATGCAGGTTGGAGGGTTAGCCTATTTCGTGTTAGTACTCACTAAATACTAGTGTGTAGCCTATTGGCTTTATAGCATTGGACGTTTCGTTACAGTGCTTCTATTTTCTTAATGTCTTTCGGCAAACTTCGTGTTTTGGCTGTCGCCGGATGCACTTAATCGACTTTATAATCAAGTGTTACAGAGACAATAAGCCCAACACTTTGAAGCAAGTTAGTTGGCACTCACGAAATACTGATAAGTGGCCTATGGGCTATATGGGCGATATTAGACAATCCGTGGCTATGATGATAAATATAATGATAGATAAATTAAAATAAAAATGAAAAATAAACTTTATTTCCATACAAACACTCATGCATTATATCAAGACCAGCGAATATTACAAGCGATTTTTAACCGTTCATCCCCCTCGATCCTCTAATCTGTTTCCCCATGGACGTCCCGGAGTCAACAGTATCTTAGTGACAGATAACGCGGGGTATCGCCCTCCCCACACCAGCTAATGCGTCATAAAACCAAATACGATTGTCTCAAATAAATTACGATCCGCGATAACATCAGCTAAGGTTAAATGAAACGATACTATCTGGTTGCATTGGTTTACTTTTGCAATGTGACCAGTAGTTGAGTTTTGGAAAGTTTGTGATCCGAACAAATGTCCTCTAAGATAATCGCGGCTGCTTTTGTTAAGGTACTTAAGCTTTTAATCAGCTACCTCGATTGAGGTCGATAAGAAGTCGAATAATATTGTTTCATTTTGAACGGCCGCGGCCGGTGGATGTATATTTGCTTTTGTTTTGTTCTCTATTAAAGTATTAAGTGCAATTTGACAATTGAAAGTGCAAGTCAACAAGGAGGACCAACTCGAGAAACGAAACTCCTTAGTGTACTCAACTCGTTCGTGCGTCCGAGGTATTGTTTCAAGATAAAGCTCGCGCTTTCTCACGCTTCTTACAGCCCCAGTGGAAACAATATATGCACCGAAACTCTCGTGCGTTACACTCGCGATACATTTGGATCGGCAAAAAGTGGACCGGGGCACGTAACAATGACGAAAAATTAAATGTCAAAGCGACCCCATCGGCGGCGGCACTCGAGATTTTTTCATTTGTAATGTATACTTTATTGCCGCGCCGAGTGCCGGCAACAATGTTGTGTGCTCTAATTATTCGGAAGGAGCTACAAAGGAGCGAATGGGAGTGCCTTTCCTTCAACAGTTGAAGGCATAATGACGGGAGCACAATACCGGAGCATGGCAGTAGCGTTGTCAAGCCCTGCGCCGCCTCCTCATACATATTTATGAGCCATGTATCATATTCGCCTCTACGTAGGTCCCGAAACGATAATTTATCTCAATTCGTTGACTAAAATCAGGTTTTTCGAATTAATTACACTATCTTTTATCTTGTTTTGACACAGCTCGATGACAGTGAGATAATAAAAAAGTAGATTAAGGTCTAGGACGATGATATTACTGCGTGTTTAGGGAAATCAGAGCGAGAAGATTACCTAACCTAACACAGATGTGTCATAAAGTCAATTCTATTCGGAAACGTCATACTATACTTAATATACATTTTTGTTTTTTATTAATGAAGCAAATATAAACTTTTTAAGTTGAACTGTGACTCACGGCCGCAATGGTAATTCGTAGTTGTATAATGTATAATATGTATGTAATAATACCTACATATTATACAGTCATTTTAGAAAAATGTGTTGTCATTTCTTGTATTTTTAAGAAAAACGTTATAACGTCCTATCTGCGAAACAACTATCTCGCAGATATGACGCTTTTCTTCAGGACAGCCGATTTTTAGGAAAGCATTTTGCTGTTGGCCGCTTATGACTGGGCTGTGAAGTGGGCTTACGGGCTACGAAAAACTTATGGTTCCTCGACCCGTGGTGACCGCACCAGTTCTTCGGGACCGTTGAAGTAATCAAAGATTTATCACTATTAACCAGCATCTGTTTCCTAATCGCAATGCAATAACGGTTGTAAGTAACAATTCCTTCAAGCCACTTGAGTAACAATGTGTAAATAATCGCCGCAAAATGAACGGTGGACTGGAGGCGGATAAGTTCGATCGATTTTACAAAAAAAATGCAATTCATACAACAAAGCACGAGCGCATTGTGATTTACCGACGTCACCCTAATGCAATGCGGCCAGCGTTCTTGATACTGTATTAGGGAAATATGGGAAATGTTAATATTTTGTGAAGTTATGAACAGCATTGATAAAACATCCTTGTAAGTCATAAATGCAATTACTTGCCTCAGGCAAGAGATTATAATTGGAATTGGAATGGATTATGTTATAGTCTGATTGAAAGTTATTTTTATAGTAGGTAGTTAAATACATTCTAAGCGTTAAAACTATCTGCTGCTCACTAAAGTGTGTGTAATATTAATTAAATGAAATATTAATTAAGTCATTGAAGTGGGAATTAAACACACGTCCTTCGTAATCCTGGCGCCTGCGTTGACCACTCCGCCACCGGGGTATTGGTTAGACCGAATACGTAGAATGAGCAAAAAAAAACCATTAAAAAAAACAATCATCATTCAATTTTGTCATACCTACTACAGGACAAAGTTGTCCTTTCCTTCTTCCTACTTTTTCCGTCGGCCACTGCAGTAGGTATTCCAATTAGCTCTGCTCATACAACATTTTATCTCGGAATACATATAACATTAAAACTACACTAATAATTATGTAATTACTACAAAAATAAAAATTGAGAATTTTCAAATATCAAAACCTGTTCAGCAGCATAACATCACACGGGCAATCTTCAAGTGTGTTTACTCAAAATACATCCTCTATAGACCCTTCTCGGGATGAATATAAAAGTTTGTCGGCAAAGCTCCAAATTGCCCTTGCGCAGTCCACAAGTGGCCGTGGCCCTTGTAACCGATCGTTTTGTATCATTGTTTTTATTAACACAACATTTTATTTGTGTTACAGTAACTTGATTGATATGGGAAAGTTTTCGCTTTGGAATTCAAGACAGAACAGAAGAAAGAGGTCTTCTGTGAATTAAAAATTGTTCGTTTTCAGTTTTAAGCAGAACTTTGTACGGATGATTATCAATTTTCGAGATAACATCAACATCATCTGTTGAACATTTAATGCTTTTAATTTAGAGTGATATAAGGTAAAGAACAAGAGGATAAAATGTATAACTTTTAAAAAAAATAATAACTTTTATATTTCATTACAAGTTTTCTGGTGTAGGGCGTAGAAACATAAATTGTTACTTAGTTACTTACTACAATTAATAAACCTATTAAAATAGGGTAAAAGTAAGTAAATCTTACAGAGCCGAATATTAAAATTATACATACCTACCTACATCACATATTTGCCCAACATAAAATATAGTATTTATAATTTTATTACCACTATTTTTGTGGCTGAATAAAAGCTAAAATTCTCATTTTTTTATATTAGATCTGTGTTAGGTCTTAGTTACTAGATCGTTCAATAACTATATAACCAAAACGATTTCTACAATCTCTATTGAAAAAAAAATGAATTTAAATAATCCCCCGTGGGTTCACTTCGCGCGATTGTTGCCCATGATTGGGCAATTTTCAAACTATTAAGCGTCTCTTTGGGAACGTCCCCGTTCGATACAATTGAAGAGTTTCAAAAATAAATTATTTATTTGGCCACAATCGTTAATAGGATTACAGGCGGTGCGTGGGTTCGATTCCCGGCGCGTACCTGCCGATACAAAACCGTCCGGCTGTTGGCGCGCGTTTTTATAAATTTGTTTATTTAATTTACCGCGCTCGTTTAACTTACTTCCTCTATGTTATGTTCGTTTCGGTTTTTGTGGTTTGTATTCCGCTTTTTTTGGCCCGACCTTTAATCTTCCAATGAATTGGTATTAAGTTTTTGTGATCTTTCGATTGTTTTCGATTTTCATTGCCTTTTTGGTCGAATACTGTTTTTTTGTGTTTTTTTACAGATACAATGGGTAGCTTTTGCAATAGGTTACCATGAAGTGTCTTTTCTAGTTTTATTGTATATTTATTAATAATTTTTAGCAAAGTTATTTTATATCACATAACAGAAACAATAAAAATAATACTAAATCAAATCGAGAGCCTCTAAACAATGAACTGTTATAATTTCACGCAATCCGGCCATCCAATAAAACTCAATAAATTAGTTACCAATAACTTACGACGTTTTCGATCTGTCATGTTACGTTAAGTGCCTCCATACAAAAGTATTGGATTACCAGTTTGTATAGAGCTCTAGAGAGTCCATAATAACAGCTCAAATGATACATTTCGAATACAATGGGGCGATCAATTCAATTTTTGAATCGAGAACGCTCCTCTAGTTTCTTTTTTTCGGCTAAAGTGCTGTTTTGTT
The DNA here is from genome assembly GCA_963921215.1 of Scoparia ambigualis. Lineage (NCBI taxonomy): Eukaryota > Metazoa > Arthropoda > Insecta > Lepidoptera > Crambidae > Scoparia > Scoparia ambigualis. The sequence continues at coordinate 29,481,172 of OY992506.1, forward strand.
CAGCTAACATCCGAGAGAATTTGACAGTCACTGTTTTTTCTTCTCCCGTTTTTCTTAGCCAGTCGTATGTTAGGTTATGGATACAGTGTATCCTCTTCGGTTGTACTTAGCGATGTCTTTTGTTTTTGTTACGGGCAACGTGTTGTTCATAACACTTTCCACAGAGAGAATACTTTATGATGTATTATTACGGTTAATTTTTTAGATTTTTTAGAATTTATTATTACACTGCAGTACTTTCTTGGTACTGGTATTACTGTGTTGTTCATGTATTGTACTTGATACGTGTATTAAAGTCTTTGAGTATATCTATTGAAGATATTCAATTCATTTCAATTCTGTAAAGTTTTAAAACCCGCGTATACAAAACACTCGCAAAATAGTTTTGGGCGTACTACTATACAATTTGGAAGCGATAAAATAAACTTAATTTACTCATTACATTATATTACAGAGCCGGCTGGCTAGTGTCCAAACGGCCTGCCCGGCCAAATGTTATAATGACATCAATTTGAATATTCACATTGAACAGCCACCGCATTTACATAAGTTCGACCGTTAAATTTTGTCGATGCAAATGATGCTAGCAACACTAATTGTGCTGTTCATTGTTAGTGGAAAAACTTAAAAGTTCTGCTGTTTTATTCTATTTCGCGATATCCGTTCTATTGTTTTTGGGATTAATGATTGTTTTGGTATCCATTGTTCGATATGGAGGCACTTTTGCGCTGGCAGTGCAACGCATGGTAAGCTTGTAATAATTTTTGAACATAAACATTATTTACTTCGAAACCTATGAGTAGACTTGCCAAACAAAAGTTAGTTCGTTAACTGATACAATCACCAGATAATTGTTTTACGCTAGAAAGCAACACAAGATGTAATTGGAAAATGATGATTTCTACAATGCGAATGAAATATAATTCAAAATACTGTTTACTTTTTTGTATCAAAACATCTAATTTTGCCAAAATGTGATCGTATAAATAAAATAAAGGGAATAAAAGCGGGCGTCCGCGCAGTAGGCCGGAAAGATTTTATCTGTTGGCAATACAGAAAAAATGGCGCCCACCGGAAGTGTCCGAGCGCGGCGCGCCGCGCGTTACTATTTTTTTCTTTTTTTGTTTTAAATGGCTTTTTCCCGGCATCGTTCGGCCGGAAATGCGTTTGCGTATAACTGCCCCTCGTCCTCGAATAGTGATATGTTCAATAAAGTTAATAAGCAAACTTGATCCTTGCTAACATACAATTAACATTGATTTTCGTTTTATTCGTTATCAGTATTGTTTCGGTAGACCCGGAGACGTGGCGAGCGTAGTGCTAAATAGGATGTTTTTATTCATGAGGTCTTAACTCCCATTCTGTTTAGTGAGTGCCAGCTGATTTACGGTTCACGTTATAAATCTCCTAGGAACGTCGGGCTTATTCACGAAATCGCCGCAATGTAATTAAAAACACTTTATTGCTGTTTTAATTATATACTAAAATTCAGTATGTAAATTTTGACAAAGAAGGTTTTAGTTGTACGATGGGTTTTTAGCTTGAGCGATCATTATTGGATTTTAAAATTAAGTATTTACCTCCGTTATTATAGAGACTACTTACGTGTTGTACAAAGAGTAACTCGTCTTGACTTGTTTCAATGACTACATTGGATTATATTCCAACAATCATAAGTAATACCGGCTAAAGTAAGCTAAGTGCGAAACAAGTTGATAAGCTGTTCTTAGTGTCAAACTGGCGGGTCTAACTTAAAGCTAACTTGTTAAGAGAATACTTAATATGAAATTATTTAACAGTAACTTAGCATATTTTAATAGTCGAAACCATAAATTTATTGGCAATAGCTTTATAATACGTTAATAAATATGCAAGATCAATTATTTAATTAAACGAACTGACTTATTGTTATTAAAATGAAAATTTCAATGTTTAGCTATCTGCATCTACTTTAAACACTAAATTGTGAATTGATTTATTTTTTCAACGGTAATGGCTCGGGAGCTCTTACCCTGTTATTAATAAACGTTGATTAACGTTACACTTAGGATTAAATTGACGCTGTCTCTATCTAGGAGCACGATGGCGCAGCGGCTAGCGCGTTCGGCTTGCGATCTTGACCGCCAAGCAACTTTCGCAATGCCGGGTTGCTGGATGGGTGACCAAATTAAAAACATCTCAAGCTCCTCCGTGCTTCGGAAGGCACATTAAGCCGTTGGTCCCGGTTGTTGTCGTAAGATGACAGTCGTTAAAACCTACCAACCCGCATTGGGTCAGCGTGGTGGGTTATGGCCTAATATCTCCACGTGCTATTGTCCACGTGGGAGGCCTGTGCCCAGCAGTGGGAAGTTTATAGGTTGATGATAATGATGATGATGATGTCTCTATCTGTCTTCTTTATTAAAAACGAGACCGTGTTCCTTTAAATCTGTAACATTTGGCCATTTTTATGAAGAGGGTGTACTCATTTCGGTATCCCATACAAACTTCCAAGTCGAAATTTAAAAGAAAATAATAAGCCAATTTTAATGAAACTTTGCATGCTAAAGCAAAATACAGTTATCTAAATAGTTTGTTGAAAACATTAAAAAAAAGGTTTATTTACCTGAGAGAGTAAAGTCCACTATAGAAAGTTTAAAATAGCATTAACTCAGTTATTTAAACGTTTTTTAAAAATGTTTTTAACAAACTATTTAGATCCCTGTATTTTGCTTTAGCATGCAAAGTTTCATTGAAATTGGCATAGTGGTTTTTAAAAATTTCGACTTGGAAGTTTGTATGGGAAATCGAAATGCGTACACCCTCTTATTAAGACGATAAGAGTTGATGGTAACATCAACCCTTAGAGCAGTTTTACTATAATTTTACTATGCCAATTGTCATACGAATTGTGCATAGTGAGATTAAGGTAATGCTTGCTCTAAGAGGAGGCAGGAGGAGCCTTCATCAGGTTAGTGGAAATACTTACGCCGACAATACCCAAAAACATCTGTTGCTGAGAAATAGGCTGTATTATCTAGTGCTGACGAAGCCTAATGATGCTAGCGAGAATATTTCATGGCGAAAGACTTTTTTTTTCTATACTCACACCAATTATCTAGCCCAAGAGAAGCTTCGAAGAAACTCGTTAAATGGTTACTAGACAACGGATAAACATACTTAAAATACTTAAATACATACTTATTATACATAGAAAACACCCAGAGCCGAGACAATTTAGAAAACAATAATTTCTAAATTGACCCGACCGGGGATCGAACCCGGGACCTCAGAGATGGCGACACCATGAAAACCGGTGTACAAACCACTCGACCAAGGAGGTCGTCAAACTAGGATAATGTGGTGGATAACCAGGCAGACTTAAAAATAACCAAACCTAGTACAATCATAATGAAACACTACACCACAGAGGCGATCGTTTATCTAACCGCAAGACCTAATGACTTACGATTTTCTTTTGTCCTTAACCTTACACTGTTTCTATAAAGGTATTTGCATACTTAAGTGCAGTAGAAATTGTAGGAATAATAAGTAAAAAAACAACAAAAACAAAAATGAACGTCACGTTTTTCAGTTCACTCCCTCTCTTTTACACCATTACATTCTAAATTCATGTCGGTACTTTTTAAAGTACCAAAATGGCAGCTGCATTCGTCGATCGACGGGACGATAAGGCCAGTGTCCTTCTACAAAACAATTATTGCTTAGTTGTTTGCAGCGGGATTTGCGCAATCCACACCCGATGTAATGTTGGCAATAGTACCTTTGCTTTGTTACCGCTGCCATTGTACACTTTGGCTTTGGCTTTGAAGACTTTGAAAGTGACAGTCGATTAGGCGGTCAAGCGAAAGATTTGCGTTTTTTCTTTTTTTTGTCTATACTTTTTACAATTTCTAGTATTCCAATAGATACTATACTTTTTTACATTACATAGGTATACAATGTTTCATAAACTACATACATACATATAATCACGTTTATTATCCCCGAAGGGTTAGTCAGAGACTACGCAAGGAGGACAGCAAAAGCAATCCTTTACTATAGTCCACTTTTCACCAAATAGCGACTGCACATGTGCTCAGCGTGATAGGTGGTCAGTCCATCGTTGCTCTATGCAGTTGGATGTATGTGCAGCCTTTAGTCTATTAGTCGCCTTTTACGACACCCAAGGGAAGAGAGGGGTGGTATAGTATTCTTTCACTGCCACGCGACACGCTATGTTGTTACACCAGGGTTAAACTATCAGCCCTATATAATTACATGGTAGTTAGAGTATTACGTAAATCTGTTGCTGCAGGTATTCTAAATTGTGGTATACAACTACCGCCATCTATGGTCTAGATTAGAACGATTAATATTTGCTATAAACCGCACGTTATTTAATCATTGTTTGCATTTATTTTAACTATTCGTTTTTTATGCTAACAATGTGATTAAGTACGTAATGAAAGGATGAGAATGTGCCAAATAGTGCTCAAAGAAATTTTACATCGCAGCTCATTTAGTTTAACATTATACCAATAAAATGTTAATAACTACCTAGAACCGAGCAAAAACTTCTGTTCCTTGTTAAATATGCAAATAGTCATAAACTTTGTAGAAAAACATAAAAATAATTTTATACGTCACGACCGACGGCTACCTGAAATAGTGCTCTTTCAATTAATTTTCTTTCAATTCGTGCTCTGGTATTGAACTTAACGTAGGTAGTAGTGACGTTAAAACGATAAACAGGTTTGTAATTTGTGCACAGGTGAAATAAAGTTTGTGTTTATAATACACGTTGGACGGTTAGCAACCACTGATGTAGTAATTAGCTGATGCGACATCTAGCCCGCGATGATCGCTGATCTGGCGCACCTCCACGCTATCAGCGCCATCTACCGTGATCTACGGGCGCACAAATAACCCGCGTTCCAAGGCAATAGCTCTTCAAGAGCGGAATTTATCGCACAGAGCTTTGAAAACCAACACACACAGTTACAATCGTACTAAAAAATTCTGTTGGTAGCTATTAACGATGATGTTCGAGACAAAAGCAAGTAATTAACTGACGGTGTGTCAGTATTAGTGATGCACGGTTGATTGCGCGCGAGAGAGCTTGGCCGTTACCCCTCCGGTACATCTGTAAACATCTTCTAGATAACCATCTGACGCTTGACACAAAGCGCGGTTGCGATAGATAGTATCTCGGAGCTATCCACCCCCCGCCCCGCGCTTCCTCTATGCCCGTCTAATTATTTATTTACGTCCGCCTATCACACCATCGATGCGCATGAGCGCAAATCTCAGTGCTTACAGATTCAAAATTAGAATTGAGACGGCCCGTTATCATGTAGGTGATCTTTGTGGCAGTTTCAAACTAACGGACTGTTTATTTTGTGGAGACGTTCGTGTCGTGTCTTTTTAATACTTTTTTACTAAAAATGTTACCTACATTTTATTAAAGACTTGTATAAACGTCTCAGGATGAAACGTCCAGTAAACATAAGTAAGTCCGTACTATTTAACTCTTTAATTTTATTTCAAAGATGTTTTTTTAGTCTGATGAAATTTTTTGTTATGGTCAACATAATAACAACAACTACTACTCAATAATATCTAAATGACAACATTACTTTTTACATACATATATCACGACTATTATCCCCGAAGGGTTAGTCAGAGACTAGGCAACGAGGACCGCAAAAGCAGTCCTCTGTCATTGACTATCATAGTCCACTTTTCACCAATTAGCAACTGCACATGTCCTCAGCGTGACAGGTCGTGAGCCCATCGCCGTTCTATGCTGTTGGATGTATGTGCAGACTTTAGTCCATTAGTCGCCTTTTACGACACCCAAGGGAAGAGAGGGGTGGCAGTATTTCTTTCACCGCTAGGCGACTCGGTTACTTTTACACACAAAAAATATCCTTCCACTGAGCCTGGCATAAGACTAGTTTTTTTCTGCTAGCGATCACTGTGCTCAACGTACTGAACTACTGAATCAACATCCATTAAGGACCTTTTTTGAAACAACAACCTTGATGAAATAACCTAAAAACAATTGTCAAAAGTTCCGTTTTACACCGTTACTGGCACGCACCCTACCAAAAAGCCTCCAAAAAAACCTTTATGACATCTCACTCGTACAAAGTGGCCGGCCGAAGGTGTAATTTGATTGAAAGCACCAAAAAAGTCTTATAATCATATAATAAGTGGTGGAATAATTAGTGGGGGCTTAGGGCAGGTGCGCGGAGCACGCGCGCTGGCCGCCGCCGCCCGGGAGACAAATGATTATACTTAGTGGGCAGGCATTGGCCCTTTTTTGCTTACTCACCGTCAACACTTTCTGTTGCTATATTTTAAATGTCTTACTAAGTTTTTGGTCAATACACATACTACTGTAACTGTAGTAAGTAAAGAAAGTACAGCTTATACGAGTATACTACCCCACTACCTACTCATAAATCATTTATTTGCGGAATATCATGTACACAACATTGAGATGTAGGACAATGATTTAAGGTATCAACAATATTCCGCTTTATGTACGTTGGCATGCAAATGTCCATATTTATAACTTCAATTAGTTTAGTCTTTGTCTAAAATTAATTATTATTGTTAGTATCATTTCTTAATACTACAATTTATACAAACAATACAAATAAATTACATTTCATTCGAATGTCATAATTAATAAGTATTAAAATTATTAAAATTATGAGTAATTAAGGACCTAAATCGAACTATAAAATATGTCAATGATAATTAATGGCGAGATGTCATATTTCCAGATATTCGTTGACGCAGTAGAAATTGTGCTTTAGAAGCCATTGTGATAAATTATTTTTAAATCTATAATAATAATATCTACTGGCAAATACTACATAAGTAAACGTAGAAAGTAAAAAAAGTATAGCTTCTACAACCTTCTTAATACAAAAACAATTAAGGATGAGTTCCACCCATAAAACTGAACAACTTTCCCCAAGAAACCTATGTGCAAAAATGACAAAAAAAATCGGTCTCCCATACTAATTGTCGTCAGATGATCGGACAGTTTTGTTGGGAGGTCGAAATTTTTCTGTTATGTTTGCACATAGGTTTCTTGGGGAAAGTTGTTCAGTTTCATGGGTGGAACTTACCCATAATTGTTTTTGTATTAAGAAAAATTAAGGTTGTATACTGCCCCACACCTACTGGGCAAAAGGTTCCATTATTGAAATGAAGTCTTCTTAAGTCAATTAATCATATTTCCACCACCACTCTTGCCAAATCAGGGGTTATCACAAACCCGGGTTATGCATCGACAAATCAGAAACTCTCTTTGCCCGACCAGGGAATTGCAACCTGGACCTGGTCACAGTAATATCATCTACCGGGATTTGGTTATTTGCCAAGGTGTTTGCTATTATTGAAAAAATAATCACTATCATTATGTATAATAATTTCGTATTAGTCCACTGCTGTACAAAGTTTTTTATGTGATTAGAGCTGACTGAATACTCTAGAGTTCTTGTTGGTTGTGGAATGCAATGTGAAGTGTTTTTAGTCCTGTTTTAACAACTATTATCTCCGAAGAGTTAGTCAGAGACTAAGGCAATGAGGACAGCAAAAGCAGTCCTCTACCATAGTCCACTTTTCACCAAATAGCGACTGCACATGTGCTCAGCGTGACAAGTATGTGCAGTCTTTAGTCCGTTAGTCGCCTTTTACGACACCCAAGGGAAGAGAGGGGGTGGTAGTATTCTTTTACCGCTACGCGACACGGATAAACGACACGGAAAAAAAGTGGAAATCACTTTCAAAATCACTCAAGATATCCGCGTGAGGTCACTGTAAAGTCTTTACTAAAACTCAAGGGAGTTGTTTGTTCTGTTTTTAAGTTTCTGTTATTAGTAATATTTGTCAACTTCCTTGTGTTTAAAAACTAAAGTAAAGACTTTACTGTGACCTCACGCGGACATCTTTCAAGATGTCCTCGTGAGGTCACAGTAAAGTCCAAGAGTACCTCTCCAAGGAGGTAATCAATAAACGATTTACAAACAACGAAAGGTGCAATAATGAATTACACAGACAGCGTTTCGCAGTCCACAGTTATTTAACAGACCGTTTGTTTTTATTTCGTTATTACATTTATTATTCTGACTTTATTGCTTTACACGAAATGGAAGTTTACAAAATATAATTACCAGCAATAATTGTAAACGGACATTACAGAACATTAGCGGGTTTTACTCTAAATTAGAGTCATTTATCTTATTGTTGCTTGCATACATTAAATAACTACAAAAGTAAAAGGCTTAAAATATGCTTGAATAACAAAAAATGTTTATGCCACAAGGTTGCTAAAAATGTTAGTACGTTCATGTCGTTTGAATAGTGTTGTGCGCATAAAGCTATCGATAATCGAGAGGCTGTTACAGTTAGTATCGACGTCGACAGCTACGCGGTGGCGAACGCGTATGAATTAGTGTAGCGTAGTAGCCGTGCGAGATTTAGTGCAGACGGCTGGCCTCTAATTGGACCGGGTACGACGCCACGGGCGCGAAACGACTCGATTTATTGTTTTCCATAATTGTTTTTGAAATGAGAACTTAGTGATGAGCTGCCACATATACCATCTTCATTACAAATATTGATAGCTGCTGTTTGTGTAGACCGTTGTGTGGGTGTCCGGTGTCCTTTACTATTTGTGGAGTTTTCATGCAGGAATACGAACCTTTTGTTTTCAATAAACTTTACGTAACTATTAATGTTTTAAAGAAGGGTTTTTTTGTTGATTACTGGTTACTAAACTACTATTAAGTACGATCTATTTTAGACTTTTTTTAATTATTGAGAAAGTGCAAAATCATTAGCAATTAGCAGTTACAAATTACGCTATCCATTTACCATTATATTATATTTACACTTTCTCGATACTCGCAACAAAATTGTGATGAGGTTTTAATTATTGTATCCTTTTTTTTATAAAACCACTGACTTTTCTGCAATCATAATTAGCGAACTGAGAAAATGTAATACGGGCCGCGTACCGACAGTGTTGTTCTCGCGCTATAAATTTAAGAATTGACGTATCGATAAATTTGGCGTGTGTATAAATCGCCGTTTCAATTATCCCAGAGTAGCAGCTGTCGGAGCTGACTACCGAAAGTTTATTTAAATCGCACGCACATATCAGACGAGTTTGATGTTTTATCAACGTCTTGAGGAGGCAATTAGTGAATTACGTAAAAAACATTCGGGCTTTGAAATTTCTTTACTTGCCGGAATAGTTATCTAAATTGATTCGTTTAATTTTTTTATAATTTAACGTAACGATTATTGCTAAACTTATAACCTAATCTGAGATTATTTAAATCGAAAGAATGAGTTTCTCCATAGTTACTTTAGCGGATGGTTTAATTTATCAGAATTAAAATATATTATAAAGTATGCACCTTTCTTTATATTTTTAACTCTCGATACCCGTTGTGTCGCAAGCGTCTACGGACAGCGGTGGCTGCTTACTATCGGGCGGGCTAAAGGCTGGTTTGCCGGCTCACTAACATGAAAAAAGGTCAAAACTGCAGTCATCAACGAAACAGCTGAGTGTCGAAAGTCGCAATTAAGAGCGAACAGCTCTGGATATGTGGCGTGCAGGGCAAATAAACGTCGCGGGGCAATCGGGCGCGGCGGCGGCGGTGCGGGCGGCGAGCGGGCGGTGCGCGGGCGGCGTGCGGGCGGAGTGCGGGCGCGGTGCGGGCGGCCGCCACACGCGCTTTACGCGGAATCGCGTAGTTCGGGCTCTTTATACTGTGGTTCGGGTCAACTGGGCCTGGACAAGACGCTTTTAGGCGTTGCACTAACGAAGTCACTTTCTGTTGCACTTTCTCTATAAGTACTTATATCTCATATCTGTTAACTCGGCAACTGAATGCAATGCAAACATAAAAATGTCTTCTACCTTTGGTGTTAGCGTCTTAAGATAATGTTTGGCTGAAATGAAACATTTGAGACTGTAGTACCTACTTACTCATGTTTCAATTAGCTAAATGTGCATTTAGGCACAGAACAAATAATAGTACTATTTAGGTATCTTTTCATGACGTATTTTCAAACTAAAATGTACTGGCATTTGTTTTAAGTACCTAACCAAACTCAAAGTCAAAGTAAAAGCATAAATTAACATAAGAATTTGGCTACCTGGCATTACGAATGTGGCTTATGTTGCTAGATCGCAACCCAAAGTAGCATGCTGCAGTGTCATTGATATAATTGCATTTGAATTGATAGAGAAAATATGTACTTATTAGTCTAAAATAGTAACTAAATTTTGTATTTGTTTTTTATTTTCATCTATTACGGATACACGTGTACGTCGCAAATGAACGAAGCTGTCATTCAGAAGGTGAACGCTCGAGTGAAAGTCAACCGACTATTACTAAAGGGGTTGAAAGGAGGGCGCTCAAAAAAGTTTAGTCTTTAAAAAAAGTTATACGCCGTAAGTCAAAAATACGTCTCCCGATGAAGGGTGCGGTGATAAACTTGGGCGCCCACAATTAGTTTCGCGTTGTTAGTCGCCCCAAAATCTACGACGCGACGGCTAATCTGCACCTGCACAGATGTTCAACAATTTGAATTTCGAAATGTCTCTTTCTTCTAGCTAATAAAAACGAAACGTTTTCGTTCTTGACTTCATTTCAAATTCGAATTTTAAAATGATAATAGTTATTCATTTGTTCAATAGTATTTAAAGCTCTACACAGCAGATTTTAAGTTCTATGTGTAGGTACTTTAACGTTTTGTCTGTGGCCAGCCGTCATTACAAACTTTTGACGCCTCTGGAATAAGATTTGTAACAAAAAATAGTCATCGGAAGATTTTTCCCGGATACCAACTTACCTGAAAATGGTGACATCAAACATATTGGCTTTCCTAAAGACGAGGCTTCTTAATATTAACCAGATAACCAACAAAAAATATTCCCTAGAAAACGTATGAAGATTGAGTAATAACTATTAATAAAACCATTCAGATTTTAATCTCAGAAGTAAAAAGCCGCCAATATAATGAAACGGCATCAGTTACTAATGCCGTTTACATAACTTTTTGCGCGGTAATGAAGTCTCTTCAACGTTATAATTGTTCAGCGTGTGACTAAAGATTATCTTTTTAATTGTTTTCGTATCAACTTGATAGCTAGTGAAAATTAATAAAATCATTAATGGAGTTGAAGTTCATAAGCGACGAGTTACTTTATTATAAACTAGCGTCCCGCTCGCGACTTCGTCTGCGTGATCATCCTGTATCTCTCGTGACGAATTTACAGAAAAAAATTCACATAAATCTAGTTCTTTCGAATACAACAAAAAAATAATTAGCAAAATAGATGGAGCCGGTCTAAGGTGATGCGCGGTCAAAGTTCAAACATTTCTGCAATTGATTTTTATTGTAATACGTGCTAGCGTCCTGCCCGCGAGTTCGTTTAAGTGAACAACGTCGCGTCGCGTCGGTCGTGACGAATTTACAACTTTTTTTATACAAGCCTTGTCCTCACAATTATATAGAAAGAATTGGCTAAATAGGCAAACGCATTAATTTAGTTTCTCATGGAATTTTTTTTAAATTTTTTATACATTCTTATGAGGATAAAAAAAGGTTTGATTCTAATCTCGTCTTCTCAAACTTCATAAAATTGGAATCAAGGAATTACATTATGACTAGGTTTAGTACAGTATCTCCATCAATGCAAGTTATACCGCAATAAAATAAAGCTTACTTTCTTTAGTATAGCAGTTAATTAATAGAAAATAAATCATTAAAAGAGATTAATTGAAAGAGATTGCTTTTATGCGCAATTAAAAGAGTTTTCGAAGTAAAAAGTGCGAGAGGCGCTGTAAAAAGCTTTCAAACGCATGTATGCGAAGTTTTCTCGTCAAAAAAATTACATACACGGCGTACTTATACGTAGTTAGGTAGAGGTAGGTACGTACGTGAAACGTTTTCCAAGGCATTGTGGTGTGAGCCTGTTATTTTCCCATTTGACTGATTTTATGTGCGCCGCGGCCAGATGCGCTGATAGCGTAATAACTTGCACACTCTCGTTCTAGAAACGTAACACAATTATTTGCACGCACAAATGCACCGCAATGCACTTTGCACACTGCTACTTTTGCAGAGGCCGTGCGTCTTTTGTTTAAAATTTTTTGAAGCATTTTAAACTCAACACTTAGTCATAAAGCTTATCAAAGCAGTATCTTTGTGTTCTTCTAGGATCAATGTTATACTTGATCCTATATTTTAAAGAGGAAACATTTGATTGTTTGATTGTTGTTTGTATTGAATAGGTTTCAAAACTACAAGACCGATTTAAAAAATTCTTTCACCGTTTGGAAGCTACACTATCTCCGGGTGGGTAACCTATCATAAATTCGAAACTTTCCTGTACGAATTTCAATTGTTCGAATACGGTATGACGAAGTTTTAAATGCCAGATTGTTGCTTTTACATAATTTTGTTACTCCATAAACTTATCATACATACGTTTCATTTTCCAGAAAAAATATTAGCCGATTACTACATACTTATCAAAACTATTTTTTTTCTTTTGGAAGATGTTTTACTTACAATAAATTTTATATCTAGAAGTTCTAAAATTCGAAGTAACTTTTTTCTCTAAAATATCATGGTTACCCAGTTTTTCTTTTTTTTTGTTTGTCAAATAAGTATTCATATTATTAGGTAAAAAAAGTCAAATGTCCTAAAAAGTTAATACTTTGTGTTTTCGGTATGGTTGTGGTACAAAAGTCAGTGACAGACGGTGGTGAGCGAAAGCCATCTGCAACGATAAGCAGCGCCGGAGCCGTGACAGAAACCATGCCTGCTGCATGCTTGGATGATGCTGCATGCTTGGTTGCATGCTGCATGCTTGCTGCACGTTTGTTGCATGATTGCTTGCATGCTGCATGCTTGCTTGCATGCTGCATGCTTGGTTGCTTGCTGCATGGTCGGTTGCATATTGCTTGCTTGCTTACATGCTGCATGCTTGCATGCACGCTGCATTCTTACTTGCATGCTTAAACATTACTACGATTACAAGTTGTTCGATGATATTATGGATTTCAATTATTTGAATTGTTCGATTTTTATATTATTGGAACGTGTTTCTAGATAATAAATAATTTAGCATTAATAGCTTCGGCCAAACGTTGAGTGGGATTTTAAAACATAAAGATTTTGAAAAAGATAACAATCAAATCGGCATTTCAAAACTTTGTCAATTGTGTTTTCGGTAAAAAAAATATTATGAAAAACAAAAAATTAAAAAAATGTTTTCGGCCAAATAAAATTCGTACAGGAAAAAATCGAATTTATTATAGGTTACCCTTCGGGTGACATAGGCTACTTATATTTTCAAAAAATTAGGAATCCTTACTAAAACTCAAATAAATCGCTTGCGCTAAGAAAACTATTGATAATAGAATAAAATAATATACTATGGCTTTGCAGAACACACCATTATCTACAAAAAGTATCGCGATAACTTATGCCTAACTATTTTAGTTACGTCACAAAAAGTGTTCTTGGGAAGGGAGTCATTTTGAAAATTCGTCACGGGGTATGGAGTCCACACGAACAAAGTCGCCGGCGGTCTGCTAGTATATAATAAATTTTTGATAGGTTTGAACTTACAAACACAACTCAGACAGATTTACTGATAAAACTTTATATTGTGATGAAATTGTATCTCGCATTGCGCTGCGCTTTTCCAAGTTTCTCGGTATCGCCTCGCAATTTTTCAGCCTCAGTCATTGAGCTACAACAAACTAGAGAAGACACCGCGAAGCAAGTTTGTGCGCAACTAAGGTGCAGCCGCAAGGTCAACAATCGCTTGAATCACGCGTAATCACTGAGGCGTTTGCAGCCCATGGGCTGCACCTTAGTGCGCACAAACTTGCTTTGCGGTGTCTTCTCTAGTTTATTGTACCTCAATGGCCTTAGTACATATTGGTAGCTGGCGGTTAGATAAGCTTGATTTATTTTTTATTTTGATCAACAAATCCGTTTTATAGTTACCCCACCTTCAGAAGGAAGGTAGGATTGTGTGGCGCTACATTCTTCCTTTTTTCCATACTGGAAGCCTAATAGCAATCCGGGATGAGAAGGTGGTAAGTTTACCCACTAAACCGTGGAGAAAAGCCATTGGAGAAAAGTTGACGCAGCGGGACCTGTGCACTAGGAGCCATATTGATGAACATACAAACATAGATTCACGCTTAGAATAATTACTTAAAGAAAAATAGTCTTCATACAAGCGCTCTGTTAAAAGTGAAGCACTAAACTGATTCACACTTTCGTGACGATTACTTGCTTGCGCTATGTGACACGCTAACGTACACTTGTAACTCCGTAGTGTACATTGAAAACTCCGCGTTTGGAGCCTTAGCTGGCTCCAAAAAAAGTGCTTCAAAATGAGCGCGCGGACTTACTTTCTGTACCTAATTATTCTAAGGATTCACGACTATTTATCAAAGAGTTAGTAAGAACCGCAGAAGCAGTCCACTGCCACTGCCACGTTTCACCAAATTGTAACTGCACATGTGTTTAGCATGATAGGTGGTGAACCCATTATCGCTCTATGCTGTTGGATGTATGTGCAGTCTTTATTCCGTTAATTGCCTTTTACGACACCCAAGAGAAGATAGGGGTGGGCCTTCTTTCAGTGAGCTGCTACTACGAAGCTGCTCCGTGGCCGCTACACACACGGCTATTGATGTCTATCAATTTTTCAGCCGCATTATCACAGTGAGCCGTAATAACCAATTATCAAAGTACAAGATATCCTCTGCAAGTACGTGTCTTAGTCTTAGCGTGCCAATTGGTCCCTGACGGTTACCGCGAATCGCCCACACAGACGCGCATACCGCGCCGGCGCGCGTCGCCCTGCCAATTTACACCAATATAAAATGCATTAACATCAGTGCACATGCCGACAGATTTAGCTTAAATGGGTCATTGCGAGCCCTGCTGTTGAGGTGGGGTAATAGATTGTCTCGCTGAGATATACACACCCTCATTTTGTATTCGTTTTAATGAAATTAAGGGTGAGTACCACCCATGAAACTGAACAACTTTCCTCAAGAAACCTATGTGCAAAAATTACAAAAAAGTTTCGACCTCGCATACTATTGTCGTCAGAGAGTGTATAGTGTCAATATTACTTGAAAAGTAGCGTTATCTATTAAGGGGTTTTTGTCATCCTCTACAGCTTAAAAACGTCTCGAAGCTGGGCCTGTGCCTTCCTACATGTGTGCTTTTCCTCATGGACAACGGCACATGTAGAGTTTGGGTCATGTTCCACCATGGCCTAATGCGGGTTGGTCGGTTCTATCTAACGATGGCCGTCTCACGACAACAACGGCTTCACGTGGCTTCCGAAGCACGGATGAGCTTGTGACATTCAGGGGGGTTACTCTTGAACGCAAACTCAATCTTAATACAATTCCAATGCGATTAATATGTATCGATATTGGATTAAGTACGATAATTCCGGAACGCCATCTCTATAATAATTTGTTCAATAAATTTCCACGCAATTTTATTCCAATGTGGCGCTATTGTCGCTTACAAAAGTGCCATTTGACATTTTTTAGATTTGTGATTGGAAATTGATTAATGCAATTGTGTTTTTTAAGAGTGAGCCTACTGGCATTGGGAAAGTGTCTGAACGGGTAAGATCGCAAACAAAACGCCTTAACCGCTACAGCTCCTCTGCTCTTTTTGTCAACCATTTAAATTGGTTTTTCATTATGATTAGGAGGATTTTAATTAAGAAAATTTACTTTTCATAATATTTGAAAATTTATTATAAGCTCATCTCAACTCATCAATGTTATGACTTCGCTGATCCCTATAAAACAAGCGGGGTTTAGTCGGATACAAGGGCTTCAGGAACCACTTCTGGACCACCTTTGGTACCAACTGTATTTCAAACACTAAAATAAGGACTGTTCTGTCTTTCACACAACTGGGCGATTCATATTGCATTCTTTTGTTTAATATACATTCTCTAGCGTAATGAACTTTTAGTCTTAAGAGGTTATATGCCTTGATTGCATAAAATAATATGCCATTTAAGGTTAACTAAACCTACCAACCCCAATAAGGCATGCGGAAGGCATAGAGGTATTAGGTGTGTGCCTGACATAAGATGTCGGCCATCTTAGAGTTGCATAATAACGGCCATTATGCCAGGTTAATTACTGCTGTTCCCACTACAGTGTTCAGTCTTCAGATAATAACGTCTTTGGGTAAAGCTTTGCTCGGAATGTATGTGACATAGACATATTAAATTAAGTAAATATATTGTATTACTTATTATTAGAAGTGCAAAAAACTGTATGAGTTGTAGAACATCTTACTTGTTTTAATTGTTATAAAACGCTGCACATTTAATGAGACAAACAGATAAGATAAACTATATAATAATATTTTATTTTTTACGCTTCATAATTTCAGGTATGTAAAATAATGTAGTAGAATATTTAAATATGACAAAATCAATAATTAGAACAACCAGTGTGTTTGCACAAAACTTCACCGTTCTGCGTGCATAACCGCACTGACCTGACCCAGTTAGGCCAAACTATCTTACAACCGAAACCTTATCAATGAAACTTTAGCCCATAACAGGTAGCACTCATAATTACGTACCTACAGAATTACAACGGCCGTATGGCAATGAATTCGCTACCAACCTCCATATATGCCCTTCTCATGCAACATACCAGCTCTGTGTTAAACTTTGGCGTTTGGCTTATCGAAATTGTGCTCTATGTTAGACCGAATAAGGTTGGATATGTGCAGCGCGTGAAACAGCCACGTAACATGAAACAGTGTTATTGCCAGTGCTTGTAAAACCCGTAAGTTTACCGTTGCGCTCTCATTTGTAGTCAGGGTGAGTTTCATGGGATTAAATTGTTTGTTTTTAGGGTTCTGTTGCCGATATGCTGAGGAGCAATTTTATGTTTGTATGGATGTCATATACTATTTTAATTCCATTTGCGATTTCGAATTTTGGCACAAACGAAGTACTCATTTTTAGTACTTTACCAAAATATAAAAAATAAACAACACCAGTGAGTAACCTACATGCATACATAGTAACACATTTTGTACCTTACGTCATATTAGAAATAATAATGAAAAATAGTTTTTTTTTTTAATAGTATGAGACTTTTAATTTCAATAGTAAAACCTAACTTTTGTATTTGACTATAATTTAGCATGTCATCATCGTAAACAAAACTTTCAATGCATGATTTGTGTCAATTATTTTTTTAAATAAAATGACGATGGAAAAATTGCACTATTTTAATATATACGGAACTCTACGGGTAGGTAATCAACGCACATTTCCTCTTATTTCGTGGCTGGAACTATGTAGACTTAACTTGTAGGTTACGCCAATTATTATTTTTTGCTATAGTTTTACATAAACCCGTACAACAGCATAATTGCTGAATTATACCTGACAAATTGTGATAACAATTATTAGCGCATAATAAAATTAACATACATTTGCAAGTAAACTCTTAGCGCAACGAACGGACTCCTAAATATTAAAGACAGCGTTTATCGTATATCTAACCGCCTCTGTGGTCTAGTGGCTAAACCACCGATTTCAGACCCAGAGGTCCCGGGTTCGATTCCCAGCAGGGGGTACATCTTTGTGTGCTCGGTTTGGTGGTGGTAGAGCTGTTAAGTCCGCCTAGCTAGCTACCACAAGCTATAACAACGATGTTTAAAGCATTGTTGTGTTCCGACAGTTTGAGATAAGATAGCCAGTTCCTCAGTGGTTAAGGATTCCGGGTGAAGCGCGCTTTCACCTTCGGCCTTATCGTCACTTACCATCAGGTGAGATGATGGCCAGGCTCTTACCCGTTGCCGAATAAAAAAAGAAAAAATATTGTTTCTTGTTTTCTTCATATTTTGCAAAAAAAGGTAAAACTTACATAACTTTTAAAGAGTGGGGAGTCTGCCACCATAGCAACACTTTGACATCATTTTTGTTTTCCGTTAATTAAGATTAGTCAGTACATCTGTGATTGAAGATTATGGGTGAAATAATATTGCTTGCGTCAACTCTGCCTTTCAAATGATGCTTTTAAACCATTTTTTTTCTTCCGTAGACTATTTTCTCTTTAGTCCAGCACAGTCTGTGTTTTCAATTGAGTATACACCCTTACGATTTAACTAGAAAATAACTTGAGGCTGTGATTATCGTAATGCACAACTTTTACTTAGGCACCCACACTGAAATCATAAGAAAATAATCAGCTGTACTGATCGAGTAAGGTTAGAAACAGGATTCCCCAATTTATAGAACAGCTGTTTTCTTAAGTTGGTCATTTAATAAAACTTACGCAAAATGACGAGCATCAACTATCCTTATAGTGATTGTAGGTACTAATTAAAAAATGAGGGTGTATAGGTTTCTGCAATATAACTAGGTGCCTCCAAACGTAACTCCTTCGTAGCAAACACGAGAGGAGGGTAAGGTAGCGTGCTCCGGCCGCATTACCAGGCTGCACCCTCGCGGGCCACTGGGAAACTTGCATTTGTTTATGGCTCCGTTTGCTGAATTAATCGCTCACATACCATGTTAACCGAGAAGTGCAGTGCAACCTATTATACAATTAAAGCCTTTATGCTTATGTTTATCGGTATCTGTAGCCATTCTAGTGTATATTCTTCAGATTTCTAGTAGTACTCAAGCTTTCGGTTCTAATAACATGTAGGACATTTAAGATGGAATAGAAACTGCAGCTTAGTAACTATACTGCGTGGCAACTAAGTAGACTTTAAAATTACCGTTGGATTTTATACGTAATACCAATGAAAATCATATTTGAAATTAGTGGGACAATTTTGTTAGCCTGTTTAGTCTATGTTATGTTCTTTTCTCCACGTTATGTTCGATGTTTTTTAAATAACTCGTGCATTTAACGCACTCCCTTTATGCCAGAATCAATTTATCATAACGAACGAATATTTTCATACGCACCGTTTGCGCTGAAGCGTTGTAGAACAAACATTGGTGTAATTAGAAAGTTCGGCCTTTGTTCTTTGATTGGCTCCTTTGCTCAATTGCTCCAAAAAGAAGCTCGCCACATGCCGCACGCCGTTCCGAGGAAGGCGATGAATAACTCATTGTCTGTCCGTCGGTGCGGCCGACGTGACGCATGTTCTAAGAAACGCTGCAACTGAGATGGTTGACCCGCGAATTTCGCTGAGAAACTCGCAAAATGCCGCCGCCTGCGCCACCGCGGTGTCGGACTCGGAGAGGCGCCGCTCTTATCTCCTTGTTGTTTTGTGGAGATGTTACAAATTTAAGTATATTATTGTAAAACGTACAAATATATATAGCTTCACGATTATTATGCCCAAAGGGTTAGTTTGAGATTAGGCATTGAGGATCGCAGAAGCAGTCCACGTTTCACGAAATTACGCATAGGCGGCGCGCCCATCGCCGCTCTATGCTGTTGGATGTATGTGAAGTCTTTAGTCCGTTAGTTGCCTTTTACGACACCCAAGGGAAGAGAGGGGTTGGTAGTATTCTATTAGTAAGCCGCTTTACCATACGACAAAATCTGTAAAAGCTTCAAATTCATTCAAAACTTTCGATCACAGATTTTTTTATTAATAAAATAGTTAACCGGGTTTTACTTCTTTAGTGTAGGTGTTATTTACACATAGTACCTACATTTCAAATACCCGACGATTCAGTAAGCATGCATCATTGCATCTAGGCGTACCTAATCATGACCTTACTTTGTTTTTAATTCTGTGTCACTACGAGATTTTACACCATCGTCCTGCAAGCTCAATTAGCAATAACCATCCATTATCCATTATGAAGCTCTCAATCAAACACACCTCCGTATCTGCCCCACATGTTGCAACAAACAGTTAGGTACATGAACACATTCCCTGTGTCACGATTTCCAGAACCGAATGACGGAATAATCGCAAAAAGCACCAGCGAGGCCCTTAACCCCGCGCGTCACCGCCCATTCCCACCAAACGTGAACTAACAAAAGTGCATAGTTGCACTCTTTGATATGCGCACAGCGTCCCGTTCAAGTCGGCGTCGGTCACCAAACAGCTAAATATTCGCGCACGTCTATTGTCGTCCGAGTTTATGGATCGGCAGCCTTTATGTCGGCTGTTTAGCATTCTAAATTGGTGCCGCGGTGGCTTTTTTCATACCGCTAAATGTCATGTCGGAGCAGTAAAATGGACTATGACGCTCAAAAGTAAATAGCTGTGTGATTCAACGTGGTGCAATTACGATTATTTGCCGTGTACGGCATATTGTTATGTTATAATTGGAGACAGTTGTAATTAGTAAATTAGTATTCGTTGATCGTTCGATGCTGGAACAAACTTTGAAGGCATGTTACTGAATAACAAAGCATTACAATAACATGAGAAAGTACAATTTGGTAATAATTATAAGCCAGTGATGTGCATATATGGAGCTGGTGTCTGAGGTTAAACGTGATTCACAGATCACCAGAAATTACTCTCTTAACTAATCCATAAAGAATTTGCTATGTCACACATTACTAGTTCTATAGTACTCATTTGTAAATTACCTGGTTGTGAATTGTATTAGATTAACTGGTATATCTTTTGAATATTTCGATGTAATAAGAAACATTAATCACAACAATCCTATTGTCAACAGGTAAACCGGCCACTAACAATGAAGAAGGAGGGCATCCAGACCAGGAATCGCAAGCTCAGCAGTAAAAGTAAGAAGAAAAAAGGGGGGATGGGCATGGGGGGAGGGGGGGCGTGCGCGCTGGCGCTCGGCGGCGTCATGGGCGACATGATCAAGCCGCTTGGGGACGCCACCAAGGGCTTCGGGGGGTCCGCCTTCCCTTCCGCTATGGACTTTGGTGAGTGTTCATTGACTATTTGGGCTTTTTGGCTGATTAGCCGTGTTTAGAAACGTTCCCCTCCCCCCCAAAAGCCGTTAGATTTAAGTAGTTAGCTATGCGGAATCACTTTACATACGACGCTTATTATGATTATGATAGAATGTAATATGTGTTGGGCTAGCATTTTATTGCTAGGCATGATAATGCTACATTTAAGAATGTGTGGCTTCTAAATACTCTCAAGACTTTCAATGGGTAGCTAGGCACTGGTAGAGACTGGATAAGATTGCAAGTACAATAAGTCCAGTCCACATCTTATCAAGACAGCCAAGACAGCCACCGGGATTGACGCTGCTTCCGAAACACGGACAATCTTGATTACTTCCCTAATTTCGTATTTATTTACTTCGTAAGTGGACATTGCGAAAACGCTATTTGCCATAATGAAATCCCATTTAAATTCATTTGTAGTTTACCTTAGTCATCATATGTACACGTGGAGGAGATTAAACTTCTACAACACTTACAAACTTAAAATAGAAGGAGAGCCTTTTAATATCTGTATATACTGCGATGGGCTCACCACCTGCCTAGCTCAGCACATGTCATGTGCAGTAGTTATTTGGTGAAACGTGGATTATGGCAGATAACCGATTTTGCGGTCCTTATTGCCTAGTCTTTGACTAACCCTTCAGGAATAATAAACAGCCTTATTAACAAATGTGTTTTCTTTGATGCAGGCCAACACCAAGTGGGTTTGGTGCACCCGGCGGCGGCGCACATGTCCCACTGGTACGGAGCACCCCACCAGGGCTTCGCCCCGCCCCCGGCGTCACACAACCCCTACCATCATCACCACCTCGCGCAACTAAACTCTATGGTGAGTAGGAGCAAGGCTTGTCTCCTTTAGTAGAACAGATTACGCTCATTATTTTCGAATGCTTCAGTTTATTAGCTCTATTAGAAGCGTTTCTATAAAAATAAAGTTTGGAATTTATCATAATTTTGATAAATCATTATTTTCTTTTTCTTCCATAACTTTTTCGTTTTGATAAATGTTGCTAAAAAATAATGTATATTTAGAAACATTAAAAGCTTTCAAGTTGTAGGGTCATATCTGATTTAAAAATAGTTCATTAACATAGCCATTATGTTACAGACCGGCTGGAGGAGTGAGTACACGTGATAAGTCAACCCAACAAGACGAATCCGGATCGGATATGTATAAGTATGTCGTTGAATGAACACCACAACACCGTCCATCGCCGGATGGGTCGTAAGATGCTCACCAATCAAGAGGCAACGCGGGCAACAGATGCTGTGATTCCAGATAAAAATGTTAATAGTACAGGGTGCGATCTGGCAACGACAACAGTGCGGCGAGGACACTAACGCTACAATTAACCGTGTTGTGTTTATAATATTTTGTTCACTAAAGAGTCAGTATACGTATACGCATACATGCAAGATTTATTAATCTGTGGGTTCACTTTCCCGCCAACCGCGTACGTCATGAACGTCAAGTGCAATACAAAATGTGCAAAATGTGCTTTTTACAATATGTTACTCTTATTTGTAACAAAATGAAGATTCTAAATTGTGTAAATACTTTGCACTTGGCTAAACAGCGTACCCAAAATTTAAAATGGTTTCATTGGAACTAATCACTCAACTCATTTGGCACATCACTTAATCGTAAGACTGTAAAACAGAATTGATGTTTCTACGTTTTTATCTGCATTCGACACAGTTTAGAATTGATTGAACATATCTCAAAGATGCACCTCGTCCCAGTAAACGTTCCCAAGACTTTGATATTCCGTGATCAGTTTCCTATAAGTATTATGATAAGAGTGTTTTACATGGAGAAGTAACTAGCGAAATTGTACAGTATTATAAAATAGTTATTTGTCGGTAATACGATACATAAGTATAGTTCAAAAACAATTTGTGTATTTTGTACATAATCTTAATAAGTTATATTCCGTTCCTGTATAAATTGTCGCTTTTTATTTAAATTGAACGGTTTCAGTTCGCTATAGGAATTGTGATGTGTTCAGAGAAATTATTCCCAGTGTTGTTTTTTTTGTACATTTTTTTGTGTAGATGATATTGAATGAAATGCAATAGTAATTTATGTAATAGTTGTAAAATCATGCGAATACTTTGTAAATAAATTAAATGCTGTTTTAAATAGTTACATTATTGACTGATATTTGTGGATATCGAGAATATTATAGTTTCATTATATGTTTGTCAATGTAAACAGGTCACTGAATTGGATGTAAATTGAATTGTACGTTGTTTTGTTACAAATCGTCATTACAAAGCTGTATTATTTTCCCGTTGTAAAATTAAGATATTGAGTGGCCATAAATTATTTTGCGAGATGTTGTTCGCGAATGGGGTGATGATATACCTAATAAGCATACGTTTTTCTAAATTAAGCTGTTACTGCATTCGCAAACAAAATCTCGGGACCCCAAAATGTACATATGACATGTAAATGAACGTCGTAGAGAATAAATGAAGGATTCATTATAAGACTATCAGAATAAAAAAATGTAAATTAGCGATCAATACAAAACAGCCTATAACGATATCCCGTACCTAAAGTTTTTAGTTTTTAATAAAAAAATCATTGTGAAGTTGTGTATTTTAAATGAAATTGTGAATAAATTATCAATATTGATATTAAAAGACATTGTTTTCGTTGCACAGTCCCGCGTGGAGTGACCTCCGACCCTCGTTAAGGAGGCAAATCAATTGGCTAACCAATTACGTCTCCTTGCGCGCAGGCGGCCATAAGTCACTGGATCAATTCCGCCGTTCCGTAGAAAAAGTCGTCCAAAAGTCACGCTTATCTCGTGGCAAATTGAAAATGCAGCCGGCCGTGTGATTGTGACGCAACGGCCCGCTGCCGGCGACATATGGACCTATTCAATTTTAATCGCATTTCAGAAGAATGGACATCGGATAAAAGTGCCTATAAAACGCTCCCCGACGAGACCTTAGTTAATAAGCTGGTTTTATGTGCGGTTGAACTCTGCGGATTCCAAGGGTGGCTCATTGTGGACCCACAATTAATGTTTGCGAATGCTCTCTTTGAGTCGCAAGTTTTCAGGGCACATTTGCGCTCGGCTGGTTTCTGATCTGTTGCCTTAAGAGATTTTAATTTGGAAAAGACACTCATTGTGAGGCGTACAAAGATTGATGTTGGCCACGGTAGGTATCCGTGACAGGTCGGGTTGGGTATTTCGTGCGCGAGCTGCGCGACAGACGCATAAGTCACCTGGACGGGTGATATATGCGCCGCTAGCGCGGGAAAAAATGTCGCGAAACAAAAACCGGCATCAGTCTACTCGATTTATTGCGCTGGCTACCCCGGCCATTCGACGCTTGCACCTGAGGTGGTTGGCCAGTGTTGCACTACTGCGGAATGCACCACCCGCTGTGACGGAACTTCGCACCTCGCTAAATTACGACTGCATTTCGGAATGTTGGACAAACAATAAATTCTTTTATACTTTCACTAAGTTAAAGCGTTTTATATGGTAGAAGCAAACACGCGAAATTTCTATAACACTACATTATTTTTCTGTTGCCGACCTGGTATACGGATGTGGTTAGAATCCAAACAGTATTTAACAACATTACGTTTTTACACTAGTTAGTTTTCTAATAAGATCAAATTTTAAAATTAGCCGAATTTTGAATTTTGAAAAACATGTTTTTTTTTCATGGCTCCACATCTAAACTGTTTCACATTTCCCTCAATAGGCAAACGACAAACTAAATTCTATTGAAATTTTCTAATTGGACCGATGTGTTAATAGATATGAGTCACACTAAATGCTTAGTAATTAGCGGCTCGACTTTAACAAACTGTAAAAGCTTGGGAAAGGCTATAAAGCCTATTGTTGTCGCTTCTGGTTTCCACAGTACAGGGAAGTCCGCGTCGTGGAGCTGACTAGACAATCTCGCTGAATATGTTTTCATATTTATTCATAATACTGCAATTTTGAGTAATTGTGAGATGTGAGCTGCTTTTGTTTTACAATTTAATTTAGGAGAATGACAGTTTGGTACCTATTCTCTTTTGAGGAATTTAAACTTAGCGACGCGCGACGCATCGTTGGAAAATAGTACACAGTAAACGCTCTTTCACATTTTCTTGAACACATTATCACAGACAGTGTGTAATTTTCCTTACATGCTAAAGAAAAGAATCGCAACAAGGCTCTAGTAGATACTTTCAATATAAAGTATAGGTACAAACGAACGGTTGGAAACATAACTTAACTTTTCCAATAAGTGAGTTTGGGAATCTCAAATCGCACATGACCGTGTAAGCGAAAAATAAATCCCAATTCAAAAGTGTCCGAGATCTGCGCGATCCCATAAAGCGCAGTCATAGGGCGCAGTGAGTCGTGAGTAAAGGATCGCCCTCACGGCCGTCCGGCTGATCCGGGAATCAATCTCGGACTTAGCCCGCCTTATCTCGCTGACCCCGCGCTAGACGACAGTCACGACGCATTACACTTTTATATCGCACTTGTTTCATGTTTATTGTGATGACGTGTGACAAATGACCGTGCTTGTTTTGGAAACATTGGGATTGTTATTGGATTCTCATTAACTGCCTCGTACTTCATGGTAGTCTTGTTAATAAAATCTTATGCTGTTGAAGTTTTTATTGGAATATACTTCCTTGTTTTTATTTGAAATTGATCTCGTCTATCGGGGGTTGCCAACAATATATCTTCTTCATTTTAATGTCAAATATTATAAATACATAATTTTATACCGTAACAACATGAGATACGCAAAACATAAAAGTCAATCTTAAATAGAGAAAAAAAAATAGAGAACTCAAAAATACACGTTAAAAAGATATCCTTATTTTTTTATTTGTATTGAGTTTAAGTAATTTGACTATCAAATGAAATATAATTTGCTATCTACGGGTAAAGAAATAATCTTACCCAAGCAATGAAAATGTGGAGCTTGTGAAAACTAAAGCTTAGTCATCTTACCAGTTCAAATCCAGTTAGACCAGTCGACTAACATTCGATCCTTTCTTACCCTATCTTACCCCTGCAGTTCCCTCTTTCAGTAACACCCATTGTAATCTTCTGTGCATTGATCATATGATTACTTCAATCTCGCTTTTCGAATCGAATATTCTATTACACGGGCTTGGGATCCTGCCTGCCTGATCTGGTCATCAGTCGTCCGGTTAGTGCCGTGCCGGTGGCGCGAGGTGCGACTCCTGATTCGCCGGACCGCTCCGGTCGAGTGTGAACGCTCTTTTATTACCATCGCGACGCTTACAGATAATACAATAGGGATTGAATTTTGATACTTTATGGATTTATAAATAATAGAACCTTTTTGTAAGTATCTATTGAGAACTTTTCTCAATACGTTTTTTAACCTAAAGGTTGCTTAATTAATAATTAGCTTTTTCTCAATCGAACTTTTAGTTCAACGGATTTTATTCCAGACTTTGTCACGATCTGTTATGAAGTGGGATGATTACAGGCTGATAATAATAATGAAGTATTTAAAGGAAACTATTGGAAACATTTTGTAATATAAATGACCGATTTTAATGACTTGAATCTTGTACTATGTTATGAATAAGCTACTTATTCAAACATTTGAAGTTGGGAATAAAAATCAAACAGACAAGCATACTCTGCTTGTGACCACAGATCGTTTAAGGGGTCTAAATAACATTAAAAAAACTATATCAAGATATAAGCTGTGTAATCGTAGATTACTAAATACAGTTCGTTAAATTTCATACTGTGAAACTTAATATTATGGATATAAGCATGTTTCATGGAATTCTGTCCTTCCCCACGTGTGCGCAAGCCAGAATTCTAGATAGCCTGGGCAGGAGAACAAATTAGTGTGCTAATTCTAATGTAAATAAGGTTATCATGGGGCTGGCATAACCCTATCGTGTTAAAAGCCCCTAAATAAATAAAGAAAAATAAATATCATTCACACATATGCATACACTTTAGGCACTCAGTGCACTGCTACAGTCTAAGTATCACCAAAAAACTGCACATGTGCTTAGCGTGATAGGGGGTGAGCCCATAGACGTGTTAAGCTGTTGGATGTATAAGCAGTCTTCAGACACTTAAGAGTAGAGATGGGTTGGTAGTATTAGCCGCTACCACGCAGCTCATCTAAATATCATTTATTTAAAATTTTAAACACTGAAAAAAGACGACAACCTCACGCGGGAATGAACCACGCACCTTCCGCATTTCGGGCGGCTGCCTTAACCACTTGGCTACCGAGATCTGGCTTTCAACCGTCGAAATTTGTCAGTGCTTGATGCTTATGTTTTTAGTTAACATTGCTTCATCAAATCTTAGAAGTTTTCACCTCTGACTAAAAACATAAGCATCAAGCACTGACAAATTTCGACGGTTGAAAGCCAGACCTCGGTAGCCAAGTGGTTAAGGCAGCCGCCCGGAATGCGGAAGGTGCGTTGTTCGATTCCCGCCGGAGGTTGTCGTCTTTTTTTAGTGTTTAAAATTTTACTTAAGTATATTTAAGCGTTAATAAAACGCTAAAATATAAAACATTAATCATTTATTTATTTATTTACTTGGGAAAACATACAATACAATGAAGCTTAAAGATAATACATAAAAACAGCACATACATCAGTAAAGTTTCCACTAATCACTAAAACATTAAGTTAGATAAAAAAAATCTAAAAGTAACACTAATTTTAACCTTCAACAAAGAAAAAAGAAGAAATCCGTTAACAATATTTACTATTCTCTGCAACAACGTTTAAAAGTACCAATCGTGTCATTAATAAATATCAGTATCCATATTGAGTTTATTATAAAAAGTTAGCACGACCTATTTAAGAAGGTGTTGGACAAATGCTTGGTACCTACTAACAAAAAACACAAAAAACTCTAAAACTATGTTTTTATTGCGTGAGCTTGCTCGGGGACATCTAAAAGGAGAATGACCAAACCAGCCTATTCGATATCTATTGTTTCTTAAGAGGGTTTACGCAATTCGGTTTCCCATACAAACTTCAAAGTCGAAATTTTTTAAAACCAATGAGCCAATTTTGATAAAACTTTGCAAGCTGAAGTAAAACACAATGATCTAAATAGTTTGTTGGAAACATTAAAAAAAAATGCTTATTTTACTGAGTTATTGCGATTTTTAACTATAGTGAACTTTAAATCGCAAAAACTCAACTAAAAAAACGTTTTTTATAAATGTTTTCAACAAACTATTTAGATACCTGTGTTTTACTTCAGCATGCAAAGTTTCATCAAAATTGTCTTATTGGTTTTTAAAAGTTTCGACTTGGAAGTTTGTATGGGAAACCGAATGGCGTAAACCCTCTTAATCATTTATATATCAAAAATGTTCTCTTAAATTATAATGATTATCTACTGTTAAAAAAAAGTTTTGTATAGAACGCTGCGTTAGGAGTCAAGTGATAAATAAATGCTGAACTGAATTGATAGTCAACATACGATAATAGACTAAGTCTATTCTATGATCGAAAAACTTGTTTTATTCTGTATATCTTTTTCTAAAGTAGGATCAGTAAGTAAATAGGTAGATACTTAAGCATTTAAATAATTTTACATAAAAAGTACAGTGGTCATAACCTAAAAATACC
Organism: Scoparia ambigualis; assembly: GCA_963921215.1. Taxonomy (NCBI): domain Eukaryota; kingdom Metazoa; phylum Arthropoda; class Insecta; order Lepidoptera; family Crambidae; genus Scoparia; species Scoparia ambigualis. The sequence continues at coordinate 29,509,768 of OY992506.1, forward strand.
TGAAACATCTTAAGCTAAAAATGAAGATATCTTGAAACTCCTGCATGATATTGTAATGTAATTTTTTCTTTATTATTCAGAGCATTGCTGCTATTGATTACTACTTATTTCATTAAAGCGCTGTGTTACGCTGGCTAGCTAAAAAACTAGCCTAACTCCCATAGTAAAAAGGTAATTTTCCTTTACGCAGCTTAAAAGGAAGGGTGAATGTATATTATTATTTAATAACTTATATAAAACATCGAGTCACGTTCTGTGCGGCGTTTCTCAAGCGATTTAAGAACGGCATTGTTACAATACTTACACATACAGGACAAATGCTTTACGATATTTTTTTTGTATGCGTTCAATATTGTTAATATGTAACTTATACTGAGGGTTCCAAACTGTTGATGCATACTCCAGAACCTCCATTCTTACTACAACATCATAATGGACTTGGAAAATTTCTATAACGAATCATAAACTGGGTTCTTAGTGAAAACGTTTCTTGTACTCGATGCAACGATCACCCAAGGGCATAGACAAAAATTTAAATTTTGTTTTGATTTGACAGCAATAAAGTTTTTAATGCCTGTAGCTATTCAGATTACTTCTTCGAAAACAGTGTTCAGTAATAAAATTAAAAACAAATTAAATTTAAATTGCCTGATTTAACGTTTTACAACAGCGTAGTTTAATACGAAAATCTCAAGATGGTTATCTCAAGATTAATTTAACAGGTCTTCGGCGTTTCACATACTAAATTATTTCAAAACCACGTCGCTTTTCATCGTGAACCGAGATATGTATCTTATTGATACTAAGAGCGATTGTTAATAGTGGTGACATATAGGTACAAGCATAAAATTTTTAAAGCTTCAAACTCGCTCATTAAGTCCGTAATAAACGACGGAACCCGTCCTATGTTTTGGAGTGACCATTCTGAGAATCACTCCTATTAGATAACAGATCTGTATTCAAATTAAACAGGAACGATTAGGTGACTGCCCGTTGGAATCCAGTACTCCACCTGGTAACATATAAAATGCTTGAATAACATGACAGTCGGTGACAAACGAATGTTAACGAGTCCTATGCGGAGCGCTGGTATGAGATGGTACAAGTAACAGAGTCGTCTTCATAAATATAAATCTTCGTATAATACCAAAGGCATTATGTTAAAAGGCGACTAACGGACTAAAGACTGCACATACATCCAACAGGTTAGAGCGGCGATGGGCTCACCACCTGTCACGCTGAGCACACGTGCAGTCGCTTTTTGGTGAAAGGTGGACTATGGCAGAGGACTGCTTTTGCGGTCTTCATTGCCTAGTCTCTGACTAACCCTTCGGAGATAATAGTCATGATTATTCGTATGTATATGTAAAATAACAAATTAATTGCGCTTACACCAATTATATCGATCAAGATAAGTATTCTTTTGAAACTCGTTAATATGGTAAGATAACGGATAAATATACATAAACATAGAAAAAACACCCAGACCCGAAATCAATTAAGAAAAACAGTTTTTCTTTAAATTGACTTGACCGGGAATTGAACTCGGGACCTCAGAGATGGGCCAGACCTGGCGTGCTAACCACTCGACCCCCGAGGTCGTCACTAATGTATGTATTTAGTGTACCAAGTACATACAAAATGAACAATATTTTCCAAAGTCATCATCATCAAATCAAAAAGAATAATTGTTTTTATAAAAATATAGCGCTTATGAGTTTGATGGACTCTCTAGATATTTTCGATTCGAAACTAAAAGAAAGTAGACAGGTGTATGATCGAGATACCAAACAACTACAATCTGACATACAGAGATAGCATGAGTCTCTTGATATTTTAAACAAAAAATGCTTGTCCTCGCAAAAAGAAATTGAAGAACACATTAAGTCTGCCACAGAGTTAGTAGATCTGCGCAAGTACAATCAATGCAGAACGATACGACTCTCTTTTGAACAATCATCTAGTTGGTTGGTTGGTTGGTAGCCTATGAATGTCTCACTATTGGGCACAGGCTTTCTAACATGGACATGACCGAACTATCTTCGGAAGTTTCCTAACGTGGGACGTCATCGGGGTTGGTTTGGTAGGTGTTGTGACCGTGACTAATCGTAAATTTTTTCAGTAATTATTTCAGTAACTCCTAGCTGAGGTCTAAATTAGACTTTTTTGTAATTTATTGATATATTAAACCTAAAATATAAAATAATATAAAATAAAATAAAGAACCAACCTCAAAAAAATAAAATAAATAAAAAGAACTAAATAATAGTCTTGTCTTTAACTAAATTTAATCCCTATAGTTATAATTAAACTTACATATTTTAGAAGTCGGTGTCAAGCCTCGAAATATACCCTGCCATCAGTATAACCATCAGTATAAAGGCAGACCTTTATACGCTCTTGATGGTTTACCATTAGCTCCACTTCACCATGATACCAACTATATTAAATTTTGTAATCGTACAGCAAACACCTAAAATATTTACTATTTCGTAGTTCCGGTGGCCGTCTGTGGTATTCATTATCAGTTCCAATTTACTAAATGATGCTTTCCGAAGACAAATGCCCAGCTTATTGCAAATAATACATAAATCGCTATTGGTAGGCCAAAAACATTCGAAGATTTCCCTCAATTTCTCTAGGATCCTGTAATCAAATCCTGACCTGATGAAAATTCTACCAGCAAGATAAAATATCATTTCAAACAAAAAAAAGAATTATCTAAATTGGTTCAACCGTCTTTGAAAAATCAGTGAACATACATAAAAAACTCCCGACGAATTGAGAAACTCCTCCTTTTTTAAAGTCGGTTAAAAATATCCAAAGAAGAACAAAAAGTTATTACTTTTTGTATAACAAACTTAAAGTAAAACTCGATCTTTATTTGATATTATTATTAATGTTTTTTATATATTTTAGCGTCTTACAAACGCTTAAATATACTTAAGTAAAATTTTAAACACTGAAAAAAGACGACAACCTCAGGCGGGAATCGAACCACGCACCTTCCGCATTCCGGGCGGCTGCCTTAACCACTTGGTTACCGAGGTCTGGTTTTCACCTGTCGAAATTTGTCAGTGCTTGATGCTTATGTTTTTTATTATTTAATATTTAATTAGGTATTTGCGTTAATAGCGCTCAAATAAAGTCGAAGATATGACCGCACGTCGTCGTGCGGAAGACGTGGGTTCAATTCCCATCTGAGGTAGAAATTTTTTCCAACATTTCGTTAATCATTTATTATCGTAACTGTATCTTGGGGGTCAAAAAGAAACTTAAATTTGGCTGGAAAATAAAATCTACTTTCGACCCCCGAGGGTCTAAAATACACTGTAGTTAGGGGTCCAGTGGACACATTATTTTTCGGGGGTCGAGGGGACGAGAGTGGACTTAACGAATTTCGGTTAACATTTATTTGTATAACATACGTCCTATTTGTTAAATATAACATTTGAATGAAATTAACTGTCATTGTATTATATAAACATAATATCAGCATCAATTCAGCCTTTACTTTTCTATCTGCGATGTATTTCTAATCTATTGATAGGTACACTTATTTGTTTTCAATTATAACGTAGGTATCTATAAGTTTACCAAACAAAAAAATACTAAAACAAACCATCTGTAACGTGATTCACACCGGCTAATACATTATTTACGCGGGTTATGCTCATCATAATAAACAGAGTGTCAGTATAGAGTGTCTTAGCGTAACTTAATAACGCTGGGGTTCACCTGCCGCCCCCACCCATTAATATTATAATGTATACGAAGAAAACGAACCTTTAATGCATTCGGCAGACGCAACGCAACGTACCTAATTATTATTTGGTGAAAACGTATTGAATATTAAGTCGGTCATCGGGGGCCGAAATAATCTTTTTGTGTTACTTGAAGTTATGTTAAATGCGAAGCTAACGGTCAAACAAAACAGGGGCACGGCAGGTGAAAAAGCAAAAAGTGACGGAATTTTGATTAACGGCGGTGGCGGTGGCGAATGAAGTCATAATATAATGTACTTTTGAATGAGGCTACAATGGTCTTGTAAAAGCGGTGCATACCATTATGTTTTGAACGTCCTGTCTTTTTTATGTTACAAGACGGCTAACGAGCAAAAGGACCGCCTCATGGAGAGCGAACACCATAGCACGCCGTCTCTAAAGCTTCGGTACTTATGCTTTTACGTCCCTGTACTATCACACGATCTCATCTTCAGCCTATAAACGTCCCACTGCTGGGAAAATGCCTCCATACGTATACAAAAGCACATAGGGATATTGAGCCATAACTCCCTCGCAATACATACTCCTACCTCAAAGATCCTAATCCTTCTTCAAAGATCATACTCCTTTAAGGGTGGATTCGACCAAACTGGAATAAGACTTACTCCGAGATTAGTCTATACAAATTCGGCGTTTAATCTAGGTATAAGACCTTATTCAAGTTTGGTCGAATCCACCCTAATGGGCCGTTTACACGTATTAAGTTGTTAAGTAGGTAACTAAATTTTAAGTTAATTTTAACTTAATTTTAAGTTGTCGATCGTTTACACGTGTATTTACGTAAGCACTCTTTAGTGCATACAGCGGCGACACATCGCGGCAAGACCGGCTCTCGTCACACACGAGACTTGACGACTTCACTAAATACTTCACTAAATTGTTGCGTCCACACGTAACTAAATGACAATTTAGTAGAAGCCACGCCTACCGGGAAATGCAAGCGGTGCGGGAGGGGCGGTTACTTACTCAAAAAATAGACTCGATTCTATTCTACTTGTTCACTTGCCCACTAAATCGTTTACTTACCACTTGCTACTAAAGAGCTTATAAGTGACTGTTTACACGCAAGAATTTAGTTAAAATTAACTTAAAATTAAGTTACCTACTTGACAACTTAATACGTGTAAACGGCTCTTAAGGCCGGCAATGTACCTGTGACTCCTCCTCCTTTTTTTATGAGAAAAAGAGGCAAACAAGCGCCTGCTCGTTAGCTTCCTCTTTGCGGTGAATACTTTTTATCAGGAAGTAATCACTGCCGTCCATGGACATCCGCAAAAGAAGAGGAGTCACAGATACTTTGCCGGCCTTACCTGTATCTGTTCAATTTGTTCACATAGAAAGGTTCTAGAAATAGATATTTATTGTGATAACATAAATAACATCCCGCCTTTCAAAATGTGTAATAAAACCAGCCATAATTAACGATATGCATGTCCCACGTTTAAACATAATTACTGTAACATTTCTTTGAAGTAGGTGTACCTCTCTAATATCTAGATAGTTAGCACGTCACTCTGCACCCCTCCCGAGCTCTCAGTCGTGCCGAGGCACTGGAGCATATTGGACCTCTACAGTTACACGTAAGTATGTAATCCAATTTTCTAATTACCGTTCCATTATTTTTACACTAGATTATATAGCGTAGCTATTTGTAGATTAATTAAATTTAAACAGTTTTCTGGTGCACGAAAGTTACAATATATCATTATATACAACTCTGTTTTACCATAGTTACAAATAGTTCGCTATTCTAATTACCGTAGTCTTGAAATATTTAATATCTCACTAACTTAAAAACTTACTTTTCCCATTTTAATGCCCTTTGAGCCGGTGATTTATGTATTACCATTCTAGTATTTAATAAGCTGATAATATGGAGAATAAATAATGGCTACGGTAATTAGGTAAATAACACCTAGGTCCGCCGAGTTGCAAAAAGCTCGACGGTGGAGGGGAGGTCTACTGAGTTTTTTGAATAAATAAAAAAAATAAGTTTGAAGGTTCCTCATTATTTGCAGTTATATTTCCAGTTGTGATTTGTTTTGTTGGCCTTGTGTCATAACAATGTTAGTTTCTATATATCTATCTCTCTCTTCTTACAAGGATTACCTACTATCAACTCTTAGAGCAGTATGACTTTAATGTTACTATGCAAATTTCGTGTGGGAATTTGGTAAGGCCTCTGGAGCTTGGGGCGACCCGGGTTGTGTGGCACCCTCATCCGCCGAGTTGCGAAAAGCTCGACGGTGGAGGGGAGGTCTACTTACTAATAACCATATACCGTTTTCTGGCACGTGGATGGCTCGAGACCGTCAAGGGCACACCGAGACCTCTAGTAAAAGCCCGCTACTAAGCAATTAGGTATTCTGGACACAATGTGGAAATTTCGGCTTGCCGTCCGGTGGGCATGCGGGCAATGCTATAAAACCAAACGGCTGCGGATGCGCTGGCCTGGCACCGAGGTATTATTACTTGAGACCGCGAAGCAAATTTTTGCGCACTGTGTAACGGCCCATATGTGCAAAAGCCTCAGTGATTGTAAGTGATTCAAGCGATTGTGCACACTTCGCCCGAAAATCAGTGCGCAATTAATTGCTTTGTAGACGTCTCTAGTTATAATATCGCAATGGAATAAGCCCACGGTGACATTTACTGAGATAACGTGTTACGAGTATATTTTTTCGATACGGGTTTTGGAGTACTTTTCTTACATCTTTTTACTCATTAACAACCAACCAAAAACAACTATCAATCTGCTTTAGGCCAGCGTGGTGGGTTATGGCCCAATCTCGACATATGCTAACAAGGATTTTCACGAGATTGATATGTTTGCACTTACAACTAGATCGTTCAAAGGGGAGGTATGCGGCAAGGCGTCCGCTAAACTGTAATGTGGTGCAGAAATAAATAATAGATGGATTTAGGATAGAACTTATAACAACATTAATTGGAAAGACGACGTGAATAGACAATGGTAATATTGTAATATTTTTATTTATTTTCTGGTAATAGCTGCTGTATTTGTAATTTGTAAAATCGGTAGATACTTGTTTTAAGGTATAAAAATATTTATAATAAGATGTGGATAATGGTGCTGGTTGTCAATCATTAAGATTGTAAATATTGTACTTATTAAGTAAGACACATTGTACAATTGTTTATTGTCCTAAACAAATAAAATAAAAATAAATAAAATAAAAAAATATGCTGTTGTCTGTGTGGGAAGGCCTTTGGTCAGCTGTGGGACGTTCATAAGCTGATGGTGACTGACAACAACGGGGAAGCACTAGGTAGTTATCTTAGCAGATCATAAAGTACGATAGCTGAGGTTAATAATAGTGGATGCATACTTCACCAAGAATCCTTAATCCTTCATAATCCTTGTAAGAAGAGAGATATACATATATTGAAAGTAACCTTGTGAAGGCAATAGACTTAGAGCATATGGAGGTAATTCAGAAGGTGGACCACTCAGAAGGACACAAGGGTTTAAAGTTATTTGGGGGTTAAAGTTACTCGCGTCCGTAGGTTTACCCTTGAGACCCTACACGTGACCCCTGGGTGGTGCTAAATTAGTGACTTTAACTGAGTGGTAGAGCCACTCTGCGTTGCAGCACGCATTGGGCCGGCTCGCCCCGCGTAATACCACCCTCTCACGAATATCCGGCGTGAAATAATGGCACTTGGTGCTGTTGTATTTCGTCCGGCCAGTGAGAGTTCCGGAGGCCCCTTCCCCCCCACTCCCCTCACAATTCCTATTCCTTTCTTAAAGGTCGGCAACGCATCTGCGACGCCTCTGAAAGGCCAACCACGAGACAAATCAAAATTGGAAATAAATTTGCTATTAATCTGAAAACTTCCTCTACTTACGTAGCCTAGCTTTCTACCTAATGCCTCCTTTGGTGACCCGACAACGTAGTTTAAACACTAACCCATACGTTCTTAGGAGTCAAATACAATCGAATTTTCATAAATTGGTACCTACGTATTTAAAAAAGTGCTGCACTTTAATATTAACAACAGTTTTCGTTACAAGACGTTAACTAAATTCGAACACCTGTACCTACGGAGAGGCGAAAGCCTACGAGCGTTTACTGTCCCTGATTACAGGTACTATCGCCAACACACTGAGTTTCAAATTACTAAATAATTGATTGACTTTATATACACATAACAAAATTTTATTGGGGTCTTCTTATGGATAATAGAAATATCTGTACTAGAGATCTGTTTCTTACAGTTTTATATTACAACAAGCATATAAAATAGAGATGCGCCAAATGTTCGGCTGAATATTCGTATTCGGTACATTCGGCATATTTTTTATGTTCGTATTCGGCCGAATATTCGTTTCATTTGCCGAACAATTACCGAATATTTAAATTATTGTTAATATTAAAAAAAAAACATTTTATTAAACGGTAAGGTAAACCAAACCACACTTAATTACTAAATAAGTGTGGTTTATTCCGAAATTTGTGCATAGTTTTAGTAAATGAAAGAAACACTACTTTGTGTACCAATTATTTATTGTCAAAATAAAAAAGATTAAATTCAACAATCAATTTAATTAAAATTTAAATCAAATAAACTTCTGTTATATTACAAATGATAATAAATAAATTTCTATGAAATTAATAATTTTAAGACATTGCTTTGAGTAGGTACTAACAACTTTATTAGATTTTTTTTTAAATAATTACTATCTTATGGAACCAACACAAGTATTAAAAAGTATAATCAAATTAAGTTTTTTTTAAATGATTGTAAATGTGTTTAGTGTGGCAAAAAAGAGTAGAAATTATGTTGTGGCAATACTGTATGGAGTGTTTGTCAAAACTGACATAAACTCCATACAGTATTGCCAATATTTAATTTCTACTCTTTTTTGTCAAACTATATGTTAAAAATTAAAATTTTGAAATCAACAATAAAAAAACTTGAGTAATAAATATGAATAATTTGCATTGCAACATAAAAACTAGGAACAAACATAGCTATTTGTAGCTTTAATGTAATTAAGTTCTTTTTAGGTAAATGACAATGTAAGTCAAATAAAATTCTATGAAATAAACAATTTAAAAATATATCTTCACTTCAGTAACAAATATTAGATCACAAATAAAAAATACAAATTAGAGGAAAGAATCAATATTACTTATTTTAAATAAGTTTTTTTGATGAATGACAATGTTAGCAAAATAAAATCTGATATCAGTGATTACTAATTTACTATTAAGTCCTTTAACAATCATATCGTAAAATTAACATACTTTAATAAGATGATTTATGAACAAATTAAAACAACATAATTCATAATTAAAATTTAAGAGTGGTAAATTATGATGTAAAATACTAGGCTCTCAGTCGCAGCCTTATGAGGTAATAATCTATTTCTTTTCTCTTCATAGACATTGCCTGCTTCCGAGAATAACCGTTCACGGGTTAGAAGTACCACCCCTATCACATATAATGTGATAGGGGTGGTACTTCTAACCCGTTAAGGCTAAGGACTAAGGCCCTACTACATCAGAATTCATCGACAAAAAAAATAAAATGGGGGTCCTACCTCCTCCCCCTACAATTTATGACCATTTTTACTTTATACGATATCAAAGGTTTCATACGTCGGAGAGATCCGTACAAACCTGTTTACCGCGCAGAATTGAACCGAATGATTCGGCCGAATATTCGGTTCGGTACATTTTGGACCGAATATTCGGCCGAACATTCGTATTCGGTTAAACCTACATTCGGCGCATCTCTAATATAAAATAAACAAAGAGTAAGCAAGTGTGTGTCAGACTGCGTGTGTATTTATTTTTGTGCAAGACTATGTGTATATGTGTATGCAGTTGCATGCGTATGCTTATGTGTGTGGGCGCCATAGATGTTTTGCAATTAGACGCACCTACTCCCCTAATTCAGCACCAAACAAAAGAGAAGTGAACTAAATTGTTAATAAATATATTGTTACAACTTGTGTGGCTAACTGTACAGGTCCCTTCCGTTGTTGCCCCTAGGAAAACTTTAGCCACGCACCTTTTACTGATTTTAATGAGGCTAAAGGCTCTACGGCTATCATAATAATATTACTTGGTAATCACCGTATAGGGAAAATCGCAGTTGCTAGAATAGTAATATGAGGATAAAACCACAGATTCGTTTAAACTGATTTAATACTTTTTTAATGTTACTATGAGAAAAAAGAGTCAAAATAGGACCTAGTATAAAACTTTTCAAATCTCTCATCTCTCCATTTGCTGTAGAGCACGTGGAAAGGCCTGTGCCCAGCAGTGGGACGTTTATAGGCTGAAACTGATTTTCGAAGTAGATTGAAGCCTATTCTTTAGTTAGAAGCTGTATGGTGCCAATTTTTTTAATAGTATACTACCAACCCATCTCTTGGGTGTCGTAAAAGGCAACTAACGGACCAAAGACTGCACATATACAGCTCACCACACCACCTGTCATGCTGAGCACATGTGCAGTTATAATTTGGTGAAACGTGGGCTGTGGCAGCGGACTGCTTTTGCGGTCCTCATCTGACTAACCCTTCGGGGATAATTAGTCTTAAATATAATGTATGTGTTATTAATAAAAGGACAAAATAATGATAATAATGGCGTACCTAACAGACACACTGTTTTACATATTCTTAATTTCGATTCATACAGCAAGGTGTATATAACACAAGGCTACCTAAAATTATTCTAAAGCTGCACGTTACAGCCCTGTGGCGCCCTCCACTTCCGCCGCGGCCGGAAGTCGAACCACGCACCTTTTAGTGCTTATTATGACCCTTGATTTTAGCTTTTTATATCGTGTTTGCAAACGGCCCTCGTTAACTGTTATTGCTAACGGAATTAAATTGTAGTGCTTATAAAACATAAAACGTTACTTACGATTTTAAATTTATGTACACGCACTGGAGTAAGTAGTATGTTATATGTGGAATAGACTACATTTTAAATATGATGTTACAGTTTATTTGTTCTGCGAACTTTCCATCACAGTACGATATCAAATTCGATCACAAATCACAATCTATTTAAGTCATTATAAAAATTAGGTTCATTCCCACGTAATTGTTTAATCATTATCATTATATTATTAACCGTGTAGCGGTGTAAGAATACTATCACCCCGTCTCTTTCCTTGGGTGTCATAAAAGGCGACTAACGGACTAAAGACTGCACATACATCTAACAGAATTGAGCGGCGATGGGTTCACCACCTGCCACGCTAAGCATATGTGCAGTCGCTATTTGGTGAAAAGTGGACTATGATAGAGGACTGCTTTTGCTGTCCTCATTGCCTAGTCTCTGACTAACCCTTAGGGGATAATACACACATCAAAAGTGTCTAGGGATCAACATATATTTTTGCAATAACTTTTCTCCTGATTGATATTAATTAAAATTTTCTTTAAGGATTCATCAAATAAAGTGTTTTCGTTTGTCTACAGTAACGATAAACCAAGTCACCTTTGCATTAATAAAGAAATTTGCCATTTTCATAATAAAGGGATTTTTGACATTTGAACCACTAACATTAAAGTTCGAAAAAAAGACTGAAATAACAGTTTTCTTTAAAATTTTATTGGGTAACTTAAACAATTAATAATCCGTGTTTCTACCGCGAACACTAACAACACAAGAACATCGGTTTGGCATACTCAAAATGAGTTCATCCAAATCACGCTGTGGATTGGCCGCCCATGTTCGTTGCAACAACAAAAAAAGGTCTTCTTGCGACTGGATACCCTCCATATTCGGCAGAGCTCTTCTCTGTAGCATATCCCATGCATGCTCAATCGGGTTCAAGTCTGGCGACTGAGCAGGCCAGGGCATGACATTGATGTTAGCTGCGGCGAGAGTCTGTCTTACAACTCTTGCGGTGTGCGGTCGTGCATTATCATGCATTAACTGAAATAAGGGACCGATTTGCACTTGTAGAGGAACGATGACGTCTGATACAATCGTCTCAGCATAAATTTGAGCGTTGAGGTTGCCTCTGATCCAAATCAACTCAGTTCTTCCGCCGATCCAAATACCCGCCCATACCATGATGGTTCCACCACTATAAGGATGGACTTCCTGGCAGGATTTTAATCGCTGTTGGCGTCCAGGGGTTCTCCAGTGTCGTATACGTCTTGTATCCGGTCTCATACCAAAACGAGACTCATCAGAAAAGCAGACAGACTAAGCACACGAAACGCCATTGTTCTTCTGCCCAATTTCTGTGTTCAAGAGCCCATTGATATCGAATCCTACGATTGTGCATTGCTATAGGTGGTACCCTTAGCGGTCTTCGGGAATGAAGGTTCACTTCATGCAAGCGGTTTCTGACTGTTTGGTCGCTAATTAAGTTCCCTGAAGAGTGATGAAGCCTCACGGCTAACATCATGGCGGTTATTGTTGGAGCTCTTCGAGTTGTGATTTGAATGTATCGGTCTTGTCTCCGTGTGGTGCAGCGATACCGTCCTCCATGGCGCTCAGCCAAGTCGACTGATAACACTCTGACTTGTATTCAGAGCTAAAGCCACAGTACGTTGCCGGGAACCAGCTTCTATCATTCCCACGGCTCTGAGCATTTCTTCCCTGCTTAAATGACGTCGCCGCTCCATAATAACAGTAGTAGGGAAACAGTAGCACTAATAATGTCTTCAATGCGTTGTATGTTTTTATAGGGAAAATATTGACAGCTGATTTTCATCTTTTACTAGAAATTGATTGAAAGTTCCTGTTTCAAATTATGAAATGCACCAAAAAGGATCCATATAAATTTATAAAATCATAAATTTATTACAAAGCCACATCTCAATCTCAAGAAATCCGCATAAAAATGCTTGATCCCTAGACACTTTTGATGTGTGTAGTAGTGATAATATATATGACTATTTATTGTAAAATAGTCGCCTTTTTCCTAAGTCGTGGCTCCGCTTTATTCTTCTAAGGGTGGATTCGACCAAACTGGAATAAGGTCTTATACCTAGATTAAACGCCGAATTTGTATAGACTAATCTCGGAGTAAGTCTTATGTCGAATCCATCCTAAGACGCGCAATGAATTTTTAAGAGGTGTTCACTAATAGAAAGAGCGATAACGGATTGTTTTTATTTATATTTTAAAGATATTTTGTATAAAACTGCTGAAGTATGACCTTGTTTCTGAGTTATCGTGGACGAAGGCGCGGTCGGGTCGCTAGTTATCAATAAACAAACTTTGCTTTTCTTTCAATGTCATTAGCTTAAGGTCTGTTGTACTCCACATTAGGCTAAGCTTCCCTGCCCACCTTCCACTTTTCTTTAATCCGATATCCGGAGGTTCCGGGTTCAAAAACTAAGGTCAAGAAAACTATGTTTTGGAATTTTCGATGCATAGGTCGGGTTTGTGATTGGGACCCGTAATTGGCAAGAGCGAAGCGTGGTGATTTATCCAATAAATACCCATTGAGTGTAGCAATCCTTGATTTCTATTATGGAGGCCTTTGCCCGGCAGTGGGAATATTTATCATCATTTGGAAGAAACATACATCACTATACACACGAATACACACATTTTTTACCATGTTATTTTTTATTTCGTTATTCTTAATTATTCATATCTCAATACCTCTTGGGTCTTGGGAAAGCGAGTCAACCCTACCACGGATATTGCATTACCCTCTGGGATGACTCAAAATATTGTGATATCGATATTGAGAAATAAAGCAATTTTTATTTCATTTTATTTTTACTTTTTTACTAATTATATTCATTAAGAGGGTTTACGCATTTCGATTTCCCATACAAACTTCCAAGTCGAAATTTTTAAAAACCAATAAGCCAATTTAAATGAAACTTTGCATGCTAAAGCAAAATACAGGGATCTAAATAGTTTGTTGAAAACATTTTTAAAAAAGATTTATTTAGCTGAGTTATTGCAATTTAAAGTCCACTATAGAAAGTTTAAAATCGCATTAACTCAGTTGTTTAAACGTTTTTAAAAAAAGTTTTCACTGTTACTTTAACATGCAAAGTTTAATTGAAATTGGCTTAATGGTTTTTAAAATTTCGACTTGGAAGTTTGTATGGGAAACCGGAATGCGTAAACCCTCTTAAGTATCAAAATTTAAGGCTTACGCTACGATTTCGGTACAGTTTCGTGTCAGGCCGGCCTTTACGCCAGCATTTCGATACAGGTTTGTGCTATCCATATCACAGTGTCGTCTGAAAACAAAATCCGATCGCATTCACCTGTTGAGCACACACAGATCATGTGTTGCAACTCGATCGCGCTGCCGGCTGCGCAGACGCACGCGCCGATCACCTGGGCCAATTAAAACAAAACAACACTGAATTCAGTCGGCCGTGATGACTCGTACGTCAATTGAAGGATCAGATCTTCGAGCCTAATAGGGTACTTATTCATTCGGTCATTTTGGCGGTGTGATATCAATTCGTCAGTTGTCGCAGATAGTGAAGATATTTATTTAATTTATTATTTCAGCGGGGAAGCCAGCCTATAATCGTCTTCACTGCTCTATTTATACAAAAAACATACTCACTTTAGCATTTATGATATTAGTAAGGATTTGGTGTGCAGACTTCCCAAGGGGAGATCTCCACTAGGTGATAATATCACCACTAGAAGAAAGTGAGAAGTAGAACAAACACGATTTTCCCGCCATCTTCAAACACAATCCAAAGTCAGTTCAGTGAATTCCATGCTTGTCAAAGCAGACTACCTTGTAGATCTTCTCCGCTTAATAGAAGTTATAAAGTAAAGTAATTTTCTGTATAGCTGTCGTTGTCTGCTACTTCCTACCTGAGACTATTATGTTTAAGTATGTATGTATATGTATGTATATCCCCACGTGGGAGGCCTGTGCCCAGCAGTGGGACGTTTATAGGCTGATCATGATGATGATGTATGTAAATGTTTACATATATATATTTATTACACCTTATTATTTATTTATTTTATAATGTTACTTTAATCTAATTATTTTCTTATCTTTGCGGTTGTAATAATGTTTTTAATGTTTGCACCTTCGATCATAGATCTCTCCATCCGACTGGTTGTCTGGTAGAACTCGCTTTAAAGCGATAAGACCGCCACATTGTAACTTTGTATTTTTGCTCTTTTATGTCTTATTTAAATGTTTGTGTTATTATGTTGCATTAAAAGTATTATCTATCTATCTAAAGGAGGAATGGTGGTTATATGTTTTCACCTTCTGACCAGCCAGAAGTTTGTTCAGTAATAGCGGTATTGTTAAGTATCTAAGGGCATCGTAGTGTACTCTTTTCTCCTTTATTTAAAATGAATATTTGAAACGTAAATGGCTTTGTAAACGTTAACGTTGAAAGAAATCGATTACGTTATGGCCGTTGTACTACTTACACTGAGTTTTTAACAGTGCCAAATTACTAGCTACAAAAAGGATATTAAACCGACAGCAATTAACTTCATTAATGTTCGCTTTTTGCTTTATGACTTAAGACCTTACGGCCTTGATACATCAAAGAACACCTTGTTTAAACAAATACACCTGATCGATTTTATTCTTGCACCTTGCTCCAAATGTGGACGGTTGGGTACACCTGTCCTTTTCACTCTCGTTTGTATTTATTGCTGTTCTTGTCTCGCCAGGATCAGCTAATGACTTTTGTAAAAGTGGATTAGCCGCTAGCGATTGTCCTTTATTTAAGAAGGATTTGATGATAAAAGAATATGCATCTAATGTAGAGTTTACTATAAACATTATAATGCAGCAAAATTATTTTATACTTATTTGTAACACTCCTGCTTGAATTTGATAACATCAATTATTTAAAATTATGAGTGAATTGCTTAGCTTAGCGTTTATTAAAAAGGCTTTTAGTTCACGCGTCTACGAATCTTTGGCAACCTTCGCAGTGATGACGGACACGGCAGGCAACAATCTTTAAAAAAAAACAAAAAGATGACAAGTGGCAACTAGGCACATAATAACAGTTTCATCTGTGTCTCTCCCATAACTCCATTCTTCTGAAAAACCTTATAAATATTGATATGCCTCTGTGATCAGGTCACACCGGTCTAAGACCCAGAGATCCCGGCCTCGGTTCCCATGCAGCTGGGGGTACATGTTTATACTCGGTTGAGTTGGTGGTAGCGCTTGCTTTAAGTCGGTTTGGCTAGCTACATGCATACAATCACGACTATTATCCCCGAAGGGTTAGTCAGAGACTAGGCAATGAGGACCACAAAAGCAGTCCTCTGCCATAGTCCACTTTTCTCCAAAAAGCGACTGCACATGTGCACAGCGTGACAGTGGTGAGACCATCGCCGCTCTATGCTGTTGGATGTTTTAGTCCGTTAGTTGCCTTTTACGACACCTAAGGGAAGAGAGGGGGGGGGGGGGTGGTAGTATTATTTCACCGCAACGCGACACGTCTTAGCTAGCTACCACCATCATAACTGTATCATCATGTCGCCATAATATCATTGTTATGTACACAAACTAAATACTAGAAATAAGTATAAACTTGTAATTCCTAAATTTCGACTTCAGAAAGTTTATGGATCATTTATGGGACAAAGTGTCATAATTTACAATAAAATCCCGAACGATGTTATAATTTTGCCCTTTGACAAATTTAAGACACATGTTAAGGACAGACTTTTAGAAAAGGGCTATTACACTGTAAGCGATTACATCAATGACAAAAATGCATGGAATTAACATTCCTCTAGTTTCGCATACATTGTTCTAATGCGTTCATAGTGCCCGAGTAAAACTTGTAGATTCACTTTTGTTTTTATCATTTATTTTATATAATTGTTTTATGACTATTGACTGTATAATTTGGTAACGACATATTGTTTTGTAAATGTCGTTACCTCTATATTATTATAAAGCTGTGGAGTTTGTTGTGCCCGTTCTTCTCCACAGCTAACAGACTTCCTGAATGATTGGGGTGGGTGGGTGGGTTCCTGTGCCTATCCATCCATCCATATAAAAAAAAAAAATTGACGATTCAAAACGCTTAATTTAAGCTTACTGAATAAAGTTATTTTGATTTTGATTTTGATTTTATGTTCCGACAGTTAGAGAAAAGAATAGCCAGTTCCTCAATATAAGGTGAATTGTAAGGTGTTTTGGTGGTATTGGTATATTAATGGTATTTTTAACGAAATATTTTATTGTTTTCGGTAAATGTCGTTACTTCTACCTGCTTTGTGAAGCTGTAGAGTTACTTGCGCTTATTCTTCTCTCACCTAAAAAAACGTTTTGCATGGGTGGTATAGCCAAAAAAAATATAACGGATAACGAAAAGCGCTTATCAACTCTGCTCATTGGAAAAAGTTATTTTGGTGTTTTTGAAAGATAGTTTTCACTGTTACATCTTCGGTCTTATCATCACTAATCATTAGCTGATATGAAGGAATACGCCACTCCTGAAGAACTGGCTATCATACTGCAACGGTCGGAACACACTATGACCAACTAACATAGTGTTATGGCGATACACTTAGATAGTAGCAACTACTTAGACAGGCGGACTTTAAACCAACCATCAACTATACATATATACAAATGTGTGGAATCGAACCTGGAAGATGGGAGGGCTTCATACACCGAGACATTTTATTGGTTGTTTTCCCGCGGCAGAACGATTTACCTTTAGTAGTAGGTACTATCGAATCATGCAAGTTATTTTTGCACAAAAATGACAAAAAAAATTCGACCTCCCATACTAATGTCGTCAGCTGATCGGACCGATTTGTATGGGAGGTAGAATTTTTTTGTCATTTTTTTCAAAAATAACTTGTATGATTCGATAGTACTACTAAAGTTAAATCGTTCTGCCGCGGGATAACAACCACTAAAATGTATCGGTGTATATCTGAACCACTAAAACTAAAAAAAACACGTCGTAGGTGGTAAAATGGCAACGTATGAGGTGTAAAGTGAAAATGATACCTACTTACTTTAATTCCCACAAGCATATTTTAATATTACTACTACACGTACTGTACCATAATATGCTCAAATATTTAGGATGAAAATTCTGCATAGAAATACCTTGAAAGCAACCTCAATATCTATTATAAACCAACCAATTACTATTGAGCAAAACATATTCGAGTCCCTTCGTACTTTAAATTGTTTTACCTCATTACATCACGATACACAGGCCGTGCTGAAACTTCTTGAACACTGTAAACAGTTTTGACTGCTACAAGTCTGGAATTAGAGTCTGATTTCAAGTAATAGGATGAGATTCATTCTGGTCTGGATCAAAATTGTTCTTGAAGAAAATTAGACCCAATACAATGAACTGGAAGTATCGAAATAGTTTGATATTCAGTCTCCTCTTATTAAATAGGGCGGAGCAACCGATTCTCGCTTTTAGTACCTATTAGATAAGGTTCATGTATTTGTATATTTCAGTGTTAAGTTTTATTGTCTTCCCGAGGTGTGAAGACATGGGCAGTCGTTTGCAGGGAATGCCACAATTCTGCTCATTGCCATCCTCGTTTGAATGGTATCTACTAATGTCCGATATTCCTTTTGTAACCAATTAAATATAAACTTATAGTGTAGCTGTTCGATTTATTTTATACTCTGTGCACATGTTTTTATAATTACTATCATGGCATTACACGTTTCTTTTAAGAAGTTAACTGCTCTAAAAAGTTTAATGGTAAGTATTTCAAAAGATTGTACTCGGCTTTTAGGTACTTATTAAATAAGTATTAAGAAATATAAATACGTATAATCACAACTATTATCCCCGAAGGGTTAGTTAGATACTAATAGTCAATGAGGACCGCAAAAGCAGTCCTCTGCAATAGTCCACTTTTGACCAATAGCGACTGCACATGTGATCAGCGTGACACGTATATAGTTATCCCATCGCCGCTTTATGCTTTTGGATGTATGTGCAGTCTTTAGTCCGTTAGTCGCCTTTTAAGACACTACGCTACGTGACACGGTATCATCTATAACTTAACTAAACTTAATTATGACACTCATTATCACATCTCGCTGGGATAAAGTTTTTTAGAGTACGAACGATCATCTGTCACCGGCGTTAATTAATTGAGAAGTTTCAGTACAAGTATGTAGAATTTGCATAAACACAGCGTTCGCTATCGCAAAACAAAAACAAGATTGGAGTCCAGGCCGCATGGAGTAAATCGAATAAAAAATCGATTTTAAGCGTTCGATCTGAGGCCCGGCGAATGCAATTAAAGGGTTCCGAGAAGAGGGCCCGCGCGGTAGCGCACGAGTGGGGACCGTTCGTGAAGCTGTGCTGGCTCTCAGAATTTAATTGTCTCGTTTGCTCGATTAAGTAATTTTAATATAAAAGATAAATATAAAATATTCTTTAGGATTGTCTAGAACATTGTCTAGATTTAAGAACGTTTTCAAAAGCTGTGGCACCGTTGGGTCGCGCTGCTCTATGCTAGCGCGCACAGAGCCCGGTGCGGGGAGGGAGTAAGAGGACGGTGCTGTCCACCATTGCCCGTAAGTGGCCATTTTGTTCCGAACAGACCCCTGCCCCGATCAGAAGGCTCGGCTGCTTGATTCTGTCAATTTTTGCTTTGTACGATTGTGGTCATGTCGAAATTACAGCATCGGTTGTGGTTATCATAAAATAGCAGAATCGACGCTGTGTAACATTACTTAAAAATGTAAACACAGCGTCGATTCTATGAATTATTATTTTTTTGGTATCTCTTTTACTTACCTTATTTCAACTTGCTTGTGATTGCGACTGAAAAGACTAACTTTAAATTTTTCTACTGATCTCTATCAATATTTTCTTTAGATATTTCTGACAGGTTATTTTATTGCACCGCCTATTACTCAGCAATATGTGTGCAAAATAAAATTGATCCGTTAAAAACAGAATGAAAATAAAAAAATAAAAAATATACTTAAGCATTAGAGGTTTTAAAGTTTAAAGTTATATAGGGAGATTTCATTCACGAGTCTAATACTCCTTGTAACTTTAATTACACTGCGCCTATTGTTGTTTTAAAAGATTTTGTTTTGTAAGAAATAGTTATTTCTTTTTGTTTCTAATAGTTATATTTTAATCTTTTCGAAACAATCAGGAGATAGTGACATTTCATTGAGTTATGACTATTTTGCATAAAATAGCCTTTTTAACACCACCACTATTTTGCGTAGGTACCTACGTTTAGTGATAAGATCCGCCTTAGCATTGCTCGGCGCCGCAGTGCGAACAAACCCTCTACTTATGCTTTGCGAGTTGTGCCCAGAATGAGCTCGTGCTTTACAGAAACTCTCATAACGAGATAAATGTTGCGAATACAATAATACAAAATGGAAACGACGCTTTGATAAACTATAATATAATATTATCATTCTCAGACGAGGATAATAAGAACAACACATAAATAAGTTCACAGTTTAGAAAAGCTACCTACTCTCCTATTTAGAAGCATCAGCTATCTTGATTTTGGTGAAGGCTTCAGAGTATTCAGAGTAAGTTTAATTAAAAAAAAATAGAATACCTATGCATGTTTATTTTGTGAGCCGTGAATGTTTCCAAAACCAAAAATAAATAAATGAAACATAATAATTTATGTAATACTGGCGGCCGCCCGCGATTTCGCCCGCGTAGGGCCCGTACCCGGTGACGAATTTCCAAAAAAATCTATCATACAAACCTTGTCCTGATAAACAAACACAACAAAAAAATAATTAGCCAAGGTGCAACCGTTCTGAAGTGATGCGCGTACAAACATTTCGGCCCTTGATTTTTATTTATATAAATGTAATGAAAGCAATTTCGTTGCGAATAAAATTTTAAAAGGTATACCAATGGGTGGGTGAAAGTAAAGAAAAATAAAATTATACAGTTATTTATTTATACGGTCAATTTTTTTTCATGAATAAAATATCATCATTCTCTAATAAGACTTGTAAAATAAAAATTATAAGAACACTGACACACAAAATGTCTAATTTACTTAGCTCTGTAAATCATATACATTTCTGTGTTCAGCAGCAATGTTCTGCTATGGATCGCATTGTTTTCCAAAATTTAGATTGATTATTTTTTTTAGTTTTCTGATTTGAATAGTAACTGCGCGTGCTCCATCTTCGCCCTCATTATCACTTTCCATCAGGTGAAATCGAGGACATATTAAATGCGTAATCAGTCTGCAATAAAAATAAGGATCAGTTTTAGTTTTCGTGGGCGTAGAGTCATAATATAGGCTCCGTACTGGAGCCTTTATTATGACTGAATTTGCGTAATGCGAAAGATATATCCTTGCATCAATAACTCACGTTACTTTGATTGCTTGCTGTTGCAAATAAAATCCATATAAATTTGTCTATCATGTACATAGTTTGTCTTATTTATTCCTCTCCCAAACTTTTATTCGCAGTCCGTTATTATCAATATCCCACGCACGATACCCGAAGGCTTATCGGCCATCTTTAACAAAGCACAGCCTAAACAAGGTGTTTACGATACAGATTCCAATCGGAAAAAAAACGTGCCACAAAACTAAAACCACAGACAGGGAGGCGGGGGCGCGCAGTATGGCAACTCTGTGCAATGTTTGGTATTGCCAAACAGAAAAATCTTTTTTTTTTAAATTTTCTTTTCTGGTTTTATTCAGGTTATATAGAAGAGAAAATAAAAAAAATCCGCTGTTGTACAATCTACTTGACGTGTAGGTAGAGTATCTAGTGCAAGTTTTATTCATTACTCAATCATGTTACCGAAAACGAGAATTTGGATGGCAAATTGCAACTGCACCTGCCATACAACTTCAGTACCGTATAATTTAAAACCGCCTCTTTGGTCTAATCGCTAAGCCACCAATCTAAGACCCAGAGTTCCCGGCTTCGATTCCCAGCGTGTTATATTTTTGTGTACTTGGTTTGGTTGGTGGTAAGCCCGCCTGGCTAGCTACCACCATCTTATCTAAATTCTGGTGCCATAACAACTATGTTAATGTCATTGTTATCTTCCGATAGCTTGGAGATAAGATAGCCAGTTCCTTAGTGGTTTAGGAATTCCGAGTGGGACGCGCTTCTTCCACTTTCGGCCTTATCGTCACTTGCGAGTGGTGAGATGAACGCGTTTACACGTAGTGGATAAAAAAATATCGTATTCGTGGCTGTGATCAAATGTGATAAAAAAAATGTGATCAAATGGGAAAAAAGACTTGATACTATGCACTCTGTTTCACTTTTTTTTAAAGTTATTCTTACCGAAGACTTGATTTCAATGACGGATGGCTTTATATTTTCATATTTTCACTTTACTTTTATTTTCCTGTGTATACAAATAAAAAATAAAACACGCGCGAATTTAAAAAAATAGGTTTTAATTCCAATTTGTGACGTATAATTTAAAAACAGTAGGTAGATCCTTATTAATAGAATTTGGTTAAATATAAATAACATATTAATCCCAGATTGCGAATGTCACTAACTCTTTCCAGAGGTGCGTCATATATCTTGTAGTTTACATGCAGCGGGGATCGTTTCCGCGTAAATGTAACAACCTTGCATTTAAGACGATCGAGTCCATCAGCAACAGCATCTATATCTTTTTGAAGAGCGTCACAATCTGACAAACAGCCAATTCCCAAACACAGTTTGAGATCATCCGCGAACAGAAGAGACTTCGAAGAACGAACCCTGTTTGGCAAATCATAAATAAAGATCAGGAAAAGCGAAAGTCCCAGGGTACTTCCTTGACTCACGCCAGACCTAGTGTAATAATTACTGGACTCCTTAGATTAAAACAAAAAGGGAAGATACGGCATGCTCCTACTTGTAGTCATTCAAAATAAAGTCCTACTCAACTACTTAAGCAAACACTCACACACGCACACCTATATAGTGTAATAAATCGAGCGAGCGAGACAAAGCGGTAAGTTTCAACGTCAGCGCGAGGGAGTCGGCGAGTAGCGCGTTGACGTCTCGGTCGCTTCCATAAAGTTACTATACCTAGCGGAATAGAGCAACAAACATGAGCTGTCAAACGAAACCGAAATATAATGGCATTTGTGTGTGTAAAGAATGCGTTCAGTGATTTTACGTCATGTCGCTTTTCACATTAACATCGATATCGATTATATTAATTACTAACAGTAATAGTATTAATAGAATAAAATAGGATGGGATGGGAAAATATCCACAATTTCACGTAAAATCCGAAAAATTCACAAAACCCAAATTCTCAGCGTGCTGATAAGTGCTGACAAACAGTAGCCAAAAACAGTTCTGTGACGTTGCATCACGCATCTCTTTTTATCCCACAGCGTTGTTGCTAGTGTCATCCTGCTCGCTCAGCCCTTTGTTTCTCTATTCCGCTAAGTATAGTAACTTTATGGTCGCTTCGCAACAGACGAGAACGTACGACCGATTCCGACGCCACTGCGGAGTAGCGTCTTTCTCTTTTTCACACAGTAGAATATCCGCAGTAGTGCGATGTAGCCTGTTCGCTCGCCAAATTGTGACTGAAGTGAAATTGTGCCTTTAGGCCTAATTTTGGCGGCTCACTCACGAGACGCCAATGCCGTATCTTCCCTTTTTGTTTTAATCTAAGCTGGACTCGAATCCCTTAGTTCAGTTCTTACAAATTGGCACCGATCGCTGAGATAACTAGAGAAGGACCCGCTGTTTTTTGATCTTACTAGTTAATTTGGCTCCATAACAATGTTATATATATTACGGAAAAGTGGCACTGCACAATCGTTCTAGCGGTAATCCTGAGGGGAGGCCTACGTCCAGTAGGTAACCTGATGTAATAACCTTACGACAGATGGGCGAAATCATTATCTGAAAATTTTAGATTATGCGGTTGTTCGTTTCTTAAAATATCTCAAAAATAGTTAAATAAAAATGTCCTGGTCGGAAAAAAAACGTGCGCTAAAAACTAATTTTAAAACTGAATTTGGTATAAAAACTTTTTTAATAGTAGGTACTCATAGGGTTCTAGATACCTCTAATTTCCCACGTTAAAAACCGAATGTTCGTATGCACTATGCAAAAATGTAAGCGAATAAATTATAAGATGCCGGTACAGTCCTGGCCTTAATTGGGCCATGTCGGCAGGACAACGAAAAAACTGAACATTTGTTAGGTATTCCGAGAATTATACACTTGTGCCTCTGGTGACATTCGGTTGGTATGTTTGTGGTACGGGTAAAAGATACTTCGATTGAATATAAATTTAATACCCAAATTTAGTATCCTAGTTATTATTTTAAGTTGTGCCATGTCCATATTTTTTTTAAAGAAGGAGGCAAACGAGCAGGCGTGTCACCTGATAGAGAGTAATCACCGCCCTGGACAACCGCAAAACCAGAGGAATCGCAGACGCGTTGCCGGCCTTTAAGGAAGGAATAGGGTAAGGAAAAAATAGGAATTATGAGAGGGGCGGATGGAAGACCGGAACCCTCACTGGCCGGACGAAACACAACAGCACAGAGTGCCATTATTTCACGCCGGATATTCGTGAGAGGGTGGAATTACGTTGGGCGAGCTGGCCCAATGCGTGCTGCACTGCAACGCAGCGTGGCTCTACCACTCAGTCAGTGTCACTCATTTAGCATCACCCAGGGGTCACGTGTAGGGTCTCAAGGGTAAACCTACGGACGCGAGTAACTTTAACCCCCCCTTTTAATATTTTTCTTGGTAAAAAATATGTTTTTCATTGCATTTTTAGTTTTAGAAGTAGTTTTAATCGTCATCATCATATCAGCCCATAAACACTCGACTGCTAGGCTCGAGCAAATCACATGCTTAGATTGGGCTATCATATCACGCATACTCTAATGTGAGTTGGTAGGTTTTAAGGACTGCCATCTTATGAGAAAAAACGTGTCTGTGTAAGGACGTTTCCTTATTCATCCATTCCGCATTGCAAAAGTGTCTTATGTTTAAAAAAAAGAGCAAAGACTGTCTCCCTTGATACCAGCAGAGACGGAACGCCGTTTAACGCGTGCCACTGAACGTAAATTGTTTATTATATTTTATGGGATTTTCACAGGAGCGATTTCGGTCTCGATACTAAACACCTTTAAAAAAAAAAGGGTCTAGGCTTTTAAAGGCGTAGGTTAAAGTTGCCCTAAATAACGTTTCTTACGTTTATAATTTTTGGCGGCAGGCATTCGATTAAGGAACGGTTTGCGTGTTCGAGTTGCGATCGTGCGAAGTAAGAACTTTCGCAATTCGAGTACCTACGGATGGGTGACTAAATTGAATCTCGAAGTCCTTTATGTAAGTTATGACAGTTAATGGTTATCGTCATAATTATGGCAGTCTATAAAACCCATGCGGGTTCGTGGCTTTTATAAACTGCTTTCTAAATAAGTTGATTTGTTAAATTATTTACAATAATGTTAGAAATTAGATCATTTCCACAAAGATTCACAGAACATTAAGTATTCTTGCTCATTATTTTAATAATTTAGCTCATAATATATTTCTGCTAAGCCAATTCAGACGGAGGTTAAGGGCTTGATTGCTTATGCAAATAATTGGCCAACACAACCAACAGACATCAAAAATAATAGACAAATTATGGTAGAAATAAACAATTTGTAAGTAAAAAAAACAATAAAAAATCTGATACAAATCATAAATCGCACCTGAATTTAACGACACCGCACATTAGCCTTTCAGGCGTCTCGAACCATCGGTCGCTCCCCAGATTCACCGAGGTGAATCGCTAAGCACCGCTTGATGGCTGAGGATGAGAAATGAGCGGAAGGGGGCCTGTAAGGGGGGGATATTGTAAACACAATTACACCCCCCCGCGTCTCGGCGCAACAAACGGCAGCTAAACGACCCATTCGCCTGTGATTTGTTAGCAATACGCGCAGATCTGGAGCGGGCTGGATCTTTTAAGGCGTTGATGACCTTAATATAAAAAAATAACATTCTCTTTACACCAATTATCTAGCCCAAAATAAGCTTCTTGTGAAACTTGTTTAAAGAGTTAACTATAACGGATAAACATACATAAACATAAAAAACACCCAGATCTGAATTTTTTTTTTCTTAATTGACTCGACCGAGAATTGAACCCCAGACTTCGCGACAGAGAAGGCGCGACGCCAGAACCCTCGTGCGAACCGATCAACCTCGGAGGTCGACAATCTTTAAATCAATATACTAAGGGAATCCGATTTTTGACTCCGCCCAATACGTTGGACTGCTGATGGAACAACGACGCTAAGAAAATACTGCTGAGCCAAATGAAATTAAAACTGCATTTACTTTATTTTTACTTTTCTTTACTAAGATGCAATAACAAATGCGATTTACTTAAAGTACGTACTTACGTACAATAAAGATACTAAAACATGTTTGCATGTTTGAAGCTGTTTTTTTTTCGAAAATAACATAACTAAATTTGGAATTATTTTCGAGCGAGAAAACTTTATGAAACTGGACTTAGGAAACATTATCATTCTTGTAAATACAGTTCATAAGAACTTTTTTCTAGGCATTTCATGTTGTATTTTTGTATAAGAAATGTCTAAGTGAAGAAGCCGTGTGAACCGTCTTTCCTTTGGGTGTCGTACAGTAGGCGACTAACGGACTAAACACTGCACACGCATCCAATACCTTAAGGCGTCGATGGGCTCACTACCTATCACGCTAAGCACATGTGCAGTTGCAATTTGCAGTGGACTACTTCTGCGGTCCTCATTGCCTAGTCTCTGACTAACCCTTTGGGGATAATAGTCGTGAATATATGTATGTACTAGCGGCAGCTCGCGATTTCACCAGCGTGGTTCCCGTTCCCGTGGGAATATCGGGATAAAAGTATCCTATGTGTTAATTCAGGTTATAAACTATCTGTATGCCGAATTTCATCCAAATCCATTCAGTACTTTTTACGTGAAAGAGTAACAAACATCCATCTATACTTACAAACTTTCGCCTTTATAATATTAGTAGGATGTAAATGAAGCGCATTAAGGTCGATTCACACATATCAGTGAAGTCACAGTTCCGACACAGTACCGGCACAGTGTTAAATATTCTTTCATACATTCTCTATGAACGCACTAAGAGCACTGTGTCGTTACTCACACTGACAAGTGGGGATGCGTTCATACAGAATGTATGAAAGAATATTTCGGCACTGTGTCGAAGGAACTGTGACTTCACTGATAAAAGTCTGGCCAACGAAAGCTAAACTTCGTAGTTATTTGATTGGCAACACTTTGACTCTAAGTGTGTCTATCTGAGGTGTCATGTCGTATGTCAAATTGAAATTTTTCTGAGAAAATTGAGTGACCCTCAGTCATGATTTTTTTGAATTTGCCGCGTTTTTCCTGGTTCAGCTTTCGTTAGCCAAACTTTATGTGTGAAGCAACCTTCAGGGCGTTGTCAGCGCCTTAACATTCCGTATTGCGTATCGCCGCCTGAGCGTTACTCTCGGCTTAACACCATTAGTACCATTACGAAGGCGGTAAGAGGTCGTCGCCGTCATTACGCGGTTCAGATTTTATTTATGTTTCCGAATTAAAAGATTATTTACTTGTAAATTGTACATTTTGACCTTTTTTTCTAAGGGTATCTGAGTCTCTTGGTTCCTCACTCATTGTTCATTGAGCACTGTAAATGTTACTTTTTCGCAAATATCTTTTAGACTCATAAATCTTTATTATTTAATGTTAGGTTTTAATGGTGCTAAATGATGATTTTGATACTTGCGAAAAAGGAATATTAGTATACTCGGTGAAATTATGGTTACCAAGAAGTAGCCGGTGTAAGAGTGATACCTAATCACAATTATTACGAC
Source organism: Scoparia ambigualis (assembly GCA_963921215.1). NCBI lineage: Eukaryota > Metazoa > Arthropoda > Insecta > Lepidoptera > Crambidae > Scoparia > Scoparia ambigualis. The sequence continues at coordinate 29,537,353 of OY992506.1, forward strand.
AGACATAAAACTAGCATTTTAAAATCGTATACCACTTTTAATTTCACGATCTTAAGCACCTGGTTTGACTCCTGCCCCAACAGAGGCTGTAAATCTTATAAAAGCACTTTTACAAATCTTTACTAAGATATTGCTCGGGCGTTTAAGTTTTAAGTCCCGAAGCCTAGAAGAATTACATTTGTTTAACAAACCCGTTTTTACGACCTGCTTCGTTTATTTCAGAAAGCATTAAGCCGATGGTCTATGTTGTTATCATCTATGGTAGTCGTCTACGTCGTTTAATAGTCTATGGTATGTGAAGACTTATTCCCAGCTTCTACACACACATATATAGTGGTCTATGTTCTTATCATAAAAAGGCAGTCCTTACACCCACCAGCTAGTAAGCCAGGGAGGTGTATTATAAAGTGAGCTCACTGCCAAAATATACTCAGAGAAATACATCATAGGGTTCTTCTAGAAGGGCGAAAAAAGGTTATTTACAATACCTAATACGTAGTATTGCAAACGTAGAATCGTCGATATACAGTCATCACGTCCTAAGTAATTAGTAATGTTAAAGGAAACTTGTACATAATTAGCTTTAGTTTATATTTATTCATATTAAAGTTGCTCGCGTCCGTAGGTTTACCTTTGAGACTATACACGTGACCCCTGGGTGGTGCTAAATGAGTTGACATGACAATGAGTGACACTGACTGAGTAATAGAGCCACGCTGCGTTGCAGCACGCATTGGGCCGGCTCGCCCGGGGTAATACCACCCTTTCACGAATATTCGGCGTGAAATAATGGCACTTGGTGCTGTTGTGTTTCGTCCGGCCAGTGATGGTTCCGGAGGCCCTTCCCCCCCCCACCCCCCTCTCAATTCCTATTCCTTCCCTAAACCTATTCCTTCCTTAAAGGCCGGCAACTCATCTGCGATTCCACTGGTTTTGCGGGTGTCCATGGGCGGCGGTGATTAGTCTCCATCAGGTGATCCGCCTGCTCGTTTGCAAAAAAAAAAGGAAAAAAAAAAGAAATGGTTAGTCAGAGAACAGGCAATGAGGACCGCAGAATCAGTTCACTGCCATAGTCCACTTTCTACCAAACCACCACTGCACATGTGCTCAACGTGATAGGTAGTAAGGCCATAGTCTACTTTCACCAAATAGTGGTGCGCCTATCACCGCTCTATGCTGTTGGATGTATGTGCAGTCTAGTCTGTTAGTCGCCTTTTACCCAAGGGAAGAGAGGGGGTGGTAGTATCCTTTCACCGCCACGCGACACGATCACCATCTCATGTGCCATTAAGTAATTTTTCATATAGAAGTGTTTTGGAATGATTTAAGATTGGAATATGATAAAACCTGAAACTTTGTTTGGCAACGAAGAATTTCACACCACAATGAAACACATACGTACAAAAAGGTTGTACAGCGGAGAACAACTCGTTAATCCGTCGTTGTAACGAGGCGGTACTGGGGCGGGCGCGCGGTATAAACCACTCAGCTACAACATTTAATTATCGCTCTTATTAAAGCACGCACCTACCGCGGCCGATAGCATCGCGGGACGCGCTACAAAAATATATTTAACACCTACTGACAGACGCGTAATCATTGGAATACTCGTAGGTGCGGAGGTTGTGGTTTCGAGGACCAGTAACTAAAGTTTTTAAAAAGTTAGTTACTAAAGTTAGCAACTAAAGTTAGCAACTAAAGTTAGTAACTAAAGTTAGTTAGTTGCATTCTTTCAAAATATTGTTGAAACATTTGTTCAAGTTGCTTTTGTTAATTTTATTGAACAACAATTTTATAAGGTTATGTAACACAGGATTTAAAACGAAGGGACTTATGGTGGACATTCACGGTATCGCCATTTGGCGTGACTCCAAGCCGATAGCATCGCGGGACGCGCTACAAAAATATATTTAACACCTACTGACAGACGCGTAATCATTGGAATACTCGTGCGAAGGTTGTGGTTTTGAGTTGTTAAGGGAACGAAAGTACAGTAACTAAAGTTATTAAAAAGTTAGTTACTAAAGTAAGCAACTAAAGTGAGTAACCAAAGTTAGTTAGTTGCATTCTTTCAAAATATTGAAGAAAAAATTGTTCAAGTTGCTTTTCTTAATTTTATTGAACAATTATTTTATAAGGATATGTAACACAGGATTTAAAATGAAGGGACTTAAGGTGGACATTTACGGTAGCGCCATTTGGCGTGACTCCAAACTACTTAAGTCAAATGGATGGATGCCAAACATATACCCCATTCACGATCACTCCAATTTTCTTTCATTTACGTGTTTGACAGGGCCGAAAGACGTTTGATTTGAGTTCAAAATGGATGTGGGTTCGGGCATTAACGAGCAACCGCGGCGTGACGCCACGGCGCAGAGCGGTGGATTTTGGCGAATGGAAATCCAGAGTTTTACATTAGTCCAAACGGGTTTCAAACTCATGATCAAACTTTGGATGTATATCACGCCATTTGACGCGATGGCGCGACCGTGAATGCCCACCTTTAGGCAAGGTGTAGCAGACTTCGACCATACCTGTAAACAATAGATGCACGGTCTCAAACAAAATAATACTCATATAATGTCCCCGCGTATCCGTAGATCAACATCAGAAATGAAACGAGATAAGTTTTTCAACAAAGGATTATTGTAACTATTTTTTATTTTTTGACTGGTGACTTTTGTCACCAAGGGCACTTCTGGATTATTGATTTTGGGGACTTTTGTCACCGAGGGCGCTTTACAGGATATAGATTAACATTTATTGTAAAGTAAACCTTAAACTTTAGGCACTAAAGTACATCATAAAAATATTATTCGAGTTATGTACATCACTTTGGAACTAGGCTCGCTAGATTCAAGCTAGTTGGAACAAAGTTCTAAATTCAAAATTACAGAAAATTTTTGAGAGAAAACAAGGCAATTTTTTGATTTGTGCCTTGTTTGGCGGTGCCGTTTTTCTAGCAGCAATCGTGTATCTATAGTTTCTATGATCGAAGGTAGCATATGTCAAATATGTTTAGCTAATATGCCGAATGATCTGTTTAAATAAAAATCAATTTCCACAAATGTATATTCGCACATCACTTCAGAACTGCTTCTGCATCTATTTTTCTATTTTTTTTAGCTGTAGCAGAGAAACTCGACCGTGGAAAGCCCTCCTACTAAAAAACCTAGTACCATCCCTTCTATGCAGTAAAGATGGCTAATCATGTATGAGGCAGAAAACCTAACCCACCAAACCGAATAAGTTTCCGCGCTAGAAATTAAACCCAGAACCTAAAAGGCGGTTTAAAGTTACTATTAGCCAACTTTAAATATAAACAGCAAAAAAACCGTGTCGCGTAGCTCCACCCCCTCTCTTCCCTAGGATGTTTTAAAAGGCGACTAACGGACTAAAGACTGCACGTACATCCATAAGCATTGAGCGGTGATGGACTCACCAACCACCTCTCACGCTGAGCACTTGTTCAGTCGCTATTTGATGAAAAGTGGACTATGGTTGAGGCCAGCTTTTGCGGTCCTCATTGCCTAGTCTCTGACGAACCCTTAGGGGATAATAGTCGTGGTTATAATATATCTGTATGTAGTATCAATATGGACTAAAATACTGTTATCTACCGCATCAGTTTGGCCAAGCACGAATATTTGTATGCGCCAAAGAAAGTGGCCATAATATTGTGAAATACCGGCGCCACCAAATCATTCGTTAAATCTGACTTGGCTAGTACCTACTTTGAACTGATATTCTGTATCCTTCAAATGGTCGCTTTTGTGTGTCCATTGTAAGAAAGTGGTGTCAATAAAAAAACCGGACAAGTGCGAGTCGGACTCGCCCACCGAGGGTTCCGTACAACATACACCAAAATTATTAGGTACACCTGTTATAAAAAAGTTATTTTTCCATTCTTCGTCATAAATCAAAAAGTACCTATACATCATAAAAATAATTTAAAATCTGTTCAAGCTTGTTGCCAACGAAGCCCTTTCGATACCCCATGCACATGACACGCTTAACTCAGGACCGCCGTTCCTGGCATAAAGAACCTGTTTTTAATGATTAAATTACAAATGTACAGTTTTCAGATTTTTCCCTGTACTTGTAGTATAAGACTTGCCAAATTTCATAGTTCTAGGTCAACGGAAAATATCCTATAAATTTTGATTCCCTTAAGATTGTCGAAATATACGTTTTTTGCGGCATTAAAAGGCCGTGTCTTATGTTTACGTTAACTTAGTAGTTTGATTTTTTTACAGCTTCAAGAGACTATACCTGAGACCTGAGTATATCGTTTTAATTTCAACTCCACGCGTTACCTCCACGCGTTCCCGAGATAAAGGGTCTTGATAGACGGACAGCCGTACGGACAACAAAGTCATCCGGGTTCCGTTTATTCTTTTTGAGGTACGGAACCCTGAAAGTTATCAGAAAGTAATGTTGGTGATACTTAGGGCTTGTCTTAAGTCTGCCTGGCTAGGTACTAGCATCTTTTCTAATATCTCGCCATAACATCAAGCAATGTTGTGTTTCGATAGTTACTTAAAAGGGTTTACGCATTTTAGTTTCCCATACAAACTTTCAAGTCAAAATTTTTAAAAACCAATAAGTCAATTTTAATGAAACTTTGCAAGTTAAAGTAAAATACAGGGATCTAAATAGTTTGTCGAAAACATTTTTAAAAAACATTTATTTATCTGAGATAATGCGATTTAAAGTCCACTATAGAATATTTAAAATCGCATTAACTCAGTTAAATGAACGTTTTCTAAAGATGTTTTCAACACACTATTTAGATCACTGTGTGTTACTCTAGCATGCAAAGTTTAAAAAAAATGGCTTATCGTTTTTTAAAAATTTCGACTTAGAAGTTTGTATGGGAAACCGTAATGCGTAAACCCTCTTAAGAGATGAGTAAGCCAGTTCCTCAGTAGTTAAGGAATCCGGGTCCGGATCCGGAGTGCGCTTCCACCGTCAGCATAACCTAACAACTGCACATATGCTCAGCGTGAAAGGTGGTGAGCCCATCGCCGCTTTCTGCTGTTGGATGTCAGAGTAAGTAGTCGTCAGTCCGTTAGTTGCATTTTACGACAATAGAGAAGATGAGTTTGTAGTCTTCATGGGCCTCCACCGCACACCACAATTGGATCTTCGGCTCTAATAAATACTTTGATTAAGATAAATCATATTTAACCGCCTCCGTGGTCTAGTGACTAAGCCGCCGGTTGTTAGACTCAGCGGTCCCGGGTTCGATTCCCGACGGTTTGGTTGGCGGTAAGGGTTGACAAGTCTGTCTGGCTAGCTACCACCATCTTATCTAAAGTCTGACGTCATAACAACAATGTATTGTTTTGTTCCGACAGTTTTGAGATAAGGATATCCAGTGCCTCAGTGATGGTTAAGGATTTCGGGTGTAGCGCGCTTCACCTTCGCCCTGATCGCAACTTACCATCAGGGCCCTGATTCTGTATCGCAATCTATAGATTCCACACCTAAACCTAAACCGCGCACAAACGTCAAACGCATACGTTTTTGGGAAGATATCGTAAATTTTTAAGGAATTAACGTGGTTATGAAACAAGGAATGGTTACAGAATAAGGGCCCTGGGCCCTGATTCTGTATCGCAATCTATAGATTCCACACCTAAACCTTACCGCGCACAAACGTCAAACGCTTACGTTTTTGGGAAGATATCTTAACTTTTTAACGAATTAACGTGGTTTTGAAACAAGGAATGGTTACAGAATAAGGGCCCTGGGCCCTGATTCTGTATCGCAATCTATAGATTCCACACCTAAACCTTACCGCGCACAAACGTCAAACGCATACGTTATCGTAACTTTTTAAGGAATTAACGTGGTTTTGAAACAAGGAATGATTACAGAATAAGGGCCCTGGGCCCTGATTCTGTATCGCAATCTATAGATTTCACACCTAAACCTTACCGCGCACAAACGTCAAACGCTTACGTTTTTGGGAAGATATCGTAACTTTTTAAGGAATTAACGTGGTTTTGAAACAAGGAATGGTTACAGAATAAGGGCCCTGGGCCCTGATTCTGTATCGCAATCTATAAATTCCACACCTAAACCTTACCGCGCACAAACGTCAAACGCATACGTTTTTGGGAAGATATCGTAACTTTTTAAGGAATTAACGTGGTTTTGAAACAAGGAATGGTTACAGAATAAGGGCCCTGGGCCCTGATTCTGTATCACAATCTATAAATTCCACACCTAAACCTTACCGCGCACAAACGTCAAACGCATACGTTTTTGGGAAGATATCGTAACTTTTTAAGGAATTAACGTGGTTTTGAAACAAGGAATGTTTACAGAATAAGGGCCCTGGTGAGATAAAGGCCAACTACTTACCCGTAGGTAGTGGTTAAAATATCAGTAGGTAAGTATGTTTTTGTAATTTTGATAACCGTGTCGCATAGCGGTGAAAGAATACTACCACCCCCTCTCTTTCCTTGGGTGTCGTAAAAGACGAATAACGGACAAAAGACTGCACATACATCTAACAGCATAGAGCGGCGATGGGCTCACCACCTTCCACGCTGAGCACATGTGCAGTCGATATTTTAAAAGTGGACTATGTTAGAGGACTATGGGACTATACTATGGGGTGGGTGGGTGGGTTCCTGTGCCTATCCATCCATCCATATAAAAAAAAATTGACGATTCAAAACGCTTAATTTAAGCTTACTGAATAAAGTTATTTTGATTTTGATTTTGATTTTGACTGCTTTTGCTGTCATCATTGCCTTGTCTCTGACTAACCTCAAAACCTCAAATATATTCGAGGATAACCAAACGTTAAAAAAAATTACCTACTACCTCCGGTGGGAATCGAACCTACCCAATTCTGTATATTTTCCTAAAACCGTGCGAGTGCAATGAAAACCTTCAATCGGAGTGCGCAAAGCGGAGCAGGGCCGGCGGCGGGGGCCCAGCCGCGCAGTTATCGGCGCGCGCGCAGCCGGCACGCCCTCGCCCCGGGCCTGCGCGCCCCGCCCTGTCCGGACTTAGCCGGAGTTATGTTAGGAATTAAACTTTGCATCGAGAGTAATCTGCGAATAACGTAGGCTTAAAAAAGAAAAAAATACAGTCACGTACGATTTTCGACGTTACCTACCACAGATAAAAGGTATCGTAATATATTCTAAAGTAATAAAAAAATAAAGTGACTAATAATTACTTACAGGTGAGTAATTGTGAAATTAACTTTTCATACGAGAAAATTACAAGTAGCAACTTCTTTTTAAAGCAAAGCTTTCATTCTTAATTTATACTATTTAAAACTATGTCTGCTGCTTACAAAAAATATCTACCTAACAAATAATGCTTTGATGCCCATGACCAGTAAAGCCGATTACACACGATTGGTGAGTCGTAGACACAGACAACTCGACTCCAATTGCGTCACAAACTTTCATCACATATATGTGATGACTACCACCGGCCAGATGGGAACATACATACATATCCTCACGACAATTATCCCCGAAGGGTTAGTCAGAGACTAAGCAATGAGGACAGCAGAAGCAGTCCTCTACCATAGTCCACTTTTCACCAAATAGTGACTGCACATGTACTCAGCGTGACAGGTGACAGCCCATCGCCGTTCTATGCTGTTGGAAGTATGTGCAGGCTTTAGTCCGTTAGTCGCCTTTTACGACACCCAAGGGAAGAAGGGGGGTGGTAGTATTCTTTCACCCCCTCGCGATACGGTTAGACGACCATATGAGTCGATGATATAAATAAGACGGTGGGTTGAACGTGGAACAGGTTAGCACAGGACTGAGGCGAATGGCATAAACAGAGAGGCATATGGCCAGCAGTGGGTTGAGAAGGGCTGGAAATATGAAATTAATTACAACAATTTATAATGAACGTCAGTAATCAGTCTAGGATAAAATGTTTACTAGGAAAAAATCAACCAGTCTCAGGAAGCTCGAATGGAACTCGAACCCACGACCTTTTTTTTTAAAAACTAAACTTTCCTACTCTTACACCAATTATCTAGCCCAAGAGAAGCTTCGAAGAAACTCGTTAAATGGTTACTAGACAACGCCTAAACATACTTAAAATACTTAAATACATACTTATTATACAAAGAAAACACCCAGACCCGAGACTATTTAGAAAAACAATAATTTCTAAATTGACTCGACCGGGGATCGAACCCGGGACCTCAGAGATGGCGACACCATGAAAACCGGTGTACAAACCACTCGACGAAGGAGGTCGACAAACCTTTTGATTGCCGGTCCACTACTCTAACCGCTGAGCTAACGAGACCCCAGAAGACTCGCTGAATTTTTCCTAGTAGTTTGATTTACACTGCAAGTCAGCGGTTAATTGTAATTAGTCTGTTCATCGTAGAATTCCGAGAATATTACCATTTAAATCAAGTCTTTGTTACAGTTGATGGGTGTCGGCGTATCATCATGCTTGTTAAATACGGATTTCGGAAACACCTGAAATATTGTGGGCCGGCAGGGTGACGGCGACTAAGGCTTCGTCAACGCTGAACTATAGTCCGGCAACTTCGTCGTCCTGCGGGGTACAGACGTTGGCGGGGAAGAGGTAGCATGTCATTCTAGAACACGACTACACACAGTTGCACGCGTTGTCCTTTCCCGCTACACCACCTGCTACCCGCTTACATCTTAGGTACCTCATCCCCGCCACCGTCTGTCACCCCGCGGGAAAGTCGCGCACGAAGTTGCCGGACTATAGTTGTCTTCGCGCCCAGACTCCATTTCTACCTAACATCAGGTGGAGTGGAGTCATCTGCCGTGTTACGTATTAAAAACCGACCTTAGTACAATACAAATAGGTACATTAACTACATTTAAGAGCGGTGCTTGCGTAGAGCATCCAAGTTTGTTGGACTAGTAAGTTAGCGGAATTAACACTACATATTTTTATTGCATTATTGTATGTCATAAATTACCGCAAAGTAACGCATTATTCCATTTAAAGAAAAGAACACATACTTTGTCTATGCCTTTCAGGGGGTCTGTAGAGGAGTATAGGTAACTTTAATAGTTTGAACTCCAGCCGCCACAATAATGTAAACGCGCCTTAAGATCCAAGCCAGCGTGAAATACTGTGCGATCTCATTGCAGCCGCGAGCCTTTATAATGAGGCGATATTTATTGAGCAATCCCATAACTAATCACCCAGGGCGTGCCCACTGAGGATAAAGCATAGAGTGTCGGGAAAAATCGCCAGTATCCCACAGCTCCACTTCTCCTTTGTACAATTTTAGGTACTTGTATTTTGCATATTTGATTAAACATCTTTGCATTTTCTAACACTTATATTGTGTCATCATCAGCATATATACACGTCCTAATGAACACTGGGCACTTTCTGACATGTATACATAGGTTTATGTGTTTTAACGACTGTCATCTTACGATACCTTCCGAAGCACGGAGGAGTTCGAGATGTTTTTCTTCTATTTTGTCAACCATCCAGTGACCCGGCATTGCGAAAGTTGCTAAACTGGCACTTTGCTCCCTCCGCGGCGCCCACGAGCTCCTCAAGTGACTGATACTGCAATCGAACAGTGAAAAAAAACACACCACTACTGAGTCCGCTTAAGTATTTACAGATCCGATACTTCAAACATGACACGAAAACAAGATTACAGTTGTCAGCTCTGGATATAGTCAGCAACTCCATATACAATCGCTAAGAGCCTATGACAGGGCTAATAACCATTTGTGTTGCATTTAACAACTCATTGTTTAACGCAATCTACGACAGCCCGTCAACGTGTGATCGGGTGAAATTATTATTTGTTAAGAGCTCTCAAAAGTTTAATCAACGCCACAATGAAAAGTAGCAGAACAATGCTCGCAGACGATGGTGCTTATTAGATAATAAAGGTACTGGTATTCGTATCTTATCTGTATTTCATTAAACGACTTCTATGTGTCTGTTACCCAATTACACAGACAACAAGACAAGTCTCGGTATTTGTAGGTAAGGAGATTGGTAGCTTTGTGGCCTTCTTTTTAGTTCTTCAAAACGGGCGAGATGAAAATGTTTTTTTGAACAAACAATACACAATTTTTATAGAAAATATTTCACTGTAGTGTAAATGATGATTTGGAACAAGAAGAAAAATTAACATCAAATAAAATAAACAATACTTGGCAATAAAACTGCAGTAGAGAAAAAAGACTTACTTTTTCTTAGACTCGAACGCGCGAACTTTGGCAATCAGGACGACAGCTCCTCTAACTTAGTTTCCGAGACATTGGTCTCCCTGAAAAATTTTCAAGTACCTAGTTGATATAAACAAGGATTACGTAAAATTGTTACGTTTAAAGCAGATTAAATATGAAATTTAAAAGGAGACTAGATGGTACGTCTAAAGCTTACAGATTTCTTATTAAAAAGGAGACTAGAACCGGCTTATACCTACGTCTAGCCAGTCCGCCCACCGCTGATAGTGCTAACGAGTGCGGCTATCCGCGATCGGCTTACACCCGACCCGAGGCTGCTCAGCGCCAGCGCACGTACGCATTACCATCAGATGCTGCAAAAAAGGCGTGAAAAGGTTTTTAAAGGGTCGTCGACGCAAGAAACGTTTGGTATTACGAGTACAAACGTCGGCTTCGGTACCGCATAAGATTAGGCGGGCCTGCAAACAAATAATATGACAATCAGGTACGTTCAAAACTTATGGATTTGATAGCATCAGCTACAGAGCTGAGCTTTCAGGACATAATGATTTCAATGTAAAATTTACAAGATACTTAGACAAGAATTACATAGAAATTACGCATCAAATATGCTGCAAACAGTTGTCAGTTTTTCTTGTCCTTTTTCTACACAACAGTGTTAAAAGTTTTCAGTTTTCTTCTATCTATTCTGTATGTAAACGTTATACCACAGATTACCAAACAGTTCGTAATACTTACCATAAAATAGCTACGAGTATATTCGCTACCGATGCTTACCTAGGTACTTACTACTCGTATTTGCTTATAATTTGCTTACGAATAACTTATCTGCTTCGTGGTTGATATTATCAATTGAGTTTGCAAATAACAAATGACAACTTAGATAAACGAGACAGACAGCTATTAATTAAAATTAAATAATAGGAATGTTGTGAGTGACACACTTCAATCCAAATTAACAAGATAATGTTGTTAATTGTTATTTACCTCTTAACATAACAATAACTATATTTATATTGAGTCTCCGTAGTAAAAGGAGGACCAGTCTTCTGGATATCATAAGGTTGGTTCGATTCCTACCTGGGGTAAATACTTGTTTATGTGATAAAATATAATAAGAATTCGAATGTTAAAAAACCATACATTTCTATGATAACCATAACGTGCCAAGAAACCAGTTGTCAGAGAGAGTTTATTTTAAAATCATTTTATTAAGATTAATTACCTTTTCAAAAACACTGCTGTTCGATTTCCAGTATTTTATACATTTACTTACATAAACATATTACCGTACCGAATAAATTTTACGTTGAATGGTTGCAAAGGAAGGCTTTAAAAATGTTACAGTAATATTTTTGAAGCCGTTTTTGCTAAGTAATTCTCCTAAGTTCAATCATTTTTACGAAAATCACTTCCCGTCATAACACGGTTTCGGGAGAAGGCCCTAATAGGGTTAAGAACAAACACAGAGATACTAATCCAAGCTAGATACGGCACTATACCTTCCTATTTATAAAGGTTTTTGGTAAGCAATGTGTTATTAATTAATTGTTTAGTAGCCTTCATAAACCTTTAGATAAATAGTTAATTACAAAAATTCTAAAATCTATTTGTTGTGTTTCAGGGGTACACAACAATAATGTTTGGAATAACATAAATTACAATTATAAAACACAATAATAACACCGAAGATAACGAAACGTTAAAAAAATGAATACGTACCTCAGGTTGGAATCGAACTCTTTAGTTTATTTGAGCCGTATTAATTAATTAATTAATTTATTTATTTATTAAAAAGTACAGCCACATAATACATATTAAACAATACTAAAAAAGAAAACATACGGAACAGTTCTGACATGTATCAACGTAAAGGCGTACAAAACATTCACAAATTTAAACAATTGCCTTGCCATTAGTGTTGTAATTACAAATAAAAAACAATAAAATAACAAACTAAACTAGTGACAAAAACAATGTTTTAACTTAATTTTGACTTTTACTTTTACACTTCCAATTTAGCTTTACACTTCCAATCTCGTAACTATTATTAATTAACGCAAAAAATCAAATATTACGAACACAATAATTTGATAACACAAAGTTATTAAATTAATATGAATAATATTTATTGCAAGTTCAATCGCAAGAATTTTACGCATAAAGATCAACATGCCCTAAAAATATCGAGAGGATAAAATAGAAAATTAAATGTAATAAAAGCCAACACGAATGCAAAGTTTTACTTTTACTAATATCTTTGTATACACACAAAATATTATCGACACAGTTCAGTTAATAATGACTAATATAATAATTATCTAAAATATGGTAGGTAGTGCATGGTATTCCTTTCACTACTTTCTATGATAATAACATGAAATTAAGTTCTTAATACAATTTTAATAAAATGTAATCACATCTAGTGTAATGTTCATGTAATAAAACTATAATATAAACAACATCACCATGCCTTAAATAAGTAACGAGAGGATAACAGAGAAATTAAATTGAAGCAATTAAAAACTCAAAATGTTTAGCAAGCTCTATTGTACTTATTACTTTATACAGGATGTAGACAAACTTAACAAATGTACTTTGAAATTAAGGCCTAAGTCTGTACTTAGCTGTAAATATATCCATTAAATCACTGATTGGCATTTTGAATTAACTCTTTAACGCTATTAAAATGTACAAATCGATATTTAAATATTTTTCTAATCTTGCGGCTTGCTGCTACTAAACACAAAAATGTTCATCATTGTTTTAATAAATAATCTGAGATATGATGTCAATAAACTGATTTATTTAATTACGCTTTCCGCTTGTAGACTATATACAACATATCTTATCTCTATCTAATGTTTGTAGTATAAATATTCCCGTATTTATATACTTACGTGTATAAATAAAACATTTTTTTCTTTGTTTTTAACCATGAACTTACAAGTGTTAAAAAGAAATTCCAAACAGAGCACGTTGGTTAGGAGCTTTTTAAAATTATATAGGAAGTGTCTAGCCTACCACCAGTGGTTATTTAATAAAAATTAATGTACTGCCACTAGTGGTAAGTTAAGAAATAATGGTATTCTGCCGTAAGTTATTAGGTATTCCAATTAGTTCCTAAACGCATGCAATAAAGTTTAATTTTAAAATTAAATATACATTATGACAGCGTAGTGACGGCAGACTAACATAAAAAGCTATTCTGCCACAACTTATTAGTCATTGGAATATGTAAGTATTTTGTAATTTCGACGTTATTTTTTTTTAAGCTTTATTATATATTTTTTATTATGGCAGCTAGTATTTCTGTTGTCTAATAAAAAATAACCTCGAAATTCAAGACAATCGCTACACTGCGCTTCGCGATTGTCTTAAATTTCTAACCTGTCGCGTGACCTACGGCTGTGCATTATTTTTTATTAAATAACCACTAGTGGCAGACTAGACACTTTGAGTTAAATATCACCTGATACCTATACCTTACTAATTACTAGGTGTAGTTTCCATTTGATTTGAAAAAATCCTTAGGACCGTCATTATAACACCTTTTTACAATGAAAATTCATACAAGCAAACTAATCATTATGTTTATTGTAGTGTCTGGGTGCGGTAGTTACGGATTTTCTTATTCATATTAACGTCGACTACCTATAGTAAATAGCCACAAATTACAAGAAAAAGAGACAATTACAGTCAAATCAAGTCTTTTTTCGTACATTTATTCGTTTACATTGAACAGTAGGGACATTAATCTTGCTTTCACCTGCACTTAACAGGTGGTCGTAAAATGTCTCTGGCAATGTGAGTTACTATGATTTTACCCTTAGAGTATGAATAACTATACTCTAAGTTTTTACCATACCCAGATAATTTATGAGGCTGATATTTATGTGACTAATGCGGTCATTTGAAATACAAATTGCGGATTACAATAAGCAGTCGGCTACTTAAATAACTGCTTTGCAAGTTGGTAATAGTTGTAAATTGCTAACGTCGTGGGTCATTGTAGATATACTTAGTTTCGTTTTTTTTGCCTTTTTTATTGCTAAAGTAGCGATTATGTAATAACTTTACTGCAACTTGAATACAACAAGGTTTTTGTGTCTATTAAATGATAATAACAATGGCGATAAGTTTAAACTAAATGACTAAAAAATGTTTTAAAAAAACTCCGGTGATAGATAGATTTTCACGTTTTCCTACATAACTTTCACGTTTCATTTTAAATAAAAAAATTAAATAGCTTAACGCAAAATGCTTATTATTGATATTTTAAGCATATTTCATTACCCGATGTAGTTGCGTTAAACTCCAGTCATATTTTAGTCAGATAATAAGATGATGATAGCATTTTTTACAAATTATATTTTTTCATGAAGGTTTTAAATAAACATGTCGTGTCGTGAGGTCACTTTATTATAAATATTTTATGAATAATTCACGTAACGCAAATTTTGTTGCGAACAAATGACAAAAAGTTTTTTTCAAGATTTTCCTCTTATGCCTATAATTAATTACTTACTTATTTATACATTGATTGTGTTTTGGGAAAATGTTAGGTATGCTGATCTTTTCTCGCCCAATGTTAGAAGTCTAGGGTTCTGCGTCAGAACATCAGAATGATTATAAACACATCCGCAAGTGAACAAAATATTCATAGTCAAAATGGGATCCCCCTGTGCCTAGCCAGATGTACCAAATCGCAATGAGTCAGCAGCGAGCGTTCTCATGTGCGCTGCGGTGGATACAACAAATACCAGCTTAACATCATGCCAGCTATATTCACTTGAAATAAGATCCTAAATCGCTGTGCTGCTGTTATAACAAAGCTGTTGTTGCCAGTACTTCTACGAAGCCTCACCATGGGGCACCGAGTGCACGATTTTTGTCATACCACGTCATGTCTTATACCGGCTAGTACCTACCAACATACAATTTGCTTTTGGAAATTGTATTTTATTAACATAGGTAGGTACGTTTTAGTTAGATTTTTTATAATTATCATCCACAGCCCAACAATATAACACAATTGGGTAGTCCTATTTTTGCTTGCACTGTTCTCAAAGGTAAGGTAACGTCATGGAACGAATCTGGACGAGGGTGATAGGTAAAGATACCTACAAGGCTTATTTTTCCTTAGCCTACACTATTACACTATTGTACAAAGGCTTTCCTCTAACCTACATCTACAAATGTTTCTACTTTTACGTCTACCTCATGAGGTAGCGAGGGAAGAGACATAGTCGTATAGTAGATACAGTTCCTGTGCAAACTATTTTTCCTTAGCCTACACTATCTCGTTTCTGAGCAAAGGCTTCCCTCTAACCTACATTTTTCTCCTTCTTTACATCAACCACATAAGGTGGCGAAGGAAAGAGACATACAAGTCGGTATGTTACGTATCCAGTTCGTCTTGCCAACTCTTCCTGGGCAGACCTTCGTCGTCTATCTCCAAAAACCGTCTCAGTAGTCTAGTGACTAAGCCACCTATCTAATACCCAGAGGTCCAATGTTCGATTCCCAGCGGAGAGTACATCGTCGTGTTCTTGGTTTGGTTAGTGGTAGGGCTTCCTCGTGGCTAGCTACCACCATCTTGTCTTAAACGCTGGCGCTATAACAACAATGTTCAATAGCACTGTTGTGTTCCGAATGTTTAGTGACAGTTCCTCAGTGGTTGAGGATTCCGGGGGAAGCGTGCTTCCACCTTCTATCAGACATCCTATCAGCATAGAATACATAATAGTAGGTAGGGTAGCGCGTGCGTGCATTATGGGTCAAACGCGACCAACATGTTATTAGCTAACAAGCAAACTATGAAAAGGTTTTGTACCAAATATTTTAATTTTATATATTTATATATAAGTCGGAGAAGCATTTTTCCGTTGACATTGTCATATGTAGTTGCGGATTTAGTGGGCGTCATCATGGTAAAATGCGAACACAAAACACAACGATCGCACTCAACCACTTATTTTATTTAAAGACTGAACAACTTCACAATAATAGACGCATTTTACAATTATGTCTGAGAAGCGAGTTCAGGGCACCGATCTTACTTCACGATCTTTCACGATCTTTCACTCTCAACGATCCAACTCAATTGGCCGTTAATCCTCCAATTATTCACCGCAAAGAACTGTCAACGTCATGAGAATAAAGATGGTACCTCGACCTCGCTCGAGGCACGTGCTTCTGCTCTGATTGGTCATTGCGTCATTTAGAATATTACCTCTTTTATTAGATTATTAAAGTTTTAATGTAACAAATGAAATAAAATCAAATAAATATTTTTAGGCGTTAGGCATGAAAACAACAATCAACTCGACTCATAGCTTCCTTTGATATATTATATAACACAAGTGAACACCAATGTGTTAGGAAACGCGCTACAACCCAATCCGATACGACATACAGCACCAAACAATAACGCAAGCAGTTTCACACACGCGTACACGAAAAACAACAAACACAGAAAGGCCAATATCCATTCACAAAACCTATTATGTTAATTTAAAACACATCGGGGCATCGATAGCATCTCGGCTCGTTCACACCACACCTCCCAAAACAATAGTTAATAAGATGATTTATATCGAGCCGCGATAGTCGGTTCGACACGTCTCAACATCGCTTTAGCATAATCTTGGGTTCTGATCGTGCTATATCGATCAGTACAGATGTTTTGTACTGAATACGGCGCCCGGTGGATGTGTGATATCCTTTAAATGGGCACCGTCCGATACTCTTTATTGGTTGCCGATGTCGAGAAGTAAATAAACCGTGGTCATTCGCAAAAGGTAATCTAATTATGTAAGTTATATGGAAGCTTGATAAATGAATCAAGACGAAAGACCTTCACATGGAACCTGTTACCTAACACACGTTGTGTTTCATTTTATTGCTGACACAATATAAATGTTAGTATTTGTTTAATTTGGACGTAGATAAAATTAACTTTTATGGACGAAGTTAGCTATATTTGTAGACTTTAACGTATGCGCCTATATCTGTTATTGTAATTGTTGTTAGCCACGAAAAAAGTTTTGAGAAAGAACCATAAAACTACTGTCGTATCTATACACATCGAAGATGCGACTAGATAAAAGAAATCATCAAACAACAATCGCAACTTCCGTGAAACAGAGCCAGCATTCAATCGATCGGAACAGCCCAATCGGGTGTCGGCGGCGGAGCAATCTCTTTATCGCCATCACGATATCTTTCGCGTAAACGGCAATGAACTAGTGCAGGACTAGTGCGGCCTCCCAGAATGGGCCAATTAATTCGGTGGGACTAGCTGTTGGCCCCCAACCGCACGATGACGGTGCTCCGTTCGCCCTGTATGAGAGTTATTATAAAATAATGAAAGTCGCGCCCCCCGCTGCGAGCCACAATTGGCCTGGTTAGCCGCTTAGCCGCCGCACCACCGTTTAACAATTTTAATTTTTAGTTTGTATTCTAACGGTGAACCGTTTCGTAAGCGCCTGTATCGAGACAATCAGAGGTTTCGCTGTACACCTACGTGTGATTGTTGGATGTAGAGTTATTAAATTAATTTTGATTTAACATAGGAGCTCGATGGCGCAGCGGCTTGCACGCTTCGGCTTGCGATCTTGCCTGCTAAACAGCTTTCGGATTACTGGGTCGCTGGATGTGTGACCAAATTTAAAACATCTCAAGCTCCTCCGTGCTTCGGAAGGCACGTTAAGCCGTTGGTCCCGGTGGTTGTCGTAAGATGGCAGTCGTTAAAACCCACCAACCCGCATTGAGCCAGCGTGGTGGGTTATGGCCCAAAATCCCCACGTGGTAGGCTGTGCCCAGCAATAGGACATCTGTAGGCTGATGATGATGATGATCATGGGTGCTCACTTTTTGTGATGTACAGACAAACCAATAATACACTTAAACACTTTTAAAAGCCGGGCCTGTGAACTCGGTCGAAACGTCGTCGGGCCTAAAATATTACGCGTGCGATAATGGTTTAAAGATTTGATTTGACATTGAACTTGCACATCCGCCAGCAAGTCAAGCTATCACAAAATGTCTAATTAATTACCTCAATAAATATTGAACTTTATGGTTAAGGTATAAAGAGAACAATATCGATAAGAGAAATTTGACAGTTTTGTTTAGGTTGACTAGCTTAATGTTAATGTAAAACAAAACCTATAAAATGTTATCGTACGCGTACTAATTTAGACCCGACGTTTCGACGAAGTTCACAGGCTGACTTTTAAAAGTGTATTAGTTTATTATTGGTTTGTTTGTACATCACAAAAAAGTGGGCACCCATGATCATCATCATCAGCCTATAAACGTCCTAATGCTGGGCATAGCCTACCACGTGGATCTAAGCAAGTGGGAATATTGGGCCATAACCCACCACGATAGTCCAATGCAGGTTGGTGGGGTTTAACGACTGCCATCTTACGACAACAACCGGGACCGACGGCTTAAGAGGCCTATTACATCTCGACTGTGATTTTTGCGTAAAATGGACGATTTTGGCGTTATGGATCTCAGAAACAAAAGATCGCAAGCCGAACGCGCAAGCCGCTGTGCCATCGAGCTCCTATGATAAATCAAAACTAAGTGATTCAATAACTCTACATACAACAATCACACGTAGGTGTACAGCGAAACCTTGATTGTCTTGATACAGGCGCTTACGAAATGGTTCACCGTTAGAATACAAACTAAAAATTACTTAATATAGGTATAGAAACAGCTTAATATTAGATTCATAAATAATAAGGAACGCGAAGAATGCTTGAGGTACATTTAATGGCAGCTACTTACATCCTACACTTTTAAGCAAATCCTTAGTTGAATTATTAGAGGCTACATTAAAACAACACTTGTACCGTAAAAAGGAAATAGCTTTTGCATATTACGAAAAACTAATAATTTGCAAAGCCAACCTGGATCTGGTTTCCACGTAACGAAATTGAATAATCAACTCCTCAAGCTTATCTTGACGATCGATTTGAGCGTGCGGTCAGCAATTAAAAGCCGCATAGTTACATCCAGTGAGCTGCTACGAAAGTTATCGATTTGCGACGTTGGTTACACTATCAACGTAATTTTTTTATTAATTTATTTGCTATGTGATTAAATCTTTTTTGCGGTAAGCAAACAATAACTAGGAAGAGCTTGGCCTTCATCTCACCATTCATTGGTAAGCTATCGCTTAACAAGTGACATGGGGCTGGTAGGCTATGAAGAAATTACTAAAATTTTCTATTTATTGTTTTAGTATGTTTTAAAACCGTATGCAACTTGATTTTTTTTAAATGTATATGTATATAGCTGTATCATCGTCAGTTGCTCGTACAATGGCTTTTAATATAACATCGATTTTACCACTAAGCAACATTTTAAATTGCTATGTTAGGTTTTAGTACTTGACCTATTGTTGGTATAGAGGCATAATAACTGAAGCTTAATCGCAATGATGGAGTGTAAGCTCGTCTAGCCGCTTCGTAACATACCTTACTCGTATTTTATCTAAGTAGGACCTGTACAGGTCTTGCAGCAGCACATGGACCCATTGGGATCTTTTGTGCAAAAAAGGGCATTTCGTCTTCCGTAATAGACCTCTAGGGTTCATTAAAAGAATGCATACGTCGTTCCTGTGACTGGCGAAGAACTTGAAGCTTCATGGCAATAGTAAGCTAACCTCGTCTGCCCGTCCGCATAAAAAAGGACATTTCGTCTTCCGTAATAGACTTTAAAAGTTCAATTAAAAAACGCATGCGACTGGCGACTGGCGGCGACGGCGCGCGCGTCATGTGGCGGGGCGGTTGGTATCGGCGATCTTCACGCGTCGCCTGCGCCCGCGCACGCAGCGCCGTGAAACGCGCGATTTCAGCTGATTGGTCCGTTTCCTCGATGAGCTTGCATTAGGTACATTTTGTAAGGCACGCACTAGTTATTTTAGCTCGACGAGCATAGTTGTAATAGCTGCTACTACTCTGTGTCTCTAGATGTAACTAATCGTGTGGTGTCGCTTGTGTAATTGGATGACTCATAAATTTGATAAAAACAACTAAAAGGAAGCACTCACAGCATTTGACAGGTATACTCCAATTATTTCCAGCCAAGAGTCTATTAGGTTTCTAAGTTACTTAAAACTTGCGTAGGATTACATCATTAAGGCCAAATTTCTCAATCCCTCGATAAAACTTATTCATCTGAGTACAAAGTATGACGCGATCAAAATAAAATGTCACTTGTCAAAAAGAAAAGACGTGATTTGAATATACATTTCAAAATGGTTGTGTAATACTTTTACAAAGGAATATCTTTTGACTATTGAAAAATCTGCCCTTAATAAAATATTTTACAGTACCTATAAAAGGTTTAAAATTCTAAATTCTAAACACTTATTTCCAGAGGAGAAGAAGTTTTGTGATGTAAAGTGTGGCTGTTTGAGACATTCCTCATGTAATTTTCTTCTTAATTCGTCGTTAAATTCAATCGATATAGAATTACGATTTTCGATTTGTAAATGTTTCCTTAAATAAGCAAACAACCTTTATTTATTATTCAAAATATCAGATGTAGAACTAATGAGCTCAAATGGAAATACACAAATCAAGGCAACATAGAGTAAGCATTCGATCAACATGAACTTTAATCAATGAAGTTATGTCGGCGTCTTTGCGATTTAACTAACCGAACAAAACATTGAGCTGTGACGAACAATGGATGCGGCTACAATATGTTTGAAATCGATTATCAGTTTATCTTTGGTAGTTTTCTTACCCAACATTAGCTCCGTGAAATAACTGAAGAATATATCCATTTGTAAACAAGGTCTTCAATGAAGTGCGTTTCTGACTTCGGGCTCATTGTCACTTACCAGCAGGCGAGATAGTCAAAGTGCTAGCATAAAACGCCCCGGTGACCTAGCTCTCGGTTAGATATCCGAAAGTTCTGGGTTTAATTCCCAGGTCAGTCTGGTTTTTGGTCACCAACCCTCATTTGGGACTTCTTGGCGGGAAAGTGAAGTGTCATGTCTGCAGTTTTGTATTATTTTCTTTTGTCGAATATTAATGTGAAATAATGGTGGATTATTTACTGTTAAGTGTTCGTGAACGTGCATGAGTGTTAGCAAATTAAACAAAACAGTGCTACATCACTTTTTAAATTCTCTCAAGAAGTCTGTGTAAGACCTCAATATAGTCCCACAGCTTTATTGAGTCTCGAGGGGTTTGGGGGAAAATCATTAACAATGAAACGTTCATTGTCACTCATTATCATCCACTTAATGTAAAGAAAATAATAGTTACTATTAATAATGTGACACTGGCTAAATGAGCAGATCGCACGAAGCCTTATAAAAGAGAAAAAACCCTCATTTGGCAAGTATGGTGATTAAGCCAATACCCATGCATCAATTGTAGCGATAACTTGATTCATTCAATGATGAAGGCCCTGCAATGGGACAGTAGAAACATGGGCTAAACTTTACTTGATATTCATATTTTTTTTAGTGGTTGCATAAGCATTAAAAAGTTTTTTTTATATATATAAGAAGGAGGCAAACGAGCAGGCGGGTCACCTGTTGGAGAGCAATCACCGCTGCCCATGGACAGAACCTCCTAGACCTTTAAGAAAGGAATAGGGTTTAGGAAGGAATAGGGTTAAGAAAGGAATAGGAATTGTGAAGGGCAGGGAGAAAAGGGCCTCCGGAATTCTCACTGGCCGGACGAAACACAACAGCACCAAGTGCCATTATTTGACGCCGGATATTCGTGAGAGGGTGGTATTACCCCAGGCGAGCCGGCCTAATACATGTTGCAACGCAGCGTGGCTCTACCACTCAGTCAGTGTCACTTATTTAGTACCACCCAGGGGTCACGTGTAGGGTCTCAAGTAAACCTACGGACGCGAGTAACTTTAACCCCCAAAAATTACCTTAAAGACATCATAGATTTTCTAACATTTCCTTACTCCGCGGTCGCACGCGCTCGGCTAGTTACGAAGCACGGCCCGCAATGTTCTTGCTGACTCAGCGTCGTCTCTTTAACTCTTTCCAGTGATTGTTCCATTCGGCATTGTCTGACAATAATTCCCCCCTCCCGCTCTTCCCCACGCCTTTCTGGCGGAGGCCGGTTAATTACTTTTCATTAGACAATAACCTCTGTGCTTACAGGTCCAGCTGTTACGAAATTTGTTTTGTGATTTCGGCGCGTCATCATTGTCAATCTGTAGGGTGCCGGGGAATACAATCATTTTGTTCAATTTATTATTAAGATAATTAAATACATTAACTTTATTGCTAACAAACGGGTTTGATACAGCTACGATAGCTTAACTGGTACCTAAGCGCTTGCTCGTCATGGTATAAAAAAAACAAAATGACATACTCACAATTTCGCAAATAAATTCTGTCTGACAACTTCACACATAACTAGCCTCAAAATCATGTTCTAACTCGTGCTTTAAATAGATTCTTGTTACAAAGTTTAATAACGTACCTAACGTAGGCTTTTGTTCATAGGAATCCAAAGGTCACTTTGTACGAAGAGAACCGCAGTCAGAGGTCGGTTTGTCAGCGAGCTTCCAGTCATTCGGCTAACGCATTTGGGTTCTTCCAAGTTTAGCAATATTCGCAATGCTGTATCCTGGGCGGAATCTCCTTAATGCTTCGGTTGACACGTTGACACGCTGCCGTTCGCGGATGTTGTGGTAAGATGGAAGTTGTTAAAACCCACCAAACTTGGCGAGTTAATGATTGTTCTCCCCATATGCTACATTTCACGTGGGAAGGGCCTGCAGCAGTGTATTTGACGAACTTTCGCAATGCCGGTCAACTAGATGGATGACCGAATTAACAATATCTCAAGCTCTTTTGTGCTTGGAAAGACACGTAAGCCCGGTAAGGTCCTAGTCCTTCTCTCCTTTTCTTTTTTTCGGTTTTGATCTTGCAAGTTAAGAGCTCTGCTATCGTAAAACGTGACACAATATAAATTCATTTTTAGTAATCTCTAGGAGTCTTCGTAAAGATAGACAAGAGGTTAAGCCGCTTTTGTAACAGGGGCGTAGCTATCAGCCGTATCAGTCATATACGCGGGGCTCATATAAAAAATATCTTAAGACTTCTATGGGACAGGAATAGCTATCAAACTTGTCATTACTGCTATCAAGCTTAGTGGCTCTTTTTAGGTTGATAAACGTCCCGTGATGATAAGAAGGTTTTATATATCGTAATAGACTTTTGTTTATCGGAATCCAAAGGTCACACCGTCCGAGGACCGAGTGCCAGAGGTCAGCTCGTCTCCGGACGGTCCAATCATTCAGTGAAAGGGCACCATTGTCCGTTCACACAGCACTGCGAGCCAAGAACATACTATTTGCAAACACTGCACAATTAACAGTGTTGCAACAACCAATGGATTGTATATTGTGCGTGGATTCGTCACTAATGACGTTACATGTATCGTAGTTTTGGTATGCTTTCGACTAATTGATTGACATTAGTATGCCACTAGTTAATATAACACTTGTTGCATGACAATATTTCGTATGACACTGTTACTAATGACACTAGTTCGCATGACACTAGTCGTATGACACTAGTTAAGTTTGTCCGCCCGCTCCCTACATCGTGTTGGGCGCACATAACGCCGTGCTATTTGCATAGTAATCGCGCCCGGCTTTAATTACAGCCCTGGACTGTTCTTTACTATTCGGAGATTTGTTGCGGTGTAGATGAGCCGTAAGGTTTATTTTGTTTGCCGTACCAAAATAGATGTAGGTAAGTACTTTGTTGTAAAGATAAATTTGGATCTATTGTAAGTGTCGTATGCTTTTACTTCGCTTGCTAGTTCGGGTAAATAAAATCTAAAGGATATAAATATTAAAATATATATTCGTACGCTACTTTGCAAAGATTGTAATTGTTAGTTTCTGATTCTCATGTAAGTGGATTAATTATTTTATTCTAGTTATTTTTCAACATTATCAACCCGATTTCAGGATCTAGCTGTTGTTCATGTACCGTGCACCGACATGCCCCGCCAGAATACTAGCGTTGTTGCGATACGGTCTGTTCGCAACAATACAAGCTGTGGCG
The DNA here is from genome assembly GCA_963921215.1 of Scoparia ambigualis. NCBI lineage: Eukaryota > Metazoa > Arthropoda > Insecta > Lepidoptera > Crambidae > Scoparia > Scoparia ambigualis. The sequence continues at coordinate 29,561,653 of OY992506.1, forward strand.
GGGTATTGATTGACAATATTGCAAAAATAAAATAGATTTCAAAAAAATATATTTAAGTCTCTTAGCTTAAGTATTATTTTTTACAATATTTTGTTTAAAAGAAGAACATATTTAAGTACAATATAAAATTTTATAAAATACCCAAGCTATCGGTGGTTAGGGCTGCAGAGTGAGGAACCTCCTGACAATACGTGCCGTGTCAAGGAGTACTGCCTTCTGTATCTGACCCTTGACCTCTTACCTTATTTGTATAATTTTTTTTTTGTTTGTCAGTAACTGTTTCTCTCTTTCTACGTTTTTATATGAAAAGGAGGCAAACGAGCATGCGGATCACCGGATGGAATCATGGCCGCCTATGGACACCCACCCGCAAAGCCAAAGAAGTCGCAGAAGCGTTGCTGACCTCGAGGAAGGAGTAGAACCTTTATTACCCTACGCTACACTTTTCGTACTCTGTCAGTGTAATAAATAGACTCACGGTTTGAGTAACCATGGAATCTTTTAAAGAACTATTATACATACCTACTTAAGATTTTGCAAGTATTTCATTAATAATGTCACCCTGGTACTTTTAGTTCAAAATAACTGTCATGATTCAATTTATTATTGACGTAGAAAGTTCACCTAGTTCCAGTTCATTTTTGCTTTCCTAGTAGTTTTAATAAATAAGCAATTGGATAGTTGAATTTAAAAACTTCTATCGATATCATTATTACAAACATTATAAGCTCCTCTATATGTTTCACCATTGGTGCGCTTCGAGGAAAAAAATAAAATATTTTAATTACCTATTTTGAAGCGCACCAATGTGATGCGCTTGGAGGAAAAGGCTTTTGGTGCGCTTGGTCTGGTCATCTGGTGCGCTTCAAACCTGCGGGTCTATCGGCTAAAAAATATGAATATGGACATGGGCTTCATTTGACATTTAAAGCCCATATTTTGTCCTTTTATAAGCATATTATAGGCTTCAAATGTCAAATAAAGCCCATGTCCTCATATTTTTTAGCCGATAGGGTAGCTGGTGCGCTTCAAGGAATACCACCAAGGAATACCCGCTTTATACGGCGTAGACATAAGATAAAATCCCTTTAGAATCAAAGCACACGGATGTTTACACGGACTTAGATGGCCGTTACTGTACTAGTAAAAAACCGCAAAGCAAAACACCAACCATTTGAAACCCGGGGCGGGTTTCGTTTAACCTAAATTCTTTGTCAAATTTAAAACGATTAAACGAATTTATCTGCTGTTTATTCAAAATGGAGGCGCAGTTTACGATCGGTTCTGTTTCATGCCGGGCCGCTATTCGCGACGTCTTGACCGACGCCATAACAATTAATTAAAATACAATGGACGACTTTGTCCAAGCACCGCTATAGAGGGTGGCATAGGCAAACCAAAGGGGGGGGGGGGGGGGGGGATTTTGGGTATTAAACATTACTAACATTTGTGGTAGGCTACAACTAGATTTTGGACGATTCAAAAGTGCTTATTGAATAAGCAAAAATATTTTTACTTTTAATTATCATTTTAACTTTTCTGTTTCATTTTTTTATTTGGATTTTTACTTCTAAATTTTTTATTTTATTATTTAATTTTCACTAAATTTGCCTTGCTTGCTTGTGACATATTGAACATATAATATGGGAACGACTTTGATCATTGATATTCTGCACGTCTCTGGGGATTTTAGTTATAAAAACTAATTGAATAACTACGTCTTGATTGTTGTCGCAAGATGACGATATAATTATATAAGATTCAGCGTTATGGGTTATGGCCCAATCTAACAAAGTGTTCTTGTCCACGCATGTGCCCAACAGTGTGACTACTATAGGCTAATGATGATGATGAATCGAGTAACTAGTCTTAGCTTTCAGGTATGTTACACGTAATACAATCACGAATATTATCCCCGAAGGATTAATCAGACACTACGCAATGAGGACTGCAAAATCAGTCCTGAACCATAGTCCACTTTTCACCAAACAGCGACTGCACATGTGCTCAGCGTGACAGCTGGTGTGCCCATCGCCGCTCTTTGCTGTTGGATGTATGTGCATTCTTTATTTTTTTTTTTTTTTTTTATAGCAGAAGGAGGCAAACGAGCAAGCGGGTCACCTGATGGAAAGTAATCACCGCCGCCCATGGACACCCGCAAAACCAGAGGAATCGCAGGCGCGTTGCCGGCCTTTAAGGAAGGAATAGGAATAGTCCGTTAGTCGCCTTTGTACGACACCCAAGAGAAGAGAGGGGGTGGTAGTATTCTTTCACCGCTACGCGACACGGTTTATCTTGCACGTAACATGTAATAAATAAGGAAATTGCGATCTTGATCAAGCAAAGATTCAGCTCGTCGCAAGATACATACGAGTACATAGCATACATTATTACGCGCAAGTTCCTGGATGCCTGACCGAACTAAGATAACTCTCCTCTTTTCTTTGGAAGGCACGTCAAGACAAATGTCTCCTCTGCATGTGTACTAAAAACCATAATAATAATTTCGAAGTAGGTTTCCGAATTCTACTATATTATTCTCTGACTAAGTATACATTTTTAAAGCCGATCCACAGATCTAAACTCAAAAAACTGATAGAAGAGATTAATCAACAAATTGGAGGTCCAGGCAGCGTGTCGTCATATATTATGTAAAAATATATACCGTAAAATGGGGTGACTTTGATCAATTTATAAATTGAAAGACTTCTATTTCATTCAATTTACGTACTAGACATGTAAAAAAAATCTTAATGACGACTCATTACAAACTTTTTTTTTTTTAATCAAAAATTTTGGCTTGATACTTTTAGAGAAAAAAAATTAAATGTAGCCTAGCCTATCATCTTTGAACTGAAAATGGGGTTGCTTTGATACCCGATGTTTTTATTATTGATGTCGAAAGTAATCCCAATTTGGAATTTAACACAAAAAAAATTTCTTTTGATAATGTATTTTAGAAATTATTGGGTTTTGAAATCTGTCGGGGCGTCTTTGACACAAGGGGCAAAGTTGATATTGACATTTTGTGATAGCAAATAGTGGCATTTTAAGTAAAACTATGCATTTCTGATTAAAAATATCATGTATTAATAATTTTTACTTGAGGTACGAACATAATAGGAATATGTAAATTAGTAAATATATATCTTAATAACTAAACAAAAATTCTTAATAATTTTTCTCTCTTCTAGTCTAAATGTATGGGATGTTATATGTCGAAGAAGCAACAAAAATAGAGAGATCACCATCGGTGATCTTCGCAAGAGCCTCTTCAAGTGCCTCGTCTGTATAATTCTTATAGTTGTGACTTCCCGCAACTTTTTTGTATGTGCGAACCATCACTAGAAACCTAAAAAAAAGTAGGGGTTACTTTGTAATTCAATACAATTTCAAGTATATCTCTAGAACAATACCCATTGGGGCGATATGGATAACTATCAATGTCGCCCCGTAGCTCTAGTCAAAGTAGCCCCTTGTAACAGATTTTGTTGTGCAATACAAAATGGCCGACTTAGGTAAAAAAACAAAAACCTTGTCGATTATGTAAAACATGTCAATATAACATGACCTTATTATCATTACTATGAATTTTATACTTACGGCCACACATAAGAAGTTTTTTACACCACTTTTTTCACAAAAATTTATCTACAAGTTTGGGATTTTATTTTAAATCGAAATTATTGTAGCGCACTGTCACTGACTTCTGCAAACAATGGCTGATCTGTCAAGGCTACCAACAGAACAAAAACGAGAAGGATACGTTAAAAACTTATTAAAATAGAATTTAAAAAGTGAAAAACGGAAGCTATCATCGAAGTCGCCCCGTTATTGAAAGTCACTCATTTTACGGTAAATAAAAAGTACTAGTATAAAAATACTGTACAAACATTGCAGTAGACCGCCCCTTCAGTGTAACAATGCTGAAGAAATATTGGCCTTCAACTGGATCTTACAAGTCTATAAAATGACGATATAAAGCGTGTTTAAGCCTTCAATGTTGAACCGAGCGCGAGCGTGTCGAAAACACATTAATGGAAGCCAAAGCTCGTGTTCTAAGTTTTAAAATTAATTTCTTGATGGTGTTTCTTTTATTAGTTGGGTACTTGACATTTTATGAAAAGCCGTGGTGGTATAGCGGCTCACTAAAAGAATAATACCAACCCCTCTTTTCTCGTTGGTGTCGTAAAAGGCGACTAAAGGACTGAAGACTGCACGTACATCCAACAGCATAGAACAGCCCGAATGGCGATGGGCAACTACCTATTACGCTGAGTACATCATCATTAGCCTATAAACGTCCCACTGCTGGGCACAGGCCTCTCAGTAGCATAACACGTGGGGATATTGGGCCATAACCCACCACGCTGGCCTAATGCGGGTTGGTGGGTTTTAACGACTGCCATCTTATGACAACAACGGTTACCAACGGTTTAACGTACCTTCCGCACGGAGGAGCTCGAAATGTTTTTAGTTTGATCACCCATCTAGTGACCTTGCATTGCGATAGTTGCTTAGCGACGATCGTAAACCGATTGTCTTAACCGCTGCGCCATCGAGCTCCTCAGCTGAGCACATGTGCAGTTGGAATTTGGTGAAGCGTGGACTATGGTAGTGGACTGCTTCTGCTGTCCTCATTGCCTAGTCTCTGACTAACCCTTCGGGGATTATAATCGTCATTAATATGGAAAAGCAGAATAGTAGTAACATTTTAGTAATAACTACTAGTTACTACAAAAGGGGGTTAAAGTTACTCGCGTCCGTAGATTTACCCTTGAGACCCTACACGTGACCCCTGGGTGGTGCTAAATGAGTGACACTGATTGATGGTAGAGCCACGCTGCGTTGCAGCACGCATTGGGCCGGCTCGCCCGGGGTAATACCACCCTCTCACGAATATCCGGCATGAAATAATGGCACTTGGTGCTGTTGTGTTTCGTCCGGCCAGTGAGAGTTCCGGAGGCCCCTCCCCCCCCCCCCCCTTACAATTCCTATTCCTTCCTTAACCCTATTCCTTTCTTAAAGATTGGCAACGCATCTGCGACTCCTCTGGTTTTGCGGGTGTCCATGGGCGGCGGTGATTGCTCTCCATCAGGTGGCCCGCCCCGCCTGCTCGTTTGCCTCCTACTTACATAAAAAAAGCCTTGATCATAATATGTTATTATCAATTGATACGACTTGTACTTATTACTGCGTCGTACGTATTGACTTTATTACTGCGTCTGCCAATTGCAGGTTTGTGATCGAACACAAACATGAAAAATTCGAATCAAAAATTTTTCCGACCCAGCAAATAAACTCAGGCCCACCGTATATCAGGCCGAGTTCTTTGCCACTTGGCCACCGCGGCATTTATTTTTAGTAATAATTGTTTTATCTGTATCTGAAGAAAAACGACATCTTAGATCAGGTCAAATCGCATTTCTCTGTAGATGAACATTTATTGTGATTGTTCTAGTTCTAAGTGTCCTGAATATCTGTAACTATATTTAACTCCACGCAGGATGTACTGTTCATAATCCAAATCTCATGTATCCCTCGAAAAGGGGGAATACAAATTCTTTTGTGGAAACTTCGGCTACATTTAGATGTGCAAAAGTACAATGGAATGATGTTGGCGGAATTGTTTGACCCGTCCACAACGCAATTGTTACGGAGCAGCGCGCCGTAAACATCCGATAAGTGTCACGGTAAATATTACGAAACACTGGAATATGTAGAGCTAGCGGTCGCTCGCGGTTTCACCCGCGTGGTTCCCGTTCCCGTGGGAATATCGGGATAAAAAGTTTCCTATGTGTTAATCCAGGTTATAAACTATGTGTATGCCGAATTTCATCCAAATCCATTTAGTAGTTTTTACGTGGAAGAGTAATAAACATCCATCCATACTTACAAACTTTCGCGTTTATAATATTAGTAGGATACTAGCGGTAAGCCCGCGACTTTGTCCTGTATCCCGGAACGAATTTCTAAAAAGCTTTCTTTCCAAGAAACCTTATCCTGACAATTACAGACACAGTAAAAAATAATTAGTTAAATAGGTGTAGTCGCCCTGAAGTGATGCTCGAACAAACATTCGTGACAATTGATTTTTATTTATATGGATGGCGGTTTTATATTTCGACAACCTCCGTGATCGAGTGGTTAGCACACCGGGTCTGGCGTCGCGCCACCTCTGAGGTCCCGGGTTCAATTCCCGGCCGGGTCAATTTAGAGAAAACTGATTTTGAAAATTCATTTCGGTTCTGGGTGTTTTTACTGCCGTTATCTTACCATGTTAACGAGTTTCAAAAGAATACTCATCTTGCTCTAGATAATTGGTGTGAGCGTAAACAAATTTAATTAATTAATTAATTAAAATATCTTGTTAAAAATATTGTTAGGGTCTTTTTCCAATATTCGCTACAAAAAATGGTCGTTAAACAAATGACTTAGAAGAAATACATAGTTTAATGTTTTGCGTAATCGTTTAGGCAACAGCATGAACAGAACTTAGAGACTGTTAAATCAGCAATCGACAAACATTGTGTGAAAGAATTAGTGATACTGTGACAGTTGCACAGTAGAGTTTCATGGAAAGAATAATAACACGAGTTATACATAACTTAAGATACTATCCTATGCAACGTGCAAAGCTGGATACAAAAATGTTACCATTAAGCAATAGGTATTTTTAAACACACAATCGGATGACAATCTAATTTAGCTAACAACAAATTTCGGAACGCACAAGAACAATACAACTGTCCGAAAACCCATTAACACGTCATTTGTTCTTCACAATCGCCATCCTTAAAAACCGCATTCGAAAATCTGCAAACGGGAACGTTTCCATCGGTAATTCTTTTCAAACTTTTAGGTGTCTCCTCCATTTACAGCTAAACGAGGTAGTAGCTAAGCGACGAACAAGCTAAAATCCAACAATACGATATTATCTCACACCGCCTGCGCGAGGCAAGGAAAACCCAGTTATCCTATTGGTAGATAACACTTATTAGATTTCTGTTGGTCTACTGTAGCCTTTGCAAAGTAAGGATTTAAAGGGCGCGAGACACTAAAAAGTTCCTCCAGACGTAGACCGTGGTGTGACCGAAAAACCCAACAAACAACGAGTTTTCTAGCAAGGGATAGACATGCCTTAGTTACTAGATTCTCCGCTTGGTTCGAGTTCTTTGACTAGAGTGGAAAACCTTGGCTTATGTTAACCCTGTCGTTGGGGTGGAACTCGTTTAACCTGCCATGAAATGCTTTTTTCCTTTTTCTAATATTTTATTTGCGATCAGTAATTTATTGTACTATGAGCAGATATTGTGATCAGTTGATAACGAAGGTCGAGTGTATTTTTCAGTGAAGACAACATTTATCGACGATCTTTGAACGTCCTTTATTTTGAGGTGTTTCCTTTGGTATTATAAGAAGCAAGCAAGTTGACTCGACAATGACGTCATGTCGATTGCCATGTGAACTCATTTGGATGTCTTTTTAGTCTTCCACGGCTCTATTCAATCTGGATTTTTACCATCAAGGTTTTCAACTGCTGGTATTTATAGATTTATTCGGTCACTGCCATGCAATCAATGTGAGGGGTTTCCAAAAGAGGGTCAATATAACCAACTGTTTCGACTATTCTTCTACAACTATTGGATATTCAACTTCTACAACTATTGGATATTCAACATGACATATGTAAGCACATACATTTAGACGGAGATTAACACTAACTATTTATCAAAGGTGAACTACGCATACCTTTTTATACCTGACGTTTCGACCGACTGTTAGGGACACCGTTGGTGTTGTGTGTGACGGTAGCTGGATAAAAAATGGGACGGTGGATGAAGACTCAGCCGCGCAATTAATGCTAATAAGTAGTTAGCGTTAATCCCCATCTAAATGGGGTTTTCTAATGGTTAAAAATGTATATGACATATTGTAAGGGCAGATAAGGTAACTCATACATTCGAGCTTCTCCTACATCTTCATCATCATTCCATTAACTGTCCATTGCTAGGCTTTCCAAATGGACAACAGCACAGAAAGATTGGGACATAACTTACCACTCTGGCCCAGCGCGGGTTGGACAGATCTCTCTCGCAAGTCTGGTGGAAAACCAGCCTTACTCGGCGGTTGGAGAGCGGACGGCGCGGGCGGGCGCAGTCCGCTGTCGTGAAAAATGCGAATTACGTTTGAAGATGTCCAGCGAGTCAGAAACTCATTGTGCTCCCGATAACGGCTCGGGACGCCTCTCAGCCGGGCCGCCGGGGCGCTCGTGAAATTATTGCGGCAGCGGAAAAGTGGGATAAATATTGTCTGTTGTGAGTTGTGAGCTATGTAAACGTGCCCTTGGTAAATAAAACGATCATAGGGGTATTGTGCATGTATCTCTTTATTCAGGCTTTGAGGATGTGTGGAAACAAAGCTTTTAGGGCAACTTGATAAAACCTGTATGTTTTGTTACTTTCATGATCTGTTATGTACAAGTTCTTGTCGCTTACATGAAAACTTATAATAATGTTTCAATATTGCACACTTAGAACGCGACGCCTCTAGACACAATAGAAATTCTGTTCATTGAGCATTGATCAGTGTGTGGCCGCTGTTGAAAGGTTTAGGACGTCCCATTATTTAAAGGGGTATTTATAATGCTAAAATAGAATTATGTGCACATAATGCCTAGATCTGAGTCTTATTTAAGTCTCAGCTACATATAATGTAAATTCGTTTCGTTTTTTTTTTAGGAGGCAAACGAGCAGGCGCGTCACCTGATGGAGAGTAATCACCGCCGCCCATGGACACTCGCAAAACTAGAGGAATTGGGGGCGCGTTGCCGTCCTTTAAGGAAGGAATAGAAATTGTGGGAGGGGGGAAGGCCTCCGGAACCCTCACTGGCCGGACGAAACACAACAGCCAAGGGCCATTATTTCACGCCGGATATTTGTGTATTTACACTAAACGAATTTGTTATTTTTGAAGGTCTTGAATTTTTACTCTTTTGTGTGTTTGTTATTTATTTATTTCCGTACCTATCTGGTTCTTATCGTTAGGCAAGACCCGATGATCGCTTCTGATATGTTCAGTATGTAATGTAGTCATGTGTTAGACTCTTTTCTGACAATTGCCCACCCTACCCGATCTATACCCAAGCTAACCGTCCGTCGTCGAAACATTTTTTAAAAGTTACCAAACTTACTTAAAGGTAAAACAGAAAATTTTGTTATAGTCAAAAATGAAAATTCGAACCCTCATTGGGCCAGCGTTGGGTTTTGGTTACGGCTCAGCCTCCTTATGGCCATGTGGGAAGGTTCGTACCTAGTGGGACATTTATAGGTTGATGATGAAAAAAGAAAATTATTTGTAAAGAAAATATGCTTGTTCCCATTTCAAATATCTTGGCAACCAAATGAACATCGAATCATTGAACGGCTTGCGGACAGAAATGCAGAATTCGGACCTGATATCTATCGGACCGGACACGAGCCCGCCGGATTTCGGCCCGCCATACCATGTGCATAGTACACGCTTGGTTTGCAGATAAAATCCCGTTATTATAAAACGTGGACTAAATTCAAATGTGGTTTAAACCTGATTCTGTTTCTTTCCGCCTTTATAAACAGTCATGAGACAGCATCAGGTTTGTACCAGTTTTGTTTTAAGTTCACGTTTTAAAATAATAGGAAGTAGATTTGGTCTAATGGCACTTGCATAAAACAAAATGACGTCTTTTGTTTCAATCTTTAAACACAGTGCACAGTTTTGAGCACGATTCATCTCGTGAGTCGTGACAGGTTAGCTCAATAATACGCGAAGCCGACAAGCATGTATGAAGAAAGTTATGATAGTAAATAATAAAAGTAAATGAAGCAAAGGAAGTGTGTTGGGATTTCAATCTTGCTTTGCTTGCTGTTAAAGGAAAGCTGTGGTGTCTGCCTTACCCTAACGGTCGTAATGTATGTATGTATGTATTAGCAAACCCAGCTACGAGATCAGAATCACAAACATTAATAATACTTTGTTTAAAAACTAAATTTGGAGTTACTTATTATATTTTTATGACATGATCGTACATTATTACTTCATCCATTTTACTTCAAGAAGACTTTCTAGCAAAGTCCTGAAAGATTTACAATCGATTCATAAACACTTTTGTTAATGTTTTTTGAAATAGAAGATAGGTTTTACCAGCTTTTATCCTATCTTTTCTGCAAATAGATCAAAGAAAATTTGCTTTGTCTAACTTTAAAGCGTCCTAAAAATCTATGTTATATTTTTATCTGCAGTCGCAAGCTGTACTGCGCTATCGGCTCGGTTCCACGTGGCGCGGGCCGGTTGTTAATTGACTTTCGGCTCCAAGTGTTTCGGCCAGTCATCGTTCTAGTTTTATATTTTGGCGCCTATTCCACTCCTAACAGCCCTCTATATTTTTTACATGGCAGATCAATTATGATTTCGAATTGGTTTGATGAATCTGAATAAAATCCCATTGCTGTTGTTTAATTGGCTCGTTGGTCGTTTGAAAAATGGTCTGATCGATACTGCAGCTTTGGACGGCGCGACATTGTGCTCTATCGCAATTAACTCACCCACCAACGGAATTGGAACTGGCTATTTGCATTAACGAGAAACTAATTCGTGTACCAATTAGTCATGCGTCGCGAGCAGGCGCATGCGTGTACGCACGGCGTTGCGGACGTTTCACAACCGTAAAAAAACATATTCAATTTCGATGCAAATAACTACGAAAATTGCGAGAAACGTGCATTTTCGCTTTCGAATTGGCGATGCGATCGGTTAATTGGCGGGTATCTGCTCATCGCCGTTGGAAAAAGCTAGCGGTGCATCCGTGGGCTGTGAGGGCCGGACGATATTCGCAATGATATGAAGTTTGATAAATAACAGAGGCGACTTTAACGGATTGTGTGTGGAAACTTACAAGGCGCGGGGCTCGAATGGGGCGGCGTCACGCGACCCCTGCTCGATAAACGCGAACGATCGAGATGCAGCGAATCGTGCCAAGGTCTTGTTTTCTTCTTTACGGTTTTAAAGGTTGAGCTCTATACCTTACTAATTTGTATCCTTGAAATGATACACGGATCTACTTGCGTCTATTTTACATGTTTTAACCTTTGCAAAGACTGAAGTGTTGGTCATAACTTAATTTGTAACATGCTACCGCAAGTTATGTTTTATAAATTAGTTTTACGTAAAATAAGCTATAATTTGCTATTGTAGTGTGTTGCTGTAAGGTGGGATTAACTATAACACAGGCAGGTGATTATTTCTAACCATCTTCTATACTAAATTTAAGAAGTTAGGGATAAATAATTATTTCTATTGAGTATTTAGGATTCATCAAATCTGACAACATTAGTAACATTTTGAAGCAAGCTTCCATCAAGAGCTTTGTTCGCCAGAGAAGTTTACTACGGAATGGGGCAACTTTCCCCAGTGTGAAGAATTGCAGCGTTCTCTAGTGTCACAACATTTAGAATCACTTATCTTTAACATAGATTTACATGTAGAAAACAACTTCAAAAAACAACAGTGCTGTTCTGTAAATGCTCCATCCAAAACACGAATCTGAATCCGCAGTAGTTATCAAATTCTATAAATTCGTATTATCTAAATAATATAAATATAATTAATATCGCATTCTGTAAATTCGACTCAACACAAACGTCACAAAAATCACTTTTGATCGGAACGTGAGGGTCGAAGTGAGAAGCGAGCTTGAGATCGAGCTTTAGAAAATCGATGCAGGATCAATGATTATAGCTGTGATCAATGTTACACTCGTTTTAAAAGGTTGAGTTAAGCGATTATTGCAAAGCATGTGTTTTGGTGTCATAAGTATATACCTACTTATGACTCCGCTATTTGACCTCCTGCGTAGTGTATATACGTGAAACAGAAAACATATAGCGTTACAAATCAAACGCCAACCCCTTTCGTGAAGCATGATCGATGTACCTTCTTTAATAGGCAATACGACCGGCCGAGCGAGTTGTAACGTATAAATTACTATGTCAGCATGTGTTCAACAATGCGACAAACAAAATACAAGGTGAGGTGTTATATATTCCCATAATTATGTATTTGTGGCGGATATGCGAATTCATTAGCGCGTTCGGCGTTGGCAGTGCGGCCGCGTACCAGCGAGTCGCCAGACGATGCAATCGGTGCGTACGGATGGGAAAAGAGTGACCACTGGTGCTATATACGATTAGCCTTAGAAAATCAACTACTGCGTTCATACACAATGGAAGTACGAGACAACGACATACACATAATGGTTCCGAGCGAGTCATGGTGATTCGTTGGTGTGTCATGTCATGGTACTAAAATATTAACAAACTGCAATTATATGTCGCTTCACTTGCAAGCCAAGAAGTCCGAACTCTAATTTTTCTCTGAAATGAAACAAGTGAAGATCTCTTTTTTTGTGCCGGTGATAGAATCATAGTTATCAAAAACGCTTGAGATGTCGAGCTTTCTTTTTTTACACTTATTTTTAAAAACTTATTTTACTTTTTAACCCCCAAAGAAGTCAGCATGGAAGTCGGACCGTACCTACTCCAAAGAGTAACAACATGTAGTGTAACTGTTGAACACGTGACGCCCCAAACATTTACCGTTAGATCGCGCGATTCGATTCCCGGCTGTGTGCAGTAAACTTTACGTCGCATAAATCTAAGCGATCGGCACTCACGCACGAGGCCCTTAAACCTACATGTTGTTATGGCCATTTTATGTTGCCTACCGAAATGTTGTTCGCTAACAGCTGTACGCAAGGAAACTGGGAACAGCCCACAACCTGCTACCAATTTTTTTTTACACGTTTAGAGAATATTCCGCCTCTGTGGTCAAATCGTTGGTCTACCAATATTAATTTACAACAAACTAAATTTCAAATATTCTGCATCGTAGCATTCAATCAAGTTTTACGTCTATTAAAACTTAATTAGTGTAGTACGAGTATATTAATAAAAGTCAAAATATTAAGATTTTTACATTGAAATTAATAGATAAAATTCTTATTCATAAAAACATACCAAAATATCTTATTCTCACAAATAAATTTATCTTTTTAAAAATAATCACAAGAAGCAATAATAATTGATAGATAGATAGATAATACTTTTATTGTAATAGAATAACACAAACACTTACATAAAAAATCAAACTAAAAAAAGAAAAAATAAATAAATAAATTGTTATGATAGCATCAATATTATAAATTATAATATGTCCAAACGATGACGACAACGACCTCCGTGGTCAAGTGGTTAGCGCGCCGGGTCTGGCGTCGCGTCATATCTGAGGTCGCGGGTTCAATTCCCGGTCGGGTAAATTTAGAGAAAACTGTTTTTCTTAATTGATTTCGGGTCTGTGTGTTTTTCTATGTTATGTATATTGATCCGTTATCTAGTTTAGGTTTATCGAGTTTCAATAGAAGCTTATCTTGGGCTAGGTATTAGTGTTGTACTTTCGCCACAAAGTTAGATTGCCACGTTTTTGTAACTCCATACATTGAAAGTAAATTCGCCACAGGTCTTCATAGTACATCATTTTTGCATAAAGTACCGGTAGCAAGGAAAGTTCGTTTTGAGCGCTAAAATTTTATTCTAAAACTATTAATGTTTTTACTACACTTATTGAAAATAAGAGTGTGGCGAATTTACACATACTTTTTTCTGTGGCAAACTAACTTTGTGGCAAATGTACTACAACCCGTGTGAGCGTAAACAAATTCTATTTATTTATTATTATTCTCGGAGGAGCTCGATGGCGCAGCGGCAAGCGCGTTTGGCTTGCGATCTTGCCCGCTAAGCAACTTTCGCAATGCGGGTCGCCTGATGGATGACCAATTAAAAACATCTTGAGCTCCTCCGTGCTTCGCAAGGCACGTTAAGCCGTTGGTCTCGGTTGTTGTCGTAAGATGGCAGTCGTTAAAACCCACCAACCCGCATGCATCATGGTGGGTTATGGCCCAATATCCCCACGTGCTATTGTCCACGTGGGAGGCCTGTGCCCAGCAGTGAGGGGGGGACGTTTATAGGCTGATGATGATGATGATTATTATTATTTAACTATTGAAGAGCTCAGCCGTCGTAATACCAGACACATAGATATTCAATTGGCTACTTGACAGTTTTCGAAAAAGTATTTAAAAAGTTACAAAAGCTTATTTTATACCCCGTATAACATTTTCTTTCTCGAAATAATCTTTATTTAACAGAAAAAAAACATATTTTACTTTATTGATTTCAAATTTCGTGCGTAAACGGTTGATCACGTGACATTTTGCTCTGTGACGTCACATTTCAATAAATAAAGAAACGTATCTTGAAATCTGACAGATAGTTTTTGTTAGTTTTGTGAAATGTGACGTCACATGAAGCTCAATCATGGCCGCCCCTTGCCGCCCGTGTTTCGGGTCTTGTAATCCACAGATAAAAAATCTCAAATTTATTTGGTAAAAATAAAATATTTACAAATTATCTTAATAAGAAAAACTATTGGATAAATAACGTTAAATCATAAACTACCATTTCCGACATATTTCATATTTTATTGTTACAACTGTCAAATAGCCAATTGTTAGCAACCTCTAGGAGTCTTCGTGGCAGAAAAGACCAAGAAATCCAAGGCTTGGGAACTTGCATGTCAATAATAATAATTATTATTATTATTTATTTCTTCTCACAATGTATAAACAAGCGACAAGGTGTTACATATTTTTTTTGTGTTACAGTACACATTGTGGGAAGCTGATGGCATCCATGCTAGGTAGGACCTGTTTGACGGACTGCCAGGCTCGCCACAAAAAAGATTGACAAGTATACAAACAATAGCGGAAAGTTACATTGGAATTATTAAGAACAAATAAAAATAAAGAACAAAGGAATTTATCTAACACATACAATAATAATAATGTGCAAGTTTAGGTGTGTGTGTGTGTGAGTGTGTGAGTATGTGTGTGGGTGAGTGTGTGGGTGCGTGTATGTGTGTATATGTATGTTTGTCTGCGTGTGTCTGTGTGTGAGCTTGTATATCATAAGTAACATAAGCGCTATAGGTAACATCGTTCTTATTTTGCCGACCATACGCAGTACGCAAAATTGCTTTTAGCAATGAAGTTATCAACTGCACACCTTATTCAAGTTTGATTAAATAAAAAAGAAACAATATTAGACACAATAATTACTACCGACTTATCACAATGTGTTGCACTACCACCGTCTAATACAAGACCCAATTACTTATGTATCACTTAAGACGTCTGTATCATAAAGAAGCAAACGTAACTATTGCAACTAGCAAACGAAAATACTACCTTCTACTCTTTGCAATAAGGCACATAACTGTCTACTTTTAATTTTTCTTAAGTACTTAAGACCTGGCCAGAGTCTAGACATGGCAGGTGTCGTCGCCCCCCTTATAAAGTAAATTAAGTCGTAATCGAAAAGTATAATTGCACATCAAGTGTCATATTCAGTGTAATTCAATTCGTAAAGAGCGAGGAACTGCGGTGTGATAATTTCATGGCCATGTGGAAATACCTTATACACTCCACTCAATGCATGATAGATAAGGAACTTTAGTGCATTTATTGCAGAAATTATAATGTTTTCATTTTCACATAGGTTATATTGTATATTTTATTATCACGTAGGGTTCAAGAGGTCAGTATAAAATAATTATATGAATAAATGTTAACGTGAGTAGGTACACGAATAATTTCAGTTTGTTGCGTTCACGTAAACTTTAGAAAACAATACTTTTTCATTATTAAGTCACACATTTAAAAAGGTGTTATACAATGTGATAAGGGTGGTACTTCTAACCCGTTAAAGCTAAGTACTACATCTAAATTCATCGACAAAAAAAATAATATGGGGGGGTCCAACCCCCTCCCTCTATAATTTATGACCATTTAATTTGGCGATACTGTCAAGTTTGGGTTTTTTTTATTTCATTTATTATCAAATATACTAAAGAAAGTAAAACAATTTAATACAAGCACTTCCTTAACCATCAAGGTTATTATGGCGTGCTCCGTGCTGTAGTAGCACGCTGCATAACGTGAAGCGACCATTACGCTGGTGTGTGTGCTGTCACGGGGACGGTTGGAATCACAATGACGGTCGATCGGCTTACCTTAGTGTAAGGGTGTGCCGTATAATTACAATAATACTGGCTTACTTTATTCGCGTCACTTTGTAAGTAAGTAACGCGGAGTCCTTCTTTTTATACTCCGTGGTTTCCACGGTTTTATCCGAGGCTTGAAAACTCAGTCCTTAGTAAAGTTAGAAGACAGTGACATAAACGTGCGTCAGTTGTATGAGTAATTTAAAAAAAAACTAGTTCATCGTTCGTTTCTGTTCCAGAATGTTGGAAATACAAAACGTTGTTTAATTAGTAAAATACGTTTGAACATTTCGACACGTTCGCTCGACGGCTAACTCGGAAAACCGCAGAGGGACGGTCACGCGACTCACGAACAGGGCTGTGCCATACACGGTTTATACGTTGTATGTTTGTGTATGGTTTGTGAAATACCTAAACGCGAGTAGAACCGTATAAAGTGAATGATTTTGTAGTACTCGTATTTACATTATCTTTCGATTGTGTTAAAATCCTTAAGTTCCGGTTCTTAGAATGCGCTTATTCCCTTGTAGTTTTACTTAGGGCCAATTTCACCGTACCGAATAGAAACCGAGTTTAATAAAACCTGGTTCAGACTAATCGCGTTCAAAACTTAGTCTTGATCGCGGTTTACGTCGCACCGATTTCACCGGCTTCGTTTTGATCCCGTTTACTAAAACTTAGTTCAGCTTTGACAAAGAGTGAATGACATGTCATCAATTATACGTTATTTTTTTTAAATTCTGGCTTGGAGCCTATCGAATCGCGTTCAAAGTGTTGCATTTAAAAACAATTGTTCCTTTACAAACGGGAAAATAAATTAGAAAATAATAATTCAAATCACGTTAAACTTCAACAAATGTTATATAAAATATTTTGTTCAACAATTTCAAAATAAATATCTCGTGAAACATGGTAAGTATAGTAAATTGTCAAAACTACTAATTTATGGGCACTTTTCATCAAAATTATCGTCAAAAGCTAGTGCCAGGGCTCTTTTTATCTTTGTTTTAGAAGCAAAATATCACTAACAAAAAAATATTATTTCTTTCTTTAAAAATAAATAAACAAGCCTCCCATACTCCACACAATTATAACAATGTCAGGCAAACAGCTCTGAAACAAGACTTCTTGGCTGATAATGAAGCGGCTGGTTTAATAACTGTTATGTGTTCGTGAACGTGCATATTATGTGTTGGCAAATAAAAAAACAGTGCAACATCACTTTTCAAATTCTCTTAATAAATCGGTGTGAGATCTTAGTAAAGTCCGACATCTTTACTAACACTCAAGGGGTTTGGGGAATATAATTTACCATAGTATATTCATTATCACTTTCGAGTTCATATTATCACTCATTTCATTATCATCCACTACATGCAAAGAAAAAAAGAAATAAAATCTAATGACTAGGCAGTATGGTCTCTGACCTTAGCCTGTTCCTTCAAGGAACAAATAAAAAACGTTCTTTAA
This sequence comes from Scoparia ambigualis, assembly GCA_963921215.1. Classification (NCBI taxonomy): domain Eukaryota; kingdom Metazoa; phylum Arthropoda; class Insecta; order Lepidoptera; family Crambidae; genus Scoparia; species Scoparia ambigualis. The sequence goes on from OY992506.1 coordinate 29,579,275, forward strand.
CAAGTTTATGCAAGCTAAACTTAGATTAAAACAAAAAACCCTTTTTGTTTTAATCTAAGAAGCTAAACGTTGAAAATTGGCCGTTCAGAAACGGAACCAAGTTCAATTTGAACGACGTTTAATTTATGCCGGTGAAACGCAAACTTGAGAGCGGAACTCAGATCAGCGCGTAATCTGAGTTTAACTAGAATTGATCGCGTTTAATTTCAGCGGTAAAATCGGCCCTTAGTCTGAACTGAAACAGCCACCGGAATTTCATAAAGCTTTCTTTCCAAAACAATTCAATTATTTAACAGACTTTTACTGAAACCGAAGAGTTAAATACATGCATTTATAAGTACTATTGAACATAGATAATTACTTAAAAATGATATTGATATCTAAAATACATAGTGAAGACGTGCAAAATATTATATCATTGTCGACAACCCTACTGCGGTCGCTGCTGCGGTCAGGGAGACAACTGGCATCGCCATCAACTTGTCAGCAACTGATCGATAGCAATTTGTTAGGTGCACACGTAATTGAGACCGTTTTAAGTTTCTCATATTATTGTAGTCAGTGAATGTGGTAAGCACGTGTTTTGAATCAAATTGAATCGCCTCATTTAGATGGGAAGTTTTTTTTAATGATACCTATGATGATGACCTATGTTGTTCAGCAAAATTGGATTAGAAAGATGTTTTTATGAAATAAGGTAGGTACTTAATAAATGTATAGTGAACCATTTGGTCTGATTTTCTCGAGCTACTACGAGATACTACGAGCCTCAACATAATCAGAGGTATTTTTGACAACTTTCCTGTTTAAAAAAACATTTATTACACTTTAACTGCTTAATATACGTTAACACCTAACTCTAACTTAAGGAACGCAACAATGCTGTAATGAAAACAAATAAATAAGATGACAGTAGCTAGCCAGGCGCAAATAAACCCACTCAGTGCGTGCTCCTCGTGGCCCCTATCCATCTCCGTAGCAGAAAATGGATAGTACTAGGACTAGGTTCTTAAATAGATTCTTACATTTCCCCTTCTCCTTTTTTAACTTGATAAAATGCTGCCCAGCTAGAAGAGCTGGACGCGGAGAAAGGTGGCCTATACCCACTAAAAACCAGTACCATCCCTTCTGTGCAACAGCAAGCACCGAGTAACATTTCCCCTTCCCTAGTAGGCTTTTTGTTGCTGGGCTGGGGAGGTGGAGTAGAATCCCATAATATATATAACTATTTATAATTATATATTTAAATCCGTTAGAAAATGAAGCACAGTTGTGCTATTTGGTGGGTGCGCGTTAATAGAATGCCAAACCTATCTCTTCATTTAGGTATCGTAAAAGGCGACTAACAGACTAAAGACTGCACATACATCCAACACCATTGAGTGGCAACGGGCTCACCTCGTAACACGCTGAGCACATGTTCAGTTATTATTATTTGGTGAAACGTGGACTGTGTCAATGAACTGCTTTTGCGGTCCTCATTGCCTAGTCTCTGACTAACCCTTAGGGGATAATAGTCGTGAGTATATGTATGTAATGTATGAAAATAAAGCGGAGATAAACCATCAACCAACAATACCAATTTTTTTATCCCAGCGTGAATCCGCCTTATGGATACCCCACCATCCACATAACACCTACATATACATAATCCTATATATAGATACACATAATCCTGCCTTCCCTCTGGAGGTGTCCAGAGGGGAGGCAGAATTATGTGGGGCTCCATCCGTCCCCTTGCCGCAGAAAGGGTAAGAGGGAGGGAAGTAGGTACCCACTAAACACTGGAGAACAGCAATTCGAGAAAAAGTGGTGGCCGTGGTTCCTGTCCAACCAACAATATTAGGATCAAACGCTGTCAATTGAATATTGATCCTCTGGGTCTAAGACCGGTGGTCTTACGAAGGTACCAATTGCCACATTTCAGTAAAAGGCAATGTTATTGACGATTTTTTTCATCGTTCGTCGCTTCGCTGCCAGTTTTGGTGGAAAGCGTTCCTTACTATTACTCTCTTAAAATGTTTCGTAATCCTTACCGCTCCTTAGGGGCTAGAGTCGTGAGCAGTATGTGTGTTGTAGTTCCGTGTTAGAATACTAACGACAGCCTACTCTATACGGACCTAAACGGTTAACTGTTTTCATTTATGTTTCTCAAAATGTGAGGCATAACTAAATGCAAAGTGTACATTGCATGCCCGATCATGGGCAAACTGTTGATACTATTTAATTATTTTAAAAACTTGTTTAAGCAATAAAGAAATTATATTCTATTATATTCTAAAAGAAAAGCTTTTACTGGTTAATTGAAAATAAGTACCATATTCTTATTTCTCTTACTACCGGCCCGCCCGCGCCTTCGTCCACGCTAACTTAGAACATGCTTCAGCCATTTTGTACAATTTTTTATAAATAATGTATAAATATTATGAACAAAAATAATTGAAAACCGCGTAAAAATTCAATGCGTTGTTTAGAAGAATAAAGCGAAGCCACAGACAGGAAAACGGCGACTTTACTTTGAAATATGTAAAGACTAGTGGCGGCTCGCGGTTTCACCCGCGTGGTTCCCGTTCTTGTAGGAATATCGGGATAAAAAGTATTCTATGTGTTAATCCAAGTCATAAACTATCTGTATGCTGAATTTCATCCAAATGCATTTAGTAGTTTTTACGTGAAAGAGTAACAAACATCCATCCATACTTACAAACTATAGCGTTTATAATAATAGTAGGATGATTGGCATTTAATTTGACTTAAGACTGTTTACAAGTTTCGGATAACTATTTGGGTAGCTCTGTATTTTCCTTTGGCTTGCAAAGTTTCATCAAAATTGATTTATTGGTTTGTTAACTGTAAACTTTATTTTCTTTTGTTAATTAGCAGAATTAATAATGAATTTCACTTACACCAACAGTGTTTTAATAAGCCAACACACCGATAAACCGATGATACATTGCCCCGCGCACTGCTCACGTGCAAACAAACACCTTTTATGTTGATCGAACTCGTTCCGCTTTGCCATGACGCCATGAAAACACCCTCAATTGATGCATCACGCCACTGAAATGTCCTATCACTCATACCGAAGCAGCCAATCTACAAAATGTGCTCTCATAGATTTTCCTATATTAATAATTGCGATGGCTTTTACAATACCACTTTATTGGTACATTCTGTCTGAAACTTTGACGCCTTATTGAGATTGATTTAAAAGCTGTTTTTCCCTTGTAGTTTCGTGCTATGATGGAATGCAGGAAGGCAAGTATTCAGGCACTATCGCCAGCGACCGATGCATCATATTTGTCCAGTGTTTCGTCATCGGAACACGCGCTATCACGATCGCTGCGATAATGTTGGGCCCATTAAAAATGTTGCCTGCGAACTTGGTGTTAAGCGCTTAAAATATTTTTAATACCTTATTAGTTATTATTAGTTTTAAATGCAATAATGCGCCTACATCCCTCATTAAAATAGAAAATTGTTTTTTTCTAATTTTTTTTAGGAATTGCCGGTAAAACGAAAGCTACCTACTTTAAGCTTTAAAAACTAATGTAGACGATTTTCATTCAGATAGGTTAGATATTCAGGGTTGCTCAGTTTATTTTAGTTTTGATCCAGCGTGTAAAGCAACACAGTCCATTTTCGTCTTTACAAGAGCTGGCTGAACGTGGGTTCCGAAGACTTAGCTATGAGAGATGTACCTTAACTTAGAAGTGTATAAAGACCAAAGAAGAATCGAATCATATAAGCATACTTTTTGTTAACGGTGTCGCGTAGCAGTGAAAGAATACTACCCCCTCTCTTACTTTGGGTGTCGTAAAAGGCGACTAACGGACTAAAGGCTGCACATCCTTCCAACAGCATAGAGCAGCGATGGGCTCACCATCTGTCACGCAGAGCACAGTGCAGTCGCTATTTTGTGAAAAATGGACTAATAGAGGACTGCTTTTGCTGACCTCATTGCCTAGTCTCTGACTTACCTTTCGGGGATAATAGTCGTGATTATATAGTATACTTCTTCACTGAACACTTCTTGGCGTCACATGACTAAACACAGTTAATTTTACATAGAGACAGACATATAAGAAAAATCGCTTCCATGACACAATATCAACAGTATCAAAGGGCGATGGTTAGTTCAAAAGTGAAAATGAAATGATGTATTCGTCGGAATATAGGTATCTATCAGTAACTCTGAATTTTCTCTCATCTTTAGTTTGTAATATTTTTGCGGCTTTGCAAAAAGAACTCATATACACCGAGTCATTTTAGTGTTTGTTTTCCCGCGGCAGAACGATTTACCTTCAGTAGTACTATCGAATCATGCAAGTTATTTATTGAAAATAAGAATATTTTTGTTCTCAACTAAGTAATCAAAAAAATAATCATCAACTCGAAAGCGTGAGAAACGATAGTTTCTTATACGAGATGTGACGTATCCAAATACTCAAGTACTGCCTGCCGCACAAAATCAATGTTTAAAGTAAAAGAAGCTCCCGCACTAAGTAATATTCTCACGCTTTCGAGTTGATGATTATTTTTTTGATTACTTGAGAATAAAAATAATCATCAACTCGAAAGCGTGAGAAACGATAGTTTCTTAAACGAGATGTGACGTATCCAAATACCCAAGTACTGCCTGCCGCACAAAATCAATGTTTAAAGTAAAAGAAGCTCCCGCACTAAGTAATATTCTCACGCTTTCGAGTTGATGATTATTTTTTTGATTACTTGAGAATAAAAATAAAAATAATCGTCAACTCGAAAGCGTGAGAAACGATAGTTTCTTATACGAGATGTGACGTATCCAAATACCCAAGTACTGCCTGCCGCACATAATCAATGTTTAAAGTAAAAGAAGCTCCACTAAGTAATATTCTCACGCTTTCGAGTTGATGATTATTTTTTTGATTACTTGAGAACAAAAATATTTTTATTTTCAAAAAATAACTCGCATGCTTCGATAGTACTACTAAAGGTAAATCGTTCTGCCGCGAGAAAACAACCACTAAAATGTCTCAATGTACCATACCACGAGGGAACTATTTAAACTGAATATTCCTTAAATATGATTTGTTTCGAACTCGTGTAGGATTATCTTAACAAAAGTCCAGCGCCAGATGTCCGAACTGAACGTGGAACAGAGATCACGTGAGATTGGGGGCGCATACGCCATGTTTTTTGCTCCAAGCCTGCCTTGCGCGCTTAAAATGCATACCACGGGCATAAATTTAAATTTGTGCTGTTATCAAAATAGTTGTACAATTTATGAGCGCCGAGAAATGTGGACGAATGAAATATGCGATGCGGACACGTCGCTAGCAGTGTAATGCGTCTAATTGCATTCCTGTGTTATTATGATTGTAGGTATCTTATATTGTAGCAACATAGTTTTCGATGGTTTGTATATAAGACTTTTGAATAAGTTGACTTTACACTTCTTCCAGCAAACCATTACCTACTCTCGGTCCTAAGTGCTCTCCGACTCGATCTGGAGAAATAAAATGTGAGTCGCGTTTTCATCAAACCGCAAAGAAGTCATGACGATTTTTTTCGGTTTTTTCAGTTTCGTCGCACATTTTTATTATAATATACTTTATTGTAAATGTGTAAAAATAATAATAATACTTAACGTTCAATTTCACGAATCCAGTTTGAGTTAATTAAAAAAAAATTTGGTTACGCTCACACCAATTATCTTTAAACCAAGATAAGTAAGTATTGTTTTGAAAGTCGTTAATATGGTAAGATAACGGATAAATATACATAAACATAGAAAAAACACCCAGACCCGAAATCAAATTAGAAAACAGTTTTTCTCTAATTTGACCCGACCGGGAATCGAACCCGGGACCTCAGAGATGGCGCGACTTCAGACCCGGCGTGCTAACCACTTGACCACGGAGGTCGTCAATTAAAATAATACTTATTCAAATAATAATTTAGACACCGTTATTTTTTGTTATACTTACCTTACACACGTCACAATTAAATTGTACTGTTTTTTAAATGACATAAATGTCCTAGTTGTACACCCCTCGACTTAGAGCATTCAACCAACGCTCTAAGCCCCTCGATGATAATTAATATACACTCTACTTTTTTAAGAAAGAAGATAGAAACGCATAATATGTTGTAATACTTACTTATTTCAATATTAATAATATCAAGTGCCTTAGTGCAGTTGCGCGCGAGCCGCTGTGACGAGCGCACACTAGGTACTACTCGCGGTCGTGTTATTCCTAACTACCCACCCATTCAATTCGATTCGATAAATGGATGAAAAAAGTTGAGTGATGACGAAAGTGCTGTTAAAAGTGACTCAGAGTTATTAAGGGAGTGTGAAAAAGAACTGGAAATAATGGATAGTCAGGATAATGAGTGTTCGGAAAACCATTTACTTAATAACCTAAGAAGTCAAAAAAGAACAAGAGAAGGAAGTGGCAGCAGTGAAGACGGTTTTATAACAATAAATAGAAGGAGATCAAAACGGTTGATAAGAAGTGAGTCAATTGATAATAACAGTTTAAGCGAGAATTTACTTGTAAATACTGGTGAAACCCAGAGTATGGAAAATACCTACATTGTTTGTTTGACTTCACTGAACATTTTGCCTAAACAAATGGCATTGGCAAATTATTGCGGTCTGAAAATATTAATAATATTCTTAAAATAAACTATAGAAGCCCGTACAAAGTATTTGTTCACTTTTCTAACAAGGTTCAAACCGAAAAACTGATGTCATGTCAGAAGTTGATTGACTTGGAAATAAGATCCCAACTAACAGATCAGCTTAATTTGTCTTATGGAATCATTAAAGGCGTAGATATAGAATTAAGTGAAACTGATTTATTAGATAGTTTGGAAAGTCAGTACAAAATAATATCTGCCAAAAGACTTCGACGTTTGAATCAAGAAGGTCGTTGGATAGAGAGTGAGACCGTTCGGATATGCTTCCAAACCCCTTCTTCTCCGCCTTATATCTATGCTTATGGATGTCGATTTAAAGTAGATCGCTATATGTTTCCAGTTACACAATGTTCAGCTTGTTGGAAGTTCGGGCACATTAAAAAGTTCTGCTTTATAAATAAAATCCTTTGTCCTAAATGTGGAAAAGAACATGCTAATTGTGAAACTGAAAAAATCACTTGTATTAACTGCAAAGGACACATGGCATTGGGTAAGTCATGCCCTATTTTTTTGAAAGAAAAACAACTACGCATAATTATGTGTGAAAGGAACATACCATACCGCAAAGCTTTGGAAGAATATTTAAATAGCCACAAGCGGCAGGTAAGAGAAGAAACAGAAATAAACCATACCTTTCGTAGTAAAGAAACGGTTTAAAACTTACAGTAGCGTTTTAAAATCGACTTCAACTCGGGAACAATTAGTAAGCGAGAACAGCAGCGAAGAATTAGAAGAAATTTCATCAGAGAATAGACTATCACAAGGTCGAATTTCTAAGAAGAAGACAGAAAGAAAGAAATCTATGTCATTGGAAAATGAAGAGAGCAGCGATTTTTTTTTTATATGAGAAGGAGGCAAACGAGCAGGCGGGTCACCTGATGGAAAGCAATCACCGCCGCCCATGAACACCCGCAAAACCAGAGGAGTCGCAGATGCGTTGCCGACTTTTAAGAAAGGAATAGGGTTAGTGGAAGGAATAGGAATTGTTAGGAGGGGTGGGAGGGGAAGGGGCCTCCGGAACTCTCACTGGCCGGACGAAACACAACAGCACCAAGTGCCATTATTTCACGCCGGATATTCGTGAGAGGGTGGTATTACGCCGAGCGAGCCGGCCCAATGCGTGCTGCAACGCAGCGTGGCCCTACCACTCAGAAGAATTTTATGAATATTGAGAAAACAGGCATAGAAAATCAGTGTTTACAAGTAGAAAATGAAGAAAAGAAGAAAGAAAGAAAAAAGAAGCTAAAAGAATTATTTAATAGAATTTACGAAATCGTTTTATCGAATTGTAGTCTTTCTGAAAAGGTAATATCAATTTTAAAATCGGTTTTGAAAGAATGTAAAATATATTTGCTGAAAATTTTTACTGGGGGTGAGTTTTTACAATTACTATTACAATTTTTTGATGGATAATAACAGTATTAACAAAGATACCGTGATTAATATTTTTGAGTGGAATAGTCAGAGTTTAAAACCGAAAATAGCAAGTTTTGATGCTTTACTCAGACAAGAGAATGTTCATATCGCTATTATTAGTGAGTCCTGGTTAAACTCTGGGATAAACATTAATTTTAGTGGCTATAATATCTACCGAAAAGACAGATACGACTCATATGGAGGTGTGGCCATTATTGTACATAAGTCCATTCCAAGCCAACTGCATACTATTAATTTGAATAACTCGGGTATTGAGATAGTAGGTGTAAGATTGATTAACTACCGCAGCTTGCAGTTTATTTTCTCAATTTATTGTCCGTCATCTGTTTCGAGTATTTCAGCTGATTGGGATAGTCTTTTTTCCATAGTGTCTCGAAAGACTTTAATAGCCGGTGACTTTAACGGGCACCACACCAACTGGTCATACAAAACTGATCAGAGAGGCATTCAGTTATTGAATTCAACAATAGACCACGGGTACGTATCGTTGAATAATGGTGAAGCATCGAGGATTAAATTAGTTAATGGAACACTCCAAAAAACTACACCAGATATTACATTTGTCACTTCTGATATATCTGTAAAGTTTGACTGGAAAGTTTTAAATGAGAATTTAGGTAGTGATCATATGATTTTGAAATATTCTATTAATTTTCAGTACAATAGAAATATTAACTTTAAAAACAAACTTAACTTTAATAAGGCTGATTGGATAGTGTATAAAGAAGAACTAAATTGTATATTTTCTCAACAGGGTAGTCTAGACAATGACATTCAGCGGTCATATGATTATTTTGAGCAACAAATTAAAATCGCATCTAATAAACACATCCCGCTAATAAACATACCGAATAATCCACCTAAAAATTTTAAACCAAAAGCGTATTGGAATCCATCGTTGTCCAAAGCAGTAGCAGAGCGCAGACTGGCGTTAAGCAGATTCAGAAAAAACCCTACTCCTGGCAATTTAGCAATTTTAGAAACTAAAGTTACGGAAGCTCATAATTTGATTAAGAAAGCTAAAGGAAATAGTTGGAAACAGTTCTGTGGTAGCATTGATGAACGTACGTCAGTGTCGGACATGTGGCAAAAAATGAGATGGTTTAAGGGATTTAAAAAATCAAGGCACAGTGTTGCGGACGACAAACTTAAAGTACTGTTACACTCTCTAACGCCAGACTTTGTTCTGAATTTGCCACCTACTTATGCTTCCAATAATGAGTTGTTAGAATCTGAGTTTACCATGCAGGAACTCAATAATTGTTTTAAAAAGAAAGATACTGCTCCAGGCAATGATGGAATAACATATTCTATGGACTTTAATCTCCCTTTGATAGGCAAAAGATATCTCCTTAACTTGTTTAACTGTATTTACAAATCAGGTTTAATTTTAAAGCAGTGGCAGACAATCTTAATTATTGCAATACCTAAAGCGGCTCATGCAGATAATGCTGAGCCGAAACTTAGGCCGATATCTTTAATATCGTGTCTATGTAAGAGTTTCCATAATATGCTTGGAAAAAGGATAGAGTGGTTTGTAGAAAAACAACAGATTTTGTCTCCTTACACATCTGGATTTAGAAAATCTCAATCATGTTTAGATTGTTTAACAAGGCTGGTTACGTATATTCAATTAGGTTTATCAAATAACTCTCCTACAGCCGCTTGCTTTTTAGACATTGAAAACGCCTATAATAACGTTCTAATTGATAAGGTCACCGAAACATTGGATGATTTAGGAGTAGGATCTAGGGTATGTAAATATCTCTGGTACTTTTTAAGTCAAAGACAGCTGGTAGTTAAGAGTGGAATTGACGAAACGTGATAGAAACTAGAGGATGTTGTAGAGGATTGGCTCAGGGTGATCCTATTTCACCATTGCTTTTTAACATTGTAACTCATAAAATTGCCCAGATGATTGAGAACGTGACTTTATCCCAATATGCTGATGATTACGCGTTATATATCAGTCAATCGGATATTAAACATTGCGAAAATGAATTACAGAGTGCTCTTAACCATATTGTGCAGCTTTTGAAAGATATTGGTTTAGATTTATCTTCAAATAAGTCTATGGTCTGTCTTTTCAGTAGGGGACGAAGAAGAAAACAATTGAATTTGTATGTTAACAGTGAGCCTCTGCCTCGAGTAGAATGCATTAAATACTTAGGAATATGGTTAGATCGTTCTTTGCTATGGGGTAAACACATAAATGAAATTGCTGAAAAAACAGCAAAATATTTAAATTTATTAAAAGTATTGGCAGGGCCAGGTTGGGGAATTCATCCGAAACACTTAAGATCATTGTACATAGCCTTAATTAGAAGTAGAATTGATTTTGGTAGCTATCTGTATGATTGTAGTGCTAAATGTCATTTGTATAAATTGGATAAAATTCAAAACCAGTGTATGAGAGTAGTTGGTGGCTTTATTAAAAGTTCACCAATCCATGTCATGGAGTCAGAATTAAGCTTAGCACCTCTATTTGTAAGAAGAGCTTATCTTGCATACAAATATTGCAGTAAGAGTATGTCTTTGTCAGATAACGTAACTATTAGGATTATAAAGAATTTGAGTCACCTGATGCATATTAGTTATTGGGAGAATAAGAAAAAACCATTACTTGCTACAACTTTTGACGAAATTAAATTAATCAATATACATTCATCAAAACCATTAGATATGTTCAATTTGGATATTTGGGTTAGCTATATAAATTTAGATAATATTATTCAATGTAATTTAGAATGTATAAATGAAGCGAAAAATAGTTATGAAAGTAATTTACTCAAATACAATGTGATTCAAGAATTGCTACATAAGTATGACAAGTGGCATAAATACTTTACAGATGGTTCTAAGAGTGTCAATGGCAATGGAGCAGCTTATTATGATGCTAGCGAGGGTTCATCTGCTGGTTTTAAAACTAATGCTAGTGTATCAATTATGACAATGGAACTTATTGCAATCTCTAAGGCTTTAAGCTGCATAAACGGAGAAAGGGATAAAAATGTAGTTATATTATCAGACAGTAAGAGTGCCTTACAACATATAGCTCGCTGCGCCTCTGGTTTCAGAGGTGCACCGATAGCTTATGTTATATTAAAACAGGTATATGACTTAAATCGTACAACCTTGAGGTTGCAATGGGTTCCATCTCATATAGGATTAAAAGGCAATGAAAAAGCAGTTTTAGAAGGAATAGAAATTCAAATGTCCCTTTGTTATACGGAAATATTGGCTAAATTTAAAATCATGTGTTTCAACCAATTTAAAGAATATTTTGATCAGAGAAGTAAAGAAAAAGGTATTTGGTATAAGACCATCCAATTTCAGCCGCTTCGAACGTCATGGTTTGTAGAAACAAAGTTAAGTAGATTTTATGTAGTTCTTGCTCACAGATTACGATCTGGACATTTTCCTTCTAGGAAATTTGCACACTTGATGAGAAAGGTCGATTCACCAAATTGTGAAGTTTGTAATAAGATAGACGATGTCCAACATTTGTTATCAGAGAGTGAGAAAAACAGGAGTGCAAGGGAGTCATTGGTGCAAAACCATAACCTAAACATGTGCCAAGTAGGTGTATTTTTGGAAATATTAGCGCAACCTAACTCCGATATGGCAAGGTCGGTGTATGATATGGTTTTGGCATCAATGAATCTTAATTTAGTTTAGACTTTAAGTTTCTTAAAATTATTTTAGATTAGGATATAATGAGGCTGACATGCTTTTGTAAAGCAAAAGCCTCTAAAAAAAACATAGATAAAACAAATAAAAATAAAGTGCCTTAGTGTTATACATTGGCTTAGATTTATTATTAGTGGTAGTTAGTAGGTACCACTAGCCGAAATCCAACATACTCATCGACCGACCGTTGTTTCACAAACCGTATTGTTAACAGATCGTTATCAACTGGACCTCCCACACGATACTTCAGTAATTAAAAGCCAGAAAGAGTTTAACGCTAGACTGATGAAATATTCTAATCAGCTACTAGACGCATTGTAAAAAGCTGTGTGCGCCGATGGACGATAAGGCCGGTGTCACACGGTGCGCCAACGAGCGATTGTGCCCGCACACGGCGCCCGCGCGCTTTGCATAACAAAGGGCGCAATTTGGACGAAAAATGGGCGCAATCTCGAATCATCTCGGCTGCGCGTGCGCCTCAGAGAGCGTCACGTTGACTGATGCGGCTGCCTCGCTTGTACGTACTTACTGGTGCTTCTGATAGTCTTGGTTTTTAACTATGTATATTTCAGAGAACTTGCATGTGAACTTGTTTCGAACCAATACGCCAAATCTATTTTTATGGAATCTATAGTGTCATTCTAGAACACAATTTAAACTGTGATCGTCCGCGAACGTGTTAAAGTAAGTAGTATTACACTAAAACACTGGTGGTGGTTTGTTAATTATTTAGTCATTAGGGACTTAATTTTGAACTAACTACCTTTTTAAGCTAGTTTCGAGCATATTTGGAATTAGTGAATTGGATTACGAAAACCTGGTAATGTTTTGTGATTATTTGTAGTTAATTTTGAGTGATTTATATTATAAATATTAGTTCAAGGGCCGTTATCATATAGGCCACGGAAAAATAGAAAAGTTTTACGTTTTGTATAATTTTAAAATTAGTAGCAAAGGACGTTCTCATTACTTAATAGAGTAATTAAAAATTCTGTTTTTATATTAAAATAACCGAGTTATCGTGGTGCATAACAGTTGTTTAAAAATATCGGATAAACATAAGACTGCAACAAAAACATAAAAGTTATTCAAACTTTACTGACCATGAAAGCTCGCGCAGTTATAGACATATTGTCTAGCCAGTCATAAACTACACCCACAGGTAGGTACTATCCTCTAAAATCTGATACACAATCCGGCATTATTCTAAACACGTCAACAACGATGCATCTTAAAATATGGCGATTAAATCTATATAGGTATTTTATTATTCGTCGCGGTAGGTAGATCACGAATCCTATTTCAGCTAATGAATATTTTAAGTTGGTAGTTTCTTTTCGAGCACGAAGTTAAAAAGAGAGGGTTTACTATCACGATTGTGTTCTGAAGTCCGAGAAAGTGTAACAGTTTGAACTGTAAAGTGAAGCAGTTGGGCAAAAGAGAATAATTAATTAATTGCAGCACTCAGTGACATCATAGTTATTGAAGGCGTACAGCTAAGGCGTTCGGTTTGTGATCTTGTCAGTTAAGAGGCCTATTCCATCTCGAATGTGATTTGAGCGTAAAATGCCCATTTTCGCATTTTGTAGTAATTTTGCAGTTGTATTTATCGTTTTTATCGATGTTTTTTTTGCAAAGTCATTTATTTTGCCTTTAAAATTTAGCGTAATATTTTTTTTCGTTTTAAGGCGTCTTCGGAAACATTAAAGGCTGGTTTAAAAAAAATCAAACATACACACATAGAAAATCTCTTTCTTTAACCGATGCTGAAAAAGTAATAAAAGTGGTCCAGTCCTGAACGAGGAAACAGGGGACTACGAAACGTCGTTTTTCTGTGTTTCGTATGAGAATTTTGCATGCCACTTCCACGTAGTTGCCGCACCTAGCTATTCCTCTTAAGCAGCTTTCGCAATAACGGGTCACTGGATTAAAGATCACCGTGTCGCGTAGCGGTGAAAGTATACTACCACCCCCTCTCTTCCCTTGGGTGACGTAAAAGGCGACTAACGGACTAAAGACTGCACCTAAATCCAACAGCATAGAGCGGCGACGGGCTCATCCCCCACGCTGAGCACATGTGCAGTCGCTATTGGTGAAAAGTGGACTATGGCAGAGGACTGATTTTGCCGTACTCATTGCCTAGTCTCTGACTAACCCTTCGGGGATAATAGTCGTGATTACATGTATGTAGGGATTAAAAAAAAATCTCGTGCTCAAATAAAAAAAAACATCTCGTGCTCCTCAGTGTTTCGCAACGTAAAGCCGTTGGTATCGGTTGAGTTATGTCCAAATCTCTGCGTGTGCAGTTTTCCATGTATACTAATCATCACGTTCTTCAAATATGTATTCGAAATCACCAACTCTATGCTAAGGTATTGGAATATCTGAAACACACTCTATAAAAAAATAAATAATCTTTCCTACAATCACACCAATTATCTAGCCCAAGAGAAGCTTCGAAGAAACTCGTTAAATGGTTACTAGACAACGGTTAAACATACTTAAAATACTTAAATACATACTTATTATACATATGAAACACCCAGACCCGAGACAATTTAGAAAAACAATAATTTATAAATTGACCCGACCGGGGATCGAACCCGGGACCTCGGAGATGGCGACACCATGAAAACCGGTGTACAAACCGCTCGACCAAGGAGGTCGTCACGTCACTATAATCTGGGAACTGACTCTAACAGATCTCCGAATATTGGGATGACCAGTTTAGATAGGTACTACTTTTCCAGAGAAGCGTAGCTCGTCTCCTCCCACCTAACAATATTATAATAATGAGCCGTAGTCACACAGCTCTATTATTATTAAATACATACATACATACATATAATCATGACTATTATCCCCGAAGGGTTAGTCAGAGACTAGGCAATGAGGACAGCCAAAGCAGTCCTCTACTATATTCCACTTTTCACTAAATAGCGGCTGCACATGTGCCCAGCGCGACAGGTGGTGAGCCCATCACCGCTCTATGCAGTTGGATGTATGTGCAGTCTTTAGTCCGTTAGTCGTCTTATACGACACCCAAAGGAAGAGATGGGGCGGTGTATTAGATTAATGAGCCGCTACCAGCACAGCACTATTATTAAATAATGTAATTATTATTAACATTATGGCGACGGGCTCACCACCTGTCACGCTGAGCACATGTGCAGTCGCTATTTGGTGAAAAGTGGACTATGGCAGATGACTGCTTTTGCTGTTTTCTTTGCCTGGTTTCTGACTGACCTTTCGGGGATAACAGTCGTGATTATAATTATACATATGTAGGTATTTATGTACCTCGATGTATGTTATTAGCATTATTAAATTATCAAGTAGGTAAGTATAGGGTGTCTGGCTGCTTGTGACGTCATACAACACTTATTCATTGTTCTGTTTCTTAAGAATGCCTTCGTCCTGTTGCAATGGTGTTGTGTATATTAATTACTCTTTTATTGTTCACTCTTAATGTACTTATTTATTTTTGTTATGGTGCCCATTAATTAATTTATATAAATAGTTCAAGAATTGTTAATATCTTCTATCTCTACGAGAGAACATGCCTTTGCGATATTTTTCGCAACACTTGCATCTGCTAATTTTCTAGAGATACCTACTTAAATCACTACAAGTTTTTATACTTTAAGTAGGTACCAAAGTATTTAGGTACAAATTTTAGAAAAATTTTTCCTAATTTTCTAAAGTTTTCAGGCATGAAAACAAATTGCAATTTCGTCAAAAAATTTAAGAAACGTGCGTAGTGACTGAGTACCAGCACTAATGTGAATAACAGTGATAAGGGTGAGAGAATAGTTTCTATCGTTTCATGTCTTTATGCTAATATCTTGCGAGTGTCTCATGACTGTACGTTTGTAATCACCGCTATGAATGGATAATTTCAAATCTAGATAACGCTTACTATTGTTCAGTGTTATATTTTATCTCGCCGCGAAATGAGAAACATCTAAACAGCGTGCCCATTAACAAACTTTAATGCCTATTGTCACAGGCGTGTTGATATCAAATACTAATTAACTCTACGGGCTTTCCTATTGGCGTGTTTCAGTCGCTCGTTAGTTTTTCCGAACAATCGCACATTTTTTCTATAAAAAAACAATTTGCATGCGTCCTCTACAATACTACAGAACAATACGCTAGCTAAAAGTCGCGCTTTTAATATCGCCGTGAATTAACCGGCAACGGATTGTCGCGCACACCAATACAATAAACAATACAAAACGCGGCCGAGCAAAAACAAACTATTGGAGCGGTGGTGGCGCAACAAGAAGAATAGGAAAATTGCTTTTGTTTAAAAAAATCTATTTGTTCGCGTCTGGAGATGAGCGCGCCTACGGTGCGTCGGCGGCGGCGGGCGGGCCAATGGCGCGCGCGGGCACCCGCCTCCGCCGCGCTGGCCAATCAGAGCGCCGCGCACCGCCGCCGGACCAGCTTCCTTTTCCAAAGTTGCGCCCTCAACTTACATCCGATTTCCCGCCTCGACTTCTTAAGTTATGGACGGCGAAAAAATACCCGTTGATTTATTTATTAAGACGCCACTTTTTGCGATGGTAAATTATGATGTCGGCTGAAGAAGCGGCTCCCTCTCCCGCTGAACGTTCCACGCTTTTTGCGTTTCTCGCAATGGTAACGTCAGGTGCGCTGTTTACTTAATTTTATTTGATTTGGCTCGTATTGAAGTAGACGTTCCCTTAATGGAGTTTTTTGAAGTGATTCTAGAGAAGTTGCCACTTTCTTGCGCAGTTCCCACGCATATTGAGCCTCGTTAGTAGTCAGAACACAAGTGACATCAAGTTGCTAGACGTCGATTGGTCGTTACATTATACTTTTGTTTAGGATTGAATCTAAATTGGATTCATTCGCGCATAAGAAAACCCTAATTATGCAGAGAACCTGTCAGTGTTAGATTCGGACCAATTATACTTACTTACCTAATTACTCAGAATAATAACTAAAGCATAGAAGGAGTTCAAATAAGACTCGTATAGTTGTCCTATTTTTTCAAACGGGTCATAAACATTGAAAGGAAAGAGACAAAATAAGTTGCTAAAAACGTCAAATGGAAAGTGAAAAAAAAAAAAAATGGATACCTGGTTACCAACCGAATTCAAAAACGATCTACAAAATGTAATTCGAAGGGTATTAATTGACTTCATATACTTCAATGGACATTGGCAAGGGCCAACGCGCCCGTGTAATTTACTTAGCTTATATTTTTACGTGTGCATGTCACATACCTAATATCGCATTGTTTGACAACAAACGGAGTGCCCACTCAAATGTCATAACACTCCTTCTATGCTTTAGTTATTATTGTATGCCAAATTATCAGTCCGATTACTAAATTGACTATTAGGTAAATAGACTATCACTAAAGTGACGGATGTAGGTAAGTACTCGTGATTTGTTAGATCATTTTCACAAAAGCATATTTTTGTAAGTAGAAGCATTCATAATTGATTTTATTTAAAATCGTTATTTATTGTATTCGCGAATTTTAATGTAGTACCTAATTATTCAAATCGCATTACACTTATAGACATAAAAGTTTGCACAGTTTTAGATAATAATCTAACTTATTTTTCTTTTCGTTCTCCGTTTTGAAACCTATCTGGAAATACTCAAAACTCATTTGTTATCTTCAATATTGAAATCACATTAATACCTAAATTTTAGATCATGCATACATACATACCTACATCACCCCCGCTTTCAGTAGGGGAGACAGCGACCATATGCTTTCCATTTGCTATACCATCAAATAGATCAATGACAGTAATAAGACTAGGTACAAAGAGTTCAGGATAAAGATCTATTTTAATAAGATATCGGCACCTTGTCACATACAAAGCGAAAGTTGGTTGATTATATCAACATCTGCATCATCATTTCATATTTAGAATCCGTTGTCAGTTCAACCTTTAGCATCTAATCCTTGCAAAGGGCACCTATTGCACTCGGTTTATAAGTCTACCTGGCTAGCTACCACCATTTTGTCTAAATCTGTCGTCGTAACGACAATGTTAGGTACTTGCATTCTTGTGTTTCTACAGTAGGTAAGAGATAAGATTATTTCTGAAGAACTGGCTGTTCCTCTGTAGTAGTTAGGGTCCCAACTACTTTTTTTTCTAACTAGGTAAAATGCTTTAGGCATACATCGAGGCCTGGAGCAACCTTGGGGTTGTCAACTCTCTTCCCCCTCCCCCGCCTAGTCAGAAAAACTCGACGAGGAAAAGAGGAGACCTCCCCGCTGAATAGGTACCTGGTACAATCCTTTATATTCCATGGAGATGGCTCGGGACCACGAACCACAAGCACCAAGTTCCATCTCTGTAATAGGTATCCCAACCACCTGCGCTTACGCTGGTCTGAAGCCTTACCATCAACTCTTGGAGCAGTAATACTATAATATTAAAGTAATACTGCTTTATTATTCAGGCCCTGTTAGAATAACAGCGTTTCTGTGTCAGCAGCGTATTCTGAGACAGGACCCTTTAAAAATAATAAAATGTATTTATTCAGATAACCACATCCAATTGTTAGTAACAGAGTTCTTACATCTATGTTAGTAAAATACAAAGAAATACAATATTTAAATGAATTTAAAAAAATAAATTAACTCCGCGTTAGGGTTTATTAAGGCGGTGATCCAGTGCCTCCTAATGCACTGTCCCACCTCCCTACTAAAACCTTTAACTTCACACTTTTCATTTTATTTTTTATTAAGTACTCATCTGTTATTTTTTTTCTGTCCATCTGCATTTTTTTTGTACAATTGATGTAAGCGTGTGTATGTTAATATTTTCTTTACTATTCTAAGAGTTGACGGTAAAGCCCCTGGTGGAACTGATTTCCGGGGTGAGGCAGACAAAACTACGTCGTGACTGTTGTAAGACTGTTCGTTTTTGTGAACTTCTGATTCTGATAATAGAGCTAGATGCATATTGTCAATTCTGTGATCATACGTAGATACTCTATATCACCATAAACCAACGAGCATGTATGAAGAAAATTATTGAAGCAAAGGACCTTAGCAAATTTCCATTTGTTCCAAATTTTTTTTGGAAAAAAAAATCTAAAGTTTCTACTTTTGGTCGGTTGTGTACCTACCTATGTATGCATGATTCTAATAATCAATCTAAGATTATCAATGACAGCAGTTTTGAAATGTTGGAAAGAAACAAATAAAAGAAAATTGTTCTATCGAAAGAAAAAAATCTGATGAATCTTTTGATCTCGAACACAACAAAGCGCTGAATTTTTTTTAAGTGAGAATCAAATCCATGTTCTCCGCAATCCGAGTGGCTGCTCCACCGAGGTATTAGTTAAACCTGTCGAAATTCAACACTTTTAACTTTATGTTTTTATAGCAACGTGTCTTATTAAACATCTAAAATTTTTCTTCCCTACTGATCCGAATGAAAATATTTTACAATATATTAAACGTTTTGTTATCTTCGAGTTTATTGCAGCGCAAATACTCAAAAATTACGAATCTTTTCATAGTAAATTCTAAATAACTAATGTGAACATATTGTTTTCTAAGATTTACGCGAACACTAAGGTACATATTGAAAAATAAACATATTGATTTTTATAGAGTTTAGGACTTCGTAGTACGGTACACGATACGTTTCGTATTTATAGGACAGATTTTTCACTGTTTGATATAAGACTTACTTAGTGTCTAGCTTTTTTTTTGCCTTCGGCTTAGCTTGTGTTAATATTTCACGGGAAAAAGTAGTCTATAACTTCTTCCAGGGCTCCATCTGTCTCTATAAATAGAATAAATATACAAGTCTTTTTATTTTTTGCATAAAAAAGCTACAATACTAATAATAATAATTACGTATTACAGTTTAATTGCAATAAAAAGATGGAAAAGAAATATATTGGGCTCCTTTTTTAATGTAAGTACTATGTACTAGAGAAGACGTCACAACTAGATTGTTTGCTACACGCGTTAGAGCCAACTCGCTCCAACTATATTAATCTGTGGCAGGCGCTAGACGCAACAATACGTGAGTGTGTATTCTGTGTTCTAATTTATTAAAATATGCCTTCATGAGTGTTAGGGTACTTACTGTTTAAATAATTCAGAAAATACAAATAAAATTAAACGAATCACTTTTTACCTGTAAATACGCACTAAGACATAACATGCATTTGACTAATTATTTTATCAAATCGCCGAGACATGAGCGGCGGCTATGTTTCGGCGCTTTAGACCTTTTGGTCGCGAGAAAAGAAGCGGTCTGGCGCTGTATGTTTGGATTGCTCAGAATGACGATAAGATTTATTTTAGCGCTGCAGAGCACTTTTGTTTTAACTTTTAAAAAAATAGAACAAGACTTTTGCTTGGGATAGCTCCTCTAGTACGTAGTACATTATAACTTAAGGTTTTTAAACTGTTTTTAAAATGCGAAATTAATATCTTATTGCAAGCAATTATTTCTTTATGAGAAATGAAAAGAAAGACAACTCAATTAAAATAGTTAAGTTTAAGCCCCGGGTAAATAAAGATTGTAAAAACCAGATCTAAGTAAAGAACAAGGCGGGATCATTACTAATGAAAATGAGCTGCGTAATTTCAAAATATTAGTTTTTAATTCACACTACCTCATTTGTACCTGTCGTAATAAAAAGCAATGCTACTAAATTACTGTTAACACTGATATAACTGTGACAGACTTTAATTTAATTTTACTTTATTTGGGAAACATACAATATAATATACCTATTTACTTAGGTAGTTTATAAATGTTACATACAACTTTACACACATCAGTAAAGTTTCCACTTATTACTATTTCATGAGTTTGAGTACTAAATTAAAAGTACAAAATTAAATTAAAATTAAAGATAAACATTATGGATCCTTACATTCCCTAATATTACATTCGAAGGAAGTTATCGTATTACTAAATAAATCCGTGTCTATACGAAGTTCATTTTATCATGAACATAACCGATACAAGAAAGTGTCAGACAAAATGTTTGGTGCTAGTAAAGTGGACACTAAATATTTTTTATTGCGCGAGTTTGACATTTTAAATTTACGCAGACTAAGAGAAAGGGCAAATCTATGTAGTTGTTATGTAGCTTAAACAGAAACACTAAATCTCATTCAGCACGGCTTTCTACAAGCGGTGTAAGGTTGGGTTGAACAGAATGCTCAATTTGATCACCCATCGTGATCCGGCATCGAGAAGGTGGCTTAACTTGCAAAACTTTAACGCACTAAATGCTACGCTTCGAGCTCCTCGATTTCTTCTTTACTTCGTCTTTCTTTTTCTTCAGCCAGTACCCATCTGATGCTGTATGACGGCTTCTCCTTTTGCTCGCCATGCTTAATTCGGTGGCTTTTCAAGATCTTTCCCACGACAATATCGATACTATCATTCACACCAGGCCAAATGTTATTCCTAAAACAAGTAAGCATTTAGAATCATAACGAAACTGACGCAACGAAAACGACATTCGAAAACTAGCAAGAGAACCAGATCGAATCAAAGAAGTCAACAAGTAGTTCATTGAAATGATCTTTATCGTAAGTGGGAATCGTAGATGTGAAATGTGCCGGTCGTGTCGTTTGTAAGCCTCACATTCTGAGAATTTACTTTAATTAAAAACGTATGCAGTTGACTATCTGCAATTTATATACCTATCTCATTGAGAATTTTTTAAAGTCTTATACTTGAAGAAGTAAGTTGTAAGAGTTGGTAGGTAAATGAAAAGTGAGTTGGCATTATTGGTATTCGTATTGTATTTACAATGAGAAAATGTGATAGGTGTACATAAACTTATACTTCAAATCTTGTCGCATAATAATAAACTTACTTCTTTAGTTGTACTTACCTAAAACTTGGATGTAGGTTTTAATGATACGATTTTTTTTTGTAGTAGAAATAACTACCTAATAATTTATATTAATTCTTTCTGTACCTTATATTATAATAATATGAATTATTTATTTTAATTTTTAAGTATAAATTTTGATTGTACTAATTTATTGTATAAACTACTTTTGAGGGACCTCAGAGGTTTTATTAAGGTGGAAACTGAAAATCAGTGATTTATTCTTTGAGTAAATATCTCGCTGAGTTTCTGCCTATTTATATCGCTACGGCACACAAACCGTTAAAATGTTTGTTATAGTTTTAAGTTAATTTATTATTTTATCTTTTTATATTACTTTTTTGCGATTTTATTGAATAATGTTTTAATGTGTGCCTGTTTTTGGTGCAAATAAATCATTTATCTATCTATCTATCTACCTAGTCTTTCTTTTTCTTGTTTCAAAGATACTGTAAGACGTTGTTCATTTTATTTTAAATTGAGCAATAACTGTTTTTATTGGATATTCTTTTGTATGTGTTAAGTTGTCTTATAATCGTATTAAATGTTTTTTTTAATGTTTGTAACGGAAAATGTCCTTTTATGATAGGGAGGGCATTTTCCTATTTGTATTGACGCTGTAAAATAAAGGGAGAAAAGAAATGCCCTTGCTGAGTGTCTTGCCGGTTCTTCGCAATACAAGTTTCCCGCCCCATAGTTAGAAGTTTAGGATTTACAAACCGATGGCATAGCGACATTCATATGTGCTCAATTATTGTAGCTTAGATTGAATAAATGATAATATTAAAGTTATTTGATACTTTGAAATTTGTATGAGAGTAGAATAAAAAAATAACGACATTAACAATAACAGTTACTTATAATATAAAAAATGGACACTATAATACAGTTACTCAGCATGTTAAGTAGTAACAGCTATATATTCAGAGTTAGTGATATAAACACAAAAAAGAACAAAATAACAACACCTAATAAAAACCAAACAATAAATAGCGAACAGTGTATCACGCATCAATCTCGGCGAAAATACATATCATTTGCCTAATTAGATTGGGCGTTAAATCGCCAAACAACCATTTATAATCTGTTCATTTAAAAATAATGCCGCATAAAAAGCTCGTCAAAGATATTGTCAGGAGATACAGGGCGCTCTTCGCGGGCATCGTTCGAAAAAAACGCATAAAAAGTCACTCGAGGCGATCCGTGACTCCTATTTTTTTGTTTTATTATTTTTAATTCATATTATCGTATGGCTATCCCCTTTAATTTTGTTTTTAAGTATGGCCCTCGGTATCTCGCAGCAACGTTTATGGATATTCGGAATTCCGTGGCGTACCACGGGGCGATTTCGTTTTATGTAAATGCTTGGCAGGTGTACCGGCGGGTAATTGTGACAGATGTAACCACACCGTGCCGACTTAAACACTGCTTATTGGTGCGCTCCAATTGTGGATCATTCCGCTAAGTATAATGCGAAAGTGCTCTTTGATTCAATGCCAAATAAATCAGCAGGCGCAAAGATAATTTCTGCTACTACGACGAGGTGTGTGCACTTATTTTGAATGAGTAAGGCTTCGGTTGCAGGCTATCTATATCGTAATGACGATATTGAGACCATATTTTCAAAGGCGATCATCCGATAATAATGCAGCAAAGCAGTGGGACTTTCATATAGACTGATGAAGATAATGACGAATAAAAAATAATTTTAAACTAAGAACTTATGCCTAAATTAAACTTCTAACCGTGTCGGCGTAGCAGTGAAAGAATACTACCACCCCCTCTCTTCCCTTGGGTGCGTAAAAGGCGACTTACGGACTAAAGACTGCACATACATCCAACAGCATAGAGCGGCGATGGGCTCACCACCTGTCACGCTGAACACATGTGCAGTCGCTATTTGGTGAAAAGTGGACTATGGCAGAAGTCTGCTTTTGTTGTCCTCATATCGTATATACTCTGATTAGCCCTTCGGGGATATACTTAGTCGTAATTATATCATGTATGTCGCGGTAGCACATTGACATAGATTTGTTTGTAACTTGTAATATGTAGGGTTGTTCATTGTGTTATTACTTTTTGTCTTAAATAAAAATAATATGTACGAGAGAGGAAAGTACTCATGCATCACGCACGATTCTCAGTTGGGAATTTTGCATTGCTGCTATCCTGACATAAGAAAATATTTTTTTCCAATTATTAGCCGTATTTCACATCCCCTGTTATTACTAAACTTGCATTAGCTCGAAGTGTAGAAAAATTCAACATCGTCAAACACGTGCAATCTCGCGATCTCGCCGCCCCGCCCGCCGTCCCGCCGCCCGCTCCGCCCGCCGCGCCGCCGGCCGGCGTGGCATCGCCGCGATATATGAAGTGAGAAAAACATGGCGACGGTA
The DNA here is from genome assembly GCA_963921215.1 of Scoparia ambigualis. Taxonomy (NCBI): domain Eukaryota; kingdom Metazoa; phylum Arthropoda; class Insecta; order Lepidoptera; family Crambidae; genus Scoparia; species Scoparia ambigualis. Next base: position 29,603,364 of record OY992506.1, read on the forward strand.
TTTGTGGACGCTAGAGAGCAGGGCAACCACGGAATAGGTTAAATATTCTTTGAGGCGACTACGTCGGGGAAAGTCTGGTAATTTAGACCAATTTTTTGCCATCGCATTTTACATATAGTGTTTTTGGTTTAGACAAATGTCCAAGGTATGAAATGAAACATAAATGATTATAGTTTGCATTTTTAAGCATTAATTAAATGATTCTTATACATTTATCACAATTCAACAAATATGGGATAAGAGCTTTGTTCCAAATTAGCCAACTAGTTTTGTAATTTGAACCACAGGGTTGCTAAATTGGAATTCGATCTTACAAAAAACGAATCATATAGCATAATATTATAAAATACGTTACAGACTTGTAAATTGTGTAGAGGAACTTTAGGTATATCATTCAATCACATCAGTCATCACAAATGTCAGGATTTTGAGTACAAGTTTCGTGATGCCATTTATGGCAACGCACACTCTGGATCCAATCTACTTTGGGGCATCTTTTATCGTAATAATTTCTTTTGCATTTAGCACATTCATTCTCTTTGTCTTCTAAATCAACAGGGTTATCAGAATCATCCAACACAAAAAGTTCTTCATCGACAGATTCATCACTATAGACTCAATAGTATCGCCTTTATCTAAATGTCTTCAAAGTGGCAAAGTTAGTAGTCTTATGTAGTTTTGCACATTTAATTAAGACCAATGCCTTTATGTCTAAAATCATGTATAGCATTTTTCAAATTTTCTTGCGTCCATTTATAATATTTTTTATGAGTCATCTGTAAGGAATAAAATAGGTACGGTAAATTGGACCGGTTCAATTTAACCAACTGTATGTGGTCCATTTTAACCAACACAGTGAAAGCACCTTTAAAAATAATAATAAAAAAAAATATATAACAATAAACACCGGCAAACGCTTCATGTTATTGTAAAACACGTTAATGTACGCTTCTAAATAATGAATTAGAACACTGCATGCTTACCTTTATCAAAACGCTTAGCACATACACTTAGCACGAATTTTCAAAAGTTACATAAAAACAACAAAAAAAGACTTTTCTAAACTAATCACACTCGTTTAATTTCACGTTAAAAACAATATGGCCGATATGCAATGAAGTTAGCTGCGTATCGCTGAGTATTGCCATTGCAGAAATAAAATAATACTTTGCGAAATATGAGGGTGGTCCAATTATGCCATACTTTCCCCCTATGGCTACTGAAAATGAAAGGTGCCACAATTTTTATAGGGTTACAACCTTGCTGTAAGTATTTAAGTTTAAATGAAAGTAGGTACCTACTCGAAATAAATAAAATTCCTAAATAAATTTCAATACTTATTCGTAAAAATAGATTAGTTTTGGAATTCAAAAGCAATGAACTTTAACCCTGTCATTAATAAACGTTGGTTAAAGTTACACTTAGGATGAAATTGACGATGTCTTCTTTAACAAAAACGAGACAGCGTCACTTTAAACCGAGGTGTAACATTTGGTCATTTTTATTTATAAGACGGTAAAGATCTTCTTGCTAGCGGTCCGCCCGCGACTTCTTTCTCGTGAACATAGCGTATCCCATAACGAACTTCTTAAAATTTTCTTTCAAACAAACTTTACCCGGACAATTGCAAACACATAAAAAAATAATTAACCAAATCGGTACAGCCGTTCTAAAGTGATGCGTGTACATACATTCCTGGCAAATTATATTTTTTTAAATAAAAGATTACTTTTATGACTAATATGGCTACCGTTCTTTAAAATAAACAGTTAAGATCTACACAAAAGTTGCATCAGAGAACAGAAAAACTTATCTTTCCATCTGAAAAAAATATACGTACAATTCTACTCCACACCGAGTCCAAGCACACAAAGCTCGAAAACAAAATACAATCTCGGAGAAGAGAGTGTACGCTTGTAAAATATGGATAATGTAATGTTAACGAGATCTGCCTTATGTAAAGATGCAATATTTTGCATTTAATAAGGACCGTACATAGAGGGCGCGCGTGGCCGACGGCGGGAGATCCATCGCGCGATACTACGGTCCTTCGATCCGTACTCACTATGAAATTATTGGAAAACTCGATTCGTGCTCGATGCATCTGCTCAACGCTGCTAATGTTGCCCGCAAACGACCCGAGAAAGCCGAGTAGGTTTTAAAGATAAAGCTGGCAGATAGGGAAAAGACTTTAAACTTTCCCGGTCGTACTGTTACCGGCTACGGATAACTTTTTAGTTCTGTTTATCGTTTCTGCGTTGTTTAGTCGTTGACCGATTTGATTATGTAGTTTTCGATTTCATTTTTTATTGATATTGTGGTTTGAATAACGTAGTAGTATCGGTTAATATTTTTTATATATTTTAGCGTTTTAATAACGCCTAAATATACTTAAGTAAAATTTTAAACACTGAAAAAAGACGACAACCTCAGGCAGGAATCGAACCACGCACCTTCTGCATTACGGGCGGCTGCCTAAAATGCAGCAATGTTAAGTAAAAAATATAAGCATCAAACACTGACAAATTTCGAAGGGTGAAAACCAGACCTCGGTAGCCAAGTGGTTAAGGCAGCCGCCCGGAATGCGGAAGGTGCGTGGTTCGATTCCCGCCTGAGGTTGTCGTAGTATAATCGGTTTTAAAGACAAACCTACAGACATGTCCAAAATTTTTCATGTCTCTTGCACTTTGTGAAGTTTATCTTAATTTATCTTAATTTTTCGTGATTTATTGACGTGATTTTATGCAGGGATACAATTGGAGGGTCTGATGTTCTCGTAGGCAACCGTTTATACCGGAAAAATATCATAATCCTTTAAAAACTCAGGACTGACCTAATAAAACAACCAGTTAACGCTAGTTAGTGTTACAATAACAAACTAGTGGTTAAGATTATTATTTTCGTCGTTTGCCACTGTTGCACGAACGGTTAATTAATACTTTTATACTTCGCAAACATGCACTAAGTTTAATTGACGCTGCTTCTCTCTGTCTTTACTATTAAAAACTAATCATCATCAGTTTTTAAGTTTAACTTATCAGCCTACATTTTGAAATAAACCGTTTTGAGACCGCAGACGCTTTGTCTCCTAGTCCGCATCGGCAGACAAGCAGATCAGCGGTCAACGACCCCGCCGAAATTCGACGCACCGTCAATATAAAGTATAGTACATGTACAACTCCATAAATTAATAAAAGTGTATTGAGGATCGGGACATAAGTGTGGGGGCCGCGGGGCGGGGCGGTCCGCGGCACCTGTCTGCGTCGGGGCAAGCCGCCTAACGATAACTCTCGATACCTCTGTATGTAATTAAAGTTTGAATTAGAGTTCGGTCGGTTCACGCCTAGCCGCTGTGATCGCGACCGATAATCGACACTTTAATGTGATTCATTGGGTTGTGTTTGTTTTGATGGCTCCGTTGAGACGTCTCCCAACTCTCTCCCTTATTTTTTTTGTTTTATATTGTTTCACTCTCACGGTTAATTTTACCGGATCTGTGGTCTAGTGGCTATGCCACCGGTTTCAGACCCAGAGGACCCGGGTTCGATTCCCAGCGGGGGGTACATCTTTTGTGTGCTCGGATTGGTTGGTGGTAGGGCTGTTAAGGCCGCCTGGCTAGCTACCACCATCTTATCTTAGTCTGTCGTCATAACAACGATGTTTATAGCATTGTTGTTGTTGTTGTGTAGGATACCGGGTGAAGAGCGCTTCCACCTTCGGCCTTATCGTCTTACTTACTGACCATCAGGTGAGATGAAGGCCAAGCGCTTACCCGTTGTAGAACAAAAAAAAGGATAGTTCTCCTAATACAGTAGTGTCGAAAATATAAAGCTACAAATTAGTGACATACATACATACACAGATTTACGACTATTGTCTACAGAGACTAGCAATGAGAACCACAAAAGCTGTCCACTGCCAGAGTCCACCACGTTTCACCAAATAATAAAAACTGCAAATGTTTTGAAAGTTAAAGGACTGCACATACATTCATTAGCTCTATGCTAATGAATGTATGAGCTCGTCCTCGAGTCCTCGTCTTTAGTCCGTTAGTCGCCTTTTACGGCACCGGTTGATAGTATTCTATTGATGAGCCGCCATCACACATCTCCACACACTCTTGGTGAGGGAGAGTCCCTTACTTTTTTTGGTTTTATTTATTTCCATTATGACTATGGTAGAGGACTGCTTTTGCCGTCCTCATTGCCTAGTCTCTGACTAACCCTTCGGTGATGGAAGTCGTGATTAAGTACCTGTATGAAAATAAATAGCGCATGTTAGACTTAGCAAATGTCGTATTCACCTGTAATCAAAGTGCAAATTAAAAAAAAATCTACTGTTATATGTATTCGTATGTAATAATTATGATTTTTAATTGTAATCTGTTGCTGTAATGAATAAATAAATTGCGATAGTCGTCCGCCATCTCCCTCTTGTTATAAATCGTCGTCTTTAACCGACTTCCACTAACATATTCTGTCATCATGATCATCCCAGCCCTTAATAATCTCCTGTGGACATAGGCCTCTCCCGTGGGAGGATTTCGCCATAACCTTCACGCTTGGTAAGTTGGCGGGTTGGATCGTAGTGACGGAAAATGCTGCTGCCTATTTAATGGTCTACTAAGATTTAAGATGGACTACCTGAAACATATCAAGTCTACTTTAATTACGATATCCTTATTTCGACGTATAGACAACCTCTTTGGTCGAGTGTACCGCCGCACCGGTTTGTACATCGGTTTTCATGGTGTCGCCATCTCCGAGGTCCCGGGTTCGATCCCCGGTCGGGTAAATTTAGAAATTATTGTTTTTCTAAATTGTCTCGGGTCTGGGTGTTTTCTATGTATAATAAGTATTTTAAGTATGTTATTCTGTTGTCTAGTAACCATTTAACGAGTTTCTACAAAGCTTTTTTGGGCTAGATATTGGGTTCAAAGAATTTATTCTCATAAAAACAAAAATGTTTACATAAAATGAGAATACAAAGTTTGCATAATATATAATATAATATAAGTTTGCATAATATATAAAAATGAAAATGAAAATAAAAAACAAAAGTGTCAACTCAACTCAGCCTTCGATGACATACAAAAGCCAGACATTTTTCACATAGCGTGGGTCAAACCAAATGCGTTGCGTTGCAGCACAGCGCGTTGCAGCGCAGCGCGTTGCGTAGCGATGTCACACCGGCCGCGCGGCCAACGCAACGCTACGCGCTGTGCTGCAACGCTCTGCACTGCAAGAGAGAAATGGAAGATAGTGTGAGCATTTCTGAGTATTCTGACGAAGGATGGTTGGGTAGTAGCTCATCTGATGAAGAACTGCTGCTACTCACGATCTATCAGGTCGGAAGAAATAAAAGAATATGGGTGCATGACATAAATAAAAAAATGTTTCATACTTTAATCTGTGAAAAATAAGAATCTGTAAAAAAAACCATTTTACAACGTTGTGTGTGACTTACCATCAATATTCAGCTGCTTTCCAATATTTTGCCATAATAAAGTTTTACATTGCGTATTTTTGTAGTTCTTGTCTTTCGGCACATATAAACTCTTGTGTCTCCGAAATAATTCTATTAATTTTTCCTTAACTCCCGCATCCATTTCTGTATTTAAATACAAACCACCGTTTTCCTGCTGCACAGTGCTGCACGTCTACGCGCGTAGTCGACCGCGGTGTGACGTCCACTAAAGAAAGCCATATAATACAACGTCATCATGGCACGTAGTGCGCGCGACGTTGCCAAAGGTTGCGTCGCAATCCTTTATATCATTTGGTAAGTTATTATACAGCTGTACTCCCTCAAAAAGTATAGTTTTTTTTCCATAATTAGTGGGCGCACAAGTTATTTTAAGTTTGTTTTCGTTTCTAAGATTGTGTTTATTTACCTTTTTATGAAGTGTTATATTAGACTGGATGGAATTAGATGTTATATTCTTAATTAGTATACAAGTGTAGTACGTATATAGTTGCTTGAGATTAAGGATTTTAGTAGTTTCGTATAACTGCTTTGTTAAAGTTCGATAATTGTAACGGTATAACACCTTGATCATTTTGTTCTGTAGTCTTTGTAACCGATTTAGATGAGCTGCAGCGGCTGATCCCCATATTTCAATAAGATATTCGAGGTGTGATTTTACTAATGAGTTGTAAATTATATGGCGCACCTTGGTAGGAATGCAATTCGCTATTTTATATAATGCGCCCAGTAATGAAGTTAATTTTGTTTTCATGTGCTCAATGTGACATTTCCAAGTTAATCGGTCGTCTATCCACAGCCCGAGATATTTTTCTCGGTTGGATTGTTGTATTACTTCGCCATTTATGGTAAGAGGTGTAAAATTGGGTATGTGTTTGTTCTTAGGACTAAATATCATATAGGATGTTTTAGATGCATTTATTGTTAGCTAATTACATTTCAACCATTCATTGAGCTTGAGATCTTTTTGAGCAGTTATTACAATGTCATTCATTGATTTTCCAAAATAAAATAAACATGTGTCGTCTGCTTATAAAGTTACATGGCCTTCCAATCCTATATTAGTTATATTATTTGTATAAATTAAAAAAAGTAATGGTCCGATTATTGAACCCTGCGGAATGCCGTAGGTCACGTGACGTGGGCTACTAGTGTAATTACCAAATCTTACTATTTGCTGCCTATTTTCTAAATTTGATGTGAACATGTTGAGTGCTGTCCCCGTAATACCTATGTTTTTTAGTTTTAGTAATAGTTTCTTATGATTGACGGTAATAATTGGTGTGATTATTATTATTATTTATTGAGGGCTAACTTCAGCTCTGCCATATATTATATTAATATATTCTGCGACACCACTAAACACGAATACCATGCGTACCAAGCTGTAGCTATTTATTCTCACAATGGCAAATGTATAAATTCAAAAACGCTCGCAAAAATTCGAATTAACAAATTAAACGCAGCCATTGTTTCGGCGCGCGATGACCGCGGTGTCCGAAAATATGAGAGGACCATCGCACACAATAAGCCCGCTCATAAATAAATAAATAGGGTCCATTTTAATAACAAGTTTCCGACTAAGTAATGGCCCCCAGAAGGCAACGGTACAGTATTTGGGGCTGTTGCGTCGCTTTTTTTACAACTTTTACACACATTTCTTAGCGTTTTATAATATTATTTAAAAATGTTTGAACACTATAATTTGGTGCATCGGAGTTACGTTTGGTAGTTTTGTTTTTTTTTTATCATAATGCGACTGGGACCTCATCGGTATTTTTAAGAAACGATATTTACATATTCGATGTTCACATTTTTTTGGGGCATATTTTTAATCACAGATTATTACTTGTCCATAAATACTTACATCTATCAATAATTATCATCGACAACAATTTGTAGGGACATCGGGACATTTGTCCCAATATTGAGTTTGAGGCACGAGGCTTCCTACACAGGAAGTAGGAGGAGGATTAAGAGAGTATACGCATTTCGCTTTCCCATACAAATTTCCGAGTCCTTCTCTCTCTTTCATATGTATACTTAATTAGTAGCTAGCTGCGAATCGCTCATTTGATTATTTTAAATAATCATTTGTCGTTCACATCAGCCTAAAAGCAATTTTATTTAAATTCCGTAAAAAGTTTACACCTCCGATTTTCGAGTTTATATGATCTCTCCATCCGACTGGCTTTCTGGAAGAAATCGCTTCATAGCGATAAGACCGCCAAATTGTGACTATGTATTTTACCTATTTTCTTGTTTTGTATGTATTTGTATATGTAAACTGTTGCAATAAAAGAGTTATCTAATCTAATCTAATCTAATCTAAAAGCGACCCACTGCTGGGCACAGGGCTTCCTACATGAACAACAGTACATGGGATGATCTGTGATGTAACATTATGCTAGTGACATAAAAATTGCAATGTGTTACATACATGATCGGATCAGTATTACTAAAAATCACATGTAGTAAAAAGTACACCACACACATTCGAGAAATAAATTCACAATTTGTATCCACCCCACAACCTGCAATACATCACCTTAAAAAAACTATCTACACTTACACAAAATGTATTCATTATACGAGAAATTTAACGAGCACTGCCCACCTAAAATGGCTCATTTCAGATACAGTTGTCACACTCGCAATAATACATGAAATCAATATCATTCACCAACACCAATAAAATTACAATGGCCAATATCGATTTTCATATGAGCCTATTAAAATGCGGTGTGGGTATATCTCGATAATTCTAACACATAGCGACGCACGTTTGCGTTGATAAATCTCGCTAAAAAGTCGGAATGCTTGTGCGCACCGTTGCGGCGGGCGACGTGACGAGTATGACACGGCTGGTGTCGATTCTCGCTCCACATAAGAAGCCGTTGATTGCATTCCAGCAGGAACAATTGGTTGTCTGCAGTGTTCTTGTGAAGCGTGAGGTCCGCACACCTTCTGTCATATAAGGTGGGCGCGGTATTCTCTTTATGTAAAAATGTACGTATCAGCTATTGCATCTGTACGATTTAAAAGCGGCCAGCGAATCGCCCCGCTCCTATATGCGGTTGGGAATTTTGATTGCAACACATTCTTAATCGGGAAAGGTATACAGAGTTGTTTTCGTACCACCAAACATGGGTTAAACAAACTATATGTAGTAATGGAAAAACTTTATTGCATTGTGCTTACGAGTATATCAATTAACAAGGCTTCGTTGAAATAGATTACACATTTATTTAAATGGTTTTTTTGCTTACTTGCTCGGTAATCGATCGTAGTGAGAATCACTTTCAATATTATGGATGTTACCCTTCAGTACTATCTCTATATTCTGAAATTTCACTGACCATCTCATCATATATCTCATACATATTTATAAAATAATCATTCAACTAACAGTTACTGAAAAACTTTGTACAGTACCTATGACTGTTTTGTTTTTCATAAGTGTGTTAAATAATATTGACTATGACATTAGTACGACTATAATCAACCACTACGTTGATTATTCCACAAATGTGAAAATTGATTTTTATCAAGTAAATGCTACCTACATATTCCTCTGCAAAAACAGAGATAAACCTTGACTACACTTTTATAGAGACGTCGCCAAATGAATTTGCCCTTTCAACATCTCAACTGAGACGCGAGACAACCGTCCATATTTTACGAGAACAAAACCGCCGCCTTGCCGGTACCTACGTACGTACGCAAATTGGTCTTGTTGCAATTTCACTAGCGTGCCATCACCGGCAAGCCCCAGCTCAAAGGCATACCGGGTGCACGTAGCGTCTTCATCCCGCCTTTGGTCCGCCGCGATCTAGATGAGGCGGCGATGGTATCTCTGTGGCGACAATTGCGACGCGGCGCCGAAGCCACCGCGGCAACTATTCAGCGCGGCATCCGCTTGGATGACCTCTCGCCGCCATACCGCGTATGCTTAGTGCAACTTTATGAAACTTCGATTACGTTAACGAAAATGAATATATTGTGTGACACAATTTTATTTTAGACAAAATTGCTTATTAACAGAATACTTGGTTGCCGTAAAAGACGACTAACGGACCAAGGATTGCACATACGTCCAACAGCATAGAGCAGCGATGGGCTCGCCACCTCTGACAATTGCGACGCGGCGCCGAACCCATCACGGCAGCTATTCTGCGCGGCATCCGCTTGGATGACCTCTCCTTACCGCCAAAGTTTATTTATGCTTAGTGCGAATTTTGTTCACTTTGATTACGTTAAATTGTTTAATAGTTTGTGGACCAAAGACCAAAGGTCATGGGTTCGAATCCCATTCAAGCTTCCTGAGACTGGTTGATTTTTTTCTAGTAAAGCATTTTATCCAACATTTTTTAGTTAGCTCGTATGTCACCGGCTTAATTGAACTCGCACTAACCCTGATCATTAAACATTCATTTTATTATTACTCATTATCATTATATATAAGGTACTACCGGGTGACAAGGCTCACAGTTTTCCAAGGCCCAAGCGCAGAAAACTATGTTTATTACATTTGATCCGTGCCATCTTCGTAGCATGCATGAAACACATCAATATGAACGCCGAAACGCAGGAGTGGACAGCGAGCGGCCACCATATTGTACTGACACCCGGTAGTTCGCCAACATCGGTCGCGGCCGCTCATATTACCAATTTTGGCTCCTAAAAAACGTCAGTTTTTACTTGTTTATACTACGATTTGTTAGTAGATTTATATTTATTGTGTTTATTTGATCATTACTCTTTTGATATTTACATAAACATGTGCGATTTTATAGCTTTTTATTTTGTAAATATTCAATTTGTGTTGTAAAGCCCACAACGGTTAGGAAGGCCCATCAAAGTAGTTGCTTGGGCCTTAATAGGAATATAAACAATAATTACTTAATTTAAGCATAAATAACAATAATTTATAAGTAAAATCTAATGTTAATACAATAAACACTTAAAAATTCGATACCTCGGCTGTTTTATTACACAGTGGAAAAGTATTTTTTTTTTAACAAAATATTGATCATTTTAGTATCCGATTGCTTTTATCGAAGTTTATGAATGTTACAATTTTGATGTGTATATATTGTTATGGTCTTTAATGCTTACTTTTGCTCCAAAAGACTTAAAAACGCCTCGGGCCTTATTGGACATACCATTTTTAGTAAAGCCCAAAATAAGGTTTTTAAAAAATGTTTAAAAACCTAACTAATTATCGTTGTAGCTTCAATAACTACTTTTATTTGGATTTTGAAATAATCATAGCATTCATTGTAAACACTCTTTTTCTTCTAAATGATAAAATATATGATATATATAAAATATATAAAAAATATATATTTTATTTAAATTTGTAAAAAAGTGGGCCTTGTCATCCGGTAGTACCTTACTTTAAGAACACGTTACTATATAATTACTCTTACTTGACTCTGGCAAACCGCACTTAGACATTTTTTAAGGAAAAAGAGCACAGCAGGACAGTACAGGACAGGATAATACCCATAGACTTCACCTTCTTTAATCTTTATACTCTTTTTTGTTATATAAAGATGTCCTAAAAATTAACGCTAAGCCAAAACAGGTAACAGTCTGCTGGTCCGCAATCCAGGCAGCTGCGTTGACCACTCCGCCACCCACTCACCTGAGGTAGAATTTTTTTCAACGTTCGCTATCTCTGATTTCATTTAAGCGTTTTTTTTTTTAATCTAAAAAATTCTCGACGTGCTGCTTATGTAAAAAAATATTTATAAATATTTTGGTATATTTTTTTTAAAATAGAACAGAACTTCTAACTAACAGAACAGAACTAACGTAAGAGTTCAATGATCTTTATATCAATTTCTTTATACATTATTTTTGCTGTTAAGATAGGCAACAACAACTCATGTCACTGAAATGCCTTATTCGACGAAACGCCTATACCATTGGAGGTTTCGAATGAAGATCCCGAGATGGACGTGTGAAGACGTGATAGCATCCGAGCGGGTACGTGCCGAGCCGGGCATGCCGACAAAGCCAACCGCCACATCTCAATAAAAACGTATGTAACAAGCTAATTGGAGTTCGTTCGTGTACATAATCCATACATAAAATTTATATTTAATATTTTATATACTACTCTGTCAAGAAAGTACCGGGAAAAGATCAATAATACAGAAAATGTTAGTTATTCATTCAAATTTATTTTATCGCCTTCAAAGTATGCTCCTTCAGAAACGATACACTTACGCCAACGAATAATCCAATCATCAAAACATTTTTTAAACGCTCTTTCCGGAATTGAGTTCAGTTCTCGCCGCGAATTCTCCTTTAAATGTCTTCTACCGAATGAAAACGGGTGCCACAAAGTGGTAATTTAAAAAAAAAAAGAAGTCGGCTGGAGCTATATCTGGTGAATAAGGTGGTTGCTCGATGGTATTTGTTGTGTTTTGGTAAAAAATTCGTTCACAATGATGGCCTTGTGCGAAGGCGCATTATCGTGGTGCAAAATCCAAGAATTTTCTTTCCACAAATTTGGCGTTTTTCGTCGAATTTGCTCTCTAAATAACAGATGCAACTCAAACTCCGCGCCAAAATGAATAACAATTGTGCCAATCTAACAACAAAAAAAACTAAAAAATTAATTTGGACTAAACTAATCGTCCGTTCCCGAAACTTTTTTGACAGAATGTATATACATTACTCCCGTTTCCTTCAGGAGGGATGGATAGAGACCACAGCTGTTCCATTTGCTATAATCCTGACATACATACATACTCTCACGACTATTATCCCCAAAGAGTTAGTAAGAGACCAGGCAATGAGGTCTGCAGAAGCAGTCCACTGCCAAAGTCTACACGGCTCTTGTGTACTTAATCCTTACATTCCTGCTACACGCCCGTTTCCCGAAGGGCCATCCGTTGGAGTTGGCGCTGAGTATAAAGTAATCTATGTTATAAATAAATCCTTTTTTTCATTCAATCACATTCCAGCTACCCTATCGGCTAAAAAATATGAATATGAACATGGGCTTCATTTGACATTTGAAGCCTATAATATGCCCATATAAGGACAAAATATGGGCTTCAAATGTCAAATCAAGCCCATGTCCATATCCATATTTTTAAGCCGAAAGACCCGCAGGTCGGGCAAAGTGTCTTTCGGGTTTTTCATTGAATAGCCCGGGTTTGTATCCCACGTATGTAAAGCCTTCCACTTGCTACGATCTTGACAAACATCATTTGCCTTAATCCTTATAGTCTTAAAAATTAGATAAAGATAGAGTCTATAAACCATGTATGTACCCACAGCTGGGCGAAGACCTCTACCATTGACATCACACACGTAATAGTCACATTATTATTAAGCTTGAAAAACGTGGGTTGGAGTTCACAAACCCGGGCAATTCAATTAAAAACCTGAAAGACAGTTCTGCGGGTCTATGGGCTTCATTTTACATTTGAAGCTCATAATATGCCCTTAAAAGGACAAATATGGGCTTCAAATGTCAAATGAAGCCCATGTCCATATTCATATTTTTTAGTCGATAGGGTAGCTGGAATATGATTTACCTAAATAAAAAAAAGGATTTATTCTTAACATATAGCTTACTTTATACTCAGCGCCAACGTGATATTCTCATTGATAATCATAATTTAATTAGTAAGTATACATTTTATGTTTTTATCTTTGTCTACATAAGAACAACATTACAATGTTTGTAGTGCCTCCACAGGGTTCTCTTCTGATATTATTATATAACAACAACAGTAATTCTAGTTAACATTATGAATGCAAAATTGATGATGTGTGATTTTACGCAAAGCTATGTTAGTATTTGTATGGTACTTATTTATGTAGTTGGGCCGGTGCAAGACAAACCGAATAACACGAAGCCGCAGGAAAAACCGCGAGCGGAAGCTAGATTGTGCTTTACTTGAATTTGCCTCTTCCGTAACGAATCACAACTTGGTATGACATATTGCGATGGAATGTTTTTGTACATACGTACATTACCACAAGTATTTGTATACTAGTAGGTAATATTAACTTTGTCCATTAACCGTGTCACGTAGCGGTGAAAGAATACTACCACCCCCTCTCTTCCTTGGGTGTCGTAAAAAGCGACTAACGGACTAAACACTGCACATACAGACATATAGAGCGGCGATGAACTCATCTATAACGTTGTACTAAGAGTAAATGAAATAAAAGAAGTATGCCAGGATCGTAGTAAATTTTCGCGGGGCGTGGTTATGCGGTACCGCGGCGCCGCGTCGCGCTTTTGAAGGAAGGTGTCGGTTCTTTTACCAGATCGGGCCCGTATGTCCTTACTCACCCGTTTCCCTTACGGGGGGGCGGGTGGGGACATATGGGTGCCAGCCCTGGACAGTGCATGGGGTGTCTCACGCTCCTCTCGAGGCCTCATGCCAGTGCAGAGAAGCATTTTCTCCGACTAAAACAAAGAAAAGGATCGTAGTAAATTGATAAAAAGTATCTGTTTATATCTACATCTTAGTTTTTTTTCTTAACACGTTCGACGCGGCATCGATTTTTCTATTCTTTCCATTCCTGCGGCACCAGGTGTTTTACAGGTGTTTTACACCTGGTCATAAAACTTTTATTGTGGCGGTACCAGGCTTATTCGACCCTGTAACGTTTAAGAAACTTAAATCCTTTTTTTGGCTTCATGTTCAAATACATATAATTTTTTTGCTTTGAATATTAACAACAATAATGTATTGATTGACATGAACCTGAAGGCGTTCGTCAACAGCTTGTTCTGTTTAAAATTTATAGCTATCATAAAATACAAGGTCTTATGCACCCTGTACCGCACTGAGTAAGAGAAGTTTTGAGCATATTTTAGGGATGAGAAATAAAAATATCGATAGTTTTAATTAGATTTTTTTAATGAAGAAGAAAACTAGAAAGAATTAGAAAAACTTAATTAATTAATGGTTTTCATTAAAACAGTGTAAGCAGAAGACTTTTTCATAAGCCACACACTGAGTAATAATTTTTTTCACTATCCTGTCAGCTTGGCGGCTCGTCAATAAGATTCGGAGTTTTGCATAACATCCGACACAATTCCTTTTCGTTCCTAAGTGATGTTTGTCTGGTTTTAGTGCGGGTTCTGAAAAGATAAATTTATTATGAACGAGTTTGCTTGTGTGGTGTATGTGATGTCTATGTGTGTGTCTTTGTGTATCTTATTTGTATATGGTTAGTACAGAACCCTCGATGCGCGAGTCCGACTCGCACTTGACCGTTTTTTTGTGTACGTTTGACTGCAGACTAAATGTTACTTTTTTGTAATAAAATAGAGAACAAAAACCCACCTACCTAAAGGAAACGTAATTAGGTAAGTAAAATAAATAGTATTGATGACTCACCTGTCTTTGACACACAATCTATAATTCGATTGCATAGTGACATCACTCTCTTCACGAACGTCGTAATTTAAAATTATTCTTTTACGGCACCTTTTCGTTTGTCTTGACGCCATGTCGATACGCGCGTTCTTCTTGAATGCGGTCCAACACTGGCCGCGCGCAGCTAGCGCAGGGTGCGGTACAAGGTGCGCAGGGTACCAGGCGCATTCCACCTGGTTTCGCATTGTAATGATATTTTCTTTCTTCCGTGCGGTACCAGGTCTAAAACATCTGGTACTAAGGTAGGTACACCACTGGACTCCATTTTAATAACACATCTTGACGACCTCCTTGGTCGAGTGGTTTGTACACCGGTTTTCATGGTGTCGCCATCTCTGAGGTCCCGGGTTCGATCCCCGGTCGGGTCAATTTAGAAATTATTGTTTTTCTAAATTGTCTCGGGTCTGGGTGTTTTCTGTGTATAATAAGTATGTATTTAAGTATTTTAAGTATGTTTATCCGTTGTCTAGTAACCATTTATCCAGTTTCATAACGAAGCTTCTCTTAATTGGGCTAGATAATTGGTGTGAGTGTAGGAAAATTTATATACACACTTAAGTAATAATAAAATACAAGATAGAATCATCGCGACCAAAACGAATCAATGCATGTGAAAATATAGGATTCTTTTTACAAAGACGCGGGTAGAAAAGAGACTTAGATACGTGCGTGTCAAATATTGGGGACGCCATTGCTGCAACGCGAGATTGCTGCGCGTGCGCTGGGTGCCGGGCAGCACGCAAGTTGCGCTGGAAAGCCACTTAAAATTTGCGCGCTTATACTTTAACTAACCATAATATACATATAAATATCCATATAAATTTTATTTTCCCTTGGCTTGCGTTAGAATATTGCGAAGAGGCCGACTGTGTAGCGTTTCGCATTACTGTGTCCCTTTCTTCGATCATCTCTGTCCCGGTTCGCAATTTTCCCAGTGCAATCGTGTGGCATAGAAACACAGGAATTTAGGCTTTCCACCACGCCTTTAATTCTGCTATTTTAAAACTTCCACTATTATGATTCAGTATCCTGATTTGGAAATTGTTAAACCTATATACCGACTGTTACACGGGCAAAGAGGCTTTCATCATATTGTATTCGGCGCAATTTGAGGTGTTTGGCATATTCACCACGATTGCCAAAAGCTGCTTGGTTATCGCGAACCCTGGACTGTGCAACCAGAACTCCGGAACACACTTTGCCCGCCCAGGGCAAATATATGGTATGCTAGTTTAATTTGTCAGGAAACAAAAACAGTTCTCAACCTTGGCAATTTTGAAAGTTGTTGTTAGTTGCTGTTAAACAGCACTTCTTCGGCTTATCAATCGGAATGTTAATTTGAAGTCAGAGTTGGCTTTCACGTCGACGGCCGGCCGCATGACACGATATTGCATTTACCATCAAGCTCCAACGCTTTTGTTATCACATGGTAAATTGTTACATTATTGATTTTAAACAAAAAGGCAGCTTAATAACATAACCTGTCAGCTGCCGTTTAACCAGACACGATGTAAATTAAATTGTTAGTAATCGATTAAAGTTTTCTCACAGAAAATAGGTTAAGAGACTTCTAATTTACGCATACATTAAATATTCAAATGAAACACTTTTTATTTTTTTCCTGGTCACAGGCTGCGGTATTAGTCGTCTCAAAATATTGTCATCAACAGAGGCTAAGGTATCTCAAAACATTCATTATTCAACAGACTCTAATTTCTGTGGTCGGTTTCTACGGTCAGTAACAAGAAGATGCGTTCTGTGAAGACGCGGGCAGGCAAATGCCCTCACGCGCGCGATATCTGATAGCGCGACGCCGCGCGCCGCGGGAATTTTGCGCGCGACGCGACGCACGCGAGCCTCTTTTGACCAGCCTGCTTGGTTGCTACGAGCATGTGTATTTTTTATTATTATTTAGGCAGAACCATGGCGATGGATGCTAGTCTATGAGCCGAAATCTAAATATTTTCTTTGCAGGTAGATGATAAATAATATGTGTAATATATATATATATATATATAATAGTAGTAATATGAACGTTTAATGGTAAAATAAAACCTCAATTATTGAGGTAATATTTAAAAGGGGTTTGTGGCTCAACCCCCCCGAATTTTAGTAAAAAATGTGGAACTTTACTGAAATTCACATGGACTTTTAAAAAATGATGGTGCACTGTTTTGTTTTATTTGCCATTCACGTTTACGAACACTTCACAACTAATAATCCACAATTATTTCACATTAATATTCTTTATAGCACCAATTTAAGAAAATAAGACCTAAGCAGTCATGACGCTTCACTTTCCCGCTATGAAGAACACCCGAGCATGTGTACAGGGGCCCAAGTCTGCTAATTTACGAATGGCATAATTGAATCGTAATTGTATCGAAATTGTATCGCATTGTAATTGTTTAACACATTTGGTATTCTTATATGAGTAAGAGAATACCAAATGTGTCAAACAATTACAATACGATCCAATTGCGATTCAATTATGCCATTCGTAAATTAGCAGACTTGGGCCCCAGGTTGGCAACAGAACAGGCCACATGTAAAAAAAGAAATGTAAAACCATTTGAATTTTGCTTTTCAGTGGTCGTCTTTTGTTTTCTGTTCGAATTACAGCCACAGTCGTTGTTAGCGAGAGTCGTGCTGACAAAACAAATATAATATTTAAATCGCGATCGTTAGATTAAAGTTACCTTTTTTGTTTTTATTTATAATAATTAAATCACAGTGAGTTCACCATGAGTTCGCATGTCGACAACAAAAAGTATGTTTTATTAAACTCTCTATAGTATAGTAAAGTTAAACATTAGAAATAAGTATTTTAATAAACCTCGCAACCGACACAAGTAAAACTACACAGTCTACCTAGCTGCTACGCCTGCCTAGATACCAGGAAAAAATAGATTACAAGAGAGGTACAACTATTGAAATACTTTTTTTACATAACAATTTACCTAAAGAAGAATGGGCGTTTTTGTATGAAACCCGTCCAACCCCTTGTAAGTTCCCACATGGTAAGTTTCGAAATAAATAGTGTATTTTGTTGTAAGGACAGCAAATATGAATAAGCGAATGAATTAATGAAAAAAAAGGGAAAAAAAAAAGGAAAATTGAAAAAAAAATTAAAAATGAGGGTGTTTAAATTCAAGAAAAAATCTTGACTTTAATTTTATATTATCGTTATTAATGTTTGTGTTATTATGTTACAATAACAGTATTTTTTATCTATCTATCTATCTATCTATAATCATTTATTATTTAAATTTTCTTCTTCTCAATAACTTTTTTCTCTAATAGGTACCTGGCAAATTTGCTGACAATAAAATAGTTCACTTATCAAGTACTTTTATTTGATGCATAGATGTAAGTGTTACAAGGGGGGGACGTTTTGCCCATTCTTGATTAAACTTTTTACACCGATCAGAAAATGCAAATAAACAAATTATCTACCTACATGCCCAAAGTGTCAAAACTATGCGCATGAGTAATCTTTTTGACAGCGCTGTTTTAAATCTTGGTCATATCACATTTACGTTTTATTTATATCTTTGAGGGTGTCGCAAATGCTTCTACATGATCTGATGTGAATTGGAAATGGATGTACTCCGTTGGTAATGTTCTACTTCGAGTTTTTTTATAACTTTAATATTATAAGTACCTTTTTTGAATTGAATGTAATGATAATTATATAGCAAATAAATGAAAATAGTCAGTATTCCTTTTATGTAAGTACCCTTTTATTTGGTATTTTGTAAGTTTTTATAAGTATGTATATATAAGGCATACTTATTATATCTTTTTTTCCAATATTTACCTTAACAAAAAACATAATACATAACATAACATAAGTTGTCATAATATACATTCATCATCATCATCATCATCATCAGCCAGAAGACGTCCACTGCTGGACAAAGGCCTCCCCCAAGGATCTCCACCACGACCGGTCCTGTGCTGCTTGCATCCAGCAGCTACCCGCGCCCTTCACCAGATCGTCGGACCACCTTGTTGGAGGCCTGCCCACACTGCGTCTTCCGGTGCGCGGTCGCCACTCGAGAACCATTTTGCCCCAACGGCCATCGGTTCTACGGGCGATGTGCCCTGCCCATTGCCACTTGAGCTTGGCGACTCTTTGGGCTATGTCGGTTACTTTAGTTCGTCTACGAATCTCCTCATTTCTGATTCGATCACGTAGAGAAACCCCGAGCATAGCCCTCTCCATTGCTTTTTGCGTTATACATTCACAATTATTTAACAAAATAAAACTTTAAGTATACAGGATGGAAAAAAAGACCCGTGGTTGGAGGAAAAGTACCCTTAATATTGATGATGGCAAATTTTACTGAAAGAAAACATTCCTTTATTTTCAAAGTTAATTAAAACTGCATTTAAAGATTTTTGATAAATCACCTGCTTGAGCCAGGAAACGAACCGGTGGAATGTGAAAAAAACATCCTGTATTTCATGATACCAACCGAAAGAGTCATTAAGTAGTAAGGATCAGTTTCTTTTAAACAACATGTATCTTAAATTAAAGAAAGACCAAGAATACGTGTGTGCATACGTGAAAATGGGTCTCATTTTGAGCAATTCTTAAGAGACCTATTACATCTCGAATGTGATTTTTGCGTAAAATGCCCATTTTCAATATTTGTAGTAATTTTGCAGTTGTATTTATCGTTTTTATCGAAATAGGATAATAAATTTGTGCTTAATATTACAAATCTCCATTCTGTGAGCATAAGTTGAATTCGGACGGCCGGCGCATCGCATTTTGTAGTAATTTTGCAGTTGTATTTGTCGTTTTATTGAAATAGAATAATAAATTCATTATAAAATCTTTATTCTTCATAAAGTAACAATTACTCTGGTATAAATTTTGCTCAATAATATTATCGTAGATAGGAGATATTCACAGTTAACTTATAGCGATTTTCGAAGTTTTTTGGTTTAGAATAAGATTTTTTTCAATAAGTCATAATTGTTAATGTAATTTTGTTTCTGAGATCCATAACGCCAAAGTTGGCCATTTTACGCAAAAATCACAGTCGAGATGTAATAGGCCTCTTAAGTTAAGTGAACTATTTTTTTTAGATAGTAAGTCTTCGTAAGCTTTACAATAAAAACATTACTGTTCTTGGTCTTTCTTTAATTTAAGATACTTTGTTGTTTAAAAGAATTTGATCCTTAAGAATGACTCTTTCGGTTGGTATCATAAAATACATGATGTTCTTTTTCACGTTTCACCGGTTCGATTCCCGGCTTAAGCTGGTGATTTTTCAAAAATCTTTAAATGTACTTTTAATTATTTTTAAAAGAATGTTTCTTTTCAGTAAAATTTTCCATCATGAATATTAAGGGTACTTTCCTCCAACCACGGTCTTGTTTTCCCATCCTGTGTATATGAAGTACAAGTTACGATTAGGTTATACTATGAAGAAGAGGGCAAACACATTCACAAAAGATTTTTATGTCTTTTTCAGGAGGCCACACAGGAGCACAACCAATGTAGCAAGTGTGCAACAAAATAGAGTTAATGGTTGACGTTGACGCAATGCAATTCTTCTTAAAGTATAGAGTTATTTATACCCAAGGAGCTTATACCTTATAAGCTCATTGTTTATAACTAAGACTTTCTTACTCTTAGGTATAATACAAAATAAAAAATAAAATCAATTTTCTTTTCCAATTGTTAACAATTTGCTCGAATATCTAAAGTGTAAAGCTCCAAAGAGGCTATTTTATGTACTCCATTTAAAAAACTATGCACTGAAGTTGTGCGAAAGCCTTTATCATTATCATTTGATCGAAAGTCAATAACTAATCGATCTGTATGCGCGTCACATCCGATTCGCGCTATGAAACAATTTGTTCAAAATAGACCAGAACAGAGCGCGACGTGTTATTATGAGGAGTTGTGAAAAAGCGGCATGACACGGGGCCATTGAGATATTATCAATAAAGATTACACCGCGAAGCAAATTTTTGCGCACTTATTTGTGGTCTCAAAGTACACATTCGTTTGGATCACTCACTATCACTAAAGCATTTGCAGCCACAACTAAGTGCAAAAAAATTGCTTCGCTGTGTCGTCTCTAGTTTTAATACCTTAATGGTTATTATGAGGAGTTGTGAAAAAAGCGGCATGACATGGGGCGCGCATGCGCGACGGCCGCCGTGCGCGAGCATTCCCGCCTTTTTGCCTGTCACCGCTACGTATTTATTGCAAACTGGCAACACTGAAGCGCGTGCGTGGGCGTTCGCCCATCGACAAGTTTTCCGATCCAACTTTTAGGAGTGCACAAATGAATCGGTGGAAATCATTTGGACTTTACAGTAGATCGTCACCGACGTTTGGATACCAAGGATCTACTTGGGTTTATGAATTATTTCTTGTTACCCTTAGTAAGTAGGTATTTAAGTACATTTTAATACAAACAGATTACTTTTCTCCTCCTCACCAAGGTGTCTCTTTACGCCTCGTTTGAAGAACCCCATATAAGGAAGGAGGAAACCAATTGATATAACCACGAATTCTCGCACAAACTCGCATTTGACCCGATCATCTTTCTACCGACGCCTAACATTTGCTACTTCTACGTTCTTCGATAACCGAAACATATTAGCAATGATAATTCGCCAGCATCCTTAGAGCATTCACTTTAATGCTCTAAGCCAGCATCTAATTACTTATCTTCGTGCGCGGTCGTCGTGAAACGCGTCCGATGCTGCGATGTCGACCTCAGATGCCAGATTTGACAAGGAGCTCCGATATCGGACCTCTATTGTATCTGCTCCGGTTTTTTATGGATTAGTTTGATATCCGTTCGCGCCAGACGCGTTGGAGGTAGCTTCACTAAGGGGAAAATTTCATGCCTGGCGTACGTGATTGCTTTCGTTGAAAATTTAATGCCCTAGATAGCATTAGTAGGTACCACCAATGGCTACTTTTTAAAATATTATTGTTACTACTCTTTTTATTTTTACCGTTAAACAAAAAAAAACTTAACATTTCATTTCATTCGAGTTTGTAATCGTATCGAATCTAATAAACAGCAATGATTTTTATGGTAATTAAAATTATACCTAACAATTGTGAATGTTACATCCTACTAGTATTATAAACGCGAAAGTTTGTAAGTATGGATGGATATTTGTTACTGAATGGATTTGAATGAAATTCGGCATACGTATAGTTTATAACCTGGATTAACACATAGGATACTTTTTATCTCGATATTCCCACGGGAACGGGAACCACGCGGGTGAAACCGCGAGCGGCTGCTTGTACATACATAAATAATTATAATCACGACTATTATCCCCGAAGGGTTAGTCAGAGACCAAGCAACGAGGACCGCAAAAGCAGTCCTTTGTCATAGTCCACTTTTCACCAAATAGCGGCTGCACATGTACTCAGTGTGACTGGTAGGGTGAGCCCTACGCCGCTCTATGCTGTTGGATGTATGTGCTGTGCAGCCTTTAGTCCGTTAGTCGCCTTTTACGACACCCAAGGGAAGAGAGGGGGATTCTTTCACCGCTACGCGACACTGATAAATATGAATGAGATTTAAGGAATATTTGTTGAGTCTGTTGACTTTAAGGTTTGCTTTTTCCTCGATATATCTTCATGTAAACATAAAAATGTAAAGATCCACTACAACCAACAGAAACCTCAACCGAAAATCGAATCTCCACCAACCCAGCCCCAACACCACAACACCACCGCCGCATCAGAGACACACAAATATGAATAAATTTCATAAATATTTATCGGCACATATAATGCCACCGGCACGGCGTCTAGAGTCCAAAACGAAGGGCTGAACTAAGAACAACATTCTCCTGGGATAGCTGTTTTTGCGGCAGCCTTATCGTGGCCGTATCTCAAACGAAGCGCACCATTAGTGACGTATGTTTTTTGCGCTGGCGACAAACAGACAGACCGATATGACAACCGCTGGTGGCGGTGGCGTGGCGGAGCGTCACCGAATACTTTGAGTTGGAAAGGTCTAATAATATATTGGTATCATTTTAGACTACGCTGATGTAACTCGGCCTTTATATCCTGAAACGCAGACGCTATCACTTTTCCAACCGATTACACGGCTTTGGTTTGGTTGGTTCTTCAAGTGGGAGAGCCTGTGCCCAGTAGTGGAACGTTTATGTGGTGATGATGGTAATGATAACGAAAATAACGATGGAGTAAAATGCAACAGTGCAACCTTTCTTTTCAAGTTGTGTCAGTAGTCTTTATTAGTTAGAAAGAAGTCAGTCCTAAATAATATCTGAAACTCAACAGGTTTGGAAGGATCACAATTTTTTATTATAGAATATAGGTTATAGAACCAGTCATGACTCTGTTACCTACTAAAGAAAGAGAATTTCTCTCTACTTTCACGTTTTTACAAAACTGAGCAACCGGTGATTTATCATTCAGATGTACACGTACAAGGTCGGAGAGTGACATATCATGCTACAAAGTCGCAGTAGAAAACTAGTTATTTGCAAACTGAAGAGAAAATGTGACTCTTCTAAACATCACATCCAAGTATTCACGTAAAGTTCATCATTAGGTTTATGGCGACCTGCAACGCACTAACTTTATCTTTATATTACCTAATATTGATATGAGATGTTTTAATGTAATTACTCAACCTGAAATTAGTTTGTTCAGAATCGATACCACTAATAAAAAATATGAGTCAGATTTTATCAAAAAGCTTCTTAGCAATGATATCACGGTAGTATGCGATGAGGCAGATGTGGTTATAACTATATATGGTGATATAACTGAACAAATTCAATAACTATTACAACAATAAATACACGATATAAAAAAGTACTACTTTTTAATGTCATGGATATTATGGGTGTAGTAAGTTATTATATAATCTTAGATTCAAGAAGGAAACACAAGGGAAAAATCTGGAAAAATTTATAACCCTCTATGTACGATCATTTATAATAGGAAGCGTACAATAATAAAGTTTTAAAAGTACAACCATTCTCGTGCATACAATTTAGCTCATGCCAATAACATTGTGCAATGTTCTCAAATGTGAAGACCAAGACTGTTTAGCCTTCGCTATCATACGTTTGTAAGTTTGTACCAAAACGTTCCATCATGTAAAACAAGCGAAATTCGCATCGCCAAACCGCAGATAGCACGAAAACACCGCAAGAGGTCGCACACGGCACACCGCCACGCGAACCCGGCCTGTACCCGCCATTGTTATAAATCAACCGCTGCTCTATCCGTCGTCCAGCATTCAAGCAATGGGCATCCTGCTGTTTCGGAGCACAAATTTACGAGCGCCTCCGATCCGGCCCTGATGCCATACAACACGGGATGCCGATCGTTCCACTGCGGCCCGGCGTTATTTCAACAAAATATCGTGATTTATACAAAACTGAGACTGTTTGCTCTACAGTGCTGCGCAATATATAAATTATGAAAATGCTTAATGTGCGGAGTGCGGACACGGTGCGCGAAGGCTGAGTTACGGCTTCAGACTGCTACTGGACGCGTAGAGCTTCATAGTAGAACAAGAAATAAGTATAACACTGTCACACCACTTGTTTCTTCTAACACATTAAAAAAATACAGTATACCTAGAGACTGAACGCAATAAACTTTAACGATGATAGCTATGCCTATCTAAAATAGAAATAAAAATAATTAGGCATGTAATACTTGATTCGTTTTAAAATACTACCACCCCTTCTCTTTCCTTGGGTGTAGTGAAAGGCGACTAACGGACTAAAGACAGCACATACAGCCAACAGCATAGAGCGGCGATGGGTTCACCACCTGTCACGCTGAGTACATGTGCGGTCGCTATTTGGTGAAAAGTGGACTATGGCTAGGGAATGCAATCCCGATCTAGTGGGATCCCCAAAGATTTGATACTTTACTGTTGTATAGGAAACTTTGTCGCAAACATCGTGCGCTAGGTACCGAAAAATCGTACAAAAAAGGCACACAACATTACACGGGCGTACGAACGCAAGAATGTAAACAGCGAAATGCGCCACATCCCGAGGGCGCAGCGGCCGACGCGAATAAATATTCCTTTTATTCCAATTTGTCAGCTAAGCCACTCTCCGCGGCGACTTATCTCCGTATTCAGCGGAGAGCTCCCGCCAAAACAATACGGCAGTATCGTTAAAAACGTGCCTGCATACTGCATTTATCATCGTTGATTAAATACCATTGTTTTGTATCGGCAGACTCGGGGTCTCCGATCCTCTTGGTCTTTTTGCGCGGACCGTGTCTCGCATTGTACGAGCGGAGACAATAAGTCTGTTAAATTGGCCCCCTATACTCGTTATATTATGTGGCGGAGAGTCCGTATTTATGTGAGCGCGGGCGGAACGCGTGCTCGCAGCATACCCGCCTCCGTGTCATACATTCTCGGCCGCAACGAGGGAAATGTGTACCTTTCAGATACTCGGAGCAATTGGAGCCTCTTCAGATACTCGGCGTGCGTCCACGGACTAGATAGAATGTTTCAATTGTTTCGATCATTAGAGCTATCATTGAAAGGAATGTGTTGGCATTTCTCGGCTTCTCCGTGGCATAGCTGTGATAATTTTTACACATAGACCGTGCGTGTTGAACTTTCTTATGAATCTTTTGAAGAAATAAATGAATCTACTCAAAAATCTTTTGTTAATAACAAGTGTAAGTAAGAGAATAAGAGTTTACTACTAACTACGAGTATTATACAAGAAGTAGGGTTTCTTTCTTAATCCCAGCTTTAGAGGGTTGGCCTGAAGAGACAAATTAACTTTTCACGTCTTTTTTAAGAAAGTAATTGACATTATTATGATAACTCAGTTATTTGTTGGTCGTGTAGACCGGTTGGTATGAAACTGTTTGTGCAAAAATTTAATACATAAATATCGTCTGTCTTCCACTCGGTACTTAAAATGTCACAGGTGTAGTGTGTGTGATCTTGTACCGAGCTTTGTATAAAACTAAAATTAGAATTTTGTAGAAATAAGTAGTTGCACTTAAGTAAATATATAATGAAGTATATCATTACATTTAAAATTAGCATTTCAAATGCGCAATAAACTAGACAAGAAACATAATAATGCGAACCACACCCACGCGCATGGTCGGCGTCACGTACGGCACCATCCAGGCTCAGATTTAGGATAGAACCACCAGTTCTTGTAAGTCGGTGCAGTTCCCAGAACGGCCGCCAGATGCCTCTACGTGACAACCGAGCCGGCGTCACTTCAATGGGACGTGTGTACGCGCAACTCCTCTAACCCCGCCACCTCTGCACACGGTACTGCACGTCGCCAAACGCTCGTGACAATATCATCCACGCGCACGACCTGGAAAAACCTGAAATACTAATACGAGAGATAACAGCATTCTTCCGGACATTCGAATCACAATGAGAGCCGCTCCCTAAGTCCGCCTTATCTTAACGACGTCAACCTCCGCGGACAAAACCCGTTTTGCATTATTGCGAAAACAAATGAGAAAATATGACATAATTTATGAGCAAACGTCCGTCGCTTCAATTCAATCGCTATGTGAATGGCCGGCATAGCAGTCCCAATTAGGAACCCGTGTGGTCTCTTTAGCCGTAATTTATTAATTTTAATAAATCAATTAAAAAATGTACATAATCTTAGCGGTTAAGATCATACCGTATTTAGTGGTCGCGGCAAAAAAGAGAATGCAATGCAGCAAGGATTAAAAATGTAGCTCGGACAAATACGTAGGTACGTGGCAGGAGAAAAACTGGAAGCGCTCAAGCGTCGTATTAACATGGTTAATTAATTTATTAATTAGCATCAATTAGTCGTAATACGGCGGGCGCGGCGAGCCGCCGATTCGGTCCGATAGTTTTTCCGGCGAAGGTTAGTTTTTAGACGGCGATTAGCATGCTGCCGACGTAATATTAAAAGCGAATTCTCGTAGTCGCCGACGGGTTTGTTATGAAAATGTAAATAGTAACGGGAGTTATGAAAAACTTACCGCTCCACAGAGGCACCGGCCACAATTTTGTTTTTTCTATCGCTCCGCTGTATGGACGAGTGAAAGTATTTAAAGTCGAATACAAATTCGAGGTATTCGCAATGGATGATGGCCGGGCCCGAGTGGACTGGACATTGACAAATACTCGGCTGTCAATGGCTCGGCTCGGAAGAAATTCGAGAACGGAGGGTTCATTAATAACCGGAATGAATTGTGCGCGATGCTGTGATATGCTACCTGTGTTCATGATTAGCTGCCGTCAATTCAAGAATGGTGTGTGCGGCACACCTTTGTGTAGGTATATCATTGTAATTACACGAATGCATAGGTAGGTAGCTACTAGAAAAAACAGGTCTGAAATAGAAACCGTGCCCAAAAAACAATAAAATCAGTTACAGTTGGTTGTAGTTACGACACTATTATGGAAAACAATATTATTTAAGAAATAGACGGACTTTGCACTAACATATCAATATTATTCAAATACAACTTAGATATATAGTTTTAGCAGGGAGGGAGGATCTGCTTTGATAGACTTTCATCCTAGCTAAGGATCACCATAGCAACATTATTGGGATCTGTCTGTGGTCTAGGATTATGCGGAAAGTCCACCATATCGGCCTTGTCTTGAAGTGAAAACACTTACGCACCATAAGGTGAGGTGAATACCGGCAAGCGATTGTCCGTTGCTTGTGAACGCAACACAGTTTGGAACTGAACTTTAAAGTGCTTGATATCAAAGGAAAACATTTTTTTTCAACAAGTGGGTGAAGTTTAGCCTATTAACTTTCCTACAGCTAGGCATAGGTCATCAGTGAAATCAAGTCATAACTACATTTTTTTTTTAATGTGACACGTCATAGTGACGACATCCTGCTTGGTATGCAGCCGATGCAGTCCGAAATAACGAGAGCGCTCCTCACCATGGAACAAGCACGGTAACAAGCGCACCCATTCATGACGGCTTGCATAAATGCCGTTTCACGCCCCGCTTAAGAGACCCGGGACTATGGAGCTGGGAAACACGTTGCGCCGGCAGAGAATTCCTAAGCCAAATGGTCTATAAATGTCTATTAATGGTGGTCGGCTTAATTACCACGCTTGCCAAATGTGGCTTGACGAACTTAAACCCGGAATATGCATCGGAAAATATGAAACACACTTTGTCCGACCAGGGAACTGAACCTGCGACCTTCAGACAACGAGCCAAGTGTTTTACCACTCGGTCAAAGAGATATTATGAGTCAGTAGGAGCAATGGGTGAGTACGACTTACATCCTACTAATATTATAAACGCGAAAGTTTGTAAGTATGGATGGATGTTTGTTGCTCTTTCACGTAAAAACTACTGAATGGATTTGGATGAAAGTCGGCATACAGATAGTTTATAACCTGGGTTAACACATAGGATACTTTTTATCCCGATATTCCCACGGAAACGGGAACCACACGGGTGAAACCACTAGCGGCCGCTAGTTACTGATATTTAGAAAATATTTTTTTATCTCTACATAATAATTATAAATGGGATATGTTGTTTGCAAAAATTGTAATAATTATTCCAGAGTAGTGATGAGGTACCCAAAATAATAAGGTAACCGGACCTTATAAACTAATAAAAATGAATTTCGCGAACATTATAATATTTGCGTTGCACCACTGGCAGTCCATCGTCGCATGCGCCTGCGCCGGCCTCCACTGTCCGAGGGCGCATTTTTATTGTGCTTTTATTGGCGATTAGCATAAAGTTTTGCGCGTCCGCGCGTTTTACTGTGCAGTTTTATGTCCGCGGCATAAATATTGGCTGACTCTTCCTTCTGGGATGGCTAACGACTAAGTGCTGTATTTGCGCACCGATCGAAAACCGAAAATAGTCAGGGGTTTCGTGTCCCTTTTAAGACGAGTTTAGGATGTGCTTAGAAAGTGAGGCCGAAGGATCTGTTAATCTTAGATGAGAGCATATATAAGTATGCTTGAACTGTTATTGAGAACTGTCTCGTACCAGGATACGTTTGTTTACACAATTCTATGACCACGGCTTATATTTCGGTTCGACGCGATTCTATTTCGGCGTGCAGTGGTACTGGGGGTAGCGATGCGCATTTGTCTGGCACAGACTATAGCTCGTTAGATTAGTTGTTAAGTCTTAACTACAAGTTAGTTAACTGTTTTTTTATTATTATTAGTATTGACGTCAATATAAGTGCCTGTAAAGGTTTACATTGAATAAATAATTTGACTTTGACTTTGACTTTGAGAATAGTTATATTTTATTTACACAAAAACGAAACAACAATAGTAATGGATTAAAAACTAAAACTAAATAGGTAACTTAAAAAATTAAAACCTAATAATATCTTATAAATAAATTTTAAAATAATATACATATAGGAAAATCAGTGTAGAAAAGTCTAAATCTATAAAAGAGAGAACGAAATTTATTCTTAACCTACGAAGGTATGAAAACTGCATTTAATAATTAACAGTAATTCCTCATGTACGTATAAACAAAATTGAAAACAGTTCTAAACTGTAGAATTAACTTTATATTCTGTACCTACTTCAAGAACTGCAATAAAACAGCTTGCTATTTTTATGAGTTTTGACATTTTGAAATGTAGGTATTTTTACTTTACAGTTTCCATAATAATCTTATTCATAAACTAATTACTACTTTCATTTCAACTGTTTTATTAATATAAATACCTAGGTCGTTTAACCTTTATTTAATCGGAATAGAGTTGCAGGTAAAATCTCAATAGTTACATGTGTTGTCTCAAAACAATTAAAATTATTATATTACTGATCAGAAGACTGTCCCGCTCATCCAGGCGCGTGATTTTTTAATTTCACCGGAAATATTTAAATAAAATTGACGTGAAATACACTACATAACACGATATCTTTTACAATATTAACACTTTGTTCGTAATATTTGATTATTATATAAATATTTGGTTTCGTTATCTTTGAGTTTATTTTAGCGTTTTTAACGCAAATAATCAAATATTACGAATCTATAAAGCAGTCTTACCTTAACTGAATGTTTAAATTATTGTAAAATATTTTCATTCAGATCTCTAGGAATCGAACCCGCATCCTCTGCAATCCGGGCTGCTGCGTTGACCACTCCGCTACCGAGGTATTGGTTAGACCGACGAAATTTTTTTTCAACGCTTTATACTTCATGTTTTATAGCAACAGTGTCTTATCAAAACCTCTTAGAATTTTCATTCTTAGGCTCGTATTCTAAAACCAAACTCACACTCAAATCTCTGCTTGGGTTCAGTTAGAAAGGGATGGTGCTATTCATCGCATATATCGCCATCCCTTTCTAACCAATACCTCGGTGGCGGAGTGGTCAACGCAGCTGCCCGGATTGCAGAGGATGCGGGTTCGATTCCTGTCTGAGGTAGACATATTTTTTTCAAAGTTTCGTTATCTTTAAAACTTTGTTTTTTTTAGGCACGATAAATTCGCTTACGAGTTTTCACTTAGGAGACAAAGCACACGTAATTGATGCCATCGTGTGCGACTCATTGTCGCCGGTGCCGTCGTCGCACCCCAGGACGATTCGGTCTCATTTATAGCTCGTATAGTTGGTTTACGCCGCGATTCAGATAGCGGTACGCTGATGGCCCAGGTTCGGAGCATCGTTGGATCATCGTTAAATTAACGCAATAACATTGATTATGACGCCGCTTCATTTTACATTCCCAATTAATTATCAACAATGTTAATAATTGATTTTAAGTTTAGATGTCTTTTTTTGTAACATCTAACACTGTTTGTCTTTAATTGTAAATACTATATTCTGTGTAAATTAAAATTCTACCTCATTTTGTGGGTTTTTTGGTGGTAGGTAAATTGTTTTCTAATAAGGGTCAATTTCGTTGATGGATTTTATAGCCTAAATTAAGTTAAGGTAAATTAAGTTAAGTTAAACTAACTTAAGTGATTAATCGTGGATCTATTATTAAATTGAAAATAGCAAAACTACTTTTGGATTCGGTTTTTATTTGAATTGCAGCATTGTGAAAGCAATATTAACAATTTGCATAAACTCCTAATATAATTTGTATAACAAACGCGGTAGATCTAAAAGTTAGTCGACTTGTTACTTATCTACTAACAAATCCAATAGCACAGTAAGTTATTCTTGTAAGTAGTGTAACGTTTTTAACATATTTGATACGCATGAGTCACGTTGCTTGTCTAAATGACACAGTCCAGAGATGTGAGATGTCGATCTGCCTATTAGAATGGTATTCAATAACAGAAGTGGCCGACCGACTACCGTTGCATCAGATTCGGTAGCAGCACATCGGCCATTACTTTATCATCTCACATCGCAACTCTGGACACTCTTGGGATAGGGTTGGCACGCGCGTACGCTTTGCGTCTGGCGATAAGCAGTCGATGTTTAAGCGTGTGGGAAAAGCCAGCTTTGATTTACTTAAGAACTTTTATTTATTTTTTATTTATTTATTGCACTTATGTTTACAGTATCACTATCATACAATACAGTAATTATAGAAATATATGATGGCCTGTTACATACCCTGTTAGGGCGTCGCAAAACTAACTTATCAACATAACTAACTTTTATAATAATAATTATTATCATATTGCTATTAATATATTATAATAAAATATATATTAAATAAAAGTTGCAAGGGTGAGCTTTCCGTGGATAACGTTTTTATATATTTTTTAATTTATTTATTTATTATCTTTGTCAATTTTTATATATTTTTTGTTTAATCTGTACAGTACTGTAAAGGCAATAAGGACCGCAAAAGCAGAACATTGGCACAGTTTTGGTTTCACCAAATGACAACTCCACATTTGCTCAGCGTGATAGTGTTGGATTTATAATAGTATCTTGGCTGTAGTCGCTTTTTACGACACCCAAGAGAAGATATAATATTGTAGTATTTGTCTTTTATAATGCACACCACACAATAACGTGTTTTAAAAAAGCCCGTCTGAGTTTCAATTCCTAGGGTGTGCTGTGTGTTTTTCGAATTCTTCAATGCTAGTCCGGGTTTGTGACTAACTTTTGGCACAATACACATCAATTGATGACTTAAATTCAATGATAGATGTCGACAGGGAACAGAATAAAGTGTAACTTTACATACCTGCATTAAATGTACCACCGCACATGTAATTTAAAATAATTTGTATAAGACAAGCACTAAAAGTAAGCCGCAATAATGTAAAGCAAAACTTCTAACTTGACACGTAAAACCGATTCGTAACAAAAACAATTTCCTGCCAACCCTAAGCCTAAAACCTCTAGTGGTGCATCTATCGAAATATCGTTGATCATTAAGGTTATTTAGTTATTTTATAGGTGGGACCAAAGAACTAATCCTATCTCAGATCTCGGGGGTACGTATTCGGAGATTCCATATAAAAAAAGTAAATGGGTGTTTTTTGTTTCGATACGATTACTTGTTCTGTATGTTTTTAGATAAGCAAGTTGCTTCTGTAAGGTCGTTTCAATTCGTGATAAGAATATAGCATTATTTCATCAATGTAGATTGTATCTGCACATAAACATGATTATTATAAGCTTAAACTGTGTCTGTACATTTTTTTTAAATCAACTTTTTTATGGATAACTGAGCCGGCAAACGAGCATAGGTACGGCCTGCCTGATGAAAAACGTGCTCCGTTCGGTTTTACTTGTTTTTACCTCTATGTCTTATAATAGCCGTTGACATATTATTATAGCCTTTAAAGCGAAATGCAGCATTAAAAACAATGATGTTTAGCAACAGAAATAGGTCGCCATACATCCCCTCTCCTTACATCACTAAGTTTTATTTGTACTGGCACCTCGAGACCAACCGTTAGGTTATTGCAAGAAGTGCCAGACGTCCCTGCGCCAGTAGAACACTCGCGCAGGAGACCATCTGCGTTAGGTCTTGACGCCAAATCAGTGCCCGCCGCAGCGCGCTCTTTATTCGGTACTCATAAGACTAGTGTCTCGGGAGAGTATCCTCGTGAACACGTGTAGTTCACTGCCTATTGTCCAGATAGGTAACCGGAGCTGTCGAGCTCGCTCACTTCTCGTTGCACGAAGGGCACAACTCGCAGTTGCCACTGCTACATCCCCTCTCCTTAATTCACTAAGTTTATTTGTACTGGCACCTCGAGACCAACCGTTAGGTTATGCAAGAAGTGCCAGACGTCCCTGCGCCAGTAGAACACTCGCGCAGGAGACCACCAACGTTAGGTCTTGACGCCAAATTAGTGCCCGCCGCAGCGCGCTCTTCATTCGGTACTCATAAGACTAGTGTCTCGGGAGAGTATCCCCGTGAACACGTGTAGTTCACTGCCTATTGTCCAGATAGGTAGCCGGAGCTGTCGAGCTCGCTCACTTCTCGTTGCACGAAGGGCACAACTCGCAGTTGCCACTGCTAGGGTCGTCGACTCTAAAGTCGACTCCCAAGTGTCCACCTTGGTAACGGAGTAGTAAGCACACTCACTTCTCGGAACCCATCCGGGAGCCTAGCCAGTTCCCACGTCCTACGCGGCTGGCTGGACCGGAGACCTACGGCATCTAGGAGGCCGTCTCTACTAGTTATCCAGACTAGTACCGGAGATGTCAACACCAATGTCCAATGAAAACCACCGGACAAAGCTGCCAACTATAAGGGAAACTCACGTTCCCCGCAGGACTTTTCGCTTCTGGCCCCTCAGAGACCGCTACTAGGCCCCGCCCGCTGTGCACGAGTTTGGAAGTCCTGGCACACAATACCAGGACAAACGAATATTCCCAAGCTCTACAGCTAACCACATGCCACTACGAGTCCAACCCATGTCCGGATCCCGCCGGAGGCGCCTGGTTAAAGGCACGACCAGCGGGGGGCTAGAACCGGAACCCCGTAGTACCTCTGAAAACACAACCGGACCCGTAGTTCCAGTTGCGATACCCTATCTATTGAGGTCGGTAGATAGGGACAACTTGCTTGTTGCCACTGCTACAGTCGGATTCTGGGCAATTTCCTATAACCAACCAACGACGACGACCTCCTTGGTCGAGTGGTTTGTACACCGGTTTTCATGGAGTCGCCATCTCTGAGGTCCCGGGTTCGATCCCCGGTCGGGTCAATTTGGAAATTATTGATTTTCGAAATTGTTTCGGGTCTGGGTGTTTTCTATCTATAATAAGTATGTATTTAAGTATTTTAAGTATGTTTATCCGTTGTCTAGTAACCATTTAACGAGTTTCATAATGAAGAATCTCTTGGGCTAGATAATAGGTGTGAGTGTAGGAAAGTTTATTTATTATTTATTTAATTTATAAGTAACTAGCGGCCGCTTGCGGTTTTACCCGCATGGTTACCGTTTTAGTACGAATATCGGGATAAAAAGTATCCTATGTGTTAATCTAGGTTATAAACTATCTGTATGAAGAATTTCATCCAAATCCATTCAGCAGTTTTTACGTGAAAGAGTAACAAACATCCATCCATACTCACAAACTTTCTCGTTTATAATATTAGTAGGATTATTCAGGAGGTCAATCGCATAAGTCCTTTTGTGTGTCACCAAGATTTTATTATTAGAAAGGAATATAAAATATTACACTAACTGAAAACAATTATACTGACTACTAAATGCAGTAAAAATGACAAAAACATTTCGGGTACAATTCATTAGCAGCCCTAAAGAAAAACTATAAATTGTGATTAAACAAATTTAATTGTCTTAATCTGCGGGGCCGTAAGTGGCTGGTGCGACCGGTAAGCTGGCACTAAAACCCCGGGACACCCCGGGGGGCAGGCTAAAGCAAATATTAAAATCCCGTTTCTCACAATTATAAAGGGAAACGTGTTATTATAAAATTGATATCGCAGAACGTTGGCGACAATGTTCCCGCGCGTTCACAAGCATCTAATTATATTTCATAACCTTTTTTTATTACAACTCCTACAAATAATTAACAAATAGATACTCAAAGACATTGTTATACATAATATAATGCTCAAACATTCATTATGTAGCCACTCTACAATTGTTGTTGTATAAAAAATATTTTTTGTAAATTAAGTAGGGCGGCAATCTTAGCACTTCCTTATCTGTCAAAACCCCAAATTCTCAATCTTTAAGGAACTTGCTATCTTATCTTAGAAGTGTCGCTTATTACTGTAATAAGATGATGTTGGTCCACCTGGCTCCTGTTCAACTTAAAACAAGCTCTACCAACAAACAAATCGAGTACAATTTGTACCTGCCCACAGCTGAGAAACGAACTCTGTGGTCTTAACACTAGATAGTTAATAAACAAACGAAGAGCATGCTCTTTATCTACACATAATCGTTTTACCACACAAGGCTAACAAAATTTGATATTGTTATTTTAAAGTTATTATTCAAAGGCTCTCTAATAAATGATACTGTAAGAGACAGAACCGATTCCTAGAAGTAAACTATAAGGCGATCTAAACTGTGGGCCCGGACGCACCATCACTCACGGGCCTTACGGCTTTTCACTTATAATGATGTTAAAAATGTTACATAACAGCCGTTCGTGTCCACCCGTTGTACTGTGCAATACCAAAAAAAGAAAGAAACGAGTCGCATCGCATCTTAAAAAATGACTTTCGATTTATTTGAGGTACAAAAAAAGTACTTTTTCCCATGACACCATCGAGCGTTCTGCCGTGCCACCGAGCGCCATCCTTCTTCGACGCTTCTTTGTTGTTTTTTATTTGAACGGCTGTGACATTTGAGAGTTGGGTCACTTATTAAATTAGTCTTTGTATTTAAATGAGCGATTAATTATGTTGTGCGCTGAACGGCTTCTGGTTAGCTTTGTTGCTATAAAGTTTTGGGCGACCACCATGCTGGAATGTGCGTTTATGTGCGTTTGGTGGAAGGTATTTGGGTAATTCAGTCGTACAATAAGCTAATGGCCGACGTTGGTGGAGTTGCTAAAATACAAAGTTTATACAACATTCAAAGTCAAAGATTTTATTTGACGTAGCACATTTAGGCTTTAATTTCTAACTAAACATATAGCATCTTTCTGTAGCTTTAAAAAATGCAACGCTGATTTTTAGATAAACATGAACATATTCATGTATGCGTACTTTTGTTAAGGTACTCATTCAGTAACTTGTTAGCGATGTTGCCAATACGGGATGTGTTACTGTTACTTAATTCTTAATTCAAATAAAATAAATAAATACCTAACACATTACGAAACGTTGAAAAAAATTTCTACCTCATGTGGTCAACGTTTCGTTATCTTTGAGTTCATTTGAGCGTTTTCAACGCAAATAATCAAATATTACGAAATAAATAACTACTTCATTCTAAATGTGTGTTAATATTTTTTTGAAATTCGGTAACTCGCACCTGTTTCATTAATCATTAGCTTATTGTGGAAGTAACTCTAGTATTTAAGCAACTATGGAATGTTTAAGATTTGGTATGTGTGTGTACATGAAAACTCATTAGCTATAAATTATGAATAACTATGAGATAACTTACGATGGCAGCATCTACGGCTTCTCTGGCCTGTCGGAGGTCGGCCTCAGAACCAGTGTGATCACAAATCCGAACTTTACATTGAGAAATTTTAAATACACATTACTTGACATGGAAATTGAACCCAAAACCTCCGGATATCGCCTGAGCGCTTTTTTGTGTCAAAATAATTAATAATTTATTTTGATCCATAATAATATCTCAAAATACAACTATCTGTACTACCTCTTTCTCTCACTGACTATGATTAAATAACTGACTTTAATTCTTTAACATTAACATCGTAACACCTCGGTATCATCAGCATTATAATTTTCAATAAACAACATCGGGTATGCAATAAACTATGCGAAGAAATGAAAAAGAGGTATGAGATGACATCAGACGACATCCAGTTATCGATCAAGTCAGGATGTCATAAACCAAGATGGAGTCGGGACTCGGGAGACGCAATGATACAAGAAATCAACGCTCAAAATGTTGTAAGCTAAAATAAAATATCAGCTCAATATTAAAAAAAGACAATCGCACAAAATTTTACATGTAATAATACGAATATAGTGAGATACAAAAGATGGGGTGGGGATCTAACAACTTATCATCTTACATGGATGTTAGAAGCCTATGATGATGATGATGATGATTCGTAACGGTGAAACTAATATCTCGGTAGCCCAGTTGGAAGAGATGTATCCCGAATTGCTAAGGATAGTTTTTTTTATGCAAGAAGGAGGCAAACGAGCAGGAGGGTCACCTGATGGAGAGCAATCACCACCGCCCATGGACACCCGCAACACCAGAGGAGTCGCAGATGCGTTTCCGACCTGCCGAAAGAAATAGGTTTGTATTACGGTATTACTGGACTCAGGCCCCGACGAGACAAGGAGTAGTTATTCAAAATATATTTTATAGTTACGGTATAACACTCTAATAACATAATATACTGTACCAAAGAACTGACTACAATAACCACAACAACGCCTTAAACTTAATAACAATAGAAATAGACATGAAAATCTTTATTGTTTAATTGTGTAAAAAGTAGATCTAATATTTATACCTACACTTATCGATTTCCACCGATGAATCACGTAAAACAATCGAGACGAAGCATCCATTCAATATCCGATTCCGAAAGGTTCTGTACATTCTGGTAGCGGTAACTGATGTTGGACATTAATCCTAATGTACCGTCTAGTGACTAAATGTCCAATCTAAAGGTAAATATTTCAATGCGCCCAATAAAACTATGGGTTGAAAAAGCGGACGCACCACTCGTAAGGCATTCGTTGAGTATGACTTCTGGGAAGATATGCAGGCCACTGTCATATCACGACCGGTAGGGAGGCCGGAGGTATGCGAGGAATCTCATGTCGATGTTTTTAACCGTCTTAGTGAAGTAGATACTATGTACTATCCATCTACAATTCTTTTTGTTATTGTTTATTACACTACAAAGAAACGCGTTGCCTTAATTTCACTTGATGTTAAGAGTTAAGGCACATCGGTTGAATTTCTGAACTACTTACAGAGGCGGACTTAAAACAAGCCCTATGCCGTTATGCAAACAGAATACTTTATTTAAATATCTCAAAAATAAAGTGTTTTTTTGTCTGTTATACTTAATATAACTTCGCAATGGAATAAATATTATCATTAGCACTTATGAAGTGAACGCAAAATAACAGCAATCACACAAACATAAAATAAATTCACAACTAAAAACATTTCCATAAAAAAGACATCAACGACATCACTCAAATCAATTGATTCAGTCACCCGATCAATACTCAGATCGATATTGAGTTATATCGATATCGACAAAACTGGTCATCTCTAACGGCGCAGGCGCAAGCCCACGACAGATGATCAGTCATGCGCCAGATGCTCGCGATAAGTCAGCGGTAGCCGCTCATTAATCTACCCACTCCCCCCTTACCCACCACTACCCACCAATTAACTGGCACATAGGCACGGTTTCTGAGAATCTCGAAAAATACCGATACCTTACACAGCGGTTGCAGTGTAACGTGGTAGCATATCACTATCTGTTTACCCGTGGATTATGTAGATTAGACTATCGATAACAATGTTTGGCATTAACAAATTACTGGGCCGCCATTTTGATTTATCGTATACGTTGGCGAAATTCGAAAACATAAATCAGGAGTAGATTGTTTTTGGTTTAAATGAATACCTAAGTTCGTCTGGTTTTTTTGTTACTATCATAACATCGTTGAAAATGATGACTCTCATAAGCAAGTAAAATATGTCTTATTAATATTTGTTTATGGCTTGTTTTGTGTCTAACCCCACATTAAATTCCGCAAATATTAAGTAGGTAGCAAGTATAAGATAAGGATTAATCGTTAATTATTGTTTAAATTGTTAGCAAAATCTTCTTATACTTACTTAGTTTAAGTACTTATATAGTTTTTGCCTCAGTCATTATAATGTGTCGCACGTAGCGGTGAAAGAATACTACTACCACCTCTCTTCCCTCAGGTGTTGTAAAAGGCGACTAATGGACTAAAGACTGCACATACTTCTAACAGCATAGAGCGGCGATGCGCTCACCACCTGTCACGCTGAACACATATACAGTCGCTATTTGGTGAAAATTGGGCTATGGTATAGGACTGCTCTTGCTGTCCTTAAACCTAGT
Organism: Scoparia ambigualis; assembly: GCA_963921215.1. Lineage (NCBI taxonomy): Eukaryota > Metazoa > Arthropoda > Insecta > Lepidoptera > Crambidae > Scoparia > Scoparia ambigualis. Next base: position 29,642,455 of record OY992506.1, read on the forward strand.
ATCTGACTAACTGTTCGTGGATAATAGTCGTGATTACATGTATGTATGATTGAGTGGCAAAGCGCTTGACTCGATATCCGAGGACCCTGGTTTAATTTCTAGGTCGTCCAAAGTGTTTTGGACTTTTCGTTGCGTACCTAACACAGGTTTTGTGACCAACGACCAGTTTGGTAAGCATGGTGATTTTTATTGATAGGTATTGATTCCAGTTGTGGATGAATTATGACCTTTACCTTGCAGTGGGACAGTATAAGCTATATATTTGACTTTTTTTAGCATACGAGTATATAAGGTGACTGCTAGAAACCGCAAGAGACTTCAAAGGCTGGTCAGGTCAAGTGTTTTAAACATGACAAAAATGACAAAAAAGCAATTCGTGTTTTTATTCTTTTTTTATTAAATAATTCATTTTGTGAATTTTAATTGGATAGTCTTTGAGTATCAATTTATTTTAAAGCAATAACATAAAAAAATAAAATGAAAACAATTTAAAATAACGATTATTTACAACACGAGGGCAACGGCTGGCCGGCCGGCCGTCTGTTGACCCGTCAACGCCAACGTAGGTATTTATCGCCCAGCTGACGCGGGGAAAAACACTAATTCCTTTTGACAAAAATAAGAAAGACTTGTCAGGTCAAGTCCTTGAAGTTTCTTGCAGTTTCTAGCAGTCACCATAAATACATATACAAATAGATACACGTATTTAGTTGTTAGTAGTAAATTAAAAGACCTATCTACTTATATTTAAAAGAGAGGTGGATCCGTTACACATAGTCAAATTAATGGATAGCAACATAAAACTGAATATTTCATTGTATTTATTTATTTTAGGCTTTAAGAGGGGACCGCCTGGTCAGCGAAAATTCCAGGGCCTCGCGGGTGTTGCGCGGTGCGGGGTCCGCGGTAATTCGTAAGCGCTATTCACATTTCCAAAACAGTCAAGAAATCGAAAAGGTGTACTTATGTGTGTTTATGATTTTATAGGATATATTATTGTAAAACACGGTCGTAATTAATTTTAGAGGTAACTTCAGGATTTTTTCTATCAAGCAAAATGTTTCCAATCATGTTTTGGAAACAGCCATCCCCTCACTTATAAGTTCTGTAATACATATTTAAAATTACAGTACGAAATATTTAAAATATTTTGACATAACATCTAATTGCCCAATATCCCCACGTGCTATTGTTCACATGGGAGGCCTGTGCCCAGCAGTGGGACGTTTATAGGCTGACGATGATGATAATGAACATCTAATACTTAGAAAACAGCCAATTTTTCCGTTTTCACCGCCTAAGGACAGAGCGGACGAGAGCTGTGCTGGTGTGGCAGAGCTGTGTGGTGGTGGCTCATAATTCAAAGAATACGGTCAGTCCATCTCTTAGGTGTGTACGATTTTACAACAAAGTAACAAATGATATTCAGAAATTAGATCTTGATAAATTAAAAATCAAAATCAAGGAAAACCTTTATAAAAAAGCTTATTATAAAGTGTCAGATTACATAAAAGACAAAACAGCTTAAGTCTGAAATGCTCCAAGTACTCCAACAGCTTTTTCTAATTGTCTATAATTAATTTATATATTAGAGTACCATTTACATAGAGTTTACATTCAAATTCATATTTTGTATTTCATGACCTGGTAATGACATTTTTTTTGTAAATGTCGTTGCTTCTGTGCGATGTGGTTTCTTTGCCACAGTTAAAAAATGACTGAATGGGTGGTAGATTAAAAAAGATTTGGACGATTCTAAGTACTTAATAATTGAGTTTATTGAATAAATATCTTTTGACTTTGAGGTGTCGTGAAAAGCGACTAACGGACTGAAGACTGCACATACATCCAACGGACTAAAGCGGCGAGGGGCTCATCATCTGTCACGCTGAGCACGTGTGCAGTTGTTATTTGGTGAAACGTGGACTGGGGCAATGTATAGGTACTACTGCTTTTATGGTCCTCTTTGCCTAGTCTCTTACATTAGTGACTTACATTTTAGGAATATTTCGTTGTGAGTGTATGCATATGAACAGAAAAAGATTATTTAACAAGATTATAAGTTTTTTTAAAGTAACTTCTACTGCACTTTTGTTTCTTTCAGCAATACGATTAGACTACTTAAAAAACAATTTTAAGAAAAACACATTAGAAAAGTTGCATACTAAGACAACGGACACAGCACTTTCCTGCCAAGAACTAGTTTTAAAAAATTATAATGTGTTTTAGTATTATAGCCGTTGACGACTTTTCACCCATCTTGTAAGGTGCACCACCGGTTCACTCATCAAATGCTACTTTGTCCAAGGTATGCACCATAACGCTTTTCTAAGAAACTTGTGTTTTAATTAGAACCTCTTTCATCGCTTTATGGTCATTGGTCATTAAAATTTAATGTTTATTCGTTATTAGAACTCATTGCAAGATTAATTACGTTAATAATTGGTTAGAAACGATTAGTACTTACTTATTTGTATAATTAATCAGTAGTCACATTTTGTCTTAAAACAGCATGAAGAAGGGTTGATTTTATTGTCAAACTAATTTGAATCATAATGTACAGTGATGTATGTATGTGTGTAATGTAACTTTTATTCAATTATCAAAAATTCAAAATATCTTTATTCACGTAACTAAAATTGAAATTTGTTTATACAAGTGTTGGAACCATCCTCTCTCAATTTATTCTGAATTTGAAAAAATCTGCCAATTTGTATGTTCCTGCACTATCGTCGAGACTTTAATGAACGTAACGTACGTTTTATTGACTCTTAATTTCTGCTACTGTTTTGTGTTGAAATCATTTTAACGATTTTACTATGCCCTCTCGTGACCAACTTCGACAATCTCCTCTACTTCAAACCCATCCAAAGTTGATAGCTCTAGGTATTGTCTTGTTCTCTAGTGACCAAACGCAGCAAAGGTTTAACAAGATCCTCTGCTTCAAATTCATCCAAAAGTTAAAATTTAAAAGTCTTTTTCTCTCGTAACCAAATGCAGCAAAATTCAATAAACCATCGCTTCAACATAACAAAAAGGTGACAACCCTATATATTGTCTCTTTTTCTCGAAGCTACACGCAGCATATGTTGATTAACTTTCTCCGCTTCAAACCCTTCATCTTAAGGTGACATCCCATACTGCCTTCTTTTCTCAATACACGCAACCAACTTTAGCTATAAATTTTCTTTCTCTAGTGAGTTGGTCACTACCAAATGCATCAAATTTTTATCAACCTCCTCCGCTTCAAACGTATCCAAAGCTAATTTACAGCAATACTTTTTTTTTCTCTTGTGACCAAACGCACCTTATGTCGATTAACTTCCTACGCTTCAATTCCATCCAAAAGGTGAAATCCCTAGGTACCACCTCCTTCTCTATCCCCACCAACCAAACGCAGCAAACTTCGATTAACCTCCACCGCCAAAAACGTCCAAGGTCTCACTCGTAACCAAACTTAAATGCACGCTAACTTTACCCACACAGATGACAGCCCTAGATTAACGGCTCGGCCACGACCCTGTGAGCGGAGCGGCGAGCGGATACTTTGTTAATTGCGTCCTTACTATGACCATTAATTGAGAACGCCGTAGTACAACGCGCAATGGTCAGAGAATCCGCTCGCCGCTCTGCTCACAGCGGCAAGGTCGTGGCCGGGCCGTTAGGGTTGAATTCGGCAGCGGCCGCCCGCAGCGCGCCTGCTCCCGATCGCCGTAGTCCATTAACCGAACGCACCATTTTACAGCGGCATTAAGGCTTAACGTCGTAAACTCCGCACTTGATTGATACGAGCGAGTGGAAGCGCGACGCCCGCGTTAACATCGCAACAGAACCGCCGCGGTCCTCTAATATTGCGAATCGCATACTAGAAGTATTGACACCATGCGGTAAGTCTTATTAGGTATAAACAGAATCAAATAAACATAGTAATGAATGGAACCAGGCGTTACCTTGCATACAAAAATGCAATAAAAATTTGTGTTAATTCCGCTAACTCACTAGTCTATCAAGTTAGGATGCTGCATGCAAGCACCGTCCTCCCAACCGCGAATTGACGCGCAGCTCTCGACCAGTCAACAGCTCCTAGGGACGATGCCTTGTGGAAGGGCGAAACACGTGTCGGGTCTCGGTTTGCATGTTTATTAGCATTCATCGCTCCTTTTGCATGTGCAAAAGTTTGCGAGCGGAAGGGCTGTGCTGGCATGCAGCATCCAAGCTTGATAGACTAGTGAGTTAGTGAGTGAACCGCAATAATTCCGAGACTTAGTAAAACACCCGTTTTATAAATAAATCATATACATAATCACGACTATTATCTCTGAAGGGTTAGTCAGAGACTAGGCAATGAGGACAGCAAAAGCAGTCCTCTACCATAGTCCACTTTTCACCAAATAGCGACTGCACATGTGCTCAGCGTGATAGGTGGTGAGCCCATAGCCACTTTATGCTGTTGGATGTATGTGCAGTCTCTAGTCCGTTAATCGCCTTTTACGACACCCAACGGAAGAGAGGGGGTGTAAGTACCTATACTTTTACCGCTCCGCGACAAGGTAACAACAAAAATAATCAATTAATTATTATCACAGAGAGGATGAAAGCTATCTAGCTATTATTAAAAGTATTTTTTTTTTATTATTATTAAAAACATCTGTTAAAAATATTGTCTCGTTCATAACACAACGTGTGGTTAACACAGAACATGCTTACTTAAAAGGCAGCGATGGCAAGTTGGGGAAATTATGGTTTTATAAGAGTTGCCCTGAGATCAAAGCAGCCGGCAGGTGTAGTGAATCGACTGCCAAGGGCACCCATCTAACTGTCTAGTTAGCATATGAACTGACTGCTTCATATGTAACGCGAATTCCAAACATACCGCACGTAATTATTTATTTATTTAGTTTAGCAATGATTGGCTATAAGTATTTGCATTTTTATATGACTGCTTCTATCCCCACGATTTAAATAAAAAAAAAAGCGCTGAAGATTCAAAAAGTAATAGCATTAGTTAAACTATGCAAGTTTTAATTCTTTATATTTAATAGTAGGCACACCCTGAGAATTTCCAATTAATCATTTTTTTGTTTTACTTGTGCTCTGACAGAAACAAATGGACTACGTAATTAGTTGCAATTGATAGGAATTTTCTACCAATTCTTGCAGTGTGATATTAAATGATCGATAAATACCCCTGCCTTTGTGAAAATGGTATTGAACGTTTTTTTTATAAGTTTTACTTTTCTCATTGTGCATAAATACTATAAACAATTATATAAACTAACTAACAGTAGTCCTACGACTTTTGAATAAAAATAATATTTATTGTAGATGTAGATCTACAGTAAATATTATTTTTAGTCAGTTATCCTATTGTTTGTTTCCATTCTTTTTACAAACTCATAGGTACACGTCGTTTGAAATAAACTGCTCGCTTAATGAATTACCAACACTGGTAAACTTTTTAACCGACGGAAGAGCTTATACGGTCGGCTTGACCAGATGCTTACAAGATAAAGAGGTAACATTATGTCGAACCTCACGTCACGAGGTATCTGCCTACTTAATTTAGACGATTTACCGTTTTTGGTCGTGCTTTACCGGGCTTGGGGTTCTCGGAAGCCGCCAATGGCCTGCACACATTTAATACCATCCCACTTTCTTTGTGGCGACCAATTTGGAGATGCTGTTTTGGTGTTGTGTTGCACCTAAATGTTGCCTGCTTTTTGTATATATCTATAGAAATAAGGTATTATGGGCGTTTACAAATTGGTTTTGAATTCTTTCGAGAACTTAATTTATAATAGTTACATGTCTTCAACTCTGCTCTAAGAGAAAGTCCAAAATAGTTGCAGTAGCTTGATTTTGATTTTTTTTAAAGGACATTTGTGAATGTGTACCTTACCTATCAATTAAACTTTATGTGTAATTAGTTTCTATTTTCAAATAACATGTTTTATTAGATATTATTGTGACCTCTTAGCTTGTCTTAATTTAACGCCTTGGTAGCTGAGTGGCAAAGCTCTGGGCTCGATATCTGGAGGTCCTAGGTTCAATTCTCATGTCGGACAAAGTGTTTTTTTCGAATTTAGGTTTTCACCAACCCGATTTTGCCAAGAGCGACGACTTGCTTTTTTATGATGGAGGCCTTTTTTTAGCAGCGGGACAGTAGGTATATACTATAAAATTAAACAGATGTAAAAATACTACTTAATAAATATAAGTAGATTATAATCGCACCGTCGATATCAATTGATCTATTCACGCCATCGCGCGGTTCTACATTCCATTCTAAAGTTTATAAAATGCTAAGATTCATATATTGACATCATGACAAAATCCACTCAGTTCTTCATCTGCCTTCTAAAGTACGTAGGTAGTGTTTGAATTTGGTCACCCATCTGGTAACGAGACATTCCAAAACTTCTTAGATTGCCGAACCATTGAGCTACTAAGGGTGGATTCGACCAAACTGGAATAAGACTTACTCCGAGATTAGTCCATACAAATTCGGCGTTTAATCTAGGTATAAGACCTTATTCCAGTTTGGTCGAATCCACCCTAAGTAAAGTATCACAAAACACACCGTTTAAAACACCATAACAAATAATCAACCGTATAACCATTCACACGTTAGATATGAATAGAGCCAGCCAAGTCCATTTCCATGTCATTAGCCGATGAGACTTGCCCGCGGAGCTTTATTAATATCGTACTGCGGTCAAATGTTAATCGGGTTTAAGTCGTTCGCATCGCCCACGAAGATCCATCACAGTCGTCATTATTCACACACGAATTATGTAATTTCAATAAATGGGGCTTATTGAATAGTGATGAACGTCGGTAGGCCGCGCCGGGACCCCCGCAGCGCGACCGCGCACCACCTTGAAACCTCCACGGACCGTTCAAGACTCCCAAACAAATCCATTACTTCTTGAACACAACTATGTTGAACATCTATCAATCAGAAACGGCGATGGAACTCGCACAGAAGTATAAACATTATTTTTGTATGAACGAATGGTAGGTTGCTCTCCCAATAAGCACTTAGATACTCCTTGTCTAAAATGAATTTATTTTGTTTGAATAAATCGAGCGGGTGCCAACGGAGGTCGCGATGGGTGTTAATGAATCTTTTGGTAATGAGGTTCCTCGTATTGTGCCGTTTACCAGTCTTAAGTGTGTATGATGAAGAAATTGTTTTTATGGGTGCAATTTATTATTCATTCATCATCACTTTACAAAACGTTTGTATCACCGAACAGGATCGTAAAGCAATATGACAAAAATACTTAGGAACTCCTCATCATAATCATTGCTGGGATCAAGCCTTCCCAATTGATCAATAGCCATTTATTATTATGTGCATGATGGTCCGTAGCTATAGCTTAAGCTTGAGATACTAACAAGTGTCAATCTTTATTTTTATTGCATTTATTTATTTTCTAGCGGCCGCTCGCGGTTTCACCCGCGTGGTTCCCGTTCCCGTGAGAATATCTGGATAAAAAGTTTCATATGTGTTGATCCAGGTTATAAACTATCTGTATGCTGAATTTCATCCAAATCCATTCAGTTGCTTTTACGTGAAAGAGTAACAAACATCCATCCATACTTACAAACTTTCGCGTTTATAATATTAGTAGGATTAAACGTCTACCTCTATGCGTCTTTACGGTTTCCAATACTTGATGGTACAAACCGTTTTGCTGATTATTCTGGTTGCACCTACGGACACGGACATGAGAGCAATCCATCTTACCACTGCTGGAACGAGTACAATAATAGAGCGTTAAGCGAACTCCCCACACGTCCATAATTGATTTATAGGCAAATATTAAATCTGTTCTCACCAGGCCTCTCATGACTAATGACCGTGCCCAATACTGTTTGAGGTTTTGTTTTTCACCCATTTATCCACGTAACATGCGCTCGAGCTGCTTGACTGACAGACTGTTACGTCGACAAAGAGTCCACTCGATTGGAATACGAGCCCAGTCTCAACATACTAATGATCATTACGTTTTATTGAACAATATTTCCGTCCAGCCCGGCTCCTTATCAATCACGCGGCCGAGCCGATGTAAACGTCAACAAAACGTCCTCGCCGCCCAGCGTCACACTTATCAAAACAATACAAAACGCAGGATGTTATCGATAATGATCGCGGCTGCGACAACCCTCTAACTCCGTTTTTTGTGGGTTGACATCGCGCTAATAATACTCATGAGAAAAATGCGCGCCGGACCCCCGTCATTCTCCTTTTGTTTTTAATTTCTACCTCAGTGGCACCGATTTAATTGGGCTCAACTCGAGCGAGCGCACCTCCGTATTTCACCTCGGCTCGCTTCATTTGAATATTTAAAGCATTTCGGGTCCCCGTCGCACTATTTTGTTTATTTACACAATATTTATATATTTATTTCAGAGGCAGCGTCATTTATATGGTGACGTGACTTACCGATGGCGCGTCCTTCCCAGTATCGACATAGTTAACGCGGTGAATTCTCTCGCGTTCCATTTAAAAGTTCGGAGTTCTTTCTTTGCTTTGTCTTTTTGTGAGTCGCGACGATGCCGCGTGTGGCGAGTCCTGCTCTTCGTTGTTTTCTGGCCAGCCCTTATCTTCTACAAGATTGCTCGTTTTTAAATGAAGTTATATCGCCCCGATTGAACACCGGGCTACGGAGGCGAGGCGAATTTTTAATTAGTTTCCGAAGATAGAGAATTTTAAAGGAGGAATGCGCGAGACGTGTCGCGAGTGTGCGCAGATTCCTTAATTGAGACGTGGGGCAGCGCTGCGGACGTCGTGAGGCGATTTGTTAAAGACCGAGAGATTAATTATGAATTAAAGACTTAAATCGACATCCGTGCAACGGCGCACGCTGGCTGAATAAGCTGGTATTCGCTAATGAAGAGAATTAATGGACGCTATTTTTCGAAGTGTCATATTGAAAGATCGCGTGATGCCGACGGGAAGTGCACCGTCTTGTCACGTCATTACCCGCTGTGCAATTACTCTGATAAAAATGCAAATATAATGTTATGCAACCGAACATTTTATTAAATAACTGACAAATTAATCGACAAAGTAAATTAAGGAATGACGCGGCCATTACTCAGTCGGAACCAGGGCTACCACGTTGAAGCCAATGTTGTTCGGTTCGCGCTCTATGAACTGGCGACAGATGACGGCGGCGTCCTCGAGTAGCCGCTCAGGGGTGGTCGGGCCGTGGTTAACTGGGAACATCTTGCGGCCATCCAGCTCGAACAAATTGCCATCCTTGTGGATGAACGTGACGAAGTGGTTGCTCGGGGTCTCGTTCACATCTTCTACCTCGTTCGAGTCAGCGTGGACCACTTCTCGGTAGGCCTCTAGGATGGCCGCGGAGTTCTCTAAGAGTGCACCTTTCGCTGCAGCGTCGAGGCCTTCCGCGTCGTTGAGATACTTCTTCAGGAGACCGTCCTTCAGCTCAATGTGGTGGATGTTGTTAGCGACGCTGTGCACCAAAGCGACGGTTCCGCAGATGTTGCTCAGCACTTGTCTTAAGTGGAACATGTCTTTTGGCGTTTCTAGGCTTTTGGTTTTCAACTCACTTTCTTGCTGATGACGATGCAGCTCGTAGGCATCCGAGAGTGGAAATAGAAGTACGAGAGCCAACACTGGTTGAGGCACCCAAGCGAGAGCTTCGCCCTCCAAGCCAATGACATCAACCATCCGCCAGCTCTCAGACATACCCAGTTTCGCAAGGTACTTGTTCATGACATCGGGGTTAGATTCCATGGGTAATGTAGCAGCCATTTTTGGTAACTCGATTCAAAAAATAAACCAATTTTTTTCAATAACAAAAGCTCTTTTCTACATCAAACACAAAAGTCACACAATTGTCTGACATCTGTCATGTTTATTTCTTTCAGAATGCTGCAAATCTGTCTACGGTAGCTATAAAAAGAGTAGGTACCTTATCTTACATAATAATCCTACTTCCTACTAATATTATAAACGCGAAAGTTTGTAAGTATGGATGGATGTTTGTTACTCTTTCACGTAAAAACTACTGAATGGATTTGGATGAAATTCGGTATACAGATAGTTTATAACCTGGATTAACACATAGGATACCTTTTATCCCGATATTCCCACGGGAACGGGAACCACGCGGGTGAAACCGCGAGCGGCCGCTAGTATTGCTTATATTTATTTTGGTGGAGAGACATTGCTGTTGGCCACCTTTGATCTTTACAGCGGAGATAAATAAATGAGTTTATAGGCGACGAGAAACCTACATAAGTACATATAATCACGACTATTATCCCTGAAGGGTAAGCCAGAGACTAGGCAATGAGGACGGCAAAAGCAGTCCTCTACCATAGTCCACTTTTCACCAAATATCAACTGCACATACCTATCTACTGTATTACTTTTTGTTTAATGCATAATGCATAATAGGTAATTGTAAGTTTGTGTGTGTTCTAATAAATTCATTTCATTTCATTTTTCACATGTACTCAGCGTGACGGGTGGTGAGCTCATCGCCGCTCTATGCTGTTGGATATATGTGCAGTCTTTAGTCCGTTAGTCGCCTTACGGCATGACACCCAAGGGAAGAGAGGGAGTGGTAGTATTCTTTCACCGCTACCAACACGATTAACGATTAAAGCGACGAGAAAATTAGTGGTTAATCCATTTTTTCACACATTTTTCTAGGAGTCAAAATCATGACTATGATACCTTCTAAATAGTTTTAAATTATACTTAGATACTTAAGTCGTCATTTGATAGGTACCTAAATACCTACCTACCTTTAAAAAAACAGTTTATTTTTTCTTGGCTTGCTACTACCATCTTGAAAAGCTCTGTCGTCATAATAACAATAATAAAATATTGTGTTCGATTAAATATCAATCAATAAGTACCTATAAGGTTTCCAGGTGAAGTGATAGCTTCCACCTTTAGCATTATCTTCGTAGAAACATACGTCCTACTTACGAACAGATGAATAAAAAAGCCAAAACTTTCAGGTCAGCAGGGTGAGGACGGCTAGCGCAACACATTCTGCTTTACTTGCACAACTAGCAGTCTTCGCATCTCATCTGAACTTCGCTGTAGCTTATCATCAGGTGGATCGGAGTAATTGGCAAACGTCATCATAAATCGCTATCATAATTTTGTGGGAAAAAAAACCAAAACCAGAAAAATGCATAGAAATGCCATAAAATACTTCTTATTATTAGTAAACTTTATCACAAAAAGCGCTATCCTTTTATAGAATAAATTATAAATCAGAAAAATGCATGCCATAAGTCACAAAATACTATGTCATTTGCAAACTTCATCATTTAAAAGTCCTTTTGTGGGATAAAACAAAAATCTCAAAAGCTTGCATAACCCACAAAATACAAATAAGAGATCTTGCACAAAACATGACTAGAGATTCGTACCACGACAAAAGCTGGCTCCGCCGCCCGCGTGACGTGTCCTGCACTTTCGACGAGTATCAATGCGTTGCAAATATTGAGGTAATAAAACTAGAGACGACACGGCCCAGCAATTTTTTGCGGACAGTGCCAGCGTTATCTAATGAACACTGATTGGCTTTTAATGCCACTAAAAACGGTCAGCGACCAGTGCCTTAGAAGCCACAGCTGAGTTCATCTCACGAATGGGAGACGCTTATTATTTATTAACAGTAGTTAGTTAAAACTCTCATTAAACAGGCAAGCGGCCCATAGATTGCAAACGCGACGCATTAGAAGAGCCCGGTGGGCCGCAACGGTTTGCGCAAAAAATTGCTTTGCTGTGTCGTCTCCAGGTATAATACCTCAATGGTTGCAACACTTTGGGCCAGGCCGCGCTCACTCATTAAGGTGTCAAATTTTGTCAAACTTTTCGCCTTCCATTAAGGGCAGCGGTGGGCGGGGCTATTGAAAAGTTATCGGGTACGACGCACAAGACAATAGCGTCTCGAGATATCGATGATGCACAGCTTTGTAATCTCTATAAACGGATATCTGTATCGATAAACATCGACATTTAAAAGGGTAAGTACACTAATAGTATTTATAGAATTGTGAATAAAACTATATCATTAAAATACATAGCTGAATATTATAAAGTTATAGACTTTAATAACTTAAGTGCAATATAGTAATTTATGTTGCCATTATTCTTTTACTGTTGATAGCGTTATACTGTTAATGTAGGTAGCTATCTTCGTAAGCTTCGTAATACCTGTTGCAAGTAATGTTGGCGCGATTTTAATTAAACTGTGAAGCGTTACTAAGATAGTTTATAAAGATATTTAACCACGCAATACTTCTTACAAGTTAATCGAGGAAGAACGGTCGAATTGATGGGAAGTCGTTAGTGCAAATGCATTGGCTAAGTACCTGGATAAGCAGACGCCACATGGTTATTGAGCTGTTAATATTGTTGCTAGTTTATTTTATACAGTCGGATGTGCGTTAAATGTTTAGTAACTATATTTGCTTTACAAATTCTTTACTAGAAAGTTATCTACCAGCTAGGTATACCTACCTACGGTTTTGGGGTTAAAGTGATTCGCGTCCGTAGGTTTACCCTTGACACAGTAGATGTGACCCTGGTTAGTGCTAAATGAGTGACACTGTCTGAATGGTAGATCCTCGCCTTGTGCTTTCGCCTGGCGTAATACCCTCTCACGTTTCGGCGTGAGACAATGGCACTAGTTGCTGTTGTGTTTCGTCAGGAGAGTGCAAGTACGGAGGCCAATCTCCCCCCCCCCCTCACCTTCTCTCACAATTCCTACTCCTTCCACAAGGTCTTACCTACTCCTTCCTAAGGTCGGTAACGCATCTGCGACTCCTCTGGTGTTTTTTTTTAATAATAGATGGGCTTGCTCTTTGCCAAATTCTTATCTGTAGGATTAGGAAGAGGCCGACGATGTAGAGAGCTTGCCCAGAAGCAGCCTATTCACTCGGGCTTTAAAGATATTGGAGCTGTATGCACTCGGGATCGAACGCATTATGAATATGAAGACGAATAACGCGTATGAGTGGAATATCATGGTTTATCTACAATACGTCTATTTATTTATTAGGATAAAATGTTTACTAGAAAAGACAACCAGTCTCAGGAAAGCTCGAATGGGAATCGAACCTTTGGATTGCCAGTCCACTGCTCTAACCGCTAAGCTACTGAGACCCCAGAAGACTCGTTGAATTTTTTCTAGTAGTTTGTGATACGCTGCAAGCCAGTGGTAACTATTACGTCACTGTCTAGTCAAGTCATGGGTTCGATTCCCATTCGAGCTTTTCTGGGACTGGTTGTTTTTTTCTAGTAAACATTTTATCCTATATCTATAATAGCATTGTGAATGCAAAAAATTCAATAATAAAGATATTTATTTATTGTTTAGGTAGGTAGTACTTACTTAAATTATTAATAACAAAAAAATTACTGTATCTAAACAAACATCACACACACGTATCCAGATATCTTCGAAACTGCGTCTAAAAAAACATCGAACACACTGATCCTCCGTAGATATCGTAGGATAAAACTTCAGAAGCACATCACCCGTGTGTCGGTCCCCACTAGAGGCGGAGGCGTGGCGCTTGTCCGCGCTGACTACCTTCAATTACGGCCTAAGAGCGCTCATTATTTAGAAATTCACTCGGTAAATACAATAATCGATTCACATGACAACCGCCGCCAACGGCGGCGGCGCGAGCTACGTGCCTTGTAACTTTCGATTTTAACGAGTATCTGAGACCTCTATAAAAATTTGTGACGTTGTAGTTCATTCAATACGTGCTGTTGCTTATGCCAATCGCGTGGAAATGTAGATCTTATGACCAAATCGCGCAAAAAATATTTTTCAAAAATGTTATTCTTAACGGGGAAGCACTTCTTCATCTCGCCTGATGATGGTAAATAACCACAGACGTATAACAGAATCTGTCTCACTACTAAGGAACTGACTGTGTATCTACTTTGCTGTATGAACACAACAAAGCTTAAGTAAATTTTGTTATTTCGTGATGTTATTGTTATAATTAAACGTGGAGACCTGTTATTGGCCATCTGCTACCTATATCTTAATGTAAGTATGTTTCATGTGCTGTTGGTCTTCCAAAGTAAAATAAATAAATAAATAATGTCGATATAGGTACTTAGATAAGATGGTGGTAGCCGCGGACTTAAAACAAGCCTTACCATCGACCAATGCAATTACGACCATGTTGCGTAAAATTTACTTTTACCTTATTTGTCTATGCTTTTACTAAACGTTGAAGTTATGAGGAAAATAGTCTGGCCTTAAAACAGGTTGGTCAATAACAGTTTGTGTGTACAAACATTTTCTACGAGCAACTACTGCAAAGTTTTAATGACATCATGTAATTTTAACACTGAAAATTCTGGAACAATATAAAAGTACCAGAATAAACAAAGTATAAATAATAGTTTAAATCTTCAAACATCTGCCAGGAAAGAGAAAAATAAAAGAATTAAAACCATTTTGCATTTTTAAACCAAGTAAGTCTGTACGCAGCGTAATAGTACCATCTGCTTGTTCATCCATATACCATCATGTACCATCTGCATCTCCAAGTACTTTTTGAACTCGCTGAAAGAAACAAAAGGTTAGCAGAAATCTTAGAGGGCTTCGATCCACTTAAACGTCTTTGAAGTTAGAGAGAGAGAGAGTAACCGGTGAAGAAGATATACTACTCTGTCAAGAAAGTACCGCGAAATGATACACAAAATGTTAGTTATTCATCCTTTATTTTATCGCCTTCAATATATGCTCCTTCAGAAACGATACACTTACGCCAACGAATTATCCAATCATCAAAATTTATACGCTTTTTCCAGTATTGAATTCAGTTCTCGCCACGAAATCTCCTTTATGTCTTCTACCGAATGAAAACGGGTGCCACCACGTGGTAATTTGAGCTTAGGAAAAAGAAAGAAGTCGTCTGGAGCCATATCTGGTGAATAAGGTTACTCGATAGTATTTGTTGAGTTTTTGGTCAAAAATTCGTTCACAATGATGGCCTTGTGCGAAGGCGCATTATCGTGGTGCAAAATCCAAGAATTTTCTTTCCACAAATTTGGCCTTTTTCGTCGAATTTTTAACCACCGCATAACGCTCAAATAATATTCTTTATTTACCGTTTAACCTTCCGGCAATTATTCAGAGTGCAAAACACCGCGATAGTCAAAGAATACAGTCAACATGACTGACTTTTGATTGACTTTGGCGTGGTTTTTTCGGTTTCGGTTCAGTCGGAAAGCGCCACTCCGAAGCTTGTTGACTAGTTTGCATGTCAACATGTAAACCCACGTTTCGTTACCAGTAACAATGCGTTGCATGAATGTTGGGTCGGAATTGACTCGTTCTAGCATGTCCTCAGCGACTCTTATGCGATTGAGTTTTTGTAGAAAATTCAGGTCTTTTGGGACTAGCCGAGGGGCAACATGTTTCATACCCAAGTGATTATTTAAAATGGTACGGATCGACTCGTGAGACACAGAAAGTTCAGCGGCTATCTCTCTCAAACTTAAAGGAGGATTTTCAGTCATCATTTCCTTAACTTTTGCGATGTTAACTTCAGTTGAAGACGTTGATGGCCTACCAGAGCGAAGCAAATCTTCCATCACATCTCGACCGCTTTTAAAGGCTTTGTACTACTCATAAGACGTAGTACATTATAACTCAATGTCATAAGCACGTGTTTTTGATAAAGTTTTTTCAGTGACTCCGAATTTATTGGCGACGCACTCTTTGTTCCATGTTTTTATCCATTATGAAATTCGCAATACACACTAGATATAAACTAAGTAAAAACAGCACTGTATTTAATCTTTTAGACAAATGCAACTCAAACTCCGCGCCAAAATGGATAACAGTTGTGCCAATCTAACAACGAAAAAAAAACAAAACATTTAATTTGGAATCATAAACAAATCATTCGTTCCCGAAACTTCTTTCACAGAATGTACTTACCAATTTTGAATTTGACGATCTCCATGGTAGGTACAGTGGTTAGCACGCCGGGTCTCGGTCTGGCGTCGCGCCAATTCTGAGATCCCGGGTTCAATTCCCGTCCCGGTCGGTTCATTTTAGAGAAACTGTTTTTTAAATTGATTTTGGGTCTGGCTGTTGTTTCTATATTTATGAATATTTATCCGTTATCTTACCACATTAACGAGTTTCAAAAGAATACTCATCTTGGTCTAGATAATTGGTGAGAGCGTAAAAAAATTTAATTTAATTTACCAATTAAAATCACTTGTAAAAAAATGGCTTTCCTCATTTAAAGGTAAAATAAAACAAATTCAATAATTCCATCTAGTAATTTATTTCGCCCACATACATAAATTTTGATAAGAAATGGCTACATCCTTCGCTTTATCCACTACGATTTTGTACTGAACAATTTCATTTGGCGACACCTATCGACCAAATCCGACATTACTAGAAAAATATATTGATCATAAATAGCTGAAATTGAGCTTTAACTACTAATAATTAGCGACGATACAATAAGAATAATTAATAATACGATAATAATCGATATCACCAAATAAGTCGACAAATTTTTGGTACATAACTAGGAATAATTTTCTTCACAACGTTTTGATGTATGAGTTATTCACAACGTTTTAATATATGAGTTACTAAGAATAATCTATACTTACATAATAATCTGAGTATGTTTGTATGTATTATAGCTAAATAGCTAATTAATATGTCCAACGTAATCTAGACTTGCACATATTTTTGCTGCCAAGTATATGGTCTCTTGCAGTGTTATATGCGTAGTATGAGATCTAGTAACTTGAACATATATTATACGTTTATCAAAGGCTTGGAATAATAGCGCAAGATACCCATAGGGTAAATTTACAATTGTATGTTGCGCAACTACTTTTCCATACAATATGTAATACTCTTAACAAAGCATTACACAAGGTTAAGTTTTCATCTTCTTCATTCATAAATGTTCGTTCAGTACACACGCCAGCAGGTCAACCTATCAACCTGTCAAATTTCTCTAATCGATATTGATTCATAAACCCAAACAATAAAGTTCAAAATTTATTGAAGAAATTTGTCATTATGTAGCAGGTTGGTTGATCTACTTGCGTCTGTACATATACATAATTATGAACATGTGTAATACCAAAACGTTGTGAAAGATACGAATAAAAAATAAAATATTTGATTATATTAAAAAATGTTTAACCTACTCTAATGAGATGTACATAACACCGACGAAGTTTTTTATTAATACTACATACATTGCTTCAACCCAACACGTATTTTATATATCGTTAAATTTAATTTCATGCATCACTATGACAGCTAGTCAAATCCATTCTTAAAATATTAGGTAACTCGTTTGTGTACTTGTTGTATGGCCAAACATTTCGCTTCACTACATGCTATATAATATTTGTTTGTTACGTACAATAACTATTAACTAATAATTTCATATAATCACTGCATATTTCATTGGTCAACAGTTAACCATACAGTTTTATGCAGTTATAATGTTAACATATTGCATTAAGTCGCACCCACCAGCGGATGTCCAACCAGCAACATTATTCTTTTTTATTTGTACATTGCTTAGAAGTTTGTTCAAAATCGTACCTACGCAGTATTTTTATGATATCACATTACTATTGCGTAAAAACACTGTGGAAGTACGATTTAACCGACGATGAGAGTACGAATTAGCTAACTGTCCTCTACATTGATATACTCGTAAAACTAGCATAAGTATTATAGTGGTTGGTTTAAATTTAGTAACCACTAAGTACCTACACTGGCGGCACTCTAAAGCAATTACAATTCTTAATCAAAGTACCTTATTGGACGTTATTAATATATGCCTAAGTAAATAACAACTTTAAAAAACAAACGCTGGCGGACGCGACGTAAAAGAAGAGTAAAAATAACACATTATTTAATTAAATAATATATTGAAACATAAAGTTAAAATTAGCTTATAATTTACGCCTGTCTAAGTAATATATTATAGTAAATAGAAAACTGTTACAGATAATAATAGTGATATACAAGAGTACATAATGAGAAACATTTGAACAAATTGTTCGTTGATAAAGTCATATAAATCTAAATCTTATGTTCTATATTTATGTAAAAGTATTTAGAAAAAAACTACTGTATTCATAGTATGAAAATATCACTTGGTTATTGGTAAGACTTGTAAAATACACTGATACAAACAGTCGTAGTAATTAATATAACTTTAATAAAAATGGTATTTTGGGCTCACATAACCATAATATTATATCTGTAAAAATACCCTTACAATATTGAATAATATGTAATTTTGAAAACAATCGAGATCGAAATAAAGTAAAGCATTTTTTCCACTAAATACTTATTGTTACCAAAATAAGTAAAATAAAGAAATAAATGTTTGTAGGAGAACTGTTTTCTTCCTATTAAAATAAGCTACCATATTTGAACTAGACAATGCATAAATATTAAAATAAAGTATACTGTTTTTAGGTAATATATGAAAATAACGTTAAAACCCCTCAAAAAGACTTAGTATAAAATTGCACCATTTAGTTTGCATTGTATAAACACTGAAAAATCTTAGCATATATTTTATGAATATCATTAAAATGGTCTACAAATAATATTGTAAATCAGCACATAGAAGATCATCAAAGTCAAAACAGATGTTATTACGATTATAAAAACAACTAAAACCTACCATTCTTGATAAAATTTTATAAATGCAGTGCTTCACATAAAATATTGATGCGCTTGTTAGGAAGCATAAAATATAATAATGCATAAAGTAATTTTTCATTTTATGCAACAAACATATTAACAAATATTAAAGTCTCTTATTCATAATATTAGCTTTTAATTTAGAGGAATGTTACTGATCTCATAAATGTTGAAAAGTCTTTTAAAATTTTATTCCTTAAATCATAAAAATATTTTTTAAGATTTATGTATATTGTGAAGCTTACGACACAATTAAGTAATACTTTAAATAGGAATTATCCATGTTTGTTTAATTATAAGATTCTCTATCACAAATCACATAATATATTAGTTATAACATTTACATTATTTAAGATTTATATATACCTAGAGAATTTATGCCAATTATAAGTTTAGCTGTTAAATTACGGATTATTTTTTTAAGCATTATCGATCGACAAAACTTTCAATTCCTAAATCAATTCATACATTATAAAGCAACATATTCCTTTAACTATTAAACCAAAAACAAGATATTAAAAAATATATTAAGTCTACAAGAAATATACAGTTTATAATATGTATGAAAACAATGTACAAAGCTTGATCCACTAGTTCATTTTCATACATACATACATATAATCACGACTATTATCCCCGAAGGGTTAGTCAGAGACTAGGCAACGAGGACCGCAAAAGCAGTCCTCTGCCATAGTCCACTTTTCACCAAATTTTGCATGTGGAATGTGCTCAGTTCATTTTCGTTTAAATTATATAGTATTTATATAATTTATAGTATCGAGATTTAAGTAAAATGAAAATAAAATAATTTAAGGTGGATTCGACCAAACTGGAATAAGACTTACTCCGAGATTAGTCTATACAAATTCTTTACCACCCTTTCTTTTTCACCTTTAGTAGGTAACTGGGCACAACGGCCAATCATTTTAGCATAACAGTGGTATGAGAATATATTTCTTAATGCTTACAACTTTGTTATTGTATAATATATGGCCACTATTTAAAATCTAGTCAACAACAAATGGTACCAATGCAGGGTGTTGTATGTATGAAAACAATGTACTAAATGCTTGATCCACTCGTAGTTTATTTTCGTTTTGTACTTTTACTATTCGAGTATGGAGATTTCAGTGAAATGAAAAATAAAATAATAATAAATCTAGTATTTGGACACAATAGCCAAACGGCAATAATTTTAGCATAACATTTGTATGAGAATGTAGCTTAAAACTTTGCTATTTATGTATATTATATGGCCACTATTTTAAATCTAGTCAATAACAAATTGTATATAATGGTATGCAATAGGTAATCCCACAACTGGGCCATACGCAAAGAACAGCTATTTGTATGGAAGTAAAAATTGCGACTTATTGCAAATGATATACCTACTTACTATCAAAGAGCCTGTATAATACTTTGTTAATATATAAGGTGACTGCTAGAAACCGCAAGAAACTTCAAGGGCTGGTCAGGTCAAGTGTTTTAAACAAGACAAAAGTGATCTCATTGCAGAACGTAGGTACTTATCGCCCAGCTGACGCGAACGGGTCAACAGACGGTCGGCCGGCCGGCCGTTGCCCGCGCGTTGTAAATAATAGTTATTTTTAATTGTTTTCATTTTATTTATCATATGATATTGCTTTAAAATAAATTAGATACTCAAAGACTATCCAATGAAAATTCACAAAATGAATTATTTAATTAAAAATGAAAAAACCCGAATTTTTTTTAATCATTTTTGTCATGTTTAAAACACTTGACCTGACCAGCCCTTAAAGTTTCATGCGGTTTCTAGCAGTCACTTTAAATTGTATGGCTTACGTGTTTCATCACAAATCCAAGTCTAAATCTTCGAAAATTCTACGGTTGCGGTGCTCAAATTTACAAATGTTAAGAGTGATAGCAAAAAACCGGTTTACGATAAGGAATTACATACAAACCCGTATATATTATTATAGTAAGGTAGAAAATACGAATTTTAAAGAGTAACAAACGAAGAAGATCAAAATAATCAATTATTTCTTCGGAACGATAGATATGCATAATAAACTAACGATTTTTCTACTCTGTAACGCTGTAAGTTCTTTCTCTGTAAGTATGTAGAAATAACATATAATACTACATGTTACAAATTATTGGATTTAGTATTCTAATAAAAGCTTATAAGTAAAATCATTAATTGTAGTAAATTTTCTATTGTATATAAAGAACTATTCGATAAAAATATAAATGGCTTTTTATAAACAAATCTAAAGTAGCATATACTTAAAATAGCATCATTGCTATGAAAAATTCACAGGCGCTACATGCAATTGATCAAAATTTAAATTATAATAATAATTTAATATCAATTTTGTGGAGACGGATTCACTTTTTTTATTAAATTTATATTCGAATGGTTTCAATAATACATGCCCTAATCGCCTTACAAACTAAAGTCTATTGAGAAAGACAGTGCAAAGTTTTACTCATGTTGGAGAAATTGGTTGTCATAATCGTAAAAAACGTAATTTACCTAAAAAGTTGCAACACCTTTCTTCACAGGTATTTTTTAATGGTGGCTTAACCCCCAACTGCCGTTGGGTGCGATGATGGCTAGACATAAGACAAGTGAGGTGACTCGAATGAAAACACCCGACAAACGAGGATCGCTTGGTTAGAAAATAATTTTATCTGCAACTTTGCTTTGCAGATAACTAAATTTCCTGCAGCTCAGAAGTGTCGGATAGTCAAGAGCGACAAGAAACTTGACGGATCTTTCAAACTGAGACTGCAAACGATCCCTTATGAAAGTCTAGCAGCTGTCCGTCCTTATCTACTACCCGTTAGTTCCGTACAAATCTTAAAAACCAGTAACTATTTGAACGCTTACATCAACACAACATTGGATACTCAGAATGGCAGTGGGCCTTCCCGTTCTCGTGGAGGCTGTTTTCATTATGCCAGGGGTCTAATCTATTATCCGTTCGGTTTTTACGGAGCTAAAAACCGGTATCGGTATTTATTCGAATAATTACCGGTACCGGTACTCTGATTATTGCGTAATCGACATTGGGTACTCATCATGCCAGGGGTCTAAAACACACCCCGTTTGGATCCCATAAAGTCTGTTTACATTATCACAAACATAGGGTAGTTTGGCTAGCAGTGCGATTCGCCGTTCTCATAGTGGCCCTAGTCGTAAAGTATGGCTAACGAAAGCTGAACCAGGACAAACGCGGCAAATTCAAAAAAATCATGACTGGCTAACACAGGGTTACTCACACAGCTGCAATTTTCTCAGAAAAATTTCAATTTGACATACGACATGACACCTCAGATAGACACACATAGAGACAAAGTGTTGCCAATCAAATAACAACGAGGTTCAGCTTTCGTTAGCCAGACTCTAGCTGCCGAGGTGCGCGAGCCTTTATGCGGGATGGACGGCGATGTGTCGGTACTCTAGTTATTGGGTAATTCACTTTGGGTACTCATCATGACAACGGTCCGATCCACTCCCCGTTCGGTATGTACGACACCTAAAAACTTTGAATTAGAATTAAAGGCTAGCAGTAATGTCCTCGTTTTCGTGTAGACGCTTTTCTTCAAGTCAGGGGTTGAAACAACTCTCCGTTAATTCTAATATTCGAATGCTTACATTACGATCAACATAAGGTAGTCTTGCCAGTACAGCTACTCAAGCTGACGCTTCTTGTCCACTCTACCTTCAGTTCGGTCTGTATGCAGCTAAAAATATTGGATACTTATCTTGCCAGGGGTACAATCCACTCCCCATTCTGTTTAAAAACTATTCGGATGCTTAGCAGGACGGGGTTGCACACAAGATCCCAATGGGTTGACGTGCTGCTGCGGGAGGGAGACCTCTGCGGGCCCCACTAAGATAAGATAAGACAAGATAAGATACTGGCTAACAGTGCGACTCGCCGTTCTCGTGGTGGCCCGAGTCAAAGCTGCCGAGGTGCGCGAGCCCCTTGGGCGGGATGGGCGGCGGCGTCTGTGGCTCGCCCACGCGCAGCGGCTCAGACATCATTGAGATCATCTCCTCGTAGCGGAGGGATTCCACTGCCAACTCCAGCTCTGGAAGAAAGTTACGAGTTAATAATTTCGGTCGTAACGTGCAATTAACTGGAGTTCTGCTAGCCAGGTCGCCACCCAACTAACAAAATTTGGTCGTATAGATTTCGGGACAACGTTTTCGTCACACTTAAGGTCAGACTGTTTTGGTTAAATTGGTTAAAATATTCGTATAGCAGTCGTGAAAGTGATTAATATTATGACCATCTTGTCGTGTAGTGATCCAATAGACGTCGTATAACTTAATAAACATTGGGAAGTAGTCATTAGCATAGCCTTTACCCGGATGCTTGCTATTACAGCGCAGTTCAGTGGGAGTGAGACAACAAAAAACAAACGAAAAACAAAATAACTGTTTACAAAGTGTCACCATCTTATGTCTGCCATATTTATTACTGAATGTTATTAACTATATTGTAGTTGGTGTTAGTAGGTAACAATATCTACTTTTCTAAGGGAAATTAAATTTCATGACGATTGTTTATACAATTTTTCACAATTTTTTAATGCTCCCGTCGAATTTTTGCAAAATAAAAATAATTATCCCATTTTATTTAAGATTTCTAGTACTTTTACAATTATACGACTATAGGTAGTGATGATACCTATTATATGATATCTTAGGACTATAAGTCATATACTACGATTTTAATTCTTTTGTCGTCCGCCATTTTTAGGATACCGTAAAGAAGTGAAAACCCGTGGGATAAACATTTTATTAAAATCACAATATAGTGATAATTGAAGATGTTTTAAAATTCTCATTTTCATTACTGTTTTCATCATCATCGTCTTGGGTTTCAAACGAATAATCATCATTTTGCAAATCTGCGATGATTATTTGAGGATTACTTCTTGAACTTACTAAATTTTAAGAAAAAAAAAGATTTGATAATTGACAGGTGTTAGATATTATTACGCTACCTATTTAATATTGAGTCCATTTTGTATATGTACATATGCATCCTTTTTCACAAATACTATTTCTTACTACGGAACCATCTTTTGATTCTTTGACACTATCATAGCTATCATATAAAAAGCTTGTATAGTCAAAGTCACAACAACGGAAAATATACAAGTTCAGTTCGTAAAAGAGTACCACGTGAAACCATTAAATAATCAAAATGTTTATATAAGTAACTTATATGAGCATTTTAAACCCATAAGTTATATAAGACATATAAATCTGAATATAGGGCTTTTAAACATTATGTAAAAGTCGTGTGAGGATTGTCAAAAAATCCTATAAGAGACGTGTATACAGCTGTACGTTTTATAAGAGTTATATTTATGGACTTTATATGATTGTCATGTAGAAATCTTATTACTGACAAAAAGCAGTGTTATGGTCGTCATTATAACCAGATTATGATTGTCATATAAATTACTTTTATACTACATCAAGAAGGCGTAAAGTGGTCGTAAACGAGACTAATAAACAAGTGAATGTATTTTAAAGGTCACAGCTACGATCTTTATAAGATGGTCATGTAATTTGGTTGTGTAAACGTTTACAGGACTCAATTAAATGACTAAAATATTATACGACTAATCGTTCGTATTATATATTGTAACACGATTCATGGGAATTTGAGTTACATCTATATGACCTCTATATGACCAAATGTTATTTAGGCTTCATATTATATGACAATTTTGTTAGTTGGGCAGGTAGGTACCTACCTATAGTTGCTAGTTAATATTTAGTAGTCTGTTTATTCTTAGGTACTTGTCTTATTTGCTAAACAATCTTCACCTATTTACTTATTGAAATAATAATTTGGTAGGTACTTACGTACAAGTAGGTGAGTACCTACTTACGAAACTGTTTACTAAATAACTAAATACGACAAGTAAAGATAAACAACTAAGTACCTACCTATCTAGTATCTGTATCAAAAGTTGACTTTGTTATCTTTGTCTCCCGTATTTACGTACCAGGTACCTAGTTAGATTATTAGATGTTAAAGTAAGTACAATAGTTAGTTTGATATGTAGGTACTTACCTACTTACAAGTTCTGTTTACAAGATCAAGTTTAGCTTTGATATGTACTTATAGGTAGGTTGGTAACAAGGTAGGTACCTATTTCTGTTTTTGGTAGGTACAGTCGACGGCACATAAGATGTATCTGCCGTAAGTTAAGTACATACGTAACAACTGTTCAACTTGACGTGCTGTCGTGTGTACCTACTTACATATTTTTTTGTTTATTTACAGTCACCAGCATTAAGATGTGACTATCGCCGGCCTGCAAAATATCTGATCATTGGTGGATGGCATATTTATGCCTATATTACATGCCTTCCACCAATGATCAGATATTTTTGCACATCACATCTTAATACTGGTGACTGATTGACTGACCTGATTACGCGGGTTAATTTAATAATACCTAATACAATAATATGTATTGAAATTGTAATAGACCGAGAGTTGAGGCAATATTTTTGTAAGCTTTTTTTTATCCAGGTAGGATTAGTCGGTTTTCATTTATGATATGCCTGGTACCTTAAAAGTAAGTAGAAGTGGTCAACTATATGTAGGTACGCCTACTATAATATACGAATATCTGAGGAAATATTTATGTAGGTAAGCTTTCCTTTGACCATGGTTGACCGAACGAGCGCGAAGCGTCTCCGTTTCTGCTCGGGCAAAATGCTTTCGTATATCTGTCTGCCCGGCTATTCTCCTCTGCAGGTCGGATTTCTCAACCGATTCTCGTGAGATTTTGTGAGCAGGCATTTTGGTCTACAGCTCCCAGACCCACTAGTAGGTACAATTCTTTTTGAACATTTTTTAAATGGCTGAACTGAAATAAGTATGATTTATTTTTCGAAAAAAATTGGTAAACTGATTTGCCCAACTATCTACTATAAATAATAAAAACAGAACACATGTACATAATAGACCATAAGTTGAAACGTCTTTTTTAAATATAGCGCAACCTGCACAACCTAGCGCAAATTTCATTTTCATATTCCAGGCGCCGGAAATGGTTGACTTTCATCGACAGAGAAGACTTGTTTAAAAAAAAGATTTAAAGAAGAGTAGCCATTTAGATTGCTCTGCACATTTCGAAGATTTTGAATTAAAATAATTAAACGTCTCAAAGATAATACTCTATAATCAATACTCTTACATAACCAACCTCAAGAAAGCCCATCTTGTTCCCAAAACCAGTCCACATCCGCACGAGTCAAAGGCTAAATGACTATATTGTCAAATAAAATTATAAAAGAGGGCGCATGTTGTTCACATCCTCAAGAATAATAAATTAAAAGTAAAAAGCTTTTTAAAAAACAAGCTTTTATTTCAATGCGCTAAAAAGAAAAAAATAACTTATACTTTAAAACTTTAACTATCAACTTATAACGTCATTACACAATTTATATGATATAAAAGGTTGTCGCGAGATTTAAGTAAATACTTACTCGTATTTACTTAGATTGAAAATTTTAATAGTTAAAATCAATCAAATCAAAAATTTTAATAGTTTTTACACATATAGTAAATCTCGCGACAACCTTTTATATCATATAAATTGTGTAATGACGTTATAAGTTGATAGTTAAAGTTTTAAAGTATAAGTTACTTATTGTTTTCTGAGGTTTAAGCGAGCACTACACATTGAAATGAAACACTTTTTTACGTGGTCACAGGGAGACCTCTCCCTGTGACCACGGACCCTGTAAAGGGTTCGAAACGTCAGGATAATATAAAAACTATGTAAATAGTAAATTAAACGCGAGTTAATCCGTAAAAAAGTGTTTCATTTCAATATAAGTTACTTTTTTCTTTTTAGCGCATTTAAGGTAAGGTGGGGTAAGAGGAACATAGTTTACTGATATTTTAACATTATGAGCTCCAGCCAGTAAATACACTGTTTAATTTTAATATTACTAGAAAATAAGTATCCCTAATGAAATTACTTAACAATTTTTTTAACATACAAATCGATTCCTTTAGTATTTACGGACAAATCTGTCAAAGAAGTTGAGTCTTCAAAATGTTCCACTTACCCCAGATATGGGGAAAGAGGAACAACCTAAACTTTTCCCGTCTTACTACAAAAAACCGTTAAAACAGTTGTTCAACACACGTCAAGCTAAACACTGTCTAAACACAAAACGCGTGTTCAACAATTGTCTAAATTGAGGTTACCACAAAACGGTATCTTACTCATGTCTTCTTAAATCATGTCTAAATAATTATTCTCAAGAATGTTCATTCAACCCACAGATAACATAACTAATAGTTATATTCCGTCATTCTTTCAACTTTCATTTTACGCAACTCGTGTGGTATTGAGTATAATAAATACGTACAAAACTTATTTAGATATTATTTATGTTCAATTCAATAAATTGTATTATTGATTTTGTAATATGACTTGTTTAATTATATAATTTGCGTTTGTTATTTAGAACAAAAAAGTAAAAACACAAAGATGAAGTAAATTCAAGTTCAGTTTGAATAAAAACTTTTTCAGGCAGCAGTGACAGCAGGTCAGCATTGCATTTATTGTCTAGACTTCTTGACGGGAAAGTGAAGCCGTCATGTCAGCAATTTCGATTTATAATTTGTCTTTTTGAACATTAATGTGAAATAATGGTGGATTATTAACCGTTATGTGTTTGTTAATGTGCATAAGTGCATAAACTTTGAGGTTATCACAATTTTAATCAATTTGTACCGTATGCGTTGACGGAAGAAGTTTTAGACATTACTTAAACTAGCATCCTCCCGTAACTAAATTTAGACAATGTTTAGGTCGTGTTTATCTCTGAGCAGTCGTAAAACGTAGTTTTGTGGTAACGTTTTTTTAAATACGTGCTCAACAGATGTTTAACTTTTTTGTAGTAAGACGGTTCATGTTTAAACAGACCTTTTTTGATATGTCTTCACATAGTTTAAATGTGATTGTCAAGTCAAATGAATTGAGAGTTAATCGCAGTAAAAATATGGTTTAGTTTAGCGTAATATCGAGAAAATTAAAATTTGGGGTAAGTGGAACATATATGGTATGGTCAGAGGTGGCAAATTCGCAGACGATTTTTAAAATAAAAACAAAAGAATTAGCTTTTAATGAAATAAAATCAATTG
Organism: Scoparia ambigualis; assembly: GCA_963921215.1. Taxonomy (NCBI): domain Eukaryota; kingdom Metazoa; phylum Arthropoda; class Insecta; order Lepidoptera; family Crambidae; genus Scoparia; species Scoparia ambigualis. The sequence goes on from OY992506.1 coordinate 29,670,395, forward strand.
AAGTGTATTAAAAAAATAAGTACCTATTGCCAATGAGCATTTATTACAATATAACTAAAAATAACAAACGTCATTAAATTTTACAAACGAATCTTCTAAAATCTACAAACTCTGCTTGCACTGAATAAGTTGAGTTTTTAAATTTAATTTATACTTTAAAGTGTTCATATCATTTAAGCCGGTTCACTTTTTAAGAAATATTTTATTTTATGTATATTTATTTATACATATTAAATATTGTTTTATCTTTTTATTATATTTATTTATAATACCACTTTTTTAACAATTACCTACCTACTAAAAATCGCTACAAAAGCAGGTAGGCTAACGTGTTTTCTTAAAAACTAACGATATTTAAGAGACACCATGGCGAGCAACGCCGCGGATAAAAGCTAGTGTATTGTACATGAAATACTTCCCAGAAAAATAAAAATTATGCATGTGAAAGAATCACCAAAATCACCAAAATGGGTACAGCAGTTTTTGAATAAATCGCGAACATAATACGGTTTTTGATGTCGGTTATAAATAACCTATTATCATTAATATTTCATCGCCTATAAAAAGGTTTGTCGCCCATGAAACCGGGAAAGAGGAACATATGTTCCTCTTTTCCGCATTTTCTTTGCATTTTTTAGGTTAAGATTTTGAGCGCATGCAAAAATCATTGTAAACACGTGCTACAAACAAAATTAGGTCGGAAAATAAAAGCTCAACATGAACTTAGCACTCTCCAACAAAAACAGCCTTCTAACAAATCGTCCTATCGTTTTTTTTTAGGCACATATAAAATGTACCACCCAGTCGTGGTTTTGTAGTTTGACAACAGATTTTTTTTTCTCTGTTCAATTCACTTAGATGTGTCGTAGCGCCATCTGTGTTAGAACATGAAAACTACACCCGAATTCTGTTTTATCGACAGAGTAGGCACAGGGCTAGGCTTTATAGTTTTAGATTTACGTGATGCTGTTCCTCTTCCCCCCTCGTCCCTCTTACCCTACCTTACCTTAAATAGAAACTTGTTTTTTAAAAAGGCTTTTTACTTTTAATTTATTTTTTACTTTATTAGTTATCCCTGAACACGTTTTTCATCTGTTCATGTCACTGAATACAAATATTTATGTAAACAAAATTTATTCACCTTCGCTAAACCACCACCACTCACCACCCATCAAAAACATTAAGAGAATTATCTGCTAATTTATTTTATTTGATGTACGAGTATGTCATGATTATTATTAGATTGTGCACTTTCCATGCTTACTCCATACTAATATTATATGAGAAAATTATGTTCGTCTGTTCTGTGTGTCTGTACGTCTGTCACGTCTGTTTTTCACACGTTAACCGCTCTGCTCTAATCAGTTTTTATTTAATTTCTGGAATATTCTCGATTTCCCTTGGATTCTACCAACAGATCCTAACTTGGTTACAATGGGACCACCTCAGGAGTATACTCTTTCGAATAAAAAAATAATCATTGAAATTAGTCAATAGTTCGCGAAGATTGACGCGTAAAGCAGGAACAATCAGTGGACAACAATGTGTTTTTTCAGGATTCTGAAAAAACTTCTGAAACGTCTACTGTAATTTTTTCGTAGGACCAAATTGGGGCCAAATTTAATCTTTGGTCTATCAGATAAAAAAAGAATGATCAAAATCGGTTCACAATTGGCGGGAGCTATCGTGGAACATACATCAAAAATTCAGACGACTTAAGAACCTCCTCCTTTTTTTGAAGTCTATTAATTAGGAGAAACCAAACTGTTTACTATATCCGTTTCCCTAACTCTAAATATGGTCCCATCCGGAAGAAAGGATGAAACTTGGCAGGAATGTGGCTTTCATATATGTGCTTCAATTGCGAAATGGAAACTCGCTAAGAAATGTTCCCCCCTATCCCCCTTTCATTTCCCTTATTCTGGTTTTCTTCATTTTCTACAAAAACTTCTTTAGAACTAAATCATGGTTGATAAATTACCTACAAAACGATAATAAATGTATAGTGATGGGATTGATAACTTTTAAAATACGGCCATTAATATATTATAAAATTTAAAAAAAAGTTCTTTTTCATTTTTGCTTCATTTATAGGAAAATGACAAGAGTTATAATAAAATAGACTAAAGAAGTTAAATACATTGAGCAACAATTTGGCACTTTTTTCATTAAGGTACAAGTATAGGATCCCGAGTTACTGGTCACCGCGTATGACTCCACAAAAAAAAGTAACTCTTTTTTTTACCCAACTACATTACAGCGAAGCAAAGGAAGGGTAATTATTATGACATCTTTGTTTGTATGTATGTGTGTACATATATATGTTTTTATGTATGTATCTATGTAAAGATGTTTGAGCGAAGCGTAAAAACTACACTTTTTTATTAAAAGTGCATTAAAAGTGATTTAAAAGTGCGTAAAAACTGCTAAAGCTATTTTTGCTAATGAGGCATCAAACGTTTTGTTTTTACCAATGGTTTAGCGTGCCTACCGAAGCACGGAATCTGCATTTAGTGGTATAAATACCGGGATTCAAGCAACTTATTAAATCTACCAGTCAAGTCCAGTAAAAGTTATTAATTTATAATTTGGTATTTTAAATAAAATTGCAAATATCTCCTTCGCACTTACAGAGGCCAGTACAGGGAAGCCCTGGCTTCCTACATCGTCCTTTAATGCAGCTGCGGCAGGAACACTTCGTCAACTCCTTTATAGATGCTGAGGTTGCTTTGATCGTACTCCCTAATGAAGTCCAAACACTATCTTCTTTCTACCAACCCCAATTCTGGAGGATTGGACGGACGGAGTTGCGGTCGGTGGTTTAAAGACCTCAAACTTGCGATACGCGGATGACACCACCCTATTTACCATCAGTGTTCGCCACATGGAAGATCTGCTGAGCAAGATGGAAAACGTTAGCCTTGAGTTTGGACTGAGGGTTAACCGCAGCAAGACAAAGATGATGATCGTTGACCGTGTGAATAACAACTCGCCAGAAGCTACTCAAATTTTGAACTGTGATGTGGTCCAATAATACATCTACCTAGGAGCGCTGATTACTAATAACGGCGGATGCGCAGACGAAATTAAGCGGCGTATGGCGATTGCTAGGTCTGCCATGGACGAGCTCAAAAAGATATGGAGAAACCGCACCATAACTAAAGCCACGAAAACCCGGCTCGTCAGATCACCAGTATTCCCCATATTCTTGTACGCCTCGGAGACATGGACTGTGCCCTTGAAACGTAGTGCTGCAGACAAACAAATGCTTGGAATATCGTGGAAAGAATTTCGTACGAACGTCTCTATACTACAGGAACTCGGCATCAAGCGGCGTCTCTGCTCTATTGTCCAAGCTCGCATACTGTCTTTTTTTAGGTATGTGTCTCCGCGCGGTTGTGCCTCAATCGAGCAGCTTATAGTAGGTACAGGGTAGAGTTAGGGAGCAGCCGTGAATAGCAGCTTGTATCTGTGCACTAGGAAGGCGGCTGCCAGAGATGAATGGCGACGCGTTGTAATGCGGGTTACTACTGCTGAAGTGACGACCACGACCACTCTGCCAAGGGTGTAACGACTAAGAAGGAAGAAAGAATGTATACCAATATTAATTATTAAAAGGTCGTATGTTTTTTATACGATTTCGTTCTAGCGATTGTACCTATATCGTCGTATATAATTAAAAACTTCAAATAATCGTAGGAGTACAACTTAAATCGTACTTTGGCAGCCCTGGGACGATCCCACCCACTGGGCCCCACTCCCCTGCCTCCGTCGCCGCCATAGCTACGCGGAAGGCACTAGTGTCGCGCGGCCATTCTGGTATAATTAGTACAGTAAGTTTGCAATTTTGAAAAAACATTGAGTTAACACGTGCTTATTTTGTAAACCAAGAGTCCTATCAACATACATCTAAAGACAATATTGTAGAGAAGTAAATGAAGAATATGTTGTTCTTTGACAGTTTTTACGCAGCTTTATCCGTTTTCATAATAAATAAAAAAAACATATTAGGGACATAAAAGGTGGGGGGAGGGGGGAGGGGGAGGGGAAGCAATCATTTCCCGACGTGTTTCTATATCGATATTGAAGTACATATATAAAAGCTAAATTCCTGCCAAGTTTGATGCTTTTTTCCGACTGGGACCGTAAAATTGATTTTTGTTAGGACAAGGACCCGTACAAGGCTTTTAACAAAAATCCGGGTTCTACGGTAGCCCGAAAATTTCACCTAAAGAGTTTATTCAATATATCCAAATATTAAAATAGTATTCACACTTTTAAAAATTTGATTCAAAATAATCCAGGTGGTGACTTTTAAAACTGTTTAAAACTGCACACACAAATTCCATGTACTTGTTTCAATGTAAATTATCTCCTAAAATTGTTTGCCAGATATCGTTTATTTGCCACATTGAAATTCAATAACCGTCAATTCAAAGACGGCAAAAAAGGGCGGCAATAAAGTACCCAAACAAAATATTTTAAAGCAAGCCATTTATAACATTCTTATTGTTTACTTGCGGCCGCTCGCTGTTTCACCCGCGTGGTTCCCGTTCCCGTGGGAATATTGGGATAAAAAGTATTCTATGTGTTAATCCAGGTTATAAACTATCTGTATGCCGAATATTATCCAAATCCATTCAGTAGTTTTTACGTGAAAGAGTAACAAACATACACACTCACAAACTTTCACCTTTATAATATTAATGTGATGTATATTTCATTATTACTCTGTAGGTGCGTAGGTCAAATAAAACATACGAGTAATCAGTTTTTATTTCAATTTTCGGTATCTATAGCAATTGCCCTACTATATTAGTACTACGTTCAGTCCGATATCGATGATAGATCGACATTACTAATGCCTGTCACTGTCTTCATGAAACGCGCTGCGCGAGACGGAGTTAACCTATCCGACAATCGTTATTGGACCCACATATTTTACCTTCTGTCCACTAAAATCCATTTAAGGTTTTTTTGCCGTTGATTTTAGTAATCCATTTATAGATTTATGTCTTTCATATCCACTTAAATCCATTATTATTAGCTCGAAAAACGAATACAATTACTGCAGGTAAATAATATACTTACTAGAAAAATTGATAAAAATACGAGTCACCCATATTTTTCCAATTTTTTTTCTAGTATATTATTTATCATAATTATAATACAAAAAAAGAATATTGTTAATGTAAAAAATAAAAAAAATAGTATAAAGAATAGTCGTGATGAACTTTATTTTAGGGAAATTTCAAGTAGGTATTTATTATAAACATACTTGACCAATGAGAACCATAATTATGATTTTTGAGTTTTGGCTCCTGGACTATCTTCTTCGCGTCGTCGTAATGTCGTTCCAGACCAGAAAAGAGATATTAAGTTTCAAAGACAAGGTACAAACTAACGTATGCCGGCTATCTTCTTCGACTAAGTACTTATGCAGACACTGAGAAATTAAACAATTTTCTAATCTACGAGTACATAGAATACTATAACTACGCACGACAGCTCGGTAAGTGAAGCAGTTGTACTACCTACGAAAACCGCTCTACTAACGGCAACGGTACGGCGGCATAAAGACGGCCTCAAAGTAAACATGTATAGGTAGTCTGATGTGGCGTTGACTGTACTTACAAACCTAGGTTTATTTGAAACGTTATTTGTTCCCATTTAAGTACACATTTTAAACACAATAACTTGTAATAAATAAGGTACCTATTCAGATTAGTTATTATTAAAAAGCAGACAAACCTAAAGTCGTTGGAAGAGACAAGAGCTACGCAATTGAAAGGGAGGCAACTTCTAGGTGAATTTAACTGTAGTAAGGGAGCAGCGCGCGACCTGAATTGCACTTTATTGTGTCTTTACAAGAGTCGCTATTTATTTAAATGACTTTGCGAAATGGATCTTCTGTATTTGTACAGTCACGAGCACCAATATGTATACACTTTGACTCTTATTCCATTGTATTAAGAGTTACAATTGTTTACATATTTTTGCTTGTAACTGTACTATTATGTCTTTTGTTGTTAAACTAGTTAACGGATACACATACAAAAACATAAAAAATCACCCAGACCCGAAATTAACTTTTTTGACGAGACACCAGAACCGGCGTGCTTACCACTCGACCACAGAGGCCGTCAAAAGCACTCTAAGACTGCATTTTAGTAAGTAAAAATGGTGAAAAGCAATCTTAGTAGGTGCATACCGCTGTGGTGGCGGTGGTCGAGCGCGTTGGTGTAGCCGTGGTCCACGCTGACGCCCGAGTCGCGCGCGTCTGTACGTATGTAAGTGTGTTTGGGTGCATACCGCTGTGGTGGCGGTGGTCTAGCACGTTGGTGTAGCCGTGGTCCACGCTGACGCCCGAGTCGCGCGCGTCTGTACGTATGTAAGTGTGTTTGGGTGCATACCGCTGTGGTGGCGGTGGTCTAGCGCGTTGGTGTAGCCGTGGTCCACGCTGACGCCCGAGTCGCGCGCGTCTGTACGTATGTAAGTGTTTGGGTGCATACCGCTGTGGTGGCGGTGGTCTAGCGCGTTGGTGTAGCCGTGGTCCACGCTGACGCCCGAGTCGCGCGCGTCTGTACGTATGTAAGTGTGTTTGGGTGCATACCGCTGTGGTGGCGGTGGTCTAGCGCGTTGGTGTAGCCGTGGTCCACGCTGACACCCGAGTCGCGCGCGTCTGTACGTATGTAAGTGTGTTTGGGTGCATACCGCTGTGGTGGCGGTGGTCTAGCGCGTTGGTGTAGCCGTGGTCCACGCTGACGCCCGAGTCGCGCGCGTCTGTACGTATGTAAGTGTGTTTGGGTGCATACCGCTGTGGTGGCGGTGGTCTAGCGCGTTGGTGTAGCCGTGGTCCACGCTGACGCCCGAGTCGCGCGCGTCTGTACGTATGTAAGTGTGTTTGGGTGCATACCGCTGTGGTGGCGGTGGTCGAGCGCGTTGGTGTAGCCGTGGTCCACGCTGACGCCCGAGTCGCGCGCGTCTGTACGTATGTAAGTGTGTTTGGGTGCATACCGCTGTGGTGGCGGTGGTCTAGCGCGTTGGTGTAGCCGTGGTCCACGCTGACGCCCGAGTCGCGCGCGTCTGTACGTATGTAAGTGTTTGGGTGCATACCGCTGTGGTGGCGGTGGTCTAGCGCGTTGGTGTAGCCGTGGTCCACGCTGACGCCCGAGTCGCGCGCGTCTGTACGTATGTAACACTTTGGGTGCATACCGCTGTGGTGGCGGTGGTCTAGCGCGTTGGTGTAGCCGTGGTCCACGCTGACACCCGAGTCGCGCGCGTCTGTACGTATGTAAGTGTGTTTGGGTGCATACCGCTGTGGTGGCGGTGGTCTAGCGCGTTGGTGTAGCCGTGGTCCACGCTGACGCCCGAGTCGCGCGCGTCTGTACGTATGTAAGTGTGTTTGGGTGCATACCGCTGTGGTGGCGGTGGTCTAGCGCGTTGGTGTAGCCGTGGTCCACGCTGACGCCCGAGTCGCGCGCGTCTGTACGTATGTAAGTGTGTTTGGGTGCATACCGCTGTGGTGGCGGTGGTCGAGCGCGTTGGTGTAGCCGTGGTCCACGCTGACGCCCGAGTCGCGCGCGTCTGTACGTATGTAAGTGTGTTTGGGTGCATACCGCTGTGGTGGCGGTGGTCTAGCGCGTTGGTGTAGCCGTGGTCCACGCTGACGCCCGAGTCGCGCGCGTCTGTACGTATGTAAGTGTTTGGGTGCATACCGCTGTGGTGGCGGTGGTCTAGCGCGTTGGTGTAGCCGTGGTCCACGCTGACGCCCGAGTCGCGCGCGTCTGTACGTATGTAACACTTTGGGTGCATACCGCTGTGGTGGCGGTGGTCTAGCGCGTTGGTGTAGCCGTGGTCCACGCTGACACCCGAGTCGCGCGCGTCTGTGTATGTAAGTGTGTTTGGGTGCATACCGCTGTGGTGGCGGTGGTCTAGCGCGTTGGTGTAGCCGTGGTCCACGCTGACGCCCGAGTCGCGCGCGTCTGTACGTATGTAAGTGTGTTTGGGTGCATACCGCTGTGGTGGCGGTGGTCTAGCGCGTTGGTGTAGCCGTGGTCCACGCTGACGCCCGAGTCGCGCGCGTCTGTACGTATGTAAGTGTGTTTGGGTGCATACCGCTGTGGTGGCGGTGGTCGAGCGCGTTGGTTTAGCCGTGGTCCACGCTGACGCCCGAGTCGCGCGCGTCTGTACGTATGTAAGTGTGTTTGGGTGCATACCGCTGTGGTGGCGGTGGTCTAGCGCGTTGGTGTAGCCGTGGTCCACGCTGACACCCGAGTCGCGCGCGTCTGTACGTATGTAAGTGTGTTTGGGTGCATACCGCTGTGGTGGCGGTGGTCTAGCGCGTTGGTGTAGCCGTGGTCCACGCTGACGCCCGGGTCGCGCGCGTCTGTACGTGTGTAAGTGTGTTTGGGTGCATACCGCTGTGGTGGCGGTGGTCGAGCGCATTGGTGTAGCCGTGGTCCACGCTGACGCCCGAGTCGCGCGCGTCTGTACGTGTGTAAGTGTGTTTGGGTGCATACCGCTGTGGTGGCGGTGGTCGAGCGCGTTGGTGTAACCGTGGTCCACGCTGACGCCCGAGTCGCGCGCGTCTGTACGTGTGTAAGTGTGTTTGGGTGCATACCGCTGTGGTGGCGGTGGTCGAGCGCGTTGGTGTAGCCGTGGTCCACGCTGACACCCGAGTCGCGCGCGTCTGTACGTATGTAAGTGTGTTTGGGTGCATACCGCTGTGGTGGCGGTGGTCTAGCGCGTTGGTGTAGCCGTGGTCCACGCTGACACCCGAGTCGCGCGCGTCTGTACGTATGTAAGTGTGTTTGGGTGCATACCGCTGTGGTGGCGGTGGTCTAGCGCGTTGGTGTAGCCGTGGTCCACGCTGACGCCCGGGTCGCGCGCGTCTGTACGTGTGTAAGTGTGTTTGGGTGCATACCGCTGTGGTGGCGGTGGTCGAGCGCATTGGTGTAGCCGTGGTCCACGCTGACGCCCGAGTCGCGCGCGTCTGTACGTGTGTAAGTGTGTTTGGGTGCATACCGCTGTGGTGGCGGTGGTCGAGCGCGTTGGTGTAACCGTGGTCCACGCTGACGCCCGAGTCGCGCGCGTCTGTACGTGTGTAAGTGTGTTTGGGTGCATACCGCTGTGGTGGCGGTGGTCGAGCGCGTTGGTGTAGCCGTGGTCCACGCTGACACCCGAGTCGCGCGCGTCTGTACGTGTGTAAGTGTGTTTGGGTGCATACCGCTGTGGTGGCGGTGGTCGAGCGCGTTGGTGTAGCCGTGGTCCACGCTGACACCCGAGTCGCGCGCGTCTGTACGTGTGTAAGTGTGTTTGGGTGCATACCGCTGTGGTGGCGGTGGTCGAGCGCGTTGGTGTAGCCGTGGTCCACGCTGACACCCGAGTCGCGCGCGTCTGTACGTGTGTAAGTGTGTTTGGGTGCATACCGCTGTGGTGGCGGTGGTCGAGCGCGTTGGTGTAGCCGTGGTCCACGCTGACACCCGAGTCGCGCGCGTCTGTACGTGTGTAAGTGTGTTTGGGTGCATACCGCTGTGGTGGCGGTGGTCGAGCGCGTTGGTGTAGCCGTGGTCCACGCTGACACCCGAGTCGCGCGCGTCTGTACGTGTGTAAGTGTGTTTGGGTGCATACCGCTGTGGTGGCGGTGGTCGAGCGCGTTGGTGTAACCGTGGTCCACGCTGACGCCCGAGTCGCGCGCGTCTGTACGTGTGTAAGTGTGTTTGGGTGCATACCGCTGTGGTGGCGGTGGTCGAGCGCGTTGGTGTAGCCGTGGTCCACGCTGACACCCGAGTCGCGCGCGTCTGTACGTGTGTAAGTGTGTTTGGGTGCATACCGCTGTGGTGGCGGTGGTCGAGCGCGTTGGTGTAGCCGTGGTCCACGCTGACACCCGAGTCGCGCGCGTCTGTACGTGTGTAAGTGTGTTTGGGTGCATACCGCTGTGGTGGCGGTGGTCGAGCGCGTTGGTGTAGCCGTGGTCCACGCTGACACCCGATTCGCGCGCGTCGTCGGCGCGCGCCTCCAGCTCGGCGGCGCGGCCCGCGCGGCGCGGCACCGCCGGCGGGGCCTCCGCCCACGAGCGCTTGTCGCTGCCTGCGACCGTACAAAACTCATGTATATCTTATCTTATCTTAGTGGGGCCTACAGGTTTAGCATGCGCAACACGAAAAAATTTTCTCGACCCGTTTTCTCGTGTTATGTCCATACACGACATGTTAAAAATAGACATAGAAGTAGTTTTTGCTTGTTTGTGGTGTGGTATTTTTGTCTACAAATCCTAACATGCAACATAATTTTAACGAGTTTTGACAACTGTAACCGAGATAGTTTGTCGTTCCCGCCATCGAAGGAAGAGAGAATATCGTCCGCGACATAATATCTCTTGTTGCGCATGCTAGGCCTACTGCAGAGGTCTCCCTCTCGCAGCAGCACGTCGACTTAATGGGATTTTATGTACTAAAAGTCATGTGTAAATAACATACAGCTATGAACGGTGTACGCCCGAAATGAATTACCTGTTTTTTGTCTACTAGAGTGGAAATTTGACATAACTTGTATGGAGATTATTAAAAAAAAAAATTTTATAACAGATTATAGGTTTATTGATTTCGGGTGTTAGTCAACAAACGACAGATTCATAAATATTAAACATTATCTATAAATAGGAGCCTTAAGAATACAGGTTGCCGTACCGAATGCTCAAAAATACAGGCAGATCATTAGAACTTAGAATCCAGTCTCACACAAACACACATTTAAAACACATTGTGTGTTATAAGTTTAAGGAGATAAATTAAATACATTCAACTAATTATTGAAATGACAGATTTTACAGTCAGTGACAAAAGGTTACTTATTATGTTGCCCAGAACGTTGAACGGCTAAACGTACCTAACGTTTTCTGGGCCGCAAAAATGGCCTTAAGTTTTTAGCTAGCACGATAGGTACATAGAACAGTGACGTACAGTAATGCTTACCCGAAACTCTTGGAGGCAAAGGTGGAGCGTCTCCGGGTTCACTCCAGGAAGCTCGGCTGTGTCTACGTGTTTCGACTTCACCATCCATCGAATCGCTGTTGACAAATATAGAGGTGTACTATAGCTGATGTTGAAGTTGTGGTAGCGGCCGATTAATAGAATACTACCGCCCTATCGCTTCCCTTGGCTATCGTAAAAGGCGACTAACGCACCAAAGACTGCACATCATCACATTCAAACGAGGCGTGAAGAGGCACTTTGTGGGCCGGCAGAATGAGGGTGACTGATGCTACGTCTCTTACGCAGCGCCAGTTGTCCACGCGCCTGGACTTCACCTCCACTTAACATCAGGTGGAGTGGGCTCATTTGCAGGGCTTAGTATAAAAAAATCCATCCAACAGCATAGAGCGGCGATGGTCTCACCATCTGTCACGCTTAGCATATGTGCAGTTATCATTTGGTGTAACGTGGACTGTGAGTGGCATGACCAACTCTCCGCCCCTAGCGAGCACGTACATTTTCAAACAAATCCGTACACGAAGCGTTACAGCAGCGAATCGTAGGAGACACCGCTTCGTGCGCGGACTTGTTTGAAAATGTACGTGCTCGTATTGCTCTCGTCCTACGCGCGTATTACGACACGATTACGATACGACGCCGTGTGCGAAGGCACTTAACCTGTTTGTCGTCGTTGTGCTCGGTTGGGCGCAATATGTCTAATTCGCAAAACGTCAGACTGTACAATTCTTAATTTCTGTTGCCTAATAAAAAAAAACTCGAAATTCTTAAATTTCTAACCTATCACGTGACCTACAGGAGTAGGGCAGCACTGGACATTTTGCGAATTGGACATAATGCGCCCAACGCGTTGGGCTGTGTGTGCGTTTGGTTGCTATTATCAAACGACAAGCGCGCTGTCCCAATTTTTTTGGTCTTGTGTTATTAAGTTATTTATTAAATGACAAGAAATAAATAACTTGTACCTGCTGTCAACGAGAAAAATATATAATAAAACATATACTTAGTTAACAAATTCAGTAGGTACTTACATTCTATTAAATTTTATATGTGCAGACAAAACACCACCTTAGTGACATAAAAAGAAACTTACCGGTATTTCTCCAAGGGCGGCCTGGTAGGGCTCCTCGGGTCGCCGGACTTCGGTCTCGACGGCAGCGGCGGCGCGGACTTAACCATACACGCGTCGTCCATGCAATCGCGGTTGTCACTGATGGGTAGACTGCTCGACATCACGCTCTGGTCCGTCGAGTCTTCCGTGGTATACTGGAAAGGGAACAATCAAATCACATCATCAGCCTATAAACGTCCCACTGCTGGGCCTCACATCACATGGGGAGGTTGGGAGTTGGGTTCACCGGGACCAACAGCTTTACGTGCCTCCGAAGCACCGAGGAGCTGAGATGTTTATAATTTGGCCGCCCATCCAGCGACGCGGCATCACGAAAGTTGCGCAGCGGGCAAAATCGCAAGCCGAACGCGCTAGCCGCTGCGCCATCGAGCTCTTCGAAGGGAACAATGACATTGGACAAATTTAGCGCTTATCCGATGTAAAACAATTGCAAATATCTCGGTTAGGTCTTAGCGTAAGTAACGTGACTGCCACGCAGGAATTTGCCAGCCTATAAGTAATCCTGTACTGATTTTTTGAATTAGCAGACCAGACAATTTAATTTGGTTTGCATAAGTTTCGAATGACCTAAACGTCACAAGGTTGAGGAGCTCAATGGCGCAGCGGCCAGCGCGTTCGGCTTGCAATCTTGCCTGCTAAGCAACTTTTGCAATGCCGGGTCGCTGGATGGGTGACCAAATTTAAAACATCTCGAGCTCCTCCGTGCTTCGGAAGGCACGTTAAGCCGTTGGTCCTGGTTGTTGTCGTAAGATGGCAGTCGTTAAAACCCACCAACCCGCATTGGGCCAGCGTAGTGGGGTATGGCCCAATATCCCCACGTGCTATTGCCCACGTGGGAGGCCTGTGCCCAGCAGTGGGACGTTAATAGGCTGATTATGAAACGTCTCAATAGAAATCACTTACGATAGGTTTGTTGTAAAGGTGGCTGTCTTCATAATAGCTGTCGCTTTGTTGTATGCTCTGTGATCGTTTGTCCAACGACGGCACTGGGGGCAGCGGCGTGCTGTCAAAGCAAACATTTACATAAACAAATCAATTCAATACAAACTTGTTGAATATGAGCACGTATCGTTGTATGTGGTTGCATCAACTGCGGATATTTTTAGGTCTGACTTTTAACATAAACTGGAAGATGACACAAATAACTCACTAGCACACGCAAATACAAACAAATTAAACAACTACACAATTGGTTTTGTATACAGTATGTAAATAAACGAAAGGCAAACCTTAAAACCGGTGGATGTTAAAAACGGGAATAATACAATGAACCACTTTTTGTTTTAATCCAATCACTTTTTTTATTTATAATTTTACTAAATGTAATAAACTTAACCTCTTTCTCATCAGTCGGTTAACGAGTTTAATAAAATCCTGTGATGCAACTTTGACATCAGTTATTCAGTTATCAGTTGCATCACAGAATGTTATTAAACTCGTTAACCGACTAATGAGAAAGAGGTTAAGTTATTACATTTAGTAAAAGTATAAACAAAAAAAGTGATTGGATTAAAACAAAAAGTTGGCATTATACCCGTTTTTAACATCCACCGGTTTTAAGGTTTGCCTTTCGTTTATTTACATACTGTATATTTAGAAAAAAATATTGTCTTATTATTTGCGGCACAATCCTGTTCTTCGCCAGCTATTTTCCAATCTGAATTCCGCTTACGCTTAACATCAGATGGAGCGAAGACATTTGCAACATACCAACATAAGACCACTAGCTATATCCGGCATACGTTGCAATGCCACAATTGTTATCGATTTAGCTTCATAACTGACAGAGTTTCATAAAAAATTACCTCCCTTTTTTCCCCCCTTAAATCCTTTCTTAGTGCTCACTTAGGCCTCTTCCTCGCCGGATCGATGAACAACATTTCCTGACATGCAGTGGATGTTTTCGTTACTTAGACCCTGTACAGAGCGGCCGGTCTCCCCCGTCTCATCCCCAGCCAGCTCCGCCGCGCGGCTCACTGACACCCGTCACACCATGTGCAATATCGAATGAACAATACCGTACTGAAAACATCCAGAGCCTGTCAGGAAATGTTTTTCAGCATTTCTGTCGGTGCAGAGGCGGTATCGAAACGAAAATGCGCGGTGAGGAAGAGGCCTTACACTATAAAAGAAAGCATGGTACAAAAATCCAAGTTTATTTAATCCTAGTAGTTTGGGCTGTGCGCTGATATGTCAGTCAGTCATTAAGTCAGTTTTCCTTTTTATATATATTTAGATTCTGTTACTTACTTGACGATGCTCTCCGACAGTTGTCGACGAGCACGAGCTAACCCTGGGCCCAAGTTCTGTCGAAGTTGACTGAACCTCTCGACCAGGCGTCTGTGTGTGAGAGAACAGCATACTTGTTATAATTGAAGGTGCACCTAGCGTAAAACGAAAAAGAAATTGTCCAAAATCAGCACCGGTTAAAACTCACTGCTGTATTATATTCAATTAAAACGATAAGAGTTCTTCGGGTTTTAGCCATCCATGTAACCAGATCATAGTTCACGATAGCAGGGGTTCACAAACCACTAGCAACCCTAATTTCGCTTCGGCGTGGCGTATCTCTTATTTTCAAAATCAAGAACATCTAACAACTATAACTCCTTATTACATCCTTAAACAACTTCAGGCGCTAATCCTCCATGCAGACTCAATCCAGCTTCACAACAGCCAACTGCCCAGCCTCTAGCATCTTTAACGTCGTTGCAACGGCGTGGCTCAAAAACTCCGTAGTCAAGAACATCTGATAGTCCAAATTACATACCTGTGTAAAGGCTTCACATCTTCAGGCGCTAATCTTCCATGCAGACTCAAGCCAGCGTCCACAACAGTCAACTCTCCAGCTACTCATTCTTAACTTCGCCTCGGCGAGGCGTACCTCTCTTAAACTTCTAACAACTATAACTCCTTATACACATATTATCTTAAAATAACCTTACCTGTGCAAAGGCTTCACATCCTCAGGCGCTAATCTTCCATGCAGACTCAATCCAGCATCCACAACAGCCAACTGTCCAGCCACTAGTCTCCTCAATTTCGCCGCAGCGGCTGCCTCCCTGGGCGTAGCGTTCCTCCCAAACTCCGCAGTCAAGAACGCCTGCTCGTATTTAGTGATGCCCCCTTGGACGTTTGCGTCTATCGTTCCTTGTAAACGCATTGAGAACGGGTTAATGTTGCGCGACGGATCCGCGGTGTATTGGGATATTAGGCTGCGTAGCTCGCGTTCTGTAGCTTCCATCGTTTCACATGCGAACTGTAATGGAATGTTCGATGTTATTTTCAAATCTGCATGATTGAGGCTCGAGGAGTTAAAAGTAAGCTCGTAAGTCAGGGCTATCCGAAAAAAAAATTGTGGCAAAGTTGTGTGGCATTCTAAGACTTCCAGAATAGTATCCATAAATAAATCAATTAATGAAAAATATATAATCAGGATGATACTACGAGTACTTTTGACCCATAACCTACACGCTGGTTCAAGATGAAAGAGCATGTAATATATTTTTTGTAAAGTTGTTTTTTGTGTCTTTTCTGTAATGCAAATACTTTAATACCTAAGAGTAACAACAACACACTCATTTATTTTGTAACCAGACGTATTATATATCGACGTGTCTGACATGGAATTTAATACAAACCTCAACCGGTGGGATTTCCTCAACAGATCGGGATAGTACTTCTGACCACCGAAGTATTCCTGGTAGTGTATTTTCCGTCACAAGAGTGGTACGTTCAATCCAGAGACTCTGTAAGTAAGAACAAAAATTAATCAATACAATTAATTAACTAATATAATTCAATTGATGATGGCGACCTGTCACATATAAAATCGTTTTAGTATCTAATCACGCGCGCGTATGGAAACGCTCACTGTAGAAGGCAACATATATTAACATTGATCTATTGGCGCCGATGATCAGCTTGAGTAGAGCTGGAGCCTTTTTTTTAATATACAGAAGAAAATGCATCTCTCCGAGCGCAGTGGTATGCACTGCACTGCACATAGTGCACCCACAGAAATTGAGAATTGGGACAGTTGGACATTTTACGAATTAAGACATAATGCGCCAACCGCTGGAAGGCGTTGGGCGCATGGCAGCGTAGCGACTGTCTTGAATTTCAAGGTTATTTTATTGACAACAGAATTTGAGAATTGGACAGTTGGACACTTTACGAATTGGACATAATGCGCACAACCGCCTGGGAGAAGCTGATGGTTATGTGAGACTAATCATCCCAAAGAGGGTACACACTAAAAACTTTTCAGAGTAATAGAGCCACGTTATACGAATTGGGCCTAACACCACCCTCTCACGGCGTATCACATATCGGCGTGAATCAATGGCGCTTGTTGCTGGTGTGTTTCGTCCAGTGAGTGAATCTACCGGAGGCCCTTCGCTCCCCCCTCCCTCTCACAATTCCTACTCCATCCTCAAAGACCCTACTCCTTCAACGCCTCTTTTTACATTAAAAAAAAAACTAAAAACTGCACTTCTCTTCACGTGCCGCCAGGGTGATCCGTGACCTCCATTAGCAATCACCAGCGTTCACCCCAGCACTGCAAGGGAGACTAGAGACTATAGACGTATAACATATTTTTGGACGATTACATACATACACATAATCACGACTATTATCAGCGGGTCAAAAATATGCATATGGACATGGGCTGGCAATGGGTAGCAGGTGGGTGTCACTCCGCAGTTTAGGTACGTTCGGCCGGCGCGCCTCCCTGGCAGGAACTCGTAATCTCTGCGCGCGGGCGTAAACCCTACGCTTTGTGACGTCATGACGTCAAATCAATATCGAGTCAGCGTTGCTTAACGGAATATGAATGCTCGGGTCACACGATAAGTTTCAATTTCACGTGAAAGTCGTTCGAGAGTGAACCTTCTGTACGGTAGTACTATTGGTTATTCTGTGCTATTATACTAGAAGGGTTAGTTAGAGACTAGGCAATGACGACCGTAAAAGTCCTATGCCATATTCCACTTTTCACCAATTAGCGACTGCACATGTGCTCAGCGTGACAGGTGGTGAGACCATCGCCGCTCTATGCTGTTGGATGTATGTGCAGTCTTAAGTCCGTTAGTCGCCTTTTACGACACAAAAAGGAAGAGAGGGGGTGGTAGTATTCTTTCACCGCTACACGACACGGTTGGACGATTCGAAAATACTTAGTTATAAAGTTTATTTATAAATAATTTTTTATATGTGTATTTTTTATGTAAATAGATTTTTTTATATAAGTAATATAGAATAGAATAAAGAGATTACGATTATTATTACTGACCTTGAACTCGTTGTCCTTGTCTATCGGCGGCTTGTGCAGTGGCCGGTCGCAGAGGAACGTGTCGACGTCGTTGCACGCGTAGAACCGCTTCACGGCCTCGGGCGCACTCGTCGGCCATGTCCGCCGCCGCGCCACCGGCTTCACGTTGCAGATTTGGATGTCTGTAAGTACACGACAACATTATAGCTGTCTTATAATATGTGTAGGTTTGTTTGTGATTGAATGTCCCTAATTGATAACTTCCGCCACTATGGATCGATCAATCGCCAACCCAATCCATGCTGCATCACGTGGGCATCGAACCGACGCTGCTATTGGCAGCACAACATTGTTCCCTACCCCTCTCTCCACGAACTTTGTAACTTTAACAAAGAATATACGCCTTATGCTTTTCAACGGACACGCATCTTAATTTATTTTTCCCAATACAATCAGTAACTAAGCCACTATTAAAATTAAACCAAGAACCGTTGGTCGCAATACGGCACAATGATAATAAGGTCGAGTGTAGTGTCGGGATTAATTTTGTAACAAAAACGATGCTCGTTTTGTGTGAATATTTTATTTTTATCAAACCATAGTTTTTAATGGTAGTCATAGAACACTGTGGACTGTATCTATGGTATCGGAATAAAGAGTTTATATAGCTCAATTGCGGATAGTATTAAACACAGAAAAGTTAACGGTTGACATCTCACAATATGTATAGCTATGCAAAATTCAAATGGTAATTACTTACGTTAACAATCAAAAATAACGTTTAAGTAGTTTATTTTTATTAGCCTATTTTGTGCCCCTGCCGAGCAAAGGCCTTTCCCAAACACATCTCTACCCTTGGCGCTTTCCCACCAGTTCCTCACAAAGGCATCAAGAACGTCTCGCTAACATTTAAGTAGTTAAAATAATTTAAAAATAATAATTTGTGTCACTGTTCCATGTGGGAAGGCCTGAAGCGAATGACTGATACACACACTGCCCGTCGGCGGCTATGATGGAGTCTTTCAGCGGCGCACTGCACATAAAGATGTGCGCGGACGTACTCGAACTGCAGCCGCTGCGTAAACATATATGCTCATACAAAAGTGAATGAGTGATACTCACATTGCCCATCGGCTGTTATGATGGAGTCGTCGGGAGGCGAGTTGCGCATGAGTATATGCGCGGATACGTACTCGGACTGGAGCCGTTGCGTGAACATATATGCTCATACAAAAGTGAATGAGTGTTACTCACATTGCCCATCGGCTGCTATGTCCCACACACATGAGTATGTGCGCGGACACGAACTCGGACTGGAGCCGTTACGTGAACATATATGCTCAACGTATGTGTACATATTTTAGGTCGCAGACGTGACCTAAAATATGTACACATTACAAGAGTTATGCGAGGGGCAGAAGGTTGGACCGACCATCGCCTAATTCGCAGAGCAGAACACAAAATTCCTACGAAACTGACTGTCGCGAAGCTCATTTCTGATAAGAAGTTGCAGCAAGAACTTTACACTGAATTTGGCAAATCTGGATGCGGCGCTATCTCAAACTCTTCTGTAAATGAAGATTGGCAAGCACTTTCTAAAGCTCTCCTTGACTGTTCTCAGCGTGTTTTGGGTAGACCGCAAAAGAAGAATCAAAACTGTTTGATGATTCGGATATGGAGTTGCGGAGACTCGTTGATGAATACCGACATGCTTTTACCAACAAAACAGTCGCTATCCAACAGCGCAGACAAATTCAGCGAGACCTCAAGAGTAAAGTGCGGATTCTAAAGAATCGTTGGTGGCAATTAAATGCGGAAGAACTTCAGGGATTTGCAGATTCCAACCAAACTGGAAAGTTCTTTAAGGGTCTGAAAACTGTCTTTGGCCCTAGACGTAAACAGACAGCTTCAGTTTTCTCGCGTGATAAGACTAAGCGCCTTACAGACCCTCAAGAAGTTCTTTCACGATGGGCGGAACACTTTGAGGAAGTGCTCAATCCGAACAGCCATGGTGCTGATCTTGCCTACTTGGAGTCACTTGAAAACTCGCCTACATCAAGTAAACTTGTAGATCTACCCTCATTTAGCGAGTTCATGAAGGCAATTAGGAGACTTAAGAACGGCAAAGCAGTTCAGACAGCCTGCCGTCGGAAATATATAAGTACGGAGGTCAACATATTCATAGCAGGCTGTTTGAATTGGTGTTAAAAATATGGAATTCGGAAGCCGTACCCCAAGACTGGAAAGATGCCTCGATATGCAAACTATACAAGGGAAAAGGTGATATGTCGGACTGTAGTGTATATAGGGGCATATCTTTGCTAAGCGTAGCAGGTAAAGTCCTTTTTTTAAACATAAGGCTGAATGAGCTAGCAGAGACAATTCTTCCAGAAACACAGTACGGTTTTCGTCCAAATAGAGGCACGGTTGATGGAATTTTTGTAGTTAAACAGCTCCAGGAAAAAAGCCTGAAACAACACCGTGACCTCTACATGTGTTTTGTTGACCTTGAAAAGGCCTTCGATCGAGTTCCAAGAGCCGCTTTTTGGATCATTCTAAAGAAAATTGGGTGTCCCGAGAAGTTTGTTAAAATAATGCGCGAATTTCATGATGGCATGATGGCCACTGTGCAGCACCAGAACCACTTCACGGACCGCTTCCCAGTTACAAGTGGCGTCAAACAAGGTTGTGTTATGGCCCCTACGCTATTTGCCATCTATTTCGCTGCCGTTATGAGGTAGGCTTTAAGGCACTGCAATGGACAAATCATGCTCAGCGTCAGGTCAGACAAAGGCGTTTTCGACTTATCACGCTTCCGAGCCAAAGGGAAAGTCGTGCAGCTGTCCATCTTAGAGGTTCTCTATGCCGACGACGTCTGCCTTATGGCTGATAGTATGGAACATCTGCAGCAATACCTGGACAATCTAGACGAGTCTTGACGCAATTTTGGTTTGGTGATAAGTGCCTCTAAAACACAGGTCCTTAAACAACCGGCCAGAGGTAGACCAGCGAGTAGTGATGCACTGACACTAAACGATAGGAAGCTGAGGGAGGTACAATCTTTTCAGTACCTCGGGAGCTTAATTAGTAGCGACAACCGTCTAGAATCCGAAATCTCGACACGCATTGCTAGAGCTGCTGCAGCCTTTGGCAAACTACAGCAAAGAGTTTGGAAGGAACATGATCTGAAAC
The DNA here is from genome assembly GCA_963921215.1 of Scoparia ambigualis. Classification (NCBI taxonomy): domain Eukaryota; kingdom Metazoa; phylum Arthropoda; class Insecta; order Lepidoptera; family Crambidae; genus Scoparia; species Scoparia ambigualis. The sequence continues at coordinate 29,690,988 of OY992506.1, forward strand.
TGAGACAAAAATGCTCGTATATAAAGCAATTATTCTTCCTCTTCGTCTTCGGGCTATCTTATGTGTCAGCTGGGAAGATCGTGTTCCTAACACCGAAATATTGCGTCAAACAAGAATGAGCGGCATGGAGTGCCTACTTATGAAGGGACAGCTTAGATGGTGTGCGCACGTGGTGCGGATGGACTCTTCGAGGTGCGAAAGCTGTATTTTACTCCCAGCTAAGCTGTGGAAAACGTAAAGCAGGGGGCCAATACCTTCAGTATAAAGATGTCTTGAAGCGCCACCTAGACTCGACCAATATATCTGTGGACATGTGGGAGAGGCTTGCACAACAAAGGCCAGAATGGCGGAAGGCAATTGCCACAGGCACTGCTGCGTTTGAACAAACGCGTCTTTACGATCTTGACGCCAAACGCCAGCTTCGGAAAACACGTCCCAGGCCCTCCTACAACTACACTTTTAACTCAAACGGTCAGCTTTATTGCGCCGCCTGTGATCGTATATTTAAAAGCAAATTTGGATTTGCTTCACATGTCCGTGCGCATGCTCGGGTCTGAAATGTATTTGTCAGGGTGTCGCCGTCGACGTAATCGTTGTGGAGGACATCATATATGCTCATACAAAAGTGAATGAGTGTTACTCACATTGCCCATCGGCTGCTATGATGGAGTCGTCGGGAGGCGTGTTGCGCATGAGTATGTGCGCGGACACGTACTCGGACTGGAGCCGTTGCGTAAACATATATGCTCATACAAAAGTGAATGAGTGATACTCACATTGCCCATCGGCTGCTATGATGGAGTCGTCGGGCGGCGTGTTGCGCATGAATATGTGCGCGGACACGTACTCAGACTGGAGTCGTTGCGTAAACATATATGCTCATACAAAAGTGAATGAGTGATACTCACATTGCCCATCGGCTGCTATGATGGAGTCGTCGGGCGGCGTGTTGCGCATGAGTATGTGCGCGGACACGTACTCGAACTGGAGTCGTTGCGTAAACATATTTGCTCATACAAAAGTGAATGAGTGATACTCACATTGCCCATCGGCTTCTATGATGGAGTCGTCGGGAGGCGTGTTGCGCATGAGTATGTGCGCGGACACGTACTCGGACTGCAGTCGTTGCGTAAACATATATGCTCATACAAAAGTGAATGATAGTGATACTCACATTGCCCATCGGCTGCTATGATGGAGTCGTCGGCAGGGACCGGAAAACCCCTTTTTTTGGTTAAGCCGATTGTTAGGGAAACCCCATTAAAAGGTTACCGAACGATAGGGTTTCCCTATTGATAGGGTTAGTCTGTTGTAGCGGAAACTTTTTTGAATACGGTTAACTGCTTCCAATGCACTTACTAAATCAAATAGGGTATTTGAAAAGGTAATTTTAAGCGTTTATCAACTAATAAGGTTACCCTATTGTCTCCTATCTCGTTTTCGCGCACAGCGGGCGGCGGGCGGCGGCGGACTGCAGTGCGCCGCCGCCGCCCGCTGTTGTCACATAACACATGACAAAGAAACTAAAGAAACGGAACAAAGACAAGGCTTCATACAACCGCGCCGCCGCACCGTCGCGAGTCAACTACTACAAGCATACGGCGCATGTGTGCGTGTCAACTAGCCGCTGCGTCGCGTACGCGCCGCCACTGGATAAAACCGGTTTACGCTCGCTCGGCCAGTGGACAAACGGAGGGCCTGCACTGCACAAAGCACGTCATGTGCTTTGTGCTTCTGTATATTTCTTACCAAATTGTTTTAAGTGGAATAAACTGCAAATAGTTATAAGAGTGTAAATAATTAGTTCTGGACTTGTAAAAATGGTGGTTAACTATTACCGTTTGTATGACTAATACTTATTTCTCTATGATAATAAATACTATACAAGCTTTTATTTAACTTGCAATGTATGTTTGCTCGGGTAAAATCTTGCAACTTAATGTTGATCCACTTCCCGGTTACCAATTGAGTGAATTGAATCGCGTGACAATGCAATATTATGATGACATGGTGCTGATCTGATAATGGAGCTGTAAGGTGGTAATAGGAACTTCGCAATGAAACAACACAACCTCATTGAGTTTGGGCTCGTTTGAATCGTCTTGACGAGTAGTTTGTCTTTCAATGGTAACCAGGGTTTGATGATGGAGCTGGAAGGTGGTCATAGGAACTTTGTAATGAAACAACGCAACCCCATCGAGTTTCGGCTCGATTCGTTCGTCTTAACGAGTTCTTTGTTTTTAGATGGTTACCAGGGTCTGATCTGATGATGGAGCTTTTTTTTTATAAAAGAGGGAGGCAAACGAGCAGGCGGGTCACCTGATGAAAAGTAATCACCGCCGCCCATGGACACCCGCAAAACCAGAGGAATCGCAGACGCGTTGCCGGCCTTTTAGGAAGGAATAGGTTTAAGGAAGGAATAGGAATTGGGAGGAGGGGGGGAGGGTAGGGGCCTCCGGAACCCTCACTGGTCGCACGAAACACAACAGCACCAAGCGCCATTATTTCACGCCGAATATTAGTGAGAGGGTGGTATTTCGCCGGGCGAGCCGCCCAATGCGTGCTGCAACGCAGCGTGGCTCTACCACTCAGTCAGTGTCACTCATTTAGCATCACCCAGGGATCACGTGTAGGGTCTCAAGGGTAAACCTACGGACGCGAGCAACTTTGACCCCCAAAATGCTGGCTGGAATGTGATCCTAGGAACTCAGTAAAGAAACGACGCAACCCCATCGAGTCTTGGCTCGTTTGATTCGTCTTGACGAGTACTTTGGTGCTAGATAGTAACCAGAGTCTGATAATGGAGCTGCAAGATGGCCATGGAACTCAGTAATTAAACGACATAACTCCATCGAGTATGGGCTCGTTTGATTCGTCTTGACGAGTACTTTGGTGTTAGATGGCAACCAGGGTCTGATGATGGAGCTGCAAGATGGCCATGGAACTCAGTAATTAAACGACATAACTCCATCGAGTATGGGCTCGTTTGATTCGTCTTGACGAGTACTTAGTGCTAGATGGTAACTAGGGTCTGATAATGGAGCTGGAAGGTGGCTATAGGAACGAACCATTAAGACGAACAAACGGAAAGTTTGATTTGTCTTAATGGGTGGAGCGTTTTTGATGGGTGATAATCGAGTGGTAGTGGTTTGATGGATGTGAACAAGTTTTAGCGCTAAAAAGAAAAAAATAAACTTTTACTTTAAAACGTTTACTATCAAATTATAACGTCATTACATAATTTAAGATTGTCGCGAGATTTACTATATAAGATGACTGCTAGAAACCGCAGGAAACTTCAAGGGCTGGTCAGGTCAAGTGTTTTATAGATGACATAAATGACAAAAAAGGATTTCGTGTTTTTTCGTAGGTACTTATCGCCCAGCTGACGGGGGCAACGGCCGGCCGGCCAGCCGTCTATTGACCCGTCAACTTAGGTACTTATCGCCCAGTTGACGCGGACGGGTCAACAGACGGCCGTATGATTTAAAATAAATTAGATACTCAAAGACTATCCAATTGAAATTCACAAAATGAATTATTTCATTAAAAATGAAAAAAAAAACACGAATTCTTTTTTTGACATTTTTGTCATGTTTAAAGCACTTGACCTGACCAGCCCTTAAAGTTTCTTGCGATTTCTAGCAGTCACCTTATATACTATTTAAGTGTAGTTATTTAATAAATAACTTGATGTGATTGATTTTAACTATTAAAATTTTCAATCTAAGAAAATACGAGTACTTACTTAAATCTCGCGACAACCTTTTAAATCATTTAAATTGTGTAATGACGTTATAAGTTGTAACGTAATAAAGGTGTAAAATAAGGTGTAATGACGTTCTGAACTTGTAAAAATGGTTGTTAACTATACCTAAAAAAAAGATATTTCATATTTCAATTATCCCAAGGAGTCTACTAGGTAAGTAAATAAAAAAAGCAATATACCTATTTCAAAGCGATATATTTAAGTAGGCCGCACAAACCTTTGTTATGTAGGTATGTATGAAACCAAAAATTTATTTTAAAAAAATATTTAGAATAAGCGATTTGTAAATAAACATAATATACCTTATCTTGTTTATATACCTAATCAAAAGCTCATAAAAGTTTGTTTATTTTATTCTCTCCCCCTAGAAGCTTTGTCTCTGATCCGTTTCTTTACTCATGTGCTGTTGTTTTATGTTTTTTTTATTGACTCGTCATAGTGGCTGCATCCCCTGCCTAATGGTAAACAGCCGAAGCAGTCCAAAATATTGAGAGCGCTCCTCACCATGGAAAAAGCACGGTAACAAGCGCACCCATTCATGTTTTTCATTCCCGTTACACGTCCCGCTTAAAAGACCCGGGACTATAAGAGCCGGGAAACACATGCGCCGGCAAAGAATTCCAAAGTCAAATGGTCTTATAGAAGGACGACTTACCAAATTTTTGGGAACGAGTACTGATAGTCTGTACAGTATGATGGTGGTTTCTAAGACCAGCACGTGTAGTCCGGGAGAGACACTCTCGGTAGTAACTCCGATAGAAGACAGTTAGAGAAGCAATGCCTCTACGCAGCTGGAGATCTTCAAGAGAGGCTGTAACCTCAGCATCTCCAATAATGCGTACCACTCGCCTTTGCAGTCTATCAAGTCTATCATACTCGATCGCACCGAGTCTAGTACAGCAAACAGAGCCGTGCGGGAGCGAAAAGCCTCACCTTATTGAGAATAACCAACTTACGGGAGGCAGTTATAATAACACTCGATGTAGCATTTTGGATTTAGTTCCTGGCCGATGTCCATGCCAAGAATGCTGAGTTTCATCGAAATGAGCAACGGAGAGTTCTGAAGAGAAGGAGGAGTAAGGAAGGGAAGTTACCTTAGACGAGAATGCACAAACCTGGGTTTTACTAGCATTAAACTCGACCACGTTTTCAGATCCCCACTTAGAGACACGATCGAGAGCCAAGTTCAGTTCAGTTTGGCCCAAGGACAACATGTCATTAATATTCAGAAGAAATAGAGTAGATGAGAGCACAGAACCTTGCGGCACTCCGGCATTGACCATGTAAAATGCAGAGGAACTACCTTCACAAAGGACACGAATCCTCCGCTCCACTAGAAAGTTGCAACCCAGGCGCACAAACGGGGCAGCACACCGAAGGCCGGCAACTTGGAAAGAAGGGAACGATGCCACACTCTATCGAAAGCTTTGGCGATATCAAGGCTAACCCCACGCGAGAGTAACGAACGCTAGAAGATCACTCGTTGATCGCTTGTATATTTCAAAATCCGGACAAACTATAGAGCCAGACAAAATCCGGACTGAGTCTGAAATATCCAGACATTTCGGGTCTAATCCGAACAGATGGTAACCCTAGTCGAGGGAGGCCGGACGTGACGTGAGATGGCCCCTGCATGACTGATACACGCAAAGGAATCAAGTTCGCTACTCTCTTGTTGTAAGGCTTGGAAGAACGGTCAAGTTGACTTGGCTTGATGTCCGGACTTTTTGTCAGAACTTATTAAGTTTCCAAATAGTAACGTGGTTTTTATTTGTCTTAGACCCGCAGGTGGGTTGACCAGATCAAAAAATTGAACAACTTTTCCCAAGAAATAGGCCAAAACACGAGATATTCTTTTTACTTTTCCAAACAAACCTTGCTCGGTCAGACTTTAATTAAAAGAATAAAAAACATCATAGTATATAGGTAGGTACCTCAATATTATACAATTGTATGATTCCACCAACCCGCATTGGGCCAGCGTGGTGAGTTATGACCCAAGATCCCCGCGTTCTATTGTCCACGTGGGAGGCCTGTGCTCAGCAGTGGGACGTTAGTAGGATGATGATGATGTTAGAGCTGCCATACGTCCTGGTACATAGGGTTACCATCCATTATTCATTTATCATTTACCATGGATTTAACCGAACAAAAAATAACAAAAATCAACGTCAGGATAATATAAAAACTATAGTAAATTAAACGCGAGTTAATCCGTAAAAAAAAGTGTTTCATCAATCAAATATCGTAAGCAAGCAGGTACAGTACATACCTATTAGACATTTTTATTAAACCATAAAACTTTACACCTTGTATTAAATCTTTGCGTTTTATCACATACTCGTACTTACCCATTTTTTTTATAAATTAAAGCGTAACAATTACATTGTGATGGAACATTAAAGAACATTTAGCATTATAACACCTTCATTATTTTTTTAAAGTAATCACAATGTGTGTTACATTGTGACTTTTATTTAAAAAAACATTGGGTATGTATTGTTTTCTGAGGTTTAAGCGAGCACTACACATTGAAATGAAACATTGATTGGGTATGTCATAAAAACGCAAAGTTTTAATACAATGTGTAAAGTTTAATGGTTTAATAAAAATGTCTAATAGGTATGTACCTACTTACGATATATGATTATTGTGATGTAGACGAATATAGTTAATTACCGTTAAAGGTTGCAATGTTGGTATACCTATTATAATGATTTTTAATATCAGGATCAAATTATTATTTTTAAATTTTTAGTTCTTTTTATTAACAAGAACATAAAAAGGCTTGTTTTAAAAAAAGTCTTTTTTTCTTTTAATTTTATCTTTTTAGTATAATTTTATATTTTAATAACTTTACATATCAATACAAAATGGTCCACCCATTAAGACGAATCAAACTCGACGTGGTTGTGTCGCTTAATTACTGAGTTCCATGGCCATCTTGCAGCTCCATCATCAGACCCTGGTTGCCATCTAACACCAAAGTACTCGTCAAGACGAATCAAACGAGCCCATACTCGATGGAGTTATGTCGTTTAATTACTGAGTTCCATGGCCATCTTGCAGCTCCATTATCAGACCCTGGTTACCATCTAGCACCAAAGTACTCGTCAAGACGAATCAAACGAGCCAAGGCACGATGGGGTTGCGTCGTTTCTTTACTGAGTTCCTAGGATCACATTCCAGCTCCATCATCAGGTCAGACCCAGGTAACCATCTAAAAACAAAGTACTCGTTAAGACGAATGAATCGAGCAGAAACTCGATGGGGTTGCGTCGTTTCATTACAGAGTTCCTATGACCACCATAAATCTCCATCACCAGACCCTGGTTACCATTAAAAGACAATCTACTCGTCAAGTCGATTCAAACGAGCCCAAACTCGATGAGGTTGTGTCGTTTCATTGCGAAGTTCCTATGGCCACCTTCCAGCTCCATCATCAGATCATCACCATGTCATTATAATATTGCATCTTCACGCGATTTACACATACATGCCAAATTTCAGCTCAATCGGTAACCGGGAAGTAGATAAAATTTAATTTGCAAGATTTGATTACAAACGGACAGGTGAAGTGAAACTAAATAAAAGCTTGTTAAAATCTAACAAGCTGCATTGCATGCACCGCGCGACAGGTCTTAACGTGAACTGATTGAAAAGTCACACGAAAATTAACTTTAGTGCGAATAACTTATTTATGATTCGTTATTATCTGACTAAGAGATAATTTGCTGCACGCTCGCCGCGAAGCGGCCTCTGTTAAAAGCTACACACGTAAACAGTAATGCAATAATAAGTCTAATGCATTGCACGTAGAAGCTTGAATCGCTTGTGCGCGTTAAATAAATTAATTGCGCGTTAATATAAAACCCTTTTTATAGGGTTAGCCTCAACAGGGTTTTTGGATGCCGTTAGTGCTTACCCTAATTAACTGTATCAATTTGGTTAAGCTTTCGATGCGGTAAGTCGATTAAGCTAACCGTATTGATAGGGTTAGTGAAGACAAGTCTATGAATTACCCTATCAAAAACCCCTTATTTGGTAAGCGGTTCCGGTCCTTGGTCGTCGGGCGGCGTGTTGCGCATGAGTATGTGCGAGGACATGTACTCGGACTGGAGTCGTTGCGTAAACATATATGCTCATACAAAAGTGAATGAGTGATACTCACATTGCCCATCGGCTGCAATGATGGAGTCGTCGGGAGGCGTGTTGCGCATGAGTATGTGCGCGGACACGTACTCGGACTGGAGCCGTTGCGTGAACATATATGCTCATATAAAAGTGAATGAGTGATACTTACATTGCCCATCGGCTGCTATGATGGAGTCGTCGGGAGGCGTGTTGCGCATGAGTATGTGCGCGGACACGTACTCGGACTGGAGGCGTTGCGTGAACGCGCCGATGCGCTCGTAGTCGTGGCCGCGGTACACGAACAGCTTGTTCTGAGCACACCCATACAAATAGTATTACTTTTTGTTCAAATATTTTCTTTCCTTCACATGATACTTTACATTTTTAATTAATAACTAATGATGCTATAACCCTACCACCTTTAACCTTGTCAATAGTAAGTAGCTTTACTTAATGCAACTAAATTTTAAAATATTGAACCCAAAACTTCAAAGTCATCATTAGTATTTGAAAAGAAAAGGATAAAAAATGGATAATGTATGTATTTTGATACTCAGACCTAACCTAACCTATTTCAATTGGAATGCTAACTACTAAGAAATAAGCTGCCATATCTCCAGCTTAACGAATACCACATTGCTATACACTGATAGTGTTAATACTATTAGCCAACCGTCCCAGTTAAAAACTTGAATAAACAACAGAATAAAGCATCTTGTACTAATGTTCTGATGAATAGAAATACAAGGAATATTCACTACACAACAGCTACGCACTTACCCTTACAAACAACGGGCACCCTTTGCCGTAGAAGCCAACCCTGAAGTATTCAGGCTCGGGCCTCAACTGCTGCAGCACAGAGTCCAAGAATGTGGCGTGAGTGCGCAGGCAGTGAGCGAGTCGGGCGTAGTCGCACAGTTTCACTTCGTATAGGGTTGCCAGTTCACGGAGTAGAGGGAGACCTTTCTCCCAGCACTAGAAAGACAACGAAGATTAGAGTCAAAATGTTGGCCTATTTCGACTAGATAATAAAATAAAGATAATCTTATATAGGATAAAATGTTTACTAGAAATAAATCAACCAGTCTCAGGAAGCTCGAGTGGGATTCGAACCCACGACCTTTGGATTGCCGGTCCACTGCTCTAACCGCTGAGCTACCGAGACCCCAGAAGACTCGTTGAATTTTTCCTAGTAGTTTGATTTACGCTGCAAGCCAGCGGTATTACGTCACTGTAAAGTCTACCCTCACATTCGAAAGAAATACTATTGCAAGTATTTAACAATCAATAAAGACGTAATTGCTTATAAATATCTTTATTGTTGAAATTTTGCATTCACAGTGCTATATAGATATGATAAAATGTTTACTAGAAAAAAAATCTCACTCGAATCCCACTCGAGCTTCCTGAGACTGGTTGATTTTTTTTCTAGTAAACATTTTATCCTATATCTATATAGCACTGTGAATGCAAAATTTCAACAAAAAAGATAAAGATAATCTTTAAAATGTGAATTAGTTCTGATTGGTATTTGATGTTATAAACGAACATACTACGTACCGTCTTACCATTAGGCGGTTCATATGTCTGATTGCATATTAGGTGGTCTAAAAAAATGTGTTCTCTAGTCTATACTGTCCCACTGCTAGGCAGAGGCCTCCCCTAAGTCCTTTCATACATATTAAAATACTAGCGGCCGCTCGCGGTTTCACCCCCGTGGTTCCCGTTCCCGTGGGAATATCGGGATAAAAAGTATCCTATGTGTTAATCCAGGTTATAAACTATCTGTATGCCGAATTTCATCCAAATCCATTCAGTAGTTTTTACGTGAAAGAGTAACAAACATCCATCCATACTTACACACTTTCGCGTTTATAATATTAGTAGGATATAAAGTAGGTCTTTTTAACCCCCTCGAAGAAAAGAGGGGTGTTATAAGTTCGACGTATCTGTGTTACTGTGTTTGTCTGTGCCATCGCAGCTCCTAAACGAATGGACCGATTATGATGCGGTTTTGTTATAATGTAACTAATATATGAAATGAAATGCGGTGCAAATTTCTACCGTTGACACCGTACGCTCCGTCAAACACAAATAAAACTTGAAATGCATGGTAACCATACCTTGCCGCGGTCAAAGTACTGCATCACTTGATTGTACAGAGTCTCCTTGCGTTTCCACTCTGCCGTTTCTGGATATTCTGGGTCCACGCCGATCTGATCACTGTCCCAGCTTAAGGTTTCCGCATACAGCTGTGAAAGGTAATTGTGAAATAAGCTGCTGAAACTACGTATAGAAGAAGTGCCATCAAATCATCATCATCATCAGCCTATAAACGTCCCACTGCTGGGCACAGGCCTCCCACGTGGACAATGCACGAGGGGATATTGGGCCATAACCCACCACGCTGGCCCAATGCGGGTTGGTGGGTTTTAACGACTGTCATCTTACGACAACAACCGGGACCAACGGCTTAACGTGCCTTCCGAAGCACGGAGGAGGTCGAGATGTTTTAAATTTGGTCACCCATCCAACGACCATCAAACATATATGCCATCAAATATATATTAATATTATTCTAGGCTTTGCTTAAATTGGATATTGGTTAGATTTTTTTTTTTGTTAAGGGCACTATCTTTTTTTCGCCATGAAGCTCGTTTGCACAACTATTTCCGCTTGCGTATTGTTATCATGATTCGTAAAAATAATGTATATACGAGGGGCGTTCAAAATATTCTCGGTATTGATACGTTACAACCTCTTTTATATATATATTTGTTACTGGCCGCTAAGATTCATCCATTGACATTAAAAAAAAGTAAAATTGGAACCGAGATGTTCTTTTGTTTTTCTGCAATTGCCGAACAAACATGAACACCATGAGCGAATTAACAATTTTAACGAAATTAGAGCACCGATCCGTCATAAAATTCTTGACAAAACAGGGTAAAAATCAAAAAACCATAAAAGAGGAAATGGATTGTGTTTACCGTGAGTCTGCTCCTTCTTTATCTACTATTCAAAAATGGTCAAGCGAATTTAAGCGTGGAAGGGAGAGTATTGAAGATGACCCTAGACCTGGCCGGCCTGTAGTGGCTACCTCACAAGAAAATATTGATAAAGTGGAAAAACTTATATTGGAAGACGGCCGAGTGAAGGTAAAATCTATAGCTCAAGTAACCAATCTCTCTATTGGTACCGTACATGACATTATACATGACCATCTTAATATGTCAAAAGTAAGTGCAAGATGGGTTCCGCGAATGCTGACGCTTCTTCAAAAGGATATGCGTGTGGCTTGCTGTTCAGATTTTATCGACCTGTGTGGTGAAAATCCCGATGAGGTGCTGCAAAAAATAGTTACTGGAGATGAAACCTGGGTTCATCATTATGACCCAGAGAGCAAACAGGAGTCCATGCAGTGGAACATTAAGGGTTCAGCTCATCCCAAGAAGTTCAAGGTAATCCCGTCAGCTGGCAAGGTCATGGCCACAATATTTTGGGATTGTGAAGGAGTTTTGCTTATCGATTATAAAGAAAAGTACTACGCTAACGTTATACGTCAATTAAGAGATGCGATCAAAGAAAAGAGGCGGGGAAAGTTAACCAAAGGTGTTCTGCTTCTGCATGACAACGCCCCTGTCCATACTGCTCATATTGCCAAGGCAGCTATTGTTGAATGTGGGTTTGAAACTGTTACTCATCCACCCTATAGTCCGGACTTAGCCCCAAGCGACTTCTTTTTGTTCCCCAATCTTAAAAAGGATCTGCGTGGAAATAAATTTTCTGACGATGAAGCGTTGAAGACGGCCGTGGAGGAGCATTTTTACACCAAAGATAAAAAATATTTTTATGAGGGATTAAAAAAAATAATTGATTGATCTTATAAGTGTATGAACATAGGGGGGGAGTATATTGAAAAATAAAAATATCAAACTTTTCGTACTTGTTTGTTTTTATCCACATACCGAGAATATTTTGAACGCCCCTCGTACATACATACATACATATGATCACGACTATTATCCCCGAAGGGTTAGTCTGAGACTAGGCAATGAGAACCGAAAAAACAGTAATCTGCCATAGTCTATTTTTCACCAAATAGCGACTGCACATGTGCTCAGCGTGACAGGTTGAGAGCCCATCGCCGCGCTATGCTGTTGGATTTATGTGCAGTCTTAAGTCCATTAGTCGTCTTTTACGACACCCAAGGGAAGGGAGGGGATGGTAGTATTCTTTCAGCGCTACGCGACGCGGTTATAAAGATAATGTGTACTATAAAAACCATATTTAAAAACAAAGAGTCGAGAAAGTTATATAATGAATAGAACTTACTAAAAGCGTGCACCCAGCTTCGATAAAATTATCCGAAGCTATATGGAGGTCGTGTAGCTTATACACGTACCGAAGGTACATCTCTTTACGGTCAATCTCATTTTTGTAGAAGTTCTGAAAAAGAGTAAGACAATACATATAATGTTTCTTTTATTTTTTATTACCTTATTAAAATAATTTTCGACTTTTCGCGTGTATTTTCCAAACTTCTTTATTACAATCCCGGCTATTTATTACAAACACAAAAAACATCAGTAAATTCAGTCGAGACGTTTTCAAGTGTTGCCCAAGCGTACATTTGATAAACCTTAGGTTGGCTGGAAGAGTCTCTTTCAGAGATAAATCCACCTTCGCTCACCATTGTTTGTTACCTATTTACTGAATGTGCCAATATGTTAAGGAAGTTGCCATCATATGAGGACTAACTCAGACATTTCAATATGATCATTGCGGTCTCGAGAACCGGAGGCTGGTATTAGATTTAACATTTTTGTAGAAGGTGCTCAGAGGTGTAATTGATTGTCCACCTTTGCTGGGGCTGTTTAACTTAAGAGTTCCACGTTGCCCACCCTGGCGCCCAGTTGGTTTACTCTGCCCGCCTGTCTCTAGAACCAATTTGAAATGTAATGCAGCAGTTGCTCGACTTTCGAGAAATTATAATAGGTTGAGTCACCCCATTGATATCTTCAGTGACAGCGTCAGATCTTATAAGTCTGAGGTAGTCCGAGCATTATGTGGCTAGGATATCATAGCTGACTTCTTTTTGTTTTTGTAGTTTTACTTTGATTTAGTATTTTTAGTTTAGTTTTGCTTTTGTCTTGTCAGTTGTACCGTCACTTTAATTTTAATTATTATTTTTTAGTCGCACACTGTGGCATCTAAAAACAGTGCTTTTAGCTTATTTGTATTGTGTCCTTTTAAATCTGCATGTATTATTGTAACTGTTACTAGTTGTCCTTAAATAATAAATAAATAAATGTATTTTTGTGGAATAAAGAATATAATTAATGGGTTTTTTAAATTTATACATATAGCGGTTGAATTATTCTCATAAATTAAATAAATTGTTACTAGAACGTTTTTTGAGCCATCGTTTTAGCGTATCCTTACCAGCAGGTTGACAGTGGCAGCCATCCGCTTGTCTCTATGCTCTGCTCCTTGCATGACTGCGCGATAGTCTAGCAGTCTCTCTAGCAAACGCGTGACGCATCCGACGAACGCCGCGCCTGCTTCCCTCCACCCTTCAGTAGAGACGCGTTCCATGAGGCTGTACGGAATTTAATGAATAATATAACAGATCGCAACAAATTTGGTTTGCTTTATGTAGTTTAGAAAGGTAAAACGTTGTACATCACGAAAGCCACAATCAAAGCGTTTCAAATATCTACTTGTACAGTTTGTTGGTTTGTTTTAAAGTGATGGTTTCTTGTATTAATGCATTGTACCATTAACTTTCGAGCGGCTCACAAGACAAAACATCATAGATAAAATTCTTAATTTACAGATGACAACAATAATTGGTACAAACCATTAAAGCTAATAAATTCTACATCAAGTATTCAATTGTAAAAGCATTCTTAATTTAACTATTTAGCTTATTTCTGACATGTTTTATACCGATACCTGCTTTCATAACAAACGTTAAAATACTTACACTGAACTTAAATGCTCCCTGTTTTAAAGTGGCATGTAATGTAAAATGATTATTTAATAAATATTATAATGGATTGAACTGAAACACTTTTTTACGGATTAACTCGCGTTTAATTTACTATTTACATAGTTTTTTATATTATCCTGACGTTTCGAACCCTTTACAGGGTCCGTGGTCACAGGGAGAGTCTCCCTGTGACCACGGATATTTGTTTCATTTCAATGTGTAGTGCTCGCTTAAACCTCAGAAAACAATACATGATAATGGAATCAAAATGTAATATGTTGAATCAATCAAAAAATCAAATTACTTGAAATCATATACCACCGCTTTGCATTTGCTACAATCCTGACCTGACCATCTCCTTTTGATTAATATACTCTCATAACATTCATAATACATGCTCGTCGGTCTACACAACACTTGATCCTGGACCGCGGTTGTATTTAAAGTGATGTAAATAATTAAACGAAATGAAGTTACTTTTATTATACAGCAATTCTATGACATTTCTGGAAATCCCTTGGATTTTTTAAAACATTTTATAATTCAGCATTATGTAAAATTAGCTCTCGAGAGTTCTACTCATGCATTTCTTTTTATTAATTCTACCAAATGGAGACATTGAATGTGGACGACCGTTTTCGAGGGCAAAATCGATACAGTGGACCGTTCACAAGAATCAAAGTGTGAGAATTTATGTAAGGTTTAAAAATCGTAACCCTGATATTCTACTTTTGAGAATCGGAGGCTTGGTGCTCTAAAATATAGACAAATACTTAGACTCCAGTCTTCCAGAGACTAACTAGCTTAAAATGATTTGTGATTATTTTTTTATTCTAACACCAATTATCTAGAAAAAGTTAAGTTTCTTTTGAAGCTTGTTTTTATTAAATAGATAACGGATAAACACTCATAATTATTATACATAATATTATACATAAATATCACCCAGACCCGAAATTGATTTAGATAAAGTTATTTTTATATTGACCCGACCGGTAATCGAACCCTAGAGATGGCGATACTGGAACTAGTGTGCAAACCACTCGACCACGGAGGTCGTCAGGTATTTATAAGTAGTTATACATATTGTAATTGTTTGTGAATAGAACATTTATGTTATTAAACTCACACAGTGTCAAACAGCCGCCGGTAATGGTCGTCGGCCTTGTTATCCGCCACCAACGAGTCCAGTTTATCGACCAGCGCCGCTTCGGTCCTTCGGGCGGAGCCGGTGGCGGCCCTCTCGGCGGCCATTAGCGCCACCAGCGCCCCCAACGCGGCGCGACGCAACTCGCCGACTAAGGTGATCTCTAGTAAGGCACCCACTGCGCCTGGTACTAAGTGCAGTTGAGCTGGACCTGAGACGGTAGAAAGGTACGTAGTTGGTTTGGTGTAGTGGTATAAGTAATATCTCAACAAAAAATCACTGGTAAATACATAAAAGCTTAGCGCCATTATAAAAAAAATATATATTAGCACAGTATCAATCGAAAAACTCTATCGGGTAACGAGAGAGTAATCTGACAACGTATTTATGGTCAAGGTCTGGAGATGGACATCAGCACAGGTACTCACTTAGTCGGCTAATGAGAGTAGCGTTCTAAATCACATTCTAAAGTGTGAAAAGGGAGATGCAGACCAACATCAGATGCAATCATTGTTGTAGCTCCACACGTACCTCTAACACCGATCATGCGCGGGCGCGTTAGAGAGCGAGGAAGTAATACGCTCTGCTTCTTCCCTCCTAGACGTTAATTTTAGAGTTAATCTTAGAATAGGTTGTTAGTAATACATATGGCCCGTTTAAAACACATATAATTCATATACATAAAATACTAGCTCCACCAGCCTATTGATGTATAAGTTAACTGCACCAAGCTATTATCTAAGAAAATAAAAACTCACCGAGCCGACTCACGCCGCAGCTCGTCACATGTCACTAACGCCACGCCCAGCTAGTAGTACGCCTATCTACTACAGTAACTTACCTAGCTGACTCCACACGGCGAGCACATACTAACGAGTTCGAGTCACATATTAACAAAAGCGGAGAACCTTAATGGCATCTAGAAGGATCACGTGATCATACAGAAGTCAGTCGCCGCTACCGGACACTGCAGACGCGTTGTTGTATTACGGTGTCCCGTGGCGGCAACAGAAAGTGCTGGCTATGCGTTCAGTAGAAGCGAATAGTAACTCACCGAGCCGGCTCCACACGGCGAGCACCTGCCGGCCGGCGGCGGCGCGCATGCGCGGGCGGTCGGGGCCGCGGCCCGCCCAGCGCTCGGGCTGCAGCGCGCCGCACGTCACCAGAGCCACGCCCAGCTCCATGTAGCCCGACCACAGCTAGGGGACCAAACGCGTCACACTCACACGGACAAACGATTATATCATTAGAAGCAACGTCACGGAGCGCCGCATATAGTTGAAACTCAATAGGCAAAATTGGCAGTATAAAAATAATGATTTTTTTGCCATCTGCGTAATGTTCACCAAAAAAAAACCTTTAATAAAATAACTTTTTTTGAGGTTGAAATGCCATGACCGTAAACGGTTTACTTTACTGCTTAATTTACTGTGACATCACGCGTTTGTAAACATCCACAGAGCAAGTAACGCTACGCTAGGAAACAACGTGTTGTTATACAAACGTGTGACGTCACTCTACCGACTAGACGCTATATTGCTGAAGCAAGCGTTTTGATAGTTTTTATTAACGAAATATTTATAAATAATAAATGAAAATTAAAATAGCCCATCGGTGGTAAGCACTCATTAGACCAAAGAATAAGGCACACTTCGCCTGGAACCCTCGATTATTCGGGAACTGTTTATCTTATTAAAATTTCTAACATTATCTAATCGATCATCTTTAGAATAAATTTTCGTTCTATTCTACGAATATTTGAAAATGCTGTGTGGAAATAATTATTTTTTACTTTAGTAACTGTCATAATCGGTACATCAATAGTAGTAAAATTGATGGTTAAACAAACTTACCTGAAGTGAAGTTTGACCGTAATTGTACGAGACGTTGCATCCGAAGAGATTTATATTCACAAGGTAGTCCACTCTTCAATGTACCAGGCATCCAACACATATAAGAGCTATCTAAAAGAATTTTTATTAAAAAAAACATAAAACGTTACCCATAGTATAGACACAGGCGCCATCTAGTGAATACCAACCGAGTGCACGAGTTTGTCACCTGCGCTGTCATCGTCATTCACTTTTAGAGCTTTTTTGCAAAATTAATTTATATGGGGCCAGCATGTAAGGGAAGGGAGGGATCTTTATATAAATCTCTTCGGATGCAACGTCTCGTACAATTACGGTCAAACTTCACTTCAGGTAAGTTTGTTTAACCATCAATTGTACTTCGACGTTGCATCCTCGAGATTTATATTCACAATGTAGATGTTTAGAACACAAATTTTACGAAATAATTAATTACCTATATGATTTAATTCAACTATTATAATTGAGTATTTACGAGTATAACCGATTTAATATAATTAGGTACCATATTAGTACAAACCAGTATGATATATTATAATGAATGATAAGCCTGAAATTAATCAATGTAAATAGCCGCTGCAAAGGCATTATCGTCATTCTCAATGGTAAGGGGTCGATTGTAAAACCGTGCAAACACCAGAGAATTACCAGTCCATCCTGCAGTTATTGAAAGGCCTTTTCTGTTTGCTGCCGAGGTTGACGTGGACGCGTGTCTTTCACGTGTGTGCTGAGAATAAAGAAGTGTCAATACCGCTGTTAAATAAGGTGTTTTTAAACCAACGACTTAATGTAGAACTAGTTGCATTATGAATAGGCTTCAGGTGAGCAATAACCTTTCCGTTCTAGGTTTATCTCCGTAAACTTTAGTCATATCTTAGTAGGACAGTAATGTTTTTGCAGGGCAGATCTCAATCTTATTTAGAAAAAATGGTATAAATAAACAAGCGTCGCCCTGGAGCAGATGTTTTAATTAAATCATCCACAATGGTTTCGACATAGTTATTATTTATTTTTTAATTAGAAATTCGAAGATAACGTCTGTACTCGTTGTGCGGTTGACAATGCGAGCAGAGTTACTACTTTTTTAGTAATAAACTCCAGAGCAAGTTCCTCATTTGGATATAAATTACTAAGGTGATCGATTACAATCTTTGGATCTCACGTCTCCGAATATTTCGGATGACTAGGTTTAGTCCTGTAAATACCTTTAAAAAATCGAACAACTAAATCAGCTTCACTATAACGTTTGCCCTAAATAGCTAGAGCAGAACGATGCATATATTTAATGAACTACAACCAATTTTTGCTGTTTACAGTTGACTGTAAGGAATTTTGATAGAATTGGAAGTAGGGAGTTATAGAAGTCAACTTTATAAATATCACAATAACTCCACCATTTCGTAAAAGCAACATTGTATTGTTTTAGTGAGGATGTAGACAATGAGGAAATCATCACCTCGATGGTTTCATTACATAACGATTGTCTTTGAAATACTTTTCTAATAATTTGTATGCTACCAGGCTAAGATTCTTGCAAAGGGGGTGCTGGGTCCTGAAAAGTGATAATAACATATCGTCACTTGGGCCGAAGTATATTGGTGGTGAGCTACTGAGCTAAGTACCAGTACACCAGTGGCTTCGTCGTTAATTATTTTTCTGAAGCATTTTAGTATGAGCGAGAAAGGGGGAAAAGCATAAAAATAAAATATATTCCAATTTAAGGTGAATGCATCTATGTCAAAGGCATAGGGGTCTCGTTGCCATGAGACGTATTTATTGCATTTATAATTTTGGTAAGTAGCAAAGAGATCTTTAAGAGGTGTCCCAAACGATTGAACAATTTTTTCGAACACAGGTACCGACATTTGCCATTCTGTATCGATATTCATACGCCGTGACTCCTTATCCGCCTCGAAGTTATCTTTAGATTTTATGTAGGATGCAAAGACAAATATATTGCGTTTCTCGCACCATTCCCAACTAACAAAAAATATTCTTATAATGGCTTACATTGCCAAAATTAATAGCTTTGTAATAGCCGTATTATCTCTTATAAACCTGCGTTTGGGCACAAATTATAAGGACAATAACTTTATACCCGCCTTATAGTGGATTTATTGTTAGCTTTTTCTTCTTATACGTGTTTTATTATGGTCAGCAACAAGGGAGTAAAAATTATACCAGCAAAGCAAAGTATTTTATAAAGCTGTTTGCCCATGTATGATTCTGTAATAAGTATTATGGATTTACATTTTCGTAAAAGTTTGGCGAAAAATTAAAGTGACAGCGTCAACCATTAAAATGACAAGAACAGTAAATTTATAATTTATTTTATGTTGTTACTGAGTATGTGCCTTGTATATAGTGAAAGCGGTGTGGGAATTCAAATGCATGGCAAAATGTGGTACGCAGTGTGTTATATTATCAACGCGCCCTTGAATTTAGGCTGTTTTGTGATACAAAAATGGTTAATTATTTATTCATGTTTTTAATAAGGCTATTATAAGGGGAAAAGGAATCGCACATCGTTAATAAGGAATCTTAAGCTTATGCTATTGCCATTTTGTATATATTTAGGGTTCTTTTCTCACCAGTAAAATCCCTTACCCACATTTATTTTATTGCCCGAAGATTTTTATTTATTTTATTTTACTTTACTGTTTTGTTCATATTTTAATTCTTATTTCTTTTTCAGAATAATAATATTTTACGGCTGATAAAGCCAAAGTAATAGAAGTGTAATGTGTCTTATCCTTATGAAACAAGAAATTAAGAAAACGCAGTAATAATAGTAATAGACTTCTTCAGTCTTTTAAGTAGGTAATTCAGCAGCCAGCCAGCTATCAATACGCGGCTAATAGTCTAATTACGTGCTGTAATATTTTAAAATAAATAAAAGTTATATGAAGAAAATATTGATTTTTACTTTCCAGACATTTATATCCTTACACCAAAATTTCAATGGATTTAGTAGGGCGACGGAACCCGTGACGGTTTTTTGTAACAGCTAGATAATTTCAACCACGATGAACTATGTTTGTGTGAAGTTATATAGAACACTTGAATGTAGTCATCTAGAGAATAACAATCTTATAAAATAATATGTAATCGAATATGGTTTGCTTTAATTCTTATAAAGACTATATAAAACGCTTTTACTCTTTTGTCATACAGACATCTTATAAAAAGTTCCTATAAATTAAAAAGCTATATAGCTACTCTTTGCATTGCTTTTATAAGAATAATTGGCCCTATTAGAAACCATTACATAGCTTTTGAATATTATATGGCTAAAAAGCCATATAACTAGCTCCGATAAGAATACCACATTTTGAACCCTTATTGTGGCTATATTATTTGGATTTATTACCGTTTACCCAACTAAATTACAAGAATAATGGTAGTATTAGCTAAATCTCCTTATAATGTACCATTATAAGGTTCATTGACATATTGATTGCTATTTTAAAACAATTGTATTGACCTTATATTTTAATTTTATAAGGGTAAATTGTTATTTGGGCTGCCATAGACGACAAGTGTTATTATTTAAAGGAACTTATTGTACTCCACTCATTCTATTGATATTTGTTTGTTCAAGAATGCGTTTTCGTTTTCCTACTGGCAATTGCAAACACATATTTTCTGAATTTAATTCAAAACCGAGAAATTTCTAGTCTTTTGTGGTTCCAAGCTACTCTTTTTGAAGATTTTATCAAAGCCTAGATTTTGTAATAAACAAACAGTTTCGAGAACAAAACTTTTACATTCTTCATAAGAATGGCCAAGGCACAAGATCTAAATATATTAGAATAAAAAAACCTCTGTTTCTAAGATAAATCCGGTAGATGACCGGTTTCATGAGTTTCGTAGACATAATAAGGTGCTGAACTATGTCCAAACGGTAGGCACTAAAATTCATACGTATTTACGTACTTTTGTGTCCCAAAAATTTGAACCTTAAATACTTTTTGTAGTTTTCATCAATAGGAACTAAAGAAAAAATACGCGTCTTTGATATCAACATTGGCCATATAACTGTCTTAGAACAATAATTTGCTTGCTGTCCGTATGTCCTCCATTTTAAAGTGGTATGAGGCGACAGCTTTATTCTATGATTTTAGGTTCAAGATAAATCTGGACGATCCATCACTTTTAGGTGTTAAGAATATGGGAGAAATAAATTGGTCTTTGACATCCTCTCATATGCATATTACTCCTGACTGGCACAAGTCAGATATAGCTGTGATTAACTTACTTATTTCAGCCGAAGAAAATTTAGGAGTGATAGGTTCAATAGCTTGCTATAATTATAATAATAATTATAATACCTGTTTTTATTAATTAACTATCGTGTAATTCTGTTTAATTGTACTTGCGCACTTCCTCTTTCTCTTTCCTGGGTCCTAAAACCAAAGGTTGTCTGGAAGAGATCGCTTTCAGCGATAAGACCGCCTTTGCTCATACTAGATTTAAGTTTTATATTGTAAAATTGTTCTACATGTATGTGCAATAAAGAATTTATCTATCTATCTATCTATCTATCTTGCTTTACAGTATTATTAAATGGTATTTTGTAACCCGTAACGTACTGTCAGACTACCGGGTCATTGGCATTGAACACCATGTGTCAACAAAAAAAAATTTATACGACCAGCGTGTAAGGTGTAAAAACATCGGTCCAGCGTGTAAAAACATCGGTCTGTATGACGGTCTCACTGCTGTCGTGGTGTGATAGTGTGCGGACGTTGGTGCTTGCGCTGATCGCCTCGGAGGTGGATACGGGAATCTTTGCTTGCTCCCACCCGGCCTGGCAACCCATGACCTTATTGCTTGGATGGGTCTTGCCACTTTCCCTGCTGGGCGACGTAGTTCTTAGTGAAGTTGGCGGTCCAATGTTGTTAGTATTCCGTATTTGCAAACCAGATTTTTCAGCGGCCTTAGCAGCTTCTATCTTTTCTTCCAAATTTTCTCCAAAAGAGTGTGCGTCTCTTTTAACATCTTGTGTCATTGACAAGAATTTTTTATCAAGAGTAGGCAGGTAGTGTAAGCATTTTTCTATTCATGGTATTTTCATAATGTAAATGCAGCATAATTTGGCCCACTTCAAACAGGTATCAAAGTTGTTGCTAACAGTTCTTTTTTATTATCTTTGTTCATACCATCTATGAGGATTTCCCTAGCGTTTAGAGACCTCTTCTGGTATTTTGGGTCCCAATGGTACCTCCTTCACTTTAGAAACTCCAAGAACGTCAAGAAAATCCGACGATATTGGATTTACAACTGGCAACTCCTCTGCTGCGCTTGGGTTATTACGACTAGGTATCCCTAGCGTCCTGGATGGTCTGGGTAAGATCCGGACTGTGTACTTGTGCTACGGTCATGACAGATCGTAAGTCTTTTTCAATATTAGATTTATATACGTCCGTTATTTACGGTTCTTTATCGATCGTAATCGCGTCACGATACTAGATTTCATATTAGCATTGAACGTAATCACGTCACGGTACTACATAAGTGTGCAGTATGTAAGGCGGAACTGTAAGATTTTGTAGAAATCACGTGCACACAAAAAAACACTCCAATAAAAAGATTAGTAAAAAATAAAATAGAATGTAGGTGCTGCCTCGCGCAAACGAAGCGTCATTTGGAAGGAATGACGGAGGAATATAATTGCCGTAATCGCGTCACATCGCGTCTCGTATCGATACTAGATTTCATACTAGCACTGACCGTAATCACTTCACGGTACTACTATGTGTTTTTTACTTTTTATTATTATTAAAAAAAGCTAAACGTCTTATGTATTTTTGAAAATCGATAAATAGTGAAAAAGTCAAAAAATGTGGGTAACCACAAAGGCACTAGCGAAAGTATTAATCGAAATTGAGAAGGAAACGTACTATGAAATATATATCAATAACGTTTCTACTTCGAATGTCTCACTAAGAGGTTCTGAGTCGTATATTCGCTAACGAATCACATAGTTTTTAAAAAATCGTTTGTCTTTGTAATTTAATCATAACATCGACAAAATGTAATATTTAAAACACTGACTGACCTGATTTACTTGGTGATCGTCGTTTACGCAGTTTTTCCACATGCGTATATAACAGTGGCGAAGCGTGAAATATTGAGAGAGGTAAGCCGGAGCAAAAAAAAAATGCTTACCTACTCCGAGCGCGGGCACGCAGTCTTGAGTCCTTACCGAAAATCTGTGATTGGCATCCTGGCTTCAGTCTTGTATAGGCAGATGTATCTTCAGTCCACTTTTACTATACGTGTAAGCACTGAGATATTGAAACAGTGTCTTGCAAGCATAATAGAAGTGGCTTTGATAAAAGCCGTTTGTGGTGAAATGCTGATATGATGTAAATTAAACAAAACTTAATCTAAGTACTAATAATACTACTTATACTCTAAAGCTATTCGTCTATTCTTTCTTACAAAGTGCGCTAAGACATTATCATAAAAGCCGGGAAGAATCTAAAGCTATTAATGACGACATCTTACAATTCTACCGATTACTTTGCAAATCTACTTACTCTAAATACGTAATTTCAACTTATTACAATATCTACTTACCGCAAATCTAAAGCTATTAATGACGACATCTTACAATTCTACCGATTACTTTGCAAATCTACTTACTCTAAATACGTAATTTCAACTTATTACAATATCTACTTACCGCAAATACCTAATTACAACGTACGTCTTCGTAACTACTTTCTACACACAACACAAATAAACAAAGTCCAACTACAATACTAATCATTCGAATAGGTGAAACAACTAACTAATAAATTCAAATACTAATAAAACACAGTCATGCATTCAATGATGAATTGCAATTACGTCAAATTATCTGTCAACAGAACACAAACCGAAAACGTTATTCCTCCGTCCCGCTCACTCGTACGCAAATTGTATAACTGTCTCTATCGAGTAACTCGGATAAAGACGGCTTACCGGCTGCTAATACGCGGGTGGGTTTATTGACCTTTATGTGACGTCATGACGTTTATTTTGTACAGAAGTTTAACTGCCTAGAAGCCGATCGCGCCTGCGGCTTATTTTAAAGCAATATGTTGTTAAAAAGCAAATTTTGTTGATTTAATGTCCATAGTGTAGGCAATTTGTAATGTTTCTTTTATATATTTACTTTTTTAATTACTGATTGTGAAATTTCTCAATTCAAGTAGAGAGTGGTTGTGTTCTAAACTTCTGAAGGGAAGCCGGTGGGAATCGAGTTGTATGGAACCTTCGTCACTGGTATATAATGATTATCCATGCTTCCTTTTGCACATAGTTTTTTGCTACACAAACTTAGATTAAAATTTTGTTTTAATCTAAGTACACAAAACACTTTTAGGGTAACGATGTGCGGATGCCCGAACACGAAAAGCGAATGACGATGACAGCGCGGGTGACAAACTCGTGCACTCGGTTGGTATTTACTAGATGGCGCCTGTGTCTATACTATGGGTAACGTTTTATGTTTTTTTAATAAAATTTCTTTTAGATAGCTCTTAATATGTGTTGGATGCCTGGTACATTGAAGAGTGGACTACCTTGTGAATATAAATCTCGATGATGCAACGTCGAAGTATAATTGTTGTTTTAGTGTCAGTTTTGGCTAACATGATAATAATTATGATGGAAGCTAGCCAGGCGTATAAGCAAGGCCAATCAAAAATAAAACCCAGCAAATAATAATGTATCCCTATGTATGGATTTGAACCCGTGAATTGTATTTACTATGCTCACCTGTGAATCAAATTGTGGTGGCTCTTCTCCTAAGAATCTCTCAAGCAGCGGTTTGGCGAGGTCTTGTAACGCGGATAGCAATACTTTGCAACTCTGCACACGTAATACCATCCAGTCTGCTGGAAATACCTATGAAAACAAACGAAAATATAGAATCCGGAATAACCATTAGTAGTTTTCAAAGGGACATAAAATGTATTAATTCCTTCTGTGATTCAAAACCAAAAACTTCTGTGATTCAGCATTCTGTTACTATTCCAATTGAATGTCTTAATTGCATGCCACTTGGAATTAAGATGACAATACTAGATATAAATTACAGCGGACTTTTTTATATTTATAAACACAGCAGCTTTATGGAAATAAAATCTTAGTAATCTTTTTGAATTTTATACAAAATAATATTGCGTTATACTCACATCCTGCTCAATCAAATGCCTGAACACCAAGAAGGCGCGCATCAGAAAGTCTTTCAGCGGTTTCCTGTCGTGCGGGTGGGGTGCTAGATGGCTCCACAGCCGCTGGTAATGCAGAGGCTTTAGTAGCTCCATTGCTCCCAGGAGACCAGCTACCATAGAGCCCTGGATAAAGATGTACTCTTTGATGTTAATTTAAAATAATTTTATACAGGTTAGCTTTCTTTTTTCATAGACTTCGGACAACAAAAATATCTTAGTAGATGGTTGGCAGTGGTTAATAGAGGAGAGTGGATGAAAAATGCGCCAACTCCAAGCTAAATAACGTCAAGGCAGAACAACAATCATTGATAAGTAGTCGTATGTTCGTTTTAGAAATATTATTGAGAGGTACAGTATTTATTAAGATAATGTGAATGCGTCTAATGTATGAGCTGAAAACTATTGAAAAGATAAGATACCTGAATAAAATATAATTTCTTTATTGCTTTATCTGTGTAACAAGTTTAAAAAAAATCTATACTAATATTATAAAGCTGAAGAGTTTATTTGTTTGCTTGAACGCGCTAATCTCAGGAACTACTGGTCCAATTTGAAAAATCTTTCAGTGTTAGAGAGCCCATTTATTGAGGAAGGCTATATATCATCACGCTAAGATCAATAGGAGCGGAGCACCAATGAAGAATGTTTCAAAATCGGGGTTTTTTTTCCCTTTGAGAGCTTCTGCTGCGTGCGCTGCGTAAATGGTTAAAGTTTCGCAAAAATCATGTACTACAGAATTGTTCCCCTTTAATGTTCTAAAATAAAGTACGCGATAGTATATGTCTATCTTTTAAGGTTGGCTCACTATAACCTTTTTATGCTAACCAAATTTGTTCTAAAATAATGCATTATTTGCGAAGGTGTTTAAATAAACATGATAATAATCCTTATCCAAATAAATACGTTATTCATCATCAAGTGTTTAATTTAAAACAAATTTGCCTTTTACATCATTCGAATTCAATGAATATCTTAGGATTATCGCAGTAGCAGCAGCGCGCGCATTTATTTAGCGTTAGCCCAAAGTAACTATTCCACGTGGACGACGTCGCGGGCAGAAGCTAGTAATAAATATGTACGGGCATGCAATGCAATGCTGATTAGTCAAGTTCAATCATTCTAGACGACTTTACACACAGAGATTTAGAGAATAAGAAAGAGTGAGTGTAAGAGAGAGAGAGAGAGAAATAGTTTTTTTTATAAATAAAAATAAAGGTTTCTCTCACCAGCACAGGCGAGTTCCCGCCGATGAGATGCAGCACGGTCTCCACCAACACGTCCAAGGTGTTCAGACACAGCACGTCCACGTCCGGGTCCAGTTCATCATCGTCCTCGGGCTGGTCGGGGTCCTCCTTCTTCCAGAGTAAGGAGACTAACTCTCCGAGCATCTCGGCGCATTGGGACAACTCGTCGCGGCGGGCGAGGTGAACGCGGAGGTGGTGGCAGGCTGTCGTTAGGACTATGTTGCGTGCCTCTGGATAAATAAATAGATAAACGCTTTATTTCACACACAAAATACATAAAACTGGAGTTAGGAAATGATCTTTTTTGAAATTGCGATGAAAAAAAACAACGATCTATAAAAAAACAGAATTAATCAAAACGATGGGCTTCCGGTACTTTTACTTACCGGACGAAACACAACAACGCAACAAGTGCTATTCCCAGCTAGCAAAATACCCTTAGAAACAAAAGCTTTTAAGAGCTATGTACTTAAATAAATTTTATATACGTTCTGATTAAGATAGAGACTCTAATAATGGCATATCATAAGTCTATTTAAGCTATAAGAGCATATATGCTTGTAAAAAATACTTTTAGAAGTATATAAGAAAACGAGAAATAAGACCAGTAGTGTTATAAACGCACTCTGTAAGCCTAATTCTTAATTAACACTTATACATGCACTATGTAAGTCCACTTAATCTTAAAAGTGACTTATCAAAGTATTTTATTAGATATCTGCTGTTACACTTATAACTTATTCTTACAGACGTATATAAGCAAACCTTATATAATGTTTATTAGAGCAATAGTATTATACACGCACTTTATAAGCCTAATTGTCCTTGAGTCTTAATTAACACTTATACATGCACTTTGTAAGACCACTCAATCTTAGAAGTTACTTTACTAAGTGTTTTGTTAGATATCGTCTGTTACTTATAACTTATTCTTAAAGATGTACATAAGCTTACTTTATAAAACATTTGTAAGAACAGTAGTATTATATGCGCACTTCATAAGCCTAATTACCCTTGATTCTTAATAAACTCTTATGAATGCATTTTGTAAGATCACTCGATCTTAGAAGTGACTATTGTTAAAGATAGTAAAGTGTACTAGCACGTCAAATGTCTTAGAAACTAGATAATTGCAATTAGAATTCTAATGCATTGCAAAAAAGTCAAAAGGTGGTCGACCAGGAACTTCCCTGTTTGTCTTTTAGCCTACTTTTTACTTTAATAAGGAACCCTAAAGGTTACGAGCAATGGCCGCGTGGATTAAAAAATGTGGTTGAATTAGATTTTAGAAGTGCGGTGTAAACCTTAAACAACGGTAATGCACTATATTGGTTCTGTTAAAGCCACTATAAGGCATGATTGGTGATAATGGCGACATTTCCATATTTTTCATTTTTAATATTATATTTTTTATTATTAAAGATACATTGTTGAAATGGCCCGTAAAAATATTGTGATTGTTATTTCAAAATACTCGATAAAATCGACTTCGCAATTAAATAACAGTTAGTAATGCGTAATAAACATGAAATTATACTTACACATTTTGTAGGAAAGTGAATTAAATAGGACAGTACATAATACTTACGTTTTTAATACTCTTCTTATTATTCAGAAAAATTTCACGAGCACTTGGCAATCCTTTCGGCGGACTGTGATTACATCTGATTACATGTCTTACTAAAAGCTCGCAAAGAGCACTTCAAGTCATATCACACTTAGAACAGCATTAGTAAGTGCATTATAAGGGTAAATTCCCTTAAAGAAAGCCTTGGTAAATCATTTGTAAGTCTGTTTGGTATTATTAAAGCATCAACAAGAATTTTGTAAGATTGGAAATACACTTCTCGAGACCATTTTAAGATATATTTAAGGGTAAATAGACTTATTAAGTGCGCCCAAATCCACACTTATAGCAGTCTATCGGAGTACCACAATACTGGTAAAATTATACTCTTGGGATGTGTGTAAGAGGAAATTTTACTAGTTGGGTTGTTTCACGCCGAAATTTCGTGAGGGGTGGCGAGCCGGCCCAATTGTGAAACGTGCTGCAACGCAGCGTGGCTCTTCCACTTAGTAACGTTGCGCAAAAAAGCAATAACTCATCAGGGTCTTGTCCCCCAGCGACCCTTTTAAGTATCTCCTGCGCAGTCGCTAGCCGTGCTTTGGCTTGGGCGGTCGTTTAGCTTCGACGCTATCACTCTGGGTATCTCTACGGGAACCAAGGCTAAGGCCACTTCTACATAGATTCATTGTCATCTTTTGTGCATAAAGCATCCACATGTTGAGTTAATTACTTACCAGGGTCTCGTCCTAGCAGCCCCTTGAGTAGGTCCTGCGCTGTAACTCTAGCCGCTTCTACGGGACCTAAGGCTAAGGCCAATTCTACTTGGACCAATTGGCATCCTTTGTGCATAAAGCACCTCATCTGTTAGATTTATTACTTACCAAGGTCTTGTCCCAGCGGCCTTGAGTATCTTTTGCGCTGCCACTAGCCGTGCCTTGGCTAGGGAAGTCTGGGCGTGTATCATCGACGCTGTCACTCTAGCCGCTTCTACTGGACCCAAGGCTAGGGTCACCTTTACTTCGATCAATTGGTAAATTTTGTGCATAAAGCACCCTTAAGTTAGGTTGATTATTCACCAGGGTCTTACCCCAACAGCTCCTTGTGTATCTCCTGCGCCGCCGCTAGCCGTGCCTTAGTGGCAAGTGCGTCTAGCATCGACACCGACGCTGTTACTCTAGCCGCTTTTACGGGACCCAAAGCTATAATGATTACACTTCGACCCATTGTTATCTTTTGTGCATAAAGCCCCCACATGTTAGGTTGATAACTCACCAGGATCTTGACCCAGGGGCCCCTTGAGTATCTCCTGTGCCGCGCTAGCCGTGCCTTTGCTAAGGCGGGAGGCGCGTTGGCGGCAGGAGCATCTAGCATCGACGCAATCACTCCAGCCGTTTCCTTCCTTACTTCCTTCCAACTTCGACAATTGTCATCTAAAGTACCGGAGGCCAATGCATCCCCTCCTCCCCTCACAAATCCTACTACTTTATCAAAGATCCTACGCTCCTTCCAGGTTTTGCGGGTGTCTATGGGCGGTGTGCCTCCATTAATCGATCGACTTATGCGATCGCTGATGTGATCGGACGTGTGAAATAATTAATGTAATAAAGTAAATTAAATTGCATAATCGTGACCTAGCTCTACTTTAGTCGCAAGCAACTTATCTGTGTCATTCAATATTCGTGCTAAGTGAATCATTGTTTGAACTTACAATGTTCATTTAATATAATTAAAATAGAAAAATGGAAGGCAATCTCTTCAACCGGAGTGCACTCAGGCGGCGCAGTCCGCCGCCCTCGCCCGCGCCCGCGCCGATCCAGCAGGAGGATGATCCTCCGGAACTAGTGTCCACACCTGAGCTTCAAAACTGGATGTTGACCATCGAAGAGTGCCTAAATGAGGTATGCGCTATCTCTACAGAAGGGAAATTAAATTCGGACCAGAAACTAAGGATTCACAATCTGTGTCGAAAAGTGAACAATGGAACATCTCATATGGCCGTGCTGTACCAGTCCCTTAAACAAAAAGCCATTCAGGCCCATACCTCTATTGTAGCCCTTAAAGAAAACCGTGACCTTTCGCAGAGATTTCAAGATCTCAAACAGACTATTGAAGAGTCCTCAAAACCTCTCACGGGAACTGTTTCCTTCGCTGACATGGTTAAGAAAAGTGCCAACAATTTTATCCAGCCCAGTCACATTAAATCGTTGGCTATTTATCCTACCGATAAAATGAGGTCAAGCGAGGAGACGAAAACATTAGTGCAAAAAATTATCAGACCTGATCTAATGAAGCTACACGTGAGAGGTTTGCGCAAGACAAAGAACGGCGGTGTTATCATCAGCACCGATACCAAGGACGACATTGAGAAGCTGAGGCAGTCGGCGCAACTGACAAACTCTGGCCTTACGGTGGATGAGCCTCTTAAACGCAAGCCTAAAATTGTTGTGATCGGAGTGCCCACGTGTATGCAGGAAAGTGAAGTTTTAAACTGCATCTACCATCAAAACTTGGCTGACAAGCATCAAGATATGACACTCGAAACATTTTTGACCTCTATTAAGTTAAGCCATAAGTCGGGTAAGAAGGATGCCGAGACCTGCAATTACATAATCGAAGTCCCTACACATATTCGCAAAGCCCTTTTAGCGACGGATAGAGTTTTTGTAAATTGGTCGTCGTGCCCGGTAAGAGACTTCACTTTGGTTACAAGATGTTTCAAGTGTCAGCAGTACGGTCATGCAGCTAAAACATGCCGAGAGGAGGCCGTCACCTGCGGGCATTGCGGCGAAGTAGGTCACGCGCTAAAGGATTGCACGAAGAAGGCCGAGACAGCAAAATGTGCCACATGCTTGCATTTCAAAAAACCGTACAACCACAAAACTGGCGATGCCGATTGCCCTGCTAAAATCATTGCTGAAAAAAGGTACATTAATTCAATAGATTATGATGGCGCCTAAGTTCAGCGATATCGTTGCTTATCATGATTACATCGATTTTGCCCATCCTCTAGTTATTAATACGACAATACCATATTAATTTGCTCTACTAAACTTAAACTGTAAATTACCTTAACTAACTCGCACACAAACAATATATAAAATAATGACTAGACTAAAAGGAATGATTTATTTTAACCCAGATTTAATTTCTGTTGACGCGAAAACTCGCTTGTAATACTTAAAAATGATTGACTGATTTGTTATTTATATACCAAGTGGTTATAAATGAATATTGTAAAATTAAACGTATTATTAATTAATATAAACAAAGTAGGTAGTTAAGTTCTAATGAATATTGTATTGTAATTTAATTAGCAACTAAGAATCCTACAATTGTATTTTGCATAGAATTATGTTAATGTTTCTCTTTGCCTGGAAAACAGGAAGATCCTAGTCCAGGCACATGTATATTTTCATTCTATATTAGTATATGTTTAGCATTAAGTTAATATATTGTAAAATTAGTTTTTCAATAAAGATTTTATTATTATTTATTTATTATTAAACATTAAAAACACGTTAGGTTGATACCCACCAGGGCCTTGTCCCAGCGGCCCCTTGAGTATCTCCTGCGCCGCCGCTAGCCATGCCTTTGCTAAGGCGGGTGGCGCGTTGGCGGCAGGAGCGTCTAGCATCTACGCTGTCACTCTAGTCGCTTCTCGGGATCCCAAGGCTGAGACCACTACTACTTGGACATATTGTCATCTAAAGTACCGGAGGCCCATCTACTCCCCCTCCACCCCTCACAAATCCTACTCCTTTATTAAAGATCCTACGCTCCTCCCAGGTTTTGAGGGGGGGGGGGGGGGGGGGGGGTGTCTTTCGGCGGTGTGCCTCCATTTCACATTAAAAAAAACATGTTAAGTTGACCCACCAGGGCCTTGTCCCAGCGGCCCCTTGAGTACCTACTGCGCCGCCGCTAGCCGTGCTTATGTCAACGCGGATGGTGCTTTGGCGGCGGGTGCGTTTTGCATCGACGCAGTCACTCTAGCGGCTTCCACGGGACCCAAGGCTGAGGCCACTTCTACTTCGAGCAATTGGCATCTTTTGTGCATAAAGCCTCACATGTTAGGTTTATTACTTACCAGGGTCTTGTCCCGGCGGCCCCTTGAGTATCTCCTGCGCTGTCATTCTAGCCGCTTCTGCGGGACCCAAGGCTGAGGCCACTACTACTTCGACCAACTGGCATCTTGCATTCTAAGGTTAGGATTGATCAACACCTATTCGCGTTAGATAGTAGTAGTAGGATGCTTAAAAACTCTCTTGGAAGACTCAATATCCGGTATAGGTTGATTACTTACCATATGGTCTTGCCCCAGCGGCCTCTTGAGTATCTCCTGCGCGGCCTCTAGCCGTACCTTGGCATCTTTTATGCACCAACCTTTCAAGTGCTTAATGAATAGAATTTTTATTGTGTCTAGTGGCGCCGCGTTTTAAGTATTAAGCACCCTTAAGTCAGATTGATTACTTACCAGGGTCTTGTCCCAGCGGCCCCTTGAGTATCTCCTGCGCCGCCGCTAGCCGTGCCTTTGCCAACGCGGGTGGTGCGTTGGCGGCGGGTGCATCTAGCATCGACGCAGTCACTCTAGCCGCTTCCACGGGCCCTAAGGCCGAGGCCACTTCCTTGGCTACGCTAGCCCAGGAGGTCATTAGAGCCACCTACCGGAAAAATGGGATGGAACAGAGATTGGATTAATTAATTTTAAATGTGATGCGTTATTTTGTGGCAACAACAGCCATATATTTTGTATAACGACATACATACTCAAACTAGATAGTGGTAACTAGTCCGGAAGACGTATTATTATAAAACTATCATCTAAAATATCCAAGATACAATTGTATAAAAACGTTATTTGGTGACAACAACAGCCATATATTTTGTATAACGACATACATACTCAAACTAGATAGTGGTAACTAATCCGGAAGACTTATTATTATAAAATTATCATCTAAACTATCCAAGATACAATTGTATAAAAGGGTCCTGTTGGAAACTGAAGTTAAGACCTCCTTCCATCATAACCATTAGACCACAGAGGCGTTAAAAATTTTGACTAAAGTACATTTGTTTGTTAACATTATTAAATTTAACGAAACCCACCTGCGCAGGCTGCAAATGCTCCCTATGCGGATGCTGCGCCAACGCCTTCAGCGCGTGCAAAGCCGCCCTCACGTCGCGCCTAAAGCTGTCCTCATACTGCCCGCCGGTGGCGCGCGCGAACAAACGCCGCGAGCGCACAGCCAGCCGGAACACCGCGCCTAACGAGCGCAGGCACTTGCGGATTGGCTCTTGACCTTCAGCGCCTGCCGCCCACTCCGCGCAATGTTGCACTGATGAGAGTAAGCCCCTGGCGAAAAAAGATGTTATCAATTAAAAAAACCGCAGCCAAATCGGTTCATCCGTTTAATAGCTACGGTGCCACGGACAGATACACACACAGACACGTCAAACTTATAATATCCATTTTTTTGCGTCAGGGGTTAATAAACCACCATGTCGCGTAGCGGCTCGTCAAAGAAATACTACCACAAACTCTCTTCGCTTGGGGGTCGTATAATGCGACTAACGGACTAAAGACTGCACATACAGCGGTGATGGGCTCACCACCTATCACGCTGAGCAGTTGTTACTTTGTGAAACGTGGACTGTGGCAGTGGACTGCTTCTGCGGTCACCATTGTCTAGTATCTATCTCTATCTAACCCTTTGGGGATAATAATCATGAATCTAAGTAGGTATGTGTGTATGGAATAAACAGTATGAAACAAACACCGCAAGCGCACCGCCAGCCGAAAAACCGCGTCTAGTGAGCGCAAGCATTTGCGGATTGGCTCTTGACCTTCAGCGCCTTCCGCCCACTCCGCGCAATGTTAATGTTGCACTGATGAGAGTAAGTGCCTTCGCACACGGCGTTGTATCGTAATCGTATCGTAAGCGTATCGTAATACGCGCGTAGGACGAGAGCAATACGAGCACGTACATTTTCAAACAAGTCCGCACACGATGCGGTGTCTCCTACGATTCGCTGCAGCGACGATTACGATACGACGCCGTGTGCGAAGGCACTAAGCCTCTGGCGAAGGGAAGGTGATATGAAAGTAAAAAGCTTAGCGGCGTTAAAGATTAGCTTTAACGGCGTTAAAGATAAGCCCACTCGCGCAGCTCTAGGCCGTACCCTGTTCCGCGGTACGTACAAATTACTTTTGTAATCAAATAAATAATTTACTTACATCTAATAATTATAAACTTCATTAGATAAAGTATTATCTATTTAGATAAATATAACATATTATAAAATAAATAAGACTAAGGCTAATCAAACTGCTAACCGTGTCGCGCAGCGGTGAGAGAATACTACCACCCCTCTCTTCCCTTGGGTGTCGTAAAAGGCGACTAACGGACTAAACACTGCACATACTTCCAACAGCATAAAGCGGCGATGGGCTAACCACCTGTCACGCTGATTACATGTGCAGTCGGTATTTGGTGAAAAGTGGACTATGGTAGACGTCTGCTCTTGCTGTCCTCATTGCCTAGTCTCTGACTAACCCTTCGGGGATAATAGTCATGATTATAATTTATACTGTCTAATAAAAAAAAATCCAAATAATTTTACAAAAAAAAAATTGGTTGCCTGTAAAGTCGGTTTTACGGGCGAAGATTTTACGTGACAACGTCTTTTTCTCGGTAGAATATTTATTGATATGAATATAATTAAATTGCACAATAGGAACAAGGAATTGAATGAAAATAAGAATTGCACAAATTTTAACTATAGAAATATTTTTTTTTTTTTTTTTTTTTTTTTTTTTTTATTTTTTTTTTTTTTATTTTTTTTTTTTTTTTTTTATTTTGTTTTATTTTGTTTACTAAAACATTGTACATGTAAACTTAAACTTAACTATTTAGTGGGAGAGAGACGCAAGGCATTCGGCGGGCCTCTCTCTCGTTCGGTGACTCATCGTTACGTTCCCGACGAGCGTTACACTTTTTCATAAGTGTCTCCCAGCTAACCTAATTTAAGACGTTGTCACGTCAACAATAAAAAGGTAAAACAACAATATAAAATGTGTATCATACTTGTAAACCAGCGCAGCGGAGAAGTGTTCCTCAATGTAAACGTCGAGCACCGGGCGGAAGTGCTGGAAACGGCTCTCGTCCAGCAGGCTGCATATGGACACCAGCACCAGGAACACCGTGCCCGAGTGCGGGGTGCTGATGGAAATGCAAATCAAAATCAAATCATCAGCCTATAAACGACCCACTGCTGGGCACAGGTCTTCCCCCATGGACAACATCACTTGGGGAGGTTGGAACATAAACCCACCCTACACTAATGCGAGTTGGTGGGTTTTAATGACTGCCATCTTTCGACGACAACAGGGACCAACGGCTTTACGTTGCTTCCGAAGCACGGCGGAAGCTTGAGTGTTGTTGTTGGGTGGTCCGACGATCTGGTGAAGGTCGAGGGTAGCCACACAAGAGGAGAGTTAGAGGCAGCACAAGACCGATCGTGGTGGAGATCCTTGGGGCAGGTTTTTATAACTCTATTTACATCTTTATTATTTATCACTCTGTTGCCGACGCAAACTTTTTTATGAATTTTAATTTTTATATGTCATGTTTTTTATTACTGTCAAAATGGACACATCTGTTGGTAGTTCAATTACATATAAAATCCAAAGAAAAATCTATTATTTAAGCCCCCGTGCTTAACACACTCTGTGCTGAATAGTTTAGTTGCTTTGCAACTAAACTATAGTAGTAAGGTTTGTCAGACATTTTAATATGGAATGTTTGTTTGTGAAATGATCAATTTACAATTTATTGCTTGTTGTCTGATAATTTTCATAACAACTTTGTGAACACCTGTTTCATTAGCAAATGAAATAAAACATTTTAATTTAATTTAATTTAATATCTGTGGAGCTTTTGTAGGGGTATACCTGTTGCCGTCTTCCGTGGAGAACAAGGCGAACAGTGCATCTAGCACGTCCCTGAGGAACTTGATGAGTTCCTCGCAGCTGAGCCCGTCGCCGAGCCGCAGCACTCGCAGCAAAGTCTCTTGCACTTTTTCGGGGTGCGCGCGCCATTGTAGTAGCGCTAGTAGGTCCTCTGCAATTTCAATGTATTTATTGCATATCAATTTACATAATAAAGTGGCACCTAAAACAGAAAAGATGAAAGGGAACAGTTTGTCTTGGTATGGTCATGTAATGAGAAGGGACGAAAGCCATGTGACTACAAGAGTGATGAATATGAGTGTAGGTGTAAGGTAGGAAAGGAAGAAGTAGACCAAAGAAAAGATGGATGGATTGTGTGAGGGATGACATGAATGAGAAGGGATTGGATAATTTGAAGACGAATGACCGAGTTGTATGGAAGAAAAATACATACTGCGCCGACCCCAAATAACATCGGAACAGGGCAAGCGAATGATGATTACATAAGATTAAGACATCATCATCAGCCTATAAACGTCCCATTACTGGGCACAAGCCTCCCACGTGGACAATAGCACGTGGGGATATTGGGCCATAAACCACCACGCTGGCCCAATGCGGGTTGGTGGGTTTTAACGACTGCCATCTTACGACAACAACCGGGACCAACAGCTTTAAGTGCCTTCCGAAGCACGGAGGAGCTCGAGATGTTTTAAATTTGGTCACCCATCCAGCGACTCAGCATTGCGAAAGTTGGTTAGCGGGCAAGATCGCAAGCCGAACGCGCTAGCCGCTGCGCCATCGAGCTCCTCGAGATTAAGACATAAGATGTTAAAACATAAGCAAGGTATAAATATGGCGCTCTACTAGGGCACAGCAAATAAAAGGGGTAACTATTTTACAAATCTAGGTAATAACATCATAAAGGCCATACATACAGTATGGGTAAAATATGTATAGCGTGTATCCAGCTCGAAGGACCAACATGTAAGGAATGATTTCCTTACACTAAAAAGACGTTCGAGATTGATAACCGATAATAAATTGATACGGCAGAACGGGAACGATAAATAAAATCGTTCAGTTAAATCGAATATCGGTATTACGAGTATAACAAATTGCACAGTCATGCTAGCAAAACGTAGCGATTACGTTCGATTACCTATACATTATTGAACTTATTCTAATTTTATATGTAAACCTACCATAAAATGTCAATTTTCTACAATACATTTTACGGCTTGGTAATAAAACTGATAAATTGGACAAATTTCAGTTTTGGATAGGTTGATCTGGTGGCGTGTAGGAGGTTAAGGGTGCTCTTGCTTCATGAGAACTTCTCCGATTTGGGTTGGAGTAAGTTCACACAATATTTTGTATCGATTTGCCACTGCATTCTACCCGGTTTACGTTACTCTCTTACTTTTTAGTATTTATACGAAACCGAGCCGTGTACGAGGAGCTCGATGGCGCAGCGGCTAGCACGTTCGGCTTGCGATCTTGCCCGCAAAGCAACATTCGCAATGCTAGGTCACTAGATGGGTGACCAAATTAAAAACATTTCTAGCTCTTCAGTGTTTGCTCCCGGTTGTCCTCGAAAGATGGTGGTCGTTAAAACCCACCAATCCGATCGGGCCAGCGTGGTGCGTTATGCCCCAACCTCCCTATGTGATGACGTATAGGCTGATGTTGATGAGCCGTGTACCCTTATCCTACCCTACTAAAGTCCGCTTACCGTTCTGCGTGAGTTTAGTGGAGCACAGCAAGGTGCTGATAGTGCAGCTTTCCTTAGAACTCCTTTGGAAGGACGGCGCAACCCCGTTGACGGGCGGCAGTCGCGTCGCGTCGCCCGCGCACGAAGGCAACGATAGGTAACTGGCCGCTGACAACCTGCATTATTGAGGAAAGCGCATGGGTTTACGTTTCAATTTCCCATAGAACTTTCCAAATTCAAATATTTAAAAACCACTTATCCAATTTTAATGAAACTTTGTACGCTGAAGTTAAAATACTATTTAAAGTCCACTGTAGAAAGTTTAAAATCGCAATAACTCAGTTGATATACGTTTTTTTTCAAAAAACTATTTAGATCTCTCTATTTTACATTAGCATGCATAGTCACATTAAAATTAGCACATTGGTTTAAAAAAATTTGAACTTCGATGTTTGTATGGGAAACTGATCGGCGTAAACCTTCTTAAGAACAGAGGACCTACTCTAAACGCATCCGCACTTCGTTGCCCCGTAATTCGTCGTAAAAGAAGACTGTACTTATATAAATCTAACGGCATAAAGCGGAGATGGGCTCACCACCTATCACGCTGAGCACATGTGCAGTTATATTTGGTGAAACGTGGACTTCGGCAGTGCACTGCTTTTGCTGTCCTCAGCCTAGTCTAATCTCTAAGCTACACGACGGCATCGCGTAGCGGTAAAAAAAATTCTACCTCCCCCTCTCTTCCCTTGGGTGTCGTAAAAGGCAACTAAAGGACTAAAGACTGCACATACTTCCAACCGCATAGAGCGGCGATGGGCTCACCACCTGCCACGCTGAGCACATGTGCAGTAGCTATTTGGAGAAAAGTTGACTATGGTCGAGGACTGCTTTTGCTGTTCTCATTGTCTAGTCTCTGACTAACCCTTCGGGGATAATAGACGTTGTTAAAAACCAGCAATGAACTGCGAAACTGCAATGGACAGCGTATAGAAATAAAAACTGTCAGGTGACATTGACATTCGTTGACAGCGCAGGTCAGACCCACAATTAATTTAATACATATTACGGAGTGCATCGCCCCATGTTCAGAGCAACCTCCAGCTCGTTTCACTGCCAGGGAGTAGTTTATGGACCCGCTATGAGCCTGGGTGATGTTGGTGAATAAGGTGGGGTTTGGCCAGAACAGACGTGATCATAATGTATGTTAACTCACTTGGTAGGGTCATCACATTTGTACACGTAGAGTTCATGCGCGCCGTCCCGGAGGGTGGCGCCACTTGCTTCCATCAGGCGGGCGAACGAGAAACCGAACAGTTTCCTTTCGTTTTTATCGCGTGCTGCAATTTAAAAACATAATAAAGGATGATAACAGTCCCATAGTTTGCGGGCATCGGTCAGGAAAGGGCTGACATCTGGTTAAAACTGAAGTTCCTACTACGGGGCCCCGCTGTTCGCGCTTTTCTTCCCTTTCGTCCCGCGTCCCGCAGCCCATAGGACTGTCACGTATGAATTTCCAGTCTTTAGCGTATGCCATACTAGAGCAGTGCGGGAAATGAATGCGCACGTGCGTCTGCGTGAAGGTGTCCAGTTCTGTTCTGCTCTGCAGTTGCTATAGTACAGCTCAAACTTCATAGCACCCGCCTCAGGTAGATGTACGATTCAATTGCATACATAACAAGTGGGTGATATAATAGTACTACAGATAATAAGCCAGCAGCTAACTTACTGGAGCAGAGCCGAAATTTTATGCGCACATGTGGCCGTGTGAAGGTGTCCAGCGGCCCGTTGTCGTGGTAAAGTACTTCATAGCGGTTGCTGATATGCGGCTTGGTTCACACCTACATTATGTTACTGCGACACGGTATTTTTTTCGATGAATACGGCTGATAACTTACTAGAACAGTGCCGGAACTCGATGCGCACGTGCGCCTGTGTGAATGTATCCAGCGGCACGGTGAGCCGCAGCTGCTCGGCCCACAGCGGCCCGTTGTTGTGGTACAGAACTAGGGATTCGTATGAGGTGGCGCCGGTGCCGCTAGCGCCCCATACGCATTCCTGTGAGAAGGAAAGTGGGATAAGAGAAGGCGATAATCTAACGAGTTTTTGGTGGCAGTTATAAAAAATACAGTTTAGAAAGGTTTTATTAAATGTTGTGCTGGTAGCTCCTCATTAATAGAATTCTAACTATCCCATTTCTCCCCTTGGGTGTCTTAAAAGGCGACTAACGGACTAAGGAAGAACTGCACATACATCCAACAGCATACGCTAAGCACTTGTGCAGTTGTAATTTAGTGAAACGTGTGCAATGGACTGTTTCCGCGGTCCTCATTACCTGGTCTCCAGACTAACCCTTCGTGGTTAATAACGTCTAATAGTCGTGAATATGTATGTATTTACAAATTAAGTGTTAAGCATACGTAGGCATACAATAAGCGAAAGCCTATTTAACCAATACCTAGAAACGCTAGGCAGACGATTTATCGCCGGAGGGGACTGCAATGCAAAACATGTTCACTGGGGGTCCAGACTGAATACAACACGCGGCTCAAAAAGAGCTTGGGTAAACTTAATCTTACTACGTATTCAACAGCGGACCTACCTATTGGTCTGCCGATATTAATAGGCTTCCAGACGTCATCGATTTCTTCATCACAAAAGGACTATCACGACTCTACTATTCAATAGAATCGTGCTTCGATAGTTCCTCCGACCACACACCCATTATATTGACTGTCAGTTCTACAGTATTAAATTACGAGAAACGAACCATTCTGTAAAACAAAAGAACAGACTGGACGTCATTTAGAGAAATAGTTCAAAAACGCTTCGAACTGAAAATAGCTCTCAAAACAAATAATGATATTGAGAATAACGCTGCTAAAGACTTCACCACTATGGTACAGAAGAGATGCTGGACTTGCACCCCTGAACAAATAATCTTCAGCCAAGGCATGGAGTTGTTCATGAAAACATCAGGGCAAAGATTAAGGACAAGAGAAGGCTGCGTAGAAAATGACACACTAGTCAGCACCATAAAACAGTTAAAAGAAATGATCACTGAAGCTTCTAACGCAACTGTATCAGCTCAGATCGAGTCGCTTACAGCAACAAGTGCTACAAACTATTCCTTGTAGAAAGCTTGCAAAAATATAAACAGGCCCGTCATTCCCTAACTCCCTCTAAGGACAACAATGAATAGTTATTCATTGTTGTAGTTGTAGCCCAGTTGGGCTAGAACAGCAGACGAAAAAGTCAACATTTTCGCAACTCACTTGTCGGGTGTGTTCGCTCCTAATGAGGCTAGCCCTGGATGCAATGAATCGGACATATATGAGGTTATGAATGAAGACCTACAATTTGATAGCCCAGTCAAACCAACATCTCCTCGAAAGATATACACTGCTGTCAACAACCACTTGGAAAACAACAACGCTTCGGGCTTCGACCTTATGGATAAAAAGGTGCTTACTGAATTACCACGAATAGCCTTTTTATTCCTGACCCTTCTCTTTAACAGCATGTTGAAGACTGGATACTTAACAGCTCTATGGAAGGTTTCGCTAATTGGTACATAAACCAGGAAAACCAACCCATTAAGTTACCTCATATAGACCCCTAAGCCTGTTGCCTATTGTGTCCAAACTATTCGAAAAAATTCTCTTGAAAGTACTCCTAATAGATGTCTTGGAAAGATCAATAATACCGAACCACAAATTTGGCTTCAGGCACGAGCACGCAAACATAGAAAAAAATTGAAAGTGTACCTACCAGGCAATGAGGGTATCCCTTGAGAAAAAAGAATACTGCTCGGCAGTTTTCCTGGATATCCAGCAGGCGTTTGATAGGTAGGGTATGACACAGAGTCTACTTTTCAAAATAAGAACTACACTACCACAAAGATACTACGGAATTCTGGAATCATATCTCTCGGAGAGAAAGTTTCAGGTCCAAGAAGAAGAAAGCACATCACCAGTCTACAACATAGTAGCAGGAGTTCCCCAAGGGTCTGTGTTGATGATCACTCATGATCTTCCCCAAGTGTATCAGTAGCCATCTTTGCTGACGACACAGCATTATTAGCGTCTAGCAAAATACCGAGGATTCGTCAAAGACCCTACAAACCGGATATAACAAAATTCAGAAATGGATACAAAAATGGCGTATCCGAGTTAGCATAGCCAAATCAGTCCACATCACATTCTCCTTAAAGAAAGAAGATTGTGCACCAGTTAGACTTGGCGATCAACAACTTCCTCATAGAAATTCAGTGAAGTACTTGGGCATGCACATTGACCGTAGGTTGACGTGGATTCACCACATCCGGGCCAAAAAAGATGACCAGTTAGACTTGGCGATCAACAACTTCCTCATAGAAATTCAGTGAAGTACTTGGGCATGCACATTGACCGTAGGTTGACGTGGATTCACCACATCCGGGCCAAAAAAGATGACCAGTTAGACTTGGCGATCAACAACTTCCTCATAGAAATTCAGTGAAGTACTTGGGCATGCACATTGACCGTAGGTTGACGTGGATTCACCACATCCGGGCCAAAAAAGATGAACTTAATATTAGATTCCGTGGACTCTACTGGTTATTTGGAAGGGACAGCATAATATCATTGGACAATAAACTCTTAATATAAAGACTGTCCTCAAGCCAGTACGGACGTATGGTTTAGAACTATGGGGTTCCGCATGCGACTCAAATTTTAACATTATACAAAGAGCTGAAGACTCTATTCTAAAGAGCATATCGAATGCTCCCCGGTTTATTAGAAACTAGTTCACGAACACTAAACATAAGCACCGTAAAGGAGGAAATACGAAGCTATACTAAAACCTACAAATCTCGGCTTCAGAACCATCCAAACCAGCTAAACACGGACACAATAAGACGTCTAAAAAGGCGCAAATTTATAGACCTGGACTCTTATTCTGTGAATTTATGCCCATGGAGAGGTTCCCGCTGGGGAATTAACTCTACTTGCCAAAAGCCACTCAACACATCTGCTCATAGCCTAAGGACTGATCGCAAAATAGTATAAGAAAAAGAAACCATACGTAGGGCAATGGCGTGAGGAACAAGGACGACGCTCGAGAGACAAGGACGACACGCGATAGGCAACGACACTGCACGGCCGCGAGATAGCGTGGCAGTCAGACAAAGATCAAAAACGAATTGAGACTATTTCATTTTTGTACGTATTTGTCCAAGTATAGGAATTACGCTGTTTCCTACGGTGTCTAATTTCATACTTAGCATTGACGTTAAAATTAAGAATTAAGGTGCTTAACATTTTAGTGTACCTAATAACCGATGCCGCAGTAATTTTTTCGATACAAAGTGATTGGTGGTATGTACTGCGTACTTGGACCTTTCATCTTCGATCAACAATACAACTAGATGACAGGTCGGCGCTAAATAGGGGTCTCGGTAAATAAGAGCGCACTTGAGAAGTGAGCTCTTATTTTTTCGCAAGGCATAACAGAAAAAAGTACTTTATTTGTTGCCCCTTAATGTTGATTTCACTACTAAATGTTATTGACGTCTTTTTTTTTAGTGACAGGAGTAATTTATTGCTTTGAAAAAGTATTTTTTC
Source organism: Scoparia ambigualis (assembly GCA_963921215.1). Lineage (NCBI taxonomy): Eukaryota > Metazoa > Arthropoda > Insecta > Lepidoptera > Crambidae > Scoparia > Scoparia ambigualis. Next base: position 29,734,211 of record OY992506.1, read on the forward strand.
ACGTGGACAGAATTTAGCTTTGATTTTGTGCGTGACGCGTTATCTAGTTGGTATTGTTGATCGAAGCCTTTCATAAATACATAATAATACTCACACTTATAACTTGTCCCGTATTATCATGGACGCTGACAGTTGCCAGGACATTTTTGGCGGTGCTCTTGCCTCCCCTCTCAAACTCCGCCTTCTCCAAGGTCAAGTAGAGGTCGTTTCTGACGTCACCGGGCATTATGACGTCAGGAAAGCCTCGTTTAGCAGTTATGGTGGCGCCAGAGGACACCGCCTCTGTTATGCTACCTGAGTGTGTTAGTAGACGGAGGGCCACCACGATTCCTAGAATTAAGCAGCATAGATATAACAAACTCATTATCAGTCTAGAGCAGAGGATCCCAATTTTTTTTTTACCATTAAGCTTATCATATTTTTCTTGACGGAACCCTATTTTGACAATAACAGTGGTGGTGACTCTTTTCTACGACCGTTTCATTTAATTTCCATCCTTCCTTCATTTCGTTTCATTTCCCAGTATTGCGGCCCACCTTTCGGAAAACGCTGGTCTAGAGTACATGAGTTCTACAATATCTCAGCAGTTTAGGACTTTTTATAGCGGCAACAGAAATATATTCATGTGTGTCAACTTCTAGCTATCACGGTTCATGAGATACAGCGTGTTGACAGACAGACGGACATACAGTGGAGTCTTAGTAATAGGGTACCATTTGTACCCTTTGGGTACGGAATCCTAAATACTGTTAAATGTCTCCAATCAATATTGATTCTTATACCCCTAGTGACAAAGTTCAAAATAAATTTAAGAAATTTGACATTTTGTGGTAGATTGAAGTGAATCCGTTTAGAACAAAAAACTAGGCTGCATGGACCAAACAATTTGTGACTCCTGACGTTTTTTAACAGGCAAAGGAACTTTGGCCATGCCGCCTATTAGCTCTTAAATATTCGGTTAGGTAGGTATAAGATAGTCAAATACTTAATGGTTGAATTTTTCGACATGCTTTATTTTTGGCCGACAGCGACATTCACTACCAGGGGAGGTAAAAGACTATTACCGAATGTGGAAAAAAATAACTAAATGTAAGCTTATTAACAAGGTGATTACCGTAGTTAGGTTGGCCTGGCAATATATTGCACTTATTCGTCTGCTTTCGTATTAACATGTCGTGTAATTGATGGAAATCTTTTTCTTCGCATTGATAAACCTGAAATGAAACCAAAGAAAATATTACATATCAAAATGTAAAAATATTACTTTTATTATGCATTATTCAATTGAATTAAATCTACTTTCTCAACTCGCGATTTAAGATCAATGTGATCATGATAAATCATCATTCTATAAGCGTCCCACTGCTGAGCACAAGCCTTCCTAAATGGACACCAGCACATGGGAAGAGTAGGCCATAACCCACCACGCTGGCCCTACGCGGGTAGGTGAGTTTTAACGACTACCATCTTACGACAACAACCGGACCAACGGCTTTATGTGCCTTTTGAAGCACAGAGGAGCTGTAGATGTTTTTAATATGGTCACCCCTAACCAGTGACCCGGCATTGCGAAAGTTTCTTAACTGGCAAGATCGCCATAACCGCTGCTCCATCGAGCTCCTCGAGCAATACACATAATTATAATAAAAAAACACACCTAAAAGTACAAGTACTCCTTTTCGCTTGCACGCTGGCCAGGCTCAGCCTCAAGAACTCGGACAGTGGTAGGACTCTCCATAAGGTCTACGACCCTGACCTGACACGCTTCTTTTGTTTTATTTAATCTCTCAGAGCCAGTCTTCTTTCATACTTCTGTAATGATCTAAACCCACCTTTAACGTGCACTCCTTTTCGCTCGCTTGCTGCCCGGGTTGCCTCAAGAACTCGGGACAGCGGCAGTACTCTTTCCCCTTAAGTCTACGATCCTGACGCACTTATTTTGTTTCATTTACTCAGTCAGTCTTCTTTCATACATCCGCTATGATCCAAACGCACCTTAAACGTATATTCCTTCTCGCTCGCATGCTGTCCGGGTTGCCTCAAGAACTCTGACAGCGGCAGTACCCCCGCCCCCAAAGGTCTCCTGGCGACGGGCCCGCGCCGCTCACCGGTGCCGCTGCCGCCGCCCGCGCCCGCCCACCTACCCACCCGCACCACCCATGCTACCAACCATAGCTCGCGGGAAAGATCCGTCGTCGATAGGTCCTGCAACGTTGGCAAGAAAATAAAAAAATCAAATCATCAGCCTATAAACGTCCCACTGCTGCAAACGACAACATTACATGGGAAAGTAGGGCCATAACCTACCACGCTGGCCCAATGCGGGTTGATGGGTTTAAACGACTGCCATCTTTCGACGTCAACCGGGACCAACGGCTTTACGTGCCCTCCGAAGTACGGAGGAGCGCGAGATGTTTTTAATTTGTAACATGTTTTTGTTGACTGACCAATAATAAATAAATAAGAAAGAAATAATAATGTCACATCGAAAGCTGTAACTTTTAAACTGCTATAGCTATAGTAAATAGTAAAATTATTAACATTATTACAATGTTTATTGTTGTTTTTCGGCACATTGATTATGGCGCATGCAATTCAATAGTGATTCTAATACTAGCAGCCCGCCCGCGACTTCGTCCGCGTGGACCAGTGGACTTTTAATTACGATCGACAATTTAAGACAATCGCTACGCTGCGCTTTGCGATTATCTTAACTTTCTAAGCTATCACATGAGCTATAGGAGTAGAGCAGCTAGTATCCTCAATCAGTAAACAGAGGTACTACAGACCTATTGACCTAACCAACACTATTTTTGTTGAGTTCAGTTGACTAGTTGAAATAAAAAATAATTTAAAAAGATATTACAGTTTGAACTTACTTAATTATAATAATAACTTAGGGCTTTCAACACTACGGCGTAATCTTCGTAATGCCGAACAAAAGTTATGCCGCTACATTTTAGTGCATTTAATATTAGGGATTAAAAAAATAGGGTTTTCAAATTTTAGGCAAAACTATAATAGTGCGAAAACACAATTATTGTTCGTTAAAAGTTAAGGCCAACACAGTTCGGCCATATGAAATTAGAACTAAAAATTTTAGGCGAACCGAAGGGCACCCGAATGCAACATTATGAATGACAAAATCAAATTATCCTAACACATGTATTTGTCGTGTAAACACGACACAGGCGAAATGGACACGTAAGTTTTTGTCTGATCAATCCGATTGTGTCGGTTTAAGAAAAGGTTACATGACTTTTATTTACAGTTTGTAAAAAATCTTAACTTATTAATGGATTAAATCATAAACTTTCAAATGTTATCAAGAAACCAACTAGTTTAAGTAGTTAGGAAAACCACTGGATCGGAAAAACAATATGCGAAACCTATAAAAAACAAGATATCGGGTCTTCGACCCGCTTTCAACTGAGATTTCAAAATGGCAACTACAGGAGTCGACATCAGTAAAGTGGCACTTGCTCCATCGTTTTCCAATTACGGAACGTCTAGTTTACTACAGACACGATAAAAAACTAACATCTCGCCTTAATAGGAAAGGTATACAAACTAGATCTACTAGGTTGTCGTCAAGTTTTGCTATACGATATACTGATAGAGATTTTATGTTTCGTCATTGCATAATAATTGTAATAATAAAACGGTAATCAGAGCACCATTACCTAGCAGGATCATTAATTAATTGCAAAGTCATTAGTCGTAGGCCTATGCGTAATTATTAGTCAGAAGAATGTGTTCGTCTTATTTATGGAGCGTTTATCATATTATATGAGTACTTACCTATGTATGGATCCTAAAAAAAACAATTAGGTATGTAGACTAAGAATTAAATTGTAGGTACATTGCGAACAAAGTGCAGTGTTAAGAAATAAAATATTTTATTTTAGTAGGAGCAATTTATGTAAGTCCATAAATAATATTTATATATGTAAATGAAGATCATCTCTCTCCATTTAATGTGAACTTGCTGAGCAGTTCAGTATCAGCCGGTTTAATAGCAATACCGGTGAAATAGCAGATAAGTTTCAATCGGAATATTATTTGTTTGACATTGGCTTTGTCACTGTCATCAAATAACGGTGAATGAATTTAAACTGAAAATATGTAAAATTGCGAAATAATAGCTTTAAATGTTGTTTCTCTTTTCAGGTAAGATGTTCTTACAATAATATTAAGCATTTATGTTATTTATTAGATTAAGTTGATATAATAACAAATAAATCTCTTTTCAGAGCAACACAATTCAGTGTTTATTTCGTAAAATCCTTGGTTGTTCATAAGAACACATTATATATATATATATTGGGTGTAATGGGTGACTAAGTAATTTAGCAAAGTAGATTTATATCGCATTTGATCTATTACTTACCAACATCATTTAAGGAAAGCCTCATAAAGCTTTAATGGAAATGAAGCGAGGTGTTTGACCGCGTAGCGCGGTTAGGTAATGATCATAAAAGTCAACCTACTTGTGGAATGGCTAGGCATTATCGTCGAATATGAAATCTGCAGCTTCTTAAGGCAGTTAACACACTGCCACGTATGCGTGTTCTAACGTTGCTTGTAAGTATTTCCGTTTGTATAAAAAAACAGTCCCGCAAGTACGCGCGTAGGTGCGTCAATCGCCTAATATATTTACTTATTACTCATCTCAGGGGTAATGCAACGCCCATGTTGGGAATGGAATAATAATGCTTGAAATTATCTTTTACGTGAAAACAATGACTTTAATAAGTACCTAACTAAACGTAATGATCCTCTTTAGTTACTTACTTTTAAAAATTCTTGAGAATCATTTAAAGATAAAACAAAATGTATATTATCAAACTTATCCGTACGTGTATGTTCGTGCGTGCGTGCGCGCGCGTACGTCCGTGATTAAGTGCATGCGTGTACGCGTCCGCATGTGTGTATTTATTTATAACCTGATGCTAACAAGCTTCCAAGGGATTAGACTACAAATGTCAGACGAGTATAATGCCAGATTCTATGAATGCCAAATTCTATTAATGCCAGATTCTATTAATGTCAGATTTCATATCAATTGCAAAATCATTAATTGGTTTAAGTGTGCATTCAATTTTCGACCATTTTGAGGGTTTATGGCTAATAATTTTATAGATGCACGCTTGCTTGTATTTCTAAAATATAGCGACATCTATTAATAAATGTTTGAACTACTTCTAGCATACAGCGACATTTATTAATAAATGTTTGAACTACTTCTAGCATACAGCAACATCTATTAATAAATGTTTGAAGTACGATGTGATTAAAATGGTATAAATTTATAATAAGAAATTATTTTCAGTTGCAGTATGTAATAGGAAAATGATAATTTTATTGCCTTCTTAGTAAACTACCTAATTTTTCCCTTTCTTGGTTTTTTTTTGTATTTTTGATTGTGTTTCATGATTTCGTATAAGCTTTATTCTCCTTAAGTTCGATCACAATCGTTGAGTAGGTTAGTTATTTATTTGGCCTCCATTATTGTGTAATTCAATGAAGAATATTTTTTTTATATAATTATGTGGAAATTATGTGATAAAAGAGGAACTTTTTTTGAAGTTGATTATATTGACAGTAATTTTTTTTCACATTGGAAATAAATGATGTTTCTTTACGATGATATAAGTAAAAACTTTTTTTTGTATGATTTATTTTTTGAATAAATGATTTAACCGTTATTACATGATTTTTGTATCATTACTTTGCCAACACCTAGTTAAACCTTAAAAGTGGTCGAAAATTGAATGCACACTTAAACCAATTAATGATTTTGCAATTGATATGAAATCTGACATTAATAGAATCTGGCATTTATAGAATTTGGCATTATCAGAATCTGGCGTTTCTAGAATCTGTCATTTGTAGAATCTGTCGTTTGTAGAATATGGCATTCATAGAATCTGGCGTATTATACTCGTCTGACATTTCCAGAATCTGACATTTGTAGACTAAGACCTTCCAAGGATACTCACAGCAAACAAGGTGCTGTTCGCGTGCAACCGATCCACGTAGTTCGAGAAGCCGTCTCTCGCTATGCGATTATTTTTTGAATAAATGATTTAACCGTTATTACATGATTTTTGTATCATTACTTTGCCAACACCTAGTTAAACCTTAAAAGTGGTCGAAAATTGAATGCACACTTAAACCAATTAATGATTTTGCAATTGATATGAAATCTGACATTAATAGAATCTGGCATTTATAGAATTTGGCATTATCAGAATCTGGCGTTTCTAGAATCTGTCATTTGTAGAATCTGTCGTTTGTAGAATATGGCATTCATAGAATCTGGCGTATTATACTCGTCTGACATTTCCAGAATCTGACATTTGTAGACTAAGACCTTCCAAGGATACTCACAGCAAACAAGGTGCTGTTCGCGTGCAACCGATCCACGTAGTTCGAGAAGCCGTCTCTCGCTATGCGAACTCTAAAGCGTTCAGACAGCGGCTGGGCTCTCCTAGCGTCGTGAAGCCATAACAGTAGTTCCGCCTCGTCTCCACCCGCGGTGTGGCCGAAGTCCCGCATGCTGCACATGAGGTGGTGTGACTGGGATGTGGTGGTGATGGTGGTGGCGCCATTCGTGAGGGTGCCGGAGTTGAAGCTGCTGCCCGAGCCACCGGCCCGGCGGAGGGTACCACGCCACTGCAAATTAATAATATTAATTCTTTCTTTATTAAACAAAACTTTACACAGTACAATGTATGGACAGATCCCATACCCCGTGTTATGAGAAAGGTAACTAAAATTAGGTAGGTTTTTAGTCCCGTTTAATTAAACGAAACTTTGGAAGGGTAAATGGCATTTAAGTCAGCGAGTTACATTAGCAAGTAGCACACAATAGTAATAAAATATAACAATAGAAAATCTGTTGTTAGTCATTACATATCATGTGACTACGGACAGAGAAGTTGTTTATTTGTTTGAAGTCCTTTAACAACGTCATATTACCTGCAAGTAAGGAGTTGTTTGTATGCATTAAAGGTACCAAAATGAATTTCATTACGCATCATGTTATTTTGTTTGACAAATGACAAGTAAACAGTTTTTCACTATTGACGTATTATTTGGCAAACAAACACACCTTAATGTAAACAAATCGCAACTTTAGGTTACATGATAAGTTGGTTAAATACTTCAATAACAAGTTTCCATGTTTCAGACTTCTGTATTGTAATATGGGAAATTTAAAGTCTTATCAATTATTAATATGGATATTCTGAGACTAATTACAAACTGGAAAGTAAAGAAATAGGAACGTGGGGAAATAATGATTGCACAATTAATGATTGCACAATTAATGATTGCACAATTAATGATTGCACAATTAATGATTGCACAATTAATTCTAGCTACATATTATAGCCGTGTCGCGTAGCGGTGAAAGAGTACTACCACCACCTCTCTTCAGTTAGGTGTCGTAAAAGGCGATTAACGGACTAAAGACTGGACATACATCTTACAGCATAGAGCGGCGATGGGCTCACCACCTGTCACGCTGAGCACATGTACAGTCGCTATTTGGTGAAAAGTAGACTAAGGTAGAGGACTGCTTTTGGTGTCCTCATTGCCTAGTATCTGACTAGCCCTTCGGGGATAATAGTCGTGATTATAAGTATGTATGTATGCCTTATAATAATTATATAATCTATTCACTGGAGTATGTACCGCAGCCAATTAGCTTTTATACATTAAGGATTGTATGTAAATATAAGACTATACCTATGTAATGTAATAGCATTTATCAAGAAGCATATGGAATCTAGAACGCAGTAAGTACCCATTAATATAAATCTAAGTCAAACAACAAGTTAGCACATAAATATCAGACATCTGTTTAACGGTGTTGCTGTGTTACTTATGAATGAGATAATATACTGACATTATAAATTGTTATATTGATACATAAATACATGACCAAAAACAACAAGCCCTACATCGCCAGCAGGTCAACCTACCCAAAACTAACAAATTTCTTTTATTGATATTGATCCTTATTCCCAAAAGATAAAGTTCAAAATGTATTGAAGAAATTTGACATTTCGTGGTAAGTTGACGTGCGGGCGTCTGAACGTCTGTAGGTACTTACAGTCAAAGAAGTTCTCGGGAAAATTGCTTTTCAACGATATTCGCTTGCGCCCCGATCTCACCGCGCGTACGTACAGTAGCGTGCGCGTAAACAGAGTAAATGTGGTCGACGGGAACTTCTTCGACTATAAGTATCTACATACGTTCCGACGGGTGCATATTAGAATCTCAAAAAACATAACGCCTTTATTTAAAATGTACGAGCCCAAAATACCCGAACTCAAAATACCTTAAGATTTAAAATACCTGAACAGATTACACTACACCTTACTGTACAATACCAGTATTCGAATTACTAAAACATTATAATGTAAATTTTTTTAAATACCAAACCTATAAATATCAAATTTTTAATTAACCTTACATTACAATTCCAAAATATGAAATGCATAAAATGAATAATACTTGGGGTCTATATTGGATTGCCGATTTTTTTGTAATTACTCCTAATTGTCAATGGCATACAAACCATAAAGCCTTAATTTTTTTGCACTATTTTACTTTTGCTTTTCGGCGATATTCGCTTGCGCTCCGTTTCGACCGCGCGTAATTACAGTAGCGTGCGCGTAAATAAGTGTGCAAGCGAATATCGCCGAAATGTGGTCGACGGGACTTTAAAGTCAGGAAAGTTCCCGGTAGACCAATCGGTGCTTGCTGTTCGTGGTCCTGAGCTATCCTCGTGGCACAAAAAGTATGGTACTACTTTTTTTTATTTATTAACATGGACCACACACAGCATGTTTACAATATAATGCTTATTTAATTTAAATACTCTAATAACATTAGTTTTTGTGGGGCTAAACCAATGACCTTTGATAAATAGACTAGTCATACGTGAACGAATTGCATTTAAAAATTGGGAAATTGTTTCTATGACGTAATACACGTCGAAAGGGAAAGAAAATAAATGCAATCATGTCAAGCCTATTGTTAAAAAGAGATAAAAACTATTTATGGTAGTCGACCAATTGGCAACAGCGCATTCCCCTTTTCACGGCTATCTCGGCCGCCATTATTTTCTCTCTTTCACTCTTACAGAAAACATAGTACACGCTTCTCGCTCACGCATATCGAATTGGCAACAGCGCAAATGTCATAACTAAATTAAAATTTTCTATTTTAAATTCATATTTACAATACTTACTTACAAATGAAATTAAACACTTTTCTTGTCTCTTACTGTTGCAGTATAGTTTTTGCAATTTCTGCATACACAGGAAGGCATTTTATTTAACAAACAACATAAAAAACTTTAAATAGGTACAAACGTAATGACGTGACACTGACTGACGTGTGACTGAGTGAAGTCCAGGCAATTACCTTGAATTGTCCTTGCCACTACGGAGGCCAGGCAACGTATCTAAACATAAAATATAATTGGGCTAAACACAAGCATACATACAGTTTAAGTAAATTACTTTAAGTAGATGTATAGGTAACATATCCCAATTACCATAAGCAATTAAGGTATTTCATACAACCTCATAGATTATCGTGTTAATTAAAAAAAAACATAAACATATTTATAAAACTTATTTTTGTAGGTAGGCCAGGCCACCTTTTTTTAGAGCCACCTCTCCCCGTCGAGCTCTTCTAGCAAAGCGGGGGAAGGGGAGGAGTAACCAGAGGTCGCCCTTGGCACAATTGGCCTCAGTGTATGCGTAAGACGGCATTTTACCTCCCCGAAATTACGTCAAGCACCAGTTACTCGCAAATAAGGAACTTTCCTGTGTTATTGTCACAGTATGATCAATTGCTTATGTACATATTTGTGTGGAAGAAATTGTTTTTTTTACCTAGTGGAAAAAAGGTCATCTTACCGCCGCCGCACGCTCGGCACTTTCCACGTGGACCATGTACAGCTCCACCAGGCTTATGTCCTCGGGCTCCACCGCGGCAGCGCCTCTCCTCGGCACCAGCTCCAAGCCAAGTTTCCTGAAACAAGTAAAGTGGAATATAAATATTCGATGTTCGAATCCTTTAACTTTTTGGTCTGCCGTTAAAAAGTCCCTGTATCTTGATAGTAAAATAACAGACGGACTTAAGCTGGTTGAAGATGACATAAGGAAGTTTTTTGAAAAAAATATTTTAGCAGTATAATAAGCTTCTGAAGTTAAAAGCAATGTACTACCAATACAAATTATTTATTTAAATATTAGATTGTTACATAAGGTACAGAAATATATTAAAGTAAGTATTAAAAGCACAATGAAATTAACTCGTACCATTACAGGATGCATTAGCTATGTAACCGTATTAACTTTCAAACTTTTTTAGGTTTGTTTGAAATTAAACTCATGAAGAAAGTTTCAAGAGAGGAAATAAAACATAAATCGTAATAAGCTTAAATTTTGGAAAAAAGCATTACTAGTATTAATTGTACTTATAAGTAATTTATTACAAATAATTAGGTGCCTATTAACCTTTCGTCCGTGAGACAGCCTAAAATCGGTTAGTAACAATTGAATTTCTATTGTGTTTGTTTTTACAGCAGCTGACAGGATAAGTGACAAAATAAAAATAAAACCACTTGTTTTTGTTGGTACTAGATACCTACTTCCTTTATTCAAAGGGTGTGTTTTTTACTTTTTCATTCATCATATTCTGTCCCTCTGACAAAGAGACCAAGGCCGAATCAGAACCGTTGCGGTACCGCACTGACAGAGCCCCAGTACCTGTCCCTGTCGGACCTGTACCACACCATCACCGTGCAGAGAGTAGGTACCTACATCAAGACGAAAACCAATTTCCTTCTGAGGGTGGCTGAAGGGCCGCTGGAGTCGCGACACAATGTCAGCTTCAACAAGGCATTTGTGGTGCGAGTCCCGAAAACCAAGCTGGTTGCATTGAGCTATTATTACTACGACGTATAGAGAAGACAACGCTCACCACTGCTGTGTTCCGTTCAAGTGCGGCCTGCCGGCCGCACTTGGGCTGCAAACGCCTCAGTGAGCGCGTGATTCAAGCGATTCAAACTTGCCTCGCGGTGTCTTCTCTAGTTTATTGTACCTCAATGGCTGGTTGACACATTTATGAAAGAGGACTTCTTGCCGAAGGGCGTTTTGTATCTGATTAACAAGTAGGTAATGAGAAACTTATTGAAATAGAAACATCGACAAATCCAATTAAACTTGTAATTTGTAATGATGAGGTAAGTACCTACCTTTAGCAGCATAACGAAACAGTTCGAAACAGTTTTACACAGACTGCAAATGAATCAACAAAACCGCAACAGGAGAATGTTTTTTGCAAAACCAAAGGGGTCTTGGAACCGAGTTCCACGAAAAAAAAGACATGCAAATAGTCACCGCGCGTAAATATTGTGAATCACTTTCAAAGCATTCCGGGAATTACCTGCACGAACAGGTCGCGTCTACTGCAAAGAAAAACAACAAAAACGCTATTATCCTTCAGATGAAACAAATGAGTCCTTAAAACTATTGTAATAATAACTAAAGCATATGGTACTCGTACCTACCTACTTCACAGATTTAACGTAGACGCTTTCAAAAGCACAAAATATGTGAGAACTAATTTACAGGTGGAAATTCGGTGATTGCTTGTTTGTTATTTGTATTTATAAATTTATTTTTAGTTAATTATGTACAAAACAGGTAAGTAGGTAACAAACAAAAATTAACAAAATTTTAATGAACAAAAATATACAAAATTTTAATAAAACATTCGAGATAACAAGGATTCAACTCTTTATACATACATACTTACTGCTAAACAAACAAAGTTTAAAATAGTTTAGCAACTTGATGAAGCCATAAACAACCAGTTCTTTTAATAAAAACGACATTTTTAATTAGGTACATACGTTTATAATGACAACAGGTTTATAACAAACGAGTATACAGGATAAAATTAAGCAATGCAACTACGTTTCCTAGAGAATTTATAACGGACCCTCCATTTATTTTTAGCACGATGCCTCACAACTATATTAGAAAACTCGTTAGGTATTATTTAAGAAACATTTTAAATGAACTCAATCTAAAAGTTTTAACAAAACCTCGAATTCACAATGTGAACTTGAATTTGCCCAATTTCGTTTAAACACTTCTAATCTTCCTGTCGATCAGGCTTAAAATTAAAGAGGCAAACACCGCGAACATATAATAATAGCACACGTTAGAGAGACTGCTTTAAAAGCCAAATTAGACGACGGATAATCGGTCACGTAACCGAACGTTGTAGCTTGAGCTTTCAATTAAACCACGTTCGAGCGTGGCATTTCTTGCAACTCATAATACATGCAAAAAAGAACCGTAAGCGCTTAGTGGACGTCACGGAGTTGTATAAATATAATGATAACCTCATAATTCTGCATAAAGAAAGAAATCATATTACACAAGAGTTGCTTATACTCGGATTCCGATAAAGGTTTCGCACAACTTTCGAGGAATGCAAACCACATGTCCGTTTCGTCAGTGAGTTCAACTATTTAATTTACTCGTACATTTATATTTACTCGGACCAGAATGTGAAAATAATAAATTAACACATGCATTGGCATTTGAACAGAATTGCAGTGAGACGATGTTCTCCAAGTCACGTCAGCATTATTTATGAAAGCTAAAGATAACAAAAGCAATAAAAATTCTCGCGAAACAATAGCCAAAAGCAGAGCCTGCAAGAATTATCAATATTAACAATGTTTCATTGTGTTATTTTCATTACGGATGGATGAAAGCATTTAAGCTCTCTATACAAATTATGTCAAATATCTATCTGCATATAATCACGACCATTATCCCCGAAGGGTTAGTCAGAGACTTAGTCAGAGACTAGGCAATGAGGACAGCAAAAGCACCTCTACCATACCCCACTTTGTCACCAAATAGCGACTGCACATGTTCTCAGCGTGACAGGTGGTGACTCCATCGCCGGTCTATGCTGTTGGATGTATGTGTAGTCTTTAGTCCGTTAGTCGCCTTTCGACACCCAAGGGAAAAGAGGCGGTGGAAATATTCTTTCACCGCTACGCAACACGGTTGAAAAAAAACAACAGATACTTAGATTTAATATTAATTTCGGCCCGGAGCCTACGGATATCGGGCCAAGCGCTTTACTGCTCGGCTAACGAGGCGAAAAAAACTATACAAAAATTCAGTATGACATTCATTTGCTGAATGATTTAGAAATGTTTACTGACCCTAGGTTGTTAACCAATTAGCCTTACTTATAGGTAAGTATGACACATTTTTCTACTCAAATAAAATACAAATCATCATCATGATCATCGTCAGCCTATAAACGTCCCGCGCTGCTGCACAGAGGGGGCCTACTCTCTTCCTCCGAAACGAAATTTCGGCAGATTTTCGTTAGCTATTATTTACAGCAGTTTCCATTCACTCCTTCCGAAATTTAGTTCATATACATAGGTTTGGCATTTAGATTTTTAATTTTTAGAAAAAAGTTTAAAATTTAAAAAATAGTGGAAAGCGCTTTATACAGGGCGTCCCACGGATATGCCACATGGAGGGAAGTACCTTGAATATTGTAGATGGAACATTTTACCGAAAGAAGACATTATGTGAATTTAAAAAACAATTTAAACTGCATTCATTAATATTTAAATAATTACATGGTTGAACCGGAAATCGAACCCGTTACATGAGAAAAATAATCACGCTGTAGCTTTATCATACCGATCGAAAGGCTTCATCACAATACAATATTCAATGTACCTACTTTCCCTCCATGTGGCATATCCGTGGGACGCCCTGTATACCAAACGAAAATCGGCCGAAATTTAGTTTTGTAGGAACAGAGTAGGGCCCTCAGGCTTTCCCACATAGACAACAGTTACACCTGAGGAGATTGGGCCACCACGCTGGCCCCATGCGAATTGGTAGATTATACAAATATTTTGCATTATTTATTCATTCGGGGAGTTCGATAGCGCACCAGCTAGCGCATTTGGTTTGCGATCTTGCCCGCTAAGCAATTTTCGCAATGCCGGGTGGCTGAATGGATGAAAAAATTAAAAACATCTCGAGCTCTGTGCTTCGGAAGACACGTTAAGTCTCGGTTGCTGTCGTAAGATGGCAGTCGTTAAAACCCACCAACCCGCATTGGGCCAGCGTGGTGGGTTATGGCCCAATATTCCCACGTGCAATTATCCACGTGGGAGGCCTGTGCCCAGCAGTGGGACGTCTATATGCCGATGATGATGATTCTTTCATCAATTATTTTATTGCATCATTTGTCAACGAAAACTTTACCTTTTACACATTGACTAATTTAATGAGGATAAAAACAATATTTATTAATGAATAACGTAATTACTAATTAATGAGCGAGTAAAATTCCCCAGACGATGCGTTGCACATTTTACAAGCTTCGTCGTTCAAAACCTACGAGTATACTAAAACTAAATTCGATGAAGGATGTTTATAAACAAATTATTAACAATTCTTCGTTCATACATCTAGTTTCTAGTAGATTTTTTACTGTTTCTTGAGCGAAAGACACCATTGTAAGTGGTTTTCTTGTTATTCTCTCTTAAAAAAAAGTAAACATTCAATTGTCACTAGACGTTCCTATGCGCAAAGAATTATTGTGAATAATTTCGTTACAATCTTCATCGAATCGGGCTACTCTTTCACGCCACTCCTAGCGATCTTGTACCAGCCAGATTCATGTCTGTCCAATAATAACTACACGATTATTTAAATACCTAATTATATTTTTTAATTAACAAGGTATTTATTAAACGTTATCCAAATGTTTCTAAATTACTAATATTTTAATTTAATCATACATTAACTCCCATTAATTTATTATATCGTGCAATTAGATTCATAACAATCATTTTTTAAAAGATGGTATTATTTAAATCATTTCATACTGATATAATAATTACTGCGTTACATAAATCACGTCAATGTATCTTGTTAAAAATTAATTTATTATTCAACCTTTTTTTATAATTATATTTTCAAAAGTCGTTATCTGTATTGTTGCTATTTATATTCCTAAGGATCCAACTAAGCAACAAACGCCTGTATCATCTATCGCACATTACAAGCAATTTCGGCTTAAGCTAGCGTTTTCAATGGCTCGCAAATCAAAATAGATGCCGTTTGATGGTGCATTGTGCTGACCACATACTTGCGAATACGTGACTTCATGATCAATTATTTGTATCGCCCCTCCAATACAGCGTTCTCAACCTTCACTAAGTTATTTCATGTCTATTTCTTTCTCATAACGCATCAGATATTGGAGTAAAATATTTTAAAAAAGAATTATGAATAACTAGACCTTCCGGTCAATTGCTTGTATTTGAAGTAATGGACTGTTTAGAATACACTGATTATTAGGAATATTGTATAGCGTACTATATTTGAACAAATTGCATCGATATTGCACCCACCATCAGGCAAGTAATATCATTAGATATTTAGTCTGAAACCTATAAGCTATTCATGTAGAAGATTCTGGTTGAAAGCTATTACGACAGTAACCACCAAAATTAAAAACAAAAGCATTTTCTAAATCTTTGATTTTTCTTTTTGCTTTCAAGTTCCCTTAATATCTGTTCCTACCGCGTTCCTTTCACGATTAAGGAACGCGGTGTTCAAGCAATAACAGGCAACAATTCCCGAATTTGTCGAAGACGCCGTCGTAGTGTATTTAAAGCTGGAGTTGATCAGTTGACCGATGATGGTGCGATCCGCCGCGCACCGTGTGCAGGCAAAAGGTCGCCAAACCAGTTATCCGAGCGACACCGGCGATGTCTGGCAACGCCTGAGGCGTGTTGCCACCCGATGCAATCGATCTTAAATGTCTACTTTCTGTTCATAATGGCTATATTTATGTGTCAGATTAATTGGCACTTGATAATAATGGTTTTTCTTTTGCTAAAAACCAACAAAGACGCACCTATCTTGTAGCATCTAGCCTTTAACTAACTTAACTAGGTGTACCAGTTGATTTTTCAAAAAGAAGTTGTATCACAAAATTTGGCTAATCAATATTTCCGTCGATTTCGGATCTCGTTCTCGAGATTACTAACTTGGAATGTACACAACACAAAATGTGACACCGTAAAGCACCCAGTCGGAAATTAGACCATCCTCGACGACTCCATCTATACGACGACTCCATCTATACGACGGCAAATCGGAGATAAAAAGTCCTTCAAAGACATGAAGAGTTCTGCTCCCAGACACACGTCTCGTTACAATAGTATGTTTCGATCTTTAATCGTCTATTCGTCCCATTTTGATTCTCAACATAGTTATGACACTTATGTTATGATAATGACAGAAATCAAGTTAATACGCAAGTTCGTTTATTGAGTAATTATTAAAGCTGAAAAGTAATGTGTAAAGTAGTCAAATTGCATAATACAAATACCAATAAAATAGTTTATGACAAAGCGGTCACCGATGATTGCCAAGCAATAATGTCTGGCTCTGAGACAACGCTTTAGCGTTGACTGTAAATAATATATTAAGACAATACATATTTTACAAATCAACCAAACAAAATCGATAATTATTACTAATAACTTGAAATGCAATAACAAAAGCAAATAAATGGCCAGATAGCGTCGTTCACGCGTGGCCTGGCAGTTGAACTGGTAAATCCAGTTAGGCAATAGTTTTTGGACGTAGAACTTCAGGTTTTAAATCTCCGTGCAGGCAGACATTAAAATTTCCAAACGCTTATCGAACTCACATTACGTACAGATTGCTTAGTGCTAGTAAACGAAGTGTACGGCATTTCATGTTACACCCAAAGAGGATGTAAGCAGGGACTGAATAACCCAAAAAATCTGGTAGGTATACAATACATTAAGTATAAAGTAAGTAAGTATAAAATACACTTCACAGTGAGGTAATACCGCTGGCTTGCAGCGTAAATCAAACTACTAGGAAGAATTCAGCGAGTCTTCTGGGGTCTCGGTAGCTCAGCGGTTAGAGCAGTGGACCGGCAATCCAAAGGTCGTGGGTTCGAATCCGATTCGAGCTTCTTGAGACTGGTTGATTTTTTTCTAGTAAACATTTTATCCTATTATATCTATATAGCATTGTGATTGCAAAATTTCAATAATAAAGATATTTAACTTTTGGGTATAAGCATTTATGTTAATTAGTGAAATTTGACAGTTTTGGACAAAAAATATCTACTTATCTCAGGTGGGAATCGAACCCACGTCCTCCACAATCCCTGAGGCTGAGTTGACACTCCGCCACCGAGGTATTGGTTAGACCTAACGATTTTTTTCAACGTTTCCTTATCTTTAAGTTTTATTTAAGGGAGAAAGTAGCATATCCGGGAGGTCACGACCCTCAGCATTAAGGAATACGACGCAAGGAGGGAGGGGGAAGTTTATTTGAGCGTTAAAATAATCAAATATTACGAGTTTTGGACAAGTTGACGTGCAGGCGTGTGTACTAGACTAGGCACTCTTGATTTAATGACGCATTGTACAATCGCCATATAACGCTTACAAGGCGAATATCACAGACAAATACATACGGCGAATGCAAAGTTCAAGGGGTGCAAAGCTTAATTTATTGTAATTGGCACGCAGATAACGCAAATGGAGTGATGTGATTGCAATATACTTATTCATGATCAGTGCATTGTCTTCTCGAATCGAACGTAAGTAATAAAAACTTTGGACTTGATCATGCTTACGTTCAAAAAGCTGCAGATAAAACTGACTCAGCTTTAGATTAGTCAACACCTGATATTAGCACCATATTTTTTTATAGATAAGTTTGCTAAAGAAGTTTAATTTACTAAAATTTCACGGCGCGGAAATGCATAGTTTTTATGCTAGAATTTAATGAAAATTGCAAAGTATTCAAGAATTGAAGGAAAATCGACATGTTGTTTGACGTAAAATATTAAAACGTTTAGTTTTAAGCAAGTAGCTGCCTAGCTACCCTACTCCTGTAGGTCACGTGATAGGTTAGAAATTTAAGACAATCGCGAAGCGCAGCGTAGCGATTGTCTTGAATTTCGAGGTTATTTATTTATCAGACAACAGAAAAACTAGCTCCATTCAAAAATATCTTGGGGAGGTCGGGGATGGAGGGGATAAGATAATGGTAACTTGGTGGAATATTTTTTTCTAAAAATAACCTAAAGAACCTAACATAACATCAAAATAATAATATCTTAAAAACTATGCATTTCCGCACTTTTGCCCCCTCACTCCCTTAGATTCTCCCCTACCCTAGTTGGTTTTAGGCAAAAATTTCAATACATACCATAAAAAAAAATAGTCATATATCGTGTGACTGTTTACATTATACTTGTTAAAATGTGTGGTCATTCATATCTTTGCAGCTCTTGTATCAATAATATGTACCTAATTATGTCTTTATTTTTTCGACACAAAACAGTTACTTAAACAGGAAACAAGATGAGTGGTAATTAAACACTTAGAGAGACTGGGCGCAGACTGGGCTGCCGGTGGAGTAGGCCAGAATTACAAGTAACATTTTTATTTCTTTGGATAATACTTTATCAACAGATGAATAAGTATTAAATGAATATTACAATCGCGTATAACAAGTGCTGTGTTGCTGTGTGCTTATACAAAAATTTGGTTATAAAATTATTCAAAACGACGATAACTATGATGTCACGTTGAGCTGGTTTTAGTGTGAAAACTATTACAAACGAAATAATATGCATCACTTTAGTCATACTTACTCAACTTTCGTTTATTTTTTGAGTACTATGTATACCGTTTAGTATGAAGGAATATACAACATTATAGGTTTATAATTATGCCTAGAGGGTTTACGCATTTCGGTTTCCCATACAAACTTCCAAGTCGAAATTTTTAAAAACCAATAAGCCAATTTTGATGAAACTTTGCATGCTAAAGTGAAACACATGGATCTAAATAGTTTAATGAAAACATAAAAAAAAAAGTTTTTTTAGCTGAGTTATTGCGATTTAAAGTCGACTATAGAAAGTTATAAATCGCAATAACTCAGTGTAATAAACATTTTTTTAAATGTATTCAACAAACTATTTAGATTCCTGTGTTTTTACTTCAGCATGCAAAGTTTCATCAAAATTGGCTTATTGGTTTTCGAAAAATTTCGATTTGAAAGTTTGTATGGGAAATCTAAATGCGTAAACCCTCTTATTACCTATCCTACTAATATTATAAACGCGAAAGTTTGTAAGTATGGATGGATGTTTGTTACTCTTTCACGTAAAAACTAATGAATGGCTTTGAATGAAATTTGGCATACAGATAGTTTATAACCTGGATTAACACATAGGATACTTTTTATCCCGATATACCCACGGGAATGGGAACCACGCGGGTGAAACCGCGAGCGGCCGCTAGTATTATTATGTAAGTATGCGTAATATTTGATTATTTGCGCTAAAAAACGCTCAAATAAACTCAAAGATAACGAAACGTTGAAAAAATGTTGAAACACTAGCTACAGAAAGGCAAAAGCGTTGAAAAATTTCGTCGGTCTAACCAATACCTCGGTGGCGGAGTGGTCAACGCAGCCGCCCGGATTGCGGAGGACGCGGGTTCGATGCCCACCTGAGGTAGATATTGTCCTAAACTGTCAAATTACACTAATTGATATTGATCCTTGTTAAGTAGGTAGTATAGTAGGTGCCTGAGGTAGACATTTTTTCAACGTTTCGTTATAGCTACCTATATGTAGGTACGTTATTGCCCATAATGCCCCGTAATTTATAAAACGTAAGGTGTTGTAGTAAAATAACACAAAAACTACAAATTGTAATAACTCAATTAGAATTAATTAACTTAAATTAATTAACGTCCAGGTGAACACCGCATATAAGGGAAAAATTTAAAAATTTAATACAATTGTGCAGAACACACATACACAATAAAATAATAAGCCAAATAAGTGCAGTCGCCAGCCGTTCTGAAGTGATGCGCGAATAATATATTCGCATAGATTCGTGGAAATTGATTTTTATTAAGTTAAGATAGGTAGAAGATAATTAAATCGTCATTATTTTCTAACAGGATTCTTTGTCCCAGTCAGTTGAAGTTTATTATTATTATTATTATAAGCCTATATTTTCCCACTGCTGGGCAAAGGCCTTCCTCCCCTCTTTCCACTTTTCGCGGTCTGTTGCTTGTGCTGGCCAATTCTTTGCATAGACATCAAGCTCGTCCCTCCACCTGCGTCTAGGTCAGCCTCGCTACCGTTTCACTCCACGTTGAAGTTTAGTTCAATTTATTTATCTGCAAGCACCTAACAACCCTAGCTAGACGTCGCTTCCAGCGAGTTTTACTATAACATGGAATAGGCAATAGTCAGGAGGGTGCATAGGTGTAACTCTGGCTGCGATTGGAAATCTCAAGCTCGAACTAGTGACACGTAATCACGTAACACATCATCTTAAAATGCATTCGTATTAGTTAGCTTTAAATATTGAAATATATAAAAACAACAACCGTATTTTAAGTGTGAATTTATCACATAAGGATATTTATATCATATCACACATATTTGTAATTAATTTATCGATAGTTGATAGGTTCTAACTTGGGCTAACTTACCCAAATAAAGGGTCTATCTCCCTCTGTGCTACAGAAACACAACAGAAAGAAAATAGACTTTTTTAAAGACATCAACGCGTGCGATTTTCTTAATTTATAATTGAATTTTACGTCTATTTAAAATTTATCATTTTATATATAAAATTGTACTAACCGATTAAATGATACCGTTATATTCTTGTAAGCTAGACGTTTTGTTACACTTTCCATACAATTTTATGGCGGAATACGGCATATTTATATTAAAAAAAAACAATCGTACTAGGGTTATGTCACAGTATGCTATGTGGTCTGTGTCTGCAAGGTAAACCGTTGCAAGTTGCAAAAAACACCTTAGTGCGAGCACGTTCACATAAAAGGGTTTTATAATTTTTCATTCCTCATACTCGCAAAGTAGGTCTGAAGTTGCCTGAGTGCCTGAGGAGCGGGTTGAAAGTAATAAAACTCTTTGCGGCTAACTCCCGGATCGATGACTGTAATGCACAGCCACCCTCAATTCCTCACTGTGGCCTCACAATGTCTGATATTAAAATCAGGCAGTGTGATGTCCGTGCGGAGCTGCAGTCAATCGATGTCCGGAAAGCTAACGGTCCTGATGGCATCCCAGCAATAGTCCTGAAAATGTGTGCAGCGGAGTTGTCCCCTGTGTTAACGCGTCTGTACCGTCTCTCGCTCTCTTCGGGTTGTGTGCCGGAATCTTGGAGAGAAGCTAATGTGCAACCGATCCCTAAAAAAGGAGATCGGTCAGATCCGACTAATTACCGCCCTATAGCCGTAACTTCAGTGTTGTGTAAGATCCTAGAACGAATATTGAACAAACAGCTTATTCGATACCTAGAAGATCACTCCCTAATTCACCATCGTCAATATGGGTTTCGGCCAAAACGGTCAACGGGTGATCTTCTAGCGTACGTCACACATCTCTGGGGTGAGGCTATTGACAAGCGTGGCGAGTCACTGGCAGTTAGCCTTGACATATTAGCCAAGGCTTTTGATCGGGTCTGGCACAAAGCTCTTCTCTCCAAGCTCCCGGCATACGGTTTGCCCGCTCAGTTCTGTACCTGGATTGCTAGCTTCCTGCATGAGCGTAGAATCCGTGTCCTTTCGGATGGATGCGCTTCGCGGTTCATGTCAGTGAACGCTGGTGTACCTCAAGGCTCCGTTCTATCCCCCACGCTGTTCCTTCTGCATATCAATGACATGCTTCCTCTTGGAAACATTCATTGCTATGCAGATGATAGCACAGTGCATGGGGGATATAACGGTCACCCAACGGCTGGGCGGGTAGACACCGAAATGAAGCGAGCAAATCTTGTCATTAAACTCGATCGGGTGTTGGACCTCATTTCTAAATGGGGCTCCGATAATCTGGTGGAGTTCAATGCCAAGAAAACCCAGGTGTGCGCGTTCACAGCGAAAAAGTCGCCATTCCTTCCCCTTCTCTCTCTTCAGGGTACATCTCTAGGCCTGCAGAGCAGTATTAACATGCTCGGTATGAATATCCGCTGCGATCTGAACCAAAAGGACTACATCGAAACCGTGATTAAAAATTGCCTCACGTAAACTCGGTGTCCTGAACAAGGTGCGGCGATTCTTCACGCCTGATCAGTTGTGTCTATTATACAAGACACAGGTGCGGTCTTGCGTGGAGTATTGCTCTCACCTTTGGGACGGCTCCGCAAAGTACCTTCTCGATGCCTTGACAGAGGTCACTAAAACTCTCGAGCCTTTGCAATTGCGTATAGATATTGCGCCACTCAGCGTCTTTTACCGTTTATACCATGGCGAATGCTCTGAAGAACTCTTTGACCTCATCCCTCCTTCTCCCTTCCTCCATAGGAGTACGCGTGCTGCTCTCCGGAGTCACCAATTTACAGTCTCTAACATTCCATCACGCACAAAGAAAGGACATTGTACAAATTGTATGGAGGCTTGGCTCAGCGCGGACAGGCTGAAATACGACCAAAAGTATTTTTACCTGATAGATTACTATTAAAATAATACGTTATGATACATTTATTTGTACCAATTTATTCTGATAAATAGTAATACGCGCTGAAATTAGCTGATTTTGAGGTTAGGTTCACTTTATTTATTGTTCAAAATATATGCAAATTACGTGAAAATAGAATTATAAAGTAGTATAGAACAATATTAATAGGCCTAATCTCATCTTATAGGGGTTTATAAGGAGTGATTGAGGAAACTTTTCTAGATAACGACAGTAGCAGCATTTATCTGTTTGAGCACTGCAACAATCACAAGTCACAACCCTCCTGCCAAATATGATTATTGCCAATGTCTTCATTTCAATCTAAACAATCATGCATATTAAGCAAGGTCGAGTGTGGCATGACTTGGATTGGTTGCCGCTAGTAGCCAGTATCCATGGACGGGCCGGGGTCGATTTGAGCAGGGGTATCAGAATCCAAATTCAGGCAAATGTTGTCAGGTTGAGTAGTATCGGAGTACCATTATCAAAGCGTACGTCGAATCGAAAAGAAAATAAAACAAGGAACATAAGAACACCGGTAGTACTAGTAGACAAGCAGCAAGTGTCAATCACACATTCACACCACTGACTGACAACCGGAAGAATGATTTTTTTAAATATTAATTTTTTACGGCTCTGGATGCGAGTCCTTTTGAGCCAGTCGTAGAATGAATGAAGTCATTATTTAATGGAAGTTCACTTCACTGCACTTTACTATAAATAAAGTTGTAAAATGTTGACATTACCGAGAATAACATTAACTTCTATAACTTTTAAACATACTACCTGTAATCTATTTATTATAATTAAAATATGAATAATGTGTAAAATAATAAAAGAACGAATGTTACCTATAGATAGATAATGCAGCGACATATTTTTATTCTGCATAAAAATAATAAAAAAACTCCTTCCAAAAATAAAAAAATAAAATTACAGGTAATATAATTTTGTCAAATGGCAACATTGTTTACCCATATAGAGGATACTTGAATAACAAGACTCATTAAACAATACTTTTTAATTATGCATATTTACACTCCAATAAATGGTCAGAAAATCTTATAAAAATAATTAGGAATAAACGTAATCTTATTATTTTCTGAAAGGTCTGTCCGCGCTAAGCCAATTCTTTACAATGTCCTTTGGTGACTCGTTTCTTTGTCGCACTTCCAAAAGATGGAATAGTCTACCAGCACACGTATTCCCTCCTACCTATGGCATAGGGTCCTTCAAACGAGGCGTGAAGAGGCACTTTGTGGGCCAACAGAGTGAGGGTGACTGATGCTACGTCTCTTACGCTGCACCAGTTGTCCTCGCGCCTGGACTTCATTTCCACTTAACATCAGGTGGAGGGAGGGGCGGGCATCATTTGCCGGGCTTAGCATAAAAAAAAAATACTTTTCAGCACTTGGGACAATCGTTTTTCTGACAGGTACTGTCAAATTATATAAAAAAAAACCAGATCTATTTTCACATTTCTATTGAATCAT
This sequence comes from Scoparia ambigualis, assembly GCA_963921215.1. NCBI lineage: Eukaryota > Metazoa > Arthropoda > Insecta > Lepidoptera > Crambidae > Scoparia > Scoparia ambigualis. The sequence goes on from OY992506.1 coordinate 29,758,368, forward strand.
GTCCAAACTTTCTATACAGCCACTCAATTACAGCGCGATGTAAAATTTAAATAACATAAAGATAATAGATAACATAAAGATAGTAGAGGATCCGAGTATACAACGACCTTCACCGAGCGGTTAATGGATGAAAAGTATTTTATATCAAATTTAATGTGTTAAAAAATATATTGCAAGTGGGTTGGCTAGAAAAATTCAGTCCAGTATATGATTAATTAAATATTTAAAAATACTTTTTTTTAAATATTGCACTTGTTTCGATAATAGATAAATTAAATAGGTACCAATCGAAAGTATGAAGCCTATAGAATATGCAAACGTTAGGTTGCCTACTTTTTTCCTATCATATAACATTGGGTAGGCAGGTGTAAACAGGCAAGTCAATATTAGTCATTTGCAACTGTCTGGTTAAATAAATAAAATTTATGTTTATATAAAGATAAGCTCATTACAAACACACACACACCAAACCAGTGCAATGTTAAAAAAATATATTTATTTAATATTAAATTAATCATTAATGGTACTGGACTGAAATTTTTCAGCCAACTCACTCACGATATATTATTTAACATATTAAATTTGATATAAAATACTTTTCATCCATTAACCTTCTCGGTGAAGGTCGTTCTATACTCGGATCTTAGACTATAAGTTTTAATTAAAAAATATATTTTTTGAAACTGCTTTATTATAAGTAATTTAATTTCAACCTATTTCTTTAAATTAACATAGATTTGAGAAATATATTTACCATTTTTTCTATGAGGATAATGAAAACTAAGGGCTAAATAGCTGGTCTACCTACCACAGAAAAAAAAACAAAAAATTGTAAAAAAAATTTACTCATCTTTTCTTTAGCTAATTCATGTTTTTATTTTTACTTTTCTTGTATTCGTAATGAAAAGCAAAGTGTTTACCTCGGATGAAAGACTTATTTAGTCCTTCGAACTATTGGCGCCCTCGCTACGCAAACCCCTTCTCGGGACTAAATAAGCTACTTTTGCCCCTAGGGTAACAATGATTAAATCGAAACTATAAAATGAGAATTTATTGAACAAGTCTTATATCGACATAGTTAAAGCTAGCTAGGTGTAATAATAATTCTAATTAATATTATAAATGCAAAAATTTGTAAGCAACGGATCGACGTAATTTATGCATTGTAAAATGGAGTAAGTACCATCGTCTTTCTATAAATTAAATAATTGTACATATATGTACAAAGTTCTTGGGGGCAAATGATATAGACTTTTGTATTGACCTAATTTCACGACGACGAAGCCGCGGGCGGAAGTAAGAAATACTTATAAATCAAGCCACCATATTACGCCATTTATTAAAAATACATAAATAAAGGCACATGCGACAGCAATCATTATAAATAGTACATTAACAAATTACAGCAACCGACAATGTGTTAATTAACAGCCGGAGGCGATTCCCACTCGTTAAAACCAGTCATCATAATCTCCTCTAAAAAATTGGCATACGAAGCTCAAAGTATAGCCCACGGAGAAAACACGAGACGAAAAGTCAAGACCCTCGCACAGAACTCGTTCAACGACGAATTCTCTTTGCTACCGACTACCGTGCAGTTACTTAGTCTGACGAGCGAGACAGCTGCACAGCGGAAGCACGGCAGATAGAAAGAGACAAATCTAGATGCGCATACGCAGCTAGCTAAGTTCGGTAGTGAACACGCGCGCAACTCGGCATGCAGGAGGTCGACCGAATACACTTTTCCAGTTTGTGTTTCCGACCCACGGGCAGCTGGTGTGTCGCGCGCTGCCGGGCCCGATGTGCCACTCGTTTTACACCAATCATTTGATAGTTAACTAGTACCACAATCATATCATGACGTAGAATTGTTTTTACGTTAATTCAAGTTCAAAAGTGAGGCTGTGTTTATTGTGTTGTGTACAAAGGCAAAACGTGGGCTCGTAAAATTTTAGAGAAACCGGAGGCGCTCAAAAAATAACTGTTAGGTTTAAAAAGGTAAGTTGTGTCACAAAAGCTCACCTTTGGGATGAATCGAGACGCGCTTAAGTCATATCGACGGGCTGAGGAATGCCGTTTGACAGCATACATGTGCGGGAACAAAAGCCTTGTGCATACACTCATCGTATCTCTTTTTTATTCTGCCTGCTTTCTGTGAGTAATGGCTATCGATGTATGACACGAAGCAATATGTATGAAAATGTTGGAGGAATAAAGATCATAATAAAACATAATGAGGTATAGAACTCATCGGCAGCAAAATTCTCACATGCAGGTAAAGTTGGCGACGGTACATTCATTTACCTGAGACGCGGCCAAAGGGGAAGGGACGCTTCACGCTACCAGGAATAATATTTGAATAGAATGGAAAGACGCAACTCAGTAATAACAATAAAAGTATTTCGACGATACACAAAATAATTACCACGTTTATGAAACATTTGGTTCTCACGCTAGCAATATTACAATTTTCTATTGTTTTATGATGCGGGTTAGGGTTAAATTGTGTCTTTGTTGTGTACATCCAAAATAACATTCCATTTGAAATTCCAAGAGCACGTGATGTATGCACGGTCCACGGACTTCCATTGAAGATCCTACCAAGGACACGTAATACGAAATACATAATTCGCTAATTGCAAGACCAACCAACCCGGACGCAAGAGCCTAAAATTATTCCATTTCTGCAACGTCAAAATAATAATTTCCTCATTTGCCACCTGGAAGTGAAAACTACTGCTTGAAATCAATACAAACTAAACTAATTTATCTGTAATGAAGAAACTGTAGATACTTTATTAACTTTATTCTACTGACCATGAAATTGGTACTGCTTAATAGGTAGATATTTACATAATGTAATGACTTGATAGTTGTGAAATGCAACAAGTTATGTAGTCGATTTTAAGGTACCTAATAAGAAAAAGGTGCACTGAAATACGATATAATATGCATCGTATTTAACATGTATTTGATATTCTTTTACCTGCTGAAATATCATGTTAAAAACTTCTATTGTTTACATATATGATGGTTGAAAAGATATTAGTTAGGTTAGGAATTGTCTTTATACATAATGAACAATCACTCTGATAACGATTACTTTAAATAAGTAGGTTGTGGTTATCCAAGTTTTAGGCTTATCGATGACAAACATCACAGTACGAGGTATGATACGAAACTAAACAGAGCTTTCACATTTAGATAAAAAATATATATACCCTACCTATAAAAGTAATATCACTCACTGACTGAATTATTATGACATCACAGAAACTGTAACGTCAACAAACTTAAAATTTGGCAGGTAGCTTCATCCGCTAAGAAAGGATTTGTAAAACCCCCTTTTGAATATTGATAACAGGTGTTCACGTGAACGACGTCGTGGGCATCACTTATAGTATAACTAAGTAAATAAATCAACTCAGGCTGTTGAAATGCGTCTAAAATATATTTTTTACTTTTAGGTAAGGGCAAATATAAAGATAGCATATTGGCTCTTCTTCATTTTGTACAAAGTCAGCATGTCTTACTTTAACATTGTATATTTATATCATCATCTATTTTTTTCTAATGCAGAACTGTTTAGATTTGGTTACGAAGACAAAAAACTACATACCTAGGTGTAACTATTCCAAAGTAGTTTCGGACTAGTCTTCCCATTAGTCGTCTCATTTAAATTTCAAATCGCATGCTAAACACGAGTTATATTACGGGTTCTTGGTGAACGCCGTGTGAGAGTTCTGGGCCAAACAAAAAGACGGCGAACACATTCATCGGATTCCCGTCACGGCGCGTGGTTTACGCCACCTGCATCGGTGATCCAGAAGGCGCCTCGCGATGACCTTTTGCTGGCACATACAGCTTTGCAAACTGCATGTTTTTGATCATCTAGACTATAGATGATCAAAAACATGCAGTTTATAAACGTTTTCATATAATTTAACAGTGTAAAAGAGAGGGACATAAGAAAAGCCATCGCTGTGTTTTTTCTCCGGTCTTTCTTAAGAACCTCTATCCATCATTAAAACTGCACAAAGAAAATTTTGTTTGGGAAAGAGTTAAAAAGGGATGTGATTATAAACGTGACCCACATGAATCAATGTCAGTTGTTGTAAAATAAAACTGTAAAGTAAAGTAAAATAATTGGATAACATAATCGAAGCACAAACATGTACATAATGATAGATTTAATACTAACACAATATGTTAGATAGCCAAATTCGTTATATCAATAGATACACACGCATTAAACCTTTAATTAAATCTAGTAACTGTTATCAGTCTCACGAACGTTCTTGTTAACATTGTGACCTTTATTTTGATCTAAATAAGACCTGGGTATGCCCGCAGCAATAGTGAACACAACATGCATCGCTACGTGATAAGGAGCTTATTGCATTCACATTACATACAGTAGTGTCAGTTAACCCATATACCTATTCGATTTACAACGTGTTTTGTCTCAGTCAGTTTTTTCCACTGAGTATTTACCAGTGAACGTTTGACCTAACATTGATAAGAAAATACAAGATTGTGTCAAATTTTCTTTGTCTTCACTTAATATTGCCTTATCGTTATTAAATTAACGTAACCTATATGAAATTTGAACCTCATAGGTTGTCGTAACCGCAGGGTATGGAGCGTTTCCGTATCACTAGATACTATGCCGATGTCAGAAACCAGTCCCCAATCCGACAACATACAATGACCAATATCCGCTCCATCTTATCTATCAACAGTTAACGGAACATAGCAAAAAACAACACGTTTTACTGTAATATTTCATAGCAAAAGTTTCGGGTTTATTTCATTGCATGAATAGGCATTAGATCAGAAATATAACTCAAATTATTTGAACATCTGCAGCGTGCAATCACTAATAGAAACAAATGGAACATTTTATACATTACTAAAGTTTACACAGCATGGGACGTTTGAATTATTTACACTCCCACGATGTTTAATATGCAACGTGAATTGATTCTGATGGGAACAGAAGAATATATTATTTACCCGTGTAGCCGCAAGCGTGATCTGAGCCACGTAAATTACAACAGAGGCGACAGACGTGCCGCTCACTAGCAGCCCGCAGATCTCCGAGTTACCTAACTAAACCGAAACCGGTCGATTCGTGTCATGAGACACGCTCAAAGGCTTCAGATATACATTGTCCAATAGCTGAAGAGCTGGACAGATTCCTTTCCCACGAACAGGTTGTCAGTGTTATATCATGTCTGGATAATGCTTAGCGGAGACGGCACGCATCCAGCGTAATTAGTGCCCATTCAACGCGAGCCGACGCGTGCCGACCAATTTAAATAAGTACTGTTCTTAATACATAGTTCAGGTTGGTGGCTCAAATGCACATTGGACTTGATGACTGATGAGAAAAGCTTCTGGTCACAATTCTCTGATCGGGCAACCGTAAAGGGCCAAAAAGCCAATTCAAGTCAAGCACTGTCATAAAAAATAGAATGTAGCCTCGCTTCTCCTGTCTTATCCTAATTTATCAGTTGTTACGGTAGTTAACAAAAATCTTAAATGATTCATTTTAGCACTTACGAATGAGAAATGTTTTATTAAATAGAGAACTTTAAATATTTCATCATAATATCAAAAAGCAAAATCGAATCTTATTTAATATTGTGCAATTCGCAATCTAACCGCCGTACTCAGAGACGTCAATTAAGTTTAATGACAATTAAATGTCTTTCCTTCTCTATTTATCACTATACATACGAAAGTGACAGCAAGAGACTTAATTGTCATTAAAACTTAATTGACGTCTCTGAGTACGGCGGTTAGACTTTTAGAAAGTTCTTTACCGAATACCAATCAATCGTTCAGATCTCGATGTTTAAATTCCGGCGGAGATTGTCGTCGTGAAAACTGGTTTCCGCGTAAAATTCGCGTTGCCAAGCGGTGCATCAGCCAGGGTCGGGGAAGGTAAAGCAGCGAGGGGAGGTGCGGGGGCGGTTCGAAGCGCAGGAGGCGCACGAGCAGCGGCCGGTCGACGACCCGCCACATGCCCTGCGCCGGCGCAACATTCGCCTCCACCGTTGATCCTAACACGATTACGAGATTATGTTGGCAGAATTTATAAAAACCCAATGACTAAGTAAGCTTCTAACAAGCATACTACAGTACAAAAAATCCACAGCGGACGAGTTAGTTTAAATGGTTCGTGCAGAGCTAATTCGTGGTGAAGACATCAATGTTCTCAATGTCTCGGCTCCGCTTGCGAAGAATTCAATATGTTTTATTTCGTAACAAGAAAGATGTTTGATTTCGTAACAAGAAAGATTGTCGATTTGAGTTCAATTAAAAACAATGATTCGGAATGAGGTCCTGTATACCATCGATTGATAACAGTCAAAAGGCTCATTGTACTTATGATGAATAAATTTCCATCTATTACGCAGTGCCTGTTGGCGACCTAAATAACAGATGCTGGCGCGCGACACCGCGTAGGAACGGGTCAAGAAGTTGTCAAGGTTGGATCTATTTGTGATGAATTGTGTCTCCTCTGATTGTTGTACTCATCCACTTGTTCTCGTCTTACAGGAATATAAGACCAGTTACATGCATGTGAACGATGGAATCCTGTTGTTACAATAATTCTCATCGTATACTTAAATAGTAACTGTGTTGTTACAATATTTGAATGCAAAGTAAATAAAGAAAATTTAAAAAGCTAATAAAACGACCACAAGTTTCTTAATTCTAAAGAGAGTCCAAACGCCGAGCGTGGGTGTGAAGTAGACGCGTCTTTAAATTATGTGTGAGGTCATTGATTGGGACCCTGGTTTATGTGAACTAGCTACAGATACGAATAACGGTTCATCGGAACACCTAAAACTTGTCACATTGTACACACGTTTCGAATCAATAAAGCCGTGTTAATAATCACACGAAATGAAGACATTGGCAGTAAACGAGCCATCCACAGCTGTTACACACATTGGTCGAATCAAAACTGTAATAAACCGTACCGTTTACGTTCTAATTTAGTATCGGCAGCGTATGCAACTTGTCACGGCGATGCGTCTGTTTATAAATAGTGTATTCCCCCTTTTTCGGCATCGTATAAATGATAGAATTCCGGGAAACTATATACCCACTACACGTGCTTTTCCCCAAAAGCATGTCAACGTTAAAAGTTTCCAAATCATTTATCCTCATTGATTTCTATATTAACCTGTCTGCGATTATTAAAAAAAGTCAAGTGCCAAGGATTCCAAGTAATCAATCATGACTAACAAAATAGCTGATGACTGATTTCTTTATTTTTCAGATAGAACGATAAGCCAAGATGACCGTGTTCGGCTTGGTGTCGTCCGTGGCGGGCTTCGTAAAGGTCCGCTACCTGATCGACAAGGCGGTGATCGACAACATGGTGTTCAGGATGCATTACCGCATCACATCCGCCATATTGTTCCTGTGCTGCATACTCGTCACTGCTAATAACCTTATTGGTGAGTAACTTTACTTTTTACATACATACATAAGACTCTGGAACTCTGGAACCCTTGCCTCTGCCCTATGTTGTTATGTTATGTTCAAGAGCACTTCTTTAAATCTCTGCATTAATTTCATAGTCTAACATTATATAGTATTTTTTATAAATATATTATTGTAAGTATATATTATTATTATATTTCTATATTTATTTATTATTTTATATTATATCTTAATCATGTATTATATATATTTGTCTACAAATAATTAGGTTTTTAGTCTAGTCTTATTTTGCAAGTTTGTTTTTCTCTAGACACCCTTACTGGTCGACTGGCAGAGAATTCCTCAGGGCATTAAGTCCGCCTTTTGCTGTAATTTTGCAATAAAGAATAAATAAATACTTCACGCCTATTTCCCGGAGGGGTAGGCTATAGGCAGAGAAAGACAACAGCATTTCATTTGCTACGATCATAACAAACATCTTTTGCTTCAGGCACTCTCTTAACGTTCGTCATACTATTGCATGCTCATCGGGGATAAATGCTTTGCAGTAGTGACAGGTTGTCAACCTATCGCCCACTACATTAGAATCTACTTCATCGTCTATATTAGAATGCATAGTTTAAAACGCCTATATTAGGGTGCTTTTGACCTGACCTGTAACGAGAACGTCCTACATAGGCAATAATATTCTTTTATTACCTTATTTTGTAATATGATGACTATAACATTTTATTTTTATTTTAGGCATTATAATAATATACTTTCACTACATTTTTAATTGAGGAATTGAGTGTGATAGTAACTAAATATTGTTTTATGTTCATTAAATGTCAATATTAATTTTACTATACTATTAGACCAACCAATAAGCTATTTATAGTTACATTAAGTTTACAAATAATATGGAACCAAATTACCGTTAGAAGTGACGCCATTTTAATATTGATAGGACAGCTGCTTTGCATATGATTAACCTCAGTTACTTACGTATCTGCGTAGCCGGCTTTACCTTCAGTAAGATAAAGTGGAGTCAGTAGATAAAATTTTATATTGTGTCTATCAATTATTTAATATATTAGTTAAATAAAAGCATCTCATGCTTGCTTCTCTTCATCTTTGAAAGTATCCAACTTACAATGAAAGTAAATTAAAATATTTAAACGGCGATCAATACCAACAACATAGTATAGATTTTCTAAGCATAAATATCTTAGTAAGTTTGCGTCCAAAATATTTTTTTTTATAAGTAGCTGAAAAAATAAAAGTGTAGAAAGTGAAATAATTAAATTAAATGCTGCTAATTGCACAATATGAATCAGCCAGATGAAAGCCTATTGGCGTGACCTAGAGAACAGAGAGAACATTACATTAAAGTGACGTAGTTGTAAAGAGTCTGTGCGAGACGCAGGAAAGTCGTGCAAATGAGTCATTTTCAGGTCACTCGACGCCGTACTATAGCGTTACTCGTCAGCTCGTAACAGTTACCCAAATTGAGACGTCATGACATATTGGTTGTACAAACTAATACACGGAATACGTGTACGTGATAAGACTCAATTCAGTGGAGCAAATCGGTCAGTGAACCTGTTGCATCCATAAACGGTGGACGGCAACCAAGTTAGTGTACGACGCGACGACGTAAAGAACATAAAAATAACGCGGCGGCAACATGCTACGTTATTAAACGGACTTTGTACTTACTATTTTATTATTAGCCTACAAGCGTCCCACTGCTGGGCACGGGCTTTCCAGTTAGCACATGGAGAAATTAGGCCATAGTCCACCATGCTGGCCGGTGGGTTTTAACGACTGCCGTCTTACGACGTGCCGCTTTACGTGCCTATAAAGCACAGAGGAGCTCGCGATGTTTCACTTTGGTCACCGATCTAGTGGCTCCGAATCGCGATAGTTGCTTAACAGGCAAGATAGCAAACCGAACGCTTCAAGCCGCTGCGCCGTCGACTTCCTACTATACTATTTAACTGCGGTAAAATCTAGAAAGCTTTACAGATTTCTATTGTCGTACGTGGTAATTGGGAATTATGAGTTGCTAATGCTGCACCTATCCATAAATATTGGAACAGACGCCAGCAAGTCAAAAAACAAAAAAAAACAAAATGTTAAAAAATAATCTGAACTTTATGGTTTGGTTATACCTAAGGATCAATATCCTTTTCCTTTTTCCTTTCAATATGTCGTCATTAATTAAGCAGGTACTAAGTACATCCAAGTACAAACTAATAGTTTTCGGAAAAAGCTTCTGAATTCCAATAAATCTGTAGACCCCGTCATCGTTAAGTATGACAAATATGTTAATTAGAAAAACCAGTGTCATTAACAAGTGTCCCTACATAACTTACTGTGGCGCTGTAGAGATAGGCACCATACAATGTCGAGAGTTAAGTGTTATCGCGTGCTCCTCGTTATGACCTACAACGTAAACAAACCAGCAACTTGATCCACTTGGCAATTGCTCTAGCGAATGCTCATGCACCAATCGCTTCGTGTTCGCTCGCTCAGAACACTGTATTCCTAGTTAAAGTTAGTTATTTTATATAGTAGGTAATTAAAAAAGGTTAATTCATGGAGGGTCCGCGATAAGGCCATCCACGTTGACCTGATTCGTCGCATACGTGGCGGGAGAAGGAGGCGGCAGTATGCTCGCCTCTTTCCATCGCAATAAGGTAATGGTGAGGGATGGGAAATCCCTAGCCATCGTTAGCCTCAGGACGTCTGGAACACGCCCAAACATCCACGGGCGTGTTCTTTCTGGCGGGACGCAGCTGGGGTATACACTGGAGATTGCCTAACCAGCGGTCCCAGTCCACAGTGACGAGTGAGGGGATTAGTTGCTGCTATGACCAAAATCTAATGCCGTGTCCACACGATAGGCAAAGCTCAACAAGCCGTCACAAATTCAAACGTGTGGATAGAGCGTTTGGCTTGGTTTGCAAGCGCTTGTAGCCGATCCGTCGAACAAATCACAAATCCAAACTTTTATAGAGGTTTGGAGTTTGCGGCAAGTACCAAGCGTGCGGACGCGGCATTATCTAGATAAAAGTTTGAGCTTCAAACGCAATTCTATCCCCATCTTTGAACAACTGACAGATTCACAAAGCTGTATTGAGACGGATCAACGATAATGTAGTCACTCACATTCACTTATAATTTATATAATAATAATATAACGTGTGTTTGTTTGGATATCTTCTTTCGTAAGTCACAACAGACAAGCGTGATTTTTCGCCCAGATACAATAATTGATAAGAATTGACTTTCCCACGCGCTCAAAGCTGTAATGCAAACAAAACAAAGTTTACAAATTTACATTTCATAGATACAAATAACCGTAGCAACATTTTTCCATGTCACACTTATTTTTAATTATACTTACATAATATAATTAAATAGACAGACAACCCGACCCAATACATAATACTAAATCAGCAAAATACGCATTGATACTGAATTGGTTCAAGTTCGCATACAGGGTGAAGCATTATCGCATTATCAGCGAACCGGCTAATATAATACCCAGTCTACCACCTATAGGACTAATTTAGCATAATTACTATGCTATGTGAGGATCGAATTGATGTTTTAAAGTATCTTGTTGTCAGTTCATTGATTTAATAAGGTGCGTCCATAAAGAATACGTTATTAAAGAGCGACAAACGAAAATAACAAAAAAATGAGTACAGACAGTAAAACTTGTAATATACAATTTAATAAACAATAGACTGCTTTTATATCGCTACTTCAGAAGGTATTTTTTTTTTGCAAAGACGCCAAGAAAATGAAATTTGGAAGTACCTACATATGCTACATGAACACTTTCGACGCCGACTATATTCATCACTTATTTCGGTTTGCACTAGGTCACGTTTTAATCTCAAGCTTACTAATCATTAGTCAGCGGTTGATTGCAACGTCGCGCTAGTGCATCATAATAACGTAGCCAATGTACATGAGCTCAGGTGTTGCCAATCAAAACATCCAGCAGAGTTTATGGCACAAGCGTGTGATAAGCGTTGCTAGGCGAACGGTGGTCACGGTGGTGTTGCAAACCTACGGAAATGGTAGGTACTAAGATTAAGGTGCGTTTGTAAATTATACTTAACTCTTTCAAAAAAATTTAACAAGTGCCAGCAAAGGCAACAAAGTGCCTAGGCACTTATGTTACTATATTAATATTGATTTGTGTTTATCTGTGCTTTTTCTTGCTACTGTTACCTCCATTTTCACTCTAGGTTGGATGAGATCTCTTCCAGAGATTAGTCCAACCTTCTTGACCACTTTATGCATATTGCTTTTCAAAACTGCAGCCTCTATTAAAATATATTTTTTCTACAATCACCCTTTTTACGTTACCATTTAGTTGAGGTAAGTACTTGAGGGGATAGCATTTCTAGAAGCCTCTTCTTGGTGCTTAATTACATACGGCTTTTTTCCAAACCCATGGTTGGCGCTGTGCATTTATGAAACAGGCAGTTAGTTTTTCTTTACATAATCTATATAACTACTATGTAAATTAATGTATCATTCAAGAAACGTTACTTAGGTAGGTACAGTCACGAGCAAAAATATGTAAACAATTATAACTCTCAATACAATGGAATAAGAGTCAAAGTGTATACATATTAGTGCTCGTGACTGTACATATTCGAACACCGTTAAGTACAAAATAATAAATGTAGTCACAGAAACAAACGTGACCTAAATATAGTTGCACACAATTACTACGAAATTCCACCAAACCGACATACCCATGTAGATAGGTACTATATTGCAAATTGCAATTGTCCTGATGTGTAGTCACTATTGTTTTACAGCACCGAACCTTTGGCATTAACGATAACAATGAATCATAATTCGGTCATAGCATTCACCGAAGCAGGTTATAATATTATTTACTATTTTACCGCAAAACCACAAAATAGTAAACATGCGGAGTAGACACTAGGCACAACCTAAAACGTATTTTCTGTCGATACCGTTTACCCGAATCACGGGTATCGGCTTAAACTCTTATCAAACTCGTTTACACCAAGCGCTTGCTTATATAAGATTACCATAAACAGCGAAACCTGATTTTAAGTTCCCACACCTTGCACTAGTGCCATATGTGTTGTGCACATATGGTAAAATTTACGCATGATCATTGAGTTTCAAACATTTCAAGGATAATTATGGTTACGCCAAAAATATTCGTTGTTAATCAGACTCGTAATTGAAGTATATTTATAGCAATTTGATATGCCACATGTTATCATTATCAATGAATTATAATGAGTAGAACTGTTCTGTCCGAATTTAAAGCCTACTTACTATGATACCGTTGTAAGGTTATAAAAAAACGTTTTGTCATTTAAATTAGAACTCGGTTGTGACCGTGACAAGAAGTACTGTTTGGATTTCACTAAAACGGGCCGTGTCAATGGCAAATATTCGCCGATCTCGATTCTCAGTAGAGTAAAAGAGTGTAACGACATTAGACGTAACTCAAGAACAACAAATTGATAGTGATTACGTTAAACGCTCTAACGATCCCAAGTGCCATTTATGGGACAATTATCGTGGGACTGTGGACAATTTGACACCTAAGATACTCTCAGAGTGGTGACTCGAAGAAATGCAATAATAGCGGTTACTCATGAAACAGTATTTTGTTTGAGAACATGACACGTTTATCTTGCAAAAAGTGGTAGGTACCGCTCCTATACTGATGAGCTTGTCTCAAACACTTTTTAAACTGTCATGGTCACTAATATTTAAGTTTTTAATTTAACGGTTTTATTACAAGTATATTATGTTAAAGAATCCATGAGGCATGGTTCTCATTTATTATTCGGATGTACATTATCTTAGATGGTACATCTCAGTCAACCTAAAACTCAAAAACAATTTAAGTAAGTAATAAGTAAACTTTTAAGTAATTTTGAGTCAACAAAAAATGTTTTGCCTTCTAGTAGTTTCGATAAGATGCTCGAAAATGTCAGAAACAAAGTAACAATCCCGTTATTAATTACTCTAACGTGACATACATAGGTGAGCTATGTCCTTGTAACGCCTAAAGAAACATTAGTTCTTTAGAATGAATGCTACAAGTTAATTAATACAACAAGTATACCTTAAATCGTCATTTAAATAGCTGTTTTTAGTGATATTTGTGACAGTGATGTAATGTTCAATACATTTAATGCGCGTTTGTACTGTGTCGTAATGCGGTTCAAAGTTGACCAACCCAGTTGTAGCATAAAAGAGCATTAAGCTCATTTAATGTAATGCTGCAACGTTGAATGTGTCATTTTCTCGTATTGAAGTTCTTTTATGCCTTATACTTTATACAAACGTAGGGGTATAACCAAAGCAAAGTACACTTTTATGAGTAGAGATAAAAACCCTACCCAAAGTCAAATAACATTATCATAATCTCTTGAAATGTTTGTTTGAGGGTTAAGTAGCGCTCTCATTATTTTAGACTGCATCGGCTGCTTACCATCAGGTAGTCACTATGACGAGTTACATTAAAAAAAATTGCAACAAAGTATAGTAAATACTTTGAGTATTTATCTAAAGGTGAAACAAAGAATTTAAGCCTTCTTACTTCCCTACTTATTAATTAAAAATAAACAACATCAGTTTAAACAAGCTTTTGGAATAACAGGATTCACCACTTTCTTATACATTATTAGACATATACCCTATTTGTAATTACGTTGCAGAGATTATTACAGAGGTCGTAAGACAGAGGGCATATGGTTTAGACATTAAAGATTTTTCCTATGCAATACCTATGTTAACTGATATCTGCCACATAATAGGTGTAAAACTGACTAATAGCAACGGTTAAGAATAGGTTTCAACGACAGTTGCCTTGATGCAGAACCTGTTAAGGACCAATTCTCGTGACTATAGCCGATAACGATCAGCTATAGCCACAAAACGAATAAACTGCGCACACACCTAGATATAGGTACCCTAAGTACGGGCAAGGTGAATCGAGTCACGGTCGGCACAATTACTACAGGTTGGGGACAGCTGCAGTACCATTACCCGATATTAGCGTCATCCGCAGAGCGATGCAATGTCGAGGTCGTTGCGCAAAATAAAATAAACGGTACATACAAATAACGTGCGATTTATAAACATAAACGGTGGAAACCTTGCGACATTTATTCACCATGTGCCTAAAAAATGTCCCAATGCTGTCCTCAGGCCTTACCATATGGTCAGATAGGTTCCTAATGCACAATACTGGAGTGTTAAAAATTGCTGTTAAAATACAATAACAACCGAGACCAATGATTTAACGTGAGAAGGCATGTAAGAGCCCGAGAAATGAGGATATGGCATAGCAAATATTTCTCGTAAGAAGGCAAAAGTGACTTCTCAAAAACTAACTTAAAATACTAATCTGGATTGAAGATTGTGTACTTGCGTATAATTATGATACTTCTTATGTAGAACTGACAAAGCTAGAATAACTTTCCCATTCAAGTAATCGTATGGAACAGTTTATCTAACCCTCGCTCCTCTATTTCAGGTGAACCAATATCGTGTATCAACGACGGCGCGATACCCGGACACGTGCTGAACACGTACTGTTGGATAACGTACACGTTTACGCTACCCAACTCCGACTCGAAGGCCATAGCGCACCCCGGCCTCGGCAACGACTATGATGAGGAGAGACGCATCCATGCCTACTACCAGTGGGTGCCGTTCATGCTGTTCTTTCAGGTTAGAAATGATTGGAGTTGCTTTTTCTATTACATTACAGCCACTTTTATTTACTACTAGCCTACTACTAGGCCCGCCCATGACTTTGTCAGCGTGAACACCTACCGAAACTTTCCAAAAAAAATCTTTCAATCAAACCTTGTCCTGTCCTGACGATGATTAAGTATATAAGTGAAGTGTCACGCGGAAGTGATGCGCGAGCATACATTCTTGGCAGTTGATTTTTGCTTATACAATGTGATAGGGGTGGTACTTCTAACCCGTTAAGGCCAAGTACTACATCTAAATTCTCGACAAAAAAAAAAATGGGGGGTCCAATCCCTCCCCGTATAATTTATGACCATTTTTACTTTATGCGATATCAAAGGTTTCATACGTCGGAGAAACATGAAAAAATGGCAAACGGTAGCTAATGACACTGGCTAACTAATAAATTACTTTGTTTCGTATGTTTGAGATTATTTTGGTGAGAAAAAAAAATCATTAAGTACTTGATTATTTTGTGATTTAAAATCACTTTTTTTAAGTCCATATTATTTTTTTTGTCGATGAATTTAGATGTAGCACTTAGCCCTAACAGGTTAGAAGTATCACATTGTATAGATTCGATTCATCATCAGCCTATAAGTGTCCCACTGCTGGTCACAGGCCTTCCCACATGGACAAGAGCACATGGGGAGATAGAGCTATAATAACCCATCATGCAGGCCCAATTCGGGTTGGCGGCCTTACTTCTCGGTCGATCATGTTAACGAAATCATGAATTTAACACTGGTCCTTCTGCTGACAAAGAGGCGATTAGCAATTTTGCTATAAAATCCGTGATCAAATGGTGAATAAAACTCGCATTAAACTCTCGGTTAACGAGGGATAATAAAAGCAAGATACAAGGGTACTCCAACCAAAATTTTCGGAATCGGATGCTAATCTCATTGTTGTTTTAGCAACATGTTGGTGGTAGCTAGTCAGGGAAACTGCTACCACAAACTAAAACCGTACCTATCCGGATTGTAATCAAACTCGGGCCCACCAAGTCGACCGTTAGTTTAATTAATAGAAAAAAGAGGTGGTTATGCCGTTATCATTGTTAAAACATGTAGTAACAATTTACCCAAACATTTCTCAAATAGTTTTATTTAATGAGGACTTAGGGAAGTTTCTCAGATATTTTTCCTACATAAGTTAACTATGACTGAACGTGACAAAGATATTTTCATAAACCACCTCTTAAAGATAACTAACTCTAACAGAATTTATGACTATTTACACGGTGACTAAAGATTACTCATTATTAGAGGACACACAACAGTTAAACTTATCGTCATAAAATAAGCATAGTAGTATTTGTAGGTCATGAGCAGTTTATATAATCTTATACTTGTTGTTTTGTTGCAGGGTATTCTATTTTATTTGCCCCATTGGATTTGGAAGAACTGGGAAGAGGGAAAAGTCCGTATGATCTCAGACGGTATTCGTGGCACTACTGGCAACATTGCTGACGACAAAAACAATCGCCAGGTAAATAATACGAATAATTGTTATTTTACATTTGGAAGACGCAATATCATACTGTAATTGAACTGACGGTATTATCCTTGTGTTCGTTATATTTTTACTGAAAATCGGTTAAAGTTAACCGGCATTGTGATAAAACAGCGGGAAGAAAAAGGAATCGACAGCAATGTGATTGATATTTTTAAATATTAAAACCGACACTGTTAATCACAATGACTGCAGCTTTGATTTTTATTTATTTTTTATTTTATTTTATTACGGGGGATAACATGATATAAATCACATAACGATTACATATTCAAAGAGAGCGCTACTAAAACCTCCCGTTCTAATTGAAACTAGCATCCAAGAATTAAGACGTTTCCTCGATGTAACACCGCCTACGTATGAAACTCGTGACTTCAATTACATTAGATAACGTTCGGCAACGACCATCATCTTTGATAAAGAGGTCATTTTAATATATTTGATTGACCCAGCTCCAGCTGTAATCTGGTTAAAATTCCCACTCATAAAAACCATCGATTATAAGCATATTATGTAATACTAAGGTACTGGAACGTATGTAGGTAACAAGTAACAGATACCTTATTAAATGATGGAACAATTGAGACAAGGATTACATTAACAAGGCTTGATGACCATCCTTAATTAGAAGAGTTAAACGATCTTCAGCACGGCATCTATCATATATGTAATTAACATATAAACGAAGGCCATGAAGGATTGAAATGTTTATTATTTGTAATACTGAAAAAAGCTCTTTAAAAGCAACGTCAGAGATAGATAAAGTTGTGAGAAATATTTAATTATTACCAGCATAATACCACCTCATCGGGGGCAAATCTTAATAATAATTCGTCAATAAAGCTTTGCGGTCAGACTTAGGATTGCGTTAATGGTTAGGAGTTGGAAACCTTGAAATCTTTATATGGACTTTTTTTTTTATTAGACAGCAAAAAAGCATTCAGTCTTTCTGATAGTAATCGGCAATTCAGCCTATTAACGCTTGCAACACCATGACGACCTTAAATCTTTAACTACACATTAATGTTAGAAGAAGAAGTCAAAAATTACATTTTCTATAATTCTTTTTATTACATTTCTATCACCCAAGGTATATAATATATTTCTACCACCCTGGAAGAGATTACTTGTTAGCAATGTTTAGCCTGTTTTGTACTTTGTCACCGTATAAATGTTTTCTGCTTTATGTTCTTGTGTGCAATAAAAGTACATAAATTTAATTTATTTTAAGAATTTATAATAACTGTTCAAGGTCTCCAAACTCCTGCAGATTTTGATTCTCATGTAAAACGCCGGCATTTAAACCTATCTAAAACTGTAAAATTTCTCTATTCAATATTGATCTTTATACCAAAACCATAAGTTAAAAATTTATTAACAAAAAATTTTACATTGAAATGAAACACTTTTTACGGATTAACTCGCGTTTAATTTACTATTTACATAGTTTTTATATTATCCTGACGTTTCGAACCCTTTACAGGGTCCGTGGTCACAGGGAGACTGAGGTGTTGGTCGTCTCATAGTTATCATATTGTGTAAACTTGAACGCACCCGGTAAAATATAAAAAAAATATTGACGGTAGGCAAATAACTTCTAACTATGAGACGACCAACACCTCAGTCTCCCTGTGACCACGGACCCTGTAAAGGGTTCGAAACGTCAGGATAATATAAAAACTATGTAAATAGTAAATTAAACGCGAGTTAATCCGTAAAAAGTGTTTCATTTCAATGTGTAGTGCTCGCTTAAACCTCAGAAAACAATAAAAAAATTTACGTTTTTACCAGATTTCTTATTTGTAATTAAACTTTGTTTTCAGAGTCGTCTCGTTCAATACTTGATGGAAACTCTGCACATGCACAACGCCTACTCATTTGGATACTTCTTCTGCGAATGTCTAAATTTTGCCAACGTGGTATGTACAATAAAAAAATATTTTTAATGACAGATATGTTACACTCAATTTCTCTCCTCTTCAACCAATGTGTCATTGATGCTGTCTTTTCTAGGTCGGAAACATTTTCTTCTTGGATACTTTCCTTGGCGGAGCTTTCTTGACCTACGGCACTGATGTTGTGAAATTTTCGAATAGGAACCAGGAAGACCGTACAGACCCTATGGTAAGTCTCTTACTTTGGCATAAGTTTTATCATGAAATAAATACTACCATATTTATTCTTTTGAAAAATATTAAAATGGTATAAAAATCTAATTTGTTTTCAGATTGAGGTATTTCCGAGAGTAACCAAGTGTACATTCCACAAATTCGGTGCTTCTGGAACGATACAGAAACACGATGCGCTCTGCGTACTTGCGCTGAACATTCTAAACGAGAAAATCTTTATCTTTTTGTGGTTCTGGTAAGTTTAACTAACATTTATAACTGAAATTACTATACCACAGTCTACACACACAATCTTATAACTTTAAAATTTCGTCACTATCACGTATGTGTTTCTTGTTTGGCTCTTCAAAACACGTTATCTTCCAGGAGATTGATATGTTTGTTTAAAAATACATTTAAGGCAACTCTTGTATTCATTCAAAGTATGCAGTTCTATGTATTACAAATTCAACAATATCGGGAACCGACATATCGGGGACTCAAAAACAACAACTCAAACATGGCAAAAATTCCGTATTTTCATAAAATAAATTGTAGTGACCATGAATGAATGAAAGTTTAAAATGTTATTAAATTCAAAGGGCTTCAAAAACTGTCAACGAATATTGATCATTCAATTGTTAGGAAGGCATAACGTCTCATAACCACGGTACTTGTATTACAGGTTCATCATTCTCGCAGTGGTGTCTGGACTGGCCATCGTTTACTCCGCAGCTGTGATATTGATGCCTAGAACGCGCGAAACCATCCTCAAGAGGAGATTCCGCTTCGGCACTCCTAACGGCGTGGAAGCCTTAGTTAGGAAGACTCAGGTACACATTAATCTTTTGCATGTTGTTGTGGTTGTATAAACGGGTAATTCCACAATAGGGAGGGTATTATACAATTATTATTCGACGCTGTAAAAGGGAGAAAAGTAATGCCCTTGCTGAGTATCTTGCCGGCTCTTCTCAGTGCAAGGTCTCCCGCCCTATATAGACTTAAGAACCTATGGAGTAGTGACTTCCATAAGTGCTCAATTACTGTAGCCCTTTAATAGATGATTGTAATTTGTAATTACAAGTAGAGCAACTAGATCAGAGACTTCAAACTTCAATATTTTAATTACGAAGTTTATAAAATCACTTTCAAATGAAAATGCGAATGGTTATCATTACATCTATGTTTCAGGTTGGTGATTTCCTACTACTCCATCTTCTGGGCCAGAACATGTCGCTGAGGGTGTTCGGTGAAGTACTGGACGATCTGTCACGAAGGTTGCATCTGGGATCTAACCCACCGTCGGCGCCGTCCACATTGGAAATGGCCCCCATATATCCTGACATTGACAAATTCTCCAAAGAGACTGAAACGTAAGCAACGAAAGTTGCGGTTAACAGTAGGTCCGCGACGAGGTGGGTAAGCGTTGTAGATTGTTTTGTTGGATAATGCGTTAAGCATTTGGCTGTCTGTAAGTGAGCTTTGTGAAAATCTTGCATCCACGCCTACCTGCCTTCACAGGTCCACAAAAATCTAGATAAATGAGCATTACACTAACCATATTTATTGTTAAAAGAGTTGACTTACACTTTGTTCGAATTAAATTTTTTGACGAATCCGGTTCTTATAATAAATTATATATAGATACCATAAACTTCATACATGTGTATTAAACTGATGAATTTTGTACAATTTATAGGTGATAGGAAAAATTCAAAGTTCTCTCTAATAAATCTAGTGTACTGCTCCTTTTATTTTGATGACGATCATTTTAGATTGCTATACTACAATCAAAGATGATGTTAAGTTTTAGGACAAAAACTTTAGGTACAACTAAACAACGTACATCATGACATTCCTTTTTATTATAAATTTAGACGCGTACATTAGTAAATTAGGTTAATAAATCTCACCATCAGCAGACTATAAACAAATTCCTACGTGGACATAGGGAGATTGGTCCTCAACCCACCATGGTGGCCTCACGCGGGTTGGTGGTATTTAGCGACTGCCATCTTACGGCAACAACCGGGACCAACGGTTTACGTGCTTTGCGAAGCACGAGATGTTATTAATTTGGTCACCCATCCAGTGACCCGGCATAGCGAAGGTTGCAACTGGTAAAGATCGAAAACTGACCGCCTTAGCTGCTGCGCCAATAAATCTGCCACATTAAATTTATCTATAAGCTCTAGCTTTACATTTGGGTCTCAATAAAGTTTAGTGAATATAACAAGATGAAATAATTGTGAAAATGTTTGTGTATAAATAAGAAGTCAAAAATGTTGTGGAGAATATTTTAAAATATTATAATAAAATGTGAATGGTATTAAATATACAGCTCGTAGTTTATGATTGACGTGTTTTGTTATTTCGGTAAGACTGTTGTAGTCATTTGAAACCTTCATAAAATTATTTTTTAATAGTTAGTAAGTATATAGTATTAAGTGAGCAGTATAGATGCAAATTATGCTACTGCTGTGAATTTTAGGTTTATAAGCTATACTTGCAGATATATTACCTACATAGTAATACTATATTTTTTATTACTTTTGACTTCCTTTGTTAGCATAAGTTGAATTACGTTGAAATGAAGCACATTTATCTCAATTGTGAAAAAAGACATATCGCCCAAAATGTATCTACATGTTTTAGTATGTAATGAATATTTTTCCTTCTCGATTAATCTTTTTAGTTTTATTTGCGTAAAAGACATAATATGCCAGCTCTTATACTTTGAGAGATGGGTTTTGCCTAAAGCTGTATTATAGTGAAACTTGCGGCCCGCGTCGATCAAAATGGCGTACGCGACAACGCGCGTCAACCGCACAAACAATATAAAAAGAGTAGGATTTAGACACATTTGCCACCGCGAAGATTACCGCACGTGCGACATCAAGCGTCACTACAAAATCAGCTTAAGACATGAGACAATAAGTGCTAGTTCCATTTGCCTTAGCGTCTCAAATCTTATTATTTTTATTGTAATGTTAGATAGAACTTGGTGCAAATAGTAAAAGTACTATTGTACGGATTGTACTCATCAAATATTGTGCCATTATGTAACAGTGTTTTATTATTATTTGGTACGCGGAGAACTCAATGGAATGTTCAATTTTAATGGAGTTTTAAGTCTTCCCAGAAATGTTTGTATCATTTTAATATCTCAATAAGTTGTACAATAAGTTATTATCACTCACTAAAATAATATCATATTATTCAAAAGCGGAATCTCCTGAACGTCCTATATGTATTCCGTAATTACTCTAGCATAATATAAAGTAATAGTTTTAATATCGCCAATTTGCAGTATGCCTGTGACAATCATGTTAATATTTAGATAGTTAGTGTATTTTACATAACCATGATTATGTATCATTCCTGTAATGAGTGTGTACCCACTTTGTACAATTAGGAAGACTGCTATTGTGACAATAATTGAGATAGTTTGGTTATATTTTCTTGGAATTAAACAATTCAAATAAATCAATGTATTTTATTTTGCAATAAATAGAAAACACCTTACCTAAACAACTGGTAAAATAACAGCTCTTATCAGCATTATTTAAAAAATAATACAATATTAATGGATCCTAATTACTAAACTGTGGGAGTTTTAATTCTTTCATGCAACGACAGCATATCAAATGTAAGTAATAGATAAGTAGATGTTTTGTAAACTTTACTTCGATATACTTTCATGAACAGAATAACAGCGCAGCGGTGTCGAGGTCAAACCTTTACATTTAATATGCCGTTGACTGTACTGAGTAAATCAAATTAGTTTGTAATGAAAGATATCAGTAGCATCATTCTGTGATAAATAAAAGTATAGTAAGTATGAATATTAGACTTACCAGAGCAGCAGCAACTCTAAAGACTAGGAGAGAAATTTAATAGACGAACGAGCACTTACATTGCTTGTTTTTAATTCGTATTAATTAAGCAAAGTAACAAAGCAATGTACTAGCTACTCAAATAAATTACTCGCCTAGCGCGAACAAAGCTTTATCTACAAATATCAAACCATAGCTATTAGTTATATTGTGCCTTAGCCACAAACACAAGTAGTTTGCGAAGCGGATAGAGAACTTCCCTCACATTATACAAATAATACAAAGTTCTATTGGGAAACGTGTAGCATAAAATAACAAATTAAGTCACCAGTGAGTAGTAACTTGACAAATGCGGCAAAACGCTTATTATTAAAGTAAACTACTTCCTACAGAGTCTCCCTGCTGGCCAAAGGCCTCCTTCATTGTGATTGCTACAATCGCTACAATTAGTAGGCTAAATAATGATTATGGACTATTGTTAAGTGCTTACTCCGACCGAATTAAGTCCCCTTGAATATTTTTCTGATTTGATCGTTTTTCTAATAACGCGCATGAGAAAAGGTTAAGGGTATTTAGGCTGGCGTTGGTGTATGTAGGCTGTACGCAGTATTACTGCGGACTCCGTCGCTTTACCAGTGTTACGGTCTATTCAAACCTGAGCGGTATTCGCTGCCGCTGTGGGTAGAGCGGCAGCGAATACCGCTCAGTAGCGAAACTTGATACTAAATACCTGAGCGAAACCCGCGCGGTATATACCTTTACCCACAGCGGCAGCGAATACCGCTCAGGTTTGAATAGGCCTTTAAGGTCAAAATCCCTCGCACACCGCGTCGTCTATTGGGCACGGGCACGCTATGAGCTATGTGGTGACGGCTCATTATAATAGATCGGAATAGGCAGAGTTTTTTCTGGTACTTGCATCATAACTTTATAAAACATATGGATAAGCTTCCGAATACGTAACGTGAGATAAAAATTTTGTGGTTATATTATTTGATATTATGGGTTAGTCATATAAGATGCTTATGAGACAGTTTTATGATATACAGTCGTGGTCAACTAATTAGGGACATTCAAGATAGTGAAGAGCAATAACCGGTTATGTACATATAAATATAAAACCCTATTGATTTTTCAGCACCTATTATTTGCATAATTTGGTCCGATTACTATACTATAAATGGCTGTAAATAAGAGAATAATTAAATAGAAAAAAGTATTTAATATCAAAGGTTGAACATGTATTAAATTTTAAGGTATAATTATGTAGCTGGACATTTAATTAAGGACAGTAAAGTATAATGATGAATAGAGTTAAACAAAACGAATAATCTCCAGTATTATAATATTTTTAAAAGCTCCATTTTATTACGTGTAAAATCAGTACCCAGTAGCAAAACCTTTGTTAGTAATTACTGCTTGACACCGATGTGGCATAGACATTATCAGTTTCTGACATGTTTCGATAGGAATGTTTGCCCATGCCTCACAAAAAGCTTGATTAAGTTGATCTAAAGTTGTGGTACGATAAGTTGAAACTTTTTTCTTGATTTCGTGCCAAAGGTGCTCAATTGGGTTGAGGTCCGGGCTATTTGCTGGCCAATCTAGCACCGATACTGACTGACTGGTAAGAAACGACTTGACTGAACGGGCGGTATGTTTCGGGTCGTTATCATGCTGAAACGTCCATATAATAGGGAGATGCTCCTCAGCATAGGGAAGCATAGTTTCCTCCAATATTGTTTTGTATTGATGTTGGTCTAAGTTACCCTGAACTTTTCTCACAGGTCCCACTCCACGTCCAGAAAATGAACCCCAAATTTTAATGTTTCCACCGCCATGTTTCACCTGCTTTTTTGTGAATCTTGGATTCATTTCCGCTTTTACAGGACGCCGTACGTATTGCCTTCCATCTGAAGAAATTAAATTAATCTTGGTCTCGTCAGAGAATAATACATGTTGCCATTGGGCGTAGGTCCAATGTCCATATTTACGTGCAAACGCCAAACGAGCATTTCTATGTTCTTTCTTCAACAACGGTACTTTGCGAGCCACTCTTCCGAACAACCCTGCTTCTACCAGACGTCGTCGAACGGTCCTCGCTGATACACCGGCTCTTTCGTCTGCCCCAAACACTTCGTGTTTAATTAAAATAGAGCCTAGAAACGGATCTTTCTTAGCTAACCTGGTTATCATTCTATCTTCTTGCGGAGTTGTTTTTCTCGATCTTTTTGTCCTGGGCACATTTAAAGCTGTGTTATTGCGCCTGAAATGTTGCACTGCATTGCATACCATAGTTTTTGAACAATTTAAATGTTCTGCTATCCCTCGGTATGACCAACCACGCTCGACAAACTTCATGATAATTGTTCGTAGTGTTGGATCGCAACTTTTATTTTTGCCCATATTTCTTCAAAATAATTCTCAAAACTTAAAATTAAAAATCTGGATTGCCGCCAAAACTACCACAAAACAATAAAAGAAGAAATAAAAAAGTATTGAGATTCAAATTTTGAAAATAGAACGCAATATCTCAGTGTCCCTAATTAAATGGCCAGCCAGCATTCTTTGAACAAATAGCACACTGATAATCTATCAGCTATACTGTAAAGAGGTTTAATGTTTAAGAAGTTGTTATTGTTTGTATAATCGGGCACATCAATAACTAATTATACTTACGTGTAAAAGATATGGAATATTGTTAAGACTCGTTGGAAAATAAAAAATAAATTCACAATTTG
Organism: Scoparia ambigualis; assembly: GCA_963921215.1. Lineage (NCBI taxonomy): Eukaryota > Metazoa > Arthropoda > Insecta > Lepidoptera > Crambidae > Scoparia > Scoparia ambigualis. The sequence goes on from OY992506.1 coordinate 29,783,802, forward strand.
GCTTAACTAGAGATTGTCCCTAATTAGTTGACCACGACTGTATATATGAAATTCCTTAAAGTTAATCAAAAACAAAAGTTATTATGTACGTAAAACCACTAGTTTTATATTATATTAAAGCATTTTAAATAAATAACAAAGCCTGTCTGTGCATATCCGTACTAAGCGAACATAGCAAAACTACATGAAAAAAACTCTACCTTTACCGGTCTATGCTCATTATTAAAAGAAGTTTACCATCTCTTCTCTTGGGTGTAGTAAAATGCGACTAGCGGACCAAAGACTGCACATACACCAAACAGCATAGAGCGGCGACGGGCTCACTACCTATCACGCTGTACACATGTGAAACAACTGCACAATTGAAACATTTGGTGAAACGTGGTCTGAGGCAGTTCACTGCTTTTGCGGTCCTTATATAGTTTGATAACCTTTGATGTCCCGCTGTCGCGATATCCGGTCGGCCGAAGTGTCCTCTGCGTCCCGAAGACGCGATACCGTTCTATGACTTCATTCCCTTTTTTGGTTTGTTTTTGGTTTGAATGGAGGGCCTATTTTCGCTTGTATTATACACGAATGAACAGGTAAGGTTACAAGCTTTCGATTGATGTGATTGTTCAACACTGATTGGCCCAAGTTCAAAGTTGTGAAGCGTTAAAAATCAGTCGTTCACGATACGAAGAAAGTAGTGAATGTTGTTATCTTTTGACATTTTTAATAATCTTTGAGTGTATGTACCTACCCTATATACCTACAGTCGAGAAAGTTCCCGGTCGACCACTATTCGGCGAGATTCGCTTGCACACGATCTCCGCGCACGCTACTGTACGTACGCGCGCAAGGAATGGAGCGGAATCGAATATCGCCGAAAACGGGTCGACCGGAAACTTCCTCGATTGTACGTGCCCGGCGGACGGTATGCTTCATACACAAATTTCTGTATATAAACCGGTAAAGCGACGGTGACACCGATTCCATCAGAAGGACTCTTTTTGCCACAAAAGATTCCAATGGGTCAACGTGCTGCTGCGAGAGGAAGACCTCTAAGCCCCACTAAGGCGCAATACACACCAAAGCCGCCGACCCGCCGACTTTTTGTCGGCGGGCTAGTTGACGGCATATCACTCAATGCAAGTTGTGTCGGCGGCTTTGGTGTGTATTGCGCTTAAGATAAGATCAGTAGACTCACCGGTTACCCCAGTCCAGCTTCGCCACCAGCTTTAGCCGCAGAGCCCTTGTCTGATCCTGCGTGAGAGTCCCAGCCAGCAAAGCGCGCCGCCCGCTCAGCAACTCCCTCATGACCTTGGCCACGGCGCTGAACCTGTAGGTCTCCCGCTCCTGGAAAACGTCAGTTATTGATCGTCTGTGTAAGCACGGAAACTTCGCCGTTGCGGGTCTCAAGCGCGGATGAGAAAAGAGGAGGGTTGGTATGGACCTTATCTTATCTTAGTGGGGCCTGCAGAGGTCTCCCTTTCGCTGTACCACGTCGACCCATTGGATTATTTTGTGCAATGGTATGGGTAAGAGCTAGACAACCGTAAAATAGCAACGCCGAGCGTCAAGCAGTGAACAAATTCGAAAAAATAGTAAAAACAAAGGGAATGGCTCAAAAAGGCCATGAGGACTTCCTCATGGCCTTTGTGAGCCATCCACATAACATCCTCAAAAAGCCTATGACGTGGAAGGTAAGTAAACCAACCCAATGAACAGTAAGGGGGTGACTCTGTGGGGAAGTCACAACCCTCAGTAATGAGGAACACGACGTAAGGAGGAGGCTTAAGCACGACAAGTGAAGTTGTAAGTGGCAATATTCTGTTTCACTAGCTGTCTTCGCATCGGGACTTCGCTTCAACTAATAACTACTACTACTACCAACTACTACTAACAACAAGGAGAGAAGAGTTATTTGCCTACTATGTTATCAAAAATAAAGACTCGTAATATTTAATTTTTTGCGTTTTCAACGTTTCGTTATGTTTGAAATTATAATTAATTTTATTTATAAATGATTTTTTTTTCAAATTGCCAAGACAATGGTCTACAATGATGCGAGCTAGAAAGATGCCCGTTTTGTTCACTCTTTATTTTTAAGAGGGTTTTCTGGAAATACAGGCTCTGGCAACGCATTTCACTCTTTGGCAGTGCGCATTGATAATGTTGACACAAAACACAATGGAATGTCGACAGCTAAATACAGAACTGGCAAAAGTTTATGGGTTAAGCGTTGATTTTTCAATCATCGGACAACTGTTTCATCTGATAAAGTAAATATTTTAATATGATACAACCATGATATTATATGTAAAAAGATAAAATTATATTTTAATTAACCTATTTGATAAACCCATCAAAATATTGCGGAGCGCGCAGTTTTAGATAGCATATTTATTTGCTATGACATCACTACTGTATATTTACAAGATAAAGAGACATAATCAACAGAAGTTTCTTATGTCTTTGTGTTTCGCACACACAACTAATTTCTGACTCAGAAGATCGCCTTTAGACAAAAGAATTGAGGCTACTTGAAATGTAAATGAGCATACATTTAACAAAGTATTTCAGAGCAAAGCTGGCTGCACATTGACTACTTTACTATGGTTAGAGAAACTAGACTGCCGTCCTAGTGAATAGTGCAGTAAGAACATCGCGCTTATTCAGAGAAAATGCGCCTAAAGTCTTTATCTTTAGGCGCATTTTCTCGGAATAAGCCCGATGTTCTTACTGCACTATTAGTAGGTCAACCTACTTACCACAAAATGACAAACGTCAATAAATTATGAAGGTAGTTTCAAACTACTCTCAAACCAAAGTACTAGTTTGGTTACTTTTGCTGACGTGTGTATCTACGGCAAACGAACCGCTACTTGCGGATAGTCCGCAGTTATTGAGGACTCCGGGTGAAGCGCGCTTCCACCTTTGGCCTTATCGTCACTTACCAACAAGTGAGATGAAGGCCAAGCGCTTACCCGTAATGGAATAAAAAAATGATACTGGACCAGCATACGCGCGTACAGCCCATCTGATGTAAAAGAGACACCGCAGCTAGTGGACGCTGGTGCTATTCCGAACCGAGCTGCCAACTGCAACTGTCGACAGCACGTGCAGCGACTACGTGAAGTCGGCCGCAGCTGCACTATTGGTTTGTATGTATTTATATAAAATGGCTTCTAAGCGCCGCGGCATTTGGCAGCGCCGCACTGCACTTGCTGCTGCCGCTGTTTAATTCGTAATCTACTTTGTTTACATAGTTTGTGGCTTTCTTAACTATAACAATACGCAAATTGCTCAAACATCAACGCTAATTATAATATGCGGTATAACGATCGCTACAGCAACTAGTTACTGGAGGAACTCTCCAACCTTAGATCTTAGTGTCGGACCACATAATACTAACAACAATTTGCATAGTTGAAATGGCGACAGACTTAGATAAGTTGGTGGTATATAATAGCTGGCGGTCTTAGAACAAGCCTAACAGTTGATCAAATAATAACAATAATAATAAACACTTTATTTGCACAAAAAGAAAAAACAACAATTACAAAAACAGGACAAATTATAAAAAAGAGAGTACAATTAGGCGGCCTTATTGCTTAAAAGCAATCTCTTCCAGGCAACCTAAGTAAGGCAGGCAAAATAAGTACAATAATATGTAGGTATACACCTGACTGGGAAACTAATTCGAGACTTCTGTGTCTATCTTAACCCACCAACCCGCAATGGGCCAGCGTGGTGGGTTATGGCCCACGGGTTGTCCATGTGGGAAAGCCTGTGCCCAACAGTGGGACGTTTATAGGCTGATGATGTGTGAATTCTATCTTGGTCTTTTGGGCTTGTCTTGGTTTAACCAATAGACCTAGAGGCGGTTCGCGGTGGTTAACGTTGAGCGAGCCTTAGTCAGGCCGTTATGTAACTTATCCTATATCTGACTCATTTATTAAAAAAAACGTTATGAATGGTTAAAGTCTAAGAATGGCGACGGCTAGATTTAAGCCACGCACTGTACGACTTTTTTAGATAACTTACTAAGAGTGATGAATATGAGTGTTGAAGGAAGAGGAAGACCAAAAAAAGATGGTGGATGACATGAATGAGAAGGGATTGGATGATTTGATGACGATGACCGAGTTGTATGGAAGAAAAAAAGACATAAGTACTGCCCCGACCCCAAATAACATGGCAACAGGGCAATCGAATGATGACTCTCTGGACCATCATCGGCTTGATAACCGGCAGAATAAATTACAAAAGGGACTTTGGCTGACTATTTATTATTATATGCCTTCCGTGATTGTGAACAACTTTCGCCCACCGTAAACAAATCATTCTGCAAAGGATAATAATATAATAGAGGCCAATAGCTTTGCGCTACAAAGATTTTGCCTACAATACGATTGAATGGCGACAACTCTACCTTTTAATGCCGCTAAGAAGCAATACAAGTTTTACATAACTGTGTTCCAGTTTAAAGGGGATTGCATCCAGTGAAATAACAGGGCATAAGAGTCATAGGAACTGACACTTCAGGGTCGGCGACGCGTGATGCCTTTGGTCAGAGGGGTGTCACTCCGCAGTTTAGGTCGTTCGGCCGGCGCGCCTCCCAGGCAGGCGCTAGGCGTGGCAGGCTTATGGCACTAATGCCTTGATCACACGTACCTAGTAGAGCGATGAGACATCACTCGGCCTAGTAATGCCTTGATCACACGTACCGAGTAGAGCGTCGAGACAGCCCTCGGCCTAGTAAGTAGAACGGGAGCCAAACTACTGTCTCGCCATTTTGTTCTGCCGAGGGCTCGGCCGGGCACTCGGCGTTTTGTTTATACGTACCGAGTACTCGGCCGAGAGCACTGTCACACCCGTTTGCTCGGTACGTGTGATCAAGGCATAAGTAGAACGGGGGCCGAGCTACTGTATCGCCATTTAGTATAGCCGAGCACTCGGCGCTATGTTTATACGTACCGAGTACTCGGCCGAGAGCACTGTCTCACCCGTTTGCTCGGTACGTGTGATCAAGGCATAAAGGTTGCCGCTCAGCTCGCACGCTCCACGTCGCGCGTCGTCGCTTAAATCGTAATCTTACTTAAATATATCAACCCTACGCTCCTGACGTCAAATCGATATCGAGTCAGCATTGCTTAACGGAATATGAACGCTCGGGTCACACGATAAGTTTCAATTTCGCGTGGAAGTCGACAGAGAGTGAACCTTCTGTACGGTAATACTATTAGTTATTCTGTGCTTTGGTGTTTCAAGCGTCCATCAGCTGCGGTGGCCGCTATCCGCCAGGCGAGCCTTATGCTCGTTTGCCGGCTTTGTACACTGAAAAAAATATTTAACCTAACTACTTTGGCTATTTCAGGAATAACCAAAGTTTGACAATATTCTAATAAAGTTAACTTGATTTAACAAAAGTGATTTGTCTTTATAAGACAAAACCGCTTATGTTATTTCAAGTTGGGTTATTAGTAAATAAACCTTTGATTTGCTCTAAACATACTGAATTAGACAAACTCAAGTGGTTACAGGCTAATAAACCGTTTTGTCCATTTTAGGCATTATCTTTGATAACATGCAACAAAAGTATTTATTTTGCGTACAGCCAACGTTTTTGTAAGCCATAACAAAAAGCAGTTCAGCAATAATGTGCTTATTCATAAATGAATATTTTGTAACAAATAGCATAATATATTTTGTAGTGCATGACAAAACTGCAGGTTAGAACATATTGCCTAACGTTTATTTAATAATAAAGGAACTTTAGTAATATCAAGCCCAACTTTCGTTTAGTATTAACAAAATATTTTGTTTACATTTGTAACCGAATCGGCGCTAAACTTGACAGCTCGTGTTCGTTCATTTTTATTTACGCGCCGGCAAAGACAGTCACGATGTTGCTAGATTATAGTTATTGTAATATTTGTGGTGAATGTGCGTGAATTATTAAAAGGTTTGAACCTCAATGGAGACTCCAGTGCCTGCATGACGAACGTTCAGACTCTTTAGATAATTATCTCCGTCTATGGGGTCTGGAAACGTACATCGCTTCTTTCAAAGGTAAGTTATTCTTTATATCAAATTCAACCAGCATGGTCACATCTGTTGCAGAACCGATGACCAATGGAGTAGACGGGTTTTTGAGTGGAGGCCACGGCTCGGCAAACGTAGTGTTAGACGTCCACCAGCCAGATGGACCAATAACCTAAAAAAAGGTAGTTGGCATTGTCTGGATGGCGAAAGCGGGAGATCGGGCTTTGGGGCGCTCCCTGGGAAAGGCCTCCGTCCTGCAGTGGACTGCAATAGGCTAATGATGAACCAGCATGGTGCGTCATCGATTTTTTTTATCAGTAAAAGAACTTAGTTCCAGAGATAATTTTCTTCGAATTTTCGTAGTACCTACTATTAAGTATTTTAATATTACAATGCAGTCATTAACATGTTAAATTATCTCTTACAGACACGGAAGAGGATTTGAATGTTGTTACGTTTATGGTACTGCCCTTTTTAATGACAACATCCTTGCTGAAAACAAACAAGACAAAAAAAGTGGAGAAATCTTGAAGTCTTGGATAGCTTCATCTGCCACTTAAAAAGCGCTGCGGAGATAGAAGAAACCATACAAAGTCGCAAACAAAAGTTCAATAAATGGACTTTGCGTTCATCACTGAAAGAGATAACCTCAAGGTACATAATATTGAACCATTTACGTTACGAGATCGTTTTATATTTAATATTCAATTACCTATAATAAATAATAGAAATAAATGATAATAACAATAAATAATATTTTGTATTTATTTTTATATACTTAATGTAGTTATTTTTTTAATATTCATTATTATTAATATTTAAAATTTAATTATATAGGTATTAGGTATAATATATATAAACACTTATTTTTTAGTTAATTAAGGTTAATTAATTAATGAAGAATTAAGTAAAGAAAGGCTGATACATAACTGTTTTTGTAAAATTTAATAAACCATTTGATATAGGGTAAGTCCGGGGGAGATGGCCGTACGGGAGAGATGGCCAGTCACTTTTTTTCCTAGAAATAATCGTTAGATGGCGGTTCTTTCGGTATAGTTCGCCTCTCGAAGCGCCAGGAAGTAGATGCACGCGCAACGTATTGGCGAAATAAATTGAAAAAGTAAGTAAAAAACAGTTATTTTGTTTTGAATAGTGCAAACATTTTTAAGGGATTCAGACCTAAAGGTCTGGTGAAAAATTTTGAATGACAACTTGTGGTTATTATGATATACCATGCTTGGTATTATTGGTGTGTTGCATTTTAACCTGTAATTATTATTATATACGTAACAATTCATCTTTAAATCGATATGTCCATCTCTCCCGGATGATTTAGGAGAGATGGCCACATGCGGTACGGCTAAGATGGCCATAATGCAACTTATTTTTTATGCTCAATATTAATTATATTATTGTTTTTGCAGATGATAAACCTTTAAAGAACTATTGACGCGTGGCAATTAGACCGAGGAATCTCAAAAAGCAGCTATTAATTCAATTAAAAATGGAGAAATGACAGTTTACTCTGCTGCAAAAACTTATGAATATGCTGTTGAAAATTACATCATATTATTATCTATTCCAAGTCACACTTCGCACTTTCTACAACCATTTTATAGATCCCTATTTCAGTCTTTAAAAATTTTATCATTTTTACGAACATGCAGGCTTTGGGTAAAACAAAACCCCAGTTGAAGTATAACAAGACTATCTTTTGGAGCTTTACGCTTGGGTAAAAGTTGCATGCGTTCAAAACGCTATAGCAGGCTTCAAAGCAACTGGAGTAGTTCCTTTAAACCCAGCTGCTATACCCGAGTACGCTTTTCTTGATAGCCCTGTTAACGTAAAATGACAACTGTGCTGGGTGTGGAGAAAACTATTATGTTACCCAACTGATTGAAGATTGGTTACAATTTGTCATCTCTTCTCAATAGGTGCATGAAAATTGTACTGAATTTGAAAAAATGTGCTCAAAATGTGAGAATACTAAACGACGCGAAGAGAAGAAAGAACTTAAAATAAACGCATTAAAGTACTGGCCATCATCCCCCTACTGACATGGTCATCTCTCCCGGACACGTCGGGAGAGATGGCCAACGGCTAGTTTAGAATTTTTATTTGTTATAATTTAGATTGAAGAGAAATTGTTAATTACTTTGAGATTCTTTATATCCGAATGATTAAAGATTATGGTACAATAAATATTTTGTTAAATTTATATGTAGTTAAATTTTTATGCCATCTCAAAAAAACTATGGCCATCTCCCCCGGACTTACCCTACCTATGTATCTTTTTGTTTTATTCCATCAACTACATCTTTTTTAGAAATAGCGATTTTAGCGAATTTAGCAAATAAAATTTGATATTCTTAATGTGGTTCACGTGCCTGTAAGCTTCACTGTGGAACTTGCAGGTATGTGAGCTGCATTAAGGATAACAATTTTTATTTGCTATAGTATTAACACAAAAGCTTTGCTATACCTAAGTAAAGTATTAACACAAAAGTTTTGCTATACGTAAACAAAATATTAACACAAAGTTTGGCTATTCGTGAACAAGTACTATCACACAAGTTTTGCTACACGTAAACAAAATATTAACACAAATGTTTTGCTATAGGTAAACAAATAATTAACACAAGATTTGCTATACGTAAACAATGTATCAACACAAAAGTTTTGCTGAATTTAAATAAACACAAAAAGTAACAATTATTTTGGCTACATCCAGTCTAAGTGTTTTACAAATGGAAAACTAACAAATTGTTTATTTGTAACCAATTTTAGGCCATAAGTAACGTAAGCTTTTTCATAACACGTAGCAAAAACTGTTTTGCAATACACAACACACATAGTTTGTCAGAAAAATAAGCCAACTGGGTTTGGTTACATATTGCAAAAAGTTATGTGGTCACTTTTTTGTGTTATAGGTTCACGAAAGTTTGGATAACCAAACACTGAAAAAAAAACTGACTTATACTTATGTACATTAAGGAAAAACAAAAAGATCTCAATGGGTTGACGTAGGTACTATTGCGAGAGGGAGACCTCGGTTAGGCCCCACTGAGATAAGATAAGGTAAAATAACATTAACCCTTGGCATATATCGCGATCTTACTTTGGACTATATTTTTTATTTAGGTAGTTATTGGCGATTGGTCGCCAGACCATAACTATAGGTAATTGAGATAAGATTTAAAACCAATTAAATATTAAAACGAACGTTCTGCCTTACAAAGGGTAGAGGGAAAAAAAATACCTACGAATATTTCCCATCAACAGTTTGCATCTTACCACATATAGTTTCTTCCATAGCCGAGCCCATTCTCTCAGCACACTAGCTATTTCTCGGACTAGAGGGTCATCTTTAAGTTCCGCGATGGCTGTGGCACCTGAGCCCTTGACGATGCAGGGCCGTATGGACACCACACAACCAGGGAATATGCCCCACGCGGACCTATTTTTAGTGCTGAAGCCGCGATACCAGCCTGGAAGATAACAAGTGAAAAACATATTAAATATATAGTAAAACCAGTAAAATATTTATTTATTAACAAGGCGCCCGCCCGCGACTCGTCTGCGTGAACACCCTGTATCTCATGACGAATTCCAAAATAAAAAATGTTTACTAGAAAAAACAACCAATCTTAGGAAAGCTCGAATGGGACCTTTGGAATGCCGGTCCACTGCTCTAAACGCTAAGTTACCGAGACCCTAGAAGACTCATTGAATTCAGTCATGGGTTTGTGTCCCATTTGACCTTTCCTGAGACTAGTTGTATTTTTTTTCTAGTAAACATTTATACGTATTTGTATAGCATTGTGAATGCAAAAATTTCAATAATAAAGAATTCCAAAACTTTATTTTACACAAATCTACTCCTGACAATTAATTATGAACACAACAAAAAAAGAATTAGCAAAACCGGTGTAGCCGTTCTGAAGTGATGCGCGTACAAACATTTCAGCAATTCATTTTTATTTTTATAGCTTGTTGATTTATGTAAGGACTAGCGACCCGCGAGGTTCCCGTTTCCGTGGCAATATCGGGATAAAAGTATTCTATGTGTTAATCCAGGTTATAAACTATCTGTATGCCGAATTTCATTCAAATCCATTAAGCAGTTTTTACGTGGAAGAGTAACAAACATACACACTCACAAACTTTCGCCTTTATAATATTAGTGTGATTTAGAGCAATAAAACTAGAACTAAGACATAAACCTAAAAAGTAAAGAGGGTTTACGCATTTCGGTTTCCCATACAAACTTTCAAGTCGAAATTTTTAAAAACCTATTAGCCAATTTTAATGAAACTTTGCATGCTGAAGTAAAACACAGGGATCTAAATAGTTTGTTGAAAACATTTTTAAAGAATGTTTATTTAACTGAGTTATTGCGATTTTTAACTTTCTATAGTGGACTTTAAATCGCAATAACTCAGTTAAATAAACATTCTTTAAAAATGTTTTCAACAAACTATTTAGATCCCTGTGTTTTACTTCAGCATGCAAAGTTTCATTAAAATTGGCTTATTGGTTTTTAAAAATTTCGACTTGAAAGTTTGTATGGAAAACCGAAATGCGTAAACCCTCTTAATAAACGCGAATTAGATCCGTAAAGTGTTTCATTTCAATACAACTAGAATTAAACTATGATAATTATAATGAGCATTATAATGAAAATCTTCACTAGCCTATAAGTGTTAATTAAATTATTTAAAACCTCAGAACAAATTCTGTTATTTTAAAATGTATGTATAGGTACTTTATGATAAAGTGTCTCCCTATGTATCTTTTACATATAATATACAGTTGTTCCTTTAGTTTAATAATGTATTTAAAATTTCTCAATTGAACTCAGAAATATTTTTAAAAATAATGACTTCATTATTTTGTTATTGCTTTTTAACACATTGTGTGATAGCAAATGAAGAAAGTCTAACTACTCATTACCCCATGCCCATTACAAAGATTCCTAGAGGTTGCTAACAATTTAATTTCTATAGTGTCTGGTAGTACTTACAGTCATCATCAAAAGTAACTGAACAAAAATAAGGTGGCAAAAGTAATAGTCACGTGTAAGTGTCTTTACATACTCATCATTTAACATTTCAGAATTATATGTCACCCGCGTGGTTCCCGTTCCCGTGGGAATATCGAGATAAAAAGTATCCTATGTGTTAATCCTGGTTATAAACTATCTGTATGCCGAATTTCATCCAAATCCATTCAGTAGTTTTTACGTGAAAGAGTAACAAACATCCATCCACACGTTCCCGTGGGAATATCGGGATAAAAAGTATCCTATGTGTTAATCCAGGTTATAAACTATCTGAATGTCGAATTTCATCCAAATTCATTCAGTAGTTTTTACGTGAAAGAGTAACAAATATCCATACATTCTTACAAACTTTCGCGTTTATAATATTAGTAGGATTTTTTGTGTTCATAATTATAACTTCTCTGTAATTACCTATAGTGACGGTCATATACTTTTGACTCAACAGCTATGTCAGACAATTCTGGTAATTTCAACCGCAACAATCATTTGAAAATTTCATATGCTAAGCTACTTTTGATGCTGACTGTACAACAGCTGAGCACACAAATGACAATAATGACATCCTATTGTCAGCACTCACCTCCATTTTCCTCTAGAATTTGAACAGCATCTCCAATTTCCAATGGCAATCCCGACCGTACATCACCCTTCCAGTTGTAGACCGCTGAAATAATGTGTCAATGAATTAAATGAGAACAATTTTTTTTCAACCTTTTGAGTCCCACTGCTGGGCAAAAGGTTACCCCTAAACTCTTCCACAGATTCGGATCCAGAGCCGAAGACTGTTAATCCCTAGAGGAAGACCCAAAAAGAGAAATGAGAATATTAAAGTTTAAACAAGGGTTACTGCGACGATAGTGATAATTGTAATTTTGTATTGGTAGGACTACAGGAACCTAGTCTTTTCCATAACTGTACAAATAGTTATTCTTTTTCTGAGATACCTAATTAAATTGTAAACAACTATTTATTTTTCCTAATAGCTTTATAGAAACAAAAGCCTACGAATAAAGCTTATTTTTAGCTTTATTCGTAGGCTTTTGTTTCTATAAAGCTAATAACTATGTCATGTAGCGGTGTAAGAATACTACCACCCCCTCTCTTCCCTTGTGTGTCGTAAAAGGCGACTAACGGACTAAAGACTGCAAAGTCAAAGTCAAAGGCTTTATTCAATATAAATCTTTACAGGTACATATAAATACATTTAGGTACACCTTTATAGGTACATAAAAAAAGTTAACTAACAGTAGTTAAATCTTATCAACTAACTTAACTACCTAACTACCTACCTACCTAACTACACCAGTTCGGATTTAGGAAGAGCCTTCGATTGGGAAAAAGCTGGCAAGAAACTCAGGAGGCCTTACTATTTCCTCTCTCCTTTTTGTAAGTAACAAAATTACAATGTTGTCACCAAGCCATATAAAATACATTAAAAAGACATAGTATTTAAATGATTACTAATAAGTTATGCTCATACATCCACTATGTCCATCCATACATATTTTGTCATTTACATAATCATCCACTTTATAGTAATCTTTACTCATGAGGGGTTTTTTCAACATGGGCTTTAAATGTATGTAAAGGCATTTCAGCACATACATCCAACAGCACAAAGCGTCGATGGGCTCACCGCCTGTCATGCTGAGCATATGTGCAGTCGCAATTTGGTGAAACGTGGACTATTGCAGAGGACTGCTTTTGCAACCGCCTACTCTCTCACTAACCCTCGAGGACAATAGTTATGATTATATGCATTTATGTATGTAATTTTGTATTGGTAATAATAATACAGGAACCTAGTCTATTCCACAACTATAAAAAAACATAGGTACTTAGGGTGGATTCGACCAAACTGGAATAAGACTTACTCCGAGATCAGTCTATACCAATTCGGCGTTTAATCTAGGTATAAGACCTTATTCCAGTTTGGTCGAATCCACCCTTAGTCAAGCATACTTTATCTGAGTTAGTTTAATTGTAAACAACTGTTTATTTTTCCTAATAAAAATAAGCTCTATATTTAACGTAGGTAGGTTTTTGTTTTTATAAATATTTGAAAATAATAAGGCATCAATGTAAGTATATATTTTTTTCTATATCTTTAGACTGACAACAACAATAATTATCTTCTCTCGCATGTTTATTTGATAAATAGCCACAAACCTTAAAATGTGTGTACAGTAGCTAAGTGATACCTACTGTAAGCGCAATACATTTATGTTCTACTTTATTACGTAAATACCTACTTTTATTACGCTGTAATTTAATTTTAATAGACAGAATGTAGCTGCGTAGACAATTTGTAAAAATTACAACTAAACACAAAGCTATAAAATCATCCACATTCCATACTTGGGGAGTGTATCTCAGCATCATTCAATTTAAATTAAAACAGTATAATACAGCCGACAGCTCTTCACAGATAGGGCGTATTTAAAATTCTAATCGTGTTACTGCATTTCCGTTTTTTAAAGGCAGGATGTATCAGTGCTGATTGAAATATGAACATCAACTTACCGACTCCTAACTTCGGAGTTTTTATGGGATTCCACATCATGCAGGCTCCACAGCACTACACCTACACTTAGTTACTTTATTATTATTAATTAACCATTATTTCTGAACAGATTATCGTAAAAATCACAAATTAAGAAGAAAATTACACTCCCTGCGAATGTTGACATGACAGACTGACAGACACACTATACGACAGACAGACAATGACAAGACAGATAAACAAAGAAACAAACAAGAGGAAGAGGCATGTTCTTACAACCGGAAATGTTGTTCTCTAACTAAGCTGTTAAAAATAGTGGCGACATTTTATAGAGTTTAAACGTTTTCTGGGCAGCATATTGTACGATAACATTGCAAAAGAACATTTCTACTAGTGATGTAGCAAGGTTTTCTGTAGGTACCTATCCGTGGTACTGACGGATTTGTAGCGAAATTAAATTGAATAGGTTCCTCCCCTTCTAGAAGTTCCTTGCTATATTATGAGATGCAATGCTGAGTAGGTAGACACCTTTTTAATGTCCCTTTAAATTGCTAAACGTAATTTTAAGTTGGTTGTTTTTGATGATGATTAATAAGACATGGCCGGATCCTGTCTTTGAAGATTAATGTATGAATGTTAGGTGCTCATAAAATTAACTAACATAGATAATATTGGATTAATTACTATTCGCTAGAAATGGCGACACAATAACCAGAAAATTTTAGGTCAACATCGGAAATTCACGTGACTTTTGATTGATTGACGTTTTCGTCATGTAACCTTCATACAATTACGTATACGTATTAAGTAAGGAGTTCTGTGCCAAACAGGAAAGGGAGACGATGTAGGAGGGGATATACAGGGTTATTGGCAAAACAAAAAGTAATTATGAAGATCTACCAATAGCCAGGGACGGCAAAAACACCAGCCCACGGGAGTCGGTGCGCATCATGGCCGAGAGCTTTTACCCGGAGGACTCGGAATTGGGGGAGAATGAGGACCATAAAGATACGAGAAGAAGGGCAGCCGAAGCGAATGAGGTCAACCCCAAGAAGGCCCCAGGTAGAGATGGCTTTACGGCCAATATATGCGCGGCCGCATTGAACACCAACTTCCCCCTGCCCCTGGCCGTGTATAATAAATGTCTGGAACTCTCCAACTTCCCAAAACCCTGCAAGGTAGCCACAATAATCCTCCTTAGGAAACCTGGAAAGGAAAATTATACACGCCCAAAATCATATCGTCTGATAGGCCTGCTAGCTATTTTTGGCAAAATATTAGAAAAGTTATTGATAAGGAGAGTGCGATGGCATATGCTGCCGAAGTTAAACCCCGCGCAATACGGATTTGTGCCATAACGCAGTACTGAGGACGCCGTATATGACATTGTCACGCAGATCAGACATAATCTGGAAGGTAAGAGGATTTTGGGTCTGGTCTCGCTTGGCATCGAAGCGTAATGCGCATAATGCGTGGTGGCCACAAATCCGTGTTCATTTTGGAGGAAAAGAGGTGCCCAGTCAACCTGCGGAGGCTGGTAGACAACTATTTAATGGATCGTACGGTGACGGTGAAGTATGCGGGGGAAGAAAACAGTAAGGGAACAATTAAGGGACGCAAGTCCTAGGCTCAATTGGCGGACCCTTATTCTGGAACCTGATATTCGACCCCCTGCTAAACTTGCTCACCGAAACCGACGTCTATTGCCAGGCCTTCGCAGATGACGTAGTTTTGATTGTAGAAGACAGCACAGCCATCGAGGTAACAATCAAAGCCAATGCCGCTCTCTCCCGTATCCAAGAATGGGGTGTGTCAAATAAAGTCAACTTTGCGCCACATAAAACAAAGGAAATGATAATTACGAAAAAGTTGAAGTTTGACACACCCCGTCTGGAGATAGGAGAGACGGTCGTTGAAATTGTATCTTATCGCAAACCATAATGCCAACACGCCAGTGCTGCCACCTCGTGTCTCTCGCGGCCGTCTTCCCGCGTGGTTTACAGACTAGCGCGCATGCGCGGCAACCGATGCGAAGCCGCGACCGTGGCGCTGCTCTCGCGCCAGCCGGCGCGGCGGCCATTACTAACTTATAAACAGTCCGCGACACACCCTTTTCTTTTCGGTTGCTCTCGTGCGCGCTATTTTGAACCCGAAGGTTCGAAACCTTAGATTTTGTGTGTAATTGTAATTATTACTTACTGTGAAGTCGATGATTAGACGTCTAAACAGAATCTCTGTGTTTTTCTACCCGGACCTTTAACTCATGGGAGTCCAACCTCCCATATTTGGCTGCCCAACGTGATTTTATTGCGTAGGTATTTGAGTGAAAACAACGTGTCGCGTAACGCAGTTACGAAATGGAGCCCTACCAAATGAAGTTAAGAAGCGCAAAGGGTGGTGAAGATGACTGTGTTCCTGCTTCGGAACTGGATGTGGCAAGACCTTCAGGTTTAGACGCTGCCCCTCCAGTCTCCAGACCGGATTCGGAAGGCCCACAGTTACCCGGCGAGCAAACAACGCCACGGCACCAGCGCGCGAAACACGGGAGTGGCGCTGCCGCCGCCGCTTCCACCTCCACCCCAAGCGACTACGGCGAGATGACCTTTACGCAGGAAAGTGTAGCGTCGCTGATCACCTCCCTACAAAGGACTCAGACAGAAGCTTTTAAGGAAGTGTTACAGTATTCAGCGATGGAGCCGCAGCCGCCAGCATCATTTCTTGGTACCATGGCTCGGTGCAAGTCCACTTTCGGTGGATTGCAGCATAAATCGGTGGAGGCATTCATAGATGCCGTCGATAGTTATATAGAATGTACCGCCGTCTCGGACTCAAATACGATAAAAGGGTTATCAATGTTATTAGTAGGTAACGCCTCAATCTGGTGGCAAGGAATAAAGGAAGAAGAAAAAAGCTGGAAGAAAGCAAAAGAAAACCTAATTAGTGCTTTTGGCGACCGACGCCCACCCCACCGCATTTACTTAGAAATTTTTTCAAACCTCCAAGGCCAAGAAAACACGGACATTTTTGTATCAAAAATAAAAGCATTAATGTCCAAACTGCCAAAAGAAGATGTCACCGAGAAAGCAAAACTGGACATGATCTACGGATTAATGAACAACAAAATACGTAAAAGATTACGTAGAGAAGAGTTCACAACTTTCACTGAACTATTAAATCCGAGAAACATCGATGTGCGATGACCATCTGCGCCTTTTGTGCTTCGCTTTTCTTTAGTTCGCTAGTTGCGGCTTCGAAACTTATGAACCAGAGACGCGGACGATCTCGCCAGAATGGTGGTACACGCATAGAGAGTGCAATGCCGGAGACTTCTTGCAGGTGTTGTGCTGGAGAGGTTGGTGCTGCTGGTTCTTCGTTAGCCATTTTCTTCTTTCTGGATTGTTCTGAGTAGGGTCTTCTGTGTTCTGACTGGGGTCACCACTTTAGCGAGTGGTGTTGAAGCGAAGCTTGGAGAGAAATTATACTCAGGATGGTCAGTCGTAGAATGGATTTGCTTTACATCTTCTGTGCTTGTTATTGTGAGTGTGCGGCTACAATTCCATAAGTGAGTCGGAAAGGAAAACGAGTGCATGGAATGAACGCAGTCATCGCGTACAACCGCCACCGCCCAGGCCCACTCCGGTGTGGTGTTGAAGCGAAGCTTGGAGAGAAATTATACTCAGGATGGTCAGTCGTAGAATGGATTTGCTTTACATCTTCTGTGCTTGTTATTGTGAGTGTGCGGCTACAATTCCATAAGTGAGTCGGAAAGGAAAACGAGTGCATGGAACGAACGCAGTCATTGCGTACAACCGCCACCGCCCAGGCCCACTCCGGTGCCGCCTGTGCCGCCTCCGGTTGCCGCGCGATTTTCGCTGCCGGCGTCTCCCGGAGCCGAAACGTTCGCGCCGCCGCTGACTTTGCCGCCGACGGCGCCGCCGCGTGCCTTCGCTCGCGCCTCGGCCGCTGCCGCTCCAACTCTAGCGCTACGTGCCTACACCCCGCCTGTGTTAAGAGACTCCGGCGTCGCCACAGAAGCGACAAGAAAGCCGCGTCCGGCCTGTCTATACTGTAAGAAATACGGACACGTAAAAAGTGAATGCCGTAAGTTAACAAAACTGGGTGAGTCCTGCACATATATTAATACCAGAAACTCTTAAATATATCAGTATAAGCTGCTTTTTGAATTTACGTCTAAAGACACCTGTTGTTCTTCTGCTGACGTTCTCCGTGATGACGAAGGCGCCCATCTTTATCCAGCTGAGCGAAATGAACTTGCTGAGGTCCTCGTCAGACACGCGCATATCTTCGAAGCAGGGGGAGGTCCAACACCATACGCGGAACAATGCATAGAGACAAGTAATCACTCGCCAATAGTGATGCCGCCTTATCGGTTAACTCCAGCCAAGAAAGTGCTGATGAAGCAGGATATTGACAAAATGCTCAAAGACGGTATCATCGAGGAGTGCGAGTCAGCATGGTGTTCACCGGCGCTTCTAGTGCCGAAGCCCAATGGAAAAGTTCGTTTTTGCGTTGACTACAGACGTCTCAACGCCATCACCAAAACGGACACATATCCGATGCCACGCATCGATGAACTCCTCCAATCAACGAAGCGAAACTGCTACATGATTACCCTTGACCTCCAATCTTCGTATTGGCAGGTAAACGTCCGTGAAGCTGACAAAGACAAAACCGCGTTCACATCACCCCTCGGAACGTATCGTTTTACAAAAATGCCGTTCGGGCTCAAAAACGCGCCGGCGACATTCCAGCGCTTAATTGACCGGCTACGTTCCGGTGTTGCGCTGAAAGAGGTGACGGTACTAGCGTATTTAGATGACCTCTTGATTATATCAGAAGGATTCCAGCAGCATCTAAAAGACCTTGACCTGGTGTTGAGACGTCTCAAATAATTTAACCTCCACGTAAATCGGGAGAAGTGTGCTTTCGCTCGTGAAAACGTGAGATATCTCGGTCATATCATCACGCAAGAAGGCATTTCGACGGGATCACCTCAGAAAGTGAGCGCCGCAGTGGCGGTACCGTCATACAAGCCGAAAAGCCCGGCTTGCCCTAACAAAAACTCAATATCACTACTGGTAAAACGCAACTATTAAAATCACTTAATATTTTTTACCATTGTTAATTTTCTTTCATCAGCATTCAAATGGGCGATTTTCCGAGATCAAAAAAAAAAAAGAAATTGGTTCGTAAATGACTTCATAGATGGCGCTTAGCATAGATTAGTATGGCGCTTAGTAAAAGGCGGGTTCATGAAGAGCACGTGTATGGTTGCGTAATATTTATTATAATCCAAAATAGAAATAGGTTCTGGATGTCCTGAATATAAATAGGTAAGTAAATACTATTTTTTTTATTCTTTTGGTAGACAAGTAAAAGTGTAGAATTTATTACAGCTTAAAAGTAGCCCAGCTTTCATAAAACGACATCTGTCGAGTGTTTTTGAACTAATTTTTACTTTTTAATTTGGGCTGTCAGAAAATCGCCCATTATCAATTTTATAAGTTTCTCATAAAACAAATGGCATAAAGCTGCTTATAAATCGTGCGACGCTTTACATCTCTCTCGCACAAGTTGGCTTGCAACCGGGCTTCGGATTTAAAGTATATCCGCTCTCTTCTAACTTTAACAAAATTGCTACTCTATAAACATATTACTGCGTAAGTATGTATAGATTCTATGAGAAATTCATACTCTTCGTCAAAGCCAGCTTGCGTTATGAAGTTCGCAAGTAAGGCCTTCTCCAAATCAGGCTTTATTTCTACCGAATCACGTGCAACTTAAACGCGGGCGAACCAATCAGAGGCGACCGACGACAGCTCGAGCTCGGGCAAACTAATCAGAGGCGAGCGTTAATACGCGATTGTGCTGTGCAGCAGCCATAGGCAGCAGCTAGCCATTTTTTATTCTTTGTTATTGTCACACTTCACTTTGTTTGAGGGATTGTTTAGTAACAAGTGTTTTCGTAATTTGTGATAAAAAAAATGTGTTCCTAGTTCAGTTCGTCGCTTTATTGGTCTCTGTGACGAACTTAGATGTGTTGGGCATGTGATGTATTGTAAACAAATGTGTACTTAAACGTGTTGATGATTGGCATACGAAAGGCAGAGGTAAATAAATTCTTTGAACATCACACATGATTTATGTATTTCGCAAACTATTAAAAGTCATCTAGGGCATTAATTATAATAGGTCTATGTAAAAAACTCTTTGGATTGTTGGTTGCTTCCATTCAAATAATTAAGTAATAATTAATTAATTAAGTGTAGAGGCCTACATATCGACTGTGATTCCCGCGCAAAATGCCCATTTTCGCATTTTGTAGTAATTTTCCAGTTGTATTTATCGTTTTTATCGAAATAGGATAATAAATGCATGCTTAATATTACGAATCTCCACTCTGCGAGAATAAGCGAGTTCGGACGGCCGGCGCATCGCATTTTGTTGTAATTTTGTACTTAGTTGTATTTATAGTTTTCATCGAAATAGGATAATAAATTCATCATAACATTTTAATTCCTCTAGAAGTAACAATTATTCTGGTACAAATTTTACTCAATATTATCGTAGATAAGAGAAATTCAACAGTTAACTTAACGCGATTTTCGAAGTTTTTTTGGTTTTGTTTCATTTTTTTATTTCATTTGTTTAGAACAGTAGTTCAATCCAGGAGCTCAAAAAAGTGCCCTCGCGCAATTTATGAAAATCTTTCTCTGCAATTTTGAGTTTAAATAAAAATTAAGCGAAATTTACAAAAAGCGAGGCCGCTACGTACTATGCCAATAGCTATTCTACACTATTCAATAAGTAAATACTGTTAATGTATTTTTGTTTCTGAGATAAAGAACGCCTAAATTGGCCAAAATAAAATTCTCAAAAATCACATTCAAGATGTAATAGAAGGTAATAAGCCTGTTTTTTTACCAACGACAAGAGCGTTTGGAATGCCACGGCCTATGACGATTTGAGTAAAAAATGTGGCTAGTGTCACAAATGGGCACCAACATTGTACCTAGGTAGCAAGATTAGGAACTTCAGGTTTCGTGGCTTGCCCCAATCTGAAGCCCTAGGCACGCCACTGGAGCGCCGTCCTTGAGATGACGGAACCAACCAATTTAAAACACCTCAGGACCTTTCTCCAAACGTGCTCATGGTTCCGGAAATACATCCCAAACTTTTCCAAAGTAGCGGAACCACTGACACGTTTGACAAGAAAGACTCAAGTATGGACTTGGGGCTCAGAGCAGTCCCAAGCTTTCAAAGAGTTAAAAAGGTTACTTACCACTGCACCCATACTCGTTCAACCAGATTTTAACAGTCCTTTTATACTGCGTACGGACGCTAGTAAGTACGCATTAGGCGCATTTTTACTCCAGGGTGAAAATAAAAACGAAAGACCGATAGAGTACGCAAGTCGACTCTTGAATAACGCGGAACGCAATGGGCGATTTTCTGACAGCCCAAATTAAAAAGTAAAAATTAGTTCAAAACACTCGATAGATGTCGTTTTATGAAAGCTGGGCTACTTATGGGCTGTAATAAATTCTACACTTTTACTTGTCTACCAAAAGAATAAAAAAATTGTATTTACTTACCTATTTATATTCAGGACATCCAGAACCTATTTCTATTTTGGAATAGAATAAATATTACGCAGCCATACACGTGCTCTTCATGAACCCGCCTTTTACTAAGCGCCATACTAATCTATGCTAAGCGCCATCTATGAAGTCATTTACGAACCAATTTCTTTTTTTTTTTTTGATGTCGGAAAATCACCCATTACTCCACCACAGAGCGCGAGGCGCTTGCTGTCGTTTGGGCGGTTGAACGTTTTCGTTCTTACCTGGCTGATGGCCAACCCGTTGTTATCGGAAGTGACCACCAGCCGCTACGCTGGCTGCTATCCCTGAAATCGCCAACTAATAGATTGGTCCGCTGGGCTCTCAAGTTTCAGTCCTTCGATATCAAATTTGAATACACCCCTGGAAAAGCAAATGTAGTAGCAGACACATTAAGCAGGCCTAATGGGCGATTTTCTGACAGCCCAAATTAAAAAGTAAAAATTAGTTCAAAAACACTCGATAGATGTCGTTTTATGAAAGCTGGGCTACTTATAAGCTATAATAAATTCTACACTTTTACTTGTCTACCAAAAGAATAAAAAAATAGTATTTACTTACCTATTTATATTCAGGACATCCAGAACCTATTTCTATTTTGGAATAGAATAAATATCACGCAGCCATACACGTGCTCTTCATGAACCCGCCTTTTACTAAGCGCCATACTAATCTATGCTAAGCGCCATCTATGAAGTCATTTACGAACCAATTTCTTTTTTTTTTTGATCTCGGAAAATCGCCCATTGCTCCAATGAGAGTCGTGACAACTGCGGTGTTTGCTCCATTATCTGTGACCTGCCGACAAAGACGCCTGTCCAGCTACGGCAAGAACAGCTGTCCGATCCCGAAGTAACGAAAATCGGTAAATAGCTCGAATGTACTGACGAGGTTGCAACGAAAAGGTGGTACGAAAGAGGATACCTCATGAACCAAGGTATATTATATCGGTACAACCCCGACTCAGAGAGTGAGTCCCCACAGCTAGTCATTCCTGCCAATCAAGTAGCTACAATTCTCAAAGAATTACATAATTCGCCTTTAGCTGGCCATCCAGGAATAGACAGGACCTACCAAAAGGTAGCGCAATTATACTACTTTACAGGGATGCGGAGGATCATTACTGATTACGTCAAAGCCTGCATCCGTTAGCGATACAAAGCTACCAATGCCAAACCACCTGGTCTACTTCAGACCCCAGTCATGAATCAACGAAACGAGGTACTGGCCATAGATCTTTTCGAACCTCTACCAGAAACAAACCAGGGGCCCAAGTCTGCTAATTTACGAATGGCATAATTGAATCGCCATTGGATCGCATTGTAATTGTTTGACACATTTGGTATTCTCTTACTCATCTAAGAATACCAAATGTGTCAAACAATTACAATGCGATACAATTGCGATTCAATTATGCCATTCGTAAATTAGCAGACTTGGGCCCCAGGGGGAGCGTTGGATCTTACTTATAGAAGACACAGCAACAAGATGGACCGAATTATTCCCGCTTAAAGATGCAACGGCGGAAGCATGCGCACGTGTTCTCATCGAAGAGTACTTTATGAGATTCGGCTTACCTCGCAGAATAATATCGGATAACGGTGTCCAATTCGTGTCTGCAGTCATGCGTCAGTGCATGTCAGTCCTGGGTATAAAGCAAAACTTTATCCCTCTTTATCACCCAGAGGCAAACCCCGCAGAAAGAATAAACCGCGACTTAAAGCAATGTTAGCGCAACTCGTGGAAGAAGACCACACATCTTGGGCGGGAAAGTTGCCGATGATTCGTTTCGCCTTCAATGGTGTAAAATGTAGAACAACTGGTACGTTACCGGCTTATTTGACTTTCGCTCTAGAAATGAGGTCTCCCACAGAAGTCACTCATGACCTTCGTGCTATCCTAAGCAAGGAATTTCCCCGTGTGGTGTCGGGTTAGAATTGCACCACCCCCTCCCCTGTATCTTAGCGGGTGTCGTAAGAGGCGACTAAAGAGATTTTGCTGGTGGGAGAGCTTTGCTCGTCCGGCGCTACCACCATGCGGACTCGTAAAACCCGCCAAGTGTTCGGTGCTCGACACAGGACGCGTTCCGGGTTCAGAGCCGTAATACCGGAGCTTGGGGAGGTGCGGTGGCGGCAGGGTCAAGGTCCGGTGGAAGTCTTTGTGGACGCATTGTTCGGTTGACTTGGGTCGATTCGCCGGCCAGGGAGACCCGTAGAAACGGTGGTGCCGCTGGCCGCCCGCGGCATAGTACAGGAGCCCAACTAGGCCTAACCACCCTAGGAGGCTGCTCCACCAGGTCGCGCATAATCCCGAAGTGGCTCGTCGTGCCGGTTGGTGACCGGATTGGTGGGACCCGGCGACTACTTTCGGGGGGGTACGGGGGCCCTTCCGTCCGGCGGGTCGATTAACGTCTTACCGAACAACTACATGCACCAGTTCATGTTAGTCTCCCACACTTTGTCTTTTCCCCCCTGCCGCCACAGCATCTCCTTTTACTCACGCCCCCATCCAACCACCATGTCAGTGTCTAGAAAAAATGCAGGTCAGACAGCGGCACCCCACTTCCCCACCACCAAGTCGCTTTTTGAGGTGGAGTTCACTAACATCCGTGGACTCCATTCAAACCTCAACGCCGTCCACCAACACCTTGAGACGGCCCGGCCTGCATTGCTCTTTCTGACGGAGACACAGATCCGCCGTCCTGCCGACATTGCATATCTGCACTACCCCGGCTACGTGCTCGAGGAATACTTCCTCGCGAAAGCCGGAGTATGCCTTTTCGTCAGGACGGACGTTTGCTGTCGACGTTTGCGCTGCTTGGAGGACCCCTCCTTCTCCATCCTATGGGTACACGTGGATCTTGGTTCCGAGAGCCATGTCTACGCTTGCCTGTACCGTTCCCACTCCGGAGACCAAGAGAAAAATCGGTTATTCGACTACCTGAGCCAAGCAGTTGACGACGTACAGGAGCGGTTTCCGTCTGCCGATGTGGTACTTTTGGGAGATTTTAATGCCCACCATGAGACCTGGTTGGGCTCTTCCAAAACAGATCACGCAGGCCGAACTGCCCACGCATTCGCTCTCACGCATGATCTGACTCAACTGGTTCTCCAGCCC
Organism: Scoparia ambigualis; assembly: GCA_963921215.1. Classification (NCBI taxonomy): domain Eukaryota; kingdom Metazoa; phylum Arthropoda; class Insecta; order Lepidoptera; family Crambidae; genus Scoparia; species Scoparia ambigualis. Next base: position 29,808,157 of record OY992506.1, read on the forward strand.
ACCAGGATTCCAGATATATCGGGTCAAGCGCCTTCCCTGCTAGACTTACTGGTGACGAGTCGACCAGCCAGGTACAGAGTGTCGATAAGTGCTCCGTTGGGCACTTCAGACCATTGCCTGATTGGTGCCACCGTACTGCGCCGTAAAAGCTCTCCCTCAGTGGAGTCTAAACGGCGTTTATGGCACTACTCGTCGGCAGATTGGGATGGTATGCGCGACTATTTTGCGTCCATCCCGTGGGGCCAGCGCTGCTTTGTGGGTAGGGACCCATCGGAGAGTGCCTCTGCTGTCGCTGACGAGATCATGTTGGGGATGGAATATTACATTCCCTACACTGATGTCGTCAGCGGAAGTAAGGCGCGCCCTTGGTTCAATCGCGAATGCGCCAAAGCTGTTGAACTTAAACAGGCGGCGTATCGCGCTTGGACCAAGGCTCGCACGCTCAACGATCGTAACATCTCTTCCCACAAGGTAGTCTTCAACAAGGCTACCAAAGTCTGCAAGAGAGCTCTCTCGAGAGCGAATGCCCAGCGCGTTGCTCGCGTTGGCCAAGAGCTGTTGTCGCACCCAACGGGTAGCCGAAGTTATTGGCGACTGGCCAAAGCGGTGCAAGCCAACTTTTGCGCGCCTTCTCTGCCCCCACTGCGGTACCCTGATGGCTCGTTGGCCCATCGGCCGCTAGATAAGGCTAACCTCTTAGCGAAGCTCTTTGCGGCGAATTCGCGTATCGATGACTGCGGCGCGGAACCACCTACCATCCCTCACTGTGGTTCCTCAATGCCTGACGTCCAAATCAGACAACGTGACGTCCGTGCCGTGCTGCAGTCACTTGATGTGCGGAAGGCTAGCGGTCCTGACGGTATACCGGCAGTCGTCCTTAAGAAATGTGCTCCCGAGTTGTCTCCAGTACTAACACGCCTATACCACCTCTCGTACTCTACTGGAATTGTGCCGGAGGCTTGGAGAGGGGCGAACGTCCAGCCGGTCTCCAAAAAAGGGGATAGGTCTGACCCAGCCAACTATCGACCTATTGCTGTCACCTCTGTCCTTTGCAAGGTTTTTGAGCGAATCATAAACAGATAACTCATTCGCTACCTAGCAGATCACTCCCTGATTCGTGATCGACAATACGGGTTCAGACCGAAACGATCAACGGGTGATCTCCTGGCGTTCATAACACACCTGTGGGGTGAAGCAATGGAAAAGCATGGAGAGGCACTGGCTGTTAGCCTGGACATCTCCAAGGCATTCGATCGAGTTTGGCATCGTTCGCTTCTCTCCAAGCTTTCGTCATACGGCTTGCCACCTCGCCTATGCGATTGGGTCGCCGGGTTCCTGCATGAGCGCAGCATTCGCGTACTCTGCGAAAGCAGTGCCTCACAGTCTCTGCAGGTGAACGCCGGAGTGCCGCAGGGCTCTATAATATCGCCCACGCTGTTCCTTCTGCATATCAATGATATGTTATCCTTGGGTAACATTCATTGCTATGCAGACAACAGTACAGTACATCGGCGTTATTTGGGTCACCCTGCGGCAAAGCAGGCCGATGTAGTGGAGTCGAGACGGAAGATTGTCATTGAGCTGGACGAGGAGTTAGACCGCATTTATAAATGGGGCTCTGATAACCTGGTCCAGTTCAATGCCAAAAAAAACACAGGTCTGCGCTGTCAGTGCTAAAAAGTCCGCATTTTTCCCCCAACCCTCCTTCCAGAGCAACCTGTTACCCATCCAGACTGGTCTCAGTCTCTTAGGTATGGACATACACAGCGACCTCAACCCGAAGAGCTATATTGAGAGCATTATAACCACAGCCTCACGTAAACTCGGAATCCTGAACAAGGTGAAGCGGTTCTTCACGCCGGAGCAACGTTGTCTTTTGTATAAGACTCAGGTGCGCTCCTGCGTGGAGTATTGCTCTCATCTTTGGGACGGATCCGCCAAGTACTTGCTCGAAGCTCTTGACAGGTTGCAAAGACGTGCTGTCCGTATTATCGGTAACGATGACGTTACGACCAGTCTGGAGCCGTTACAGCTACGTAGGGACATTGCTTCCCTTAGTGCTTTCTACCGCCTTTACCACGGTGAATGCTCTGAGGAGCTCTTTGACCTCATCCCTCCCTCTCCTTTCCTTTCCAGATCGACGCGTGCAGGTCTTAGAAGCCACCCTCATACCGTGCTGACCATCAAGACACGTACCAAAAAGTTTGGACAATCGTTCTTTTGCCGAACTGCCCGTATGTGGAATGCGCTTCCCGCACACGTGTTTCCTTCCTCTTTCTCTCCCGGGTTATTTAAGCGGGGCGTGAAAAAGCATTTATGCAGGCCGCCATAGTGAGAGTGTTCGGCATAGCGTGGTAGCGCTGTGACGAACACTTTCACTTCTTGGGCTTCACTGGCTGCTTTTCATCAGGCAGAGTGAAGCCATTATGGCGTGCCACAATAAAAAAAATAAAAAAAAGGAAAACTTTATCCCTCAGATAACACCTTATCTCAGGAAGTTCACAAACAATTTTTCGGCTGTCCGTGAGCGTTTTGAGAACCAACAGGACAAGACCAAAGCGTACGCAGACCAATCCCGTCGACCTGCAGAAACCTTTCAAGTAGGCGATCTAGTTCTTCGCAAATCGCATGTACTCGCTCCGAGGCGCGATGGACCCTACCGCATTGCAAAGAAAGTTAGCCCTACGTCCTTTATCTTGTCAATGGTGGATCAGCCCACCGTTATCGTTGGTAAGTATCACATCCGAGATCTTTCTGCTTACAAAAGTATTGACAACACCTCACCTCCTAAGCCCGTCATTCCAAAGAAAAAACGAGGACGTCCGGCGGTAGATAGAGTTGCCCTAGTTCAGGAGCGAGGGCGTTCTCCAGAACTAGAGGGGAAGCATATCGCAAACCATAATGCGAATATGCCAGTGCTGCCACCTCGTGTCTCTCGCGGCCGTCTTCCCGCGCGTCTTACAGACTAGCGCGCATGCGCGGCAACCGATGCGAAGCCGCGACCGTGGCGCTGCTCTCGCGCCAGCCGGCGGCCATTACTAACTTATAAACAGTCCGCGACACACTCTTTTCTTTTCGGTTGCTCTCGTGCGCGCTATTTTGAACCCGAAGGTTCGAAACCTTAGATTTTGTGTGTAATTGTAATTATTACTTACTGTGAAGTCGACGAATAGACGTTTAAACAGATTCTCTGTGTTTTTCTACCCGGACCTTAAACTCATGGGAGTCCAACCTCCCATAATCTGAAATAAATATCCCAGGTGTCATAATCGACAATAAGCTTTTATTAATTTAAAAGTCACATCAAATACATTTACAATAAAGCGTTAAACATATTTAGGGGAGTATGCAGAGCGGCGCGAGCTACCTGGGGACTGCACCCGGAGATTGTAAAAACGATATATAAAGCTGTTATCGACCCGTGATCTTGTACACAGCAAGCGTCTGGTCGAAGGAAGCAAGAAAAGCAGTCTCCAGGAAAGCTCTCGACATGGTCTTGCGTAAAAGATCGCCAAGTGTAATAGAACTAAACTCTAAACGCTGCTCTAATACTGTAGGGGCTGCTCCGCTGGACCTTCGGATCCAAGAAGCATCCCGGCTTTTTGAGGCAAAGCGCGGGAAAACCCAGGCAGTATTGAGTGGCAAGAGGGTTGAGAAGCGCGTACCCTACACAGAAATCACCCACCCCAGTCGTCGTGATGTTCCAAAGCTATCAACGTGAGTATAAAATAAAGAAATATTGTGTAGCCACTCACCAGTCCACGACCGTATATACAATATGGCTCCTACCATCCACTCAATCTGACAGCTGTCCGAAAGTTGGCCGACGCTGACCCGAGACTACCCGAGCTGACAAAAAGCTTAGAACTAACCCATTGCTAAAGCTATATCAAAACCTAAACTACGTACCAAATGCTTAGAAAACTCAGTATTTTAATAAGTTAAAAGTTAATTACGAAAAGCTACAACAAAAATGACAAAAATGAAGATTCCAAGACAAAAAACAAAAATATTTTTTTTATTTCGACATTTAGAAGTCGTTATTACTTGGAAGTCACTGTTTCAAACTATAAAGAATCATATCATTTTCGATAGCTAAAACCATAACGATTGTTTTGATGTGCACATTATTAGGAAGAACGATGATTACGAAGAGTAATTAACACATTAATATCACAAAAAAATCCTATGCAAATAAATGGCGAACCGTCAAAATTGTCAACAATTTCATTTTTTTACTAAAGGTACTCGTACACTATGCCATAGTTTCAATTGCTCTACGGATCAATTGATATCCATAGAGCCACCTCAAATTTTCTTGCGGAACTACGAACTAGGTGTAGTGAGCAACAACCTTAACAAAGAACGTTGCCGTGTTTATGGCGCTTGGTCAGAAAAAAAAAATATTGGAATGTCACTGTCTACAAATGTAAACAAACCTTATTAATCCTTAACAATAATGGGCGATTTTCCGAGATCAAAAAAAAAAAAGAAATTGGTTCGTAAATGACTTCATAGATGGCGCTTAGCATAGATTAGTATGGCGCTTAGTAAAAGGCGGGTTCATGAAGAGCACGTGTATGGCTGCGTAATATTAATTCTATTCCAAAATAGAAATAGGTTCTGGATGTCCTGAATATAAATAGGTAAGTAAATACTATTTTTTTATTCTTTTGGTAGACAAGTAAAAGTGTAGAATTTATTACAGCCCATAAGTAGCCCAGCTTTCATAAAACGACATCTATCGAGTGTTTTTGAACTAATTTTTACTTTTTAATTTGGGCTGTCAGAAAATCGCCCATTAGTATGCGATTGTTTTGATGTGCACTTGGCCTACTTGATACTGGCGAAATCTATCAAGAAAACGCCATTGAATAAAGAAGAAGAAGAAGAAGAAGATGTGCACTTATTTAGGAAATATGGTGAGTAGAAGAGTATTTCGACATTTTTAAAAACGCTTACGTTGCAAAATTCCGTTTTGGCGAACTGTCAATTCTCGCCAATTTCATTATTTTTTTCTGTGAAATTATGTTTGTCATTAAATAGATTTCTTTTACTTTTATACTGAATTAGTAACCACGAATCATCTCAAATATTTTAATGGGCCTACGTAATACGTGTTTTGAGTAATAATAACACTCACCGTGGTCGTAATGCGAGTTTGCAAAATTGCAAAATTCTCGGTTACAGAAGTAACCGTGGATGGAAGGGGTTACTTGTCACTGGGTTACAGAAGTAACCGTGGACGGGAGAGTGGGTAGCATCACTAGTATTCCGCATAGCCAACATGACACTATTGAGAGACTTCTTGGCGGGAAAGTAAAGCGTCATGTCTGCAGTTTTGTTTCATTTTCTAAAGTTGTGTTTTCTTTGTGTTTTTTCGAATATTAATGTGAAATAATAGTGGATTATTAACCGTTAAGTGTTTGTGAACGTGCATGAGTGTTGTCAAAAAAACAAAACAGTGCAACATCACTTTCCAAATTCTCTCAAGAAGTCCGAGTGAGACCTCAGTAAAGTCCCACATCTTTACTGAGGAGTCCTCAGTGAGGACTCAAGGGGTTTGGGGAACATCATTTATCATTCATCATCTTAATTAATCACCACTCATTATCATCAAGGGAAAAAAAGATATAAAAAAAAACTAATGACTAGGCAGTATGGTCTCAGACCTTAGCCTGTTCCTTCACGAAACAAATAAATTTAAAAAAAAATGACACTATTGACACAGCACAGTCAAAAGGGACCAGTAAATTTTTTTTAAAAATTTACCCTTTTAAAAAACGTGAAAGAGTATGGGGAATTGGCATAAGGCTTGATTAAAATATATATATATTGCAGCAAACTGGAGGGGAAAGTCGGAGCCGCTCTGACCTGTTGGGAGGGGAAGGCTGAGACGTGTACCCGGAATTTCAAATTGGAGCCATACTGTACAGTCTTCCAAGCCGAGCTATACGCCCCATTCTCAAAGCGACCGAAATTATCATTGGCAAGAAATTTAAAGAAGCGGCTATACTGAGCGACTCGAGGTCGGCTCTCCAGTCGCTACTTGATCCAGACTCGTCGCACCCGATCACGAAGGCGATACAGGGTAAGTATGAATGGGGTACATGGGGGAGATGTTGTTACAGTTGTTACATTTTTACGCTCATCCTATTCAGCCAACCACGGTAGCATGCAAAAATGGGTAGGGATATTAAAATTAAAAATTAATACAATGCAATGTGAGGCACAAGATGTTATTGACAGCCTATTATTCCTGAGAGACAACCACCATCTAGTCTCTCTATATTGGATACAGGCCCACGTCGGAGTGGAAGGGAACGAGAGAGCGGATGAACTAGCGAAGGAAGCCGCACTCAAACTGAAGACCAGAGTTGACTATTGCAGCCCCATCTCGTTTGTTAAACGTCATATACGGGCAGAAACGATCGAACAGTGAGACTGCAGGTATAGGAAAGAAGCTACAGCCGCGATCACCAAGGTCTTTTTCCCGAATGGGGTGGAAGCACACAGTGCGGTGAGGAAGATGTCCATCGACCGTTTGGCCTCGCAGGTCTTGACGGGCCACGGGGGATTCTGTGCATACCTGCACAGATTTAAGCGCAGGGACAGCCCCTCGTGTGCCTGTGACCCGGCGAAGGACGAGGACATCTTCCACATCCTACTAGAATGTCCAATACACATGCACGATAGGTACCTCTGCAACACAAAATAGACACAACACCACCACACTTGTATAAGCCAAGAAAATTGTGGAAATAATTAATTAAGTTAATAAGAGAAACAAGGACATGTAAATAAGATAATATAAGAAAAGCAAGGCCACACACGTGCGTGGCAGGATGTAAAATAGTTATAGAAATTAAGAATAATAAAAGTTAATAATAATAAAGGCGACGCGGCAGACCGAGGCGAAGATGGCGTGACGAGCTGGACGCATATCAGCCAGATTGGACCACTGTGGCGGTAGACAGAAAAAAGTGGAAAGAAGGAGGGGAGGCCTTTGCCCTGCAGTGGGATAAAATAGGCTGACAATAACAATAATAATAATAATAATAAAGTAACGAAATTTAAACAGCAAGGAAAATATACATGTTTTAATAAAGAGAAGGAAAGAAGAAGGTATGAGGGAATAAATAAATAAGAATTGGAAGAAATGTAACTAGAAAAATGTTAAAAATAAGAACAAGGAAATGTTTTAGTTAATAAGAGAATAGGTAATAAACACAAGAATGCAATGTATAGTATAATATAATGGAAATCATTAGAAAATAAGAAAACATGTAATTATATTACCATGAGTGAAATAGGCAATTTTCTGACAGCCCAAATTAAAAAATAAAAATTAGTTCAAAAATACTCGATAGATGGCGTTTTATGAAAGCCGACCCGTTCCTACTTAGGGGCTGTAATAAATTCTACACTTTTGCTTGTCTATCAAAAAAATAAAAAAATAGTACTTACAAATTTTTATTCAGGATCTCCAGGACCTATTTCTATTTTGGAATGGAATAAATATTACGTAGCCATACACGTATTCTTCATGGACTCGCCTTTTACTAAGCGCCATACTAATCTATGCTAAGCGCCATCTATGAAGTCATAGTAGATTAAGAAATATTGTAGTAAAAAGAAAAAAGAGTTGAAAGATATAAAAAAAACAAATTATAGAGTTGAGCTCATAAAGTTCCAGCTTATTAAAACTCTCAGAACAATAACCCCTTGCAAAAAAAGGAATACAAAAACAGAACATAAAATCTTGCAAAAAAGCGGGGAGCAGCTGAATTAAAAAAAAAAAAAAATACCAACCGACTATTGGAATACTTGACGTCGATATTTCGAATGACGTTCAGTTACGGAGTAATTTGGAAGGTAAACCTAAATTAGCTTAAAAAAAGCTGGGTGTGCTTAATAGAGCGGGTCAGTATATCATCACGCCGGCCCACCGCTTACAACTGTACAAAGCCTTAAGGAATACTGCTCCCATCTTTGGGCTGGAGCACCCCAGTACCAACACCTTCCATTTGACGCATTCAACGCAGAGTGGCTCGAATTGTCGACGACGTTGTCTATTTCAGGTCGGCTCGATCCACTGGCTCAACGGAGTGACGTTTTGTCTCTCTGTTTATTGTACCACATATATCGTGTGTAGTGTTTTGAGGAATTATACTTCATCCTCGAGATTAGAGAACAATTGTAGTTTCACGTAACCACTCGCTAATCACACACTATAGTTAAAATAGATTTTATTAATACAAAACCTAGTTTTTTTAAAAGTAAAAAATCAGTTTGAACTGTTATCCCCAAGACCCCCATCCCCGACGCCATCTTACTTTGTCGTTACCTCATTTCAAAGCCTCGTTCGCATTTTAGTGCTACGCTAGGCCACAAGTATTTTTATTCCATGCGTCCGTTTTTTTCAAAAAGTATGCCGATAATACCACAATACCGATATTGACGAATCAGCTCGAGTCGAAAACAAACCAGAATTCTCCTGTGCTGTCGTCCGTCGGTACCCGAAAAGGTTAGTAGTATAGCCAAAGAGGAGGTAGTTTAGCTCTCAGAACAATAACTATATTGTTCTGAGATTTAGCTTTTGTAAGCGTTATTTCAGAAAAAGAATTCGTGTAGCGCATGTTTCTTTTACTTAAGCGACTGCTTAATTTTTAAATTATGTTTGAAGGAAAAGTAACTATGACCAATAAAAGCTGTTTACTTTGTAGTGTACGTACAGCACAGACATATAATTATATAATATAATTATATGTCTGTGACGTACAGACATTTATATGTCTGTGACAGACATAACCACAAAGCTGGTTTTTTGACAGTACCATGTAAATAAATTTGACCAATTTCTATAAATCTTTTTTTTTCTTTTTTACACTACCTCCTATTTTACGAAAACGACGCAAATAACATTTGCTATCGTAAACCTTGTCAACTCTGATCTTGAGTTTGATATTTAATCTCTCAGCCCCCAAGCGGTCGCATGAGACCGCTCTCTCCGACTTGACTTTGTACCGTGTCTTCATAGACTTACAGACTACTTTAGTATGAACAAGGTTGATTATTTCGGTTCTGTGGTACATTTTATGCATTGTGATCGCAAAATATCGCATAGTCTGTGCTCGATTCTGTCAAATTCGACGTTGACAGTTGCGCCAATTTCTGTGTCGGAGTGAATAAGTCGCTGAGTTTTGTGTGCTATTTTTGTTGGATTTATCTAATGTAAGTACTGGTTCTTATTAGAAAATGATTATTGAGCATATAATGATCGCATTTAAACGAGGAAGTTCTTTTCATAACTTGACTATTCCACTATTCTATTTTTTTCAGAATTTGAGAAAAATGTATTTTAGGTATGTAGCAATGTATATTAATATTTTTTTTTGTTGAATACATATTGTATACGAGCATAATATTCATTGCGTGGTACAGGTTACAAAAGTTTAGCATTAATATATACTATAAATCTATAAAACTATAAATAGACAATTTAAAATGGAATAATCTAGTTTTGACGCGGCTGATTGGAATAATCAAGTTTTGATAAGAGCTCTAGAGGAATAATCATGTATTGATTAGTATGTTGTTGGATTAATCTAGCTTTGATGTAATCAGAAATCTTATTTTTGAATTAAAATAACCTGAGATTCATCTTCTTTTATAATTAAAAAAATAAAAAAAAAATATTATCAAAGTATGTTTTTTTTAAAACTCTTACAGCTACTTCATGGTCAAAGCAATGGGCGATTTTCCGAGATCGAAAAAAAAAAAGAAATTGGTTCGTAAATGACTTCTGTTACGGCGAAAGGCGTTCGCCGTAACAGCGACGGAATATGGGTTAGGCAGGAGGTAAGGGAATTTCTGGGGCTTACCTGGTTCGGGCTGGAGCTGGTTGGAGCTGAAGGCAGGCGCGGGGGCGCGGGCTTGAAGGCAGCAACACACAACACAGTTCACTCAGGGGCACTGGTCGTAGGCGTTTTAGGGATAGTTGAGCTGGTAAACAAAGCGCTCTTAATTCACATACACTTAACACATTGTTGTTCACGGGCTGAGTTCTTGCGCGGGCGCGCGCGTGGATTCACTCTAAAAGGTCGAAGCACACTCCCGTTGCGCGGCGCCGGCGGACACTTCGTCGAGTATATTTGTCAACTCGCTGTGATTGGCTGATCATTCGTTGCCCATTCGTTGCACCAATATGAACCTTAATTGACCGGCGCAGAGACGGTTATCCGTCGCGCTGTGGCGCGAACATCTTCCCGGGCCCCAGAGGGTAGGAGGGGGGGGGAAGGAATGGAAGTTAAAGGGGAACTACAGCCCCGATTCGTGCTGTGTTGAGTTAATGTCGAGTGGGTGTGTATATGGTGAGCTGGGAGGAATGCACGTGTGTGACTGTATGAGTACAATTGTATGAGGGCTGAAAGCCTGTGTCACGAAGCACAGGGGGCGCGGTGGGGCGAAGCGCCGAAGGCGCATAGGTGCACGGGGCGCGTAAGCGCAGAGGCGTGGGGGCGCGGGGGCCGCAGTCAACGCAAAGGCGTGGGGGCGCGGGGGCGCAGAAGCGCGGGGGCCGCAGTCAACGCAAAGGCGTGGGGGCGCGGGGGGGCAGAAGCGCGGGGGCCGCAGTCAACGCAAAGGCGTGGGGGCGCGGGGGGGCCGCAGTCAACGCAAAGGCGTGGGGGCGCGGGGGCGCAGAAGCGCAGGCGGCGCGGGGGCGCAAAAGCGCGTCTGATGTCATGCACCGTATAGGTGCGGGCTGACTACATGTGTTTGTGTGCTGCAGGCTGATGTGTGGGTGCACGTGTGTAGAAGTACTATGCTCTTGTGGTGAGCACTCACGAGATTGAGTCGATTGCCAAGGCAAGAATTAAAGGCAGAAAAAACATAGAATTAACACGAGCGAAAAAATAAAGCACGCTATTTGGCACGCGTGGTGAGCATGCACGAGATCTGAGCCGATTTAACACGACACGACCATAAAAATTTCATTACAAAATAAAACGGGGAAAACAACAATATCGTCGTCTAGACGCGGGTGTGTTATACCTAACTAAAATTATATGTGCAATCTAATTAGTAAGAAAAAATATAACACGAATCGAACACTGTTCTTTGAACACGTTCTTAATTTATTTTTGTAGGTAGGTTAATAATATTTCGCAATGCACTTTGCAACGTCTATCGTGCAGAAAGGGTCATATAAGGTAATGAAATTAGGAATGTTACGCGATAAGATTTAAAAATCAGAAATTAAAATTAAGTTACGTGATAACTACGAAATATGAGTAAATATTATTTTAACGGGTCGAATGGCCAACATGTAATGAAATAGTTAATGGGCTGAAATAGTTATCCTATATATATATATAATAGTGGACTGTATTAATAATGTGGGGCTGAATGTCTACGGTAACATGTACCTACTCCTGCGACCCCTCATGCGACCGCTGTGCATGCGAGGACACATGCAGCGTTCTGTCGCTGGGTCGCTTTGCCGGAGTTTCCCGTAGCGCGGGCGGAAGCCACCGCGCCGCCGATTCCGGCTGGTAATGCTGTGTGGCATCGTCCGGTCGGTGAAGGGATGTGTGGTGATCTGCGATGCCACACACTCTGCATGCCTTCACCGACTTGCATTCGTCCGGGTAATGTGGTCCGAGACAGCGGGGACAGCGCTCGCGCGACACCACAAAGTCCCACCGGCCCTGCGTCGGCTGGGCATTGTAGGTAGCGCACGCTATTAATCTATGCCCTCTAGTCCTACAGTAAGGGCAGTAAGGGATGTTTGGGCTGGCGTGCATTGTGTGGGTGTTGTGTGCAGTTGTGTAGACGTGTATGGGTGGCGGCACGAGTCGAGGCAAAAAGTGAAATGTGTACGGTAGGGTTTAAAAACTAGTGGACTGTATGTATCCGGCTCGTAGGATCAAAATGTTACGGCGAAAGGCGTTCGCCGTAACAGCGACGGAATATGGGTTAGGCAGGAGGTAAGGGAATTTCTGGGGCTTACCTGGTTCGGGCTGGAGCTGGTTGGAGCTGAAGGCAGGCGCGGGGGCGCGGGCTTGAAGGCAGCAACACACAACACAGTTCACTCAGGGGCACTGGTCGTAGGCGTTTTAGGGATAGTTGAGCTGGTAAACAAAGCGCTCTTAATTCACATACACTTAACACATGGTTGTTCACGGGCTGAGTTCTTGCGCGGGCGCGCGCGTGGATTCACTCTAAAAGGTCGAAGCACACTCCCGTTGCGCGGCGCCGGCGGACACTTCGTCGAGTATATTTGTCAACTCGCTGTGATTGGCTGATCATTCGTTGCCCATTCGTTGCACCAATATGAACCTTAATTGACCGGCGCAGAGACGGTTATCCGTCGCGCTGTGGCGCGAACAACTTCATAGATGGCGCTTAGCATAGATTAGTATGGCGCTTAGTAAAAGGCGGGTTCATGAAGAGCACGTGTATGGCTGCGTAATATTTATTCTATTCCAAAATAGAAATAGGTTCTGGATGTCCTGAATATAAATAGGTAAGTAAATACTATTTTTTTATTCTTTTGGTAGACAAGTAAAAGTGTAGAATTTATTACAGCTTATAAGTAGCCCAGCTTTCATAAAACGACATCTATCGAGTGTTTTTGAACTAATTTTTACTTTTTAATTTGGGCTGTCAGAAAATCGCCCATTCTCTGTATGTTCATGATCATTTACATTATCATTTTGATCATAATTTTCAACATTATGGTTATCATTCATTATACTTTGAACATACGTTAGGTACGTGAAATACGTAACAAAACATCACATTAGACTGTGCATCTGCAACTGACTTGATTGAATTACAACCGAAAAAATTGTTGACAGTCTCCTGCGTGCGACACTGTTTTGTGTTTGCTAACAAATTTGGGCGTGGCCTACGTACATGTTTTGTTAGATGTTTGATGTTAGGTGTAAGCCCCTTCGTACACAAGGCTACGCAAATCTTCGATACTCGACGATTTTAGTCTCCAAGCGACTAGCGCCATACAAATCCATTGAGGTTCGTACACGAGTCGCGTCGCCGACATTTGTCCCGCGACTCCAATTTGTACGGCGGTAGTCGCTTGGAGACTAAAATCGTCGAGTGTCGAAGATTTGCGTAGCCTTGTGTACGAAGGAGCTTAGCAAACACAAAACAGTGTTGCAGGAGACCCGCCTACGTTAACAATGACAATCATGACTTTTGTGTCAAACAAACGACACTTCATGGACGTAATCTCAGAACAATAACTCTAATTAATGTTCTGAGGACGTAATATACTAACTTACGTCCATGCGCCACCACACAAGTCTTCAAAAACAAAAATTTCATTGCCATATAAAAAAGTAAAGAGCATAAACTTCTAACTGAAAAATAAAGGGATAAAACATGTTTTGTTGCAATTTAGAGTAAAATAGTTAATTAACTTCAGGATTAATCATATTTTGTTCCAAAAATGAATATTTGAAATGGGTAATGCCATTTCGAAGTGGATTTATCTACATTGGACCAAATCGTGTGTTTTGTTGTTTTTTGTTTTTTTTTTCAGCGGATCTATCGCGTTTAGCATAAGGCTGGCCTCATACAGCCGGAATGGCTTTCTGAATTCAAAATCTGAATTCCGGCACCTTGACTCACACATTCTTAAAAATTCAGATTGATCAGTAGTCTTGTGACTCCCTGCATATGCAAACGTCTCCGAGACGTTAACCGCTTGCTGTTTCAACCAGGGTTGCTATTTTTTTTTCGCTGTTACTACCAATTGACGTCCTCCGTGGTCAAGTGGTTAGCGCGCCGGGTCTGGCGTCGCGCCATCTCTGAGGTCCCGGGTTCAATTCCCGGTCAGCGAGTCAATTTAGAGAAAACTGTTTTTCTTAATTGATTTCGGGTCTGGGTGTTTTTCTATGTTTATGTATATTTATCCATTATCTAGTTTAACCATATTAACGAGTTTCAATAGAAGCTTAGATTGCTATCAAATTTGAAACAAAATAATATAAAAATAAAAATTTATGGTAAATCCTGCTAAAACTGCTAAGCGTTGTATATAAAAAATCCACCAAATGCTATATTTACCTTTATAATTTTTAAGAATTGAAGTATATCGAAAATTAAACACTATTAAAGCAAGGTATCAATAAGATAACATTCAAACTAAATATCTAAAATTTACTTTTAAAAATGATAAAAAAGCAGGATCCTACTAAAAATGGCAACACTAAAATAATTCAGAATCTGAATTCCAGCATGTGTGTGCCGCTCCATATAAAATGTATGGGAATACGCGCGTTCTGAATTCAGAATCTTAAATATTCAGACACGAAATTCCGGACGCTCGTCAGCTCATTCTTCCAGATCGATCTGAGAAATTCAGATTCTGAAAAAATCAGCATGTGTGTGGAGCATACTGATATTGTATAGTATTCCGGCCTTTCTTAATTCAGAAAGCGATTCCGGCTGTGTGAGGCCAGCGCCAGCCTTACTCTTGTTTTCGCATCGTGTAGATTTCAATGGTACCAACCCAAAAGAAAATCATGTTTTGTCAAAAGTGGAATAGTCAAGTTTTGAAAAGAACCTCCTCAAATAATAAGTTGTAAGAAATACATCGTTATTACTACTAGATAAAACGTGTAAAGTCCGTAGGTATGTTACCGATTTCCGAGTAATTTTTAGAGAAATACTCTAAGACAAATAAACTGTTGCAATTATCACTTTATTTTGATACCTGACGAATAGAAAATATATCAGTTAGTATATTGTTGTTTACAGAACGACCAAATATGGTTTGATTTTGAGTAATATTTTTTTTGCAAAAGGCGGGTAATCCGCAAATTCAAAAAAATTATGGCGCACCTGCTGTTATTATTTTTGACATTTAAATTCCAAGACTGAGTGGTAGTGCTACGCACTGTGCTACGGAAAGGCATTGACACGCTCTGCCTTTCCAAATGGCCATTTTACGAAAATGCAGCAAATAACATTTGCTATCGTATACCTTGTCAACTCTGATCTTGAGTTTGATATTTAAGTGCTACGGAAAGGCATTGCCACGCTTTGCTTTTCCAAATGGCAATTTTTACGAAAATGCAGCAAATAACAATACCTACGCCTTTTGCTGTAATTTTGCAATAAAGAATAAATAAATAAATAACATTGCTGTCGTAAACCTTGCCAACTCTATCCTTGAGTTTGATATTTAAGTGCTCAATAATAAAGTAAGTAATTATTTACGCACTGCCTTTCCAAATGGCCAAAAGCACACAGACTCATTACTTGACTATGTCCAAGCTCGCTTGCCCACAAATGACTTGGATTTGGAAATTGTGGAGGCCGCACTAGGACCTTCCACGTCAGCAACAGCTGATCCGGAAAAATGCGCATTGGATAAGGACATTAGGAGCTTAAAAGAGGCCTCCAAGCATATAGATCTTCTTGAAATGTTAGCTGCATTCTTTGGCCTCAAAATATCGATCACGGAAATATGAATTAATGTAAGGGACAATATCTCGAAAATAAGTTATATACACTGTTGGATTCGTAATTTTACGCGCCATCGAATGGTACTTGAATTGTCGATATCTTGAAAAAAGAACTAGTTTATGTCCCTTACATTACACATTTTTGGAGGTCCTAAACAAATCTTTATCACTGACGTATTATGCACTTGTACAAAATGTTATTTTAGTTTTAAGGTATGTCTCATAATAAAATATATAATGGGCTTTACCAATCAAGTTTTCGTTTTCCTAAACCTTACTAAATATTACTTAGGTAGGTACCGTATAATTTTACTGTGTATGAATGTAAAACGCAGAAAGGGTACTGCTACACATGGGGAGAAGTAGGTGTCCGCATGTCTACAGCTTCCTCATTCGACATAAAGAAATTCTAAGCATGCCATATTTTTGTGCATAATAAGTGCAATCAAACGTGTCAGTCCTAATTTTTGTGCCACCACAACTTCGTTACTATGAGTTGTTTTATGTGTGTAAGCTGGAGACGTGTCACCAGCTCGCACACGCCCGTTAAGGCAAACCAGTGAGGATAGGGTTTTAGACTAAAGCCAGAAATTTTGTGCATAATTTGTGCACTAGGAACAAAAAAACTAACCATCATACTCAAATACTGTTGAAACTACGATCATAAAACTGTGCGAGCTGGAGACACGGTTCCTGGCTTGCACAGCTGTATCTTTGTAATTGTTTAAGCTACGGTTATGAATTATACCTCAAAATTTTGTGCCTAATTTGTGCATAAGGCACAAAAAATTTCAAAACTTTAACTCAAAAGGTTTTTGAGCTACGAACCGATAAGTATGTGTAAACTGGTGACACGTAACACGGGCTAACACATGGTGAATTACTGTAACTGTATAAGATAGCGTTTCGTTTTAAAGATTAACTAATACGTTATAATTTGTGCAAACACGAGGCAAAATTTCAAATCTCTGGGCCTTTTAGTTTAAAAATTATAAGCCAAAAAATTCAAAATAATGGCTCGGAAGTGGCTAAGCGCGCCGTTGCCGTTCCGTGCGCTACATGATTGCAATCGAGTTTGAACTTAAGAGCTAGCGATATTTTTTAATTTGCGCTCTCGATTGTTTTAATTTATGTACCGAGAATTTTAGACTAGGAGCCGTTTGCTTAGATTAAAACAAAAAGGGAAGATACGGCATTAGCGTCTCGTGAGTGAGCCGCCAAAATTAGGCCTAAAGGCACAATTTCACTTCAGTCACAATTTGCCGAGCGAACAGGCTACATCGCACTATTGCGGATATTCTACTGTGTGAAAAATAGAAAGACGCTACTCCGCAGTGGCGTCGGAATCGGTCGTACGTACTCGTCTGTTGCGAAGCGACCGAGACGTCAACGCGCTACTCGCTGACTCCCTCGCGCTGACGTTGAAACTTACCGCTTTGTCTCGCTCGCTCGATTTACACTTTATAGGTGTGCGTGTGTGAATGTTTGCTTAAGTAGTTGAGTAGGACTATATTTTGAATGACTACAAGTAGGAGCATGCCGTATCTTCCCTTTTTGTTTTAATCTAAGGCCGTTTGTTAAAGCGATGCGCGACGCGACTAATTTAGTTTCACTATAGGTACATAGCTAACCTACCCTACTTTTTATTTTAAGGCCCCAGTACTAAGTGTTGTTGCAATACTGATAGTTTTACTATCGATAGTTGATCTTGAAAAATAGTCGATAACGCGAATAGTCCTATCGAAAATATCGAAATGCTGCGATACTATCGATCGTATCGATGGTGAAAATTGGGTAAAAAAAATATTTTTTATTTATGCGTGATTTTTTTAATTCTGCGTGTTTGTTTGACTGTGAAATAAACTAAATCTATATTACTAAAAATCAATTGGCGAAGTGTTTGTAACGGCTCGACTGATTTAGCTAATTAATGTTTAATTTACTATTTACATAGTTTTTATATTATCCTGTATGATGGGGTCATGGTCATGGTCATCAAATCCCAGCCCCAACAGCAACGCATTGCCATACCTAAAAATATTGTTAGCTCGTATTGTGTAAACTTGAACGCACCCGGTTAAATATAAAAATTATTGACGGCAGGCAAATAACTTCTAACAATGAGACCACCAACACCTCAGTCTCCCTGTGACCACGGACCATGTAAAGGGTTCGAAACGTCAGGATAATATAAAAACTATGTAAATAGTAAATTAAACGTGAGTTAATCCGTAAAAAAGTGTTTCATTTCAATGTGTAGTGCTCGCTTTAACCTCAGAAAACAATAATTGACGACCTCCTTGGTCGAGTGGTTTGTACACCGGTTTTCATGGTGTCGCCATCTCTGAGGTCCCGGGTTCGATCCCCGGTCGGGTCAATTTAGAAATTATTGTTTTTCTAAATTGTCTCGGGTCTGGGTGTTTTCTATGTATAATAAGTATGTATTTAAGTATTTTAAGTAAGTTTATCCGTTGTCTAGTAACCATTTAACGAGTTTCTTCGAAGCTTCTCTTGGGCTAGATAATTGGTGTGATTGTAGGAAAGATTTATTTATTATTATTTATTTATAATTAATGTTTGTACGCGCATCACTTCAGAACGGCTCGACCGATTTGGCTAATTAATGTTTGTACGCGAATCACTACTGTACGGCTCGACCGATTTGGCTAATTAATGTTTGTACGCGAATCACTACTGTACGGCTCGCTCGACCGATTTGGCTAATTAATGTTTGTACGCGAATTCTTTGTGTGTTTCTACGGTCTATAGTTTCCTAGATGTAGGTTTTAATAATTTTAAATTAATTTTATTATTTCAGTGACGAAATAAATTTCGCTAATGTTGCCCGTGGTGGAGCGCGTGGCGGAGCTCGTGGCGGAGCGCGAGGACGAGGCGATGTGTACGAGCCGCTGCCGTAAATATATTTTATTTTGACTGTTTTCAACTGTTATTTTAATTTTTAGTAAGACATATTACTTCATAAATATAATTTGATTTTAGATCTACGAGTAGAGGTGGAGCGCGCGGTGGAGCGCATGGTGGTGCCCGCGGTAGAGCTCGTGGCGGAGCGCGTGGGCGAGGACTTGGACGAGGGGAGGTCGACGAGCCGCTGCCGTAAATATATTTTATTTTCCCTGTTTTCAACTGTTATTGTATTTTTAGTAATGCATATTACTTCATAAATATAATTTGATTTTAGATCAACTAGTCGAGGGGTCATGCAGGGGCGTGGACGCGGATCGGGACGCGAGGCTGTTGAGGAGCCACAGCCGTAAATATAATTTATTTTGACTGTTTTCAACTGTTATTGTATTTTTAGTAATACATATTACTTCATTCATATAATATGATTTTAGATCTACTAGCAGAGGGGTTGCGGAAGGCCGTGGGCGTGGACGTGGACGCTTGCTGGAGGAACCGTGAGTGTAAAATATATTTAAACACATTATATGTTTATATGTAACATACTTATGTAGAACTTTTTTGCAGTGCGGAGCTGGTACAGGTCAGGGCGGCAAAGGCGCTCACTAAGAAGCGCCTTAATGCGTTGCCCGCTGAAGTTCGCAAGGAGTTTGTGGACCGGAAACGGCTAGCCGAACTTCAGCGGGTACTCCTACCCGACGCGCCTCCGCGCAAAAGACAGTTAAGGTAATAATTCATTATATTTTTGAGTGGTAGAGTCACGCTGTGTTGCAGCACGCATTGGGCCGGCTCGCCCGGCGTAATACCACCCTCACGAATATTTGGCGTGAAATAATGGCACTTGGTGCTGTTGTGTTTCGTCCGACCAGTGAGGGTTCCGGAGGCCCCTCCCCACCCCCTCTTCCCAATTAAAAAAAAAAATTCTTCACTATTTTATGTGGTATGAATATAATGGATTGAAATTGCAGGCGACCTTCTCCAGCAAGAGAGGAGTGTCCAATGGTCCCAAGCCCCTCGGAGCCTCAACCAGAGCCTCAACCCAACCCAGAGCCAGAACTGGACGTGGTATCAATGGGTAAGCCTGAAGCTGACACTTCTAAATTCACCAAACTGAAAAACGATCGTATATATTAATTTTAATACTCATATTTTCTCATAACAGGAGTTATCCTCGTGGGTGAGGAGCTGGCAGTGACGGAGGAGATGGACGTGGGCGAAGAGGTCGAGGTCGTCACGGAGGGACGATGCCGTCCACCTACGAAATCTATTAGTAAGTATTGCATTGTACTTACATACATACATAAAATCACGACTGTTATCTATATAGAAGAGAGGAATAGGGCTTGGAAGTTTATATGGACTTTTTTTTTTCAGATTTTAATGAGGACGTCTTTACGGACCAAGTGACGGACTGGCTCATTGATGATGATAGCGACGTGGACTACGACATTGACTTACTGCCTGACGACTATGCCTGTCCTCTTCCGCAACGTAACGCAGCAGTCGAGCCTGCTTGTCCCACGGACATGTCAGAGCTGCAGACTGAAGTGTTGCGAACTGACGATGACCTGAATGACCAACTTTTACGTGACTTAGTCACTGACCAAGACTCATACAACTTTGACTGGAAGAAGGAGAGGTCCAACTTTACGGGGCGACGGGAGACATTTTTGGGGACTGCAGGACCGACTTTTGATGTTACTGATTTGACTGAAGTTGACATTTTTTACAAAATGTTTGACTCCGACTTTATTGACTTAATGTGCACTGAAACGAACCGCTATGCAGAGCAGAAGATTGCTTATTTGAGTTCCCAGAATAAGCTTCTTCCGACTTCGCGTCTGCATAGATGGACCCGACTGACCGCGACGAAATGATAACGTTCTTGGCTGTCATGATTCTGCAGGGATTGTACTCTATGCCTGAGGAAGAGAAGTACTTTTCTTTCAACGGATATGGTACAATGCCGTATTTCTCGAGGATCATGTCATACAATAGATTCTTGCTAGTGAAGTCATTATATCATTTCGTCGACAACGCAACGATGACTGACAATGACAGACTATTTAAAATTCGACCAGTACTCGACTCCTTTAATGACAAATTCTCAACATTATACATGCCTTGCCAAGAAATAGCCATTGACGAGTCTTTGTTAAAGTGGCATGGGCGTTTGAGCTTTGCGCAGAAGATCGCGACCAAGGCCGCCCAAGTGGGCGTCAAATCCTACGAGCTTTGCGAGTCTCGCAGTGGTTATTTGTGGAAGTTTCATGTATATGTTGGGAAGAAGACTAATACTGCACCGACTCTTTCCAGGCCTGCCGACGACGACACTCATGACCTGAGCACTGACCGACCTGACGATGTGACCGCTGCCCGACCTGACGATGAGACCGCTGACCGACCTGACGACGAGACCGCTGACCGACCTGACTATGACGCGCAGGGTAATACAACTGACGCATTACAACGACCTACTAACGCGACTGCTCAGATTGTGTTTGACTTGATAGACCCACTACTGAACCTCGGACATACTTTAATAATGGACAATTTTTATAATAGTCCATTATTATTGCGATGTCTGAAACGACAAAAGACTGACTGCTACGGGACACTGCGATTGAATCGGGAATTCGTTTCTGATTCAATCAAGACTTTGACTAAGACTGACCTTAGACAGGGTGAGGTAGTGGCAAGCTATTGCCCTGACTTGTCGGTAATACTGGCGGGATGCTAACTTGGTTAGCATGATTTCGACATACCATCACTTACAAATTGGGACACAAGACAAATACAATCGACTGACTTACAAACCTAAGATTGTGCTCGACTATAATAAATCTATGGATGGTGTGGACAGGAAAGACCAGCTACTGTCTGCCCATCCCGTAGAACGACTACGTAACAGAGTGTGGTACAAGAAGGTTTTCTGCAGGTTGTTGAGCACTGCCGTGTTCAACGCCTTTGTCATCTTCAACTCGCAGCACCCACGTGCCACGCATCGGGGGTTCCGCACCGTGTTGGCAGAAAACCTTCTTAAACGACACAGACTAATCGACTTGACGACTGAGCCACGACTTATAACGAGCAGACAGACTAGACAACTGACAGTTAGGTCACACAAACCACCTAGTGTTGACCACGACCATTACCCTGCGCGGTCTGACCTCAAGAACCCCCGTTGTTTTTGGTGCATTAAACTAAAGGGTTCAAAACAGCAGACTAGAACCGTTTGGAAGTGCATTGAGTGCAATGTTAATCTGTGCATTACCCCCTGTTTTAGGGACTACCACAAAGCATTGCCATTGAACTAAATGCACTTCCAAAGTTGACTTGACTGACTTGACTTTTGACGTCGACATCATCATCCGCCGCCGTGGCACCGTCGTTGGTGTATCCACACACACACTGGTAACCTAATATTTATTTTCTCCACACTCATATGAACATTTAACTTAATTTAATTTTAATTGTAATTTCAACAGTCTTTAATTGTAATTTCAACAATCTTTAATTGTAATTTCAACAATCTATAATGTTAATTGACAGTAAACATGTCAATGGTTTCTCAGCTATATTTTGAACATCAATTTGTTTTGTAAAAAAGGTTCATACAAAATAAAATAACTTTATTCTCTCCAAAGTCGTGACTTTGACATCCTACCTGACGACTATGCCTGTCCTCTTCCGCCTCTTCCGCAACGAGCCTGCTTGTCCCACGGACATGACTGCAGACTCATGTGTTGCAAACTGACTTACCAACTTTTACATAACCACCACTTTGACTGGAAGAAGGACAGGCAGGTCTAAGTTTAGGGGGCGACGGGGAGACTTTTTTCACCTTTTTTACAAACTTTTTGATTCATGCTCATAGTCATACATTTTACATTAGGTTACCAGTGGAAAAACCAGACACAATAGAATTTCTATAATTATCGAGCTCTAGGAGTCCTTGCCTCAGACGAGAAGTCATTTCAATTGTAATTTTATCAATAAAAATGAGTAAATTTACACAAGTTATGTAAAAACTTTGGTAAATAAAACAAATAGGTAAATTGACGGTAAACATGTCAATGGTTTCTCAGCTATATTTTGAACATCAATTTGTTTTGTAAAAAAGGTTCATACAAAATAAAATAACTTTATTCTCTCCAAGTCGTGACTTTGACATCCTGCCTGACGACTATGCCTGTCCTCTTCCGCCTCTTCCGCAACGAGCCTGCTTGTCCCACGGACATGACTGCAGACTCATGTGTTGCAAACTGACTTACCAACTTTTACATAACCACCACTTTGACTGGAAGAAGGACAGGCAGGTCTAAGTTTAGGGGGCGACGGGGAGACTTTTTTCACCTTTTTTACAAACTTTTTGACTCAGACTCATACACATTAGAATTTCTATAATTGTCGAGCTCTAGGAGTCCTTGCCTCAGAAGAGGAGAAGTCGTTTCAATTGTAATTTTATCAATAAAAAAATGTAAATTTACACAAGTTATGTAAAAACTTTGGTAAATAAAACAAATAGGTAAATTGACGGTAAACATGTCAATGGTTTCTCAGCTATATTTTGAACATCAATTTGTTTTGTAAAAAAGGTTCATACAAAATAAAATAACTTTATTCTCTCCAAAGTCGTGACTTTGACATCCTACCTGACGACTATGCCTGTCCTCTTCCGCCTCTTCCGCAACGAGCCTGCTTGTCCCACGGACATGTCTGCAGACTCATGTGTTGCAAACTGACTTACCAACTTTTACATAACCACCACTTTGACTGGAAGAAGGACAGGCAGGTCTAAGTTTAGGGGGCGACGGGGAGACTTTTTTCACCTTTTTTACAAACTTTTTGACTCAGACTCATACACATTAGAATTTCTATAATTGTCGAGCTCTAGGAGTCCTTGCCTCAGAAGAGGAGAAGTCGTTTCAATTGTAATTTTATCAATAAATATGTGTAAATTTACACACGTTATGTAAAAACTTTGGTAAATAAAACAAATAGGTAAATTGACGGCAAACATGTCAATGGTTTCTCAGCTATATTTTGAACATCAATTTGTTTTGTAAAAAAGGTTCATACAAAATAAAATAACTTTATTCTCTCCAAAGTCGTGACTTTGACATCCTGCCTAACGACTATGCCTGTCCTCTTCCGCCTCTTCCGCAACGAGCCTGCTTGTCCCACGGACATGACTGCAGACTCATGTGTTGCAAACTGACTTACCAACTTTTACATAACCACCACTTTGACTGGAAGAAGGACAGGCAGGTCTAAGTTTAGGGGGCGACGGGGAGACTTTTTTCACCTTTTTTACAAACTTTTTGATTCATGCTCATACACATTAGAATTTCTATAATTGTCGAGCTCTAGGAGTCCTTGCCTCAGACGAGGAGAAATCATTTCAATTGTAATTTTAACAATAAAAATGTGTAAATTTACACAAGTTATGTAAAAACTTAGATTAATAAAACAAATAGGTAAATTAATAGTAAACATGGCAATAGTTTCTCAGCAATATTTTGTACATTAATTTGAGTTTTATTTTCACATATGTAATTTTACACAAGTTATGTAAATAATTATTTTGTTAAATAGGTATGTATAAAGTTTTACAATACAGAACAGTACAATGTAGGTATGTAATAGTGTTTCATTTCAATTGTAATTTCAACAACAAAAAAAGTGTAATTTTACACAAGTTATGTAAATAATTATTTTGTTAAATATATATGTAAAAAGTTTTACAATACAGAACAGTACAATGTAGGTATGTAATAGTGTTTCATTTCAATTGTAATTTCAACCACAAAAAAGTGTAAATTTACACAAGTTATGTAAAATCTTATGTAAATAAAACAAATAGGTAAATTGAAAATAAATATGTCAATAGTTTCTCATCAAAATTTTGTACATAAATTTGTGTTTTATATCAAATATGTAAAACACAAGGAATGTAAATTATTATTTTGGTAAATATGTATGTAAAGAAAACAAACATTATTATTGTAATGTATTTTTTAATAAATTTTTTTACATCAATTTGTGTTTTATACCAAATACCCTAAAATCGATCGTACGTAGGGACCCTTAGCCGGAGGCGGCCATCTTGCCGAAATTTTACGCCATCCAAGACCCGGCGAACCTGTGAGACAACATAGATAATTTCAATTTATTTTGCCAGAAAGAATAGATTATAAATTATGATTTTGGTATCATTTTAAAGGGTAGATTATCTACTTTGTTTTATCTCATTATATCATTGACCAATATCATATGTATATTTCGTAAAAGGCTAAATAAAAACACGGAAGTGTTTTTTTCTTGAAACTCCATCTTTAACCTTTTTTTTTAATTTTATACTAGCTTTTCGTAATGAGCTCTTAATTTAATTAAATTCTGTCATTTCTAAGCATTCCGTAGGTATAATTAGTCTTGCTATAGCTTTAGTAATAGCCTAGTTATAAGCGTTTTTGTCGGCACGGTCACGGCCGGTTGGTCGCCGCGCGGTAACGCCGAGAGTTTGGACGTTAGGAGCTGACTTGACTCGCGCGCTCGGACGGTTGAGTGGATAATACTTTTATGAGCAAGCAATGGTATCGAAAAATGTTTGACTATCGATGTTGAACAACTGTTACTATCGATCGATTGGTTTTTTGCAGATACTATCGATAGTATCGAAACTATTGATCTTTAGCAATAGTATTTCTTATTTTTATCAATCGATACTATCGGTAGTATTGTCAAGGGTCGATAGTTTCGATAGGACTATCGATAGTATGACTGATTTTCGAAGTCACGATAGTATTACGATCCTACGCAACAACACTACCCAGTACACATTGGCGTATGTTGGCCCACTGCCGGCCATAGCCATTGTGTAGACGGGGTAATGGTGTACAGTCGCGGGCAATTTATCGATAGTGGCGCGCAATTTACCCCCTATACACAATGGCGATTGCCGACAATGGGCCAACATACGCCAAGTCGCCAATGTGTACTGGGTAGTGTTGTTGCGATAGCGATAGTCAATCGATAGTATCGTGATACTATCGAGACCTCGAAAATCAGTCATACTATCAATAGTCCTATCGAAGGTCCTACATAGGTCATCTATCACATCATATCATTAGATTTACAATACTCACTTGATAGTATCGAAAATTCGTCGATAGTTACTAAAGCAAAACTATCGATACTATCGAAACGTGTCGATAGTTTATAGATAGTATCGATACTATTGATAGTATCGTATGTCGATAGTATCGACCAAGTTTAATAGTATTACCTAATTTTCACTATCGATAGTATCGATAGTATCGCAGCATTTCGATATTTTCAATAGGACTATTCGCGCTATCGACTATTTTTCAAGGTCAACTATCGATAGTGAAACTATCACTATTGCAACAACACTAGTACTGGGGCCTTAAAATAAAAAGTAGGGTAGGTTAGTTAGGTACAGTCGAACCAACTGAATCATGACCCACTTTGCGGATTATTCCTTTACAATTATAAATGTAGTTAGGTTTTTTTCGCTTTATTCATGTTGCACTTAGTACGTTTTAAATATGAATAAAAATGCGTCATTACGGGTCAGAGATGTATGCAATTTTAACCTTTGTTATCACTGCACTAGATATGCTTTAGAGAAAGCAATCATAATTTGAATTTCTATTAAGATGTCATTCATACATAATCCAAACTCTTTTCACTACGGAGAAAAGGTATTTTAATTTTAAAAATGAAGTGACGTTGTGTCATAAGTCAAGTTGTAGTCAGTCTGAAAAAATTGAAACAATACTTGAATTGAATTGAAACAAATCGTTTATTGGCCAATTTGGCAGAACAAAGAGCTCGGATAGTAGTGCTCCGTGAACAGTGCTCTAGCATTCCGGAAATTTCACGAGAGTAAAATATAAGTCAGAACACAGTCAGAACCTGGATCAGAAAGCACGCTGAAGAGGGGTAACCTTGAAGACAGACGACGATTTAATCATGGCGTTCGTCGAGCTAACAGAGAACGGAAATGCAACACCATTACGAAGAACATCCTTTTACTCGTACCCGGTATTTTGCGAACTATGAACTATGTCGATTTATTGGAAAAATCAATGTTACCGACTTTGCGAACAGTTTACCCGCGTAAAGAAGTGCCAGTATTCTCCTATGTTCATGTAACTGTCCAGTGCATACTGCCAGAATTGTCTCCATTTGGTTTACCCAGCACGAAGATGAATTTACTCTCATTCCATGGCCGTCTAGGTCCCCAGATCTTAATCCAATAGAAAATTTGTGAGGTTTGATGGTTCAAATGTGGGATAACAGGAACGAGAGGACTAAAGAAGCAATTGAGCTGCATTGTAACGAAATTTGGGATTACATGAGAGGGAGTAACATTAATTTGTAGTTGTTTAATCGGGGTCTATGCATAACCGACTATTAGACGTTATTGAAAGCCAAGTTGCTTACACTACATTTTAGGTTTAAGTAACCCACAAATTTTTAATAAAGTTATTTTCTATTTTTTCAGTTTACCATTTTTTATGCCATTGTGATTTGTGCCATGTGAATGTTTTTTTTTTAAACTTAATAAAACCTATTGATGATATTAACAAAATAAAGTTTACAATTCTTCAACTTTACTATTTTATTTTATAGTGAACCACATAGCTTTATTATTGAAATTTTGCATTCACAATGCTATATAGATATAGCATAAATTGTTTGCTAGAAAAAACGAGTTCAACGATTCTTCTGGGGTCTCGGTAGCTCAGCGGTTAGAGCAGTGGACCGGCAATCCAAAGGTCACGGGTTCGAATCCCGTTCGAGCTTTCCTGAGACTACCACATGTTCCAAAGGTGATTTTATAAAGAAACTGGGCCCGTTACAGACTAGCCGCCGCGCCGCCCCCAGCTGCGCCGAATCCCGGATATTTGCGTGTAGCAACCCTTACTTTAATGTCTCGTCGATTTTTATACAAAGTTTTTCGTGCTTAAATACTCCGATTTATTTTTATTAGCAATCATAGCCTTGTCAGCTGTCAGTGTCTAATAAAATGATAACAGGTTCGTTACGAAATGTATGTTCAAGCGAATTTCAACCTACTTGTATAGAATGACTGTAGGAAAATGACCTTAAGGTGGGTCATGATTCAATTTGGTCGACTGTACCTATAGTGAAACTAAATTAGTCGCGTCGCGCATCGCTTTAACAAACGGCTCCTAGTCTAAAATTCTCGGTACATAAATTAAAACAATCGAGAGCGCAAATTAAAATGACTCTAAATATTGCTAGCTCTTAAGTTCAAACTCGATTGCAATCGTGTAGCGCACGGAACGGCAACGGCGCGCTTAGCCACTTCCGAGCCATTATTTTGAATTTTTTGGCGGGAAAACAGTTCTTGGCTTATAATTTTTAAACTAAGAGGCCCAGAGATTTGAAATTTTGCCTCGTGTTTGCACAAATTATAACGTATTAGTTAATCTTTAAAATGAAACGCTATCTTATACAGTTACAGTAATTCACCATGTGTTAGCCCGTGTTACGTGTCACCAGCTTACACATACTTATCGGTTTGTAGCTCAAAAACCTTTTGAGTTAAAGTTTTGAAAATTTTTGTGCCTTATGCACAAATTAGGCACAAAATTTTGAGGTATAATTCATAACCGTAGCTTAAACAATTACGAAGATACAGCTGTGCAAGCCAGAGACCCATGTTCCCAGCTCGCACACAGTTTTATGATCGTAGTTTCAACAGTATTTGAGTATGATGGTTAGTTTTTTTGTTCCTAGTGCACAAATTATGCACAAAATTTCTGGCTATAGTCTAAAACCCTATCCTCACTGGTTTGTCTTAACGGGCATGTGCGAGCTGGTGACACGTGTCTCCAGCTTACACACATAAAACAACTCATAGTAACGAAGTTGTGGTGGCACAAAAATTAGGACTGACACGTTTGATTGCACATATTATGCACAAAAATATGGCATGCTTAGAATTTCTCTATGTCGAATAAGGAAGCTGTAGACATGGACACGAGAAGTAGATGGTTAACGTGGTTGCTGCGAAATTGCTATATTATGCCTTTTACGCTATCTCAAAGACATTGATAGTAGAGGGGTAAATACATTGTTACTACTAGTACTGTAAATTACAAGTACCTACTGCGCATGATTACTTTGATGGTCTGCCCTTACTTTACAAAGAGAGGCTGCCATTTTCCGTCACAAAGTTTAATGATTAAAAAAAAACATTGTGAAAAAGGTTTATACCTATAACTTATCACAATGATTACTCTTATGAAAATAAAATTAAAGACAGTTTAAATGAGACTGATGAGGAAAACTCTAGTAGGGAATAAGTTCCTCCACTAATTAAATGTTTATGATTTCCATTCTTATTATTAATCGCATTGCGACCTGTTTCAGCTTTTTTGGGATTGTTGATAACGTTGTTATGTTGTTTATAATTTTTCTTTGGATTGTTAATAATGCAAACTGCTGCAGTTAACAATTAGGTTGTACTTAAGTAGTATTTTCGCTTCAGGCAGATTTTTCCTAAGTCAGATTAAATTTTGTCGTTGAGTAAGCTCTAACCAGCGTTAAATGCCTTGATATTTGACGTGACATTTAACAATCGTTCGTATTACATAAAGTTTACTCTACGATTAAAATTTACCCGACTTTGGAACAATCAGCCCTTAATTAATATGGTTAAGTATAAATTAGTAGTGTGAACATTGTTATTATGTTATTAATTATTTACGCTGTGACCATTCATAAACAATTTCATGTTGACTACGGAAACGAAATTAATAATGAAATAGAAAAAATAATAAATTGGTAAGATAATAATAATTTAAATTTAAATGTAGAAAAACAAAATTTATTCAATTCTTCAATTAAAATGGTAAACCTCAACAGTTATACACACGTCATCAAAATAAACTTATTACAGAAGCTACATCAGCTACTTTTCTT
Organism: Scoparia ambigualis; assembly: GCA_963921215.1. Lineage (NCBI taxonomy): Eukaryota > Metazoa > Arthropoda > Insecta > Lepidoptera > Crambidae > Scoparia > Scoparia ambigualis. The sequence continues at coordinate 29,837,559 of OY992506.1, forward strand.
GGTATTGAGATAGACGCTAAATTAACATGGCAAAAACACGTTGACCTTTGATTATATACATGTCTAGATAGACCCTGGCTGTAAAAAAACGTAGAAAAATTTATAGGCCAAAATTGGCCTATCGCGCAATCCTGGCGGTCAGTGTCATTGTGCCGTCAAACACTGTTTACCTCTCGCGTTTCGGTGAAATTGTTCGCAAAATGACCGTTTGCTCAGTGAAATTCTGTCGAAACTACAAAGGAAAAATCTTTTCGAAAAGGAAAGTTACGTTTCATCTGTAAGTATCGATAAATTTTAATGAAAATTTAAAGTTTAACAATAATAACGGCCATGTATGCGTAGTGTTGCTGGTATCAAAATGTAGAATTCCCATTATTGGTGGCAGAATATAAAAGGAGGTTTAAATATAATAAGTATGATAAAAAATACTCAGTCTTGTAAGTTAGTATTTATACGTGGCCTTGTTGTAAATAAAGTAAATACATTAAATACAATTATTATTGAAACACTTTCAAAGTTTTCTTTTTTTTAAACTGATGTCTGATTTATAAGAGCGTGAATAAATGTCACGGTTCCTTTCGATGCCGAATGTTTGTAAACATATTATTGTCATTTGTGCAAATGTCTAGTTTCACTAGGATTTTTACTGTTTTTTGAAAGAAAGTCACAATAGTTAACTGTTTTCTTGTGAATGTCTCTCAAAAAAAAGTAAAATCCTACTGCAACTAGGTAAAACAGTAATCTGTTTACAAACATTCGTCATCGAATTTGGCTGGAGTAGAACGGAACCTCCGTTCTAAAACAAGAAAAAATATAATACCTACTGTAATATTTTATAATACTATTATTATAAATTGTTATTGTGGTATGGTATCGATATTCGAAATGAATAAAAAAATTATTATGTTTGAAATGGAATGTGTAAGTATTTTTGTAAGAAGTGTGTGTTTAAGTATATGTATGTAGGGGATGGTAGTATGCATGCTTTAGAGCTCGATGGCGCATCGGCTAGCACGTTCGGCTTGCGATCTTGCCCGCTAAGCAACTTTCGCTATGCCGGATCACTGGATGGGTGACCAAATTTAAAACATCTCGAGCTCCTCCGTGCTTCGAAAGGCACGTTAAGCCGTTGGTCCCGTTTGTTGTCGTAAGATGACAGTTGTTAAAACCCACTAACAAGCATTGGGCCAGCGCACACTGGTCCATTTTGGCAAAATACGGAACATTGGCATCCAAGTCAATATTTTAAGTTTATATTTTTTATGCGTACTCCTCTTTTGATTGCAAATCACTATTACTGATAACAATGAAATTATAATTTTCGAGAAAAAAAAAATATTGATTTTTTTTGTATGGAGGAAAAGTGATTGACGTATATATCTCCGTAATGAGCTGGGGATTTGCGTTGAATCTTGGTGGGTTTCAAGATCTTACCATTCTCTATGATAAATGGTAACAACTTTTTTTTGTATCCTTGCAGTCTTTGTAGCGACAGGCGCTTAAACATTTAAAATAAAAAAATATTTTTTCTATGTATGAAAAAGCTTTTAATATCGCCCGGAATGAATTAAATTTAATATAATGAGTACGTTGCAGCACCCAACATTTATTGAAATTATTACTAATACAGGTAGTATCTATTTCTAAATTCGTAGCTTAAACATAAATAAGCAAACCGGTTTCCGAACAATAGGCTTTGTTATGCGCGCCCTGCGCGCTGCGTTTGTCATACGTTGTCCTTTTCTCTAATTCACCATCTCTCTTGCACACAGGCAACGACATATCAAGCCACAGCTTACAGTCTCAGAGAGTTTGTGCTCCAGTGTTGACGTGCTTTCTACTCTGCGACTGCGCTGGCTAAAATATCTTTCATATTTGTTGATGTTTTCCTTTTACTTGGTCGTTATCGTTACTCATTGCTTATTTGTTTCTTAATTTTGTTGATTTCTCTGTTGATTTTTTGTTTGTTGTTTTCTCCGTTGATTTTCTCGTTCTCGCTGATTTGTTACTCGATTTTGTTAACTTTTGATTTGTCCTTTGTTTCAAAAAAGACAAATTATCTTAACTATCAACTCTGGGTCAGTAAAACATGATTGATCTATTTCCGCGTTTTAATTTATATATTAATTAGTTGGTTTGTTGTTTGTTGGTTTAAAATGGCTCAATTTATTACATGTTAAAATTTTTACGTAGCATTGCAAAATTGTGAAGACAACAAAAAATCAGAATATCTTTTTAACTTGCTGTGGAGTTGTTATCCGTCAGAGGTTTCTGAAGAAGACATAAAAACTATCAAAAAATTTATTAAAAATCTTTAGGTAAACTTTAAAAAATATGGATAAAAGCACATAGACATGACAAAACATTTATGAAACAAAATTTGCCTTGGTTGAACTCCAATATTCGTTGGCCTTCGATTTAGTTTCGATATTTAGTCGAGAAACTATGGACACACAAGAAGATTTAAGTTTGTCGAGTCAATCTATGGAAGCTGGTCCATCTCATTGTAATATTGTACTTTAATAAAAATTTATAACACAGGAGATTTTTTCTCAGATTCATCTGATTTTATGGTTAGTCTAGTCCCATTGCGGTTAATGTGTGGCGTTGTTATAGTTTGGGAAAATCCTCGTCTATCATCGACTGCTTATTGTGGGCCAGTGATGTTTGAATTTACGAAAGAGACTGAAGAGATCATAAATTTTTATACAGATGCAATTAATGGAGAAATATCAAACTTAGTACTTACAAAAATAGGCAATATAGAAGTCTTTCATGAGCTCCACATGACTATGATTGATGAGAAAGTGGCAACGGTCTTATCAGAAACCCGTTCTAGTGCCACTTGCAAAGTATTTCTTGCAACTCCCACGGAAATTATCCATACATTTCACATCTTAAACCAATATATAAAAAAACACAAATTGTTCTTTTTTCCTGAGGCCAACGATTTACTGCTAGAAGAGATAGAAAGTGAAAATCCTGAAACACCAGATGATGAAGATGAAGTTTGCATAGACTTGGAAACTAACTTTAGCGCAGATCCTTTAAGTTTTTAAAGTAACAAACTTACTTAATTGCAAGATTTACACGCAAACACCATACCCTATTGTGCGGTTACATTTGTTTCCTATTTGTGTATAGACTTAGCGACACAACAAAGCCTTTTGTTGGGAAACCGGTTTGCTTATTTATGTTTAAGCTAGGAATTTAGAAATCGATACTACCTGTATTAGTAATAGTTTCAATAAATGTTGGGTGCTGCAACGTACTCATTATATTAATTTTAATTCATTCCGGGCGATATTAAAAGCTTCTTCATAAATAGAAAAAATATTTTTTTATTTCAAATGTTTAAGCGCCTGTAGCTTCAAAGACTGCAAGTATACAAAAAAAAGTTGTTAACATTTATCATAGAATGGTAAGATCTTGAAACCCACCAAGATTCAACGCAAATCTCCAGCTCATTACGGAGATATATACGTCAATCACTTTTCCTCCATACAAAAAAATATTAAATATTTTTTTTCTCGAAAATTATAAGTTTATTTACAAATTTTTTATCAGTAAAAGTAATTTGCAATCAAAAGAGGAGTACGCATAAAAAATATAAACTTAAAATATTGACTTGGATGCGAATGTTCCGTATTTTGCCAAAATGGACCAGTGTGCAGCGTTATGGCCCAATATCCCCACGTGCTATCTCCACGTGGGAAGCCTGCGCCCAGCAGTGGGACGTTTATAGGCTGATGATGATGATGACGATGTTTGAGAAAGTGCGGGTGTTTGTTTGTGCCCCTAAAAGGTCAATATTTCTCGTCTCATGTAAACTATTGGACACGGATAGGAGCAGTCATCACACTACCACATAACAAACATTTCAATTTTCAGATTTCCAACTGATCCGGTAGAAAGAAGTCGTTGTCAAAATATTTGACTATAAGGTTTCAACATAATAAGAAATTAGAGAACATGAAAAATGATGTAACATCCAAACGAAAGTTATTTAAGAAACAAATACAAAGAGAACGCCATTGTTTTGATTTTAATTTAAAATATTAAAATTTCTAAGTAATTAAAAATCAATTTTGATTAGTAATAAATGTAAATCATCCTGCCTGTTGCTTCAATTTCGTCCCTATTACAAACATATCACATGCACGCAGGCTTCCATTAGCCCATTATTTTATTGTACTCGCCCTCGCCTTTAATCATCAATTTCTTCTAAACACACCAGCTTCTTTTATGCGTTATACCTACATATACGATAGATATACCTAATTTAAAAAATTATGTTATACCATGAATCATTTTAAAATTGTATTGTGCATAAATATTTTTACCCTACTTTATTGGAAATTAGGCATTCGCTGGCAACCATTCGCGCTAGTGTCAGTCATACGCGGCTGTCACGCACACTTCAAATTCAATACAAAAACCGGACGGATTTTGAGAAGCGTTTGTACCGCGATGCTCCGTCTAGACATGTATATAGTCAAAGACGTTGACATGGTATGCCGGAAGGTTAATAGGTTTGTTTTTGCTCTTCATCGCCTAACGCAATTAGCTAACCAAAAGACCGCATTAATGGCATATCATGGATACGTAGTGGATACATGAGTACGTTCTATCCTTAGATATGGGCTGGTCATGTGGGGTAATTAAACCGACATAAATCGTGCCTTCATTCTACAAAAAAATGTATAAGATCCATTTGCTGTCCCTTTCGGGACGGTCCAATACAATTGTGCGTGTTACAAAGTCGAACGTATTTTATTTAATTTACTGGATTTTCGTACTGTACTGGACTCGACTCGTAATTCCGTACTGGATGGGCCCAGTGTAATCTATGGCCCAGTGTACAACGATTGCGCGGGTAACGGTCTTTCACCCCCCACCCAAAATTTGTTCGGCGCGCAGTCGACGCGCATGACAACATTTCTCTGAGTCAGCAAAACAGTGGCAGAAAAGACCGTTTAACAGCAAGCCTATTCCACCAGATGCTACTCGTCCTGCAGGAGCCACTGGCCTGTCTTCGATACTGTGAAGCAGCCTCGTTGTTGTCGCGCTATCGGTTGTAACAGCCGAAGTCGCTGTCGTTGCACAAAGTGTGACATTTATTTGTGTCTAACTAAAGACCGAAACTGTTTTTTTGATTTCCATAACAAAGACTGAATTAAATTAGTTACGAGAAAGTACTTATAGTTCCTAAAAGTGAGAAAATTGATCTCGTTTTGTATGTTAGTTGATTTCTTTAATGTGTTAGACAAATTTCTAACGAGTGTTAACTCTTTGTAATAAACAATTCGTATTTTTATGATCAATGCATTTTATTTTCTCATCATCAAATTCAGGTAAATCAGAAAGGTTGGGCCCAGTATGATACAATTGTAGCCCTCACAATTGTACGTAGCAAAAGTAGGGCCCAGTATGATATAATTGTTGGTATGCCAATTTTCCAAGATGGCGCCGAAAAATCGGGTAAACTATGAGAAATTCTTAATCTCGGACCCCAAATTACCCAGGATTCCTATTCAACGGTATTAGTTTCGCTGTAGTTTAGACACCGGTCCGAAAGGGAGGCAGTTAGAATCGTGTAGGCCTCTATTTAAAAAGTTAAACGTCCTTCCATTACCTTCACTATATATATTTGAAGTATTAGTATTCGCGAAGAAAAATACGGATCTTTTTACAAGGAAAAGGGAAAAATATGGTTTCCGAACAAGATACCCATTTAAACTAACTATACCACCTTCCGCTACAACCTGCTTCACCAGAAATAGTTACAGTATGTGCATTAAGTTATACAATTTAGTTCCGGAGCCGATTCAAAATCTACTATTTGCAAAGTTTAAGCGGTTCATTTTTAGAATCCTGGTTGAAAATTGCTTTTACGATACTGATGAATTCATAAGATTCTGCCGTGATGGACATATTAGGAAAATGGCAAATAAATTGTGCTTGTTTCTGTGTTTCAAGCGAATAAATGGTAATTAATAATAATATTTAATAGACGCGTTTTACCTGAAATAAAACGCATATTAAATACTTACCTCATTAGAAGCTTATAATATTGAGATAGGCATATCCGTTTCCCGTCGTATTTTCCTTCTCTTTCTTCCGGTATATCGCTGTCTCTCTCGCTCATCCCACTCAGTGGCGTCACCAGGTGGCGCGGTGGGGGAACCAGGAGATTTCACCCCCGTGCCCATTTGTTCATCATTGCGTCGAAATATACATTAAGCACCAGGCGGAAATAAAAACTAAGCTTCTAATGAGGTAAGTATTTAATATGCGTTTTATTTCAGGTAAAACGCGTCTATTAAACACTTGACCGTCATTAGAAGCTTATAATATTGAGACCTGTTTGTTATCGCCTGGTGAAAACGCCAATGTGAGAAATAAATTAAACTATAAGTGCGAGAGAGTTAATCATATGATTATGGTTTAAACAAAAAGTTATAATAAGAGATTTAATTAAGTACTCATTATTTACAATTTAAGTCATGTAAGAAAATAATTGGCCAGTCATTGATGAAAAATCAAATAATTTAGCTTGTAAACAATGTAAACATTATTATTATTAGGAAATAAATATTGTTTACTATTTGATTTCAATAACTTTAGAGGGTAAAAATAAAAAATGAAAAACTTCGTGACGCCTGAATCAATATTTCACGACAATAAACCTTGTGAAAAGTATTAACTAATCTCCAATTAGCAATAGTTAGTATATCCTCAATGGGTAAATCATATCAATCTAGTTAGTAGATGCTACAGCGGAGCAAAATACAACCAGGTGTGGCTGTAATATCCATCTATAGCTACCACAGTGCTTGAAACAGGTGTAGGTGAACCACTCGAAGTTTTAAATAAATTAGTTTAGCCATTTTGTACAATATTTATTGATCCTTTTAACCAATAGCAATTTCCAGCGTGTTTGTCTGTAGTCCCTACAGTAAGTCTTTGACCCAAACTGTCGCCTTAATATTACTGCATTGTCCTGAACAAAATAATGTTTGGTGTCCACAGCAAGGTAACAAAGGAGCAATGCGACAATAATATTGCAGTGTTACGAACTGTTTGAAATCTAGTTGATCCTAGGTTTGAAATACATTACAAAGGTCTACAGACTAATATTACTAAAACCTGGAAAAAGGAGGTTTTGTTGTTTTTAAATGTTTAATTGAGATTGATTTTAAAACATATTTAACTATTACCTCGTCACTAAGATTCCCATACAATTGTGCGCTGCATAAAGTAGACACGACAATTTATGGTAGTGTATAGTATTGTAAGAAAGATTTAAAATATTAAGTGTAAATCTGCCAAAAACTGGACTGACTGGACCCATTTGGTACGCGTTCCGCGTGTGGATGGCGCCGCTGCTGCTGCTTACGCCCTTCCTGTACTACTGGACCAAGCACAAGTGCTCATATGTTTTTATAATAACCGTACGCTTAAGCAGGGAAATTGGCTTGTGGTTCCATAACGATATATCATTTAAGCACACCAAATTTCAACGTCATGTCTTGAACCTTGGGGGTTGGCAGGCCTGTGGTTATGTCTACCAGGCGTCTACGTTTCGAATTCCATACTGTGCATGAGGCAGCAAGGGGTACCACAATCAAATAAATTGCTGTTGAGGTGTGCTAGCACCGGGGGGATGAGGGAAGGTGGTGCGAATTTCCAAGCCAGAGGGAAGCGTTCTACTTCAGGCTGAAAGCACTGTGAAACATCGCTTCGTAATCATTGAGATAAATCTGCATAGTTTACCCACTACTCAAGCGTTCTTGGATACAAACAGGTCAATTACTGGCCAGGCCCACTTCGCGAATATCGTTTGTGTGAATTCTGGCAGTAGATGCCACTCTAGAGCTTGGCTATGTCGAGACAGTTGATCTGCATGGCTGTTTAATTTCCCTGGAATGTAATGAATTTTGACCACAATTTGGTTGGTGGTCATTTGTTGGTTGGCAATTTGGAGGATTAAAATAAAATTGTCGCAGGCTTCGTGTTCGATGCTTGTAATTCTAAGACTTAGAACAGCCCGCTTTTCTTTTTGATTGCAGTGCAGCTTTGTTGGGATGCACTCCACCTTCCCGATAGGGCAGAATTGTTGAGTTGTGACCCCCCAATCCTGAAGCAACGGTTGTCAAAAAGAATGTTGGTGGAGGTATATGTATTGGTGTTTCTGATTATTTTTAGCTACCAATATATTTAACTACATCGTAAGGTAGAGTCTATTTTACCGCCTATTTCTTCTCTTAGGTATCGTAAAATGCGACTAACGGACCATAGATTGCACATACATCCAACAGTATAGAGCGGCAATAGGCTCATCACTTGTCACGCACATGTGCAGTTATCATTTGGTGAAACGTAGACAATGGCAGAGGACTGTTTTTGCGGTCCTCATTGCCTGGTCTCTGGCTATCCCTTCGGGGATAACAGTCGTGAGCATATGTAGGTATGTATGGACGCTTGTGATTCCTCCATGTATCCTAGTATGTCCTTGCGGAAGACATTGATTTTGGTAAGCGCCCTGCGAGGGCGGTCAAACAGACCTTTTGAAGTTTATGTAGACACCAAAATAAGTAAGTGTTTCTATTACAATGTTGGCATGTCTGGACAGAACCATCTGGTCTTTATGTCTATAAGATAATAGTCTAAGAAAACATTGCCGTGCTCATCTCAAATGGAAGGCATATAATTCTTAGTAATTCGCCTTTGTAGAACAGACGAAGAAACCATTGTGAGATTTGGCTATAGTCAGATGGTAGTACCTAGGTCTGAGAAAAGTAATTTGTACATCCCGTCTCTTGGCCGTACACAGTCCGGAATTCATATAATAATTTAACGACTTCAGGTTAAAAATTGGACGGAGTGACCTTTCTTGAGTGCTCTTTGGTACTAAGAACTGGGTTAAAACGAAGTTTGGAAAAAAAAAAAAAAAAAAAAAAAAACTTACTGTTTCTAGAGAACTGTTCTTTCATCTGTGTCAGCATTGCAGACATTTTGTCCGATACAAGCGTGTAACAACTGTCGATTGTAACGTTTGGAACCTTGAGCGATGGCTTCAGGTAAAACGGTATTCGATACCTTTGTGTTATGATACTTGGAGCACCTATTTAGTCCCAACGGTGTCGATAAAGTGCAAATTGACTGGCTCAAAATTTCGGAGCGTCATTGTCTATGTCTTTTGTTACCTCTGTTAGCAGAGAAGATGGACGTTTTTGTCCTGATTGAAAGAGCTGCCAAGCCTATGATCCTGGGGATCGAAAGTAAGAACAGCCTCCGTTGTTTATATTATAGCTACGATTTGGTTCGTGGCTGGCATAAGTATGTCCTTGCGGAGGACATTGTTTTTGTTAAGCGCCCTGCGAGGGCAGTTCATAGCCATGATGTGGTTCGTGGCTGGCATAAGCATGTCCTTACGGAGGACATTGATTTTGGTAAGCGCCCTGCGAGGGCGGTTCATAGCCACGATGTGGTTCGTGGCTGGCATAAGCATGTCCTTGCGGAATACATTGTTTTTGGTAAGCGCCCTGCGAGGGCGGTCCATGGCCACAATGTGGTTCGTGGCTGGCATAAGCATGTCCTTACGGAGGACATTGTTTTTGGTAAGCGCCCTGCGAGAGCGGTTCATAGCCACACTGTGGTTCGTGGCTGGCATAAGCCTGTCCTTGCGGAGGACATTTATTCATTTAATTTAATTAAAAACGGTTACATAACCATTTACAACAATTAACCGCATTATTCAAATTCAAATAAAATAAGGGACATTTAGCATTACATTAACATTCTTCTCGCAAAAACCGCAAACACTCAAGTAATATAACCATTGATTTTGGTAAGCGCCCTGCGAGGGCGGTTTATAGCTACGATATGGTTCGTGCTGGCATAAGCATGCCCTTGCGGAGGACATTTATTTATTTAATTTTATTAAAACGGTTAAATACCAGTTACAATAATTAAACATATTATTCAAAATCAAATTTAAATTAAATAAGGTACATTTAGCGTTATATTAACATAATTATATGCATCTTCTCGCAAAACCGCGAACACTCATGTAATAACCATTGATTTTGGTAAGCGCCCTGCGAGGGCGGGCAGATTATAGCCACGATATGGTTCGTGGCTGCCATAAGTATGTCCTTGCGGAGGACATTGATTTTGGTAAGCGCCCTGCGAGGGTGGTTCACAGCATGCTGTGCGTGTGTCTGTCCCATGAACCAGAAGAACAACGCGATGGTATACTATAAGAAGTTTGCCCTTGCGACAGGTAACCGTTTGTTGTTAGTACAGGTTTTGCTTGCGAGGCATTCCCAGTACCAGATTTAATAACTGGCCAAAAAGTTTTCTAACAGGACAATTCTTTTTTTTTTTTTTTTTTAATGCAACTGTAATCTGTTCAGAATTAAACAAATGTGTGTTTGAAGGTAGAATCTTATTCAAAGTAGCAAGCATTAGAGGGTATTTTACATGTTTATGAGTATTATCCTCTTTTCGTATATTTGTAGTTTCAGTCTACAATCTAATCACCACTGAAAATAAGACCTTTAAGAGAGGCATCAGATGTTTGCGACCAACTAGTAAACTGCGCAGACAATTTTAAAATATCTTTTTAGTTTTAAAATACCAAAAGTTATTGGTGCACAAGATTTATCAGAATATTGGTGCTTAAGGCCTAGCTGGCTCTTTTAGTTTACTTTTAAAATCAAAAATCAAATCTAGATCACTACACGGAATATTTAAATTGTTAACTGTTTTAGTCAGTATTGATAACACCTGCGAGGTGCAACAATCGTTGTAAGATTTCCTCTAACGTCCGATAAAGCAGACACATTGTCGTTATCGTCATGAAAGGCGGGTACGATGACCATGCTTCTTTGAACGATGACGACTAACTCGAACTCAACCTTCGCCGATACGATCGGGATTGTTAGAAGGACCAGCTATAGCCGCTTAGCTACAATTCGTTTTTCTCATTATCTAATGTAAGCACTAATTATCGGTTTCTTATCTAAAATAAAAAGAAAAAGTGCCTGGAGGGTAGATACCACATATTAAACACAAAAAATAGTTTTAAAAAATACTATCTTTAATCGAATGCTTTCTTATCTTAAAAGAAAAGGTGTATCTACATCCCTTGCGAGTAAAATAAAAAGTTTGATATACCAGATAAGTTTAAATTATAAATTCAGCGAACGGTAACACCGTTAATTTAAGAAACTATTTTAAGTACTCACGTGTATTGTAGAAACTCACGAGAACTGTGTTGCAGTTTAAATAAAAATAATTCTATTTCTTTGTCACTTGATCACTATGTAGTGCACAAGTTACGCCGACGGGAAATTTCACGCCAATGATGAACAAATGGGCACGGGGGTGAAATCTCCTGGTTCCCCCACCGCGCCACCTGGTGACGCCACTGAGTGGGATGAGCGAGAGAGACAGCGATATACCGGAAGAAAGAGAAGGAAAATACGACGGGAAACGGATATGCCTATCTCAATATTATAAGCTTCTAATGACGGTCAAGTGTTTAATAATTATATTTATGCTAATTGAAATGTTTGACTGTCTATTTTGTATTGCTAAAGGTATTTTAAATTAATTATTGATATAAATAATTGTAGGTATATAGAAATTCTATTATTATTATATATTCTACTAATTCTAATTTATTTTTTACTAGCGACCCGCCCCGGCTTCGCACGGGTGCAATGCTGATACTAAATACACTACAGAAAAACTGTGAACGTTGTATATAAAAACATAGCGGCCCGCTCCGGCTTCGCACGGGTATAAAATATATAGCCTATGTGATTAAAATCGATTCAGTAGTTTTGATTTATTCATTACTGCCCGTGGCCCGCACGCGTTAAATTTGGAGTAAAACAATCCCCCTTTCCCTAATACCATGAAGATTTCCTGCTATCTTTGGAATATCTAAATTCATACACTACATTTTTACTTATTTACTTTTTACATTTTTAACTATTTATTTTATTTTTACAACATATTACAGAATGTCTTTATAAACTACGTTCACAGCTTTCTTGTCATTAGACAATACAAACATGTTTTCTCTGGAGGTCACTTTTGAAAGAGCGACATACAGTTGTCCATGTGAAAAACAGTCAACGCTCAAATCTAAGCCTGCAAAGTTGAAGGTTTGACCCTGCGATTTATTAATGGTCATTGCAAAAGATGTCTTTACCGGAAACTGTAAACGTTTAAATTGGAAGGGTAAATCCGATGGTATCAGAGGGATTCGGGGAATCAATACATCTTCTCCGGTACCACATCCTGTGAGTATTGTGCACTCTATTATGAAAGTTTTCAATGATTTTACCAGCAAACGCGTGCCATTGCAAAGTTTAGGTGGATTCAGGTTTCTTAATAAAAAAACAGGACAACCTACTTTCAACACCATTTTGTGAGGAGGGAGTCCAGACGGGTTCAAAGAATTTAGAAATTCTGTAGGAAAATTAACAGCTTCTTCCAAATCGAGAACAGTATCGACCGAGTAGTATATTTTCGTCGGCGCATCAATCTTTGAAAGAATCAAGTTATTTACTTTATCTACTTGTTCGTTAGTTGGTGACAGAATCGCTCTTTCTTTAAACCAAGATATTGTCTTATAACTTATGTTATCAATGTCAGGATAGACATTGTTGACACCGCCTCAAACGCTACGTCCCGCAATTTTTAAATCTGTAATATCTTCGAAAATATTCACTTAAATTATACGGTGTAAAGGGCCATATAGATCTATATTAAATGAACAATGTATTCAAGGTATTTAATTGGTTAAGGATTAATGCTGTATTGGTTAAAATCGCTTCGAAAATTAGCCATTATTTGTCGTAAAAAGTAAATGACAAAAAAAAGTTATTGTGCGTTATCCATAAGAGATAGACATATACCATCACGGACTTTTCTGTAGACCTTTTCAATGTGTACAATACTCAGTACATTATTTTGATAAAACTCGTAGGGTTCAGCCTGCGTTTGCAATGTAAGCGGAAAAAATGTAATTATTTACGACATCACATTAGAAAGCTCAAAAATAACAGTACTTCTCTACTATTTAATGGATGTTATTATACATATAAACCTTCCTCTTGAATCACTCTATCTATTAAAAAAAACCGCATCAAAATCCGTTTTGTAGTTTCAAAGATTTAAGCATACAAAGGGACAAAGGGACAGAGAAAGCGACTTTGTTTTATACTATGTAGTGATGTTAATGTTTCAATTTCAACTAAAACATTATGGATTAATCATGACGTTAAAAAAAAAATTGCGTTTCGATAATTCGGTAAAACATGCAAGTGCTGTAAATATTACAATGTACCATGTTTTCTGCAAATAAAAAATCTTTATCTTTATCTTATCTTTAAGTTCTATAAAATACAATACTAAAATTTCAAATTGAATTATTTTTTATTTAATACGTTAAAAAATCTATTAAACTTTACATTTTCGAAAAATTTTTTGACGTGACAACGTCTTATAAATTGGTTTGCCGGGTGACACTTCAAGAAACTGCGTTACGCTCCGCTCACGTTATGCGCTCACAATGAGAGCGAGTGAGAGGCACGCGTCCCTTCCACTCGGGCATGGTTAGCCCGCCTAAGATTTTGTTAATATGAAATTCAGTGCGAGATTCTTTGTATAAATTAATGTTTTAAATATAATTCTTTGTATAAATAAATGTTTTAAATTGTTACTATTATTTCATCCTTCTTCCTACTATACGAATGAATATTCACATTAAAATTATTTTACCACTCAAAGTCGTTGTCACGTAAAACTTTCGCCCGTATACCGACTTTACAGGCAACCAATTTTTATTTTTTTAGATTACATATTTTAATGATTAATTTTTGTTTTACTTTATGTTTTTACAATAAAATTCACAAGGACAGCAATATTTTTATTTAAATAAATTAAATCAAGTTAACCAATATGCTTTTGAAAGTAGAATTTTATTATAGGATTTGGTTAAGATACAGCAATAACTAACCAAAAAGGGTACCTTACTTCAAAAATTACTGATATTGTTTTTGTCAATATGACTGTTACATTTGTGCAGAGTATTTTTATGTTAAATGCAATTAAGGTATAGAACGCATTTACATTTATTTTTAATGTAAGAGACATGCTATTTCGGAATCCATAAAGATAATGTTAGTTTTGCTTGCATAGCTTTAAAGAGCTCTCAAACCTAAGCAACTTTGCCATAGACAACAAGGAGTAAAATAAAAAACGAAAAAAATACAAGCAATTTTTATAAATAAAATTTGTTTTTTGCTTCTCCTGAAAAGTAGACCTTTGTCCCTTACATTAATTCATATTCCCACAATCGTTATTTGCCACTAAATTAAATAACTGTCAAATATTGCTAAGGATTGACAATACGAATCATAGATTAATGATTGGTCTCGCTGTGCTCGACCACAGCGAGGCCAATCATTCATCTAAGACGAATGCTATTTCGTATTTCAAAACGAATGAGTGGAATAAGGTTTCCACATCTACGAAGAATATTTGTAGTTTTTGCGTAATTCGAAACATTTTTAATTATGCTGTATATGTTCCATGATAACGAAATAGCAGACGCTGAATCCAGACGGATTAACCCTGATACAGAGTGGGCTCTCAGTTAACAAGCTTTTCGAATCATATTTAATAATTTCGGGGCCCCTGAAATGGATCTTTTTTCCAAAAGGTTAAAAACACAAAATACTTAACTATAATATGTATTGGCATAGAAGCGCCTTTCTTCTTTTTTCAATGGAATTGTTGTGGCACCATATTGACCTATACAAGCTTGGTTCCCTTTGTTTAACAAAATGCTTATCTCTGAACTAATCATTTTTGGACTTAATGATAAACCCCTAATTTCTTTTTATAACAATGTTGCCGCAGTTCAAGCTTATGACCGGAAGATTATCCGGGAAGCTTATGACAGAAGAAGTGCACCGTCAACCTCATTAGACGTAATTTGTGCTTCCTTATCCAATAATTTAATAGCGCAATACACTGTGGCATTTAACACAGTCAAAAACAATTGAATTTTTATGTGACCCGACGGCAGTGAATGAATTAAACATTGGTTTAATTTTTATGATTAACAGAAGATAAATTATTTTGAAGCGTCAATTCCTAATATCCTCTTTTGTTGACAAATTTGTTTAACGCTGAAAATAATATGGAACCCTAAATAGTTATACCGATCTGCCTTGTCGTTGATTGTTAGGGCCAAGGGTGACTTCTGATGAGAGACTAAAAAGGCTTTTTAAAGGTTTTTACAGACTTTGTCGGCCTCTCCCCAAATACAAGGCACCCTGGGACCCATGTATTATATTATATTTTTTAACAAATCCGCACCCTAACCATGAACTTCCATTCAAAGTCAAAGTCAAGTCAAATTATTTATTCAATGTAAACCTTTACAGGCACTTATTGACGTCAATACTAATAATAATAAAAAACAGTTAACTAACTTATAGTTAAGACTTAACAACTAATCTAACGAGCTATTATAGTCTGTGCCAGACAAATGCGCATCGCTACCCCCAGTACCACTGCACGCCGAAACAGAATCGCGTCGAACCGAGATATAAGCCGTGGTCATAGAATTGTGTAAACATACGTATCCTGGTAAGAGAAAAAATAGCGGGCAAGTGTCTCTCCCCTAGCGAAACAAACGGCTAAAATTTATAGGTAATTTATCGTTTTTTGGGATGAAAGGTGAAAAATGATAAATCATAATGAATTGTTAACTTAAGTTATTACTTAATGGAATAAAATGAAATATGATTTCCAATTATCGTATTGATATTGTGGTAAGTAATAGAAATTGGAGAGTTTTTGAAGTAAAATAAAGTAACGGCTGAAATGAGTTTTGGAAAACATTAGTACCTAACCAATAAGGTTGACATTTTTAATCATTCAAATATCTTTTTTTATAAAAACTTAAGCATAAAAAAACGTCAAAAATAAGCATAAATTTGTGTGTTTTAAATTTGTTTCGATTTCGTCTCGGTACAAGCACAGAATACCTAATATTACTACCGTACAGAAGGTTGACCCTCCAACGACCCCCACGCGAAACCGAAACCTATCGCGTGACCCGAGCGTTCATATTCCGATAAGCACAGCCGACTCGATATCGATTTGACGTTACACGATGACGTCATTAGAACAGTTAGCCAAAAAGACAGTTACCTCGTTAGCCTTAACTACAGATACTGTCATTTATTAAGTTAAAAGAAGTCAATAGTTATTTATTAAGATAATAAAATTATAAAAATACCAGACATCATAAAAACCTCTAGGCCAGCGGGTCTATCGCCTAAAAAATCCAAGCCAATGTAAATGAACTTCATCGAAGCCAATGTCCTTAACATGGGCTTCAGCCTGTTGGTATCACCTAAAATTCTGTATGGACATGAAGTTAATGAGTGAATGATGGTTACGTTTTATAGCATCAGTTTTATAAAATTTCTGCTTCAGCCAATCATTCACTCTATTGCTTTCGTCAAAATTATGAAGTTAAGGTAGCTAAGCGATACCGCCAACTTCATATATGGGCTTCAAATGTCAAATGAAGCCCATGACCATATTCATATTTTTTAGCCGATAGACCCGCAGGTGCTCATCATCCATGCCTTAACATTCCATTTTTATGATATAATCCATTGAGATCTATAACTATAGAGAGAGCATAAGTTTGCTATCTCTTTCTGCCTTAATCCATTACTACTTTTGTTCCGTTTCGGCACATCATGTTTACCCTAAGTAAAACAAAGACAAAATATAGGATGAAAGGACCGTGTCGGTGAAACTGTGCAACGTTTTACATGGAGCCAGCGACACTTGGCCCCAAACAAATCGCTGTCATTATTTTACCTACCAAATAATTATTTGTTTTTTAGTTGACTAAGTGTATATTTTAGGTGTACATATTATTCCGGCGGGCTTAATTGAACAATGAGTTGTTCAGTCAAACATTGCAGTAATAGAAGTGAGTGGCAAGTGCCTGGAATATCGTTTCTTACGTAAGTTTTGTTAGTCTGGTTTCGTAATGATTATTAGCAATTTACCGTGTAATATTTGATTTGTTTCTATTCAAAATGCTAATAAATGTTTGCAAATCTCTAATTCTAGTCTTAAATATGTGTGCTTTTGGTTTAATACGGAAATTTCATAAAAATATGTCAACATAACCTTTAATCAGTATTGTCAGGTACTGCGCAAAGTTTACCCCAAAAATACTTAGGTTTAATTTGGAACAAATAGCATAAAATAAATTATCTAATTGAATTATATCCACCTGTACTTTTACCTTTCCTATCTATTCGAGCGTTAGACTGAGCGTGGTAGAAAATACTAAATTTAGCTTTAAGGTTTTAGGAGCCTCGCGAGAATCAAGCCAGCCTAGTGTAAATTAACGTTTATTTTCTATTTATTTTAGATTTCCAAAGGATGAAACACTCAAAAAATGATGATGGAGACATAAAAATAAAGAAAAATTAAATCTTGGCGAAATCACGGCCACTTATCAAAACTTGATAACACGAACACTATTGAGGACTTGAATACTGACAAAAAATAATCAAGAAGTAAGTATCACAAATCATAAAGTGTGTCGCTTCTGAGATTTTGGTGTCAAAACTTGCATTTTTTTATTATTGTATATATTTTTCCCTTGAGGAGCTCGATGACGTAGCGGCTAGCGCGTTCGGCTTGCGATCTTGCCCGCAAC
Source organism: Scoparia ambigualis (assembly GCA_963921215.1). NCBI lineage: Eukaryota > Metazoa > Arthropoda > Insecta > Lepidoptera > Crambidae > Scoparia > Scoparia ambigualis. Next base: position 29,855,347 of record OY992506.1, read on the forward strand.
TTTCGCAATGCCGGGTCGCCTGATGGGTGACCAATTAAAAACATCTCGAGCTCCTCCGTACGTCAGAAGACACGTAAAGCCATTGGTCCCGGTTGTTGTCGTAAAGATGGCAGTCGTTAAAAACCCACCAACACGTATTAGGCCAGCGTGGTGATATTTGATCCACAATACATTGTTATTGATTTTATATTTTCGTTTCTTTTATCCTAACCGTTCTACATCCGACACAAAAATGAGAGGTGTTATTGTCGAGAGGTAGACGTGGTATTTGTTCTTGACATTCTGTAACATTTAACCATATTTAGGGAGTGACAACTGTGAGTTGGCAACATTTTAGTAACGCACACATAGGCGCCTTTTTTTGTGCATGTGTGAAAATGTTGCACATCGAAGTTACCTCTTTAATATCTATCTTAATGATTTAATCCCTGTAAATGTCCGTCAAATGCTGTATTGACTTAGATTATTATAATTCTGCCCTTAAGAGGAAACAATGAAAAAATATATATTACCTAGATAGAAAACCATACTCTTCTGTTACAAGTCAAACTTTAAGGAAATGGATTAAAAATGTATTCAATGTAAGTGGAATTGACACTTCTTTATTTTCTGAGCACTCCACACGGCGTGCGAGTATCTCTGCCGCAAGCGGCTCGGGGTCAGCATTGATTTGATTAGAAGCATTGCCGGCTGGAGTGGCAGCTCTAGTACTGGCCAAATACTATAATCAGCACGTTGACAATGAAATGTAAACGATTTTGCTCTATCAATCTTAAACAATAAAATGTAATTTATGATTTAAAATTACATAATCACACAAATAAATCGATGTCAATGATTATACAGAAATACATGCTTTATATTTTTTCTTCTAATATTTACATTCAAATGATTAAAATGATTTAGGCAAATTGCTATATTACTGCAAGAATTAATTCTTGCATTTTCCTAACAATCTCTCGAGCGACGGCTTATGTCGAGTGCTGACTTTCGCCAAAGACAATTAAAATTCAATTGTGTATGGCGCGCGACGCTCTAGAGGACACTGATTTAATATAAATCATACAATATATTATTCAAATAATATAAATATCTATCACTTTCAATATCTACAATTGTTCTCTAATCTCGAGGATAAAGCATGAAGTATAATTGATGATTAAACGAACTTACATATATTATGTGACGTTCTATCATAATTATACGAAGGCTTCATCCGAAGAGATTAGAGCCCGCTCTGCCCACGCCATGAGTTTCGCCCCCCCCCCCCCTCCCTAAATCCGCCCTTGTTGATAGATGACGGTCTACTATTGTGCGATTTTCACGAAATTTCTTGCCTTGAACTACAGTGTTGTGGAACCAGCTCTCGGCGGCGGTGTTTCCGGTATTATAAATCGTCGCATAATAAACGCACTTTTATTATGCGACGTTGCAACGTTTTACGCAATAAAGATATTCTAATTCTGTTTTGATTTTTAATAAATTAATAATTTTTAAACGAATATTTCCATTATCGATTACTTTTCACATCTCTAAACAATACAATGCTGGGGCCCAAGTCTGCTAATTTACGAATGGCATAATTGAATCGCAATGGGCGATTTTCTGACAGCCCAAATTAAAAAGTAAAAATTAGTTCAAAGACACCCGATAGATGTCGTTTTATAAAAGCCGGCCACCAGCCGTACCTACCTAAGGGCTGTAATAAATTCTACACTTTTACTTGTCTACCAAAAGAATAAAAAAATAGTAAGTCCTTACCTATTTATATTCAGGACATCCAGAACCTATTTCTATTTTGGAATAGAATAAATATTATGCAGCCATACACGTGCTCTTTATGAACCCGCCTTTTACCATGCGCCATACTAATCTATGTTAAGCGCCATCTATGAAGTCATTTACGAACCAATTTCTTTTTTTTTTGATCTCGGAAAATCGCCCATTGGATCGCATTGTAATTGTTTGACATATTTGGTATTCTTAAATGAGTAAGAGAATACCAAATGTGTCAAACAATTACAATGAGATCCAATTGCGATTCAATTATGCCATTCGTAAATTAGCAGACTTGGGCCCCAGTGCGATGCTGCAATGGTTCTTGGCGGGAAAGTGAAGCGCCAGTCTGCAGTTTTGTATTATTTTCTATAATTTGTGTTTTGTCGAATATTAATGTGAAATAATGGTGTATTATTTACTGTTACAGGTGGGACCGCATTTGAGCGGCGCGGCGTGGCGCTGCGCTGCGCGTCGCTTCACAGCACCTATCGTACTATAACTGCACGTAGCGGCAGCTCGCGTCATTCCTTTGCTTATTTGCGTGAGAGTAGCGTCTCCAAACGTTAGAAGATGGGAGAATACGACAGTTTTGAGGATTTGTTAGTTGTGTTTTGTTATGTGCTGAGGAAGAACGCAATAGAACATAAAAAAAGAAGACGGAATGGGTTTCTAAGATACCAAGGTCGCGCTATGAAGAAGATGAATACCACTGTCTGCTTTCTCGTCTACTTATAATGACTCTGCATGATCTTACACTTACTTCAGAATGTGTAAGACAAGATTTTATGAACTATTCCATTTTAACAATACAATATCCTCACTAAGCGCAGTGCGCAGACTGACGCGACGCGCCGCTTGCTATATTGCACTAGCGTCGCTGCGCCGCGCGTCAGGGCGCTGCGCGCAGCGCCGCTCAGGTGCATGAGAGTTAGCAAATTAAACAAAACAGTGCAACATCACTTTTAAAATTATCTTATCTCAAGAAGTCAGTGTGAGCCCTCAATAAAGTCCCACAGCTTTATTGAGTCTTGAGAGGTTTGGGGGGAAAACATTTACCATTAAACGTTCATTAACACTCATTATCATCCACTTAATGTAAAGAAAATAATAATTTCTTGGCTAAATGTGCTGCTCGCACAAAGCCATTATCTAAGAGAAAAGAAATGCTGCAATGCCACTGTCAGTCAGGCGTGTCAGGTGTCGAGACTTCTTGACGGGAAAGTGAAGCGTCAAGTTTTGTTTTATTTTCTAAAATTTGTGTTTTTTTTAGAATATCAATGTGAAATAATAGTGGATTATTAACCGTTAAGTGTTTGTGAACGTGCATGAGTGTTGTCAAATGAAACAAAACAGTGCAACATCACTTTTCAAATTCTCTCAAGAAGTCCGCGTGAGATCTCAGTAAAGTCCCACATCTTTACTGAGGAGTCCTCAGTGAGGACTCAAGGGGTTTGGGGAACATCATTTATCATTCATCTTCTTAATCACCACTTATTATCATCAAGGCAAAAAAAAAAAAAAAAAACTAATGACTAGGCAGTATGGTCTTAGACCTTAGCCTGTTCCTTCACGGAACAAATAAATTTAAAAAAAAAGTGTCAGGTGTCATTGATGTCAGTGTCATTGTCAGTCTAAAAAATAAATAAATACTCGTAGTAATTTTACCACGGCTGTTTTTACTGTTGTGTGCTGTTTACGTTTACGAGTGAGTAGCTACGATATTCCTTGAGTATTTAATTACGGCCACAGTTGTATATTTGTCATTATCATAGTTACATTTTGGTTACATTTCAATATTTGAATCATGGCCGACGATTTTATACCACTGAATCAAAGTACACCAGTGCATGGAAAATGGCAAAACAGAAATCAAAACCATGGATTCCAGAACAATCGATACCATCAGAATGGTCAGCGTAGAGGAGGCTCCAACCAAAACAGATGGGGCAACAATTCCCAACGAAATAGCAGCTTTGGCGTAAGTTACAATGCCAGTCGCAACAGCAGCTTTGGCGTAAGTTCCGTGACATTAATTTTACTTTAGTTAACTTGTGCTGGAAGAAACCATGTACCAACCTTTTTAAGAATCTTTCTCGAATCACTAATTGAGAGATTTTCTTCTGTAACGCCCATCAGCTTTACAATACATGTTAACTTTGTGATGTGTTGTTTATCCTAAAACTATAGGCAAATCTCATAGGTACTAAATCCTTTAAAATCTTTGTTTTTTTATTATTTGAGTATGTATATTATATTTAGCAATATATTTAGAGACATAAAATTTAAAGTTCTACCGAGATCTCGGTCTCGGCATTCTTGGCTACAAATCTGGCCAAGAAATCTGTCTCGGTTCTCGGCTAACAATGGAATGGGATTAAAATTCTCAGATAACTCTTCAAACATGGTTGCAACAGAGCAATCCAACTTATGGCCAGCACATGATTCCATAGAGCTGAAAGACAAGCCAATGAGCAATGACGAAAACAGTTCAACATCTGTAATAAAAATGGTGCTAGAAAGCTTTTTTAGAGAGCTAAGACTGCAAAGAAACTCTTATATTGTTGAGTATTGGTTTTCGGCACCTCATAAGGTGCTTAGGACTGCAGAAATAAGTTTTATTAGCGCCACATACTAGTGTAGCAAGTGAACAACTCTTTAGCAAAGCTGGACAGTTGTAAAATGAGAGGCAGATACTCTTTGAAGGGTGAAAATGCCGAAAACTTTATTTTGTATGCTACGATATAATGATGTTATTTAACTTTGATTATTAAAACAGTTAGTTTTCATTTAATAGTACCTACAGTATTAAAGAATTACCTAACAGCATTAAATTTTTTTTCATGATTTGTCTAATCTCAGTCTCGACTCTTAGTCTCGGCCGAAATTTTATTTTATTCTCGGTCTCAGCCGTGAACATAAAACCCGGTTCTCTCAGTTGAGCTGTAATAAAAGGTAAATGTTTACTTGTCCCATTGGCATTTTTTAAATTTATTTTCAGAGTGATTCAAACAACAGCCTCGGCCACGATAACAAGAACAGTATTAATGCTTACCTTCACCCATCCATGCTTCAAGACCCGTGGGCACAGCTAATGCAGAAAAACAATTGAAAAAACAAAAAGAAAAAGGAATCTGCTCAACGAAAAGGTCTTGTAGACCTCAACCTTATTCTAAGATAGTTGAAGGTGTGGTAATGCTAAAAATGATATAAAACTTTTTGATGTTGTTAGGCCTATATTATTGACTGATATTTTTCATGTGATAAATTTATTGTTATTAAATTAGTTAGAGCTAATTTTTTTTCTCTTCCTGTCACTTGTGAACACAGACCACTTAACCCATAGACGTCGCTTTCAGCGAGTTTTACTAAAAGATGTAATCGTAAAATTTCAGGGGGGTGCGGGAGTGTAACTCTGGCTGTGATTGGATATTTAAATGTCAAACTAGTGACACGTAACACACCAATTTCAAATGTATTCGAATTAATAATGTGGTAGGAGTCGATATTGATATCGATGAACTTTTTTCGTACTTGATGATTAATATAACGGTGTTAATAAGTTAATAAAACAATTCTTATGTAATACTAACTTTTATATCATAACTTGTTAAGATAGGTATTATATTTTGTCAATCAATCTGTTTGCCATAATCAGTTTTGGAGTAGTTTTAAAAATCAATATGTAATGGCCGGTTTTTCAAAGGTCAGACAAAACTTATTTGGTGGTTAGAGTTAATACTACCATTTTGAAAATGTTTTGTCATTATCATGTCTTTCATTGTTTTAAAAGACATTTTTAGATTGGTCGCGTAATATTTTATCAGACGGATAAGTTTTATTCGAGGATTGAAAAATTGGCCTTTAGGAGACTACATTCTATTTTGTTATGTACAATATTTCTGCCAAATTAGAAGCAAATCGGACGACCAACGCCATAAAAAGTTTCATACAAATTTCACACAGATTTCCTAATCTATGACTTTGGCAAAACCGTTAGGTGTCCGTGAATGTGCATGAGTGTTGGCAAATAAAACAAAACAGTGCAATATCACTTTACAAATTATTAAATTACCTCAAGAAGTCCGCGTGAGATCTCAGTACAGTCCCTCGTCTTTACTAAAACTCGAGGGGTATTGAAATGCATATTTAAATTATAGGTAGTAGGTACTTCATAGTTAGTACCTACTGAGCAAATTGAACATAATTACTTACCACAGTTGGAAGCATAAGCGTGGGTTCAGCATTACTAAACAACAGTCGCCGCTTTTTCATTACTTGATAGCTATCCGCGGCAAAATGTCGTGAGCCTATAACGCTATATTTGCTTGGAAACCAATTTTCGTGTTGTTTTGTAGCTTCTATCCATTTTATTTTTAAGTTTGGGCATTTCGGAAACCTATTACAACAAAAGTTAGTTATATTTAAATAATAAATTAAAATAAAGAAGTAAAAAGATAATAATAATTTTAAACCAACTAAAACTGATTATACAATGCCAATAACAACCTAAAAAACTTTATTTTTAGTACTTATACACAAAACCTTCGGTTCGGTTACGAAAACTCGAGGTATAGAAATGATATTTTGCTAGAAATTGCTAAAGTCAACATTACATTTATGTGAAAGCTTCTAATTGTTATATTTGAATTTATCAAAATACACCAGCGAATTCGATTTCGTTCTCATAACCGAATAATGTCATAGTGGTATAAGAAAGTTCTAAACTTAATAAAAATTTATCGATATTTGTAACAAATTTATCGACAAGTTGATAGGTTCTAACATGGGCGACACTCACCAAAACAGAGGGAGATAGTGCTTTATACATTTTCAACAGAATGAAAGGGACTTATTAAAAGACATCAACGCGTGCATTTTTCTTAATTTACAATTGAATTTTTACACCAATTTAAAATTTATCCTTTTACGTAATAAAATTATACTTACCGATGAAATGATATATTATCTTTTTGTAAGCTAGAAGTGGTGCTCCACTTTCCACACAATTTTACAGCGCAATACGGCATATTTATATTAAAGATTTTTTAATTTTAGCGTGCCGCGGCGCTGTCAAAGTATGACTGAATCTAGGTTTGGGGGCGTGTCACTTACATATGCAATGGATTGCATATGTAGTATGAGTGACGTTACCCTCGTATGCGGAGTCTATGGGATAAGTGGTTTGTGCTTGTGAACCATTTCATTACTAATTTTTTCCATTTTTCACTTCCTCTGATTGTGTGGCCTTGCCCACTTCCAATTTAGCTTTTTTATTGTTTTTAAAACATTCTTTGTTCTTGTTTGTTTCCTGATTTTGTCAATTCTGATTCTTTCAGATAGCCTTTTCCCCAGCATACTTATTTCCATGGAGTTCTGGCATGTTTCGAGCTTCTTATTGTGGGTTTTTGTGAGTGCCCAGGTTTGGCAACCATAAGTAAGTACAGAAAGTATGCAGGTATCAAATAGTTTCCGTTTGATAGTTATCCTGGTTTCACTGTTTTTCATAATTTCCTTCGGACCCCAATATTGTTTCCAAGCATTTCTAATGCGTCTATCAATTTCTTCTGTGGTTAGATCTAAGGGAGAAATTATTTGACCAAGGTATACATACTCATCAACTTACTTGGTTACCAACTATCTTTGGTTTTCTGTGTGTTCATGACTAATCCCACTTTTTGGCTTTCTTTATCTAGTTCATTCAACATCATCTGCAGGCCCTCACTTGTCGATGTGAGGATTATTAAATCATCCGCGAATCTTAAATGTGATAGGTTTTCACCGTTAATAGACAGCCCACATTTTTCCCAATCTAATTGGCGAAAGATTTCCTCTAGAACTGCCGTAAATAGTTTCGGTGTGAGGGGGTTGCCCTGGTGTACTCCTCTTTCTATTTTGAATTCCTTTCCTTCTTTCTCTAGTTTAATTTTAGGTTTGCTGTTATCATATAATGGTTTTAAGAATTCGAATGTATTTGTTTTCGACACCATGGTTCTTGAGTGCTTGCCAGATCTTTTCATGCTCTATAGTGTCAAAAGCCTTACTATAGTCCACGAAGCAGCAAAAGAAGGTAAAGTTGAACTCCTTAATTTTTCGAATAATTGTTTGATAACCTAAATGTGGTCTAAAGTCAAATATCCGCTTCTGAATCCTGCCTGTTCTCTTGGCTGATTTTCATCTAACGTCTTAGTTATTCTGGCGAAGACTTTGTAAATATTTGACTATAGGCTGATAGGTTTTATAGTTATTTATGTTATTTTTATCCCCTTTTTGTGCAAAAGTACTATAGTCGGCGTTGTCCATTGGTTGGGTATAATTTGCCTTTTTATAAATTGGGTATAATTGTGTAGTACTTTTCCTTTTATATAGTTCTGTAAAGAAGCTAGTAGCTAGAGACAAGATTTCTGGGCGGCGCTTTTCATATTTGTGGTTCTTATTTATTAAATTTGGTATCCAGTTTTGTTTCTCTAATAGTTGTTTGGTTGCCCTTTTAGTGCCTCCTGTTCTTTGTATGCATTCTTCTAGTACTTCTAATCTGTATCTCGGACGGTCCTTTCTTATTTGCGTTTTAATTTTGTTTCTAATTCTGGCTATTTATTTTCTTATGGCTTTTGACTTCTTAGGGTTTGATATTAATTCGGCTCTGTATTGTAAGAGTTCTTTAGTTTTATTTCCTATCCATTTTATTGTCTTATTTTCACCTTCATTTTTGGTTCTTTTATTTATGTAAAGTAGTTCTTGAAACTTGTTATATTTATTTTGTATATTGTTCTAGTTTTTCTCTCAATATTTCGGTATTTTCCAATTCGTTATTCATTTTCTTCACCTTAAAAGGTCGGTTTTTCTTTAGTGTATGAAGTTGTAATTTAGCTCTAACCATTCTGTGGTTGTTGTTAACGGGGTAGACGATGGGTTGATGATATCAAAGCCGTAGCAGGTGGTATATGGTCAAGAGTAGCTAACGATAGAGAGAAATGGCGGCAGTTGGAGGAGACCTTTGTCAACCAGTGACATACAGACAGGGAGTCGATGCATATGGAACTAGTGTTACTGAAAAACTTATTATAAATAATCATGTAAATTACTGTCTGAATAAAGGCTATTATTATTATTATTATTTTTATTTCTGTGCCTTAAGAGGCCTATTACATCTCGAATGTGATTTTTGCGTAAAATGCTCATTTTCACATTTTGTAGTAATTTTGCGATTGTATTTATCGTTTTTATCGAAATAGGATAATAAATTTGTGCATAATATTACAAATATCCATTCTGTGAGCATAAGTTGAATTCGGACGGCCGGCGCATCGCATTTTGTAATAATTTTGCAGTTGTATTTATCGTTTTTATCGAAATAGGATAATAAATTCATTTTAAAATCTTTATTCCTCATGAAGTAACAATTACTCTGGTATAAATTTTGCTCAATAATATTATCGTAGATAGGAGAAATTCACAGTTAACTTATAGCGATTTTCGAAGATTTTTGGTTTAGAATAAGGTTTTTTTCCTATATAAAATCAATGATATCTAAAAATTCCGAGGCCGCTACCTACGCACTATTCGACTATCTATGAGATAACATTATAATTTTTTTATTTCACTTGTTTAGAACAGAAGTTCAATCGATGAGCTCAAAAAAGTGCCTCCGCGCACTTTATGAAAATCTTTCTCTGCAATTTTGGGTTTAATTAAAAAGTTAAGCAAAATTTACAAAAAGCGAGGCCGCTACGCACTATTCCAATAGCTATTCTACACTATTATATACTATTGTTTCTGAGATCCATAACGCCAAAATTGGCCTTTTTACGCAAAAATCACAGTCGAGATGTAATAGGCCTCTTAAAACTGAAGACACACCATTATACAATGTGATAGGGGTGGTACTTCTAACCTGTTAAGGCTAAGTACTCCATCTAATTTCATCGACAAAATAAATAATATGAACATAAAAAAAGTGATTTTTAATTACAAAATAATTACTACTTAATGATTTTTTTTCTCACCAAAATAATCTCAAACATACGAAACAAAGTAATTTGTTAGTTAGCCAGTGTCATTAGCTACCGTTAGCCATTTTTTTGATGTTTCTCCGACGTATGAAACCTTTGATTACGCATAAAGTAAATATGGTTCATAAATTATAGGGGGAGGGGTTGGACCTCCCACATTATTTTTTTTGTCAATGAAATTAGATGTAGTACTTAGCCTTAACGGGTTAGAAGTATCACCCCTATCACATTGTATATTACACTTTCATTTATTAGTATTACACTCTGTGATGGTACTACGTAGGTAATCATCATGAGTCTGTTAAAGTATTGAAAGCCTATAGTTTACTGAGCTGAATTACATGGCATACGGAGCCGAAACATGGACACTGGCGGTAGGGCTGGTTCACAAGTTTAAATTCGCTCAGTTGGCTATGGAAAGGGCTATGCTCGGAGTTTCTCTGAGAGATCGGATTCGAAACGAGGTGAGGAGATTAGCAAGCTGAAGTGGCAGTTGGCCGGCCATATCAGTCGCAGAACCGATGACCGTTGGGGTAGGAGTTCTGGAGTGGAGACCGCGTATCGGCAAGCATAGCGTAGGGCGCCCTCAGACAAGGTGTAGCGACGATCTTCGCAAAGTGGCTGGTAAAGAGCTGGATGAGAGTGGCCGCGGATCGTGCTCAGTGGCGTGTTCTTGGAGAGGCCTCTGTCCAACAGTGGACAAGTATAGGCTGATGATGATGATGATAGTTTACTGAGAACTCTATTGAAAGTCTGCGGCTTCTGTGATCTAGTTGTTAGATCATTAATTGGCTCAAACACTTAGACCCTGTGTTTGATCTTCGAGGGGGGTATTTATTATTGTGCTCCTTACTCGTGTACTCTTGTTTACCTTTATTTTTAGTATTGGACTCAAAAAAGACCACTTAAAGCTCAGTATTCGGTTTTGATGAATGAGGCAAACGGGTAGAGGCAGTAAGGAAAGTGGTTGGACCGTCTCTCAGATGCAGTAGAGCATCCAGCATAAGATATTTTTGAGGCACGGACGTGAGGTTGCCAATGCTCTCCATCAAGCAGCAAATAAATAAATAATGAAGACAATTGTGTATTTTTTGTTACTTATCTGAATTAAATAATTGTAAGCAAGAAGTATATAATTGTGTGAAAAGGCAATAAATTTTCCTAAATAGTAGGTACCTATTATTGTTTTAGATGGGGAAATAAGAGTCGATTTTGGGCCAAACCTTGCACTTTTGTCTCGGAAGACGCCGCTTGGCACGATTGTTCTCTGGGTCATTCTGAGCTGATTTAGCCCGGTAGCCACGGAATTGCCCCATGCTGGTGGGCACCAAGGGGGGGGGGGGGGGGGAATTATTGGTCTCAGGCGTTGCAGTCGGTGCATAGTTCCATTCCACTTATAGCTACTAGGGCAAGTTTGGTATCGGTTTCATATAATTTAAGGATGGGGAATTCATTTCTGGAACAAACTTTATAACCCGTCATAGAAAAAAAAAATTAACAAAAACAAAAATGTAAAAAAAATTTTTTGGAATGCTTTGTTACTACAGCTATTCCACATGGATTTGGTGTGTACCCACGCCTGACGTACTCACCATGGAATTCTGTTATTTCAAGAATGCCAAAAAACTGTACCAAAATTGTACCAAATAGTGCCCAAAGGAAATAAATAGTACCCTTATGGTTAAAAAGTTATAGACATAGTTTGGTGAGTACGCTAGGCGTAGGTTACGCCTAGCGTACTCACCTCAGTTTGGAAAATCTGAGCAAGCTACAACTTTAATTAGTATGTCAAAAAAACTGTACCCAAATAGTGCCCAAAGGAAATAAATAGTACCTTTATAGTTAAAAAGTTATGGACATTGTTTGGTGAGTACGTGCGTAGGTTCTACGCCTAGCGTAGGTACTCACCTCGTTGCGCGAAAACAGAACCAGCAATGGCTCTCATTTCTATCTCAATAAATAGTACCGGAAATACACTTCTGGACACATCTATTGGAACACCTTGCATTTTCAGTTTCGTTTAGTCCTAGCTAAAAATTTATATTAGGTCGAGCAAAAAGTTTTTATACAGTTTTGAACCTGGCACATTCATAATTTTATTCAATAGTCTTTTTTTAAATTTCGAACACAGGATTTAAAGAAACAAAAGACAATTTGGAGCCATCGAGTTATTAAGTAGGTACTACGTACTAGAGAAGACATCTCGACTAGATTGTTTGCAACACGCGTTAGAGCCAGCTCGCTCCACCTCTATTAGTCTGTGGTAGGCGCTAGATGCAAATACGTGCGTAATTCCGTGTTCTGTTTAATAAAAATATGCCTTCATGTGTGCTAAGGTACTATTTAAAAAACTCAGGAAACAAATAAAAACAATGGAATCACTTTTCACCTGTAAGTACGCATTAAATTAACGTTTTAACATGCATTTGACTAAATATTTTATCAAATCGCCAGCCATGAAGCGGCGGCCATGTTTCGGTAATAGCATTGCATATAGTAACAATATTTCTGTTTTGTGCAGATGTGACACTTTTAACGCTTTATGTGAAATAATTACTAGGGTTCGAATTATGACGGCAGTTTGATTATTATACTTAGAATATTTTTCAATTTTTGTTAAGTACGCCCAAAAAAAATTTTCTGAAATAAAAATTAAACGAAACGGCAGAAACTTACTAAACTTGTATTATTCCAAGGAAATTAAAATATTTTGTTACCATTGAAATCCTCCGTGCTTCGGAAGGCACGTTAAGCCGTTGGTCCCGGTTGTTGTCGTAAGATGGCAGCCGTTAAAACCTACCAACCCGCACTGGGCCAGCGTGGTGGGTTATGGCCCAATATCCCCACGTGCTATTGTTCACGTGGGAGGCCTGTGCCCAGCAGTGGGACGTTTATAGGCTGATGATGATGAAATACTTTTTTTATTTATTTCCCATACCTATATTGGACTCAAATACGATTTTTAATCTCATCTCAATAATGTTTGAAAAAATTGAGCATCTGAATATTTGATACTCAGTAATATTTTTACACGTACCTACTTAAATAAATATATATTTTTTTAAATAATTGAAAAAGATTTTTATCATTGTTATGAAATATTTTAATCAATTATTTACTTACTTTTATGTTTGGCATTAATTTACTTAATTTCATTTCAATATTACAATTAACAACAATAAAAACATTATCTTACAACTTTACAACTCGGTAATAAAACTGTATGAATCAATGACCTTTTATAAATAGACTAGTCTACTAGACTAGTAGTAGTATAGCATTTAAAAAATGGCGAAATTGTTTCTATGACGTAATACACTTCGAAAGGGAAAGAAAACAAATACAATCATGTCAAGCCTATTGTAAAAAGAGCTAAAACTATTTAAGGTGCAACAACAGCGCATTCCCCTTTGCACGGCTATCTCGGCCGCGATTGTTTTCTCTCTTTCACTCTTACAGAAAACAAAGCACACGCTTCTCGCTCACGCATATCGAATTGGCAACAGCGCAAATGTCATAAATAAATGAAAATTTTCTATTTTAAATTCATATTTACAATACTTACAAATGAAATTAAACACTTTTCTTGTCTCTTACTGTTGCAGTATCTATAGTTTTTGCAATTTCTGTATACACAGGAAGGCATTTTATCTAACAAACAACATAAAAACTTTAAAAAGGTACAAATGTAATGACGTGACACTGACTGACGTGTGACTGAGTGAAGTCCAGGCAATTACCTTGATTTGTCCTTGCCACTACGGAGGCCGGGCAACGTATCTAAACATAAAATATCATTGGTATGAATAGTGTGTCGCATCTGCGCGCTTAGACATTTCTATGACAACTAGGTAAGCCCCCCACCACGGTACAAGTATCATTGTAGCTGTGCACAACTGCACATTTATTGTATGGGACGTCTTCTCTAGTTCATTTATCTCAATGTTTGGAGCCTGTTCGTTAATATCAAACAATCGAATACTAAGAAAACTTGATTTTATTGGTTTACTTGGATTTAATTCATGAAAGTGTGATTTTTCTCTTTGGTTTTGCAACAAACATTAGGTACTTATTCTTAACATTAAGGTGAGGTTCTATCAATAATCTATGGATACTTCGCCTGAAGTCGCCGCCCAAGCTGTGGCACTTATCCAGGCCGGACACAACCAAAGAAAGTTAGTGCTCAACTTAATTTAAGTCGATGTTTATGGGAGATACCTAGAGACTGGCGGCTTTGTTCGTCGCCAAGGAAGGCCACGATCTCGGGTCACAACTGAAAGGCAGGATCGATTCATCGTGACGACCAGCTTGAGAAATCGTCACCTTAGCTCCATTGAGAAACAAAACCAACTACGCGACTTCCACGGAGTATCTGTGAGCGCTCGAACTGTTCGGAGAAGGTTAAAAGAACGCGATATGGTACCACACAAGCTAGCTAATGGCCCCAAACTAACGCGAGCCCACCGAACAGCGCGTCTTCATTTCGCGCGCACTCATTTAAATTGGACTCAGCAGCATTGGAGCCGTGTACTCTTTTCTGATGAGTCTAAAATTGCGTTACATGGCTGTAGAAAATCTAGCATTAAATATGTAGAAAAGCTAGGGCAAAATCAAAACCGTGGTTTTAGCAGCAGCAATTGACCTATAATGAATCAAAAGAATATCAAAAACATAGAAAAAGTATAAAAACAAAATATATTAAAAAGGTTGTAAATGAATATAAAACCTGCCAGCTTAGCATAGGCAACATGGTCGCCCCGGTGTGACAACAAATAGAAGGTGACTATGCTAAACCAACAGGACTAGCTTACGCGTCGGCCGACGTAATGTACCGGCTGCAGTGTTCACTGCGGCCACACGAACAATACCGTCTCGCCCGGGAAACACCTTTGATATTCGGCCTCGAGGCCATGCTCCCCGAGGAAGATTACCGTCCGCTACCAGGACCAAATCCCCAACAGCTAACGGACGATAATCACGAGAGAGCGCCGAGGGCCGTTGTCTTAGCTGCGGCAAATATTCTCTCACCCATCGTGCCCAAAAGTGGTCCGCGAGTCGTAGCCCCTTTCTCCAATTCACCCGGCGGCTGAGGTCGGCGTCGTCAGTCTTGGTGAACGAGGTGTAGGGGGAGGCCGAACCAAACAGGAAATGAGCAGGCGTTATGGCTGAGTCAACATTTGGATCGACAGACACGTGAGTCAACGGTCTAGAATTGACCAAAGCTTCAGCTTCTAGCAGCAGTGTAATCATTACTTCTTCACAAGGTGTGCGTTCTTTAAGGGTCATTGCAAGCGCTGTCTTTATACTCCTGACGAGCCTTTCCCAACAGCCGCCCATGAACGGCGCAGATGGCGGGATAAATTTCCACACAATGCGTTTGTTTATCGCAAACTCCTCAACAGGCTGGCCAAATAATCTTTGCAATTCTCTATCAGCACCAACAAACGCTGTACCGTTATCAGAGTATATAGTCCCAGATACTCCACGTCGGGATATGAAACGTCGAATGCTCATAATGGCAGAGTCAGTGCTTAAACTAGATACCATTTCTAGGTGAACAGCGCGTACAGTTAAACAGGTAAACAGAGCAACCCAACGTTTTTCCGTGCGTCGGCCAACTTTGACATGAATAGGGCCAAAATAGTCCAGGCTAACGTGGGTGAATGGCCTGTCGTGGTGAGCCAATCGCACGGGGGGTAGATCTCCAACTTCAGGTGTTTTTGGAAGCGCCTTTCGAACTTTACAAAAGTAGCAAGAGCCGGAGACTTTCTTGACTGCAGCACGAAGACCAATGACATGATACTTCTGGCGTAACTCGTTTACTACCATCTCATTATTTGCATGAGCCATGTTCCTGTGGTAGAAGGCGATGAGCAGCTGCACAATTATATTCCTCCCATCTAGCACAATTGGGTTGTTAACGATAGGCAAATCCTTGACTGCTGAAATTCGACCTGACAGCCGTAACAAGCTATCTCTCTCGATGCGCAGCGACAAACTCTTCAGTTTACTCGATCTTGGCAACACTTGGCCACGATGGGTGAGAATGTACTCATCGCATAGGGAATCTAATTGCGAACGAAGAAGAATTTGACGTTCAGCTTGTTCGAGGTGATGAACGGACAAACAAAATTTGTAATTTGGATCCGGTCTGACCAAAAAGGATTTGAAAATCTCCGCGCCTAAAATCACTCTGGCAGTTGCCCGTAAAAGACGAAGCCATTGGCTAAAACGAGTGGCATCTGCTGCTATCGGTGAAGGTAGATCATGCGGAACCGTCACTCCAACCAAAACCGGTTGAGAAGCTGAAACAGATTGTTTCAACTCCTCGAGAATTGGGGAAGAACTAGTCTGTGGTTCCTGGGGCCAATCCTGAAAAGATGAAACCAAAAAAGGAGGCCCCAAAAACCAACGTGATGAAATTTCGAATTTTGAACCGTTGCGGGTAGCATCATCCGCTACATTCAAACCTGTTGGAACGTAACGCCAGTTGGAACAAGTAGTAAGCTCTAAAATTTCTCCTAACCGATGAGCTACAAAAGGTTTGAATGAGCGTGCTTCACTTCGCAACCACTTAAGCACTGTCAAACTATCAGTCCACACGTATAATTTTGAAGGCTTTTGCCTGTGAGCTGCAATAATATAATCCGAAAAACGCGCAGCCATTAAAGCTGCTTGCAGCTCTAACCGCGGTATAGAAGTAGGTTTCAGCGGTGCGAGTCTCGCTTTACCACCAATCAGGCTAAGCATCACAGTTCCGTCCGTCACACAAAACGCCAATACGCAACACAGGCATAAGCGAGCTCACTTGCATCGGCGAAAATGTGAAGCTCGACCTGTTGAGCGATGTTTCCAGACAGATAATGCCGGGGTATAGATCCAGCAAAAATATCGGAGATATCTTGGAACCAAGAGTTCCATTTGTGCACAAGATTAGCAGGTAGTTCTTGGTCCCAGTCAAATCTCCAAGTTAACTGAAAAATCATTCGTCCCCGAATCACTATTGGAGTAAGAAAGCCTAACGGGTCATAAATGCGCATAAGGTATGACAGAACGGAACACGCCTAAAGAATTCCGTGAAAAATATAAATTATCTTCCCTCGTGTTCCAGTTTACTCCTAAAATTCTAACAGCAACTGAGGGGGCTTCAGAAACACACAAATCGGACGGCAAAGATGCCAAAGCCTCTCTACTATTAGAAACCCAGCCTCGCATTTCTAAAGAAGCCCGAGATGAGACGTAAACAATGTCTTTAGCCAAGGTGGCAGCCTCCTCAGAGGATTCAACACTGCCAAGGTAGTCATCCATGTAAGTGTCATTAATAATAGCAGATGCTACGGCAGGGTAGGTCTGACGATGCTCTTCCGCATTCCGATTTTTTAGAAAGAGCGCCGTAAATGGACTAGACGCTGCCCCGAAAATCATGGAACCCATCCTATATTCCCTAATATTTTGAGTAGGATCATCGCGCCACAAAAATTTCTGAGCGTCGCGGTCCTCTGGTCGAATCTTCGTTTGCGGAAACATTTCACATATATCAGCTGTCAGAGCTACCTTACCTTCACGGAATCGCATCAATAGAGCAAGTAAAGGCTGCAACAAGTCGGGTCCAGGGAGTAACAAAGAATTCAAGCTTACTCCCTTTACCCGAGCAGCTGCATCATGCACCACCCTCAACTTCCGTTTTTGGGGATGAAAGACTCCAAAGTGTGGCAAGTACCACAAAATTTTACCACTTGGGGGTTCAGTGCACAATTCAGCTTAACCTTACTTACTGTATCTGTAATGATTTGCTTATATGAATCAGCGTACTCTGAATCACGACGAAACTTATTTTCGAGGCTTTCAAATCTTGACAGAGCCATGGGACGACTGTTTGGAACCTTGCCAATGCCATCACGCCACATTAACCCGGTTTCAAATTGACCCGAAGGAAGTCGCCGAGTAGTTTCTTCCAAAATTTGAATAGCCCTTGTGTAATTTTTTGAAAAATATTGTTTGTTTGAAATACCGATAGAATCAATGCGGAAATACTCTTTCAACAATGCGTCGAGCGATTCACGCTCGGATACTTGATCATCAGTCAAACAGTGATTAAGTAGGGGCCATAGAAAACTAAACTCTAAGGTGGGCCAATAGATGTGTCCAGAGGTGTAGTCAGTGGCGTGCCTAGGGCTTCAGATTGGGGCAAGCCACGAAACCTGAAGTTCCTAATCTTGCTACCTAGGTACAATGTTGGTGCCCATTTGTGACACTAGCCACATTTTTTACTCAAATCGTCATAGGCCGTGGCATTCCAAACGTTCTTGTCGTTGGTAAAAAAACAGGCTATTACCTTCTATTACATTTTGAATGAGATTTTTTATAGAAATTTTTGAAAAAAAAATTACTGCGACCAATTTAGGCGTTCTTTATCTCAGAAACATAAATACATTAACAGTATTTACTTATTGAATAGTGTAGAATAGCTATTGGCATAGTACGTAGCGGCCTCGCTTTTTGTAAATTTCGCTTAATTTTTATTTAAACTCAAAATTGCAGAGAAAGATTTTCATAAATTGCGCGAGGGCACTTTTTTGAGCTCCTGGATTGAACTACTATTCTAAACAAATGAAATAAAAAAATGAAACAAAACCAAAAAAACTTTGAAAATCGCGTTAAGTTAACTGTGAATTTCTCTTATCTACGATAATATTATTGAGTAAAATTTACACCAGAATAATTGTTACTTCATGAGGAATAAAAATGTTATAATGAATTTATTATCCTATTTCGATGAAAACTATAAATACAACGAAGTACAAAATTACAACAAAATGCGATGCGCCGGCCATCCGAACTCAGCTAATTCTCGCAGAGTGGAGATTCGTAATATCAAGCATGCATTTATTATCCTATTTCGATAAAAAACGATAAATACAACTGGAAAATTACTACAAAATGCGAAAATGGGCATTTTGCGCGGGAATCACAGTCGATATGTAGGCCTCTACAAGTCTACACATAATTTATTAATTATTACTTAATTATTTGAATGGAAGCAACCAACAATCCAAAGAGTTTTTACATAGACCTATTATAATTAATGCCCTAGATGACTTTTAATACTTTGCGAAATACATAAATCATGTGAGATGTTCAAAGATTTTTTTTTTTTTTTTTTATTGGCAACGGGTAAGCGCTTGGCCTTCATCTCACCTGATGGTAAGTGACGATAAGGCCGAAGGTGGAAGCGCGCTTCACCCGGAATCCTCAACCACTGAGGAACTGGCTATCTTATCTCAAACTGCCGGAACACAACAATGCTATAAACATCGTTGTTATGGCGACAGACTTAGATAAGATGGTGGTAGCTAGCCAGGCGGACTTAACAGCCCTACCACCAACCAAACCGAGCACACAAAGATGTACCCCCCGCTGGGAATCGAACCCGGGACCTCTGGGTCTGAAACAGGTAGCTTAGCCACTAGACCACAGAGGCGGTTATAATTTACCTCTGCCTTTCGTATGCCAATCATCAACACGTTTAAGTACACATTTGTTTGCAACACATCACATGCCTAACACATCTAAGTTCGTCACAGAGACTAATAAAGCGACGAACTGAACTCGGAACACATTTTTTTTATCACAAATTACGAAAACACTTGTTACTTAAAAACAATCGCTCAAACAAAGTGAAGTGTGACAATAACAAAGAATAAAAAATGGCTGGCTGCTGCCTGTGGCTGCTGCACAGCACAATCGCGTATTAACGCTCGCCTCTGATTGGTATGCCCGAGCTCGAGCTGTCGTCGGTCGCCTCTGATTGGTTCGACCGCGTTCAAGTTGCACGTGATTCGGTAGAAATAAAGCCTGATTTGGAGAAGGCCTTACTTGCGAACTTCATAACGCAAGCTGGCTTTGACGAAGAGTATGAATTTCTCATAGAATCTACACATACTTACGCAGTATTATGTTTATAGAGTAGCAATTTTGTTAAAGTTAGAAGAGAGCGGATATACTTTAAATCCGAAGCCCGGTTGCAAGCCAACTTGTGCGAGAGAGATGTAAAGCGTCGCACGATTTATAAGCAGCTTTATGCGATTTGTTTGGTGATTCTTAATATGAGAAACTTATAAAATTGATCATTTGAATGCTGATGAAAGAAAATTAACAATGGTAAAAAATATTAAGTGATTTTAATAATTGCGTTTTACCAGTAGTGATATTGAGTTTTTGTTAGGGCAAGCCGGGCTTTTCGGCTTGTATGAAGGTACCGCCACTGGGTGTAGTTACACTTTAGAGTGTAATTGTTATTTGACTTTTACACTAGAAAGTCATATACATTGACATGAGGTACAGGCGAACTCATAATAATTTTAATATTATTTCATATTGTGTACCTACTGCATATTACTTTTAGTTTTGTTAAAATTAATAGGTGTATATACGTAACGAGTAAGTTTAATATCAGTTATATAATTGATTAATTATAATCAATTTTTCTTATAAATAAGATCATGTTTTCCAAAATATTGAATATCGTATTTTTTGCCAGATTTCATAAAGTAAAAGCACCTTCTATATAAGAAACTATTTGCCTTATGTCTGAAATTGAAAGTTCAATATTGTGCGAGAACAATCTGTTACTTTTGTAGACCATAGTGCAACTTATCGACGCGCGACAGCGATGCATCTTAGTATGAACAAGTTACAATAGATGGCGCTTATCACACTTCTTACTTTAACTACTTACAAACTGACCTGTATTATGAAAGTGCTAAAGATCAATATTGCAATTCACAACAATTTGCTTGACGCCGCGTTTACTTTGCAATGCAAAGTAACCGCGGCGTCAAGCAAATTGTTGTGAATTTTGCATTGCCACCGCAACCGAAAAGGTTTGCGAATAGTTAGTTTGTGAAACAATTAATGAAAAAACTTGTGAATTTTGTTTCATTGTGATGTGAGTGATCTTTAAATGAGTAAGTACCTATGTATATTTCATCTGTAGGTAATAGCATTTTATGTTCATGTCGATTTGAATATATTATATATACTTACCTACAGAAATACGTTATTGTTTTTATTACTCGTAGAAAAACAAATTAAATCATATTCTTAGTTTTCTGGACTGTATAGTGTTTACCCGTGGATCACCCGTTTAGGAGCTACGGTGCCAAAGACAGACACACCAACCTCAGGACCCCCCTTGGTTTACTGTTATTAAATATGTACCTATTTTATTTTAGGTCGTCGTCTATTAGTGAACTCCATAGTTATTCCAATCTCAATTGCTTTGGTAGGTAATAAAAATAATATTTTATTATTCACTGTGCTCGATTGTACACACATAATTTTTGTATGTAGAAGTTTGCTATCAAATTTAATGACTTTCTAGTGTAAAAGTCAAATAACAATCACACTTTTAGAAGGTACTATTTCTGGTACTATTTATTGAGATAGAAATGAGAACCATTGCTGGTTCTGTTTTCGCGCATCGAGGTGAGTACGCTAGGCGTAGAACCTACGCCTAGCGTACTCACCAAACTATGTCTATAACTTTTATTTATAACTATTATTAACACTATAGAAACCAAGTCCGCGCGCCTATTTTGAAGCACCTTAATCGGAGCCATAAATGGCTCCAAACGCCGGACCGCTCCGTAGTGTTCAATGTCAAAGCGCGCCGAACGTGTCTCGTGAAAACAAAAAAAAATATGACGGTTTGTGCAGTTAAATTATGGCACAACACATCTGAAAAACAAAAGAAGTGTAATAACATCACTTTTCACAGGTAAGCTTTCAGTATTTCATAGTATCTTGTAGTTAATTAGGTCAAAATATAAACGTACTGCAGTATGATTCTCTAAGCAGCGGCTGCCGCCGGCGCCGCGCTGAGGATTGACTCTGTCTCTTTTATACTCATACAATTGGAAAGAGACAGCAGATCACAGCCATGCGCGCAGCGTCTATGTATCGCATCGGTTTAGTGCTTCATTTTTGACAGAGCGCTTGTTTGAAGACTATCTTTCTATAGTGTTATTATTCTAAGCATGACATATAATTTGACATTGTCGAGCATGTGGTGTGAAAAAACAATTATGCATAAAGATTTGATGCTGATATATCATTATTATAAAAGAAGTTATGGGGAAATAAAATATGCCTAATGATTTATTCTGAATTAACGTTATGCGAAACGAAGAGAATGCCAAAAAACGTTATGCAGCCTTAATATATGCCTCTTTAATTTATGCAACCCAATATGGACATGCCTTACTCCTGCCTGCAGCATGCCTTGACACGCACGAGCCGACTTTTGCCCTCCCCAGAATACGTAGGGCAGCCTGAGCGAGAACGCTCAGGGGGGATTTTCCGACACTGGATGTGTCGGTCGGCACCCCTTGGGGTTATCGACGCTTAACATTTGCAACACTTACACTCGCGCTGTTATCTACTCTTTTATATTTCTCAACACGCCGACGAAAAAAATCTGTTCTTTTAATTTTTTTAAGTCTGTCGATTTTTGCTTGATCCTGTTTTATCGAAACCGTCCCGTTAAGTGTATTTTCCTCAAAATGTACTAATTCTAGCAATAAAGGAATTAAATTAGTCTTCAGAAAACTATTTCTAGAACAATGGTCTTAAAAAAGTCAGGAAATCTACGAATTCTTCATTTACTTCGCAAGACTAAAATAATACTTCATCATTTCTATTTAGTATTAAGTGAGCATACAAATAATTTTACTATAGTCTGTTCATTTTAGCTTGATACGTATGGCAGGTGTCAAATTGTCATGCCTAGGGTTGCGACATTACAGACGTAATTGAATCAAATGATAATTGAAGTTATAAATTGAATATCATTATCTGTCGTTAATCGTTTTTTGCTTCAAATTATAATTTTGGATGCTATTTAGATTACTTAATTTTTAGAAATACATAATAATAATATGTAAATAAAATTCGTGAATAGATTTTGAATGTTTTAATTACTAACCAATTCTTAATTATGTATTGGTGTACAACCTAAATCATCACTGTAATTACTAGAGTAAGTATGAGTGACTATGAGTGAGAGTACCTTGTGAATAGTACGAATAAATATGATAACGTACGAGTATAGCTGCAGTATCAAAATCGTCTATTTTTGTAACATTCCTTTTTTTGTTAGGTGTCGATAATTTATTTTCTTCGGTGGTAGATGCATCATCAAGTATGATGATTCTTTCGAGATGCGAGACACTGTAGCACGCCCTATACCAAGAGCATCCGCAACGCGATCAACCACTTGCTTTAAGGGTAGTAGAGGACCTTTGTTTGGGCTCTCACGCTCGAAATAATTTCGCAAGCGTACTACAAACTCACGACTTTCGCTGTTCAAAACAGTCTTTTTTAACCTTTTAGGCATTGTATCAGTAAAAACAACAAACTTTACGAACAGTTATGTTATAACAGAACAAAACTTAACAAACGAATAAAAATAACAAATAATACGTCAAATTAGCAAACTTAACAAACAATTACAACTAAACAAAATTTAACAAACGAAAAAAATAGCAAATACTATGATAGGAAAACTGAAAACACGTTACCCATACAAGACTTTGGCACTTGTATCAAAACAAGATGGCTCCCACCCCCAACCAAACCGTCACAGATGCAGTAGTGCGAAGTTTATTTCCAATTAAAATAAAACAAAGTGAACATCGAAATGCGACCGCAATCATCGATTTAAATTGAGCCCAATGATGTATTGTTCCTTTCTAATGTGCCAATTCAATAACTTTTAAAGTTTTTCATTCCTCATACTCGGAAAATAGGTCTAAAGTTGCATGAGGAGCGGGTGGAAAGTAGTACTATCGATGTCGTAAAAGGCGATTAACGGACTTAAAACTGCACATACAACCAACAGCATAGAGCGGCGATGGGCACATCAATATAATACTACCAACCTCTCTCTTCTCTTTGGTGTCGCAAAAGGCGACTAACGGACTAAAAACGGCACACACAACCAACAGCATAGAGCGGCGATGGGCACATCAATATAATACTACCAACCCCTCTCTTCTCTTCGGTGTCGTAAAAGGTGTCTAACGGACTAAACACTGCACATACATCCAATAGCATAGAGCGGCGATGGGCACATCAAATAATACTACCAACCCCTCTCTTCTCTTCGGTGTCATAAAAGGCGACTAACGGACTAAAGACTGCACATACATCCAACAGCATAGAGCGGCGATGGGCACATCAAATAATACTACCAACCCCTCTCTTCACTTCCCTAACAATGCACTATTTTAACTTCAATATAATCGTCATTAAACTCAAGATAAATAAGTAAAGCCTAACAAATCAATTAATATAGCTAGAATTATAAATACAAAATTAAATTTAAAATTAGATTATTGAACATCAATTGAACTTAAATTGATTTACTATCCCAACACAAGTATTTTTTTGTATTGGAATGACCTTGTGAAGGGGTATGTTTTTTTATTGTAATGTTTAAAAATTGTGTTAGATGTGTGTTATGTGAAATTATTCGGATAAAACCTAATCTAACGTATAATAAATAGTCACAAAAAGTAATTGTAGCATGTTAAGTGATGGATTATAAAAAATAATATTATTTAAATGATGTCAAATAATTTCATACGCTTTTACAAAGTCACGTCGTCGTTTTGATGACACCTGTCATAAGTATCAAGCTATATTGAACAGACTATAATAAGATTATTTTTACTTAACTCAAGAATAACCTAAGACATAATTATCTAAATAATACTTAATTTGGTTTTATGTATCCTTAATTTGCTTAAGTACCTAGCGCTTGATGAAAAGTCTTAAAGAACAAAAATGTCTATTCTAAGCCTATATTTGGTGTTATTCAGATAGAGTTAAGACAAGTAAGATTTAGCCATTAATGCCAATTGCTACTTGGGTTGGACAGTCGTATCTTTTATGTTAAATCAACAACTCCACCTCTGATTTTTACGACATAAAAGCAAGAATACCTCAAGGATCTGTGCTGGGGCACTCGCTGTATCTCATCTATACAGCTGACGTACCAGAGTCAGAGAATGTTATTACGGCCACTTTTGCAGATGACACAGCCATACTTTAATAAGGCCATCCTCACCGTCATCATGAATCAAAGTCCATGGGCAAGGTTTACAGTAGTAATAGTAGTAGCAGTATGATTTAATTGTTTTCTGTGAGTATGATGATAACCGCACTAAGTCAAAGTCAAAGTCAAAATATATTTATTCAATAAACTCAAGTGATACTCGATCCCAAGACTCTAATTAATCGTAAGGCTAGTGCGGTTGCTCTTGCCTTAATTTTTCATCTTGCTTGATTGTTTTGATTTGGATTAAGTAAAAGTTAAGTAAGTGTAGTATAAAATAAACGCATGTCGTGGCAACCTGTAACTAAGACGTCACTAAAAAAATGTATTGTGTATAATGAATGTGCAAAATATTGTAAATTATGTGATTGTTTTGTTGGTTGTCCTTAATAAATAAAATAAAAAAAAAATACTGTCAAATGACGCAGATCCTGAAATAGCATCAAGAAAACTGCAAAAACATTTGAATAATGTCCATTCCTGGATGCAGTCCTGGAGAATAAAAGCTAGTGGTACTAAGTCAAATCACATCACATTTACCTTGAGAAGAAAAGATTGCCCTCCTGTTAAACTCGGCCAAAAGGTTTCCACACAACACAACACGGGTTAAATACCTTGGCTTTTACCTTGACAGAAGACAAACCTGGAAACACATATTCAGAAGAAACGTGATGAGCTAAATTACAGATCAAGATCCCTGGAATGGCTTATGGGTAGAAACTCGCGACTTTCTGTGGAGAATAAGACATTGTTATATAAAGCCATACTAAAACCAATAATGGTCTTACGGTATAGGGTAGGTTGGTGTAAGATCGCGCGGGCGATAACATACGTCATTACTCAGCAACGGGTGGACCACACGTAGCCAACTTCAATTGTGTTTTCATTACTACGTAAACCGTACGTATTTTTGTTTCTGAGATCCATAACGCCAAAATTGGCCATTTTACGCAAAAGTCACAGTCGAGATGTAATAGGCCTCTTAATAGGTTGCTTCCTTTTGTTATACAATGTCCAGAAGACCACGAAAATCTAATCAAACACTATGCTTACCTTTGATCATCGAAGCTACACGTAAACGTATCGAAGATGGAGAAAGCAAAAGGCAATTAGCGCTCTTTAGGAATTGACTGAGTCAACGCTAAGGTACCGGTTGTAGCAAGAACAATGTGCCACAAAACTGGATAGATATGATACCACATTTAGCCCTGAAATCGAGAAAGGTTTTTGTGACCACTTGAAATCCCTGGATGAAATGTTTTTCAGCTTTACAGCTAAACAATTAAGATTGCAGCTTTCGAGTTTGCAGAAAAACATAAAATTCCTCATCGCTTTAACCCACATTCGAGAACTGCAGGAAAAGAGTGGTTTCGCGGATTTAAGAAGCGCCACCCCGATATTTCTCTACAACTGCCGACTTCTACGAGCATTGCTCGAGCAATGCGGTTTAACAGGCCACAAGTAGAACGGTTTTATATAAAATTGTCGGCTTTAATAGACCAACACCAATTTTCACCGCAATCCATATACAACATGGATGACAACATGCCTACTCCACGGAAGTCGTGGAATATTTTAGCCTGCATCGCCGTTACCAAACTCAGGTGTCGAAAAAAGTGTCCATATGAGTCCTTCGCTTGGAGATATTATACCAATTCCAAGGTCTGATTTTAAAAGAACGCTTAACAGGAAGCATAAACAAGCTGATGTCATTAGCAGTTCAGGTGAACTGCAAGAATAAGCTGCAACAAGAGGTAGACAAAAGAGAGAAAACTAATTTAAAAACCAATGCAAAACACGTTTTGCATTGGTTTTTATATTACGTGTTAAAAAGGTATTCAAAAAACCAAACTATGCGCCAAAAAGCCAAATCTGGAAGTGTGGTGGATGCACTGAAGTCTTCAAAGAGCCTATTGTGGAAGACTGGATTGAGTGCGATAAGTGTCAGGTGTGGTGGCACGAAAAATGCACTGATTACCTTGGTTTCGGACAATTTAAGTGTGATTTATGCAGGTAATTGGCCTGCGCAATTTCACACATCGGGATGTGTAACATTGTGCAAGTATTGATCTCTGACTATTCGTGTTTTAAGTAAAAGGTTTTTATATTTGCTCAATAAAAAATATTAAATTTTTACCAGATAATTTAAGATAAAAAATATTAAAGACCTTGTGATTATTTCGTTTGTTTTATTTTTATGGCCGACTAATTGAAAACTGCGCAAACTTACTGTGGGGTTCTCCAAAAACATTCAATGTAGAAATACTGCAAAGATTTCAAAACAGTGTGCTGAAAACCATAGTTAATGCACCGTGGCTTACAAGTATGGAAGAAGTCCATGACTATCTAAACATCGCAACAGTTAAAAAGTAAATATCTGATAGTATAAGTTCGTATAAAGATTGCATCACTAATCATCAGAACAGACTGGCCCGGAGTCTTATTGGACCATTGCAAACTAGACGGGTGAAGAGACTGCATACTTGGGACAACACGTTCTAATAATATTACCACAGCAAATCTTGAAGGTAGCCTGACAGTATGTATGCATTGAGAGATCACTCTCAAATTCGTGAGTAAAATATTGTAGGGTTTTAGTAGAAGTAGTAAAACAATTGTATTTGTAAAGAAATAATTAAAAAGCACATTTACTGCCTGAAATACGTGATCTCTCAGTTCTCACATAGCAACCTCTACATCTGGGAAAATATGAAATTTAAACAAGATCTTTGCTTATGGATATTTAGTAGAACTTCATTTATGATGAATCCACTATAAAACATGTTAAGCGTCGTGTATAAAATTACAATGTTTCTTCATTGATCTCTCAGTTCACACAAATGAGATTTGTAGTGATGGCGGGTTAACTTTATTTAATAAATAAATCTAGATTATTTCCGTTTCACATTTTAGTAGAAACTATTGGGAATTTTGTAAAATAAAGAGGACATCACAAATGTGCCCTTATTTCATACAATTGGTATTTAATCGTGATCTCTCAGTCCACACGTTTCAAAATTCTACTTAATCATTTTCAAAACAATAAAAATAATATCTACATTCATGCCGTGTCATCCAATATTTTATAAAAAAGTTCTTCTAAATTCCACATATTTCTTATATAAAATAGCGTGAATAATAAGCTTAACAGCTTGATTATTTCTGTAATAATATTCGATCAACAATTGTTGATGGAACAATGAAAAGGTAAACTAAAAATAGACCAAGAAGTTAAACATCTTGGGATATGATGATTTTTTTATTTCAATAGAAGAGATTCAAAACAATTCTACAAACAAGGAATTTAAATAAGTATTTTTACCGTAGGACGATTCATCATCATCATCATCAGCCTATAAACGTCCCACTGCTGGGCACAGGCCTCCCACGTGAACAATAGCACGTGGGGATATGGGTGGGTAGGACGATTACAACGAGAGAAATACTTAAAACATTCTTTTTTTCAATAAAAGAGAAGCCTATTATTTCTCATTGCCTTGTCTCTGTTGTTGTGATTGTTGTTGTTATCTGTTGATATTGAGTGTTACAGTCTTATAAATAGTTTTTATTTGTAAGAGTGTTTAAAGTGTTTTTAAAAAAAAAAGAAAATTAAAGAAGAATTAGAATAGGTAATTAATGGTTTTGCTATTTTTTGTTTTTTTGTGTGCTTAGATACTAACCTAACTTAAACGGCGTAAAAGTTATCTTTAAGTACTAAGAGGGTTTACGCATTTCGGTTTCCCATGCAAACTTCCAAGTCTAAATTTTTAAAAACCAATAAGCCAATTTTGATGAAACTTTGCATGCTAAAGTAAAACACAGAGATATAATAGTTTGTTGAAAACATTAAAAAAAAAAAGTTTATTTAGCTGAGTTATTGCGATTTAAAGTCCTCTAGAAAGCTAAAAATCGCAATAACTCACTTAAATAAACGTTTTTTAAAAATGTTTTCAACAAACTATTTAGATCCCTGTATTTTACTTTAGCATGCAAAGTTTCATTAAAATTGGCATAGTGGTTTTTAATAATTTCGACTTGGGAAGTTTGTATGGGAAACCCAAATTCATAAACCCTTTTAAGTATAGGTAAAAAATTATTTCGTTTATTCTTTACAACTTATTTATAGAGTTCCGTACATCTATCTTTATTTTTTACTTTATAGTATTGGATTTATAGTCATCTAGCACTAAAGTGCTTGAAAAGACAAATCCAACGAACCCAAACTCAATGAGTTTCCGCCGTCTCGTTTAGGAGTTCCTATGGCCACCTCCCGACTGCATCATCAGGACCCTGGACATCATCTAGCACTAAAGTTCTCGAAAAGACAAATCTTAAGAACCCAAATTACTGAGTTCCTATGGCCATCTTCCAGCTCCATCATCAAAACCTTGTTATCATCTAGCACCAAAGTACTCGTCAAGACAAATCAAACGAGCTGAGATTCGATGGGGTTACGTCGTTTTTTTACTGAGTTCCTATGACCACCTTCCAGCTCCATCATCAGATCAGACCCTGGTAACCATTAAAAAACAAAGTACTCGTTAAGACAAATGAAACGAGCCGAAACTCGATGGGGTTGCGTCGTTTCATGACAGAGTTGCTATGACCACCTTCCAGCTTCATCGCATCAGATCAGCACCATGCCATCATAATATTGCATTGTCACGCGATTTACACATGTATGCATAAGTTTAGCTTAATCGGTTGAAGATATCTGCTTCAAAATTTAATTGCAAAATTCCACTTATTTCCATTAGTACATAGGTAATACATTGCAAGTAAAAAAATTAAAATACTTATTTAAAAGACAAGCTTTTATTTAAATGCACTAAAAAGAATAAAATAAACTTTTACTATCAACTTATAACGTCGTCACACAATTTATATGATTTAAAAGATTGTCGCGAGATTATGTAAGTAAGGTACTCGTATTTAACTATACCTACTACTACGCAGAAAGTTAAGGACAGCACAGAATTCGAGCTAGATACCGGGAGAAGACTAGAAAGAATAGAGAAACTACTAGCGGAAAACAAAGCAGTTACCGAAAGATGCGAGAGACTGCAGGAAGATAATACCAAAAAAATCGCAGAAAAGATTAAGGACCTGGCCAAGAACATAGAGCACAAAGAAAAGCCGCAGAAGGCAACGTATGCCGGGGTGACCGCAGAAGGACGGTCGAAAAACACACCCAAGACACTCCACTCCCTTATCGTGGCGTCGACCGACGTAAACCTGACCAGCGACCAGGTCATGGAAGCGGTCAGGAAGACGGCGGAAACCGACCCTGAAGGAGAGTGGATAAAGGTAGAGAGAGTCAGAAGGGCCAAGGACCAGAAGGTCATCATTGGGTGTGGAACCGAAAGTGATGCTGAGATCCTAAGCAAAAGACTGCAACAGGACAGCACGCTAAAAATAGAGAAGGCCAGGAACAAAAACCCGCTAGTAATAGTGAAATATGTAAGGGGGGACAAAAAGAAAGAGCAGGTAGAAGAAGCCATAAGGAGGAAGGTAGGGAAAGGGAAAACCAAAGATGGGAAAGAAGACATAGAAGTGATATATGAGAAGAAAACAAGAAATCCGCACGTGGCACACATGGTGGTCAAGGTGGCCCCAACAATCTGGCAGATGCTGACAGAGGCGGGGACTCTTCAACTACAATGGGGAGTCTCCAGAGTGAAAGATCAGTCCCCGCTAATCCAGTGCTCCCGCTGCTTGGGCTACGGCCATATCAAGCGGGTCTGTCAGGAGCAGCTGGACAGCTGCAGCCACTGTGGGGGCAACCACTTGTACGCCACGTGTACGGAGAAATTGAGTCCCCCCCGCTGCCTTAACTGCGAGAGAGCCGGCCTAGAAGAGAAGTCCCACAATACCTTTAACGAGGTATGCCCAATAAGGGCTAAGTGGGACAGGCTGGCCAGAGCTAAGGTAGCGTACAGGTGCTAAGGGCATGGCGTCGGTTCTAGCAAACAAGACTTACGAGATAGTACAGGCGAACCTCCAGCGAAGCAACAATGCAACCTCAGAACTGCTGGCAGAGATAGCCAGCAGGAAAATCTGCTTTGCACTCATTCAGGAGCCGTACGTGGGAAACAGAGGTGTGATGGGTGATGTGTCCGGTGCGAGGATCGTCCAGGCGGCACACGAGGTTGGGAAAAACAACAAAGCCGCCATTTTAATTAACAACAAAAATATTAATTTAACACAATATCCCAACCTCACAACGGCCAACTTAGTAGCGGCTAAGTTGGCAACTGCCGACTGGACGATCGGAGTAATATCCTACTACTTCGAACCGGACACTGACATCGAAACCTACGTGCGGCTCCTGAAAAAGATGGTAGAGGAATTAGGTTGCGGAAAGCTCATAGTTGGAGGGGATGCAAATGCCTGGAGCGAGTGGTGGGGTAGTGACAGGAGTGATATTAGGGGTGCAGAACTGATAGGATTATTTTTAGAGTTGGGCTTAGAGGTAATGAACGAGGGAAACACCCCAACTTTTGATACCTGGCGTGGAGGGAAAAGATATAAGAGCTCAGTGGATGTAACGTGCTGCTCAGACGACATGGCCAAATTAGTTCAAGACTGGAGAGTAGAAGAGGGTATGACGACCTCGGACCATAACGCCATAACCTTCAAAATTAATTTAGAGGAGATAAAAGAGATAGAGGATAAGAAAACAACAAGGAAGTACAAGACAAACAAAACAGATTGGAACAAATTTAAGGAAGAATGCAGGGTAGAATTTGAGAAGAGGAAGATAAATGTAGAAGAAGTAGAAAAGATAAAGGAAGTGAGAGAATTAGAGGAAAAAGTGGAGAAATATATAGAAAGTATAGAGGCTACCTGCGATAGAATATTGAAAAAGAAAAAAACGAAAAAACAAATAAAGCTGGCGTGGTGGTCCAAGGAGTTGGAAGAAATGAAAAAAGAGAAGAATAGAAAGAAAAGAAGAATAAAATGGGCCGCGCCAACACGTTTGGCACATGTCGTCGAGCAGTACAATATAGCGAAAGAAAGGTATCAAGAACAAATGGAAAAGGCCAGGATCAAAAGTTGGAAGGATTTCTGTGAGAAGCAAGAGAGGGAGACAATGTGGGAGGGCATACACAGAGTGATAGGCAAAACCAAGAAGGCATATGAAGACCTGCCGATAGCTAGGGATGGCAAGAACACCAGCCCAAAGGAGTCGGTGCGCATTATGGCTGAGAGCTTTTACCCGGAGGATACCGAATTGGGGGAGAACGAGGATCACAAAGACGTGAGAAGAAGGGTAGCCGAAGCGAATGAGGGTGACAAAGATGATCTTTGTGACCCTCCGTTCGTGGAAGCTGAACTTCATCACGCGGTGACCTCGTTTAATCCCAAAAAGGCTCCGGGTAGTGATGGCTTCACAGCCGACATATGCGCAGCAGCCATAAATACCGACTCCAAATTATCCCTAGCTATCTACAATAAATGCCTTGAGCTCTCCCACTTCCCCAAGCCCTGGAAGATAGCAACGATCATCTTGCTTAGAAAGCCCAACAAAGAGGATTACACGCACCCCAAATCCTACAGACCGTTAGGGCTCCTGGCAATTTTAGGGAAAATTTTAGAGAAACTTTTAATCAAACGAATAAGATGGTATGTGCTGCCCAAACTAAATCCCAGCCAATACGGGTTTGTGCCACAGCGCAGTACCGAAGACTCCCTCTACGATATGGTCCGGCGAATCAGACAAAATCTGGTCGAGAAGAAGATAATGGTACTGATTTCGCTGGACATAGAGGGGGCCTTCGATAATGCGTGGTGGCCCCAAATAAAATGCCAGCTGAGGGATAAGGAATGTCCGATAAATCTGCGAAGGCTTGTAGACAGTTATTTAGAAGATAGGAAGGTGACGGTGAAGTACGCAGGGGAACAATTTAGCAAGAACACCAACAAGGGCTGCGTCCAAGGTTCCATAGGCGGGCCCTTGTTTTGGAACCTTATTTTAGATCCTCTGCTAAATGAACTCACCGTCGCCAATGTATACTGTCAAGCCTTCGCAGATGATGTCGTTTTAATAATTGAGGGCAGCACAGCCGGAGAGATCTCCGTTAGAGCCAATTCCGTTCTCTCCCGCGTCCAGAAGTGGGGTGTGTCAAACAAGCTAAACTTTGCGCCACATAAAACCAAGGCGAAGGTTTTAACCAGAAAGCTCAAGTTTGACACACCGCGTCTGGAGATGGGAGGGACGGCAATTGAGATTGTAGAAGACATAAAAATTTTAGGGGTAATTGTAGATAATAAGCTTTTATTTAACAAACATATTAAATACGTGTGTAACAAATCCATAGGGATATATAAGGGAGTGTGCAGAGCGGCGAGGGCTACCTGGGGACTACATCCTGAAATAATCAGGACAATATACAAGGCAGTAATCGAACCTGTGATCTTGTACGCAGCAAGCGTCTGGTCCGCGGAAGCGAAAAAGATAGTCTCCAGGAAAGCCCTCGATGTAGTATTGAGAGGCTTCGCGCAGAAGATAATTAGATGTAATAGGACAGTTTCCCTCAACGCTGCTTTAATACTGTCGGGGCTGCTTCCGCTGGATCTCCGGATCCAAGAAGCATCCCGGCTTTTTGAAGCAAAGCGCGGGAAACCCCAGGCAGTATTGAGTGGCAGGAGGGTTGAGCAGCGCGTACCCTTCATCGAGAACACCCACCCCAGTAGGACACTAAATTCAAAATTTACCTGTTTGGAAAACGCGGAAGAGGATAGCGAGGTGGCAGAAGGCTTGCCTAAGATCTACACTGACGGTAGTAAGCTGGAGGGGAAAGTCGGAGCAGCCCTGACCTGATGGGAGGGGTCTGTTGAGACGTGTACCCGAAAATTCAGACTGGAACCGTACTGTACGGTCTTTCAAGCCGAGCTATACGCTATCCTCCAAGCGACCGAAATTATTATTGGCAAAAAATTTGAAAAAGCGGCTATCCTGAGCGACTCGAGGTCGGCTCTCCAGACGCTGATGGATCCAGACTCTTCGCACCCAATCACAAAGGCGATACAGGGTAACCTAGAATTCCTGAGAGACAACCACCAACTAGTCTCTCTCTATTGGATACGGGCCCACGTCGGAGTGAAAGGGAACGAGAGAGCGGATGAATTAGCGAAGGAAGCCGCCCTCAAACTGAAGACCAGAGCGGACTATGACTGCAGCCCCATCTCGTTCGTTAAACGTCATTTACGGGCGGAAACGATCGAGCAGTGGGACTGCAGGTATAGGACCGAAGCCACAGCCGCGACCACCAAGGTCTTCTTTCCGAATGGGGTGGACGCACACAACACGGTGAGGAAGATGTCCATCGACCGAACGGCGTCGCAAATCCTGACAGGGCACGGGGGATTCTGTGCATACCTGCACAGGTTTAAGCGCAGGGACAGCCCCTCGTGTGCCTGTGACCCGACCATGGACGAGGACATCTTTCACATCCTACTCGATTGCCCAATACACACCAACACTAGGTACACTCTGCAACAAAAACTAGATACACACCTAAGCAAAGATACCCTGAAGGAGATCATTAGTAATAAGAAAGAAAGAAAAGTTTTTATGGAATATGCCGGAAAAATTGTAAATATTGTTAATAAAAGAAATAAGGACGTGTAGAATTTAGCAATAAGAAGTACTAAAAAGCAAGACCACATTGTGGCAGGTGTAAAGAAAGGGATGGAAGAGAAATATTAATTGTAAGTAGAGAAAGAAAACTCTCAAAATAGAAGTATAAATATATACATGTATAGTAAATAAAAGAAATTAAAATAAGAAACAAATGTAAATGTAAAGACACTAGATAGTAAGAAATGTAACAAATAGAAATTAGAGTAAAAGAAAACAATGTTTTAAGTAGGGAAATTATACTAGTACATAAGACGAATTGTAAATTAATATAAGTAAAAAATGTAGTAGTATTAAGAATTTATGTATATAAAAAATAATAAAAGAGAGGAAAAAGAGAGAAATAAAAAAAGAAAAGAAAAGAAAAGAGAAAAGAAAGAAAAGAAAATAGAGTCGAGCTCTTCAAGCTCTAGTTTCATTAAAAAAAGCCCAAAAGCCCTAAAAAACAAACGAACAAAACTGAAAACTAAAAACCTGCCAAAAAGCGGGAGCAGCCTGCAAAAAAGAAAAAAAAAAAAAAAAAAACTATACCTACTTAGATTGAAAATTTTAATCAATCACATAAAGTTATTTAATTTACTTTTTTATTTACACAAGTAAATCTCGCGACAACCTTTTGTATCATATAAATTGTGTAACGACGTTATAAGTCGATGGTAAAAGTTTATTTTTTTCTTTTTAGTGCATTTAAATAAAAGCTTGCTTTTTAAGAAGGTTTTTTAATTAAAATTTTTACTTTTTAGTATTGGATTTATAGTTATCTAGCACTAAAGGGCTAAGACAAATCCAACGAACCCAAACTCGATGAGTTTCCGCCGTTTCGTTTAGGAGTTCTTATGGCCACCTCCCGACTGCATCATCAGGACCCTGGACATCATCTAAAGTGCTCGAAAAGACAAATCCAACCAACCCAAACTCGGTGAGTTTCCGCCGTTTCGTTTAGGAGTTCCTATGACCTGGTATCTCCGTTTTACTGAAGGGCGGGCAAAATATGCTGGGCGAAATAGACTGTATGAGCGGGGCGGTTATCACACACATATATATATGTGTAATATAAGGGGCAGTTTAAAACGAAGGAAGCCAAGGGCGGAGGTTACGGCCTTCAAGTGATCCCCTGCGTAAAATAAGCAGCAACACTAACCTGGTAATCGGCGTCTTCAGCACCCTGGATTATGGCAGCTAGCTAAGGCGGCGGTGAATAACACGGATACTCGTGCTGGCGGAGTTTACAATTGTCACAGCATTGTCAGAATGCTAGGGCGCGCTGAGAATCGCTTGTGTGGACGGTGCACCGATAACCATTTATGGTGCTACCTGCCCTCTTACACAAGGAAACAAAAAAGCGCCCAAACACCACCTCCCGACACCATCATCAAGACCCTGAAGCTTGACGAGCTTATCTTTCAACACCTTCCAGCTCCATCATCAGACCCTGGTTACCATCTAGCACCAAAGTACTCGTCAAGACGAATCAAACGAGCCCATACTCGATGGGGTTATGTCGTTTAATTACTGAGTTACTATGGCCATCTTCCAGCTCCATCATCAGACCCTGGTTACCATCTAGCACCAAAGTACTCGTCAAGACAAATCAAACGAGCTGAGACTCGATGGAGTTGCGTCGTTTCTTTACTGAGTTCCTATAACCACCTACAAGCTCCATCATTAGATCAGACCCGGGTAACCATTTAAAAACAAAGGACTCGTCGTATTTGGTGAACAGTGAACTATGGCAGAGGACTGCTTTTGCGTTCTCTTTACTTAGTCTCTGACTAACCCTTCGGGGATAAAAGTGGCATAATAATAGTCGTGATTATATGAATGAAGATGTAGCATGTAAAAATATCCGTGATTCAATAAATTTACACAATTAATCTAACTTTTTGATTTCGTTTTCTCTGATATTATTTACTAAACCCTAGAAGTAATAACTAAGTAACGGCCGATTTCTAAATAACATAGCCATTATGTTCAGTGTCTGAAATCACCTACTATGAATTAAATAAAAGTACATTATGATATAAGTGCGGTAAGTTGAAAATCACAGCCGATGCGACATTGCTGGCCCGAGCCGTAGGGCGAGGGCTACAAGAAAGCTGAGGCTGTAATTATCAAAGCGCACGTATGTCATACGACGTTTTTTAACATATTTGCGAGGAAAAAACATTTTCTTAAAATGACTGCGTGTTTTTGTTGTTTTTCTAGTGTAAGTATAAATCTTTGGTACATCTTTGATACAACATGTATTTTTTTGACTTAGGTGTAATAGGCTGTCAATAATATTTTGTGCTTCACTTATAATATCGGTGGTGTAGACTGTAAATTTAGTTTTTCATTACTAAAACTAGACATATTTTTTTTAAAACTTTCAAAGTAATAAGTATTAAACAATAATAGACGCTATTTGAATCGACAAAATATAGGTATGTGAAAGGTAGGAAGTCTTTCCATCCAATCCCTTGGGTGTCGTAAATGGCAACTAACGGACTAAAGACTGCACATACATCCTACAGCATAGAGCGGCGATGGGCTTATCAAAATAATAATACCAACACCTTTCTTCCCTTGGGTGACATAAAAGGCGACTAACGGACTATAGACTACACACATCCAACAGCATAGAACGGCGATGGGCTCATCAAAATAATACTATCAACCCCTCTCTTCTCTTAGGTGTCGTAAAAGGCAACTAACGGACTAAGGACTGCACATACATCTAACAGCAAAGAGCGGCGATGGGCTCTTCAAAATAGTAATACCAACCCCTCTCTTCCCTTGGGTGTCGTAAAAGCGAATAACGGGCTAAAGGCTCACCATCTAAGCATTTGTGCAAACTGTGCAGTTGTTTCTTGCTGAAGCGTGGACTGTGTGGGCGTCTTAGAGCATTAAGGCGTGGTCTGTGTTGTCCATAGATTCAAACTATTACTAATTTTACATTACCGCACTAGTGTGTAATAAGCTACATTACTATACTGAAATCGGTGTAATAAGAGCCACTTTACGAGCAAATGTGTTATAAAATAAATAAATTCCACAACTCAGAATAGTTATTATTCTATGTTCCACAACAACTGAGGGCCTAGTCAATTGGCAAACAAATTAAACGCTACGAAATCTTCGCTACGATAAACCGAATGTATGGG
Organism: Scoparia ambigualis; assembly: GCA_963921215.1. NCBI lineage: Eukaryota > Metazoa > Arthropoda > Insecta > Lepidoptera > Crambidae > Scoparia > Scoparia ambigualis. The sequence goes on from OY992506.1 coordinate 29,893,039, forward strand.
ATTGACATAAGCAAAAGTTACCTACGACGTAAAATTTACGCTAAAATAGACCTAATTGACAGTTTGACAAGCCAAGAATCGCTAATCTAGCGATCACTCAAACATTGAAGATAAAAATTCACACAAAATGGCGATTGTTTGATCAGCTGATGAAGGAATAGTTGTGTTGTGTTGAAAGTTTTGTTTAAAATGCTCTTTTTAGGGCTATTGTGGACTGCAATAATCAAGTGCTCAGGCGCTAAGGAAGAAATGTTTCCGTACGTTACTTGGAGCAAATTAACGAAATCGAGTTTGTTGTACTTGTGAATAGTTCTCGGAGTTCTCGTTTACGAACTTTCAAATATCTAACTAAGGTCTGCCGGGAATTGCGTGCTGATATAGTTGTTGCGATGTGAGTGACCAAATAAATGTGTGTCATGCAACATTTTCCGCAACGAAGACCAAGTCGCTGCATAACAATTTGTAGGGGCTCTCAAACCATACAAACATTTGGGCCAAATAAATCCACCTAAGTACCTTTAATCATGACAAGAAAGGTCAAGAATAAGACAACAGTAAGGGACTTTCTGTATAAATATTAAATGTAAACTATCCATAATGTCCATTTATCAATTTATAACTTAGATTGCCCATTTGTTTTACAGGTTCCAATGAAGATTTAATTTGCCAGGTAGCTTAGAGTATTAAACCAAGGCTCTAAGTGTAGTAAGGTGTACCTATTGACTATACCCTATAAATCTTATACAGACAAGCATCTTTCTTAATAGGAAAAGATATCAGTCCTTACGTTCAAACGGTAAGTTTTAATAAATAAATTATTACTTACATAATAAAGGTAAGTATTATGCCTATTATTATATTGGGATTTACCAGGAAATGTCAGTTTTGTTAAAATTGCTAGAATAAAGAGTATTGACATAAAGATAAAACTATTTTATGTGGTTTTGCAGATTTGAGACGACGATTCAAAAATCTTAAATGTTACCTCATAATTTGGAGGATGGACTTCCTCAGAATGGTGAACAAACATGGTTATTTGGTAAAAAACAATATCAAGCAATTTTGTATAATACATAGGTACTTACCTACTAACTTTTTATCTATGACAATTTTCTATAAGTAAGTATATTGTTCTAATTTCTTAAGAGATTCTGGATACCTTCAAAAAGCATGGTTAATGATAATAACAACAATATTTGATGCTGCATCAGACTCACAAGAAAGGAGGGGTGTGTACCACATGTCATATCCAACAATGAAACTGCATTAAACATGGCTTTGGCATCGTTGAATTTAGTTATTTATATGATTTTTTTTGTGGAGCTCTAATGTTGACAACGTTTTTATTCTACAAAAAGGAGCAGTCTGTGCCATAAATATATTTATCTATAAAATAGTAATTTGGTTTATTTTATGAGGAAAAATTAAGTATAAAGTTAATTTAGTTCTAAGTTTATTGTGCTTTATTTAAAAAGATTTACTTATGTACAAAAAAACAGTACCTTCGTTGACAACATTTTTATTTTAAGAAAAGGAACAGTGTGCCATAAATATATTTAACCCATAAAATAGTGATTTGGTTTATATGATGGGGAAAAATTAAGTATAAAGTTAATTTAGTTCTAAGTTTATTGTACTTTATTAAAAAGATTTACTTAGGTAGGTACTAAAAAACAGTACCTTCTTATACACACTATTGGCATTTATTTTTATACACATATAGTTTTAATGTCAATAAAAGAAAGTGAAGCCTCATATTTAATAAACTTTGACTTTGAGAGAGTTAGGTAAGGAAATAAGAATATATTAAGAAATACAACATTAATGTTATTTTTTACTTGATATTTAATTTTACTTGCAGTAGGTACCTATAGAAAATGTTTAAGTACCTACTTATATCAATTTCTACTAGTCATAACATTAAGCTATTGAAGTTGTACTTGATTCATTATCAACATACAAAGGTAATTATATGTATAAACTTGCATTATTATTATCCGATTATTAAATCTGGTGGGTTCTATTGTGTTTGTTATAATATTGTTTTTTCTTTAAATAGGTGGCTTAACATAAGGTGGCTTGTTATACATATATTACAAATTAAGTTCCATATCTAGCATACTCTGTAATAGTTTAGGTATTATCAATTTGGCGATTGTGAAGTAATCGATTGTAATTGTTGCTTGAGTTTGTAATGTTACTATCACATTTTTATTTGTGTGAATCTGTAAATGGTTTGCTGTTTCACATTTTCAGTGTTATACTTTTTATAGAACTGTCGATTCACCTGTGAATATAAAATAAATAAATAAAATTAATTGTTTTTAAATTATTTTTGGTAAATATATACTACCGCTGGTGGCGCTAGTGACACGATTAAGATCGGCTCCGTGCTAATTAATAGAATTAAAAATATTTAAGTGCAAGAAACGTTTTAAAAGAGTGTGTTGAGTGAAGATCTGTGTCTATTGAACTACCACTAGTGTTATCTCAGCGAAATCATACTGGACTATTGTGATATCTACACCCAAAGGACAGAACAAACAGTGCGTATCAATAAACAATACCTATTAAGTTTTCCCAAATTATAAACATTAAAATAAACTTGTAGGATACAAAAGGAAACAATTTATAAATTATATTATACACAGTGAGTTGAACAAATTGGACTACAACAAAAATAGTCATTATTCGTGAACGTTAATTTTTAAAATTTGACACTATGTAAACGAACACAATCAGCTGTGATGCATGACGTCGTCAATAATCATTAGAAAGTGCACCGTATACCGCATCGCATCACTAGATGTCACCACGTGCTATGAGAAAAATAGATTAATCAAGCTGTTGGACGTAATCTAACGCAATAGCACAAGCACAAAACTAATAGCACATAAAGTCTAACTGTAACTGTATCCACGCGCCACTAGAGGGCAGTGTAAAAATCTATACAAAGACAAAACATAACATAAAAATGGACAACTCACAGGAAAATATAACACAACGACGCCGTTTGCAAAGATCCGAATCTGTTGACAGATCAAGATTTCACGATTCCAGCCTAAATAGTACTGTGAATGACACTTCTATCTTAGATACGACTATGAAAAGCCTGCCAAATTTGTCATTATTAGACGACACTACAACTACTGAATTAAAGTTACAAGTAGAAGAATTGAATTTAAAGTTAAACTCAGCAGATCAAGAAATAGATAATTTAATCTTGGAAAACAGTAAAATGAAAATGGAATTAGACAAATATCAAAAATTAATTGAAATTTATAAAAAAATTGTTCCAAACATTGGAAATATTAGCTCTCCTGTTATATTGAGTAGAGGGCCGAAATCAACTTCATCGACTCCGGCACGCTGCCGTATATTTGACCCCCGTAGCGATCTGCATATACCTAAATATAACAACAGTTACTCAGAGCCTTCTATTGATGTAAAGATAAGTAGTGCACAAGGGACGACGACGTCTCAGGAGTTACCTGCTACTCAGTCACAAACCACAAAACCACAAATACACCAACAAAATCAAACTACATCAATAGATAACATTGCATCAACAAGCACTCATCAGAAGACTGTCACGATTACGTCATCATCGGTAACTACCCTGACCTCACTGACTACGCCAGATGACGCGGCTGCGCGGAAGAAAACCTTATTTATTCTAGGCGACCAGCAAATAAGCGGTTTAGCTCAAATCCTAACTAAGACTAGGTCTAATAAGTGGAATGACTACCAAGTTACATCATTTGTAAAACCGAATGCATTGTGCTCAGAAGTCCTATCTTATTGTGACATATTGAAAGAAAAAATATGTAAAGACGACAGAGTTATCCTTGCGGTTGGTGCTAATGAGACAAATCCATTTTTATTAATAAAACATTTAAATATAGCCTTACACAAACTTCAAAATATAAAGGTCTATGTCATTGGAGTTTTAAAAAGTCAATATATTCAGGAATTAAAATTAAATGAGTACATTTCGTCGGTCACAAAAACATATACAAACTGTAAATACTTACAATGTACAAACTATCGATTGCAGTATTATTCTCTTTTAGATATCGCAAAAAAAATTAATTTTACAATTGACGTCGAGGATTATGAAAATACTTTTTTAAACACAAACAAAATCAAACAATTTATAAATAAAATAAATGATACGGGTAAAGAAAAATTAATTAAAGGCACTATTCCATACTATTTTAACAAACAAAAAAATAAACAAAAAGTGACAAAAAATACTAATAACAATATCAATATTATACAATTAAATAACTCACCAAGTCAGCCCAAGAAATGCACCATTCCATTTTACTTTGTTACAAAAACAAAACCACAAACACATCACTTTTTTCGTCGAAACACCAACCTCTAAGTTAAATGTATTACACCAAAATATCGCAGGACTCCTAAATAAGATTGATTCACTGCACTTAACTTTGTTACTATTACGGCAGCAAAGTAATTTGCAAATTGATATTATTTGTCTATCGGAAACATTTGTCACGTGTGGTTGTGAGAAAAACATTGTTCTGACTAACTACAAGCTAGCAGCCCACTTCTCCAGACAAAAAGAAAAGCGTGGAGGTACCTGCATATTAGTGCAAAAGAAACTTGACTTTAAACTAATAGATCTAACTAAGGAAATCGCATGCAAAAACAATTTCGAATGTTGTGGTATAGAATTGATAACGTATAACATTGTAATTATATGTATCTACAGAATACCAAAAAGTAACACGTCAGTATTTTTCAGTAAATTAGAATGTTTACTACATAAATTAACACAAAATAAATATAAAAAGATTGTTTTAACCGGGGATTGGAATATAGACATATTAAAAAATAATCCACTAAGTCGAGAACTGACAAGCTTACTAAATAATTATAATATAGATATTCATATTACAAAACCAACCAGAAACCAGTCATGTATAGATCAGATAGCAAGCAATATTCCGAAGGTTAATTCTGATGTGCACTATCTATGTCTATCCGATCATGAGACTGGACAAACTTTATCAATTCCAGTAAAGGCTCAAAAATACCATTCTTTTTGGTTTGAGTTTAAACGCGATTTTAGTATGCAGAACATAAATAAGTTTGTCACGTGTATATCCGCTTTGAGTTTTTCTGAAGTTTACAAGCAGGATAAAGTGGAGGCATGTTTTGATATTTTTCATGACACATATAAACTATTCTTTGACTTATGCTTTCCAGTGATAAAGGTAAAAATGACGAACAGTGGACTAAAGGGGAGATGGTTGACTAAGGGAATAAAAAAATCAAGTATTATAAAGAGAAGACTATATATAAAGTATAAATTTACAGGGGGTAATAAAAAGTTAAATAAAACAAAATATAAAAAATACTCCAATATTTTAAAAAAATGTATAAATAAATCCCAAAGAATACAAAACAATAGGTATTTGAAGTCTAACATAAATAAGTGCAAAGCGACATGGAATATAATAAATGATAAAATTAATAATAAACCTTCACCCAATAATATTGACATAATAAATTTTAATAATATGACATATACAGATCCTAAAAATATTGCTGACATTTTTAATGAATTCTATTTAAACGTCACCAAAAGCAAAACATTCAAAAAGTCTGGTGTAAAGCATTTTGTGAAAGAAAATCAGTATTCAATTTTTCTATGTCCTACTGATGAACAGGAAGTATACAAGTTGTTGGTGTCACTTAATAACAAAAAATCGGTGGGATACGACGATATCAAAACCGCGTCTTTAAAAGCATGTGCGGCACACATTTGTAAGCCATTAAGCTACATGATAAATTTATCTTTTGCAACGGGAGAGTTTCCAAGTAAACTGAAACTTTCTGTCATCAAACCGCTTTTTAAGAAAGGTGATGCTAAAGATGTCAATAACTTTAGACCGGTTACGCTCATACCCATTCTATCAAAAATTTTCGAAAAAGCCATGTTAAAACGTATTAACGATTTTTTTGAGAAACATCGTATTCTAAATCAGCAACAATTTGGCTTCCGGAAAGGCAGATCAACACAATTAGCTTGCTTTGATTTAGTGAAAGCTATAACAGAAAGCCTTAATGACAAAACTCCGATTGTAGCAATATTTTTAGATATGAGCAAGGCTTTCGATTTTGTGGAGCACACCATTTTGTTAGATAAGCTGAATAAATATGGTATTAGGGGGGTAGCACACGATTGGATCAGCAGCTATCTCAAAGCTAGGAATCAATGTGTAGAAGTGTCAAAAATAACGACTGATAAGAAGATACCAACAAAAACTAACTCTAGATCAGACTATAAAGAAAACTGCTGTGGTGTACCCCAGGGAAGCATCCTGGGACCACTTTTGTTCTTGAGTTACATAAATGACATTCCTGCTGCAACATCTGAAAAAACCATTATATTCGCGGATGATACTACCCTTATCATTAAAGATAAAGACAATGATAAATTAAGAGATAAAATAACTAAATGTATCCATGACATAAATAATTGGTTAAATGATAATAATTTAATTATAAATATACAAAAAACGAAAATGATACAATTTAGGACGTACAAACAAAATGACATCAAATTGGACATAACTTACAACAATGAACGTATTTGTGCAGTAGAAACAACTGACTTTTTAGGCTTTACAATTGACCAACACTGTAACTGGAAGGCGCATATTGACAAAGTGTGTTCTAAATTAAATAAGTTTGTATATGCACTCAGGCGCTTAAGGCAAACAGTGTCTATGGAAGCAGCTATTAGTGCATACTATGGATATGTCTCGTCAGTACTAAGCTACGGATTACTACTATGGGGTAACTCAGTCAACATTTTGCTAGTTGTTAGGCTACAAAAAAAATGTATAAGGGCTATATGTAATGCTTGGAGTACTGAAAGTTGTAAACCTCTATTTCAAGATTTAAAAGTACTCCCACTCGCCTGCATGTATATTAAAGTTATATGCATATTTGTAAGGCAGAACTCAGGTTACTTTCCCAAACACTCTGATGTGCTAATGCGACACACGAGACATAGGGATAGATTATTTCTCCCGAAATGTAAGCTCGAGATGTTTAAACGAAATGCCTATGTTCAGGCGATAATAATATTTAATAAGCTGCCTGATGAGATAAAACAGTTGCCGTATTATATGTTTAAAAATAAGTTAACAGCTTGGCTATTAGAGCATTGTTTCTATACAATTAAAGAATATTTAAATTATAAATAGACTTATTAAACTGGACATAATGTAACACACTATTAATATGTAGTAATTGTATTTTATTTAATGACTTGTTTTTGTATTGATTTGTATTAATTTTCATAGATAATTTTAGACGTTTAGTTAGGATATTTTTTGACATTTTATTTTTATCGTGATATTTTTGACTTATTAATTAAACCTTATTGACATTTTTAACCTCTTTATTAAAGTTTGAATTTTTGCAATTAAGGTATTAAGTTACGTACAGAGATATATTATCTGTGGTTATGATTGACTTCGACTTTGAAAAATTGACATTTGCATGCTGTTTTATAATGGCTAAACATGTGCACATTGTAAATTTTGTACCAACCGTAAATTACCGTGTTTTTGGCAAATAAATGATTATCTTATCTTATCTTATCTATCTATCTTATCTTATCTTATCTTATCTTATCTTATCTTATCCTACCTACTAACTTTTTATGTATGACAATTTTCTATAAGTAAGTATATTGTTCCAAATTCTTAGGAGATTCTGGATACCTTCAAAAAGCATGGTTAATCATAATAACACCAATATTTAATGCTGCATCAGGCTCACAATAAAGAAGGGATGTGTACCACATGTCGTATCCAACAATGAAACTGCATTAAACATGGCTTAAAGTTGTACTTGATTCATTATCAACATACTAGGGTAATTATATAAAATTAATTGTTTTAAAATTATTTTTGGTAAACATATAAATAATCCTATGTTTTATTTCGAAACATTATCAACCAACTCATAATGAATGGCAGTGAAATAAATAATGTAAAATAAATAAATATTTTAACTTGTCGCGTAGAGACCACGATCATGTCATTGTGTCTGTGAAGGCGTATATTTAATAAATGATTTGACTTTTAATTTCAATTATTTTCGGTACCTACCGCTATAAATAAGTAACAATGAAACAATCCTATATTAAGGCGATGTTGTCTTCATCTTCATCCTATGAACGTCCTGAACGTTCCCACATGAACGACAGCACTAAGGCAGACTGGGCTATAACAGGCTTAAGCCCTGAGCCAATACAACCGCAGTGTGCTTTACGTGCCTTCCGAAGCACGGAGGAGCTCGAGACGCTTTTTATTTGGTTACCCATCCTTTAGCTCGGTAATGTGAAAGTTGCGTAACTAACTGGCAAGATCACAAACCGCTGCGGCGCGTGCGGGGACTTTTTGCATTAGTTGAACCTCTAGCATTATCTTTCAAGTAACAGTAAGTACATTGCTTCGCTAGTTTGCATATTTTAAAATTAGTTTTAATTTAACTAGCAAAACCATGTACTTGGAATGTTTTTTATTTTATTTTATTTAGGACAATAATCAATTAGAAAAGTAATGTGATAGGTGTTGTAGTTAGACAACTAAACCCGAAAGCCTTAGCCGCTACGCCATAGAGTTACTTTAGGCGATGTACTCATACAAGATGCAAACGTTTTAATCACTACCTAGTGGGTACTTGCATCTAAGATCAAACTGTTTAAATGTTCGCGCGGTTTGTAACATTTAGTGTTATCACTTATTTCATTACAGACGGACGTCAAGTTGTTAATATTTGAGAAATTCTTGGCAGCAAGCGTTTGCTTGTGGTCTTCAGTCTTAATTTATTTATATTATAAGCTGAAAAATGGGTTTGGTCTCTTATCAATATCATATTATGGTAGGTAAGTCACTCGTCATCATTATAAGTACTTATTTACAAACGTGCTTGCCTGGCGAACTTCCGGCGAAAAAAGCGATTGATTCATTTTTCAAATTGTCTCAAGGAGTCTACCCGAATTTCTTAGTAAAGTGACATTCAATTCACTAAAACTCAAAAGGATCGGTGTGGTTACTACCTATTTATTAATCTTACATAAGCGTTACATTATCATCAAACAAAAAAATACTAAGACAAGCCTGTATGTTCTATATCCCTTAGCTTATCGATATCGATGTAGCCTAGCGAATTTGATGAGCGATTTTGACGCTGTCACCGGTCGAGCGTTTGCCAGTTGACTAGGCCCTCTGTAGCGACAGCTCTGTCAGGCGAATGACATTTTACTTATGAGGATGTAATTACTACGTGGACATTACGATGGCTAGAAGTCACATGAAGCGATACGATTCGTCTATAAGCGAGGTTGTGCTTCCGATTTTCACGGATTTTCATACATTAGCTCTCGTTAACTTTAACTACTATCATCACGAATACTATCGTGCTATTGAATTTCAGTTCTCTAAACAACCATTGCGGCGCTGCTTTGGTTTTCATACAAAATAATACGATTACGATTACCTTAACTAGTACCACCATAATGGTTCGTGCTAGGGGTACTTAACTAAAGTTGCCTGAGGAGCGGGAGGAAAGTAGTACTTTTCCTCCCTAGAAAGAATTGTTTTTCTAACATGTGTAATTGTGACTTACCATTAAAATAATACTAACAACACATCTCATCCCTTTGGGTGTCGTAAAAGGCGACTCTCGGATCAAAGACTGCACATACATCTTACAGCATAGAGCGGCGATGGGCTCTTCAAAATAATACTACCAATCCCTCTCTTCCCTTCGGTGTCGTAAAAGGCGACTAACGCACTAAAGACAGCATATGCATCCAACAGCATAGAGCGGCGATGGGCTTATCAAAATAATACTACCAACCCTTCTCTAATCTTCGGTGTCGTAAAAGGCGACTAACGGACTAAAGACATTCATGATGCAGGCAAATGAAAATAAAGCAAAAACGTAAATGAAAATAAAACTAATATAAAAAATTAACGTAAATTAGCCAAAACTTACCTATCGGTATCTAAAAATCTATGCGTAGATACTACTTCACCTAAAAAGAAATAAAATGTAAACCATTAATAATTTGTGATTTGAACGAATATTTAAACACTACAAAAATAACGAAACGAATGAAAGAATATTTAAACACTACCAAAATAACTAATACCTATTTTATAAAAAACAACAAAAGGAATCTATCGGTATCTAAAAATCTATGCGTACCTACTACTACTACACCTAAAAAGAAATAAAATGTAAACCATTAATAATTTGTAATTTGAACGAATATTTAAACACTACCAAAATAACGAAACGAATGAACGAATATTTAAACACTACCAAAATAACTAATACCTATTTTATAAAAACACAACAAAAGGAATCTATCGGTATCTAAAAATCTATGCGTACCTACTACTACTTCACCTAAAAATAAATAAAATGTAAACTATTAATAATTTGTAATTTGAACGAATATTTAAACACTACCAAAATAACTAAAAATTATCAAAGACTAAAAGTCGCGCTGATAAGCATTAAGTATTGTCTGTCAATAAGGTCGAGTCTTTTCGCATCAACAGGCAAAAATTGTATGAAGCTCGGACGCCCCGCCCAGCCTTTTTATACCTTCGCCCGCGAGACGCGTCGAGCGAAGCTTCGAACTGCTAAGCTATCGGGAGTTACACGTGTTATTGTGAGTCAACCATAAAAGATAGACTTAAGCTGTCGTGGGATATTTTTTATATAATGTTAAGGAGAACATTTCCGTCATACATGATTTCTGTGTAGCTTTAACCATGAAGGCTGCACACGCGCCGGAAGCTTAAAAAATGGAGTAACTTCTCCCGTTTTCCCAACATTTCCCTTCACTGCTCTGCTTCTATTGATTGTAGCGTGATGAAAAGTATACTATAACCAGCTCAGGAGTATGAAAAATAACTGTATCAAGTTTCGTTAAAATCCGTTGAGTAGTTTTTGTTTCTATAACGGTTATACAGATAGACAGACAGACAGAGAGACAGACAAAAATTTTACTGATTGCATTTTTGGCATCAATATCGATCCCTAATCACCCCCTGATAGCTATTTTGGAAATATATTTCATGTACAGAATTGACCTCTCTACAGATTTATTATAAGTATAGATAATGACAATTAAAAGTAAAAGTTAACATTCGAAACATTGGTCCAATTATTGATAGAGAGAGTTACATTTTTGCTTGGTACGTTTATTGTTGATGAGTTGATTTGTAATTTTTTTTTTTATTTATTTCCTTTTTCAAAAAGAGGTATAATGCTTTATATACAAACTCAATGGTGTAAACACAGATGTAGTTCAGTATAAATTTCGGTAAGTATTCCAAATTTAAATCACATTCTCCCCCAGAGGTGAATGAAATTCAGTACAATTTTCTTTTCCTGTTTTTAACAGATTAAAAATGACTATTGTTATGTTCGCTTTTTGTGGCATAGAATGTCACTTTTTTGAGCAAGTGGTACTAAAAAGTATTTTTCTATGTTAGGTAGGTATTATTATACCGGCAATGTGCTGTTGTCTATGTGGGCCTGTGCCCAGCAGTGGGATGTTTAGAGGCTGATGATAAATGTCAAATGAGCATAAGTGCGGTTCCCCTGATAACGAGCGGTCACCGCACCTCATTGACGCCTGTAACACCGACATTATAAGCTCGCTGCGACGAAATAAGCGGCAGAAATAGGGATCAGTCAATTCTGGGCAGAATCCCATAATAACTATTTTCAATTCACAAACTACGTCCTTAAATATTTTTTATTGAAAGTGTAGTCCATATAATTGTCCCATTGCAGGGCTTTTGCCTCCATAATTGAAATCAAATGTTTGCTACAATTTTTGGCCTAATCACTACATTATGCCAAATGCGGGTGATGATCACAAATCCGGGCTTTGCTTCAAAAAAACTGAAACACACTTTGTCCGACCTGGGAATTGAACCTGGTGCCGGTCACTCGGCCGTCGAGGTGTCCGACAAACTACTTACTGCTGTACTCAGAGACGTCACTTAAGAGGAAACACTACGTCGAAGTGGCATGCAAAATAAACGACGTTTTGTAGTCCCCTGTTTCCTCTTTCAGAACTGGACCAATTTTTATTACTTTTTCAGCATCGGTTAAAGAAAGAGATTTTCTATGTCTGTATGTTTGATTTTTTTTAAACCAGCCACTTTAATGTTTCTGAAGACGCCTTAAAACGGAGTGATTTCGCTAAATTTTTAAGGCTCCTGGTTATTAAATAATGACTTAATGCAAAAAAAATCAAACATACAGACATAGAAAATCTCTTTCTTTAACCGATGCTGAAAAAGTAATAAAAATTGGTACAGTTCTGAAGGAGGAAACAGAGGACTACGAAACGTCGTTTTTCAGTGTTCTGTATTAGAATTTTGCATGCCACGTCGACGTAGATGACAATTAAGTCTCTTGCTGTCATTTTCTTATGTATAGTGCTAAATAGAGAAGGAAAGACATTTAATTGTCATTAAATCTTAATGGACGTCTCTGAGTACGGCAGTTAATCTTGTATAAACTGCCACTTTTATGAAGCGAGATTATGTTTTGTTACCGAACGCATTATAACCGAATAATTCAACGTAGCATACATACATCTCATACCTACTCACGACTTCTTTAATATAAGTCAGTGCCGTCGCCACGTAGCTCTAAATAATAAATAATTAAATAGCACTACAATTACGTTATAAGCAGCACTTTCCAAACAGCAAAACAAAAGCAAATCATTTGTATATGAAATGCTTATCAAGTAAGTTCCCTTTCTGTACAAAAATGCTTTCAACGACTGTTTTTGCGCCGAGCGAGCCGAGCGGTGGAATATAAAAATAAAAATAATTTGTCAAATTGCCGTAATCAATTCGGACGGAGGGGACACCACGCAATCTGGGAATTAAGAGCTCCGTCGGCGTTATGCAAATTTGTTTATATTCCTTATGTTATACGGACGTTATGCGCGGTTCCAATTCTTCAAATGGATATTGTATTTAGGCCTATCAAAAATACCCATCATTACTTTCAGTGCCTTCCATAGTGTGAAGCACGTTGTGATTATGAGATTGACATTAATTTGACTAGCGTTGACTAATGGATTGATAATCTATATAGATACATAAATAATCCATTGCTACGAATGTATGTTTGCTCATCACTTCTGAACCTTATCTAAAGCTGTGGAGTGTCTTGCGCGCATTCTCCTCGACAGCTTAAAAAGAAATCCTGAATGTGTGGTAAATATTTTGGACGATTCAAAAGTGCTCATGAAGACAAGGTTTGAATGAAAGAACATTTTTGAATATTCATGCGGGCCCCTGGTAGTCTATAAAAAAGATGTGTCAGAACGTGATTCGAATTTTTTGATGCATAGACCGAGTTTGTGATCTAATCATCAACCTGCATTTATTAAGAGTGGTAATTAAACCAAAAAGTGCCCTTCTACTATAGCGATGACATGATTTATATGATAGACGCCTTTGTCCAGCAGCAGAGCAGAAAGTATCATTACATACTTACGCAACGCACCAAGAAATATAATAATAACGCAAGTAATATTTTAGCAAATACAATAAGTTCCACCCATGAAACTGAACAACTTTCCCCAAGAAATTTATGTGCAAAAATGACAAAAATATTTCGACCTCCTCCCATACAAAACTGTCCGATCAGCTGACGACAATAGTATGGGAGATCGAAATTTTTTGTCATTTTTGCACATAAATTTCTTGGGGAAAGTTGTTCAGTTTCATGGGTGGAACTTACCCTTAATTGTTTTTGTATTAAGAAAAATTAAGGTTGTATATCGTAAGAAAACAACATGTTTATTAAAAAGGCACACTACGCCACCTAACTAGATGAAAAGTTAATTTCCTTGTGAATAGAAAACCGTGGAGTGGCGATATCAAAGCGTCTAGTATTATTTCCTCTGGCGTGTTTGTGGGAGTCAAACAGCCCTCATGCTGCGGTCGGGAGGACTATAAGGGCTAAGGCTGTGTGGGTTCGCCGCCAGCGCCGTGCTGCTTATTACGGCCCACATTTGACATTTGGCCTTTGTAATTATTGCCGACCGTAATTCGAGAGGCGTCCCGAAATGTTTTCAGACTCAGACTACCTAATTGGTATAAAAATGGAGAGAAGCCGTTTCAATTTTAGACAGATTTGCTAATTGTGATGATTGGAAAAGTAATTACTGTTATTATAATGTTGTTGTAATTAAACAAACGTTCGCTTGGTGGTTCGGTTGCTGAGTGAGGGTTTAACTACCAGGTCAGGTAAATCGTGTTTCGGATTAAATAAGGCTTAGCCCGGGTTAGTCATTACTAATGACGCATAATGTGATGATTAAGTCAATACCCATCAGATATAGCGATGACTCAATTACAACGATAGAGTTTTTGCCGAGCAGAGTGACAGTAAAATTGCTTTACTTTGTTTACATATTTGTTAAAGATTATCAGAGCTAATCAGTTCCAAAAGTGTCGATGAACTTAAATTGATTCCTCCCCGGTTAAGTAAACCCGATCACTCCTGTTATTTCGGTGAAGCTTAGAGCGATGTCAAATGGCGATTAATAGGTCGTCTGCCCTCAGGGTGCACGGTCTGTCCGGAAGTGGCTCGCACCAAATAATCGCATCGATCGCCAAAAAACTAACCCACATACGCACTGGCAGCGTAGCCGGAATTATTAATCGAGAGGAGTAAGGGGGGTGGGGTGGGTAAGGTTAGGGCGCAGGCGCGCGCGTGCGGCGGGCACTCCGCGAGGAAGGCTCGCGCGCTCCGGCCGCGTTTGAGGCGGGCGGCGTCGCGATGCGCGAGCAGCCGGGCCCGCGGCCGCTGCCGGCGCCGCGCTAACCTGCACCCATGCAGTGGCGGAAACTTACCAGGTTGAAGTCTTCGCCGGGCGGACAGTCGCGCGCTCGGAGGATGCTCTGCTGCGGCCGCAGGAAGGTACGCCCGATCGATAGCGCGCGCCGTAGCCGCCCCTCCCGGCCCGGACGCCGACGCCGTGCGACGACCCCGCGCTAATGCCTCAGTGAGGCACTCGTGGGTCTCGTGACTCGCGGTTACTATCACCCTTTTCTGTTACTTCTTGAATGATGAACGTTTTCTAAACAAATGGTATTGAGTAACTGTCATTGCAATATAATTAAGACTTTTTGCCTTATCCCGTTCCGAACGCTAATGCCTTGAGGCACTCGGCACTCGTGGTTACTATCACCATTTACTGTATTTTTTGAATGATGAAGGTTTTCAGACAAATGCTGTCGAGTAACTGTCATTGTATTGTATAATTTAGACCGCTTTTGCCTTGTGTTTTCGGAAATTTCCGTTGCATAGCCCGTGTTTGTTACCACCAACCCGTATTTGACAAGCGTGTCGATTAAGCCAATACCCATTTATTGTAGCTATAACTTTGCCCTGCAGTGGGATATTATACAGGCTGTATACTTACTTACTACTTTGCCTTTTTCTATTTCGTTACGCCGTACGACGACCCCAAACGCTAATGCCTGGAGGCACTAGTGGCTTGTAGCTACTATCACCCTTTTTCTGTACTTCTTGACTGAAAAACGTTTTCAGATAAACACTGTTGAGTCTCGATGTCCTGTAACTGTCATTGCACTGTGTAATTAGGAACGCCTTTTGCTTCTTCGGAAGACTTTCCGCAAAGTATCTTTAGACCTTGTTATGATTTCATACATGTACACGTACAAGACTTACGAACTAATCATGAAAATCGTTTTAACCCTAAGTAGGTCTACAACGTTAAGAGATACGATTTGATAATCGTAAAGCGGGATCAGTTGTAGTTGAGTCATAAACGTTTGCAAACGGTTTATCCAAAAATAATTGACGGCCCTCTGAGATTGAAAATAAGTGGCGAAATTACTGATAGTTAGTTGATTTACGTATTGCACTAGCCTTTCAAAAACCGTTTAACGAGAAAAGACATTCTATTCAAAGGCACAATTCCCTTGGACGCTTATAATTTTACTATCGTTACACACGTCCACTATTTTCGCAATCTTAAATTCTGAAGGCTTACTAAATTGGTTGCTAAACTTAGGAATGAAACTTCCCCTAAGGAAATGTGTGACAGGCTAATGTTTGTTCTCTTGTTTATTAAGTAAATCGGTTGCTAGCCTTTTTAATTTTATGATCAGACTTTTTATATGAAATTGGTAATTTTATCTTTATAGTACCTATAGAAGACAAAATTATGTTAACTTTCATAAAATTTTATGTAATTTTTATATAGCTAACCTACTCAACTTAATGCGCATGCGCACAAACTAGTTCATCGAGGAGTTCTAAAAACTAGTGAATTTTAGAATGGCGCGCCTCTGGGGCCCTACTGTTACCTCTTAAAGCAGTATTACTCTAATGTTACTATGCAAAATAATATTAAAGTAATACTGCTTCAGGAGTTCATGGTAAGGCCCTGATTTATGTAGCGTTACAAGAGCCCTGATGGGCTCACCACCTACCATATCACGCTGAGCACAGTGTAGTTAACATCACGTTATTTGGTGTAACGTGGACATTACACTGCTTTCTCTGATATCGATGCCTAGTATCTGATTAGTAAGAAACAGAGGTTATACAGGATTAGCCCTATGGGGGATATTAGTCGCGAGTATGACTAAAAAAATAAATTAAAATTAAATGATTTTTTTTTGCTCACACCAATTATCTGATGTAGGACACATTCGTTAGATTCCTTTTTCGTCTGAATAAATTAAAAGGCTTTTATTTTGACGAAAACGGAATTCCTCTTTGGACAGAAAAAACTTAGGTTAATTTTACAATGTTTATTTGTTACTTACAGACCAAGATGAATATTCTTTTGAAACTCGTTAAATTATGGTAAGACAACGGATAAATATACATAAACATGAAAAAATACCCAGACCCGAAATCAATATAGAAAAACCGTATTTTCTATATTGACCCGACCGGGAATTGAACCCGGGACCCCAGAGATAGCGCGACACAAGACCCGACCTGCTAGCCACTCGACCGCAGAGGTCGTCGTCGTAAAACACGTATTCCATTCCCGGCATTGGCATGTACGAGTATCTATGTGATGTGAATTTTCTGTATTCGAATTTCGAATCTCTGATGTTTATCTACTATCTCCCGCCATGTTATTCTTACTATTTAATGTATATTTAGCAAATTATTTGAACTGTACACAGTTTTTATATTGTGGACAGGGGGTTTTATAACAACATTAGATAATATCTATAAAGTATCAATCACTGCAATAAAACAACTTTTCAGCAATTACTTTTAGAGATTGGTTAGGGTCTGTTTTTCGGTTCTTCCCTTATTTTTGAATAGTGTAATCAGTTCAGGTTTACGCTTTTGCTCGTCATTGCACAACTAATAAATCATAACGCAAATAATTAAATATTACAAACCTTAAAGCTTAAAAGGATAATGGCCAAAAAAAACTCAGGCCCGGCGGAAACAAAACTTATCTCAGATTTTTACTAAAAATGTGTCATTAAATACTGCATACTTAGAATAATAACGCTATAGAAACCAAGTTCGCGCGCCTATTTTGAAGCACATTAATTGGAGCCAGAAATGGCACCAAACGCCGGACCGCTCCGTAGTGTTCAATGTCACAGCGCGCCGAACTTGTCTTGCGAAAGCAAAATAAAAATGACGAATTGTGCAGTTAAATTGTGTCACAACACATCTGAAAAACAAAAGAAGTGTAATAACATCACTTTTCACAGGTAAGCTTTCAGTATTTCATAGTATCTTGTAGTTAATTAGGTCAAAATATAAACGTACTGCAGTGTGATTCTCTAAGTTAAAGCCTCGGTAGCAGCGGCTGCCGCAGTGCTGTCTCTTTCATATTCATAGAATTGGAAAGAGACAGCAGATCACGGCCATGCGCGCACGTCACGCGTGTGTGAATCGGTTTAGTGCTTCATTTTTGACAGAGCGCTTGTATGAAGACTATCTTTCTATAGCGTTATTATTCTAAGACTGCATAGTTGGAATCGCCGAAATATTTTTTAAAAGTATAAAATAGCTTTTCGAAATTGAAAAAAATATTTAAATTAAAATAAGTAAAATGATTGGGTTTATCGGACTAGCTTCCGCCTTCAGTTCAGTCAACGGTGTTAATCCTGGTCCTTATCTATCTACCTACCAACCTAGTTTCATACAAATCAGTTCAGTCATTGAGGCGTAAGAGCAGAAAAACATCCAAACATTAAAATATCAAACCATCGTTATTTTCACATTTAGAATATTACTTAGGTGTGATGTGATTATTACTGATACCTATATAAGTATATTACCAAAAAAATCATTATTTATTTATTTTTATACATTGATGACTTCTGCTACTACTTCAATAATAGTAGTGGTGGTAATATATACTGTAGAAAAATATTTGGATTATACTGCTAAACACCCATTTTAGCAATTTAATGATCCTTTTACTGAAACATTAATATGACCCCTCGGCGGTGTCCCCTATGCAGTAATTAATTACTCAACACTACCAGTATTTTGAGGTACATTTATTTTGCGCCGGCCCTGGGTTTAAATTTCATACTACGTGACCATTGTCCTTTATGTTTTGGTGGTTAATCGTACAGCACCTTGCGCGTTCAGTACAATAATGCTTTCAGGGCATTGTTAGGGCTGCCGCGATATTGCAGCGCTTCCAGCATGTTTGCGTACGCAGAGGTTGACTGTTGCCCGACCATCATTTGTAAATAAGCAGGCTCACTTTTGAAGCGAGTTCGCGGCAGCAGTAACAACGTCCTGCAAGCAATTGTCGATAGTGGGGACCGTCCATTTATCGAGCACATGTGCCAAATTACGCGCTCAAAATTAAAAATTATTTCCTAACATAGGTGTTCATGGTGTCGCCATCTCTGAGGTCCCGAGTTCGATCCCCGGTCGGGTGAATTTAGAAATTATTGTTTTTCTAAATTGTCTCGGGTCTGGGTGTTTTCTATGTATAATAAGTATGTATTTTAAGTACGTTTGTCCGTTGTCTAGTAACCATTTAACGAGTTTCATAAGAAAGCTTCTCTTGGGCTCTCGTAGATAATTGCTGGTGTGAATGTAGGAAAGTTTATTTATTTAAAGTTTATTTTATTTATTTATTTAAGTATTTTTGTTACTAACATTTAATGGACTTTATGTTGTCTGATTAATAAACATTTTTATTTTTATTTTATTTATTTAGTGGTAAAGCGATACCGATTTTTTATATTTTTTTATCGATTCCGATATCCGGAGGTCTCGGGTACAATTCCCAGGTCTGGCAAAGTGTGTTTCTAGCTAGAATCAATGATGTTACAATAAAAAGCGGTAGATGCGTTACATGTGCCAAAAACTGGCACCATAAAACTATGCTAATTGGCTTACCTTAGGCCACCAACAACATTATCTGTCTCGTTTACGCTATAGCTAGTTGTCATGCTATCTTGCTCACACTTTCGTACGAGCTTTGGTCCATTATTGACATCACATTAGTACTGACATAACCTATCTACCTTTTTTATTATAATGACATTGGCTAGAATAGCTTTCTATGCAACGAGCTGATTTGTGACCGCATACGGCAAGCGTGGCGAATAACAACACCCATGAATCGTAGCGGTAGCTTAATTTTAATGATGAAAACCTTTGCGCATCTGGGTCGCGTAGCGGTGAAAGAATACTACCACCCCCTATCTTCTCTTGGGTTTCGTAAAAGGCGACTAACGGACTAAAGACTGCACATACATCCAACAGAATAGAGCGTCGATGGGCTCACCATCAGTCACTCTGAGAACACGTGCAGTCGCTATTTGGTGAAAAGTGGACTATGGCAGAGGACTGCTTTTGCGATGCTCATAGCCTAGTCTCTGACTAACCCTTCGGGAATAATAGTTGTGATTATATGTATGAGACCTCTGCCCAGCAGTGGCATAGTTTTTAGGCTGTACTTAGGAAGACTGTAATCCTAGTAGTAATCTAAGCGTAAGTTGTTTATTTTATGTAGGTAGGTAGGTACTATGTTTACGACAACGCATAACAAACATGAACAAGTAAATAATCATTCAATGTTTATTTTTATCAAACAAACATTTGCTCCTGTCAATCACTAATATGTGAAAGTAATGAGAACATACATTCATACATATAATCACGACTATTATCCCCGAAGGGTTAGTCAGACACTAGGCAATGAGGACCGCAAAAGCAGTCCTCTGCCATAGTCCACTTTTCACCAAATAGCGACTGACCCAGGAGAAGGGAGGGGGTGGTAGTATTCTTTCACCGCTGTGCGACACGGTTACTAATGAGAAGCTTTGAGGTTATTCTCTCTCTTTACTCATTGCTTTTTTGGCGTTATATTTTTATACATTTCATGTCTTCATAATCAGAACTCCTAACTTGCAAAATGCGTTTGTATGCTAATTGTCTAGGATGCATAATGTCTAAAACGCAGTAATCCTAAAGAGCAATATAGCTAGATTTAATTATGCCTAAAATTCAAAAAGCCTTATGAATTAAAATCGTATGAGATAACTTAAATGTTATCGTTACATAGTTGCTGTTAGGTCTCCAATCGTTTTTTTTTTTTTTTTTTTTTTTTTTTTTTACATAATGCCGTTCTAAGTACACACTGCTAAGTAACTATAAAATAATCTAAGTATACACAGCTTAGGAGAGTTGGCTCTCTCAAACAGCGACTCGTCAATGTCATTATCTAACAAATTTCAGAGACAACACTAGAGTCGAGAGCGTCTCGGAGCAGAGTAGCGTTTGAGTGTTTGGCCCTTGGTCTGTTCTGACAGAGTATGAGCTTTTTCATCGTAATCTACAGACTGAATACAGATCAAGTTAGCAATATATTTAAGTTACTATTGAACATAACCGTGTCTAGACAACAACATGTATTTATGAATAATACATACTGCAAATAAATGAATAAATAACCTTAATTTATTATGGTATCAGGGCAGCCTGGATATAAGTTTGGCATGAAATATGATTAGGTTCAAATCTAGCTTGTGTTATACAATGTCAGTTTTTGTTATGAGCTAGTAATGGATTAACATACTGCGACTTACAATAATAGTTCAAATTTTTTTTACTTTGTGTTCCACTAGGTACCACATTCTAAAAACCACGGAATAGATAAAGACGGTTTAACTGTTCTGTGCTAAAAACTACTAATACCTATTTAAAAAAAATTGCACTCTAGTCATTAGTTTTAATTAGGAAAGGAGAGCATTATTAAAATAATATTTAATAAGTTACAAACATTTGACCTCCTTGGTCTAGTGGTTTGTACACCGGTTTTCATGGTGTCGCCATCTCTGAGGTCCCGGGTTCGATCCCCGGTCAGGTCAATTTAGAAATTATTGTTTTTCTAAATTGTCTCGGGTCTGGGTGTTTTCTATGAATAATGAGTATGTATTTAAGTATTTAAAGTATGTTTATCCGTTGTCTAAAACCATTTTTTTTTTCATAAAGAACTTCGTTAAGAAGCTTCTCTTGGGCTAGATAATTGGTGTGAGTGTAGGAAAGTTTATTTATTTAAGTTTATTTTTTATTTAATGTTTCTTAATAATTTTATGTAGATTAGTGAATTAGCTCAATATTATAACAATTTTACCGTGTTATACGTACTTAAACAGTTTCGAGTACTATTTAAAAGGAATTCGGTCTTTACACTGTCAAATGCACCTAAGGAACTTTTATCACATCCATTGATCGAACTCTGTCCGTTCACAAAATGTTATTTCAATAATAAATCGAAGTCGAACTTCACAATCAAGCATGAAATATTAACACGTGTCAGTGATATAATAGTCCGTCAGCATATAGGTCACATTTAATATGACATAGAGGCAGTTTGTAGTCCGATGTTAGCATCTAGCTTTTGTCCTCCTAACCAATAATATTTTATTGATGAAAGTATGTTTGTCTGTTTGTGTTTTCTTGACATCGAAACGGAGCGACGGATTAACGTGATTTCTTGTACAGTTGTTGTTAAAGGTCGTTTGAGTGCCTTAGGCTACTTTTTATTTCTAAAAATAGTAAAAGAATACCTAATAATAACTAAATTACAAATATTTTGAAAGATAGAAGGTTACATAGGCAGGCAAAGGCGTAGGCGGAATTAAATCGGGTTACAAAAGTGAAACGGGATCCTAATTAATATACATTTTTCGCGAATATTAATTGGCATTTGCTTGAAAAGGTCGAAATATTTTTCAAATAGTTTAACGTCTATAAAATATAGAGCAACAAGGTAAGTACTGTTTAAATGAGATAGTTAACATTCCTTTTCTAAACAGTTCTCAAACTCAAATGGGTTTTAAATTTTGAAATGACAATTTTTCGACAACCGTGACTAACTACTTACTTAACAAGCATTTCGAAGCACCAATGACCTGAATTACCGTTTAGTTACACATCTGGTGAACCTGTATAGCGAGATAGTTGCTTAACTTGTACGATCGCAACGCGAAGGCGCCGAGTGCACCATAATTTTTTTTACTGCAATTTGTTAAATTTACAAAACTAAGGAGCTTCTTCCCAGAGGATTCGTCCATAGAGCTGGGTAATTGCAATTCTTCCCTTTGGTATGGAGATAGCTTTTTTATATCCTCGTTCCCCCACATACCTACATAAAGTTGAAAAAAGATTGAAGATGTCCCACTAAATAATGTAGAATCACATTCACAGTCTAAACGAAGGGAGTCAGGCACAGAGCTAGTTATACATAAACATACAACCTTTCCAACCCTCAGTTTTCACTCTATAATTTAGTAATAAAAGCATCGGAGTCCGATATAAATAGTTGAAAAGGTCATTGAATTTTAACGCGTAGGCCGTACCATTTACGAGCTGTTATCGTTACCGAATGAATTCGCTGATGTTTCATTGGGTACTAACCGTTGCCCGCGGCTTCGTTCGTGAGAACTTAAATTAATTAATAAAATAATTGAAATTAATTTTACTGTGGTGGCTGCTTATTACTAGTCGGTATTAATTAATTAGCTTATAGGTATTAACTTGCTTTCGATGCACCTTTGCCAGTTTATTGACAATTGGGTAATGCACCTCTTTTTCAGCTTCCTCTTGGAAACAAACTCTTTGAAGATAAGCATTTTGTTCAAGCGAGCGAAGTTCCGACCTGACACTTTTTAAATTATCTTATAAAAAGAAAAGTCTAGTCTTTATTTACTGTCCAACTACTGGGAAAAAGCCTCCATCATTGAAATTAAATAATTTGTATAAATAATTTTCAGGGGTACTTATTGTCTTATCACCACAATCTAAATAATTGAGGAGTCGACTTCTAACTACTAATCATGTTTAACAACCATAATTACCGAGTTTCATGTCATTTCTCGTAGCAATTTATATTTTCCTCACCGATTTCCCGTGTGTACATAAAATTAAGTAAATAAGTTACTTATTAAATCGTACAAACGTGTAGTGGGCATATTTGCGTCCAGTGTTGGGCGATGTTTGCGGTCTAAATCAATTAAATCGTATTTTTTTGTGGTTTAATATTATTGTTAGAAATAATTCAATTAACCACTTCTTTGGTTAAACTTCTTTCTTTTGTTTTGTGGATTTATGTCACCGACACATCTAAAGCAAACTTTAAATAGGTTAGAATTGACAATAGCGGAGCTTTATTACGACACTTGACATTAGAACAGTGTTTTTGTTTTCGTCGCGAACAAATACTGGTTTTTTGAAATTACCTTCGTTTGTGAAAAAGCGTCTTTAACGGGTTTGAAACTAGAACCCCCAAATGTCAAAATTAGGTCACCAAGATACGATATGGATGTTTTTAAATAGTCCAATCGACGCTATACCCAACATTCCCAACCTTTAGACATTTCAGTCATCGGAATAAATAGAATACAGGCTGTATTAGGAATGCAGTGCATTCAACCTGCCGTCACATAGTTTGAGTGGTTCAACCCGACTCTATGACGAAGGTATTCAAACTACTACTTCGCAGAAATGTCACGGTACATTCCGGTTACAAATTAGACTTTAAAATAATTCGTGAACTACGTATTCAGAGAAGCTTATGTTAAAATATATTTTGTTCAAAAGACCGAAGTATACCAGAAAGTTTTCTATTGACGAAAATTTACTAGAATAAAATCAAGATGCTGGTAGCTAGCCAGACGGAATATAAACAAGCACTGGCGACTCCATAGTATGCAATTTTTTTTTCGTGTTTTCGTTTTATTTTTGCGATCTTGTTTGCCTTTGGGGACACTAAAATATGTGGAGTGCCACACATTAGGGCTTTATCTGATTGTTATCAAGGCCTATGCTTGTCGTTATCCCATTGAGATAACGTCGCAGTGACGATATGACGTCACAAACTCGTGGGTGAATTTTTTGGCAATCTGATAAAAGTACTTATTTATATCGATAAAAGTTAATTATGTTATGGTACAATTCTGACTCCTGTGAAAAGTGATACATCTCAAAATGACAATGTATGTGCAAGTTTATGCTGCTCTATTCTTCGTATGACAAAAACTACAAAACGATAGAGAAATAGTTTGTTGGCGCCAGTGCAATGACGTCATACGTGTGTCTTTGCATGCGAATAGTGACGTCATAAATAAATGACAGTGGCGTCGATTCCACAATGTTTTTACCTGGGTGAACAATGTGGGATTTATGGTGTTCTCATTTCACTTTGGAGTCATTTCACAATCAATTTAAATTTGAAATTAGAATTCAAAGGCAAACATTAAATAAGTAGGTAGGTATATATTTTTGAAATGGCGAGTACTGTTTTATTATTTTCTAAAATAATGGCTTGATGCAGTCAGCCAGTATCAAGTAAGAGAGGTGATTGCAAATATTTTCTTTGCTTATAGATGATGATAGTATAGATATAATATTTAATTATATTCCCCTCCTTGAGTTTCAGTGAAGATGGTGGGCATTTACTAAGATTTCACACGGATTTGAAAAGTGATGTTGCACTGTTTTGTTTTATTTGCCAACACTAATGCACGGTCACGAACACTTCACGGTTATTATCCACCATTATTTCACATTAATATTGGACAAAAGACAAATTATAGAAAATAAAACAAAATTGCAGACATGACGCTTCAGAGTCCGACTGCAATTTCATAGACAGACATTTATGTAAAAAGGTTTATATTGAAATTGCAGCCCAAACTCTCAGCTCAAAATAAAGACTGGGAGTATAATTAAGTTCTATTTTAAGCTCACAGCGTTTTTCATATTTGCGTATCACTTATTTTTTAAATATTGTAATTTGTAACACAAAGGGATCCTGTTTTACGCAATGATGGAGACAGACAAATTGTTTTAAAGCTTTTACGGAACGTTTTGTTTGTAAAGAATGCCATTTTTCGCTTTGTCATATCCGTCCGTTTGTACGTCATCGCCAGTCGTCAAACGATGGTCTTTTGTATGGTAACTTGATTTGCTTTATAAATTAGTAGCTTTTGCCCGTGGTTTAACTGTTCACGTTTAATTTTTCGTTGGAATAAGTAACTTATAATAACCGACTCCAGGGTCTTATTTATGTCCAATGTACCAAAATGCACAAAAACGATTTATAGCTTTAGGCCGAGTCCTGAGTCACGGCGCATCGCGCGTGCCGGAATCCGCCGCGCACGAAACAAATACTCGACATGTAAGAACCCATTGATATACATACACTTAACTCAATGTAAGAACCTGTATGAACTGCAAACGGGCGCGCCTTCATACTTTATTCCTACGCTCCGCTATCCGCCTGCGCGATGCACCGTGACTCAGGACTTATTCAAGCCTTAGCTTGAACGCGCAACACCCAATAGAAACATTAAGAAATTAAGAAGAAAAGTTTTCGTTTTCCTAATCGAATGTGGTATATAATTTGAACTCACGACTTGTTTTATGACGTCGTTCGTCTGTTGTTTTGTTCGTCTTATTATAATTTAATAAGCTCAGTAATTCTTCATGCGATTGTTTTAACGCCTTGATTTTGTATCGTAACGTCATTGTACAATCTATATATACTATTAGACTGATAGACCACCACCCCTCGACCCGCGGCTTGAGTCACCCGAGTGTGTGTAAGTACATGTTTGTACAAATAGAAGATAACTTCGTATACACTACGGTCATCATACATCACTAGTAAACAAACGGCACAAATATAAACAATAGAGACAGATACGTTCCCAGCGTACGGCGCTCGCCTCTTGCATATTAGGACTAAAAGTCCTAATAGCACCGAATACCGTGACAGTCGTCAATACAGCAACTCGTTCGTACCAGTGACGTTCAGTTTTTAGTAAGAAAGAGCGTTAAATATGCCCTCCTGTTCATTTATACGGTGCACAAACCATTTAATGAGCAAAAAGAGCGCATGGAATAACTTTTCACGTGTACAGTACACCAAAACAATAATATTTTCATATTAGAAAATATCTAGAACTTTTTGTTTTAATAAAAGATTATGACATTGATTGTCTCATCACATGATCGCTCATGAATGCGAGTTTCATTTATCGTGCGTCATCGTTGTCGTGGAACTTCAAGGTGCTTGCTGGCCCACTCGCTTAGCGTAGCTCTGTCTCGCTTGCTTGATTGACATTAGCTGTCACACTACAAAGAGTATGTAGTTGGACTATTTTTTGCATAGAATAATAACTAAAACATAGAATGAGTCCAAATGAGACTCGTATAGTTGTCCTAATTTTTCAAATGGGCCATAAACATTGAAAGAAAAGAGATAAAATAAGTTGACAAAAACGTCAAATGTCCAGCGAAAAAAAAAACCGGTCACCATTTATGATACCGAATTCAATAGCGACTTAGACAAATGTAATTCGAATGGTGACCAAACGGAGTGCCCACTCAAACGTCATGGCACTCCTTCTATGCTTTAGTTATTATTCTGAGATTTTTTGTTTCATACTACTAAGGGCATGCCGTATCTTCCTCTATTGTTTATATCTATCTACAATTCCTGTCTACAAGTCCTGAGGACACAGCCCATCATCACTCTGGCCTAACGCGTAAGTAGAATTTTGCTATAATATGGAAATAACAGCTAAAGGTATATGGGTAAAGGTATTTTATTTTGGGCACTCATCCATGTCGATCATGTTCCGTCACTGTAAAAGTTGCTGCACTTGCCGTACTTGCAACTAGAACGAGCAAACTGTTGCACAATTTGGGTATTAATATGGATATCCACTAAATAAATTTATGTTTATTGTGTTACGAGCTGTCGCGGCAAATTTCGTACCGCCTAACCATAGAATAATTACTAAAGCATAGAAGGAGTGCTATG
The DNA here is from genome assembly GCA_963921215.1 of Scoparia ambigualis. NCBI lineage: Eukaryota > Metazoa > Arthropoda > Insecta > Lepidoptera > Crambidae > Scoparia > Scoparia ambigualis. Next base: position 29,920,466 of record OY992506.1, read on the forward strand.
ACATTTGAGGGGGCACTCCGTTTGGTCACCATTCGAAAATTACATTTTTTTTAGGCCGCTTTTGAATTCGGTATTGATATTTGTCTTAAATGGTGACCGATTTTTTTTAAATTTTCGCTAGACATTTGACGTTTTTAGAAACTTATTATGTCTCTTTTCTTTGAATGTTTATGGCTCATTTGAAAAAATAGGACAACTATATAAGAGTCTCATTTGGACTCTTTCTATGATTTAGTTATTATTCTATACGCTTAACAATCAATGAATGTCATGTCAACTGTTCGTTTAAATTCAACTAAGTATCAACCAAAACGATTAAGTAAGTTTTAGAAACTGAACAATAACGTCAAGCTGTCAATAATTCTGAGTTATTGTTTTTTTTTGGCTTCGTGCGATCAGCACATTTAGCCAGTGTCCAGTTTTTAATAGTAATTATTATTTTCTTTACATAAAGTGGATGATAATGAGTAATAATGAACGTTTAATGGTAAATAATTTTCCCCCAAACCCCCTTGAGACTCAATAAAGCTGTGGGACTTTATTGTCAATAATTCTAAAGTCAATTTTGTCAATGTTTTATTTAAATTATTATTTTTAATATCTTTCAACTGTTTTCGTTACATCCTCTTTGCTGTCTTTTATGTCACTCACTCAATCACTTTATATGGTGATTTTTTTAATCCAAATTTTTACACTTTAATTGTCTTTCACATAAACCTTGTCCTAACAATTTTACAAACACAACAATAAAAGAATTAGCCATATAGATGCAGCCATACTACAGTGACGCGCGTACAAACATTTCGGCAATTGATTTTTACTAATACTTATAGATAAACATTAATAAATTATGAACTAAAACAAAAAACATAAACATATATCTTATAAATAAGAAAAAACCTAAGCTAACTATTGTCGCGCGAAAAAGTTTAGCAAATGCATACAATCACGACTATTATCCCCGAAGGGTTAGTCAGATACTAGTCAATGAGGACAGCAAAAGCAGTCCTACCATAGTCCACTTTCACGAAATAGCGACTGCACATGTGCTCAGCGTGACAGGTGTGAGCCCATCGCCGCTGTTTGCTGTAGGCTGTATGTGCAGTCTTTAGTCCGTTAGCCGCCCTTTACGACATCTAAAGAAAGAGACGGGGTGGTAGTATTCTTTCACTGCTACGCAACATGGTTTTACGCAACAAGTTTAGCAAATAAATGATTTGTATTTGTATTTGAAAGTCCCCAAATGGCTGACTAGCATTGCCCTTTTGGATGGCCAAAACAAAAAAAATAAAACTTATTACATAAATAATAAAAAAATCATTTCTAATTTCAGCGCCACTATTCCTCGTACTAGCAACGGTTGTTGTGTTTTCAGAACCGATTCTAACGTTATGTTGACACTAATGGATTTGTAATTGCGCCGCATTTCCATAAAATCTTCACTGGAAATAACACCCGCCCGACTCGACGCCAGATAGTGATCGAATCGATTTGTACGTATAAATTAGTTTGATATTTTGTTATGTTGTTACTATAATGCTAGTACTTAAATATATTTTTTATAAATACCTGATTGGTTTATGTTAGAATATTATATCTTACCTGAACAGTGGGACATTTATAGGCAGATAGTGATTATGAAAGGTAAGTAAGTAAGTAAGTAAGTAAGTGATACCAGCACTAACAAATCTATAAGGGTAATTCGATCAATTCGGATCAATCGGTTAATAAGTAAAAGTCGTCAATACTTTCTCTCGATACTTGACAGTTTCCAATCATTCCTCTTTAAAGGCAAAAAATATCGATGTCAAAAAAGCAGCAAGTAATAACAAAAATCATTATTTCAGACTTCTTGATCCTTTAAATAATTAGTTAGTAACATCTGAGACTTATAAATCTAAGTTAGTCACACTATAACAAATAAGAGAATATAATATAAAATAAATTGTATTAGAAATAACACTAGTTAACTGTGAATTTCTCCTATCTACGATAATATTATTGAGCAAAATTTCTACCAGAATAATTGTTACTTCATGAGGAATAAAGATTTTATAATGAAGTTATTATCCTATTTCGATAAAAACGATAAATACTACTACAAAATTACTACAAAATGCGATGCGCCGTTCGTCCGAACTCAGCTTATTCTCGCAGAGTGGAAATTTGTAATATTAAGTATGAATTTATTATCCTATTTCGATAAAAACGATAAATACAACTGCAAAATTACTACAAAATGCGATGCGCCGCCTGTCCGAACTCAGCTTATTCTTGCAGAGTATGGAGATTTGTAATATTAAGCACGAATTTATCATCCTATTTTGATAAAAACGATAATACAACTGTAAAATTACTATAAAATGCGAAAAACGGGCTTTTTTCGCAAAAAATCAAGGTACTCAGAGAATTCTACTAAACGTACTACGATAGCATGTAGCAGTGCTACGAGTCGCTACGCTACGATTGTCGTAGACGTTCGTAGTAGGTTGTCTCTTTTATTATTTATTGGCTACGTAGTCGGAATGAAAGATAAAAACAAACAAATCAAGAACACTTTGTGGGATTACTTTGAATAATTACGGTTCAGATTATGAAGTTAGATGCTTTTACAAATATGAAACTAATGACTTTGTTACGCCTGAAATAAAAAAATTCAATAAGATGTTAATGAAAAAAAAAGTATGTGTCGAGCGGAAACTCTGCCTCACACGTAAAAAAATATTGATTTTCTCAACAAAAACCACAGATAGTATAGGGTTAGCTTTTTTCTTAAAGTACTTAAAAGTCCCAATTATAAATATAATTATTGTTTTCTAATCTCAGAAATTGAATAAATAATTTATTATTTACTAGAGCTTTTACGATAATCTTAATGTAGTTTTATGCTTTAGTACCTACGTAGGGCATAGTACCCATAGTAAAATAATTAAAATATTAAATTAACCGTGTCGCGCAGCGGTGAGAGAATACTATCACCCCCTCTATTCCCTTGGGTGTCGTAAAAGGCGACTAACGGACTAAAGACTGCTGAGTACATGTGCAGTCGCTATTTGGTGAAAAGTGGACTATGGTAGAGCACTGCTTTTTTTGTTCTCATTATCTAGGCTCTGACTAACCCTTCGGGGATAATAGTCGTAATTTTATGTACGTATGTATTAAATTTCAATATTTTAATCTGTTTTAACTCTGTGAAACCTTACCTTTTAAACAGATTTTTTTTGGAATTTTTTATTGACGGAATGAAACATTTAAAGTATGTATAAAGAGTATAAGATTAAAAAACCGTTCAGTTAGATAGATAGATAATACTTTTATTGCAACAGTTATATACATTACATTAAATATAAAAAACAGACAGTTACAATTTGGCGGTATTATCGTTATAAAGCGATTTCTTGCAGACAACCAGTCAGATGGAGAGAACTTAATACACTTTAGAATCTTAATTTAAAAGGCTAAAATTAATCAAAAACCTAAAATACGTACATGAATGGCGCACACATACGTTAGCATGTCGTATTGACAACATCATCATCACCATCATTATCATCACCCCGTGAACATCCCTCTGCTGGGCTCCTTCCCACGTGAATAACAGCACATGGAGACACTGGGCCATGACCCACCACGCTGGCTCAATACGAGTTGATGGGCTTTACAAACTCCCACCGTCTGATAACAACTAGGGCCAAATGCCTTCTAAAGTACGGAGCAGCTCGAGATATTAAGTTTTTTCACCCATCCAGTGACTCGATTGCGAAAGTTGCTTAAATAGCAAGATCGCAATCGTATGATACACGTGAAGGAAAGTAGTTGATAATTTTCCACACACCCAACAAAATATAAGGCACACACTTCAAAGGCACATCCTCCACTCTTGTACTCGTATTAAAGCGACAAGGATATAGACCGCCTTAAGCGCCTCCAAAGAAAAGTTTTATTTCCAATTTTCCCCTGCAATTGAAAAATCAGGTTACGGCGTAACATAAAAGCGTTCTCTTAAAAATAGAACCGTAAAAATTCTATCAATACCGCCATTTGGCACTTGACGATGGCGATTCTATTTGGTGCATGCAGATTGATCTTTATCGTGGTGGAGATAGGGTTCGGTTCCCTTTGCGGGCTGGGATGCTCCAGTTTGAAGCTCTCGACAGTGTAGAGCTCTCCAGAGTTCGAGTTGGCACCAAATTTTAGGTCTCAACGCTTCTCATTAGACGCTCGCAGAGACAGGCGTGGGCGGGGGTCGGGTGGCGGGGGAGGTGACGTGTCGGAACGGGCTCCTCCATTGTGCTCTAAGACGAAGCGTTTTGTTTCTGAGCTCTTTATGTGCGTTCTGTATGTACCCGTCGCGTTTTTGCCGACAAGGAGTGTCTCACTTACTGATATTAACCATCCTGGTTGGGGCGGTAGGATCTCTCATTCATCACAGTTAGTGTGGTTACTATGAATAGCGCACATTGCCTAGTAGGATTTCTAAGCCACTTTTGAAGAGTAGGTCATAGGTATAAAGGACGTGAAGCTTTCAATTTGTGTTACTTCGATACGTTCATACATTACGCTCGTTTACTAGCAGAGTATACAGAATTGCTACTTTCCATCTGTCAGTAACAATACATTTTCCTTTATTGTATTGTTGTTTGTGCTGCTATAATCATCAATCGTTCAATGTCAATACACAATCAAGTATTACAATATTTAATTAAAATATAAAAAAATTAAAATATAACCGTGTCGCGTAGCGGTGAAAGAATACTACCACCCCCTCTCTTCCCATGGGTGTCGTAAAAGGCGACTAATGGACTAAAGACTGCACATACATCCAACAGCATAGAGCGGTGATGGGCTCACCATTTGCCACGCTGATCACATGTGCAGTCGCGATTTAGTGAAAAGTGGAGTATGGCAGAGGACTGCTTTTGCGGTCCTCATTGCCTAGTCTCTGACTGACCCTTCGGGGATAATAGTCGTGATTAGAAGAAAAAAAAAACAAAAGAAGCTCCATATCAGTTAGAGATTCCGGGTGATGTGCGATCCTACCTTCCTCAGTGAAAACACTTCACTGTCACTGGACAGTAAGTGACTTACCTTCAGGTGAGACATAGGTGTGGGTTTTAATGGTTTAAATCATCGTGAATTCACTTCACTGGCTTAACGTCCTTTATAAAGGGTGCTTCAGTCAAATGCGCCTATTCTTCTTTATTTTACCGGCTACTTAGCTGGTTAAAACCTTTTAGCATTTCAAGTACAAAAATTATAAAAGGAAAATAAACCTTCAACCAGGTATGTCGCTGTGTAAACGTAATAAAAGCATATTATCGCGACCGCCGCTCGCTGCAACTCATACAACATACTGGGGACTATACAAAACTTAGTTTTATTGTGTAGTACCTATATACCCAATATGTGGGCTTGTATAAAATGTTCTTCACTAATACTGCATCATCATAACTAAATAAGCTGCAATTTCTTTGCCGTAGTAGTATATTCATTTGTATTTGTTAAACGCGCTCCGTCCACTTGGATCCACTGCATGGATCCAGAAAGTTTTTTTTTCTTAATAAAAGAGAGAGGCAAACGAGCAGGCGGGTTACCTGATGGAGAGTAATCACCGCCGCCCATGGACACCCGCAAAACCAGAGGAATCGCAGACGCGTTGCCGACCTTTAAGGGAGGAATAGGTTTAATTGGAAGGAATAGGAATTAGGAATAGGGGGGGGGGGGGAGGAGTCCTCCGGAACCCTCACTGGTCGGACGAAACACAACAGCATCAAGTGCCATTATTTCACGCCGAATATTCGTGAGAGGGTGGTATTACGCCGGGCGAGCCGGCCCAATGCGTGCTGCAACGCAGCGTGGCTCTACCACTCAGTCGGTGTATTACCGCTCAGTTGGTCATTTAGCACCACCCAGGGGTCACGTGTAGGGTCTCAAGGGTAAACCTACGGACGCGAGTAACTTTAACCCCCAAAGTGAGTAAAGATTGAAAGTGTAATTTTACTGCCAATGGCAGTTGTAGCAATAACTTGATTTCTTGATTGTTGAAGACCATTAGCAGATATTATTGTATACTCGTAGCTATCTTATTATTTGGTTATAAAGCATTGCAAATACAAAGAACAATTTGAAATTAGCAATTATTTCAAGTGTCAAAATACAAGCATTTCAAAAATTAAACAGCATAATCATTTAGGATAGTTGCGAGATTTGCAGTTCCAACATGATCTTAAATAAAAAAGCCTGTCGAGAAAGATCACTAATCGTTCTCAATCTGTCTAAATTACACATCGAAATGGCATCTAATGTATTTTAATCAAATAAATCTGCACTTCATCAACTGCCTAAAGCATTCGTTGACTAATGGATGTGGGAGTACAATTTTAATGAACCAATTACTCTAGTCCCTCATCTTTTAAGGCCCTTAAGGAGGACAATTAGTGAAGTTAAAGAACTTAATTGCCTTCACGTTTTTGATTCTGATTTAATGCATCGAATTAATTTATATACGAGTACGTAGCGTTTTGAACATCTCTAGTAACTTACTTTGAGATTTGGAAATTCATCATCGGTCAACAAATGCCATCTTATTACGACAACCGGGTCCGACGTCATAACGTGCTTTCTGAGAATGGACACTTTTTGTTACCTACCAATTTCTCTACTTTTGCCGTTAAATATTTAACAAATATTCAATACGAAAAAAAAAATTGGCTGTTTCAAATCGAAGCACAGCGACAAAACAATACACACATATATATTCACAACACAAAAGAAAATTTATAGGTTCCCGTTTAATTTATGATCTCGTATACCTGTTCAATCTATTCGCAAAGTAAAATCTAACAAGACGAGCTAATCTAACTGAGCGAGTCAACCGAACATCAAAATGCAGTAGAGACATATTTTTCTCGCACATTTTCCAGGCATATTTTTTACAATTACCTTACAGTGGGACTTGTTTAACGCATGATTTATGATCAAAAGCACTTAAAAGCATTCACAGCCAATTCTCATGCCATTAACCGCGTCTGGCCGAGTGTAGGCTGGGCGTGGCAGTCTGCTGCATGTTTGTAAGCCTAACGAGCAATCAGAGTTGCACTTAAAGCCTAACAGAATAGAGTTGGTTTTACGCTTGAAGTGTTTGCTCGAAAAGTTTCAATGTGACCGTCTGAATTACAGCCCTATGATTAATGGGATAAGGGTGTTTTCGTTACAAGGGTGGATGGTGAGGTTGGATAAAAAGTGCGAGCGGCGACGGAGATCAATTCATCTGTAAACGGCAAACGGTACCTAAGTATATGATGTGGAATATATAAGACTAAAGAGAAAGCTGAGGCAGAGGTCTTTCATGCAAATCAATGTAATAAATAGATCAATGAAAATAATTAACTTGTAAAGCCTTACTACCCCTTTGCTGGGCAAATGCCTATGTGGGGCGTCCATTAATCACGTGAGGTTTTTTTTAGCATTTATTAACCCCCCCCTTTAGTGATTGGTGATATGTGGTGAGGTTTAAGATTAACCCCCCCAAAATCACGTGTATTTTTAAGTACCTTCAAAGCATGTTAAAATTTTTAGAGAGGAGAATGGCCATTTTGCATGGGCACTTGGGTCCCTTTCAAAAATGGTTGTGCCCTGATTGTCGTTGTTCTATATTGTAGAAAATACACGTTATATTCGTAATTAGAAAACATTTTTAATTTTTTCACCCAGATTCACGAGATATATATTTTTTTCTGTTGTTGAAATTAAGGTTATAATTAGAGATTGACATTAACATTTCCTTCCTAATCAATACACAAATCCTTCATCTCTATGGTAATTATGTCTTAAACCCCTTGAGCACCGTAAAACCAGACCCAATTGAAAATCAATTGTTTCGCGGCCGCCGGCGGTCTTATGATCCTAGACCTATTACCATAATGTATACTAGAATAGCAGCGCATTCGCAATGTTTCTGTCAGCTTGCAGACAGTCATATCATACCATATAATAAATAAATATATCATTTGAAAGTACTCGTTCATTGTCAAAAGAATACTTATGCACAACAATTTTTTAAAAGAGACCCACCCGTGTTTGGGCATTCTCATTTATCTTTAAAGTATATAGTATAATCTAATTTTATTCCAGAAAATTAAGGACCATGATAAAAATGTCTAGACAGAAAGGTTGCAAGTTTTTTTTTTTTCAACGGCGAGTCAAGGTCACATTACACGCAGCCTTCGGTTTAGAAATCCCGCGTTTGACGAAAAAATAAATACATGTGATATCTTACTACACCCCCCTCCCCTTGTGATATTTCGTGATTTTTGCCGAACCCCTCCCTCCCCTATCGAGCCTCACGTGATTAATGGACGGCCCCTATCATTGAAGTATAGTCATCGCTACAATAGATGGATATTGGCTTTATCACCACGCTTGCCAAATACGGGTTGACTACAAACCCTGGCTGTGAATCGAAAAATCCGAAACACAATTTGTCCGATCTGAGATTGGATCCCAGGACCTTCGGATATCGGTCCAAGCGCACGTCCTTTTCGGTTCGCAAAATCCGAACACGCAAGCCGGCAATACCTAACCTTCTAGAGACGATTGTGCAAAGTCTATCTACAGTATCTACGTATTTACAGTAGACTTAACAACTAAATTGGAGCTATCATGAGATGTCTCAGCCAAAACTTATAAATCACCTTCACATCGTACAGGATTCACCAACCGGCGACGCGCGACGGCCTCCCATAAATGCCTTTCCACTCAATCACTTTAAAATACTTGTTAATAACGTAAGCAGTAGGTAGGTACCCTTTCTAAGCCTCAATCTCGGCGCCGGCGACGTGGGAGCCGTGAAAACTTTGTAATGGCACAGACGTGAGGTTTTAGCGGAGAGCACCCATTATGTCAGTGGTCGCTATCTTTCACCCGCAACTTTTGATGGATATTGCCGATAGCTTATTTTTAAAGGTTCGTACCTCACTAAGAGTCTGCTTTCACTTATATACACAATACATATATAATCAGGACTATTATCCCCGAAGGATTAGTCAGAGACTAGGCAATGAGGACAGCAAAAGCAGTCCTCTACCATAGTCCACTTTTCAGCAAATAGCGACTGCACATGTGCTCAGCGTGAGAGGTGGTGAGCCCATCGCCGCTCTATGCTGTTGGATGCATGTGCAGTCTTTAGGGGGTGAGCACTCTGCAGTAATACGGGTCTTTTTTAAAGAAACCTATCTCGGGCACCAGCCTCTCACATTTTGGCTGGTAACATCTTGTTTTTGTTAGTTTATATTGTTAAATCAAATATGATGTACCTAAACGTGTGAGAGAGAAGTAAATGAATTTTATTATATACAATCGGCCGCTCGCGGTTTCACCCGCGTAGTTCCCGTTCCAGTGGAAATATCAGGATAAAAAGTATCCTATGTGTTAATCCAGGTTATAAACTATCTGTAGGTATGCCAAATTTCATCCAAATCCATTCAGTAGTTTTTACGTGAAAAAGTAACAAACATCCATCCATACGTTCCCGTGGGAATATCCGGATAAAAAGTATCCTATGTGTTAATCCAGGTTATAAACTCTCTGTTTGCCGAATTTCATCCAAATCCATTCATTAGTTTTTACGTGACAGAGTAACAAATATCCATCCATACTTACAAACTTTCGCGTTTATAATATTAGTAGGATTATTATTATTAGTCCGTTAGTCGCCCAAGGGAAAAGAGAGGGTGGTAGTATTCTTTCACCGCTATATACCCGACACAGTTACGGTTACGGTTCTCACGGTTTATTAGAAGAAAAGTAACAAGTAACAATTTAGCCGTGTGGCGGCAGCTCATTAATAGAATACTACCAACGCATCTCTTCCCTTGGGTGTCATAAAAGGTGACTAACAGACTGAAGACTGCTCCGCTCATACATCCACATCATAAAGCGGCGATGTGCTAACCACCTATTACGTTGAGCACACGTGCATTTAACTTAACTTGGTGAAACGTGGGCTCTGGAAGTGGGCTGCTTCTGTGGTCCTCAATGCATAGTCTCTGGCTAATAGTCGGAATAATAGTCTCTAATCTATGTGGGTATGTAAGGTATCATAAAAGTCCCACTACTGAGCTACCCATGGCGGGCGGTTGCTACTAGGGTTGCCACCTTTTTTTTAGGACTATTAAAGTATTTTTTCATATTGTTAGAACAAAAATAAAGTACAGAATAAAAAACAGTATTTATTTATTTGTCCTTAAAAACGTATTTTTTGTTGCTTTTTGCGACATTAAACAAATATTTGACTTTAACGTAAATAGTTTTACGGAAATAGAGAATTTTACCGTACTTTATTAAGTACGGGTGGCAACCCTAGTTGCTACGCTTTTGCATGGAGCTAAGATTATTGTTATTAATTTCACGCTATGACACATGCAGGTCGGTTAAGCCAGATGACTCACTAAACCTTTAAGGAATTGGTCAATTGCTAATACCAAATAGCGTGTAAGGTTTCTCCGATGCGAAGTTCACCGGGTAGGGTAAGCAGTACAATGATTGGCCATCTAAGGAAAACATTGACTTTGAACATTTCTCCATTTGAATTAAGGTCCAGAATCGTTACACGAGGGCTGTCATTTTGATCAGTAAGAAACTGAGAATTTGAATACATTAAAATTTAAATCATATTTCAACTCATTTTCAACTTTAACGCAATGAATATAAAAAATATGCCTAAAACACAATCATTGGCCATTGGAGTATAGCAATTGGCATATCAAAAGTATATTGATTTGCAGGTCAATCACTATACTTTGTGTTTATTGTCACTGCCAATATTTATACCGTATTAGGGCCAATCACAATACAAATTTATTGTATTATACGTTAGTGACGTGCAGGGCTTTATCGAGCTTTCGTAAATATTATGTAGTTAAAAAAGTACCTATCTCATACATAGTATGGGCAACAACATATCAAGTCATCAAAACTGACTAAGATAAGTAGGTAGATTTCTCAATTGATATTAAACTCTGAACGTTTGATTTGAGTTGAAAATCCATCTCAAATAATTTACATTTTGGGGAAGTCAAATGCACTGTTGCCTGTACAACATTGTTACAAAATACCTATTTGTTAAGACATTTAGCAATAGTGTGAAGTAAAATATAACGTAAAAATACCTCAGTACCTACCAAGGTTGCATTTATATAGATTACTAGCTGACCCATGCCTACTTCGCTGGGCGTCAAACAATTTAAAATATTATTTATCACAATCAAATATAATCTATGTCACTCAGAATTAATGTAGCTTTCTACTCGTGAAAGAATTTTTAAAATCGGTTCTGTAGTTCCCGAGATTACTTCATACAAAGAAAGTCAGAAACTTACAAACCTCTTTATAATATTAGTAGGTATAGATTTAATATCGACCTCGGTACATCACTAAGAAATTTAAGATCTCTTTGTATAATTATTGGCATAGGTATACATATAATAATTGGCATGGCCATTAACATAAAATGTACAATGATTGGCCTGCCAAAATCTAGTTATTGCGAACCTATGACATTCTGAATAAAACTATTTTAGAAAGGAATTGACAATAACGATAATTATAACTTTTAAACAGAGTGAGTGGTTCATTTGAAGCACTGATTACAATCATTGGCACCGATGCTTTTCATTAATCTTCCATACAAACCAGTGGTACTAACTTTGGCCTACCTAATTTAACGTTATGTTGAGTCTTTTTACACGAATAAACGTGTAAAAACCATAATTTAATGGTAAATGACGTATAGAAAGACATATAACGCTATTTAAATAACAAGAAAACAGGTAAATATAAATTTAAAAGTACATACTTTTTGTGATTTTTATAGCAAAACACACACTTGGCTGTTGCCGCCACAAAATATTTTTTTAATGTGTTTCCAGCAGTTAAATTTAAGAACTACCAATTACATGTTAGAGTGTTGTCAGCAAAGAATTTTTATGTATTTATTTTTCCTTGCATCAAGTGCCACTCTCATTAATAAATTGATTTTTCAATCGAGTGGCCAATGTTTATGGGGGGGGGACAAGATTACTACTGCTTACCCTACTTGTATTGCTGCTAGGACTTTGCGTAAAACACCAATGACTCACCAAAGGGTGGTTCATTTTGTTTATCGATTTCGTTTACTACACAATTCTTACTAATAATATTTTATTATGTTATTTATAAGCTCTTTGTCGGAGCCGAAACGTGGACACTGACGGTAGGGCTGGTTTACAAGTATAAAGTCGCTCAGCGGGCTATGGAAAGGGCTATGCTCGGAGTTTCTCTGAGGGATCGCATTCGAAACGAGGTGATCCGGCAGAGAACCAAGGTAACGACATAGCCCACCGGATTAGCAAGCTGAAGTGGCAGTTGGCCGGCCATATCAGTCGCAGAACCGATGACCGTTGGGGTAGACGAGTTCTGGAGTGGAGACCGCGTATCGGCAAGCGTAGGACGCCCTCAGACAAGGTGGAGCGACGATCTTCCCAAGGTGGCTGGCAAGAGCTGGATGAGAGTGGCCGCGGATCGTGCTCAGTGGCGTGTTCTTGGAGAGGCCTATGTCCAGCAGTGGACGAGTATAGGCTGATGATGATGATGATGATAAAGCTCTTTGTATAGTCTTGATTAATATTGATCTTTTTACATCTACCTATTTTAATAAAAATCTACGCGCATCACTTCAGGACGGCTAATTTACTAATGGGCGATTTTCTGACAGCCCAAATTAAAAAGTAAAAATTAGTTCAAAAACACTCGATAGATGTCGTTTTATGAAAGCTGGGCTACTTATGGGCTGTAATAAATTCTACACTTTTACTTGTCTACCAAAAGAATAAAAAAAATAGTATTTACTTACCTATTTATATTCAGGCCATCCAGAACCTATTTCTATTTTGGAATAGAATAAATATTACGCAGCCATACACGTGCTCTTCATGAACCCGCCTTTTACTAAGCGCCATACTAATCTATGCTAAGCGCCATCTATGAAGTCATTTACGAACCAATTTCTTTTTTTTTTGATGTCGGAAAATCGCCCATTGGAACGGCTATTTGGCTAATTATTTTTCTGCGTTTGTTATAACCAGAAAAGGTTTGTATGTAAAACAAAATGGATTTGGGGTGTTAAAAATATTGACACCTTCATTTCTGAATATAACTCTTCAAAATTAGCAAAGTTATACCGACATTGCATTAAACGGCAGAATTGTAAAGTAGCATAAAGTCACAATAAAGTTATCGTCTTCGAATCGTGAAATATGACGTCTGGCTTCGGTCGGATTACGAGGCGTTCACCAATTTGGTGGCTCGGGCGGCGCGCGCTAAACGTTTACCGTAAATTTTTGCTAGATGTAACGTTATTTTATCCGTAGTTTCCAGTGCGCTGCCTCCATAAACCTCGGGTTATACGAATGCGATTTCTTTCAATATTTTGTAGGGTTCAAACCTATTTACATTATCCTTCTATTATGTTGGATGGATACAGTGAAAGATGACTTACGTCACATTTATAAAAATGATTCGATACTTGTTGCTCATTCGTGTTGCATGAAACTTTATACGATAGTCCCATCGTTAGTTTTGTGATGACGTATCGTAAATGTCCAACTGCTGGGCTACGTCTTTCAAGAATTCTTATTCCGATTAAGGCGGTTGTTGGTGTTACTGACTGCAATACGAAAACAACCAGGATTGTTCTTCTTCACTACAGAAGGGCGGAGGTGTTCAAGATTATTAAATCTGATCACTATTTTCCGATAAAACAATTTTATTGTAAGACCTAATATGTTTTCATTTGTAGTTTAATTAATAGGCATTCATCGCACACACACAAGTTGTGCCACAAGCAGTATTGTACTTTGCAAAGTTTGAGTCTGTCGTACTTGTCGTACTTTACTCCCCAAGTCGGCGCTGACAATGTATAGTTAAGCAAAGTGTTCAGCGGTATTAAGTTGCTCATTTGCGCGGCTCCATCTAATGCGTATTTACATTGTGCCAGTTCTGCCATTGTTATTCAAATATAAATTGTATAAATTAACTTCTTAAGAGTTAGTTATCGCCTCGAAAGGTTTCTTCTTGAGCTATTTTTATTTAATTACACAACAGGGTAATGCTTAGATTTCATCATAATTGTAAGTGATGATACGGCCAGGCCAAAGGCAGCCATATGCAATATTGCTACTAAAACATTGTTGTTTGTAGCATTATTGTTACAGTTAGGCCCTTCGTACACAAGGCTACGCAAATCTCCGATACTAATATTGTATTTATTTATTTATTTATTTATTTATTTGAGAAAACATACAATACAATGAAGCATAAAGATATTACATAAAAACAGTGCATAGATCAGTAAAGTTTCCACTAATTACTAAATCTTTTAAGTTAGATAAAAAAAAATTATATATAACACTAAATTTAACCTCTAACAAATTTTAACCTATAACAAACACAAAAAAAGAAGAAATCCGTTAACAATTTCACTATTCTCTGCAACAACGTCTAAAAGTACCAATCGTGTCATTAAGAATATCAGTATCCAAATTGAGTTTATTATAAAGTGAACACGACCGATATAAAAAGGTGTTTGACAAATAATGTATACTACATTAGTATCAAGTCACGAGTATCGAGTAGCGCACAGTCCGTTCACAAGGCTACGCAAATATCCGATACTAATGTTGTATAATATAGGCAAGGATATTTCTCCATCTCAGAAACAAATTTAATGTTTAATGATTGCTCTGCCATCTTGGAAATCGCCGATCTCGACTGGCAGGTAGCGCGCAACTGGCGCGACGCGAGTCGCGAGACAAATGTCGGTGACGCGAATAGTGTACGAACCTCAATGGATTTGTATGGCGGTAGTCGCTTGGAGACTAAAATCGTCGAGTATCGGAGATTTGCGTAGCCTTGTTTGTGTACGAAGGGGCTTAGAGATCAGTCGGCCAGTTCCTCAGTAAAAAAGGATTTCGGGTAGAGTGCAATAACTCCCGCCATAACTACAATGGGAATCAAACCAGACTGATAGAAATAGTTATAATTTATTATTCGAAACACAGAAAGTTTACCAGCATGGGATTTATTAAAGCTCTCTTTGTTAGCTACAAACCACTGAATGCGGTTTAAAAGTCAATGTAAAAGTTCTAAAAGAGCCTTTTATTAGAAGACTGACTAGTTTGTTGGGCTGTGAAGGAACAAAAATCGAAATGGACCAGAGCTGAAAGTCGAGTAGTTCGGAATGAACTCGCAAGTAGGCCAACTCGAATAGCATATCGAGAGAGCGGGCCATAAAGGGTTTGATGTAAAGCCCGTATGGAATATTGTTGCAGCATTTGTGTGGGGGATGAGTTCGTTCATGTAACATTACAACTGTAAAAATAAGAAAGTTTGTTGATGCCGGGTGCCAGATTGGTGTTTAGTGATATTGCCCCTCCTAGACAAGTAGAAACGCTCCTTGTCTATTACTTTGCGTTTGTCAATAGTCAATTGGTAGACAAGACAACAACAATATAAAATTGAATAAAAAAATAATAAATATAGAATGATGTTATCAACAAAAACTAGCTCTATACAGTTTTAAAATTACCAATTTACCGTTCGCTAAATGACGAGCGTTGATATACTTCAAATCCCTTACATTTATTAATCTATGTCGTATGTTATTA
Organism: Scoparia ambigualis; assembly: GCA_963921215.1. Classification (NCBI taxonomy): domain Eukaryota; kingdom Metazoa; phylum Arthropoda; class Insecta; order Lepidoptera; family Crambidae; genus Scoparia; species Scoparia ambigualis. Next base: position 29,936,167 of record OY992506.1, read on the forward strand.
TGCCGCTAGGCTAGGTCCTCACTTCTTACACTACTGTAAATGCAATAAGTAGGTGGCGAACAGTAAGATCTGTCCCAAAATCTGTACGATATAGAAAACGAACTTCTAACTGACGATTATCATCGCTCAGTCCAAACCATTGGAATTAGATCGCGAAAATTTTGCAGGCAGATACCTTTCATGACGTAGGTACACAAAAGATAAGACAGGATTTCCAAAATTCCCTCGTGGCCTGCTCTGCTCATCTTAGTTAGTAAGTTAGTAAGCGGAGCGGCGAGCGGATTCTTGGATCCTCATCCTTTCTATGACAGTTTCAATGTCAAACAATTCGCTCTACCCTCCGCTCACAGCGGCAAGGTCGTCGTCGTGGCTTGCCCGTTAGAGACAAAGTCGCGGGAGGTTGCAACTAAATAGAATCGAGTAAATATATCTGAGGACTAAGTCATCCCACACCGTGACGTCACTGTTCGATGGTATTGACGTAACGGGAGCTAATTGAGCCACTGTAATGGCGGCGCCTGGCTAGACGCACGCCCACACTTTTTTCTTCATTTCTATTTGCGTACAACGGCTCATGCACTTTAATTAAGAATATGACGGGTTGCTTAAAAGATTTACTGACATTCAGATGCATGCGTTTTAATCAATTCAATGCTAACATTGAATTAATAAATAAGTAAAAAAGGCTTAATGGTAAAATGGCCGGCAACGCATCTGCGATTTCTCTTGTATTGCTCTGGTTTTACTCTGGTTTTTCTCGGGTGTCTATGGTGGTTGATGGCCCAATGGAAATATAATAAATCCACGGGTGGATCGCCTGCTCGTTTGACTTCTTGTCACATAAAACATAATAATAATTAAGCTTTTGGAAGGAAAAACGATTGTGAAATTATTAATGTGCACAGTGGCTAACCAGAGCAGCCTTAGCTGCCATAAGACGATTATGGTAATATAGTTTATTTTGGTTTATGTCGACTATTGTGACCACGAACTTAAGTCGCCTGCTATTTTTTTAAGTATGTAGACACTTGTAAGCTAACCAGAAACTTGACAAAACAAAGCATAAAAAGGTTTCAGCATAAATAACGTAAAAATATTATATTAGGTCCAGCGCGGGTAGTTCTCGTGACCAAACCGTCAGTTAGATTTGAAAATTGAAATGCCGTAGTATGGCTTTTTTGTAATGGTATAAAAATGGCTTCGCATTTCAAACGGAAACTTCACGGGAAATTGGCAAATCTAATTTGAATTGAATTGAAGGTTTGAGTTCACCTAAACTTTTGCAATACACATTAAAACATAATTGGTTTAGGAAAGTTATAGGTGAACTTAAATTATACAAACATGTGAGTTAATTCGTTGTAGGCAATTAGCCTTCCATAAGTATCGTGAAACGATATTTTATTATTTTGAAAGCTCTAGGTGAACTTCGATAGATTCTCTAACATAAATATTAGCTACACTAAACGATATTCCGTTACCGTTATCACATAATGATTAATATGCTGTTGTCATACTAGTTACCTACTAATGCTTCTGTGAACCCTTTTATGAAGCTAATATACTTGTACAAGTACAACAGAGCGAATAGTGAGATTATAACTTAACACTTTTAATGGCCGGTATTTCAAAGGTTAGATAAAACTTATTTGGTGGTTATAGTATTATACATACATTTTTATATCATGTCTTTTATTTTTTTACAAGTAACATTTTAGATTAGTTGCGTAATATTTTACCAGACTGTTAAGTTTTGGTCGAGGATTGACAAATTGTCCCATAAGGGGGTAAGGCGGTCAGCGAAAATTCCGCCGTTATTCCGGGACTTCGCGGGTGCGGGGTCCGCGGTAATTCGTAAGCGCCAGTCACAATTTTATCATAAGTAATTAAAAATGTTTCATCATCAGCCTATAACCACTGCTGGGCACAGGCCTCCCACTTGAACTATAGCACTTGGGGATATTGGACCATAACCCACCACGCTGGCTTGGTGGGTTTTAACGACTGCCATCTTACGACAACAAAAATGTTTAGTTTTTTGGAAATCCAAATCAGTCAAGAAATCGAAAAGGTAAATGTGTTGTTAACGGTGAATTTACCAAAAAAGATTGCGTTTAACCCTGTTTAAATACTTATTTCGTTTATTTGTCTTAGTCCATAAGCAGTTAAGGGTTCTGGGTGCAATGTGCTTCAGACTTCGGCCTTGTCGTCCCGTGAGATTAAAGTGAATTACGACCCCGTTACATTGACTACAAACCAGTCGCCTAAAAATAGAAATCTGCTCTAAATCACATAAAAACAGTCAGCGAATGCACTAAGGTCACCGCCACTTGAATAAGGATTGTTAGCGCTATGTGAGTAATGAAAATGTCAGGGTGAAGCGGTAATAAAGGCTGGCCTGACATTAGGCCGTCTAGACGTGCAGCCTTGGATCGTCCGTGATTGAGCGGGCGCCCCGGATCTCCGTAGCTTTTTAATATTTACATACATACATAGGGTAAAGTCACCTAAGAGTACCTACGCACTGCCAAAGAGTGCGAGTCAGAAACTGGGCATAATGAGGACCGCAAAAGCAGTCCTCTGCCATAGTCCACTTATTACCAAATTACGACGGCACATGTGCGCAGCGTGACAGGTGGTGAGATTTTTGCCGCTTTAAGCTGTTGGATGTAGTCCGTTAGTCGCTTTTACTACCTACAATTTCTCAAAGTAATTATTTCAAGTTATTCAGAAGTCCCAAGAAAATGCCCTTATATCATTTTGAGTACTCAATAAAAACGTCAAACAGCTTTAAAGCTTCATTAAAAAGTCACCAATTAAAATAACGAAGGCGATTATAATCTACTACTACTATGCACCCTTGAGTGCAGCGAAGGTTGCATCTCGGTGCAATGACACCGGCTACTCGGCCAAATTGTAAAGCTTTAGACTCTTGGACAGCGCAGTCGGTAACGGGTGTTCGTGATTCGGCCGGTTTATAGGGTAAGCGACAGGTGGTTTTCTGCGCGTTACGTAAGGCGGGCGGCGCGCGCAACCCATTCAGTCGTAGTACGCATATCGATTTAAGAGTACTAGCACCCCATCGATCCGCGGACCGAAGCACCGCTCCTACGTCTTAGCGTCTAGCTCTAGATTGTCTTTATTTTTAATCTGTGGCCCGGCGGTTGGCGGGCCGCTTATAATTTATTACTTCGCTTTACGGCTTTTAGATGTATCAATTTTGCAGACTATTTCGTGTTGTTTTACATTTTGGTACATAATAAATCAACTTTTATAACGTAATTCCATAGTTATTGTTTATATAATTTTAGCGCATATTTGTTGCGAACAAATTACAAATTGAAAACGACAGTGTCGAAAGAATTTCCACGAGTAGGATTCGAACCCGCACCCTTCTGGCAATCCGGGCCAGGTGCTTTTTCCAGTTGAACTGCCGTTAAATTTATCCAGCTTATTTATTTTAAACTTTGTAAGCCAAAGGCGCCCATACATTAAATAAATAAATAAACTTTCCTACTCATACCAATTATTATCTAGCCCAAGAGAAGCTTCGTTATGAAACTCGTTAAATGGTTACTAGAAAACGGATAAACATACTTAAATACATACTTATTATACATAGAAAGCACCCAGACCCGAGAAAATTTAGAAAATTGACCCGACCGGGGATCGAACCCGGGACTTCAGAGATGGCGACACCATGAAAGAGTAAGGAGATCGTCAACTAACTACGTTGTCAACATCCGATCTTAAGATTTTTACAAACTTTAAAGATCAGTTGAGAAATAGGCAAGCTATGTTATAATGTTATTGTTTATATAATTTTAGCGCAGTTGCGAACAAATTATAAATTTAAAAAGACAGTGTCGAAAAATACAGTGTCTTTTTCAATTCGTAATTCCATAGTTTTTAATAAGATATCTTTATTATTGAATTTTTTGGATTCACAATGCTATTTATGTAGATATAGGATAAAATGTTTACTAGGAAAAAAAAAACTACTACTATCGCTGGCTATCGTAAATCAAACTACTAGAAAAATTCAACGAGTCTTCTGGGGTCTCGGTATCTTAGCGGTTAGAATAGTGGACCGGCAAACCAAAGGTCATGGGTTCGAATCTCATTCGAGCTTTCCTGAGACTGGTTGTTTTTTTTCTTGTATACGTTTCATCGGTGGGTTATGGCTAGGGTTACCAACCTACAATAAAACAAATATCATAAGGTAAGAAAAAAAATAAACAGTATTTTAGAAAAATTTACAGTATTTTGTTTTTTCAAAGATTTAAGTATGGCTGCGCTGCACTGTGCGGACAACGTTCACAACTTTTTTACTTTTTATACAGACATACGGTTACCAGTGCACAGTGCTACTAAAACAGTATTTTTGACACTTTTTTTTTGTTCGACAGTAAAAAGTATAATGTAGTGAAAACAGTATAATACTGTTTTTAACTGTATAGTTGGCAACCTTAGTTATGGCCCAACCTCCCCAAGTGCTGTTGTGTCCTGTGGGATGTTTATAGGCTGATGATGAGGCGTTAAAATAGGGACAATCATATCATCATTACATAATTATAAAGTAACGTCGCCGTTTTCCTCTGTCTGTAGCACCGCACTATTCTCCTAAACCACGCAATGGATTTCTAAGCGGTTTTCACTAAAATATAAAGAGTTATCTGAGGATAGTTTTTGTTTATATTTAGTAGATATATTTTTTTAAATGGCTGAACTATGAAGGTCTTTCTAAGTTAGCGTGGACGAAGGCGCAGGCGGGCCGCTAGTTAAATAATAATTAGGTAAATGTAAAAAACTATAAGATACTATTGCATTGGCGGGTATTGTATGGGACACCACAATTGAAATATCTCGGTATTCTCTATGCACACATGTGGAGCTGTAGGTCCCAATTGCTGTCGTAATATAGCAGTCGTTAAACCCATATTGGATCTGCGTAGTGGGGTTATGGCTCGATCTATCCTCAGAGGGCTTGCTCTCTTTCTCTGAAACGAAAGAAGATTGACTATTTTGGACCAAATGCTGCCCAAGCATGGGAATACTTTTATTTCTTTCCTTACATGAAGAGATATTTTAAAAAAAATAAAAATAATTTACGGGGTTATATTTTACCTAAAAACTTATCTTATGGCTTTTTGGTGCTTCAACTTTTGATATATTTTTATAACGTTGTCGTTTACGTTTTAAAATATTATTATCTTACTTAGTGCCTTTGCACACGGCGTAATACGACGTTTGTTATTATTTTTCGTTAATGTAAAACCTATTCAACAGATTTTTTTTCTCAATACTCCTTGGATAGATTCTGAAGCGCTTTGGGTTACATACTAGTATTAGTCTAAGGAACATAATGCACTATGATTCAATGTTGGGCAGCACTTTTGGTCCAACGTCCATACAAAAATGGTCAATCTCCTTTCGGACGATATTTATAGCGCTTTCCATTACGAGTATTTTCAAAATTTCAAACAATTTTCTAGAAATAAATAATCTTAATGCCAAACCTTTTACGAAAGGAGAATTACCATTTTACAATGGGAGTTAGGCTAGTTTTTTAGCTAGCTAGTGTAACACAGCGCTTTAATGAAATAAAAAGTAATCAATAGCAGCAATGCTCTGAATTATGTAGAAAAAAATACATTACAATATCATGCGGGAGTTTGAAGCTATCTTCATTTTTAGCTTAAGACTTTTTAGGTATTTTGAGGTTATGACAACTGTTATCGTATGACTATCAGTTCAGTTCAGCATTTATTTATCACTTGACTCTTAACGCGACGTTCTATAGAAAACCTTTTTTAACAGTAATCATTATAACTTAAGAGAACACTTTTGATATGTGAATGATTAAGACGCAATAGATATCAAATAGGCTGGTTTGGTCATTCTCCTTGCGAAAGGAATGGAAACCGCTGTTAATAGAAAACGAAAATCGGCCGAAATTTCGATTCGGTGAAAGAGAGTATGCCCTCAGTTCTGTTCAAGTGGGTAAACCTGAGCCTAGTGCATCAACTTTACGACTACCTGTTATCCTTAAAGGGTGATTCAGACTGGCAAGTCAAGGCAATATGCGGACCGCAACAACAGAGCGCTGTCGAACTCTACTTTTCATCAAATAACAACTGCACATGTGCTCAGCGTGATAGGTGGTGAGCCTATCGCCTTCGCCGCTCTATGTTGTTGGATGTATGCGCAGTCTTTAGTCCGTTAGTCGCCTTTTAGACACCCATGATTCAAGATTCAAGATTCAATATCATTTATTCAGGTTAGGCCATGTTTAGGTTACAGCACTTATGAATGTCAATTATGCCATCGGTTCGTAAATCTAACTATGGGGCGGGAGCCTTGTACTGAGAAGAACCGGCAAGAAACTCAGCAAGGGCATTTCTTTTCTCCCTTTCTTTTACAGCGTCAATTAGAATTGAAAAATACCCTCCCTATCATAGAAGGCACCTTCCATTACAATAATAAAAACATAAAATAACTACAAGGACATAAAAATAAAAAATATATTAATAAAAATATAAAGTTCAGGTATTCATCAATATAAAACAATCAATGTAATCAATGTCTTACAGTACAGAAACATAAAAGTAAGACTACAACTACTAATATACTAATAATAAAAATAAGTTAGCAAGAGCAGACCAGCCTCCACAGGCGGCACCCGTAAACGAGTATGACGTGTGAATTTTTTTTTTTTTTAATTTATTTCAACAAAAAAAACGTTACATTAATGTTTTACAACATTCTGCCAAACTGTGAAACAGTTTGTCGGCAGCCAGCTCTCGTGGAATCGTTTTTACAGTACTGCTTTTAATGTGATATAATATTCTACATTTCTATAATAATTGTACTTAAACTATGTGCAGTCATGAACACCAATATGTATACACTTTGACTCTTATTCCATTGTATTAAGAGTCACAATTGTTCACATATTTCTGCTCGTGACCGTACGTTAAGGAACTAAAGAAAACTATTCTACTAAAATTACAAACATTATGAAAACAATAAACAAAATCTATTTTAAAAGTTAAATATACGTATTATTACCATAATATAATCATGTAAGTTTCCTTTTGCATGGACCTACATATTTGAATAAAACAATGTAAATCGAGGACGGTTATTAATGTTTTATAAGCATGCATTATATTATAATCTAAATACCTATGTTTATCCGTTATTTAGTCAACCAACATCACAAGTTTCAAAAGAAGCTCAACCCGGGCCAGACAAATGGCATGAGCGACGTAGTTTATAGTTATTGATATTACTACTACGGACACAAAGAAAGATAGTGTTTTTTTAACAAAGTTTTTAAATTGTTTTTGCTTTGGACATTTTTTAATAGGTCTTTTGGGAGTTCATTACTATACACCGGCGTTAACCAACGTCTTGTACGCTTACCATATAATCAGCCATTGATTCGCTCAACCATGTTTTACCAAGGAGTAGGATTGGTATTGGTAGTATTCTTTTAATGAGCCGCCGCACAGCAGGCAGCTCTTCTAATTATAGTATACAAACATAGATTGATAATTTGACGACCTCCGTGGTCGAGTGGTTAGCCGGCCGGGTCTGGCGTCGCGCCTTCTCAAGCCCCAGGTTCAATTCCCGGTCGGGTAAATTTAGGGAATAACGGTTTTTCTAAATTGAATTAGGATATGGGTGTTTTTTCTAAGTTTATACGTATATTTATCCGTTATTAACGTGTTACCATATTAACGTGTTTCAAAAGAATACTTATCTTGGTCTAAATAATTGGTGTGAGCGTAAATCAGTTTAATTAATTAATTTTATAATTATTTTCGTTGATTCGACGACCTCCGTGGTCGAGTGTTTAGCACGCCGCCGGGTCTGGGATCCCGGGTTCAATTCCCGGAATTTAGAGAAAAACTGTTTTTCTAATTTGATTTCGGGTCTGGATGTTTTTTCTATGTTTATATGGTTATTTATCCGTTATCTTACCATATTAACGAGTTTTAAAAGAATACTTATCTTGGGCTAGATTATTGGTGTGAGCGTAAAAACATTAAATCCATAATGTGACTACCCTGTCTAAGCATGATAGAAACGTATTATATATGCGCGCTTAGTTAAAGCAAATATCAGGAAAGAGGATAATATTCATGAGGTTTTTACTGTTTTTAAAGTATTATACTTACTGTGTCAAGAAATCTCGCATCTTAAGTAGATACTTTAGCTCATAGAGTCTTAAATAGCTTTGCAGATATCAGGTCGAGACGTCTCGCTCCAGAAATTTTACGGCCGCGAGATCTTAATTGGCTTGAGAGATAAATATGCTTTCGTTAACGCTATTTTGCCTTTGTATGTTCACAGAGCAAGATACAAAACAAAAAAAAACAAATGAGATAAGAAAGGACTTGTTGTACAACGTTTTTTTTTAATAAGAAAGGTACTTAAGATCTTTTTGATGACGACCTCCTTGGTCGAGTGGTTTGTACACCGGTTTTCATGGTGTCGCCATCTCTGAGGTCCCGGGTTCGATCCCCGGTCGGGTCAATATAGAAATTATTGTTTTCTAAATTGTCTCGGGTCTGGGTGTTTTCTATGTATAACAAGTATATATTTAAGTATTTTAAGTATGTTTATCCGTTGTCTAGTAACCATTTCACGAGTTTCTTCGAAGCTTCTCTTGGGCTAGATAATTGGTGTCATTGTAGGAAGGATTTATTTATTTATTTATTTATTTTTGGTCTCATTTGTTAGGTACTTCGTATGTGGTTGTAATAGAAAAACAAAACAAATGAACACTAAACAATGTATGCCGAATTTCATCTAAATCCTTTCAGTAGTTTTTACGTGAAAGAGTAACAAACATCCAACTATAATTACAAACTTTTGCTTTTATAATATTAGTAGGAATTATGTTGGAAGGGGCACAACTACAAAACAGAAGAGAGAGGTCTGCTGTTCTGTAGGCACAACAGTGAGACGTTCATACATTGAAGATTATGGTGATGTTGGTGATCATAATGTTATTAAAAACATATTAAAAGAGATAGTACTTAATATACCGTAGTTTTATTAGATTAGAAGAATAAGGTAATCTTTAATATCTGTGTAAGTTTCTTCACCGAGATCTTATTATCATGACAGCCGTTACTATCTTCGCTTCTACAAAGCGAATATTCGAAATAATTTCGTAAGCTTTCCTTTTGTGTGGGCGGAGACTGTATCGTGAACTTTAGCCACACAAAGCGACAATTTAGAAACTTAGTAACAATGTTGATAGTTATTTTATTTAATGACATACATTCAAACATGTTTAATTACACAATTATTATGTTGTATCGTTATTTTTTCGGTATCTAATCGTCACTTAGGTAACTTAAAGTTACTTTTAACAATATAAATGATACAGGATAAAAGAATTACTAGAAAAAAACAACCAGTCTCAAGAAAGCTCGAATGGGATTCGAACCCATGATCTTTGGATTGCCGGTACACTGCTCTAACCGCTAAGCTACCGAGACCTTGCAGCGTAAATCACAAACTACTGGATATTGGATAGCGGTTAGAACAGTGGACCGGCATTCCAACCCAAAGGTCATGGGTTCGAATCTCATTCGAGCTTTCCTGAGACTGGTTGTTTTTTTCTAGTAATTCTTTTATTCTATATCTATATAAGCATAGTGAAAGCAAAAATTTCAAAAAATTAAATAAATAAATGATAGTGGCCATAAAACTTAAGTAATTAACACGTACGTCATAAACTAACTACGTACTAGCGTAATCATAAATATTTGTTGGTTTATAAGAATTAACAACAGAACAGAATAAAGAGATCTTCTGTTCTGTGGAATTAACATAGCAACTCATTATGTAGGTACTGCCTTCTTAATGAGTAGCTTTGTTTTACCTACTAGGTACTAACAGCCAACCCGCGACTTTGTAAGCAAAGAAGAATTTCAATAAAACATTTTCTTAGAATATGTCTACAAACCACACGGCTGTAGACATATTCTAAGAAAATAAACAAGGCTAAGGAAGCCATAGACATATTCTAAGAAAACAAAGTTAAAAATTCAAGCATCTAACTTCGGCTTCATTAAATTTATATAGGTTTTGAGATTTCGTGATTTGTTTGTCAGTCAATCACTTAGTATATGAGTGGCATTTCACCTGATTGAAAGAATAAAAAATGATGATAAAGATTATATTGTATTTGTAATTAGGTAGTCAGAAGCCGTCATAAAATCAAAGAGTGGGTGTTCTTTGAGCACAGTCTGTAGATGTTGAATAAATGATTTAGACGGCCGATTAGGGTCTAACAAGGTATACTAGTGGGAGCCTTTGCTCTATATTTAGAAGCTAAAAGGAGTGTACATACATAAATATTAATCACGACTTTTATCCCCGGAGGGTTAGTCAGAGACTAGGCAATGAGGACAGCAAAAGCAGTCCTCTACCATAGTCCACTTTTCACCGAATAAGGAGTGTACTTTTTTCTAAACATATCTTACAAAGAATAAACTCTTGTTACATGTTTAATCCCCATTGACCCGCATAATGCTAGCGTGGTAGGTTCTTGCCCAATCTTGCCATGTGATTATTAGTCCATGTGGAGGCTGATGATGAGATCTATATTAATAAAAAACAATTGCCGAAATGTTTGTAAATTAAATTGTTAAAGAACAATCGACTGATGTCCCTCTGGTTTTAGAAACGATTCTTGAGAAGGGTTTACGTTTGAGTGATGAATAGAAATGCGTGCAAGCTTGGTCTTTCTCTTAGCTAATCGAAAGTGTTTAACGACAGGGAAATGCACATCAACCGAAACAGTGAAGAACTAACTGATAAAATATGTAGGTACCTAAATACCTATATACTTATTTTCTGTTTTCGCTTAAATTGAGCTTAGTTAGTTACTAAAGAATAAATATTTCTTACCTATTCAGGGCAATGAAGGTAATAAGACATTTTGAAAAAGCCTCGCAAAGTATTAGAATACCAATAAAGGAACGATCATTAAACCGTGAAACCTCTAAAAGATGAAAATTAAGGGAAAGCTGTACGGCTCACAAGCGGGTGAATTCTAATTTGACCCAAAACTCCAATGAAAGGAATTCCAAAGGAAACCTTTGAAACATTTTTTATTTGGGCAATTCAGTTGGTTTCCCGCTCGCCATTAACGATTAAAAAACGGTAATGGCGGCACTCGCACTGAGCATGTGCAACAAATACTATCGAGGTCACTTTATACTACATTTTCATAAAAGTATCAGCTCGTGCACTATTACACAACTCTTTGTTTAACAGCTGTTCATTCATGCAACTAGTATAGGAGACAGACGCTTTTTTACTATGATACTGAAGCTTCGTCTCTGTCGTTGAGTGACATTTTAAAACTCTCGGTTTGAGATCCGCAGATTCAATTGGTATGTATACTTATTGCTCTAAGTATGTATATGATTCCCTGGTTGGGCAAAGTGTGTAACTATAGGAGTTTTTGATGTATACGGGATTTAGTGATGTATACGGGATTCAGTACCCTTAACACCGAAACACAGCAATTCAAATGCTACTTAGTGCCAGAAACAAAAAGCTATCCGGATACTCGCAATCTAGTCGGATTTTAGAGAATCCTATGCATCAGGCATTGTTTTGTTAGCATGTTCCATACACAGTTTTGTATTCACGTTCATACGTTATTCAGTTGGCAGCCGGTCTATGACAAATTCGTTTTTCCGTTCCTCCATCGTTGTATTATCTGTAGTCGGGCGCAAATATCGCATGACTGACATACGACAGGAGTCTATCATTGGCTCCGTGTACCTGGATGGATATTAAAATTTCCGTTCGATTAGAAATGGGTTTTGTGCTGTCGCAATAGGACACCGTTTGCAATGTACGCACCGTCATTTGAAATTAGACTTGTTTCGCGTTGGTTACGGAGGGTCATGTTGGCTCGTGTAATTGGTTCGTGAAACAAAAAAAAGGTTGGGATAGCCTCGTTCGCTTTGTTTAGGTTGTAATCGCTTTTTTTCCGTTGGTCATGTGCTTGAACCAGCGGGACCAGACTCTGTCTCCACAGGTTCAAGTCCAGTAAAATGTTTGTGTACTATAATTTCTATGTCTGTTGCATCAATTTTAGTAGCATTGTTGTATTCAGTTTCATATCTTGGATTCCAAGGCAAGAAAGGAACAGATAATATCAGTCATTTTCTCAGTAAAAAAGGATTCTGGGTGAAGTATGCATCCATCTTAGACCTTATCAACACTTATCATCAGGTGAGATAAAGGTCAAGAGCTTCTCCGTCGTGGAATAAAAAAATAATGTATTTTTCCCTTTCCGCTGGAGTTACTAAAGTACGGCTCGTATAAATCAACAGTCCTCTTGCAGCAATGAGAAATCGGCAACCGCTGAGTTTTCTATTGTGCCGTTTTGTATATGTCCGGATGTTGAATAACATATCACGGTTCTGTTGTGTTTATTTACACGCGTATATGAGCATATTAAAGTAGATCGTTCTCTTCAGTAATGTTAAGCCGTGAAGGCAGATTGGGATGTGAAACTTTACTTTATTTGACTTTAGATGGGAAAGGTCGTTTTAGTAGAGGATCCGAATATACAACGACCTTCACCGAGCCGGTTAATGGATGAAAAGTATTTTATATAAAATTTAATGTGTTAAAAAATATATTGCGAAAAATTTCAGTCCAGTATATGTATGTCATCCAGTATAATGAAATATTTAATATGTAGTCCAGTATTAATTAAATATTTAAAAAATATTTTTTTTAAACATTGCACTTGTTTGGATAATAGATAAATTACATAGGTACCAATCGAAAGTATGAAGCCTTTAGAATATGCAAACGTTAGGTTGACTATTTTTTTCCTGTCATAACATTGGGTAGGCAGGTGTAAACAGGTAAGTCAATATTAGTAATTTGCAACCGTCTGGTTAAATAAATAAAATTTATGTTTATATAAAGATGAGCTCATTACAAACACACACACACCAAACCAGTGCAATGTAAAAAAATATTTTTTTTATATTAAATTAATCATTAAAGATACTGGACTGAAATCTATCAGCCAACCCACTCGCGATATATTATTTAACATATTAAATTTGATATAAAATACTTTTCATCCATTAACCTTCCCGGTGAAGGTCGTTCTATACTCGGATCTTAGACTATTTTGATTATACAGTGAAAATTGGTAAAAATAGTTACATTGTAAATGTTTCATGTTTGAAAAAACAATATTGCTAAGAAAGGGGCTGTTTTAAACCAAATACAAGCAATACAATTTGTGGATTGGTGACCATAATTGAGTAATATAATGATCTCTTCTATTAGTTTGGAGACTAAACCATTATAACCGTGTCGCGTCGCGGTGAAAGAATACTACCACCCCCTCTCTTCCCTTGGGTGTCGTAAAGTTGACCAACGGACTAAAGACGGCAAATACATCCAAAAGCATAGAGTGGCGATGGGCTCACCACCTGTCACGCTGAGCAGACGTGCAGTCGCTATTGGTGACAAGTGGACTATGGTAGAGGACTGCTTTTGCTGTACTCATTGCCTAGTCTCTGACTAACCCTTCGGGGATAACAGTCATGATTATTTATATGTATGTATGTATGTTAAACCATTAGTCTCTGACGTTAAAGTAATTGTTAACACCCTACATTACATGACTATAATTGACTAATCATTATTTCTTCTATGCTTTTGGAGGCATGACCCTCAGTCTCAGATGTTGAAGAAACGCAACACAACTTTGTGCCACCGAGTTGGGTTGTGGCGCTTTCTCCCCACGTGCCCAGCCCATCTGCAAGAATAAGACATTAGAGAGATCGATAATGATCTCATGACGATGGCCTCTGTAAGATTTCAGCTTTAACTTTATGCTGTAAGCTCATTTAGAGTGAAAGGGAGCGCCGCACCCCGTTAAAAAACAGTCGGCGACGGCAGCAAGCAACAAGCATAAATTAATTTTAAGACTTCAGTCAATATGACCACGGCCCCTGAACGGTTTGAAATGGTGTAATATGTAAAACAAAACACGATCGGCTCCGTATAAAACAGCTCGACAATGACGTATCGCATTAACACGATTAGCCTGAACCGAGTGACGTCACCAGCCCCTCCTAACACATGCAACCTCTAGACGAGAACAATGCATTCGGAGTCCACTCACCTCTGCGGTATTCGTCTGCAACTGCAGTGCACTGACCCCGTCCGTACGCGAGAGGGATGAAGCCCGTGGGAGGGGGCCGGAGGGGGAAGGAACTGGGTCATGGCCCTCTTCAACCGCCGCCCTACTCCGCTCCGATCGACCGCCAAATTTTAACGCATTCGCCAAGGAATGGTCCCTTAAACTGTTACTCAAGTAAGTAGGTCATTGTCATAAAGTGATGGATCACAGATGGCGTTTTAAGTTTCACTGGTGGTTAGGAGCTCAGAAATAGGTTTTCATCCTCTATCGATCCAGGTGTAGGGTAAAGTAAGGAACCCTTAAATGATTTAAGGTTTTTTACAGTGCATGTTAGGTAATTCCAACATTACTTTTTTTAACTATCTGCCAATCACGAAAGAATATGTGTAAAAGATGACTAACGAAAGTTATTAAGTACTACTTATGTTATAAACTTTTACTGAGGCTTAAAACAAAGCGTCATCATAATCCCATAAACGTTTTACTGAGGCTTAAAGCGAGTCATCCCTATAATCTTATAAACGCCTCATTGCTGGGTTCAAGCCTTCCCATACGGAGAAAGCATGCGGGGAGATAATTCAATATGTAAACTACCCCACGCTGTCTCAATGCGAGTTATTATGTGTAACTACTGCCACCTTACGACAAAAACCGTACCTTTCAAAGCAAGAATGAGCTCGAGACATTTTGATCTTACACCGTATAAGTTTCTTTACTTCTGAGACCACCCAAACCGAACTCGCAAGCGCGTCATCGCGCTCCTCTAAAACCAATATGCGACACTTAATTGTAGTAAGTACAGGAACTCGCGCCTACCCCTATTTCCTATTTCGAGTTCAGATAACTCTTCCGTTTGATCGGATCCCTTCAGCGCGTTCGATTGGGCTTGAAAATAGCGCGCGACGATATTGCCTCAGGCGGAAAAACAGCGGAAATAACTTGTCGACTTGTTTCTTTGAGAAGTAATAATTTCTGAATGAGACTCTCTGCAGCTGTTATGTAGGTGTACACTTGTTTTTTTGCGCCCGCCGAAATCGTTTCAGAGGCGGTTCGTGTATAGCCTTCGCTGCCGTTTTTATTCAATAAAATAGTCAAGCGACGTGTTTCTAGAGGGAACTTACTTAGTTTATGACTTTGTTGTAGCGGGTGTGTCACATTTGTTATAACAGAAATCGGTACAACACTCGCTATAAGTTTTACGAGTTCAACTCATAGTTGCTTTAATGTTTGTCTTGTACTAACGAGTGCCATGGACTTCGCCTGCGTGAGGCTGCCTGTCCACTGGTGCTTAGAAGAGAAGAGAGGAGAGGAGAAGAGCTATGCCAATATTAACCAATAGAATCCGTCCCCGTAGTCCCCTTAAATTCTATTGATTAATATTGGCACAGCTATCTCCTCTCTTCTACGGTCCAGTGGACAGGCAGCTTCCGTCCCCCCTTTTCATCTCGTAATTCCGAGGGAATTTCAGTGAATTCCTTCTTGTTGTTACGTTCTGGCGATATGGGATGTGCGTATGTCGATAGTTTTAAGTCAGTCTGGACTTTTTTTTATGTATATGGATTAAGCATAATATGTATATATACTTATTGTACAAGGGATGTATATCAGCGAGTTGCTTTCTCGGTGATAATATAATTATATCCCTGGGTAGGTACGTATTTAAGATTTTGTGACTGGCCTCTGACTCGCGGATGGAAGTTAGTTTACCAATAAAGATTTAATAGCAGGTTTTCGTAAGGGTCGGCAATGCGTGACGATAAGTCTGGTATTGAAAACGGCTACGGTAACCGCTTACATCGAGCAATGCCTTTTGACACCCCTTATAGTAGTTTAAAAGACACGTCCATACTATAAGTAAGTAGTGGCTTTTTATCACCTAAATATCGGCCAACCCGCGAAATCATCCGCGTGAACGTTTCGTAACCCACGATAAATTAAAAAAAAATTTATACAAACATTGTCCTGACGTTTACAAACACAACAAAATATGAATTAGTCAAATAGGTGCAGCCGTTTTGATGTGATGCGTGAAAAGACATTCTTTTTATAGATATAAAATCTGTCACTAAATGTTTGGTCGTTTTAATATCACCATCGATCATTCTCCCTTCCTTAGAAGACTATAATCTGTCTAATATCGACACAACTATCGATAATCGCCGTGTGTTATGAAATATAATATGGCCTTTCGGTAGCGCACAGAGAGACTGGGCAGCGTTAATGTTATTTTATGCTTAATAGCATATTGCCGATAGCATAAAGCAATAGCAAAAGCAATTGTAATCAATTATGCAATATATTTTAAGATATTTGTTATTAACGATAACGATATTTAAAAGGTAATATAATTATTATTTTTGTGGCTCAAGGAATAAAGAAAATAAGCAAACCCTTATTCAACTTTAAAAACACTATTTTCTAAGCGTCTATCAGCCAGTTGCAAGAACGATTTTTAAAGTTAATCCTCCATTAAACATATTGCTGTCTTTTTTTGTACGCCAGACGCAGAAAAAGACAGCAATACATTAAAATTTATTGAAGCATTAACTTTAAAAATCGTTCCTGCAACTGAACGTTAGTTTATTGTTTGGACATAATAACAATTTGAACCCATGTACCTCAATTTTGCAATGTTCAAACGTCAGGTCGCTCAGACACGATTGAAAATGTTTTAAAAAACATTACCGAACGGGACTGTGCATTTAAATTTATTCTTTAGATCATTTTGTTCATCATCAGTCTACACCCATACGTTCCACTGGTGGGCACAACCCTTCTTACATGAGGGGAAACTGGTGTAACTGGGTAACTCACCTCACCACACTAGCCCAATGCGGGTTTTAAAGACTACCATCTTATGACAATAACCGGAACCGAAAGACCCTAGTGGTCGTGGCTGAAGGCTTTGCCGCTGCGTTGTCAAACTTTGCTTCTAATCATCTTGCTAATTAGTTTTTCTCTACATCCATTAGGAGAACGGCCGCGCGGCGCCGGACCTGACGGCATCGCCGGGGCGCGCGCCGCCCGGCCTGCCGCAGCCGCCGCGCGCCAACCACGCGCCGCCCTGCGTGCTGCAGCCAGACTTCCGAAAGGTTACAAATTTAATTTCACTAAATATATTTATTTGACGTAGTGTGTAAGAGCAGCCGCCGTCAGGTAAACCGTCTAGTATAGTTTTGTGGGACAATGTTATATGTTGTATTTATCAAGATTCTATTCAATAAATAAATAATAAATAAATGCTGACGACACCGCTGTTTTATTTCATGCCAATACGTGGAAAGAGGCTGTAGAAGCGGCAGAAGTAGGATTGAGTAATATCACAGTATGGTTAGAAGAAAATCTTCTCTCAATTAACTCACAAAAAACAAAATTCCTGTGCTTTAGCAAGACGAAAGCCAAAAGCCCAGATTGCAATCTAACTCTTACTTTACACACATTTCCATGTAATTTTAATGTACAGTCAAATTGCAGCTGTCCAACTCTCTCCCGCGTACCATCTCTTAGATATCTAGGTGTTACCGTGGACGACAATCTCCAATAGAGACCCCACGTTAGTGTGTTGTCAGCCAAAGTTCGTAAACTTATCTTTGCATTCAAGCAACTACGTATCGCAGCAGATCACAGTTTACTTATCTCAACATACAAAGCCCTTTGTCAATGCATACTTACTTACTGCATATGTGTTTGGGGAAATGCTGCAAAGGTGCACATGATTCAGCTCGAAAGAGCTCAAAGAGCCATTCTAAAAGTCGCGTTGGGTCTTCCCTACCAGTTCTCAACAGAGCAACTGTATCAGCAGGCGGGGGTTCTCCCAGTCCGAAAGCTTTACGTTTTGCTTACACTGTGCAGGTTTCATTGTAAAATAGTCCCACATACTATACTAGCAAAAAAAAGAGTCCCAAGATTTAAAACTCCCACAGGTCGATCAACACTAATGAAACGTAATTTTATTAACATTGCACCTCGCTTTTACAATGAGGTACTCTCATCAAATAGAAACATTACACAGTTCAGTAAAAGTAAATTTAAGGAAATAATAATAAAATGGTTAGAATAATTAAAATATGACAATGTAGAAGAGCTTATTCACAAATTTACTTGTTTATCCTGAAACTTACATGCACGAACCACGCATAGACACACGCACAGACACACACACTCACGCACTCACACACACACCCCCATACACACACACACACCCCCACACACAGACACACACACGAACACACACACGTATATATGTTTTTTGTATTAATGATTCATAGAATAATTACCATGTTTCGTAAGCATTGGTAGGAAATATTTTGTTTTGTACCTTGTTTAATTTACCTTTCCTAGTTCATTTTTTTTTCTCTCATGTCCATTGTGCTAACATTAAATTACACTAGATCTAAAAGTATTTTTAGGAGGAGCCTGTATCTCATAACACGGGGTAAAACCTTATATGGGATCAGTTCATGCATTGTTTGTGTAAAGTGTTATTTAATAAAGAATTATTATTATTATGAATTATTATTAATAATAATAGAATAATAATGAGGCCGTTGACGCGCCATAGACGTGTCTATGATACTGGTTCGGGCCTGGCGTCGACATCTTTGAAATACGGGTTCCATTCCCGGTCAGTTCGATTTAGAAATAGCTAGGCAACTATTTTTCTAAATTTTCTAGGTGTTTTCTTTGTATAATTACTAGGTAGGTACTTATAGATTTAAGAATGTTTATCCGTTATCTAGTTCACAATAAAGAAATTTCGAAACTTATTTTTTAACCAGATATTATTTATTTTTAAATTGGTTTGTTGTCAGACAACGCGGATATGTGCCAATTGCGCCCATATATAAACTGGACTAGATAATTGGTGTGAGCACGTTGCGTTCGGAACCTACGCGGGGAACCCGAAAACCTTTCTGCCCCAAACGGGCGTCCATTGTCTTGATATCTCTTCAAGCTAAGTCGGTAACTTCGTTGGAAGTATATGATAATTCATAGCAACAAGTGCTATTATTGTCAATTCAGAGTTTATAATAAAATTCGAACTGCAGCGAAGCGTTTTAGGTTAGTTCATTAATTGCTCATCTTCTACAATATTCCAAGTCACTAAAAAGATTAAAAGGCAACACAAATGAGGCTTAGCCCCATATAAATTATGACTATATTTTGGTATCACTGTGGAGTTACACATTTAATTCTTTCCACTTTTTTCTGTCTACCAATGCCACTGCAGTATCTTCATTAGATTAGCCCACTGGGAAAACTAAAACACATGATTATAACTAACTAAAAAAAATAATTGTTCGGATTGTGTTTCAGGTATCAGGTGTGAGCAATGAAATCTTCAGACAGATTGAAATGGTTGAAAATGATCACGACGCGACCACGGCCGCGGCGCTCGAGGTGAGTTACTGCGTATATATAACTAGCAGATCCTCGCGGTTCTACCCGTGTGGTACCCGTTCCCGTGGGAATATCGGGATAAAATATAGCCTATATCACTTGGGAAGAATGTAGCTTTCTAATGGTCAAAGAATTTTCTAAACCGGTCCAGTAGTTTTATTCAATATATGTTTATTCAATTCAAACAAACAAACATATCTTTCCTCTTTGTATAATATTAGTTTAAATTGACGTTGGTCAACGAATTTTCTAAACCGGTCCGTCCAGTAGTTTTATTCAATATATGTTATTTCAATTCAAACAAACAAACAAATCTTTCCTCAAGTAAAATTGTAAACACTGAAAAAACACGACAACGACGTGGTTCGATTCCCGCCTGAGAATCGAACCATGCACCTTCCGCATTCCGGACGGCTGCCTTAACCACTTGGCTACCGAGGTCTGGCTTTCACCCGTCGAAATTTGTCAGTGCTTGATGCTTATGTTTTTTAGTCAACATTGCTTCATCAAATCTTAGAAGTTTTCACCTCCAGATCCGAAAGAAATATTTGCGTGGTTCTATTCCCGCTTGAGGTTGTCGTCTTTTTTCAGTGTTTAAAATTTTACTTAAGTATATTTAAGCGTTAATAAAACGATAAAATATATAAAAAACATTAAATCTTTCCTCTTTATACTTAATATTAGTATAGATTGCATACATACATAGACTCACGACTATTATCCCCAAAGGGTTAGTCAGAGACTAGACGATGATGACCGCACAAGTAGTCCTCTGTCATAGTCCACGTTTCACCAAATTGCAACTGCACATGTGCTCAGCGTGATGTGAGCGTGAGCGTGAGGTGGTGAGCCCATCCGCGCCGCTCTATGCTGTTGAATGTATGTGCCTTTGTCTTCCTTAGTCCGTTAGTCGGCTTTTACAACACCCAAGAAAAAGAATGGGGCGGTAGTATTCTTTTAGTAAACTGCTATGCCACACGGTTCGGGTGTGTAAAGTTTGATATAAATACTTATGATCTAACGTACATTTAATATAATTTCATTTGATATAAAAACTGACTTTATATAATAAACATTTGATATAATAATCTAATAGTATAAAACATTATTCATATAATACTCAGACCCAAAGGGCACCATCCAAGAGAGCAAGCAAGCAGCATGCGAGCAAGCGCAGCATGCTAGCAATCATGCAGCATGCAAGCAAGCATGCAGCGTGCAAGAAAGCATGCAGCGTGCAAGCAAGCATGCAGCGTGCAAGCAAGCATGCAGAATGCAAACAAGCACGCAGCATGCAAGCAAGCATGCAGCAGGCACGGTTTCTTTCACGGCTTTGGCGCTGCGGGGCTCTGGCAGTCCCACGCGAGCTTATCGTCGCAGATGGCTTACGCTCACCACCATAGGTTCGGCTTGCTGGCCGGCTCTGCCGGCCAGCCTCAGCCACGGCGTTGAGCGTTAAAGCCACCTGCTCCTCAGCTCGCGGGCCGCCTCGCCCCTCCGCGCCTACGCGGGCTTAAATTACACTCTAGCGTAGGGCAGACAAGTCAAGACACTGACTTTTGTGGCACAACCTTACCAAAAACACAACAATTAACTTTTAAAGATTTTTTTTTAAATCAAATTGGGGTTCAAGTGCTAATTTTATTTTAATGTAAAAATATATGAAATATAGTTATAGAATATGTTATTATACCAATATACGTAAGTATACGTAAGAAGTATACGTAATGTTGTTATGGGAAGTGTATATAGATCAAGTAAAAATTATATCCAATGAACGTTATGTCCTTTGTAATTAGTTCTTATGTCATTATATGAAATGATACGCACACGGTTCATGTTATTGTGTATTATATCTTTAATCAATGAATTAAAACCAATTCCCATAATTGGAATAGTATTATGGTGTGCTATACCCGTGCGCAAATAAAAGACGCGTTTCAAATCCCTATTGTGTTTAGTTTCGTAACAAATTGTTTAGATTCGTAATATTTTATTTCTTTTTTTATTTATTTATTTTATTAATTTATCAACGTTTGTTTACACTAATTCTTAGAAATTAAAACATGCATAACTTATAACTAGGTGAAACAGACACTTAAAGAAAAATTCAACATGGCCAATACAGTCTTTTGCGTTAAAACGCTCAAATATTTAAACACAACTACGCTATTTAAACATTGAAAAGAAAGATTACGTTAGTAATTTTTTTTCAACCTTCCAAATTGTTAAGTAATGTTTTATGGTTGATAATTATTGATAATACATAGAATTAAACATATATTTTTTAATTGCAGGCGGTGGAGCGTCGCGGCGAGATGATCGTGCGGATCCTCGAAATTAGACAAGTGGGCCGGAACAATATTGATGCCGCCAAAAAATTTTTCTCCTTACAGGTAATTCATTTTATTACTTAACTTTTTCTTTGTGTAATACATACATACAAATACATACATACATATAATCACGACTATTATCCCCGAAGGGTTAATAGAGACTAGGCAATGAGGACAGCAAAAGCAGACCTCTACCGTAGTCCACTTTTCACCAAATAGCGACTATACATGTGCTCAGCGTGACAGGTGGTGAGCCCATCGCTGCTCTATGCTGTTTGATTT
Organism: Scoparia ambigualis; assembly: GCA_963921215.1. Lineage (NCBI taxonomy): Eukaryota > Metazoa > Arthropoda > Insecta > Lepidoptera > Crambidae > Scoparia > Scoparia ambigualis. The sequence continues at coordinate 29,958,403 of OY992506.1, forward strand.
ATGTGCAGTCTTTAGTCCGTTAGTCGCCTTTTACGATACCCAAGGGAAGAGAGGGGGGTGGTAGTATTCTTTCACCGCTAATACTCGACACGGTAATAAATTTGAAGGTTATTCAATATTACTATTGAGAAAAACGTTGAATGTACACACGCCTGCACGACAACGTATCCTAGACTGTCAAATTATTCCAATCGATATTAAAATCCTTAAGTTTTAAAAGATAAAGTTAAACATTTATTGAAAAATTATACATTTTGTGCTAGCGTCCTCTACGTAATATTAGTATAGTAGCTATGCTTAGGACTGACGCTAATCACTTATCGGTAGGTATCATAATATCAGGCATGAGGATAAAACATAGCTTACTTACAACAATTCGGTGTTTTCTCCCAGTATAAGATACTCTTTTTTTTTTTTTTATTGGCTACGGGTAAGCGCTTGGCCTTCATCTCACCTGATGGTAAGTGACGATAAGGCCGAAGGTGGAAGCGCGCTTCACCCGGAATCCTCAACCACTGAGAAACTATCTTATCTCAAACTGCCGGAACACAACAATGCTATAAACATCGTTGTTATGGCGACAGACTTAGATAAGATGGTGGTAGCTAGCCAGGCGGACTTAACAGCCCTACCACCAACCAAACCGAGCACACAAAGATGTACCCCCCGCTGGGAATCGAACCCGGGACCTCTGGGTCTGAAACAGGTAGCTTAGCCACTAGACCACAGAGGCGGTTAAAAGAGCTCTTTCTCTACACACGGTTCATTTAATAGTGTACAGTTAAGACGGCCCCTCAGGGTGAACCGCTCTTAAACCACGTCCTTATTTATTTATTTATTTATTTATAAAAAAGTACAGCCACATAATACATATTAAACAATACTAAAAAAGAAAACATACGGAATAAATATATATAAATATATATAAATCCTTATCCCAATTTACAGAATCTGTAAATTGGTTACATCTGATGTAACATTTCAGATGTGACAAAAGGCAAGCTCTACCTCCTCAAAAATCATAATTAGGCTTATTAGTTGGGTTCGTTGCAGTAGTTTATAAATATTAATTTATCGTCTCTATAGAACGATAATCTATAATCGTTTATTTTTTTTTATAAAAGTGGGAGGCAAACGAGCAGGCGGGTCACCTGATGGAGAGTAATCATCGCCGCCCATGGACACCTGCAAAACCAGAGGAATCGCAGACGCGTTGCCGGCCTTTAAGGGAGGAATAGGTTTAAGGAAGGAATAGGAATTGGGAGGAGGTGTGGGGGGAATGGCCTCCGGAACCCTATGAATATATCGGCATTAGGCATGTCTGATGATCATCATCAGCCGCAAAGCGTCCACTGCTGGCAAAGACCTCTCCTAAGGATTACCACCACGTCCGGTCTTGTGCTGCTACCTGCGACATTCACCAGATCGTCGGTCTTCCTTATCATGTGCCTACACTGCGTCTTCCGATGAGAAGACCGCGCTTCTCAAGAACCGTTCTGCTCCAACGGCCATCGGTTCTACGAGCGATGTGCTCGGCCAATTACTCTTAAACTTAGCAATTCTTCGCGTTATGTCGGTTACTCTAGTTCTATTACGTATCTCGTCATTGCTGATTCGATCTCGCAGCGAAACCCCGAGACTCTCCATTGGTCTTTGAGTGATCAAAGTCACCTTTTTATAAGGTCAAAAGTAAGCGATCACGTCTCTATTTCGTATGTAGCCATGTCTCTGCCGGAGGTTCTTATTAGCGCCCCTGCCCCGTCGCTGCCATACGTGCTAGGCACGTCGTAGCTAGTGTGTCTTCCGGGAGGGGGAGGAAATTCCTATGATGATAAAAAGGGGACTTGCCTCAGGTTGTCGTTGCTTCTGTGCGCTGTGGTTTCTTGCGCTCGTTCTTTGCCACAGTTAAAAAAGACGTCCTGAATGGGTGGTAGGCTAAAAAAGTTTGGACGATTTAAAGTACTTATTAATTGAGTTTATTGAATAAATATGTTTTGAGTTTGAGTTAAAACTCAAAACTTACACGAAACTGGGAAGTTCACCTGTTGTTAATTACCATATTTTATTTCTTTGAAGGTTTGCCTATATAATCTCAAGCTGTTGGAACAGAACAATGCTACGAACATTGTTGTTAGTAGCAATGTAGAAGCTAGCCACAAGTGCCACAACGACTTATAAAACATGCCCCAAACTTCAAACCAAATACAGCAAAACCAGCCGGATTGGAAAAGAACCGGGGACTATTGCAAGCAAAGCCATTGGTTTAACCACTACACCTTACAGGTTGCAATGTAACGCTGCTCTTTAAAACCAGGTAATTTTCCGTCGCTCCATTGACCCGGATAAAACTCGTAACCTAGTACGGAGCCTGAAAGCACCTACTCCAGAGAACCTCATTGTTCTGGGCTGGCCTAGATCGCGCGGAATGTGAACGCAATCTAGTCTCGCATTGTTGTATGCGCGTCCCGTCCCTTTATGCGATATTGCGGAGACTAGAATCCAATAATTATTGTCGCCGAGACTATAAGGCACACCGGTTTTATTATTGCTATAATTGTCGCACGCAGATATGTCAATTATTCGAGATCCCAGTGGCGTAAAACCAGACACAATATAAATTCAATTGTTAGAATTCTCGAGGAGTCTTTGTGGTCTGTCACATTTATGATTTATGTTTTATTTGTGATAATTATGTCAAGCTTATGTTCAGGGAATAAAGTTAGTTTTGATATCTAATATAGTGACAAAGCCCTAGAAAGAGTAATTTTGCAGTTAAAAAGTTGGTTTAGTTCAAAGACGAACATCACCAACAACAACATTCGTATTCACAATATTTGGTTTAATTTTCCTAACGCATTGAATTTACAGAGTTTTATGAGTTGCTACGAGGTTTACGTCTTTGCATGCAATCGGTTTCCAGTTTTATCGTTATGACTTGAATTTGGTTACCTGCGACTGCAGGTTACTTGGCTTACGTTTATTGTGAATTGTCGACATGTGATTCAGTTTTATTATTAACGCACTAACCCGCATTGGGCTAATGTGGTGGGCTATTGCCCAATTTTTCCATGTCCTGTGTTCATGTGAAAATGTCAGGGATCAGCAGGGGGATGTTGATAGGCTGATGATTCCATTTATTATCTAGTCACTCGCGTTAACGTTAACTCATCCAAAACTGTCAAATTTCTCTAATCGATATTTGAAATTTCAAAATCATTTATTCAATTTATACTACAATAACTCTTATGAATGTCGCATTTTTGTAGCACTTATGAATGTCGTTATGCCATCGATTCGTAAGTCCTAACTATGGGACGGGAGCCTTATACTGAGAAGAACCGGCAAGAAACTCAGCAAGGGCATTTCTTTTCTCCCTTTCTTTTACAGCGTCAATACAAATTGGAAAATGCCCTCCCTATCATAGAAGGACATTTTCCAATACAACATAAAAAAAACCATTTAATACGATACAAGACAACACAACACATACAAAAGAATTTCCAATAAAAAAAAGTATTGTTTAATATAAAACAAAATGAACAACGTCTTACAGTATCTTTGAAACAAGAAAAAGAAAGACTACTACAAATTTCTACTACAAATAAAAATAAGATTGCAAGAGCAGACCAGCCTCCACAGGCGGCACCCGTTCACGAGTATTGATCCTTATACCCAAATGACGACCTCCGTGGTGGAGTGGTTATGATGTCCCGGGTTCAATTGCAGGTCGGGTCAATTTAGACTGAAAACTGTTTTTCTGAATAGTTTTATTATTGAAATTTTGCATTCACAATGCTAAATAGATATAGGATGAAATGTGAAAAAAATCAACCAGTCTCAGAAGCTCGAACCCATGACCTTTGGATTGCCGGTCCACTGCTCTAATCGCTAAGCTACCGAGACCCCAGAAGACTCGTTGAATTCTTTCTAGTAGTTGATAATTTACGCTGCAATGCCAGCGGTAGGTATTACGTCACTGTGAAGGTTTACCTACCCTCAATAGTCTGAGACTGGTTGATTTTTTTCAAGTGAACATTTTATCCGGTTTTTCTAAAATTGATTTCTGGTCTGAGTGTTTTGTATGTTTATCCGTTATCTAGTTAGCCATTTAAACAAGTTTCACAAGAAGCTTATCTTGGGCTACATAATTACAGAATAAACATACATTGTACACAGATGATACAGATCTATGTATTTTAAGGTATGTGGTCACATAGAATACTCCCTGTGAACCTTGTCTTCTGTACGTTGCAAAACGTTTATATGCACGTAAACATTAGAAAACAATATTAAGCCTTTGTTCCAGGACTCACGCCATGTAGTCCAATTGGTCGAGATAGTGAAGCGTCCAGGCCAAACTCTTGGCTTGTACATCAGGGAAGGCGACGGAGGTGGCAGGACGGACGGAGTGTTCATCTCCAGAATAGCCCTGGAGTCAGCTGTCTACAACAGCGGCTGCCTGAAGGTCGGCGACGAGATCTTGGCCGTCAACTTGGTGGACGTCAGACGAATGTCGCTCGACGATGTCGTCATCATCATGTCGATCCCGAGGAGGTTGCTGTTGTGCACGCGCCAAAGGAAAGGTAAATTCAAAATAATGTAGGTATAATTAATTCTTCGACTATTGTAATGGACAACGTGATCCATTACATTCATGGTCACCTCTTTATTATCTACTGCATTTTTTCTTTTTTATTTCAATGTCTTTTCTATTTATATACTATTTATATACTAAGGGTCTTTGTAGATACTGTTGAGCAAACGCAAAGCTGTCCCTTTTGTACATAATTGACTAATATGATTTCTCTACGTCATAAGTATTCTATTTCGATTTCTTGTCTCTGTCATATTAATACTGTTTATCTATGAGTATTTTCGATTAATATGTGATCGAAGACGAGTAGATGACATAGACGAAGACATCTTTAATGATGTTTCGAATAGACTCTCTGACACTTATGAGTTGACCACATGACCATTAACGTTGACTTCCACTATAATATTCACAGGCAAAGCCGGGCCAGGTTCGCCGTCGCTACCTCGCTCGGAGCACAAACCACCGCCAGTGGTAGTGCTGAAGAGGGACTGCCGCGATGACGATGATCTACGAGACCTGAGGGACCGGGAGCGTGACCGGGTGGAAGGCCTCTACTCACAGTTAGTTTCTAATGTTTTACTCGTATTTAATTAGTAAGTTCTTTATCCCCTTATCTGTCACGAATAACCATAGGGGTTGCGAACAATTGAATTTCTGTTGTGTCTGGTATTACGACAGCTGAGATTTTTTTGCGTAAGGAAAAAGTAAATACAGTAAATGTGGGTCTTATCTTAACAATAATATAAATATTAATTAATTAATAAAGGCAAATGATGATTTGTAACTGTAACTTACAAACAAATGGCGTTCCTACTTTTTTTATCCCGCTCGAAGGACCAAATCGCAATACAGTGATGTTTACATATCAAAATTATAAACATTGTAAATATTTAATTGTACCTACATATACAATTTATAATTATCAGCATCCACTAAGAATATATTTCTTTAAGTATATTTATTTATCTTAAAAACGTTACAAGTTGGTTACTTTAAGAGTAAAATATTTGAATATTATTGTGTTTTAAGGCATGGTACGCTTCGATCTGGTGGGCCAGGGTCAAACGTAAGGCCAGTGGGAGATGGAAGGGAGGAACGAAGCAGGCTCCAGCTTGGAGCTCTCTCACCAGACTCGAACGCGTTAGACCTTTACTACAACCCTCGGCCTCAGTCGGACCACTCCACTTGGAGGTACACGCAGACAAAGTATGACATTATTTACCTTGGACGTGCAAATAATGGTTAAGGCTTTCTTTTTCCAAATATTTTAAGTCGCATTGACGAATTCGGATATCATACCTGAAAATTAGAATAGCTGAAAGATTTTAAATCGATTTACTCATGCGTTGCCACAAAAATGCATCGCTGTTGCTATTAAGCCTTTCCTCTAGATATATTTCATATCTTGATTTAAAGCACTTTGATGTGACTCATGATGTCACGTATTTATTACAGCTACCGACCACCACCTCCTGTGATAACAGAACAGCCCAAGTCGCAAACTACGCACTTTGTACCATATGAAAGATCCTACCCCAACACACTAGAGAGCTTGGCAGAGAAAGTGCATTCCCTCTACCCAGCTGACAGTGGAAGGTAAAGTTGGATACACACTTTTGATAATACCTTTAATACAAAATTTTGCAGTGTCTTAATTATTGTATTTGTTCTTTCAGCACTCGATTTGGAGGACGTGTACCTCGTTCTGGTTCTGAACAACAACTTCCAAGAGCTGAGACACATTCGGACTTCGGTCGTCATTCATTACTTAGATCTAGCTTGAAGGCATCAGCTGCTGCCGGAAGTGGGGGTAAGTTCAGTTTAGGTCTGTCATAAATTCGATTTAATCATTTTTGTGCAATTGTCTTAAGGTATGACATTGGTTTCAGCAGCAAGTTTGTCAAGATACAATCAACGATATGGCGGGGTTGGTATGCCTGGAAGTGGTCTAACAGGAGGTGGACTTACTAGCAGTGGATTAGGTGGACCTGGAATGGGGGGTCTTCCCTCGGGGCTTTCTACCACTGGGCTTAGTGGCTTAACCGGTTCTAGTCTTGTTGGTTCTGGATTGACCAGCTCCGGTATTGGAAGTGGCTTATCTGGGACAGGCTTAGGCCCCTCACTGAGTGGAGGTTATGGCACTACCGGGCTAGGACTGCCTTCATACAGCACTAAGTTTGGTAGTACGTCCAGACGGAACCGAAGCTTAGACTATTCTTCAGACACAGAAGCCACAGCTCCGACACGAACGCCATATTATTCAGGCTTGAGTGGCTACAGAAGCAGTACCCTAGGTAGAGATATTGGGTCAAAGTTCAATTCACTTCCCAGGGATGTTAGAAATACCGGACAGAGGTGAGTATTCGTTGTTTAGTAAAAATTGCAGGGATCACATTAATTTTAAAACGTCACATTACTTCAAATGTTTATTTTTCTGAACAGATTGGGTTTGAGCAGACGTGCAGGAAGCATCCTTCAAGATGACCCGGAACCGTTGTCTTCTCGTTTAGATTTACGATCTTCCAGAGGTAAATGCATCAGCAATTCTTACAACAAGACTTAAGACATCTATATATTTATTTTAACAGGTTTTTGATTGTTCTGCTTTTTCTTTATTGCAGGTCGTCTCACGTCCTCACCTTCAGTATTCACATCGGACGAGTACCGTGCGTGGCTATCACGTGCTCCGTCGACTAGTGCCCTCTATGAGACGCTACGTCCACGGTTGCCTACACATTATTCAGCCGAAAATATACATGATGCGCTCAAAAATGTAAGGACAACTATACTACTACACTATTTCTTGTTTAAACACAGTTGATAACCCAAAGTCAAGATAGCCCTTATCCACAACTATTCACCAACGGAAATTATCTTCATAATCAGCTCATTTAATACTCAGTACTAGACATAAGCTTTTCTCTCACTCACTGAGCCTGATCTTTCTCTCTCCTATTACAATAATTGTATTGCTGCCCAGTTAAAAATTCTTTTGTTTTTGTTATTCCACAGCAGTTGATCGTTCCAATTTACCCTTTACCTAACTCTTAGTGAAAATAGAATTAGTAAGCTCCACCTTCTTCCAGATGGAAAGCGGTAGTCGTTTCGGGTCATCGCTTGGCTTAGCAAACCGTCGGGTCGAGCGGCCGAGGCACCTACCCGCACGGTCACTGTCGTCACAACAGCTGGGCCCTACAGCTGGAGGCTCCCCATCAGCTCGTCGTGTGAGGCAGCTGTTGGAGTTGGGCTCTCGATTCAACTGCCCCAACCCGAGCCCGGTGCCGACGCCAAGCTCGCGGCATCAGAGACATTTGGATATTAATCCTAATGGTAAGGCATGGAAGCAGGAGAGCAATAGTATTAATTAATAATGTTATGCAGGAAATTTAGCATTTACAAATTAATTTGGAGAAAAGCATCTCAGTTTTCTTTTAACCGCTGACACTGCAAAGAGTAAGAAAGTCAGGATGAAATATCCACGATCAGTAGATCCGTGTAAAAAGTTTCAAGTTTCAGAAACTTAAGTGTTATTCAATCTGTCTTAGAGCTTCTGGTCTGGCACAATCTAGTTAAGTTGCATCGTGCACTTATCTCAAAGTCTCATCATCAACAAGCTCGTCTAGTGCTTGTAACTATCAATAAAATACTTCGAGAAACATTTGTGGGCCGTCATTTTATTTTGTTAAGGGAGTTACAGCTCTCACTTTTCGTTACATATATACAAAGTTTATACAACGTATATACAAAGTTTGAAGCTTACTTAACAAACTTTTCTTTTAAGACAGTGCACATTTTTTTTGCGGTCCCCAATAGTCCCCATTGCCTGTCTCTGACCCTTCGGGAATAATAGTCGTTCATGAGAGTATCGAATCTTTTTTTTGCAGAGTTCCTAAAATACAAAGTGGAGAAGACGAGCGCGGGCGGTCTGTCAGCCTCCATGACAGGTCTCTCGCGTCTGGCGGGCGGCATGTCGGGGATGCTGTGGGTGCACTTGCTCGCGGGGCGGGGGCTTCGGCCTGCGCCCTCGGGCTCCTCACCAGGGTCCCCACCGTCGGGGCCGTTAGCACCCGCGCAGGCGCCGGTAGCCCCGAGAGACCTGTATTGTGTACTGGAGTGCGATCGGGTGCACAAGGCTCGCACTGTAGTAAGTCTAATGGAAATGTTATGTAACTTAATTCTTATTATTTGCACAACATCTAAATTGAAGTTAATAGGGTAAATGATGCACAATGTAACTCTGTGCTTGCTGTGCGTGGTTCCAAGCCAACCCCATGGCGTAGATTATATTAAAGATTATTATTAATATGCGTTTAACACATTAATAATAGTCCTGTTCCGTCCCTTTAATCTAAGTCACTGTGTCGGAGTGGGTTCACGTCAGTAGTCTAACGGAGCTATGGGGATTGAACCACGATTTCTCGAGTTGAGTTGAACCCGAGCATCTATCTGGTCGGCTACCGATGCCTCGCAGAAGGAATAGTACAAGATTTTTAGTGGGTAGGCCTCTCCTTTCCCCGGCGAGAAAAAAAAGGTAAAATGTTATCGATAGGTGAGTAGTGAGCGTGATGGATGCGTCTTACAAGGCATAGTCGTAACAAGTCGACCAAAAAGCATTTAGCGTAAAATAAAAATATTTGATATACAGAAAGTTCCCAAAAGTCACAGATTTTAAAAAGAAAAACAATTAAAACAAAACAAATTACAAAGTATATTTTCCACACACAGTTGTCTATACTAAGTATTCTCTATGACCAGGTACGCACCGGCGAGCTGCAGTTCGACTGGGACGAGTCGTTTGAACTGGAGCTGGTGGATAACAGGCAGCTGGACGTGCTGGTCTACTCGTGGGATCCGCAGCACCGGCACAAGCTCTGCTACCGGGGCGCGGTTACGCTGCCCGACTTGCTGGCCCGCTCACCGTCACATCAACTCGCGATCAAGGTAAGAATGGACGAATTCTTAAAATCACGTGTGAACAGGTTTCTTCTAGGCAAGCATTTCTACCGTAGGCTACATCAACACTTACCATCAGGTGGGATAGTAGCCAAATGCAAGCCTAACACACAATAAAAAAATGAAATGCATATCCCGGATTTGCGATCACCAACAAATAAGGATTTAACAATCTGCTAATGTAACAGAGCCGGCGTACTACTTATCAGTTTAACGACGACTTGATTTCAATTAAGGAGACTATTCATAACTCTACCCAGTGAGACGATTTTAGTTTATGTTTGTTTTTTACTACACAAAAGAAAGCATATGCACCTACGTTTAAAGACTTCTTTAAAATCACGTCAACCCAATCAGGATTGGTGGATTTTAGCGAATACGATCTCATTACAGCAAACCAGACCTATGCTAATAGCTTAATAGAACCTCCGAAGTCCGAACCGAGGTGGTCGAGATGTTTTAATTTGATCACCCATACGTATCTTCGCAAAAAAGTCATCTTACAAGGCAACGTGAAAGCTCAAGAAAACTTACACTAACTATTGTCATCAGATGGAACCCCGCGGCACCTTATACGTACGTGTACGCCACACGGAACCCCACGAACTGTTCCGACGTAGGCCAGCACCAACGCGCATGTCACCGCAGCCGCTGTTTGGTGCCGAGCTGGAGACCATCGTCGCGAGGGAAGTGAGGCCACCGCATGCGCCACCAGTGCCGCTGATAGTACGCCGGTGCGTCGAAGAGATCGAACGGAGGGGATTGGACATCATTGGTAAGTGCTTTACCATTTACAGACGCTCTTCTTGAGCGTTTTTTTATACCCTTTCAACACTTGAGCCGAGGTTCCAGTAGCTTTCATGGTCTCCGTCGGTCTATCTGCTCGTGTTATCTGACGTGAATGTCCCGGGGAATGTTAGGGTAGTGGTTCCAACATCTTCGGGTTTTGACAAGTGAATTCGACTTGTGAGACACAAGTTTCTTGCCACCTTTAAATACGGAAACGCTTTATTTATAGATACTTTGTCTTATCTGCTTATTATCTGTCTCGGTTTGGTGTAGTCTTCCATCATCAGTAGAAATTCGATGAGACACAAAATACCAGAACCTGTACAAAAACTAAAATAAAATTGCCCTTTGATATAATCTATAAATATTGTCACATCTATCAACAGGTCTCTACCGACTATGTGGCTCAGCCAGCAAAAAGCGCATCCTACGCGAGGCTTTTGAGCGTAACGCGCGAGGTGTCGAGCTGACGCCTGACTCGGTGCCCGACATCAACGTCATCACCGGTCTGCTGAAAGACTACCTGAGGGAGCTGCCGCAGCCGCTGTTCAGTCGCTGTCTGTATCAGATGACGCTGGATGCCCTTGGTGAGTTGACATTTACTTACGTATCTTTAGAGGATGCCGTTGATGAGATAAATGACGGTTGGATTAACTTGAGGTCCAGACGAAGACGAGGTTGAAATAAGCCAGCGACCCGCGTTGTACCAGCTCTGTGTATTATTGCCCAATCTCCCCATGTACTGTTGTTCATGTGGGAAAGTCTGTACCCAGTAGTGGGACGTTTATAGGCTGATCTCAACTCAAAGAACATGTCGCAGCTGCTGCTTTTAAGTCATGTCTATTTCTGACATCTTGGCTTCATCATGGCTCTACTAAAAGATTACCTGAAGGGTTGCCGTTGTTCATGTTCGATGACTAGATGCCTTAAAACATTTCACTTTTATATTCATCATATTTCTTATAACATGAATCCGATAAAAATAAAATCACTTACAACACGACAAACACCTTTTTTAAGGTTTTTTTTAAAGTATACCTACCTAATGCTTTATTACTTTTCAGCGCTACAGTATTTTCTGATAGTCTCCTTTCCTTTTCTCAGGAGTTTGCCTACCCGACGACAGAGAAGGCAATGCGCGCCTCATGGCCTCCATTGTCGAATGCTTGCCGCGCGCCGCTCGCGCCACCCTCGTCTTCCTCCTAGACCACTTGGCATTAGTGGTGGCAGCTCAAGACCGCAACAAAATGTCGCCGCAACATCTTGCTGTTGCCCTAGCCCCACCTCTGATGTTGCACTCGCAACCGCCAACTGACTTGGACTACCAGAGGCCAATCCATGTGCTGCAATGTCTGCTGCAGATATGGCCTGCCCCTAAACGTTCAGGTAATGTCATCTCTCATCTCGTTCCGCTTCATTTTCTCTCTGGTTATCTTGTGCTACTTGACTTGCTAAAATTATTGATGTTCTTTTTTCATGCGAGTATTTGATTCATTGGCAACCGCAATAATGGACAAGCACTTACTTCAAAGTTAAAAAACTACAATAGTCCGTAAAAGTAGAAAACGTATGTAGCAAATGTCCGTAGTTGGTAGCGTAGTATAACGTAGAGAAGAGAATTGATGTTTATAATGGCTAAGCGGTACCTTAACGCATGTATGTTTGTAGACAGTTCGGCGCGGCGAGTCAGCAATCGGGCCGCGTGGAAGCAAAGTCAGTGCGTCGCCAGCGGCCTCAGCCACCCTCCCCCCAGGTAACATATCTTTACAGCAGGCGATTGGTATAAACTATCTTGTGACTTTTTGTTGAGTAGGTCTCAGGACTATAAACAATTGATTAAGATAAAAATGGCATTCACACAGACGGGTTGTGAACCTCCTCGGGTGGGGGTAGATTTCGGATTTTCACATTCGGGTTTTGAATAATATTTAGTGATTTTAATATGCCCTGCATGAATTTGGAATAAAAAATATTGATAAGTAGAGTTAACATTTAAAATGTGAATAAAGGAGGTGCAGCATGATCTTTGAAATTATAAAAGGAATATGAGTTTTTAAAAATTATTTTGCGCCGATAAAATGGTACCAAAGCAGAAACAAAAATACTAAGAGGATAAAGTATGTTAAGCTTCAGTATTTTTTCAGGCCGAGTTCCGCCCTCAGTCAGTCCATATCGGCCTCAAGTGGCAGCATCAGCAGCATCTCCGCCGCCAGCTCTCTCGGGTCGGCCCGTGCCCGACCGCTCGCCGCCCGCACATGTAAGCACTTTAAGTTCTTCTTATAACTTTTAAGTCACAGGGAAATTGACAGGGGTAATGATTACGTCTCCACTTAAACTAATGAACGGGAAGTAACTGGAAACGTGTAACTTGATGAATGCTCTATCATCGGTCAAACTTCTTATTGAGAAACATCGATACTTACTGATTTTTTAACCTAATGTAACGACTAACTGATTCTCGAAGTTGATTTCAACACTAATTTTTCTTGCACGTGGTGGCTACTTTAAAACTGTCATGCCTTAAGGTCTGGCCGATTTTCGAAAAATGTTACCTTTAGTACCTACATGACATAAAGGTTTTTTCGCACTATACTTTTTCATGAATGATTTGGAATACCCTCAAGATGAATCTTCCATAAGAGCTTGATATTGTGTAAAATTGCAAATGATGATACGAATGTTTGCACTCCGCTAGGTTCTCTCATCAGTCAGGGGAGGCCCATATCGTCCGCAGTCGCCTCTCCGCGGGCCACTGCCCGCTCCTCCTCGCTCCCGTCAAGTGACGGTGTCCTCGCCCGGCTCGCCCAGCAGTAGCTCGGGCAGCCACAGCCCCGCCGACACCATCAAGCACACCGGCTCGGTGTCTTCCATCCTGCGTCAGCCGGAGCGGTCAGCGTCGCCTAGGAACAGCTCGCGCAACGGCTCCCCGCACTCGCCGCGGCACTCACCGCGGCATTCACCGCGGCACTCACCGCGCGACTCCCCGCGCTCCCACACTCCGCGGGAGTCCACGCCCCGCGAGCTGACGCCGCGCGAGTGCAGCCCGCGCGACACGCCGCGCGACTCGCCGCGCACCGCCATCCCCGGCACCTCGGCCGGGCTCGCCGTCACCCTCAACTCCGCCGGCGCGCTCAGCCCGCGCTACAGCTCCACTAACCCCTTCCTCCAGCAGTACGACGCAGAGGAAGAGGCGGAGGCCTGGCGCGCCGCCGACATATTCTCCTCGCCCTCCACGCACACATAGTGCTCATAGCGAATTGAAATTTTCTAGTCAATTTTTTTAATCGAATCGAAAGAGTGCTACGATTCCGCTGTATAATTATTATGTTGTTTATCGACGAGCGTGGTGCGCGCTCGTGTTATTGTTATATATAGAGCGAGTTATGATGTATATTATTGTGTGAATGTATATCTGCTGACGCGAGGCGCTCGCTCCGCCGCCCACTGCGGCCTGCCATGTAGCCACCATAGTGTTTATGAATATTGTATTGTACATTGTATATAATATACGTATAGTAGGTACGCTCCAGTTTTGTACCGTCGGGCGGGGCCTCGGTGGGCGGCCGCGGCGCTACACACATCATCCCACATATCAGTGGCTTGCGGACGCTATCGACACGATGGACTACATACACATTATTAGAAGCAAGGTCGAAGCTATCTACTTCTCGTACAGTCGTCGCCATTCAACATTCGTATCGTCCAGTGTCGGCAGTGGACTCAAGCCAGTAGCTCGAATAGGGAGAGTGTATCATAGATCAGACGTAGGGACTGTCTTGAGACTGAGACCATATCAGTGTAGCTCGTAGGCACTCGCAGGAATCCGTCGTAGAACGAGCGATTGCGTCTCTGAAACGAAGGTTAGGACGAATCTGTTATAACGAACATTAAAAATATTCTAAATAATCCTTGTTCATTAATAACTTATTAAATTAATAACGGTATTTAAAATAAAATAGTGTTAGTGAGGCATTTTTACGAGTCGCTAATTCTATGAAGGAATGGATGTATTATTGTTAAGATCGGTCGCAATCTCAAGATCAGAGGTGTTGTAATTAGGTTTCGGAAAAAAAATTAACTTTCGAATAGCCTTATGAAACACGGGCTTTTTGAAATGGTCTCGTGAGCTGAAGGCATTTTGTATTCACCTTACAGACATTTTGAAAGTCTTATATTATGAGGCTTAAGAGAAAGTAGCACTCATATTTCAACTAATTATTCCTTAGAGTCCACATCGACATTCGGAATCGGAAAACACCACCTCAGTTCTTCAAATAGCGTCTGCTAGACATATAAGAGTGGGAGAAATCGACCAATGACAGCACTGATCGTACCTTCACTGCCATGATTGGTCCATTTATTATAGAAAAACTTATATTATACACTTGTTTATATGTCTGTCGGAGGCTACGCGGTTCACAAATACTTTTGAGCGACACTTCAAGGCGAAACTTTTGTTATTTAATGTCTACTGTTTATAGATTTGCACAAATAACACGACTGATATGGGACACAAAACCTTTTTGAAACTTTTACTTTTGTAATGTTCCTCGTTTGTATGACTAGGAATTATGTTGCAAAACCTCGCCGGTGACGTACCTCTGTAACGGGCAATGGCTGTTTACGAGTTTCGTGGTGATATTTTTGTCACGTGATATATTTAATCACTTATCGATGAGTAGGTACGTATTTATGATTGTTTTCGGCGTAGTGTTTTGTTTCCATTTTCTATTTGAAGCTCGTAAACAGATGTTGATGAAGCAAAGTTTTTATATGTGGGTGTCGCGTGAACTCAGAATAAATAGGCATAATTTTAAGTGATCATTAATGAAGGTGACGCCTTCATATGAGCTTTGTGTAAACGATTATTATTTTGGGGCTGGATCTTATCTGCAACTATTCTTTTGAGAATAGTTAATAAACAAGTTACACTACTTATGAATAAAATGTTTGACGGAGTTTCACACACCGGCCACTCGGCCGGAACGTCGGATACTCAAAAAGTAATTCCTAGGATACCTACCTATTCTAAGGAGTTTGCGTTCCCGTAAAACATTTTATTTGTGATATCATAACAGTCTAAAGGTTGCTTCACACATATCAGTGAAGCCACAGTTCCGACACAGTACCGACACAGTGTTTTTCATACATTATCTATGAACACATCACCACTTGTCAGTGATAATGCTCTCAGTGTCAGTGCCGCCACCGGTAAATCACAGACGTATTCGTTTTAACAAAATTCATAGAGAATGCATTAAAGAATATTTTTTACTGTGCCGGTACTGTGTCGGAACAGTGACTTCACTGATATATATGTGTGAAGCAACCTTAAAAGTGTGCAGGTTACGTATGCAAAATAAAAATCAAAGAACTTTATATTCCCTAGTCTTTTATAACACTGAATTTAATATTTAAGTTAAATAGCAGATATTTGATGAGCCCAAAATAATAATTGAATTTAGGACAATATAGTTTTACGGCGGCTGAGACGACGTCTCTTCAAGTGATTAATATCGATGCTAATTCAAACGTAAAGAAGTTAAAATATATATAAAAAAGTTAGAATTTACTAATTACATATTAAAGTTGACAGTCAAGCAAAACACAATAATACTGAGAAAACGTTAGAATCAACAGAACAATAGAATAACTCTAGCTTTTTAACATAACTTTTAAGATGAAGCAATTTTTTACCCGCTGGAGATTTTATACTTACAGGATATCCTCGCTCACCGGAAACATTCAAATTGATAATATTGTATGAGAATTATTATGACAATTTAAAAAAATACTGACCACATCTCCCACTGCTGGTCTATGAATTTAAAATTCATAGACCAGCCAGACCAGACTGCTCTAATAGTGTCCACGTAACTCAAGGAAGTTGAAACGTTTTAACGCATCGATATTTATCATGAAGAGGCCTCCTCAGCCGCACAGGTCGCTTGAAGTATCGCTCGACATTGTAGCCGTCTCGGCGGCATCGGCAGTAGTGTGTAGTGACTACAGCGCACGGCTTCGGTTGGCTTTTCGGGGCACTAACTGTGAGAGAACCACTTACCTATGTTACTGACGGTTGTTTCTATAAGGTTACGTTAAATGCATGCAGGCAGCGTGCTCTTACCGCTCGGCCATGACCACCGTCGGCTTGCGACGCGGCGCGCGTTTTTCTGTACGTTGCGTTCGTTGTATTACTGTTGACTAAGACTTCAGTAGTGTAACGCGTAATGGACTAGAAATATGAATTCCGTACCGCGATTCGATAGTGTTCGTGATTGAGGTCTTACTGTGTTCTTTTCTTGCGATCCAATGGATTGAATCATCGATTTTTCTAGTGATTTAAACATGGGTATTGCTGAAAATTAAACGGTTCAATAAATTGTATCGTAAGACATTCGCGTGTTAATGAAAGTGTACGTGAATTCAAATGAGTGGAAGTTGGGTAGAAATGTTGGCCTAATTTGATAATTCGTTTGAAAAACAAGACTGTTTATATTAACTAAGAGTATAGTAGTTACCTAATATTGATAACTCATCAGTAATCACCTAGCAATCATTAAATACATTCTGACAACCAAATTTTGCCGGCAACGAAATTAAATCTTAATATGATCATTATCTATAAAATGATCATATTAAGAGTTAATTTGGTTTTTTAGGCTAGAGTGAATAGGCACTTTTTATGCCGACATGCACCATATTAGGGCACTATCTTGCTTATTATCAAGCAAGATGTTCGTCAAATGCTATATATTATTAAAAAAAATGTGTAAATTGATATTTACACATTTTTTTTAAACGCTCTACTAGTAATTTAGGTACGCATTGATACTTCTTAACCAAGGACAATAGATAAAAATAGGTTTGTTATCAGTTTAGGAATCGTTAAGGGAAAAGGAGTTTTGATATGACGAAGTATTAATTTTGAGGTTATAAATTACTTAAGTTGATATTATGATTAGAGGTGGTGTGCAATTAAAAATGGAAGTGGTTAAGTGGGTTTGACACCAAACTTTTAGGTATATGAGTACCGCTGCCTGCATTTATATGACAAATTCTTTGTTGAATTTCCTAACTAATGTTTCTATTGTATACTGACAAGATGCTTTAGAGTTCGTGTTGTAAATGACTGGTATCTAATTGTTTTCATCCTTTTGTAAAATTATTATATCATTATAATGAAAGTAAAGATTTGGATAAACTAATATCGTCTACTGTACAAAGTCTTTGTGATTTTGTGTAGGTGTTTGCGCGATGGTCGGTCGTCATTCGTTACAATAACATTTTGGATTTGAATGTAAGTCTTTGAGTTACTATTTGTCAATGTTTTGAGTGAGACTCGGTTTCCTATTTTCACCAACTTCTGGAGGCACGAGGGGATGTAAAGGGGGCACGGGAAAAGGGACAAAACATCTTTCTTCCGCCATCTTGATTGAGGCAACAAATAGTCATTTACGAACCCAGTAATTTTAAGTTGGAACTAAAGTTTTGTAACTTTTATGTAAATAATATATGATAGATAGTTTTAAAGAGTCGATGTATTGTAGTAATATCATCGTTTCGTAACGAATTTATTTGTCACGTACTGAGTTGTTCGGCCGACCTACCAATGAGATTGCGTTGTCAACGACATGCCGCGCCGCGCCCCGGCGCACTAGTGACGTAGGAAGACATTATATGGAATTTGTTAATTTATAAAGAGCTATAGAATTTATGAGGTGTACCTAGTTAATGTGTTAATGTTAGATCTTACCGAGTGCCACCTCTCAGAGTTACTGCCGTGTATGTTTGCGTTGCGGGGCTCTCGGCCCCCCGATAATATCAGTATTTCGAAAATTTGGTACGGTAGCGTTACATACTTGTACTAACTAACAGTCAACGCCGCCCGCGACTGTACCGGGCGGCTGGAACACAGACAAAATAAATAATACGACGTTAATGTGTACTGTTTTATTGTAGCGACGACTAGTTTCCCTTGTCTTAGGCGCTTCGCGAACGTGGACACTTACTGTTAAGACACCATCATAAGGAAACGCGATACAAAATAACAGCGTTGTCGTAGTGTCTGTTCTCAGCACCGCAGCGAGCGGCACGAGCTGAGACGGGGACCAGCCCCCTTAATCTTGAAACCGATGGGTATTGGATCGGATTGCTATTGTAAAGTTTCGTACTCCTAAGTTACGACACCAGAGATAATATGGATTCAAATGATAATATGAAAAAAAAATACAAAACTCAATGCCATTTAGTTCACCCAATATGAATTCAAATTAGCGCTGGTGTAGGTAGTAACTTAAAAATACGAAATTTCACAATACTAATCCGATCAAAAATCGATCGGTTTCAAGAGTAAGGGGGTTCTGGTTGGCCCCTCTGCAGCAGAAGAACAGATAAGTAAAATCCCGGAATAGCAAAAAGACAGATTAGCAGAAGGACAGATTTACAAACCCGCACAGAAAACAAATATAATGAATAGGTAGTTACAATTCGTAAATTTTATTTGAAAGTATTAGCTTTAGAAGAATTAATTCGTATTTGTAACTTTAGCCAAACGCTTAGATTAAAACAAAAAGGGCAAACGTATCAAATATCCTATTGCAGAAATTTTGTCATTGAATAAACTCGTGATAGCTTGATCATTTTTTTTATTCTTATGTGTAGGTAGTAAGATAAAAACGTTTTTGTGGTTTGCTATTGCCGGTCAACTTGAGATCTTGAAAGTATGCTTCTTTTTAACAGCTGAATAAACAGGAAGAGTAAAGGTTTCGCAGGTATTTTTGTATTAATCCTCCGGTGCCATAATATCCCTCAACACCATACGTTGTTCGAAATTTTTCGAAAAGTCACATTGACTTATAATACCCTCAGAATAACAACTAAAGCATACAAGGAGTGCTATGACGTTTGAGTGGGCACTCCGTTTGGTATAGGTCACTTTTGAATTCGGTATCATTAAATGGTGACCGGTTTTTTTTTTCGCTAGACATTTGACGTTTTTGGCAACTTATTTTGTCTCTTTTCTTTCAATGTTTATGGCCCACTTGAAAAAATAGGACAACTATACGAGTCTCATTTGGACTCCTTCTATGCTGTAGTTATTATTCTATGCATACACCAATAGATTTTCTTGACTGTTTATGACAATTAAAAAGCAAAGAGGTCAAAAATGATACTAAGGTGAATAGGCTATGTATCTCTTTTGACGCCGACAGGTACATTATCTGCCTTTATGCAAATCTGTCTTTCTGCTAATCTGTCTTTTTGTTATTCCGGGATTTTGCTTATCTGTCCTTCTGCTGCAGAGGGTAGTTGGCCGAAAAAAAAAGAGAGTAAGTACAGAAAAAAAGAGTTTAACGTCATTTTATTTTTTTATTACTGTACTATTTAATATACATTTAGACGGGCGATTAACGCTAATTACTTATTACTTCATACTTATTTTTATATCCGACGTTTCGACCGACGTATCGACGGAAGTCAGCCCGTGACCATGACTCGGTCGAAACGTTGGATATAAAAAAGTATGCGTAGGATGCCTTTTTAATAAGTACTTAGTTAGCGTTAATCCCCGTCTAAATGTTTGTTTATAATGAAATACAAAAGATTAAAAGTGTGAATTTAAATTAGTTGGTTTTTTTTGTGTATTTTATCTTGGTAAAATATTCTGTATGTGATTGTGTGATCGTCAATAAATGTCTTACTCTAGTCCCTACTCTACTTATAACTGTCCAGTAGCTTTCACTGAACGCACTGCAACAGCGTTTTCTTGTGATGGTGATGTTCCGTGTAGACAACAGTGTCTACGTTTGCACAAATCCATTGTCTTAATTAATTACATATTCAGGTTCTCCAATAAAGAGCGTGCAACACTTAAAGGGGTTAGTGAGGGGGGTCATTCACATTTTTATCAAAAAGTTAATAAAAATGTTTAGTTTTTGGGAAATCCAAATCAGCCAAGAAATCGGAAAGGTAAATACCTATGTTTTTATGATTTTATAGAAATTATTAATGTAAAACACGGTCGTAATGTGCATTTATATGAAACTTTAGAGGTAAATTCAGGATTTATTTCTATCGAGCAAAATATTTCCAATCGTTTATGGAAGCAATCATCCCCTAACACATAGGTTTTGTAATACATATTGATAATTTCAGTGCGAAATATCTAAAAAAAATTAATAACAGCTAATAGAAAACAGCCATTTTTTCCGTTTTCACCGGCTAAGCCCATAATTAAGGAGAGACATAGGTACTGAAGGTGCTCAGCAGCTTTTTTAAAAAGTTTCTTAGATAAAAAATCTGGTAAGTTATTTTTCGATTCTAACTCACAAAGTACGCTATAATTCTGTATTATTCCACTCATTCACGGCGTATGAAAGTAATTTTTTGTATATATTTGGATGTTTCAAAGAAGTGGTAAATTAAATACCCTTGTCTATTCCAAATACGTAAAAAATAATAATAAAAATAGTTTGTTTATAACAAGGGCATTTGTTTAAAACAAGGAATAGATAAGTAACGTAACATCAACAGTCTTGGACAGGTATCCAATTATGGACAAAAAAATAATAAATAAAAAAAATAACTGCAACAATGGGGAAATGCATCCTAGCAACAATTTAAAAGAATGTTTCACTATTAAACGGTCATAATTATGTAATTTCATTTAATTCAGGCCTTTTATTTTAAAATGGCGTAAAGGTGTTTGAGCACGCTTCGAGTCGTTGTTAGAAAATCCATTTTTACTAACAAAATCTTTAAGGAAGTAAGTACGCACAATTATTTTTAGCTACTATTAAATTAGTCTCAAAGATTTATGGCGTATTATTATGTTATATTGCTTAAATTTGCAACATATTTCACGCTTTTTCGGCATGATTAAGGTTATGGTATTAATGCTATTTGTTCGTGTCCATAACCTAGATATCTTTTCTAGGTTGTTCTAATAATGGACAATAATTGTCGAAAATCTAATTTATTAAGGTTTAACATAGCATATACTTCTCTATATTTTTCTTTCAATGGGGAAAAAATAGCAATAGCCGCTGAAATATTGGGACTAAGTACCTACCTAGAACTACTTTACATAATAAAGTGCCAGTAAAAAGTCCTAAAGTGTGTTCTATGGGTCCAAACACATATCTGTCTGAAGACGATGAGTATTTGTTGGAGCAATGGGTCCACATGATGAGCGAGAAACATGTCCCAATTACCGGAATATTATTTCAAGTTACAGGATTTGTAACTGGGTGTTGTCCATTATTGGGTGTCCATCACTAGATTTCTACTGTCCATTATTGGTCCAAAAAATAGGGTTTTTATTTTACAAATTATTTTTTAGTTAACATATTAGGTGCGAACAAATACATTAAAAAACATTTAACTATAGGTATGCCTAAATAAAATCTATAAAAATCACTAAACTTAAAGAGAAATTTACTAAAACAACGAAATCTTTTTAACCTGTCCATAATTGGGGTTACCTTAGTTATAATTATATATTTTTAGTAAAGTCATCATGCCCGGGAGAAAAAAGTTAACAAGGGAAAAACTTCAAGATTTAGTGGACAACCTTGAAGAAATTTCCGATTTGTCTGAATGCGATGGACATGATGACGATGATTTTTAATAAATTGGTATTTGTGATTTTGAGTAGGATACTTACTTAATTAAAAACATTAAAAAATCTGTTTTATTTATAAAAAAATAACAAGCTAAACAAGGAGAAATAATTAGTGTAGAAATAAAAATAAACTGTAAGGGACATTGGTAATAATTTTACCACTTACATCTCGAATGTTGTAGTTCTAAATGGACAATAGTAAATTATTTACCTTTTGGTGGTAAATAATCCCTTCATCCCCTATTTTTTATATTTTCATTGCTAAAAATTAAGTCTGGAATCATACCCGGAATCCATTGTCATTTTTTCAATATTTTATCCAGGCACTCGCGTTTTGTTTAAGAGGCCTATTACATCTCGACTGTGATTTTTGCGTAAAATGGCCAATTTTGGCGTTCTTGATCTCAGAAACAAAAATACATTAACAATTTTGACTAATTGAATAGTGTAGAATAGCTATTGAAATAGTGCGAAGCGGCCTCGCTTTTTGTAAATTTTGCTCAACTTTTTAATTAAACTCAAAATTGCAGAGAAAGATTTTCATAAAATGCGCGAAGGCACTTTTTTGAGCTCCTAGATTGAACTACTGTTCTAAACAAATGAAATAAAAAATCAGAATGTTATCTCTTATATAGTCGTATAGTGCGAAGTGGCTTCCGAATTTTTAGATATCATTGATTTTATATAGAAAAAAAATCTCATTCTAAACAAAAAATCTTCGAAAATCGCTTTGTGTTAACTGTGAATTTCTCCTATCTACAATAATCTACAATAATTTTATTAAGCAAAATTTATACCAGAATAATCTATTTTAACGGGACCTAACACGATTAATTTTTGTAAGTAAGTAGATATGTACTTAATCGTGTTAGGTCCCGTTAAAATAGATTATTCTGGTATAAATTTTGCTTTTAATGCAATGCAACGCGATAGTTTAAAGTCTTAACCAAAATAATCGTTACTTCATGATGAATAAAGATTTTATAATGAATTTATTATCCTATTTTGATAAAAACGATAAATACAACTGCAAAATTACTTCAAAATGCGATGCACCGGCCGTCCGAACTCAGCTTACCCTCGCAGAGTGGACATTTGTAATATTAAGCGTGAATTTATTATCCTATTTCGATAAATACGATTAATACAACTGCAAAATTACAGCAAAATGCCAAAATGGCATTTTACGCAAAAATCACAGTCGAGATGTAATAGGCCTCTTAAGGATTAAACTATCGCAATGCTATGATATGTTTGTGGCTGCGCCAGCTACCGTATACGCCGACCATTATTCGACACGAAGCAAACACCTTCTCAACAGTGTCAACAGATGGCGCCACAAACGCATAGGTACTAATGACGGCGCCATACTAAGACGATAAAATGGTATGGGAAGCCTGCATCGCGGTAGCGAAGTTTCACCAACTCCTTCGTTATATATAGCACCTCCAACTAACATCCGTAGGAGTTCGGTCGCCGAGCTTTACCATCGGAGGAAGATCTGCCCTTTGGCTTTCCTACAATGTAGCATCAATTCTACCATACCATCCGCATCCCTACATGTTCCTTCGTTCTTCGGGAGGTATTTTAATCAGTTGTTGGTTCAGGTTACTCTCGTAATTTACATACATATTACATACACACTCACGACTAATATCCCATAAATCGTGACAGGTGGTAAACCCATCGCCGCTCTATGCTGTTGGATTTGTCCGTTAGTCGCCTTTTACGACAATCAAGGCGCCACCTCACAGCTCTAGTTTTATTTATTTTTAACTAGATTGAAAAAGACAAGACTACCAGAAGGGTGCTGTTTCGAATCCTGCTCGTTAATTTTTTTTCAACACTTGTCTTTTTCAATTAGTTTTACGTAAGGACAATGGGCAAAAGTGGTCCAAGAGGTGAAACTAGATCCTCCACTGATGAGACTTATGGGAAATGAAAGTTTATAATTGTCATATGATTCTGGCAAAAGATTATTAAAATCCGTCCCGGGAATTTTTTTTATGGTCAAGTTAACCAGACTATAAATACCCATAATAAGATTTTACGTTATGTGTGGCGCATGTTAGGGCATGTTTGTGACTGTCTAAATAAGAGACGGTATCTCGTTTCTTCGCCCATAATTGCACCCCCTCCCCGCTTCGCCACTCCCGTCAGGTTAACGTGACTATAAAAAAAAATCCCGGGACGGATTTTGCATAAATCTTATGACAAGTATGTACTTTCATCTCCCACACGTCTCATCAGTGGAGGATCAGTCTCATCTTGGACCAAGTTCCATACATTTTTGCCCATTGTCCTTTACAGAAAGTTATTTAATCCCAGGCACTCTGTCATTTGCCCGATCTCCGGACGTTGCAATTTGTTCATATGGGTCTGAGCTCAGCAGTGGGACGTGTTTAGGCTGTTGGTAATACCGGAAGTCCAACTCTCCCCTCTCACAATTTTAATTTTCATCAAGGTCTCTGGTTTTGCGGGTGTCCCACCTGTTCGTTTGCCTCCAAAGAAAAAAGTTGTATAAATAACTTTTTAAAATGAGGTATAGATCTTTTCGTTTCTGTAGGTATATTATATTTTAAAATCCCACTGCTCGGATTAGTCCCTCTTAAATTAGGTTTTAACGTCTGAAATTTAAGACGAAACCGGGTCGTACGGCTCAACGTGCCTCATATAACACGGGGAGCTCGATTTAATTTATTTTGGACACCCATCCGGCGACTCGCCATAGCCAAAGTTGCTTATCTTGCTTGATCGCACCTCCACTACTTCTCGACCGAGATAACTTAAGGGCCCTTATTTAATAAATAGCGGTACTCCTGAACAGCAGCGTCTAATAAATAACATTTCTCCGCCTACGTGTCGCGTTAGTTCTTTGTGTTTCATAATACAGAAGGTCATTTTGCTGTGTCGCCAAATCGTGTAATATTTACGGAAGGGCCGACGCTGTAATTTCGTTTGCAGCTGGCTCACTGACTCAATAGCTCACTGGCTCACTTGCTCACTGGCTCATTGGCTCCTGTCTCACTGGATGGGTCAGGTGGCTGGCATGAGCGCAGCCTTCAAGAAATTTTCAACACTTTGGTCGTGTGAACATGAAACGCTATTGTTACGAACTCTTTCACACTATTCATTTTTATTTTAGTACTCATGTACCTACTTTATGTGAGTATAATAGTGTTTTATATTGTAAGCTTTTGTTTTGATGCTTTCAGTTGAATTTATTACAATTTTTCCCAGTTTTCATCGGCGTTATTTATTATTTATTAACAAGCTGACACGACACTCAAACCTGGACTGTGCATCGAAAACTCGGAAACACACTGCCTGGTCTAGTAGGTAATTATATATATAAGGATATTAAACTTCAAACGTTATCGTAGATGAACGTAGGTGTCCTATCAAATTTAATTTTTGTATTCGCTCTACAACCTTGTGTCTCGCAACGTGTTAAAGGACTTTGAACTTTCTTATGAGGCACACAAGTAACAGATCTCCGTGTTCATTATATCACAGGTGAAACACACAGGCTGTAGAAAATCCGTTTGTACCTCGTATATAAATTACTCTGAGGCACCGTTTACATTTAAACTTTTAGGTTAAACCAAACCGGACCCATGGGCTTTCGCGGGTCACAACTCAAATATACTTTCGTCGTGCGATTCTCGTAACTTATTGAGCCTCAAACTTGTTTGCCTTAATGGATTAAAGGGGCGAATGGTTTGCAGTCAAAATGTCACGAAACATCTTGTCGGGCTCAAGATACATTCTGGAAATTATTTGCTATCCCCTGGCCTATTACTTCGACAAATCCAAATCGAAATGTATTTCGCCCTCCTTCGATACCGATGGGAGTGACAATTTATATTCGACTCGACGGTAATTGGAAGAGTCTGCACGTAGGCATCTCTGTAAGTGAGGGTGGGAAGGTGGATTAAAATTCCAAACATTTTTCTGTTTAGCCCAAAGCATTGCCAATGCTTCGCTGAATGGCACAACAGTTAACTTGAATACTTGTACGTTCATTTATCGAAGCCATCTCAACCAGTCTTTACCCGTGCTTCAACTTAAGATTACCTATGTATTATTATGTACATACATTCTACAGCATATAGCGGCGATGGGCTCATCAAAATAATACTACCAACCCCTTTCTTCTTAAATTTAAGAAAAACAGTGATCTCCATCAATTAAATTTAAGAAATCAAAACAAACTCGCTGTGCCCACTAGTAGGCTCCATAAAATCTCTAACTCGTTCCCAGGTCAATGTATACGCTTCTACAATAAACTTCCAAACGACGCGGTAAAATTATCCATGGGTAAATTTAAGAAATATATTAGAACTTGACTATGTCAAAGGGCTTATTATCTTATCTCAGATTACATAAATGATAAAAGTATTTGGAATTGAATTGCTCTTCTTATGTTGTATTGATGATTGTATTTAGATTAATGGTAACAATATTATTAAACTAATTGGCAATTAAAAAGAGTCGGCCTTGAGTTTCTTGCTAGTTCTTCTCAAGAAGCCCTGTCGCCGGAACTTGCACTTAAATTCACTTTCACATTCAAGATATTGTGATGAAAGTGAATCTAAGCTCCGTAGATTTAGCATTTAATAATTTTCATTTGAGTGTGTACTTATATTTTATTTATATGACTATTCAAAGTGCTTTATGAAGTCTAAGGAATAAAGATATTTTGATTTGATTGATTTTAATTTGATTTATTTGCGTGTCGTCGATATCGTCATAATCGAAGTCGCAATATTCATCCAAATGTAATCCCTAGTGCCATGGGACCACGGGTAATTAAAATTACCCGTGGTCTCGGTAATGGGTCGACCCACCTGGACCACGGGTAAAGACTCTTTTTTCCTTATATGATTTGAATATCCAGCTGAGTTCTCAACGTACCTGTTTTCAATGAAACCCGCCTTTTTTCTGCGATAAACGGTCCTGTGACATAAGTGTACAAATCGAACTACATAAACCAAAGAGATTTAAAGTTGCTTTACACATAGTTCCGACACAGTACGAGCAGAGTGCAAAATATTCTTTCATACATTCTGTCAAAAAAATTTCGGGAACGGATGATTTGTTTAAGATTCCAAATTCAATTTTTGTTTTTTTTGTTGATTGGCACAACTGTTATCCATTTTGGCGCGGAGTTTGAGTTGCATCTGTTATTTAGATTAAATACAGTGCTGTTTTTTGTTAGTTTATATCTATTGAGTATTGCGAATTTTTTTAATGTATAAAAACATCGAACAAAGAGTTTGTCTTAAATTTTGCGTCGCCAATGGAGTTTCGTGTTCGGAGTCACTGAAAATATTACAAAAGGCTTACGGTGAATCGACTTTATCAAAAACACGTGCATAAGAGTACTATATAAGCGTTCAAAAGCGGCGAGATGTGATGAAAGATTTGCTTCGCTCCGGTAGGTCATTAACGTCTTCAACTGAAGTTAACTTCGCAAAAGTGAAGGAAATGGTGACTGAAAATCTCATTCAAGTTTGAGAGAGATAGCCGCTGAACTTTCTGTGTCTCACGAGTCAATCCGTACCATTTTAAATAATCACTTGGGTATGAAACATGTTGCCGCTCGGCTAGTCCCAAAAGACCTAAATTTTCTCCAAAAACTCAATCGCATAAGAGTCGCTGAGGACATGCTAGAACGAGTCAATTCCGACCCAACATTCATGCAACGCATTATTACTGGTGACGAGACGTGGGTTTACGAATTTAACATGCAAACTAGTCAACAGGCTTCGGAGTGGCGCCTTCCGACTGAATCGAACCGAAAAAACCACGTCAAAGTCGATCAAAAGTCAAAGTCATGTTGACTGTTTTCTTTATACTAACACTTTTCTTTGACTATCGCGGTGTTGTGCACTCGGAATCCTTACTGGAAGGTCAAACGGTAAATAAAGAATGTTATTTGAGCGTTATGCGGCGTTTAAGACAGCATATTGACGAAAAAGGCCAAATTATTGGAAAGAAAATTTTTGGATTTTGCACCACGATAATGCGCCTTCGCACAAGGCGAAGGCACATACATCATTGTGAACAAATTTTTGACCAAAAACTCAACAAATATTATAGAGCCACCATCTTATTCACCAGATATGGCTCCAGCCGACTTCTTTCTATTTCCTAAACTCAAATTACCACTTCGTCGCACCCGTTTTCATTCGGTAGAAGACATAAAGGAGAATTCATTGTCATTTGAAATACATATTAAATCACTAATGTAAACACTTTAGTAATAGTGAGGAGTGGCGCAAGCCAAATTAAGGTCCACAAACACAATGTTCGTAAAAATGAGAGTACATTAGAGCAATGAAGACTACTACGAGTTCGCTACGGGGCCAGCGCCCGTAGTTTCGTAGCGCGCCGAGAAAAATAAAATGTGCTACAAATTGCTCTTGAAACAGCTACAGGAAATAAATTGTTGCCAGTGAGGAAATTTAAGATGCGCTATAAATTTACATTATGAATTTAAATCCTTTTTCATTGGTCGCTATGAATTACATTTATATTAAAACTTACACATATATATTCTTACGACTATTATCCTCAATGCCTGGTCTCTGACTGAACCTAGTCAGATACCAGGCAATGACGCAAATAATAACTGCACATCTGCTCAGCATGATAGGTGGTGAGCCCATCACCGCATTATGCCATAGTAGAGCCTTTAGTCCGTTAGTCGCATATTACGACACCCAAAGGAAGAGATGGGTTGGTAATAAACCACCATCGCACATTTCAACTACAACAAAAGAAAAAAATAAGATAAGATCTTAGGAATAAAAAATTAAACTTTCTCTTGAAATTTTATTAATAATCATAAAAACATTACACAAAAACGAAATAATAATATTAATGGATTAAAAACTAAAACTAAATAACTTGAAACCTAAAAACATCATAAAAGTAAAAAAAAAAATTATAAGCGTATCGCTGCCGCGCGGCAAAGTTCCTAAGTGGCTGGCAGCCTTACCCTTGAATTGAATTTAAACTATTGTTTGACTACCAAACAGTAGTTTTAACCTTTCGGCGATATAGGACCATAAATAAAAACGTCCACTTCTTTAAATTACCACTTCTAAGAATGACCACTTAAATGACCATTTCTTGAAATTACCTCTTCGTTAAATGACTATTTCTATAAAATAACCACTTCGATAAATTACCATTTCTTAAATTGACCACTTCTCACCCGGAGTAATCACTGAAGAATTCAATCAACAAGCGACAACCACTCACTCTTGGATTTTTTTTACACTTTTTTGACAGTAACTGTCAACGTCAAATTAGACAGAATGGAGCATAGACTATGCGATATTGTGCGATAACAATATATAAGATGAACCACAGAACCGAAATAACCAAACTTGTTCATACTAAAGTAGTCTGTAAGTCTATGAAAACACGGTACAAAGTCAAGTGTGTTTTTGTAGGTGCGGTCTCATGCGACCGCTTGGGGTTTAACGACTAGTGTAAATAACTACGTCAAGTACACTACGCGCAGTGCCGCGTAGCGGCTATGGTATACTACCACCGCCCCGCTCTACCCTTGGGCGTCATAAAAGGCGACTAACGGACTAAAGACTGCACATACAACCAACAGCATATAGCGGCGATGGGCTCACCACCTTTCACGCTGAGCACATGTGCAGTCGCTAATTTGGTTAAAAGTG
The DNA here is from genome assembly GCA_963921215.1 of Scoparia ambigualis. Taxonomy (NCBI): domain Eukaryota; kingdom Metazoa; phylum Arthropoda; class Insecta; order Lepidoptera; family Crambidae; genus Scoparia; species Scoparia ambigualis. The sequence continues at coordinate 29,988,074 of OY992506.1, forward strand.
GACTATGGCAGAGGACTGCTTTAACGGTCCTCTTTGCCTAGTCTCTGACTAACCCTTCGGGATAATCGTCGTGTTTATATGTATGTATGTATGAAGTACAGTCACCAGCATTAAGATGTGATGATGCATAAATATCTGATCATTGGTGGAAGGCATATTATAGGCATATATATACTTTCCACTAATAATCAGATATTTTTGCAGGCCGTCGATAGTCACATCTTAATGCTGGTGACTGTACTACGCGCTCGGCCTGTCTAGAAGTTTTAGGTTCAAAATTCAAGTCGAATTCCTGTTTCGGAATAGCCCTCAGGCCCTACTCTAAAGAGAGACATAAATGAAAAACAATTAAAACCCCACGGCGGCTGCGCCGTGTATTGGGCAGTGAACGTGTATTGGGCAGTGAACGTGTATTGGGCAGTGAACGTGTATTGGGCAGTGAACGTGTTAACCGTGTCGCGTGACGTGAAGAATACCTACCACCCCTCCTCTTCCCTTGGGAGTCGTAAAAGCGACTAATGGACTAAAGACTGCATATACGTCCAACAGCTCAGAGCGGCGATGGGCTCACCACCTGTCACGCTGAGCACGTGTGCAGTCGCTATTTGGTGAAAAGTGGACTATGGTAGAGGACTGCTTTTGCTGTCCTTATTACCTAGTCTCTGACTAACCCTTCGAGCATAATAGTCGTGATTATATGTACGATTCATAAAAAAATGATTTATAAATTTTTTAAGTTGTATGTTTGTATGGGACACCGAAACGTGTAAACCCTCTTTATATTTGCAATGGTGTTGTCGGCACTCCAATGTTAATTAATGTTGGTGGATCGCACCTCGGACATGTTCAGGTACTTTGCTGATTGCTGGATGATTAATTTCTTCAATCTAGTTTTTTTCTAGCAAATGTTTCCCCCTTTACTACAAATAGGGAACCTACTAACCTATCTTCTTAAACCTCGCCCTCTTAGGCCGCGGCCACACAGCAAAGAGCTTCGCTAGCCGCCTAGAGGTCAGATATTCGGTAAGATAACTATCTTAGTGAACAAACCCATACCTACATTTGAATTTAAATAGCCCCACCACGCGCTACGCGCCACGCTAGTCGTCTAGACAATCGCCTGGCGTGTATCGTAGCCAACGAACGCGTTAGTTAATTTGATCGTGCTACCAGGTGTCTTCCATCATAGAGGGGCTTTTAATTGCTGCCGTTTATGAAAGAGAGGCCCTATGGAACTAACCAATAAAGTTGGAGCTGTTAATCGAGGTATTTATTTTTATCGGTAAGTACTATTTGTCCTAAAACATCTGTTATTAATTAAAAAACTATTTATTTTAATATTTTCATCAAAACAGTAGCGAGCAATTTTGTCTAACGCTAGTTTTCCATTGCGGCTTTAATTTGACGAGCCAGACTTGGCGTGCGTTCAAAACCAGCGATACAAAAATATGCTATTCAAACTGTCGAGTCACGTTCAAGGTCAACGTCAAAGTACTTACGCAAAATGTTACAAGCTCGGTCTCCCTACAAATTGCTGAACTCTTTTCTTCTATCTTGATAATTATATTTCTGTGTCTACGACCTATACGAATCTTAATGCTCTGTCTTTCGCTGTAAGCCAGCGTAAAATACATAAATACAAAAATGTAATAAATAATATATTAATTAAACAGTAATATAATTGAATAGACGCTGCCACAAAAAACTTTTCATCATGTTTCCGCAATTTTTTATACGAGTATAATATATTAAAATCTCCTTCCGTAGTTCTCAAATGTTTATATTGTGTATCCAACATCATCGAGTCTGAAGTAATATCAAATTTAAAAAAAATTATATTCTCCGAAAGTAGTAGTTTCTTTGTTATCTTTGAAAAAGCCATCGTGTACATTTCTCCACAAGCAGAATCAAAATGATTTGTTGTCTCGAAGCACGTAGCGTTCTGTGTGGCCAGTATATATATCTAGGCGCCTAGCCTAACACCTAGCGTAGCTCCAAGCGAAGAACCTGCTGTGTGGCCTTACCCTTAGGGTTGGGTATCCGTAAGAAGTATAAGGCTGCGGCCTCACAGCAAAGAGCTTCGCTAGGCGCCTACAGGTAAGATATTCGCTAAGATAAGTATATTAGTGAACAAACACATACATTTGAATTTGAGTGGCCCCACCACGCGCTAAGCGCCACGCTGGGCGCCTAGATAGTCGCCTGCCGTGTATCGGAACGAACGAATGCGTTGGTTAATTTGATCGTGCCGTAAGGTCTATGGAGCCTAAGGGTAAGGCCACACAGCAGGTGCTTCGCTTGGAGCTACGCTAGGTGTTAGGCTAGGCGCCTAGAATTTACTGTTAGGTTAGGCGCCTAGAATTTACTGGCCATTTCAACATCAATCTTACGAGTGTATGTTTAAAATGAAGCGTGGAAAGAGACTATTAGTGAGATTAGAAAACAATAGAGTGTTTTCCTTAGATATCAAGAACGCTTCAAAGGTCCTGAATTGCCTTGTTCATATTAATTATGTACTCGTATGACTCCCAATGCGCTATATTTTTCAGTTAAAACGAATTACTTACCCTAATTTTTTCGACAATATTCAAAATAGCACACGGGACAAAAATGATGTTAGCGGCAGTATTAATAGTTGTGATTTTATTTCTGGTGATTGCACAGATTCACAATGTTTTGCACATCGCACAAATGTACGAAAATAATAATAAATATGCAAGTAGACGTACTCACTTATGCTAGAATCTAGATTTTTTGACATGTGTAATATTTTTTATTATTATTTGTTACAAGAAATATAATTTCCTTAATTATTTGAAAAATAATACACCTTAACATTGATTTCTCCTAATTAGAAAGTAAAGCCTTTCATTTTATACTCCCTACTCAGCCATATTCGCATGCTTGTGGTTGTGACACTGAACTTTAGTTTAGGTGCCTCACAAATAAACAGAATAAGGTCAGAAAGTTATTCCGTGTTTTGTCTCTTTGCCGCATTTCACCAAATTGAAATAAGACTTACTCCGAGATTAGTCTATACAAATTCGGCGTTTAATCTTGGTATAAGACCTTATTCCAGTTTGATCGAATTCAACCAATTAGAAATTACGTTTACATGACAGGAACAAAACACGGAATAACTATCCGTAGCTTATTCTTTGTTTATTTGTAAGGCACAAACTATTTCAAAGAGATTTTTTGAGGCACAGCTTTGCCCGTATATTTAAATTCTAGTGAGGATCTGGGGGTCCTAATTCAATATAGAATTGTTATAGAATTATTTGATACCATATATTTGATTAAACTATGCATAGTTATAGATATATCGCTGGAAGGATACTCCGCAGCGCAACCACTTTCAATAACAAAATAGGGCGAAACCGGAGACATAGATTTTTTAAAAATAGGACTAGAATTTTATAGACTTTTCATAGATTTTTTTGAGTAAATTCTACTAGTTAAATCAAAAGTTGTTCCGCCGGGAAGCATGACGTTTTCGATCGGTATGATAAAACTACAGGATGATTAATTTTCTTATGTAACGGGTTCGATTCCCGGTTCAACCATGTAATTATTTAAATATCTATGAACGCAGTTTAAATTGTTTTTTAAATTCAAATAATGTCTTCTTTCAGTAAAATGTTCCATCTACAATATTCAAGGTACTTTCCCTCCATGTGGCATATCCGTAGGACGCCCTGTATATTACCTAAAAAGTTAGGTAAATAATTATGATAAAAAGTTTTTGGGACAGCGTCTATTTTATTATATTACTATATATAAATATATTATTATATTAATGTATTTTATGCTGGCTTACAGTGAAAGACAAAGCATTAGGATAAATTCGAAATATGCCTACCTTAATTATACCTAGTTCCATAGGGCCTCTTTTTCATAAACGGCACCTGGTGGCACAATCAAATTTACCAACGCGTTTATTCGCTACGATACACGCCAGGCGACCATCTAGGGGCCCAGCGTGGCGTGTGTGGCGTGTTTGCTCACTAAGGGTAGATTCGACCAAACTGGAATAAGGTCTTATACCTAGATTAAACGCCGAATTTGTATGGACTAATCTCGGAGTAGGTCTTGTTCCAGTTTGGTCGAATCCACCCTAGATAGTTATCTTAGCGAATATCTTACCTCTAGGCGCCAAGCAAAACTCTTTGATGTGTGGCCGCGGCCGAAGGGTTAGTTTAGTCAGAGACTAAGCAATGAGGACCGCAAAAGCAGTCCTCTGCCATAGTCCACTTTTCACCAAATAGCGACTGCACATGTGTTAAGCGTGACAGGTGGTGAGCCCATCGCCGCTCTATGCTGTTGGATGTATGTGCAGTCTTTAGATCGTTAGTCGCTTTTACGACTCCCCAGGAGGAGTAGGTAGGTAGGTAGGTATTCTTCACGCTACGTGTCACGGATAACACGTTCACAGCCCAATACACGGCGCCGCCGCCGCGGGGTTTTAATTGTTTTCATTTGTGTCTGGTTTAGTCGCGGTCAATGTGATAAAACAGATCTTTTCACTGAGTATATATACAATAGTAAAATAATAAAGACGGTAAATATAAAACTACCATGAACTGTTATGTCCTTCAGTCATCTCGCCAAAATTTATATCGCAATTTCCCCACTGCACCTTACCTAGGTAAGTAATAAAATAATATAAAACGTAAATATAAAAAATATACCTACATATAAACGCAAACATATCAACGTAACAATATATTATTATAAGTAAGTAGGTACCTCTACTTATATATTTAAAGTCATCAAAAAATACCATTTTACAGATGATATTTTTTGATAATTCTGATTCTGATTAACACTTTAAAACAAAAAAAAACTTAAGAAAATAATGAATTAACTTTAGAAAATAATAAGTTAGGATAATTGTGATTAAGGGTGGTAACGCTGCAATCATTTCCAACCTAACGAGGTCATTAAATATTAAGAATAAAAAGAATCTTAGGCTTTTGTTGATTTATTGTTTTGGATTAAAAAAATATTGGGTAACTACTAAGTTATTGGTAACCTACGTTATTTGAAATCTTGAGTTAAGTAAAGTATACGAGCTAGTAAACATTGCTCCGCTAGTTTAATTATTTTAAAATTGGTTCTAAGTACGCCAACTCGCAGTGCAAAGTATACGTATCAATAACTAACTCTTCACATTGACTGCCAGAAAACCAGACACAATTGAAATTTGATTGTTTGTGGGTCACCGTTGACCACCATGGCGCTTAAGTCTTAATAAGAGATAAAACCAAAATACGTCACTTAAGTAAGTCTGCCACTTTATTCATTCCAAATACTAAATTTTCTCCAAGCTAGCACTGATTATCTCGCCGTCATCGTCATCAGGTCATCAGGGACGCAAAATTCTCTGAAATTATATGTAATTCGTATGTAATTCGGAGGACATTTGTAGGTAAGTTGGTGGTACACGTAAGGTGTCGCCAGCGCCACAGACACCAAACCTAAAATAGCGAGAAAAATGTACAGGTACTTCATTATAATAGTTAGAGGTCTGTTCTCTTAGATTTTCTTTTTTTTCCTTTGACTTTTGTCTCTTGGTTTTTCTTCAAATCCGAACGAATGAGTTGTAACACAATCTTGCAACAATCTTCTTCGATTGTGGCGCCTTCACAGCTCTCGTTTGTATTTAAAATTTTCTAAATTCGTGGCACGATTTGTCGCTGATGTGATGATGACGCAAACTTTCTACTTTGTTTGTTCGTTTTGATTTAACTGTTACACTTGTCTTGCATTGCAACTTTTTGAAGTTGTTTTTATACTTTTCACTGATAAAAGTATACAATTATGTAGTGCTCGGTATTTTTGATGTTAACTGGATTCCACAATGTGATACAATAAACTGTCCTTTTATCCTGTGCCACTATTTATTCTAATAACGTGGCGTTTTAGCGGTTGATCTTTTGTGTCAGTTATGACGCACGTAATGTACAATTAGTCGGTAATTCCAATTAAATGTACTCGTAGGACGTTGATTACGTTATCACCGCACTGTTACGTAAGATATGCTTAGTTACCAGCGGCGAATAAATGACTTTTTTATGTGTTAACAAAGGCAAGGCCCTAAACGAAACTTTTAAAAGTCTGTTTAATATGTTGATTGTTGTAATCAAAACATTATTTTTTCACCTTTCTTTTTATTAATCTTAATGAATAAATTTTCTTCATCATCTGCATTACAATATTATTGCAGTCGTATCGCGTAGCGGCTCATAAAAAGAATATCTACTACCCCCTCTCTTCCTTTGGGTGTCGTAAAAGGCGACTAACGGACTAAATAAAGACTGCACATCCAACGAATCCAACTTTACGTAGAGTCCCTTTACGTCGAGCCGAGAACCTTGTCTTACTTCTATACCACTACGTCGAATCAAATTCTGTGCCGTTTCTACTACCTTAACGTCGAGTTTACTTACCCGACTTTTATTACCTTTACGTTGAGGTTAATTATATCATATTTTAAAGTACAGTCTGGTTCAAATGTTTTATTAAAACTACTTTTTTAAAATAATTATTTACTGTAAAACTATAATATTATGCTGGTTTACATTTACACTAATGGTGATGATTATACTTCAAATTGATATACTTACTTAGCTTATGAATGACACTGTATACTTGAGAAGAACTATTACTTAATATCACAATATTATCATACTGTTAACCCGTGGTCATGGGGGTGGAAAAGTGTTAGGAATAAGTCCCTAGGTCAAAAAAAGTGTTAAAAACAGCGCAGCGTTTTCACAGTAAAGAATGTCGTAAAATTGTTAAATACTTCCGAAGTAGCATATACGAACGAAATTTGATGGATAGGCTCTTTTTATATACTTATGAAAGACGTTAAAGTCTTACGTCACTAAGAAAAAGCACTTAGCATATGATGTCACTTGATAGTAAGTGAAGATAAGACCGACGGACGATGGAATTTATTTTTTATTTTGAATGTTCAACTGCCATTGTTTCCTCTTTGTTGGTATGCAAATGGTTGTTGTTATGGACGCAGTTTTTTTTAAATTGCATTTAACATATCGAGAAGCTCGATGGCGCAGCGGCTAGCGCGTTCGGCTTGCAATCTTGCCCGCTAAGCAACTTTCCAACCAAATTTAAAACTTCTCGATCTCCTCGGTTTCGGAAGGCACGTGAAGGCAGTTTGTCCAGGTTGTTGTCGTAAGAACACAAGTCGTTAAAACCCACCAACCCGCATTAGGCCAGCATGTTGGGTTATGGCCCAATATTCCCACGTGCTCACGTAGGAGGCCTGTGCCCAGCAGTGGGACGTTTTTATAAATAAATCTTTCCTACTCTCACACCAATTATCTAGCCCAGGAGAAGCTTCCTTATGAAACTCGTTAAATGGTAACTAGACAACGTATAAACATACTTAAAATACTTAAATACATACCTATTATACATAGAAAACACCCCGACCCAAGACAATTTAGAAAAACAATAGTCTCTAAATTGACCCGGCCGGGGATCGAACCCGGGACCTCAGAGATGGCGACACCATGAAAACCGGCGTACAAACCACTCGACCAAGGAGGTCGTCAAATATTCCCACGTGCTCACGTAAGAGGCCTGTGCCCAGCAGCGGGACGTTTATAGGCTGATGATGATGATGGTAACACATTAATAATAGTCCCGTTAATCTAAATGACTGTGTCGGAGTGGGTTACGTCACTAGTCTAACGGAGCTAAGGGGATTGAAGCACGATTTCTCGCGTTCAACCCAAGCATCTATCCACTCGACTACCGACGCCTCACAGTAAGACAGTGGTAGCAAGCTCGAGTTATAACATCCAGCCCCACCAGTTCTTAGAGCTATAGTTTAACCACAATTTCCATATTAGATACTAAATATTGTACAGAAATGTTACGAAATTTCAATTAATAAGAAAGCTCAGACCTATCACGGGAGGTTCAAGCTAAATTGGAAGGCAAATGGAAAAATAAAAACCATTTTATTGGGATCAGGAGATCTTCATCAAGGGATTTGAATACAAGGTTAGGCTGTGAGTTATGAAGGGTGTGCAATCCAATAAATTGCTTTTCGATAACCTAAGAATAAACGTATTTTTAAATATAAAAGTATACTTATAGCCTTATGTTTACGTAAATATATATTTTAATTGCTTAGTTTAATAAGCCATAGTTGTAATAGTTACGACTTTATTAATATTACTCTAGCAGTTAATATCCGTTGAAGGGATCTGATAAGTAAACAAGTTCACTAACGTTCTAAGTATTTTTCCTTTAAATGAATACCTACATTAATACGAGTAGAACAGAACACTTTATCAAAACAACGCTAGTCATTATCCCAATGTATATATTATTTTATTATAAAACAAAAAAAATGCCCTTCTCTTAAACTTTAAAACGCCGACATGATTGATTATACTCGTACATAATAACTCAATGTACTCGTATTCATAAAATTTAATAAAAAGACTGCGAAACTATTACTTTTAAACTGCAACTAACAGCTGCTTTCGCTACATAAACAGAACTTCAGACCTACAGATTAGACTATCCTCCGTGCTTCGGAAGGCACGTTAAGCCGTTGGTCCCGGTTGTTGTCGTAAGATGACAGTCGTTAAAACCCACCAATCGGCATTGGGTCAGCGTGGTGGGTCATGGCCCAATATCCCCACGTGCTATTGTCCATGTGGGAGGCCTGTGCCCAGCAGTGGGACATTTATGGGCTGATGATGTTGATGATTGAAGGAGATGTTCCATTTCTGCCTTAGAGACGTTTCAATAGTGGAAAATAGCGTGCCACCTGTTAAACATAATTTCAAGAAATTGAAGTCTAATTTGTAATACTTTTAACTATCGCCTTGCATTACATTAAAACTATTTTAACGGGACCTAACACGATTAATTTTGTATGTAAGTAGTTACATATCTACTTACTGCTTGACGTTTCGGCCGCGATGCTGCGATGCGACCGTGGTCACAAGCGAACTGGCGGTGCGTGGCGCGGCGTCGTCGTCGGTTCGGACCGATATTTGTTTCTTCATCCACCCTCACACGTTCACTTAAATTGTCACAGTGCAATGAATCGTCAGTAACACAACTCCGGCACCCTACACTAACAGTATCGGAGTTTCTTTTTATAGACAGACGTTGCCGTTTGCATTTGTCTAACTTACAAAATTAATCGTGTTAGGTAACGTTAAAACAGTTTTAATGTCTAATTTATAGTAAACGTATATATACATATTATACATATAGAAACTTTGTACCTATCTAGTGGTCTTTTAAGTTATGTTGAAAATTACTTATTTATCTATTTATGTATTTTTTGACAAACTTACTGACAAATTTCGACAGGTGAAAACCAGACCTCGGTAGCCAAGTGGTTAAGGCAGCCGCCCGGAATGCGGAAGGTGCGTGGTTCGATTCCCGCCTGAGGTTGTGGTCTTTTTACAGTGTTTAAAAAATTTACTTAAGTATATTTAAGCGATAATAAAACGCTAAAATAGTATATAAAAAACATTATTTATTTATTTTAAAAATTACAATTATATAGGGTCTAACAAAATCAATAAGCGAACGTTTAAGGGTGGTATCTATCCATACATCATTCTGAATACAATGACAAAAATGGGCTCCAGTTATATAGTGATTTTTCAAAGTTATGTTTTCTAACAAACTAAATCAATTAAAATAATACACGTCATGAAACATGCTGTATAAAGATACTAACACGCACGCAAGCGTCAATAAGAAGGTAGCTCAGTGTGCTCTGAGTTTTGTGTGCATGTTCGGCTATCTTCGTGTGCGTGTAGTACAGTTGTACGGGTTTGGAAATGGTGTATTTTTTGGTGAATTATGATAATGTTTTGTTGATTATCTCGGTAACGAGCCTGTAGTTTTGGACCAAATTTGGTGAGCATGCTCCGGGTGTTATATAGATGGCTGGCACTGGCATCAAGGATTTTTGAGCCTAACCTAAATAAAAAACTCTAATCAAAATACGTTTTACTCTTTGAAAGTTAAGAAAAAGGGTAAAGTTCGATAGTAAAGAAATAACTTAAATAAAGTTAAATAAAATATTGTGCATCGCACAAATTACGTATCACATATACTTAAGTCAGTAAGTATGAGATTAATCCCTTGGCCTTTCCTGTATTAAAAAAAAATGTAATGAAATCTTCGGCGGCAATGCTAAATGTTACAGGCAATTAATATTAAATATTTTTATCTTTAAATCCATCTATTTACAATAATAACCACTGTTGATTCTTAGAACAGAATGAAAAAGCAATACAGAAATTCAAGTTTGATCAAGTAACATTAATTATTTTTTGTGGGGCGGACAATGTATGGGAAACGGAATATTTTCTTTGACAATAGCCTCGTTGAATAAAACTCGCACTCATTCCCTTTTTCTTCCTGTTTCTTTCCTTCTGTTTATTTCGGTTTTATGAGGAAAGTTTTTTTTTTCTACATATATTTTTAAGATAACTGCAGTAACCGACCTGCAATATTTTACGACTAAATAACGTATACCACACCCAAATATGACTGTCTCTTAAGAGGCCTATTAGAACTCGAATGTGATTTTCGCGTAAAATGCTCATTTTCACATTTTGTAGTAATATTGCAGTTGTATTTATCGTTTTTATCGAAATAGGATAATAAATTTGTGCATAATATTACAAATCTCCATTCTGTGAGCATAAGTTGAATTCGGACGGCTGGCGCATCGCATTTTGTAGTAATTTTGCAGCTGTATTTATCGTTTTTATCGAAATAGGATAATAAATTCATTATAAAATCTTTATTCCTCATGAAGTAACAATTACTCTGGTATAAATTTTGCTCAATAATATTATCGTAGATAGGAGAAATTCATAGTTAACTTATAGCAATTGTCGGAGTTTTTTGGTTTAGAATTAGATTTTTTTCCTATATAAAATCAATGATATCTAAAAATTCCGAGGCCGCTAAGCACTATTCGACTTTATAAGAGATAACAGTCGTTCAATCGATGAGCTCAAAAAAGTGCCTTCGCGCACTTTATGAAAATCTTTCTCTGCAATTTTTGGTTTAATTTAAAAGTTAAGCAAAATTTACAAAAAGCGAGGCCGCTACGCATTATTCCAATAGCTATTCTACACTATTCATTAAGTCATAATTGTTAGTGTATTTTTGTTTCTGAGATCCATAACTCCAAAATTGGCCATTTTACGCAAAAAACACAGACGAGATGTAATAGGCCTCTTAAATAAAACCGTATCGCGTAGCGGTGAAAGAATACTACCACCCCCTCTCTTCCCTTGGGTGTCGTAAAAGGCGACTTCACGGACTAAAGACTGCACATACATCCAATAGCATAGAGCGGCGATAGGCTCACCACTTGTCACTCTGAGCACATGCGCAGTCGGTATTTGGTGAAAAGTGTAATATGGTAGAGAACTGCTTTTGCTGTCCTCATTGTCTAGTCTCTGACTAACTCTTCGGGGTTAAAGTCGTGATAACCTATACTGACTGATGACTCACCGCTCACGGCGCACTTCACCATCAATCAGGCGGGCAATATTACAGTTGCGAAGGTATTTTAATAGCGGCCCGTTTAATTTTGCCGCTAGTTCATAAATCATCCGCCATGGAGGCAGGTGGCACTTATTGCGCGATACTTTCAATGGAAGTCGTGACACAATTCTTAATTTTTCTTTGAACCATGCTTGCTGAGCCGTGTGGTATAGCGGCTCGCTAAAAGAATACTTCTTTCAAAGAAACAATTTCTTAGTGTTGAGTGTTTTAGGGCAGGGGTATGATCAAGCAATTTTGACATTGGTTGATGATTCCCCTACTCCCAGCTTCTGTCCGAGGCTGGGTTTTGGCGAATGGTTTGGGGAGTAGCGCAGGTCGCCAAGATCCCCTAAACAAGGCCAGTAGACTATCCTTCTCGAGGTTGCCGCCTGTTATTGGCCAATTACCTTAAGTAATTAGCACAACAAAAACGTCTGGACGCTACCCAAAACCCTATCCCTTTACCCCATCCTAACATATCCCAACCAATCCCGCAGCCGAACCGTGGCGGCTTATATCCACATCCAGGCCCACAGAGCCTTGGGGCACCAAATACCCCCAGAAAATTGTTCCACACCTTCCAAGGGCAGGAAGAGTGTGAGAAATAACACCTCTCTTGGCATCCTTGCCAACATCTCCACATAGCCCCACAACCAAACTAAATGTCAGTACAAGGAAAGATAAATTTACCCCAGAAGGGTACCACTAGTAGTGGAGAATCCCTCACCGAGCCTAGCTCGGTCCGTCCCGCGTATTCTGGGGGGGACAACTTGTGCTCAGGCCCAAGCTCATGCCTGGACCTGTCTGGCATCGCCGAGGCCATCCCAAACACCAAAGACACAGCCACCACGTCACAGTGGACTGTAGCCGACCACAAGCGCCTTTGCAAAAAAGGGTTTGCTGAACCAGCGGCAAACATAAAGAAAAAAAGGCTGAAAGGCCAACCAGAACGCAGCCGCCATAACAGGCGCGCGAGAAGGGAGGCCCTTCAACCCAAGGACCAGATTCCACCGAATGTGGCAGCCGTCGCAGGAGCGGAAACGCAGCGCAAACCTGCGCCGTCCACCTCCTCGGAGTCTGCAACGGTACAGGGAACGGAGTCAGCGCCCCAACCACCACCACCACCACCCACCCAGCTGAAAAAGAGACGGAAACCGAGAGGTTCTCGTGGTCACAGAGCCGCTGCGAAGGCTCCCACTGCTCCTGAAAAGGAACAACTTGGGACTGGGAATGGCCCGGAAGAGTGCGCTTCTTCGAAGCGGGCACGTCTGGACGAGACTCAATCAACCAGGGGGGAAGCCAAACACGCGAAAACCGACCCGAAGCCGAGGCGTACGGTGAGCTACGCAGATGCGAATCAATCGCACCTGAGAGTAGCAGTCATCAACGTCCCACCGAGGGACCTCTCCCAAAATCAGGCAGATCAGCTCAGGGAATCTATCGATGATAGCATCCTGCAGGCTGTACTGTCTCCATCGTCTCCGAGTGCGCAAGCTCCATCTTTCCGCGGACGCCCCTTCCTGATGGATGGGGTACTAGCGATGTGGTGTGAAGACGCAAATGCCCTCAACTGGCTGGAGAAAAATGTAAAGTCCCTCCAATCACCCATACTCGAAACCACTTTGGCTGTCATCAAACAGTCAGAGTTGAAGAAGAAGCTCAAGGCAGGGCTCTTCATCCACACCCGCATCACCGAGGCTGCCACACTGCACAAAGTCCTATGTGCCTAGAACCCGTGGTACAAGGTGGACTCTTGGCAGTGTTATGACATGACGGTAGATGATAAACCAGAGGTAGATTCTAAGGAAAAGGTGGTCCACTTAATCCTGGGAATCCCTGAAGACCAGAAACAGACCATCTTAGATCGAGACCGCCGGATAGCCCACATGTCAGGAAGTGGGTACATCCGTTTCTTCACCTCAGAAGAAACGACTACGGCCAGAGACAAACCAGCGACGAGTGAGGCCACAGTGAAGGAAACTTCTACTCCAGGTCCATCCATCTCAGCTCCCAAACCAGGTCCGAGTGAGATGGAAACTAACTCGCCGCTGCAATTTGAGGGAAGCACCAGTGACGAAGATGATGCCCTCCGTAGTCCATAGCTCCCTCAACATCATACAAACCAACCTCCAGCACAAACAGACAGCGGTGGCCACTCTACGCAGAGTGCTTAAGGCAGACAACAAGACCGTCGCGCTGATCCAAGAGCCATGGATTAGAAATAACAAAATCTGCGGTCTAAATAACATCGGTGGTAAGTTACTGTTAGACACTACAGTTGATAAACCGAGAACCTGCATTTTCATGCCCAAAACCATAACAACCACTGTGCTTAACCAATTCTGTTCTAGAGACCTAACAGCTGTGAAAATCCACACAGAGGAACAAACCGTCCTAGTGTTAGCCTCAGTGTACATGCCGGGGGAGGGCGAGGTGCCCCCAAAGGAATTATCCGAACTGGTGCAACACTGCGAGGCTCACGACTGGGACCTGATCATCTCCGCCGTCTGCAACCCACACCACCCTCTGTGGGGAAGTAAGGATACAAACAAAAGGGGTGAGTTATTAGCCGAATACTTATTCCAAACAAACCTGAACATTATGAATAGAGGTACCGAACCTACCTTTGTAAGCTCGAGGTACCAAACTATCATAGACATTACGTTGGCAACACACACGGCGGCAAACCTCATTGAGGGATGGTACGTGTCAAACGAGCCATCCTTCGCAGACCACCGCCGCGTATGTTTCCAAATACAATATAAGCTAACAGACCCTGATCCATATCGCAACCCCCGCAAAACAGATATATCAAGGTACACTAATTTACTAACCAAAACAATAAGTACACACAACCGACTGACGTTACACTAAACATAGGCAACATAGAATCGGACGTACAGTCCCTAACCACAACCCTTGTTAAATGTTATGAAATGTCTTGTCCCGTGGTAACACCTAAATGTCTAAGAAAAAGTCACTGGTGGGGGCCAGAACTTGAAAGACTTCACATGAAACTTAGGACACTCTTTAACCGAGCGAAAAATACCAGGAATACCGAGGACTGGGATAAATATAAAATTGCTCAAAAACACTACAAGAAGCGGATTAGATTCCGGAGAGCGGAGGCCTGGCACAACTTCTGTAGTAGCATAAACGCAACAAACCAAGCCGCAAGAATAAAGAAAATCCTGGCCAAAGGCGACCTAAACCTTCTAGGTTCCCTTAGGAAGAAAGACGGCACTTATACAAACACAGACACAGAAACCAGCGCAGTGCTACTAGAGACACACTTTCCGGGATGCAAAATCGTATCGGATTTCGAGTGGTCAGACGAGCACTACTGTACACCAACTACACAAGAATGGGAAGTAGCAAACAAGATAGTAACAGCGGATAGAATAAACTGGGCCTTGAAAAGCTTCAAATCTTTCAAATCCGCAGGGCTGGATGGGATATTCCCAGCATTACTACAATGGCAACCCATTCAGACAACAAAGTACTTATTACCGATCTACAGGGCCTGCATAGCCTTAAAATACATTCCTAAACCATGGAGAGAAGCAAAAGTAGTTTTCCTTCCGAAACCAGGCAAGGAGGACTACACACACACCAAATCCTTCAGGCCTATCAGCTCAACATCTTTACTACTAAAAACACTGGAAAGACTAGTAGACAGATACCTAAGGGACGGAGCACTAAAAACCAAACAACTCCATTATCAACAACATGCATATAGAAAAGGCAGATCAACAGAGCTGCTTTCATAGACATAGAAGGGGCATTTGATAAAACAATGCACAACAGCATAAACCACGCCCTACAAAAATTCAAAGCAGAACCAGTCATAAAAAACTGGATTACTGCGCTGGTCAGCAAAAGGGCGGTCCAAATAGTGGTGAACACTACCACAAGAGCAAATGTAGTAAGAGGATGCCCCCAGGGAGGTGTCCTATCACCATTTTTTTAGACTAAGTCAGATACGTGGGTTTTCAAAAGAAAACTAGGCATTCCTTACATTAATCACTTTTATTTCTCATAATAGGATCTTCAATTCCAAAATTACACAATTAATATAGCAAATCATTACTTACACCGGTTTTGTTCCTTATTTTTAAACTACTGGTTGCACTTGTAGCTACAGACAGTTTTAGCCTCCGTTCGCGTTAGCGTCTCGGAACAGAATGGCGGGCATGGCCGCCATTAGCCGGGTTTTACAGAATGTGTGAGCGAATGATGAGCGACTGACAGTTGAATAACTGCTGCAGTCAATTGAATGATTTAAGCGGATGTAAATTAACAATCAGTGTATATTATAATTTGGTAAGTAAGGTTTGGTATTAAATATAGTTGTTATTTTAAATAAAAGCTAACAAGAGTTAGTCAGTGGCAATGAAGACCGCAGAAGCAGTCCACTGCCATAGTTCACGTTTCACCAAACTACAACTGCACATGTACTGAGCGTGATGAATAGGCTTGTGTCCACTAAGAATAAATTGGGTGGATTGGCATTTCTAATGATCAATGAGCTTGGGAACAGTATTTTTATTTACTTATTTTTGAAATATTTACATTTTAACTTAAAATATGACATAATTTTTTTTTCTGTAGCCCTTCAAAATACTTCACAATATTTTTTTAAAGATTCATAAAAATGACCACGCGCTATTGTGTTTGTGACAATCAAAATACGCGCGAAACCCGCGGCGGGGACTATCGGATAAGATGACGTCACGGCACCTCAGTCGAGTGCCAGCGAACTAAGCAAGGTAGTAGTGTTTTAACGAATTATTTATCTACAATAACTTTGTAAATACTTCTCGTATCAAAGTGAAATAAAAACTATTGGTTTTAGAATAACGACTTCTATAATATAAAGTAAAAATTAACTTTTTTTTTTTAATAATACGCATTCAGTCATATGTAGGGCATCGAACCCGGGTTTACCCGACCCGAAAAAACCCGGGTAATTCGGGTTTTCTGGGTCGCAAGAAAAAAATTGTATGTCATATTTTAAGTTAAAATGTAAATATTTCAAAAATAAGTAAATAATTTTTTTTTTTTTTTTTTTATATAAGAGGGAGGCAAACGAGCAGGCGGGTCACCTGATGGAGAGTAATCACCGCCGCCCATGGACACCCGCAAAACCAGAGGAATCGCAGACGCGTTGCCGGCCTTTAAGGGAGGAATAGGTTTAAGGAAGGAATAGGAATTGGGAGGAGGGGGGGGGGGGGAAGGGGCCTCCGGAACCCTCACTGGTCGGACGAAACACAACAGCACCAAGTGCCATTATTTCACGCCGAATATTAGTGAGAGGGTGGTATTACGCCGGGCGAGCCGACCCAATGTGTGCTGCAACGCAGCGTGGCTCTACCACTCAGACTGTTCTCAAGCTCATTGATCATTAGAAATGCCAATCCACCCAATTTATTCTTAGTGGACACAAGCCTATTCATCACGCTCAGTACATGTGCAGTTGTAGTTTGGTGAAACGTGAACTATGGCAGTGGACTGCTTCTGCGGTCTTCATTGCCACTGACTAACTCTTGTTAGCTTTTATTTAAAATAACAACTATATTTAATACCAAACCTTACTTACCAAATTATAATATACACTGATTGTTAATTTACATCCGCTTAAATCATTCAATTGAATGCAGCAGTTATTCAACTGTCAGTCGCTCATCATTCGCTCACACATTCTGTAAAACCCGGCTAATGGCGGCCATGCCCGCCATTCTGTTCCGAGACGCTAACGCGAACGGAGGCTAAAACTGTCTGTAGCTACAAGTGCAACCAGTAGTTTTAAAATAAGGAACAAAACCGGTGTAAGTAATGATTTGCTATATTAATTGTGTAATTTTGGAATTGAAGATCCTATTATGAGAAATAAAAGTGATTAATGTAAGGAATGCCCAGTTTTCTTTTGCAAACCCACGTATCTGACTTAGTCTCTTACACTCTTTTGGGATAAAAGTCGTGAATCTGTGTATGTATGTACTTATAATCTGTACACATGGCGTCAGATCAACCTACCCTAAACTGTCAAACTTCTCCAATGAATATTATTGATCCTTAAAACCAAACAATAAAGTTCAAAATTGATTGTAGAAATTTGACAGTTTTGGGTAGGTTGATCTGACGCCGTGTGTACTTTGTGGACGTATACGTGTCAACCAAGTAATAATACATAATAATTACACTTTGGAGAGTGTGCCATGGAATTATTCGATTTAATTCCTCCATCCCCTTTCTACCATAGGACAACCATAGATTCACAGTGGAGATTCCGCATATGCGTACGAAACGCTTTGCGTCTACTTTCATCATTCGTACTGAAAAGCTGTTGAACTCCCTGCCAGAGTCGGTATTTCCTATCAGGTTACAATATTGGGGTCTTCAAATCTCGAGTGAACAGGTTTCTTCTAGGCAAGTATGTTCCACCTTAGGCCACATCATCACTTATCATCAGGTGAGATAGTGGTTAAATGCAAGCCTATCACACTATAAAAAAAAATACAATTTCACGTCCTTTCTTGTTTCCTTTTTTGTTATGACGTGGCATTCGCATTACGCATATCCGCGGGGTATTTCCTAGCTCCTGTCCCCCATTCTCAGCAAGACGGTGACAGCTGTGGACGAGAGGGAGAAAGGTGCCCACTTAAAACCTCCGCACGATTCGTCACGCTCGTTCGGGTAAATACTTGGCATTCATCTCACCTGATGGTGATTCCGATAAGGCTGACGGAAGGTGAAATTGCGCTTCACACGGAATCCTCAACCACTGAGGTACTAGTTATCATATCTCTATACCGTCGGAACAAGACTTTAGTTAAGATGGTGGTAGCTAGCCAGGTCTACTTAACAAGCCCTACCTCCAACCAAACCAAGTACAAAAAGATGTACCCCCCGCTGGGAATCGAACCCGGGACCTCTGGTTGTTCTTTTCTCTGAACTCTATCTGAACCTCTGGTTGTTCTGTTCTCCTCTCTAAACGAATAGCTCAACCCACCAACCTGTATTAGACACAAGTAGGTGGGTAGGTTTTAGCCTGATCCCCTTTTGCGCTATTGTCCATCATACTTTCGCTGGAACCCCGTAAAAGCTTTTAAACTAACTGATTTTTGATGAAGATTGAGAGTGATGAAGAATTCCACATGAGTGACGTACATAATGTACCGATTGAAAACTTTTCTCTTGTAACGTTAACATGCTAATGATAAAATCAATTAAGCTGATCACACAATTATATTTTCCCTCAATGATTAAAATCACTATTTGCTTCTTCACATAATTACAAGCAAAAGCCCATCTGGTGCATCCATGTTGTCTATGCAATCAGGTTTTGCCGTAAGCTGTGCAATGCAATATACACTTTATGGTTATAGCATAAAGATTGAAGGCCGTTAACTGGGAATTACATGGGCGAATACTCACCTTTAATAGCGTGTTTTGGCGCATAGGAATATAGATCGTAATATATTTTTAAATAAGAGCGGTAAACGCTTGCGCGCTTTCGTTGCTGATGCTGTTATAGTTTATTGTTTCGATATTGAAATGTGGGGATACGGACTGCATCACATTACTCAGTATTTTAGTGCCTTGTTTGCTTTGATCACATATTGGAAAAATTAGTTTCACAATCCCATACTAAATCGTAGCGGAATAGTGGCAGCTTCGACATATACATTTTACATATACAGGGTGTCCCAGAATAGGTGAATCAAACTATTATGGGAGGTAGCTTGACTAATGTCCTACCCCTAAAAAATATGAAAAACAATAGATCGCACATAGCCATCCAAAAAAAAATATTTGAAAAAGGAAAAAAGCATGAACTTTTCTTTAGTTTCCCGCTCGTATGATTACGTTTAGGGTTTATTTGTCCTTTTTTCTTACCAATAATAATTGTAAGTGATTGCTGCATCTGATTGTAAACAATGTTTATGAAATAATGTTAGATCAGAGCACTTTATTTGATTTTATTTTCTGGACCAAATTTTTATTTTATTATTTTTTGGGATTGGGACATTAGTCAAGCTACATTACATAGCAGTCTGATTCACCCATTTTGGGACAACCTGTATAATGTGTTGGGTCAGAATATAAATTTTTGAAAGAGCACTGACCAAAGCTTGTTTGTGTATTCAACTCAGGAAAATAACTAATCTGAGGTGTTTATTCATCGTACATCCTGTCAATGTGTCTGTTAATACAGTTATTAATTAAAAGTGATCAAAGGCAGTGAAGTAATAAGAATGTTATAATATTAAGTTTTCATTTCAGATGGGTTTCCATAGGTCGTATATAATTCATGATGGCGCAACGTCTTTACCTTTCCGCCCCTTTCCTCCAGACTATTATCATACAGAGATTGAGAGTTAATACACGATAACAAATTAAGGTAAGTATATTTAAAATACATACGCTATCCAGCAACGTTAAAATTGGAAGCCATTAGTGCGCAGTGCCGTCAGTCGACACTAATTTGCCCTGTAAATTCCATAAAATTGCTGCCAAAAATGCAATTCATTTTATAACTGCCATCACGTGACGCTGTTACTGTTCTTTTGGATATGAATAAACTCGGAAAGGAATCCCTTTATGAAAAAACTGATTATTGTTAAATACTTACTTGCGTTGACATTCGAAAATGAAAATCGGTTCTTGTTTTTTCTCTATATCCATATTTTGCGCAGGGCCACGCTTCCGCGTTCGGCCTTATCGTCACTTACCATCAGGAGAGATAAGGGCCAAGTGCTTATACCCGTCGTTGATAAAAAACCAAAGAGAAAGTAATTACTACGGTATACATTATCTGGCTTAGGAACTAAAAGTTCCAATTGGTCAAGTGTAAAGAAAGTTCCAATTGGTCAAGTGTGTTTGTACCGCGCGCTTTGGTTCTGATTTGACCAATTGGAACTTTCTTTCTGCTTGACGAATTAGTTCCTAAATCGATAATCTTAATGTTTTGTGGTAATTATCATTAAATGGAAAGCAGTGGTCTCATGCCTACCGCACCATTAAACTGGCATAGGTAATAATAATATTGATAAATATTATATATTATTATCATCTATATTGACATGACCATATACCAGAAGATTCGGCGTGACACAGGGACTCTCTCCACAGCCTGGATAAGGGATTTTAGAGTTATATAAAATTGATATAACTTTAAAATCCTTTTTAATGTCATGTATGCGGCAGTGGACCACGGTCTTGTGTCAACCTGGATGTCGAGATAGTGTTTTTTTTGGCCACGCAGGATCTTATAAGGATAGAGCGTGGCATATTCCAGGGCGACAATCTGAATCCTTTATGGTTTTGCCTAGCTTTGAATTCTCTCTGTACTTTGTTGAGAAATTCAAGGTTAGGCTGTCGACTGCGGAGAGAGGGTGAAGTTATGTCGCATTTGTTGTACATGGATGACCTCAAGTTGTTCGCACCAAACCGCCAAGACTTGGTGAAACTGCTGAAAATTACTGAGACTTTCAGCAGTGCCATCAGGATGGAGTTTGGTGTGGATAAGTGTGCGGTTATGCATGTACAGCGTGGGAGAGTGGTAAATTCAACAAATTTACAACTCTCCGAAACGATTAACTTCAGATTTTTCTCTGAAGTTGAAACTTATAAATATCTTGGTATGTCACAGTCCTTGGGTGTTGAGGACAGGGACATAACACAGTCATTACGGGAGCGATTCTTTTGCTGCCTAAGAAAAGTACTTAACAGTCTTTTATCGGGTGGCAATAAGACGAGTGCTTTTAATGGCTGGGTTATGCCTCTGCTCACATACTCCTTTGGCATACTAAGATGGACTCAGACAGAATTGGACGCCTTGGATAGAAGAGTCCGTCAAATGCTCACGACTTCCAGAATGCTACAACCGCGCTCATCTGTTATGAGGCTATACATCCCGCGAAGATGTGGGGGTCGCGGCTTTTTAAATTCCAAGGACCTACATATCCGTGAGGTGTGCAGTCTCAGGGATCATTTCCTTAACAGTGAGTGCGGGATGCATTTGGATGTCGTGTCAGTTGATAGACACTTTACGCCGCTCTCCTTGGCAACTGAAAACTGGCGCAAACCAGTGGTGCTAAGCACTCTCGATCGCAAGGACATATGGAAGAGCAAGGTGCTACACGGGAGCTACTATCGGGCTCTAACTGGACCTGATGTAGATTTGCCTGCTTCGGTGAACTGGCTACGTTTCGCTGACATCTTTGGAGAAACTGAAGGTTTTGTCTGTGCTATTGAAGATGAAGTTATCAAGACAAATAACTACCGGAAATATATTATGAAGGACGGTACGGTCGACATCTGTCGGGCATGCCGCCGTCCTGGAGAATCACTCCGACATATTATTTCCGGTTGTTCTCATCTTGCTAACGGAGAGTATTTGCACAGACACAACCAAGTAGCCAGAATAATTCACCTGCAACTTGCTCTTCAATATGGCCTTGTTGAATCAGAGGTGCCGTACTATAAGTAATAAGCCTGATATCGTGGTGGTCGACCGATCTCGGCGCCGGGCAATATTGGTTGATATCACCGTACCTCATGATGAGAACCTCGTGAAAGCCGTGAAGGACAAGCTCAGTAAGTACCTTGACTTGGCTCACGAGGTTACGAGGTGGATTCAACCATTATTGTACCGATAGTCGTTTCGGCAAACGGTATTTTAGCTAAGAGCCTTGATCAACACCTAGAGAGGCTCTCGCTAAAAGGTTGGGTCAAGGGTCAGATACAGAAGGCAGTACTCCTTGACACGGCACGTATTGTCAGAAGGTTACTCACTCTGCAGCCCTAACCACCGATAGCTTGGGTCAATCCCCGCTGCCGGTGGCAACCTAGGTTAAGTTTTTATAATATTTTATATTGTAAATATGTTCTTTATATAAAATATTGTAAAAATAATTACTTAAGATATATTTTAAATAAAGAGAATATTCGTAATAAAAATCTTTCTTAATCCTTCACAATTTAGTTCTCAAAGCTAGAGGTCTTCTTAAATAAACATTATTAAAAATGTCCAAGATTGTGAGGGACTGGAGCCTGTTATGGGCCTAATTGTGTTGATTTTTTTGTATAGAAAAGGACCAAGGAACAAAAAGAAACTCTGAGCAAAGGCTGTTCTAACCTTAGGTACGGAGCAGACTACATTTTTACGCCGCTTGTCCTTTAGTACTGCTGGGTCTTACGGTAACTGGGTGTGTTTCATAAGGATGACTTTCAAAATAAATATTTGCCTTACCGTAAGTATGTCCCAATATCTATATAAATCAGCAGTAGGGAAACGATCAGGTAGTCCTGCAGATACTTTAAGAAGCACGCGTTAGGCCCTCTCCACAGCTATTATGTACGACTTAGCCGCGCCGCCCCAAACCGAGATATGGCACATTCTCATTTACCACTGGCTCTTCGGAGAGACGTTGCGTCTCTCTGAATATTGTACCGTATATATCATGGGGAGTGTTCTGAGGAATTGTTCGGCTTGATCCCTGCCGCTAATTTCCTTCACCGCACTACACGCAATCGACTGTCATTCCATCCACATCACCTTGATGGATGGCGGTCTACTACTGTGCGTTTTTCAAGAAATTTCTTTCCTCGAACTACAGTGTTGTGGAACCAGCTCTCGGCGGCGGTATTTCCGGACCGTTACGACTTAGGGATCTTCAAGAAACGAGCCTATTCCTTCCTTAAAGGCCGGCAACGCGCCTGCGATTCCTCTGGTTTTGCGGGTGTCCATGGGCGGCGGTGATTACTTTCCATCAGGTGACCCGCTTGCTCGTTTGCCTCCTTCTGCTATAAAAAAAAAACCACGTTTTTCGGATATTCCTTTGAAAAAGTTGTAAGTTTTGTATACTGTAACTGGTTTCAGTAAATTAATTATTTATGCATTTTTTTGCCAAAACAACTCTCTGACAATCTTTAAACCGTAATTTGAGTCACAAATACTTGCAAAAAATAGAGGGATTAAGTTTAATCAATTTTAGGCAGTAATATTATGGTACATTTTGCTAAATACGAAATTGTATTTTATGATCCAAGGTATGTATATTACTGTTTATTAGATTATTTAATACAAATAGACATAATTAACGAAAAAGTATGAGTCACGTTATTTGATAACGGATACTCTCAGATACATGGATACAAATAGTGGGACTCAAATAATTCCGAAACTACTGGTTAAAAAACTGGGCCTGGCATTCATTATGTTTCAAATTGAGTAAACTTTCATGTGCCATGGTTATTTTTGCTAAATACTTAAAATAAAAAATTGACACGTTTCTGAGAAGAGAACACTTTCCTAGGAGAGTTACCCATATAATATTCTAGGAGCGAATGTCATAATGCGAGGTAAACTATCTTAATGACCGTTCGGCTAGCTACGTGTTTGAGTGTCCCAAAGATGTAAACCAGCTTACGTAGTCTCGAAGCAAGTAAATTTAAATGTAAGGGTTTGGTCAATTATGACCCCCAAATTCTCTCCAGCAAGGGACAAGAACAGGAAACCATTGTGGATAAAGAGGACTGGGGGCAGCACTTATGGGCGATAATATTATAGGTAAGTTGTGGTTCTTGGCTGGATCTTAGTGCAAATGGGACATATTTTGTTTTGGAAACAATTAGTGTTAGGATGTTGCACTTTAACCATTTGTTCACCCTGTCGTATCTCAGCTGAGCAGAGTTAAAGACATCATCCCATGTATCCCCGTGGAATAAAAGAGCAGTCTCATCGGCAAAAGTGAAGATTTTACCCCCACAAAGTTGCAGCTGGCAGATGTCATTAATGTAGGCCAGAAACAGGGTGGGGCCGATTATGCCGCCTTGAGGCACACCATACGTAATGTTAGCCTCATCGCTAACCCAGGAATCAATTTTTACCCTTTGAGTCCTATTGGCAAAATAGTCCTCGAAGAGTTTGAGAGGGAGGCCTCTTACTCCGAACCATTCAAGCTTCTTCAATAAGAGAGGAATTGAGACCGTGTCGAATGCCTTAGCAAGGTCAAGGAATAGCACCACACATTTCCTACCCCCATCCAAATAAGTAACAATCTAATGAACATGATCACTGACAGCGTCATTAGTTGATCTTCCACTGCGAAAGCCATACTGAGATGAAGGCAGTAGGTTGTGTTACTTCGAGGTAGTTAAAAGTTAGGTATGTACTTATTACTTACTACCCTGGCGCTGTAGCCCTTAGTGAGCTTTGGCCTCCGATACAAGTCGGCAGCACTGATCCACGTTCTGAACCGCTTCCTGCCAGTTGTCCACAGAAGCTTTGTCAGGCCTCTCAGAACTTCATCCTTCAAGCGGTAACTCGGGAGACCGACTGGCCTTCGCCCTACTGGCCCCACATAAGAGTATTAGTGTAAATAATCTTCAGTGAATCAATAAATAAACACATTGAAATAATAAATATAAATGATAACTCAGGTGGGAATCGACCCCACGTCCACCGCAATCCAAGCGGCTGCGTTGACCACTCCGCCAATGAGGTATTGGTTAGATTTGACGACATTTTTCGACGTTTTTAACTTTAAAGTTCAAAGTTCTTTATTGCATTCATGTTGTACATAAACAAGTGTTAAAAAAATAAAATAAAAAAGAAACAAACATGACCCTGCAAGGGCATAGCAAGTACATAATATTATATATTAAATTACGGTACTTATTATTAATATAAATGTATTTCACATTATTATTAAATTATTATTATTTTATTATCATTATTATAACAAATTCTTAAAATCTACATTAAAAAATATATAGGTATACTAAAAATGTTCAATCTAAGTACTTATATCAAAAATAATCCTATCATTAACAATGTCAAAAAATCCATTATTTTAAACTCTTGCAGAGAATACAAACACTTGTTTTTTAGGTATTTTTTTCAAATTACTTTAAATTTAATTGAATCCTTTATGTCTTTGATTTCACTTGGTACCTATTATAAATTTTCACACACATTGACAAGGGGCCATTTTGAAACATTTTATAATTAGAGCTAGGTTGGGCTAATTTATTTTGTGGTCTCTCTTTATGTTTATAAAGCAACGCAGCCGCCCGGATTGCGGAGGACGTGTTCGATTCCCACCTCAGGTAGACAGTTTTTTCAACGTTTCGATATCTTTGAGTTTATCTCAACGTTTTATAACACAAACAATATTACGAACATACCTACATATTATCAACATAATTTCATCCATAAACATCCCTTCTTCGGATCGACGGATGTTTCGTAAACTTAAAGGGGTATATAGCTTGATAAGGGTCAAATCGCAACTTATTACATTGTCGTACTTCGAAAGTTTACTTTACAGTTCAGAATGAAGAGCTACTATTAGGTATAATTTCATGAATGTTGTTTGTGTTGTTTCAAAAAGTGGTACGTAAATAAAAGAGGTTTTAAGATCTAAGCATCTCGCTAAAACGGTGAGGAACGATGAATCTTTTGGTAGGTAAGTCTGCTACGGCGGCGCTGCCATTACATTTGAACTCCATTTTTCACTTAACAGTAAAAGGTGAAGTCTGTGGTGGTGTTAAATAAAACAAAACATAAATGACTAAAACAAAATATAATTGCGTATCTTGATATAGGTGGGAAGACTTAGAATTTTATTAATAAGTGATATATGGTTAAAAAGACATTCGTGCATCGGAAGGCACGTTTGTCGCGGTTGCTGTCGCAAGATGGCAGTCGTTAAACCCGTTAAAATAATAAAAGTCGTGACAGTATGTATATATATATAGTAGGTACAGTCACGAGCACAATATGTATACACTTTGACGCTTATTCCATTGTATTAAGAGTTACGATTGTTTACATATTTTTGCTCGTGACTGTACGTAATACCAACAGCGAGTGAGACTGGTAATATTATTTCGAATGCCGCCGCCTCGCGGATATTGAAACAGATAGCTTGTCATCGTATCGCGGGCCTGTCGATTCGCTCAGCTACGGAAGGAGACGTTTTCTATAGGTACGACAAACGTCAATAATACATACATATATACATATAATCACAACTACTATCTCCGAAGGGTTAGTCAGAGACAGGACAATGACTGCCATAGTCCACTTTTCACTAAATAGCGACTGCATGTGCTCGGCGTGACAGGTGGTAGCCCATCGCCGCTTTAAGCTGTTAGATGTATGTACAAGTCTGTAGGCCGTTAGTCGTCTTTTACGACACCCTAGGGAAGAGAGGGGGTGGCAGTATTCTTTCACCGCTATGCGACACGGTTCCTATATATACAGTTACGAGCAAAAATATGTAAACAATTGTAACTCACCCCTCAAACCCCAAGCGGTCGCATGAGACCGCACCTACAAAAACACACTAAACTTTGTACCGTGTTTTCATATCCTTACAGACTACTTTAGTATAAACAAGTTTGGTTATTTCGGTTCTGTGGTTCATATTATGTATTGTTATCGCAAAATATCGCATAGTCTATGCTCGATTCTGTCAAATTTGACGTTGACAGTAAGTGTCAAAAAAAATCCAAGACTGACAATGGAATAGAAGTCAAAGTGTTTACATATTGGTCCTCGTGACTGTACGACGTCAATAATGCCTTATTATTTTCATTTTGGTATGAAGTCCAACTCCCTCTATGGTGATTGTCCTATCAAACCCCTTGAGTTATAGATGTGGGATTTTACTGAGATTTCATACGTGGCCGTTAACCGTGTCGCGTCGCGGTGAAAGAATACTAGTCAAAAGTGTCGCGTCGCGGTGAAAGAATACTAGTCAAAGGCGGCTAACAGACTAAAGACTGCACGTACATCCAACAGATAAATCGGCGATGAGCTCACCACCTGTCACGCTGAGCACACTATTCGGTGAAAAGTGGACTACGGTAGAAGACTGCTTTTGCGGCCCTCATTGCCTAGTCTCTGAGTAACCCTTTGGGGACAACAGTCGTGATTATTATGTATGTATGTCATATGTGGCAGTGTTTTGAGTCACTTGCCAACACTTACGCAGGATCACATTATTATACTTAACTGTTACTCTACGATTTTGCCATATTAACATATTTTGCCGAACATTTTTAGAAAACGAAATAAAACTGTAAATACAACTTTTTACTTTCTAGAAAAAAAATTAAAAACTTTCTTGACTGCTGGGACAAAGGCTTCCAAAAGTGTAAAAACAAAATTATGTTGTATAAAATTTTATTATCGGTAATAATATTCCTTAAACGTATTTTTTCCTTAAATGCACACTTTTCATAAAAGCTACTGATAAAGCGACTACTTTCCTTAATGACTCTTTCTATAATGACTCTGACCATGGTAATTTTATGAAATTTTCCTGTTTTTAACTTAAGTATAATTGAAATTAAACACTTTTACGTATCAAACCTCGCGGTTAATTTACTACATTGTAAGGGGTTTGAAACGTCAGGATAATAAAAAAAATGTAATGTAGTAAATTAAACGCGAATTTAGATCCGTAAAAAGAGTTTCAGTTCAATGTGTAGTGCTCGCTTAAACCTCAGAAAAGATTAATTAAATTATGTAAATGTTGGTGTCTGCATTATAAGAAATAATTGAAAGTTTGTATGGAAAACCGAAATGCGTAAACCCTCTAAATTACTTGTTATCGTTACCTAATGGGCCTCTTTTCTCTTTCGTTCATCAGTGCGATTCAAATCAATTCAAATTATTCACAGAAGCGTTAGTAGTATTAGAACGAATAGATAACCGGTATGTAAGTATATGTATGATTTATGTACAAGCTTAAATCTATATAAACACCATGACTGCCCATTCAATTGTTAACTGTTTCTTCTATCCAGTCCAACATGGTTGCCTGGAAGAAATTGCTGTTAAGCGATAAGGCCGCCAATTGTATGTACTATGTGTTTGTCCTTTTGTATGTTTTCTGTGGTGTACAATAAAGCATATTTTATCTTATCTTAACCGGGTTGAATGCGGTAATATAATAAGATATTAGATAATACAGATATATAATCACGAATGTTATCCCCGAAGGGTTACTCATAGACATAGACATAGGTAGTGAAGACAGCAAAAGCAGTCGTCTACCATAGTTCATTTTTCACCTAATAGCAACTGCACATGTGCTCAGCGAGATAGGTGGTGAGCCCATCGCCGCTCTGTGCTGTTGTACGTATGTGCAGTTCGTTAGCAGTGTTGAGCATAGTTAACTACTATTTTGTAGTCTAACTAATAACTACGATTAAAAGTAGTTAACTACAAGTAGTTATGATTACATGTAATCTAACTACAATAATCAAGTTACAAATAGTAGTTGTTAATCTGATTGCGGAAATCGAGTAGTTATAACTACTGATTACTTTCATTCTAAGAAAATCCTAATGTATAACTAAATATGTAAAAAAGTATAAAAATAAAATGTTAAAGAAATGGCTAACAGAAGATGTTTTATATTCTACAAAATAACCTCTAAATCGGTGGTATACAAAAAACCTTAAATTTATTTTAAGTTTTTTATTATCGATGAATATAAAACTTCGATTCGTAAATACTAGATGCGTAGGTGCTTTTACAATGTGATAATGAAATAACTTAAAACCTTTCAGGTGGTAACTCAGCCTATGAAATTGAACCACTTTTGTTCTTCCCGAAATGCAAAAAAATAATTCAGATTATGATATAAACTGATCATGACTGTGGTCTGTGACTTACTATATGTTATGAATCCCGCCCTCTCCTTTCCTCTCCCGGACTACACGTGCTGGTCTTAGGAACCACCATCATACTGTACAGACTATCAGTACTCGTACCAAAAAATTTGGCACGTCGTTCCTCTGTAAGGCCTTCGGCTTTGGAATTCTTTGCCGGCGCATGTGTTTCCCAGCTCCTACAGTCCCGGGTCTTTTAAGCGGGGCGTGAAACGGCATTTATGCAGGCCGTCATGAATGGGAGCGCTCGTTATCGTGCTTATTCCACGGTGGGGAACGCTCTCATTATTTTGGACTGCATCGGCTGCTTACCATCAGGCAGGATGCAGTCACTATGACGAGTCATGATAAAAAAAAGAAAAAAAAGACAAAGTATCCGATTTATATGAGATTTCGGGAAAAAGTTTGTAGAGCAAAAATTGTTCAGTTTCATGCGCGGAGTTAATACCTGAGAAGATTTGCGTGAACTTTTATTTATATATTATTATGTAGATTGATAGATAAAATAATCAACTTTGCACAGCAAACATCTTGGAAACAATTTAGAATAATAGATTTAAATTAATAATTTAAACATGTTTTTCGAACATTTCGTCTGATAGCTTGTGTGATTTAGAGTGATTTATCATTGTCGCATATGAAAATAGTCTTTCCACTAGATCCGAAGAAGGTAAAGGGGTATTGTATTTCATGAAGACTTTTTTTACTTCTGGGTATCTGTGAAGAACACTAAGTTCTCGCTCCATATCTGACAAATAATAGGAAACTATCATAATTGTTTGCTTTCGACCTCTGGGCTTGGCATGCGTTCTCTTCGGTATCTGAGTAAGAGCTATCAAATTCAAAAAAATCATCTTCTTTATTTTGATTTTTTGTTGTTGAACTTGATTCTGCATTTACAGAAAATTCTTTTGCAATAGCTGCTTTAAAAAGATTTTTCAATCGTAGATGATCTTCTATAGGAACACATGCAAACCATTTGGTTATAAATCGTGGCATTGACATTGCAGCAATCGCTGCGTTTTGTGCTTTGGCGGTAGAAATATCAAAAATATCGTTAAAACGGTTATTAACGCTTTCTAAATGCGTTCTTGCCAGAATGTTACAGTCGTTAAAATTTTCATTGCACAGTTTTTCTAATTTTCTTCTTAGAGATAATAAGCTTGGAAGTTTAAACCATAGAACATACCCTTTTCACCTTGCAAAATGTGTTTTGTCTTTTTACTAGAAGTAAACGTAGGTAGTTACAAAAAGTAATCACGTAACCGTGATTGCAACTACAATTTGTAGTTAGTAATCAAAAGCTTAACTACTTTTTATGATTACTTCAAGTAATCTAATATTATAATTACTAACTACAAATTGTAATCTAAGTTAGTAATCAGTAGTTAGATTACATTTTGACACCGCATTGGAACGCGATACCATTCTAGTGATTATCTCCAATTATGTAGCAAACATCATCTTTTAACTTTGGAAAGTCGTAGAACCATAGCTGACATCACCTTTTTAATAAAAATTGCCACAAGTGCTATCGATTGCCCCGAGCTCCTATCTTTATTAACTTTGAATGTTCCAAATAAAAACCTGCGTCACTATAAACCAATTCATCTACCACTTTCAAATACTAACTATAGGCAAAATGCCTTCTTTCTCCGTGCAGGCAGATGTTTCAACGAATTGTGCGAGAGACTTGATATGGATCTTTTCGGTTCTAAATGTGATGCGGTGAGGCGTAAACTTGCATTATTACTATCCGTTTATTAAATCTGGCGGGTTCTATTGTGTTTGTTATAATTTTGATTGTTCTTGAAATAGGTGGTTTAATACATATAATACAAATTAAGTTCCATATCTATAGCATGCTCTGTAATAGTTTAGTTTTTATTAATTTGGCGATTGTGAAGTAATCGATTGTATTTTTTGCTTGAGTTCATAATGTTACTATCACATTTTTATTTGTGTGAATCTGTAAATGGTTTGCTGTTTCACATTTTCAGTCTTATACTTTTTTTTATAGAACTGTTGATTCACCTGTGAATATAAAATAAATAAAAATAAAAATAAAATAAATAAATTTTGCCCTACACTGTCCGTTAGTCGCCTTTTACAACACCCAAGGGAAGAGAGGGGTTCTTAGTATTATTTTTGTAAGCCGCTATTACACACGGCTATATATTATTATATGGATATGTAAACATGTGTGCACACTGTAAACGAAATGGCATCGTTAGGTGATTGTGCGTCGCTATAGCAACGGTGTTTGGTTAATGTTTGGCTTGATTTGGCCACGCTATTTGTATTCGAGCGCGTGTCGAAACTTTCAAAATAATATTGGTTTGCTCGCTTCTTTTGTTTGGTCAAATTAAATATCTATACAAAACAAGAATAGAGAATTATTTTCACCAATGCTTTTATCTACTTATTGCCATTTCATTATTTTATAGAATGCGTGTGTATTAGATAAAATATCTAATAAGGTGTGTTTGAAAAGTTTAAAAAAAATTCTACGAGCTGGTGGGTTTAATCCTACACTATTTTGACCGTGGCTCTTATCCAGCCAGCCGAAATTCATTCAGGTGTAACTAGGTACCTACTTTTTACTTACTTACCTTATTTCAATTTCCCGTGGGAACAGTGTTGAAATTGAATACCTACTTCTCAATCAATTCGTCTAATTGTTTCGCTCGAGACTGAAATTATAAATTGCTCGATAGGTAAAATCTGCCGTAATTTTAACAGTTACAGTCTTAGATTAAAACTAAAGGGTAACAGTCTATTTATAGTGAACTTTTGATTCGGTAGCTGAGCAGATAGATAAATGGGGATACTTCAATCCCCATAGCTCCGTTACACTACTGACGTGAACCCACTCCGACACAGTCATTTAGATTAACAGGATAGGTTAACAGGACTATTATTAATGTGTTAAACGCACATTAATAATCTTCTTAAGAAAAAAAAAATAAAAAAAAATTGTCCCTAATTCGTACTTAAATTATCCGTCCGTCCGTATCGTTTCGTGTCGCGTAGCGGTGAAAGAACACTACCCCCCCCCTCTCTTCCCTTGGGTGTCGTAAAAGGCGACTAATGGACCAAAGACTGCACATACATCCAACAGCATAGAGCGGCAATGGACTCACCACCTATCTCGCTGAGCACATGTGCAGTTGTTATTAGGTAAAATGTGGACTAGCTTGGACTGCTTCTGCCGTCCTCATTGCCTAATCTCTGATATGAATTAATCTCTGACTAACACAAGAATCACCATTCTTGACCTCGCCATTCAAATGGAACGCTGGGAACTTTTAGCAGCTAGATACCTACTTAAGGATTTATAGCTAAAATAATCAATTATATTTGATACAAAAGTACCCGTTCCCCTAAAAACAATTAAAAACCGAAATATAAGTATTCTGTTCAACAAAGTAAGGTTTAAAGTATGAAATAATAGGCGATTTACCTAAGAATAGAATCGAAAAATAAAAAAGAAAACGTACGTATAAGGAAGAAAAGTAACAAAAAGTCCTACAAAAAAATCGGATTATGAAGGATCGAAATTGCAAAAAAATATGTTCCACCATAGCTTCAATTCTACTTAAACTTAACATTGAATTTGCTAAATTCTTCGTTATTAATCTAGCTCTTTTGGATAATCCAAACATCTGCAAATTAACGGATTCTGTTGTTTTCCTGTTCAATATAAATAACATTCTTTTCTATCTCAAAAATGAAAGATAATGCAGCATCAAAAGCAAAACTTTAAGAAAAACAACACGGATGATTTTCTTATTCATTCAAATTCTTTGGGAAGCCGAATTATGTTATTAAAACCACCGACGAAAATAAATAAGGAGCTCCACTTAAGGCGACAAGTAAGTGAACAAAATTGAAAAACAAAGATAATAAGTTTTGTACAAGTTTGATGAGCAAAGTAGCTTCAATCTACGCTTCAAGTATCCAGAGACGTTTTAAGTATTACGAATATATAGTATTATTATTTAACAGACATGTTTTTCAAAATATGTAACATATCAATTGAATTGAATTACGTGTTGTTAGTGCAAGTGATAAGGTGATTTTAGGTGTCAAATTCAAAGCGCATACTGAAGAACTTCCTAATATAGTACACACATATAATCACGACTATTAGCCCCGAAGGGTTAGTCAGAGACTAGGCCATGAGGTCAGCAAAAGGAGTTCTCTGCCATAGTTCACTTTTCACCTAATAGCGACTGCACACGTGCTCAGCGTGACAAGTGGTGAGCCCATCGCCGCTATAAGCTGTTGAATGTATGTGCAGTCTTTAGTCCGTTAAACCTTTTACGCCACCCAAGGGAAGAGATGGGGTGGTAGTATTCTTTTGTTATTTCTTCGTTTTGTTTTTATTTATTTTCAGTGATTTATTTTTATATAGTTACATATTAATGAATACAGTTTATTTATTTATTTAATAGGAACGGTGAACAGCTCATATATCGACGGGTCCTACGTATACTAGTGCAAGTGCAAAAGCACAACTTTACAGAAGGTTCTAATGCTTATAACATTGACATCTCAACATAAATATTTGAAACTTTGAATTGTTATACTTGAACATCATGGAAAAAAGTCTTTTTTCAAAAAATTTAAAATTTTGTGTAAGTACAGTCGTACATACTACACTTAATTTTTTATTTTTTTTAGACTTTAGGAAATAGCTTCATTATCTCAACATAAATATTTGAAATCTTGGAATGTTATACTTGAACATCATTGAAAAAAAGTCTTTTTTCAAAAAAATCAAAATTAAGTGTAAACAAGCACAGTCGTACTTACACTTAATTTTTTTTTTTTCAAACTTTAGGAAATAGCTTCATTTGTATTTGTTTAACATGTTTTCCATCAAATATTACAACACGTAAAGTGGTGTAAGTGGCCAGTTATACCAGTTTATAATGTAAGTACAATATTTTATGCACATTAAAAAAAAATTACAAGACATTACTTATAACATGCAATTTTGGGTTATTGATAGATTTTTGAAGCTTGTTGACAAATATGACAAACATGCGTTACTTTTTTAAAATGAATAATTAAATTGGAAAACCGAATTTGATCCAAATCCATTCAGTAGTTTTCATCATCCATCCATCGTTCCCGTGGGAATATCGGGATAAAAAGTATGTGTTAATCCAGGTTATAAACTATCTGTATGCCGAATTTCATCCAAATCCATAGAGAAGTTTTTACGTGCAAGAGGAACAAATATCCATTCATACTTACAAACTTTCGCGTTTGTAATATTAGTAGGTTAAGATAGGATTAGTAGGAAGTAGGATCTAGATAGACCCTGGCCATAAAAAAACGTAGAAAAATTAAAGGGCCAGTATTTGCTTCTCGCGCTCTTTCTGGCCAGCCAGGCCAGTGGTCAGTGTCATTGTGCCGTCAAGCACTGTTTACCCCTCGCGTTTCGGTGAAATTGTTCGCAAAATGACTGTTTGCTCAGTGAAATTTTGTCGAAACTACAAAGGAAATATCTTTTCGAAAAGGAAAGTCACGTTCCATCTGTAAGTATCGATAAATTTTAATGAAAATTTAAAGTTTAACAATAATAACGGCCATTTATTCGTAGTGTTGCTGGTATCAAAATGTAGAATTCCCATTGTTGGTGGCAGAATATAAAAGTAAGTTTAAGTATAATAAGTATGATAAAAATACTCAGTCTTGTAAGTTAGTATTTATACATGGTCATTTTGTAAATAAAGTAAATACTTACATTAAATATAATTATTATTGAAACGCTTTCAAAGTTTTTCTTGTTATTTAAACTGATGTCTGATTTTTAAGAGCGTGAATAAATGTCACGGTTCCCATTCGATGCCGAATGTTTGTAAACAATTACTGTGTGATGTGGGATGCTCAGCGCTGCCAAAAGGCAGTGCCGGCAGAGGTACTGTGAAGTCGGGAGACGAAATGATACGACAAAGGTTGGTTCTTAACTCTCTTTATTTATGGAAAAACAGTGTTTATATAGTGTTTTAGAACAAAGGAAAGCATTGATTGCCAGTTCTGGGAAATCGGTACAAAGTCCTTATTTAGTTGCATTCCATCAAGTATAACAAAACAGATGATTCTTAAGAGTCATGATGCCGTGACACACTGCACTACAACTGTCAACTGTGCAAATGTTTAGTTTCACTGGGATTTTTACTGTTTTTTGGAAGAAAGACACAATAGTTAACTGTTTTCTTGTGAATGTCTCTCAGGAAAAAGTAAAATCCTAGTAGTGCAACTAGGTATAACAGTAATCCGTTTACAAACTTTCGTCATCGAATTTGGCTGGAGTATATGTTCCGTTCTGAAACAAGGAAAAATATAATACCTACTGTAATATTTTATAACACTATTAATATAAATTGTTATTGTGGTATGGTATCAATATTCGAAATGAATAAAATAATGATTATGTTTGAATGGAAAGTACGTAAGTATTTATGTATGAAGTGTGTGTTTAAGTATATGTATGTGGGGGATGGTAGTATGTATGCTTCAGAGCTCGATGGCGCATCGGCTAGCACGTTCGGCTTGCGATCTTGCCCGCTAAGCAACTTTCGCAATGCCGGGTCGCTGGATGGATGACCAAATTTAAAACATCTCGAGCTCCTCCGTGCTTCGGAAGGCACGATAAGTCGTTGGTCCCGTTTGTTGTCGTAAGATGACAGTCGTTAAAACCCACCAACACGCATTGGGTCAGCGTGGTGGGTTATGGCCCAATATCTTCACGTGCTATTTCTACGTGGGAAGCCTGTGCCTAGCAGTGGGACGTTTATAGGCTGATGATGATGATGACGACGATGTTTGAGAAAGTGCGGGTGTATGTTTGTGCACCAAAAAGTTCAATATTTCTCGTCTTATGTAAACTACTGGATACGTATATTGATGAGCCATCACATTATGTAACCTTTACAACTGTTCGACCACATAGCAAACATTTTAATTTTCAGATTTCCAGCTAATCCGGTAGAAAGAAGTCGTTGTCGAAATGTTTAACTAGAAGGTTTCAACATAATAAGAAATTAGAGAACATGATATGATAGTATGAAAATGATGTAACATCCAAACGAAAGTTATATAAGAAACAAATACAAAGGGAACGTTGTTTTGATTTAATTTAAAATATTTAAATTTCTAATTTAAAAATGTATTTTGATTAAGTAGGTATTAAATGTAAATCATTCTGCCTGTTGCTTCTATTTCGTCCCTATTACAAACGATTTGTTAGATGAATTTCGCGAACGCATTATTCAGTAGCTTTGACTATATACATAGACGATTTGTTAGGGGAATTTCACGAACGCATTATTCAGTAGCTTTGACTATATACATAGACGATTTGTTAGGGGAATTTCGCGAACGGATTATTCAGTTGGATATATTTT
Source organism: Scoparia ambigualis (assembly GCA_963921215.1). NCBI lineage: Eukaryota > Metazoa > Arthropoda > Insecta > Lepidoptera > Crambidae > Scoparia > Scoparia ambigualis. The sequence continues at coordinate 30,024,772 of OY992506.1, forward strand.
GCGAACGCCTTATTTAGTTGCAGCGGATTTCAGTATAGCATTTTTTAGTGATTGAATATTTCATGTTGGATATATTTTGCGAACGCCTTATTTAGTGGCAGCGGATTTCAGTATCGCATTTTTTAGTGATTGAATATTTCATGTTGGATATATTTTGCGAACGCCTTATTTAGTGGCAGCGGATTTCAGGATCGCATTAATTAAGCGTAAAAAAAATTCAACCGACCTCCCCTTTTTTCTTAATTATATGTATATAATGTATTAAAAAGAACCTTTCGCTACAAATGCTTCCTACTCTGAAATTTACTGCAACTAAAAAAGGAGATCGCGAAATTCATCTAATAATAAATTTATAGGAACATAAACAAAGCTTTCGCTAAAGAAATGCTGCTCTGAAATTTACTGCAACTAAAAAAGGAGATCCCAAAATTCATCTAATGATAAATTATATTAACATAAATAAAGCTCTCGCTAAAAAATGCGACCTTAAAATCAGCTGCTACTGAATAATGCGTTCGCGAAATTCATCTAACAAATCATTCCAAGGAGACGGTCATTTTGAAATTTAGTAATTGAATTATTAATATATTCAGAAATAGATTCGTCAAAAATTGGAGAACTTAAAAGGTAAGGGAATTACTGTTAACTATTTTAATATTTGGAGCCAAGAAATTAAATAGTTATAAGTTATGTATTAGTTCTTATATCGCATTATTTTGTAAAATTTTATTATCTAACTAAATAAAAATGTAGTGCTTGTGCTAGTAAATCCATGCCCAGCGTACAAAGAATGCCCTGCATTATTGTGAGATGTAAATCACATTATTCCCGAATGAAACATAAAGCTGAAACCATCAGCTTCCATCGGTGAGTAGACAACAAACCAATAATTTGCTAAAACTCTGTACAGAAGTGCAATAATGTCTAGTAATTAAACATTAGTAAATTTCAACACACTCGAGTTTTACCTAATTGCGGTAGCGAATTTTTATATCCACTTTTCACGATTTTTTTGTGCTAAGATAATACTTTGAGAGATGTAAAAATAAGTCATATAGTAGGGATCGAAGAATAATACTTACTTTTTACGATATAGCTATTTGAAATTTTCTAGAGACACCGAAATTTGTATTGTCCCACCGGAACTTTAAAGCAACCCACCGAAATTGATTATTGCCACCGTAATTAGAAATGATAAAGACAGTTTAATATACATACACCAAGAATTTTTATCGGTGATCAGGACCTACTGATTTCAATTAAGTAAATGATGGCCATTGCAATAATATTAAAACTTACATGTCAGCGCTCCATTTTTTTTTGTCTGGGAAGTAAAGTTAATACCTATGAAGAGTACCTACCATGGTCATCCTACTCCTCCTTGTTACAAATAAGTATCGTATCTACTTCGCTTCACAAAAATGTAGGAAGACCATACATTCTGATTATTTTGGTTACCTAATACTACTACTAACTACTATTATTATTACAATGGCCATCATTTACTTAGCTGGAATCAGTAGGTCCTGATCACCGATAAAAAGTCTTAAAAAGTATATATGTTACCGGCTGTCTTAAAAAGTATATCTGTATAATCCGGTATTCTATACAATACCTAGGTAATGTATGGAACACCTAAAACTTGTAGGTAATGTATGAAATATTACATATTTTATACTTTGCCTAGGCATTCTATACAATATCGAATGCACATCCGGGAATTTGTGAAAAGGCAGTAGACCTACTTATTATTTTTACGGAATTGTTTTTTTTCTTAAGTTTTTTATACTTGTTACGTACCTAAGTACCTACTTGTAAGAAAATTACATTGTGTTACTTATATACAAAATAATTTTTTGTTGCAATTAATTTTTAAAGTATTTTTATTGTAGTAATAGAAAGATACTACTTAGGTGCTTATTGAAAGAGTATCTAAAAGAATAATTTATTGATTATTTAAAGGTTTATTATGACTAAAAAGTTTTCATGTCTTAAATGTCTAATATTTTCTTGCATAGGACATAAGATTAAATAATTTTTTTTATTCTACTGCAAAAAAAATGTCTAAGTACCCTTTCTATAAAGATTATTTTTAAGGAGCACCCTAATTGTTAATTTTATTAAAGTTGTTTTTAACTTATCATTTTGTCGTTTTATAGGTAGACTGATTAACATTGATAAATATAGACAAAAATCTATTTATTTTACACATTGCCGATGGACCAGCAGGTACTAATTTTATACATTACCTAGGTAAAGTATGTAATGGACAATAATATGCTTAATATTTCATACAGTGCCTGGACGCCCCAGGTATTCTATACATTGCCTAGGTATTGTATAGAATTGCCGGTAACATATACATATATTATATTCAGTTTACTAAGAATGAGATCGCTAAAAAGTTTAAGTAGGGTACTTTAAAAGATCGGATAAGGAATATGATGATAGGAGGAAAGTGTGGAATTAATGAAGATGTAGTGGCAACAGTTGAGAAATGTATGCTAAGATGGTTTGGTCATGTAGAGGGGATGGACGGAAAAATAATAATTAATGTTATTTCTTGTTTTGTATCCTACTCTCAAGTTCATTTTACGACACTTTTATCGTTATTAAAGTCTAAGTAGTTATTTTAAACTTTTAGTTTTGCAACCCTCACATTATATTAACAAACATGTAACACTAACTTGGTTACAACATAATATCCGCGAAACATCGGTTGTACCTTTTTATGACGATTAGGTCGAAGGTGGAAGCGCACATTATCCGGAATCCCCAACTGCTAGCTGTTTTATAACACATAAAAACATGATAGTGTTTTCATTAATCAAATAATTTTTCTTGAATCTTTTATAATCTTGTAAAGATTGCCTAAATTCTGCAAACCAGATATAAATAGTTGTCTTGCATGGTGCTTCATCGCCAAAAGCAGATTGAAGCCGAGCGATCCTCTGTTGAGCTGTCAAATTACACTTAAAATCGTAGATCCATGTTAATGTAGACACGCAGTTTTTAAAATGGCGCCACAGTGTAAAAGCAATTGACAGTCAGATGAAACAAACTGCATTCTACTGCCAAAGAGTTCCATTTTTAAATGTTGTTATTACTTTTAAAATATTGTTTATATAAGTGGCCAGTTCCGGAAACTTTTAGTGTGACCTATGTATGGCAAATAAAGTAAAAAAAAAATATGGTTATCTTTTATTTCACGCAAATCTGCATGGGGAATATTACATTTAAGAGCCCAATATCTGATATTTTCGCCAAATTCGTCATTTTTATCATCATGATAACCATGACTGTCTTCGTCTTCATCGCTACTAGACAAAATTTTTTCAAAAAATGAATATTTAGGTGAATATGTTAAACCTACTGAACCACTAGAATGACATGACCCATTTTTATCAATAAAAAGGCTAAGCTTGATCTTCAAATCAAAACAAATCAAATCAAATCAAATAATTTATTTGCTCAAATATTGTGTACAGTCAAGATGTTACATTCATTAGATAATAGATCTACAATATTTTTACCTTATCAACATAGGTGTGCAAATATTTACATTATAAATGTCGACTCTAAATTCTAAAACACACAAATGGAATTTAAAAAAAAGAACGTGTTTCAATTTGTCTTTACAATTTCTATTTCGCCATTGAGGTTTTTATTAATCATGCATAAAGTCAGATCTGCTAATTCAATTAATTGTTATACATGTCAATATGGTGCATATAGTAAGAAAAAAATTACATGTCAATATAGGATTAAGTTAATAATAAAAGAAAATAATTATCAAATCATAAAATAATACAAAAATATTTAATGTCAACTTAATAAAATTTATCATAATTAAAAAGAGTTTAGATAATAACCTTAAAAAATAAAGAATAAATAAAAATATCACATTACAATGAAGACGTGAGTGGATAAAGGTGATATGTCGCATTTTCGGATTTTGGTGTTTTTTTGCGTAGATGAAGGTTATATGTTGATACAAATGGCTACAGACCTTAAAACTGTCGATTTAAGGCACATTTTGGAAAATAGAAAGTTGAAAAAGGTGTTATGTACAGTTAAGTTTAAAAATGGCTCTGGATGTAAGAGGTATGGGCCCATATCACCAACTTCCAAAATAAATAAACAATAACAAATGTTTTTGTAACATCGAAGAAGGTGATATGTACGGACATAACACCTTTTTCCACTCAGCATATGATGCTCGAATGACGCGATGTCAGTTTTCAATGAATGAAGGTTCTATGTAACATACATAATTATTATCACCTTCATTCATTCTCGACATTCAATTGTTTTCAGGAAGCATTTTAAGAAACTAATAGTATACTTATGTAGAAGTTAAGGTCCGTATAAACTCTTTTATAAGTTCACCGAGCATCTTGACGTCTCATACTGGCATCTCAAAACCATTATGATGCTTTACACATATACATATACATATAACGGATGGATAATCGCATATCAAAATGCTTTTGTAAAGCCTTTAGTTGTAGTGCTGCAAATCTAAACGCAACTATACAGATATTAGCTGTTTTTAGTGCATTTGGATATACAATAGCATTCTTAAATAATAGATAAATGCTTATGCTGTTTAATAGCATAATAATGAACTATTATAATGCCACGTAAATCCATTATACAGATTTGAGCTGTTTTAGTGCCCTTTGTTGTATAATAGTACTTTGAAGTGGTAAGTAAAAGCATAGTACTGCTGAACAGCATAAACGTGAATCAATGTAATTCTTGTATTTTTAATGATCAACTAAGTTCAGTTGTACAGCTAACAGCTCTTTAATCAAATACACGTGGTTATTGTAATGCGTATGGCTGTATATACATTCATTTTACTGTATTCGTAAAGTAAAACCATTTGTTTATCGGCCATTTTGGAAACGAACGTATATAACTAAAACCAGTTACTGAAAACTGGTGACGTTAATAATGCCCAATCTATAGAATCACAATAAATGCCCTCGTTAATTGAGTGATATTGAAGTAGATACTCGAATGAAACTATATCCTAGGTACTTTCATTTTTTTGTTGTCAGTACCATAATCATTTTAATAAGCCCCGCGCTTTGGTTATGTAGATAATACGTTCAGAAAGCCTTATCTCTAACCTATCAACTCTTGGCAAACGGATTCAAGTAGTACAAAAATTCTGAAATGGGTTTAATTGTTTTGCTCAAGGATCCCCAAAATGACTTTCAAGTAATGGCACTATTTCAATCTACATCATGTCTATTGGTAGTGAATTCATATAGAACTACTTTATAGAAAATGGCACTACAGTGGTTCATCACATGTCTTCTCTCTGGCCTTTGGCTAAATAACAGTATTATAAATTATGTTTTCACAAACTTATATTGCAGGACAAATTACAACTTCAATGTATTCTAAACATTTGTACCGTGGTGTTAGAGATGTTTTTGCAATAATGTAGGGTTTATTAAGTTCTAACTGTGAACACTTAAATAGCTCGTCTAATGTTTTTGTAATGCAATTAACATCTTCATTATCAAAAATGTTGCTAGCTTAGTGCTTCTGTAATGCGATTAGCAACTTCATTGATCATAACAATGCTTCTTTAATGCAATTGTCCCCTTCCTTAACTACAGCTACTTGCAGACTTTCTAGAAGAGCGGAGAATTCGTGTCTTTTGTAAGGGTAGGTCCTCCGCGTTCTACAAAGCCAATGCCGGAGTGCCTCAAAGTTCTGTGCTCTCACCTGCTCTATTTCTTTTGCATATTAATGACATGTTGTGTTTGGGCAATATTCATTGGGACATCCTGCGCAAAGCAAGCCGATATTGTGGTGAAAAGGTGAGAACTGGTTGCCAAACTGAACCTGGCTCTCGATCGTGTCTCTAAGTGGGGATCTGAAATCCTGGTCGAGTTGAATGCCAGCAAACCCCAGGTTAGTGCATTCTCGTCCAATTCCATTCCTTACGCCTTCCTCTCTTCAAAACTCTCCGTTACCCATTTCGGTGAACCTCAGCATTCTTGGCATGGACATCGGCCAGGAACTGAATCCAAAATGCTACATGGAGAGTGTTGTTTTAACTGCCTCCCGTAAGTTGAGGTGTAAGTTGTTGTGTATTGTCCACCTCAATAAGGTGAGGCGGTTTTTACTCTCGAGCAGCGCTGTTTGCTGTACGACACTCAGGTGCGATCGAGTATGGTGTATTGTTCACATCTATGGAACGGTTCCGCTAAATACCTCCTCGATGCACTTGATATAGTGCACAGGCGAGCGGTACGCATTATGGAGATGCTGAGGTTACAGCACTTCTTGAGGACCTCCAGCTGCGTAGAGACATTGCTTCTCTCGGTGTCTTCTTCCGGAATTACTATGGAGAGTATTTTGAAGAACTTTTTGATCTAATCCCGCCCTCTCCTTTCCTCTCCCGGACTACACGTGCTGGTCTTAGGAACCACCATCATACTGTAGAGTATTAGTACTCGTACCAAAAGATTTGGCAAGTCGTTCCTCTGTAAGACCATTCGGCTTTGGAATTCCCTCCCGGCGCATGTGTTTCCCAATCCCGGGTCTTTTAAGCGGAGCGTGAAACGGCATTTATGCAGGCCGTTGAATGGGTGCGCTTGTTACCATGCTTATTCCACAGTAGGGAGCGCTGTCTTCTTATTTTGGAAAGCATCGGCTGCTTACCATCAGGCAGGATGCGGTAACCATGACGAGTCAATATAAAAAAACGTTAATGCCAATATAATGCCTCTGTAATGCAATTAAACAACTATTGTTAAACTATTTAAGATCTAAAGCCGTATAATTTGTGCCCAAATAATCATTACAGGTAGCCGTATAAACGTTTGTAATGCTACTATAGAACAAACTCAAAATTCGAAAACGATACAGAAATGCTGTAAGTCGGCAGTTATACTGGCTATACTGCTTTGATGTGTTACTTGGGGCTGTTCTTAGTTTAAGTTTTTATTGATATGGTTTAGTTTTAGAAAAAATGAGACAATGTTTACCCACACTCGTACATAACACCTAATTTTAAAAAGCTAAAAGTACAGAAAGTTCACCTTTGTTCATGGAAGAAGGAGTTATGTTCAGTTTTTCTTTAAAATATATAATAATATTATTACAAGTGTTTAATTGATATCATACCCTTAATATTTTAGGTAATTTAAACGAGTTTGCATCATAGTTTAGTATAAAAATCACTTATGTACTTGACTTATCTCAGAAAATAAAAGTAAAACTTTAACCTCGATTTACTCAAAATTTGAATTTTGTGACTTATCACCTTCATCCACTCACGTCTTTAATTTGTCATTTAGAAATTCATTAATCGAATAATATCCGCGTTCCAGCAGCAAACGACATAGGGAATTTTTAAAAGAGTTTTTGTCAGATTAGCGATTTCTAACATCAGCTAGCTAAAGACAGCAAATACAGCAGAGAGAGATTTAAGAATACAAATATAATGACAGTTGCATCACAATACATTTATGAAAATTTGATTTATGTTAATAAAAATACTGGAATGTTTTCAAAAAACAGTGATATTCACAATGTAAACACTAGAAGTAAGAACAAATTAGCAGTACCTTATACTAGGCTCCATAAAATAAAAAATTCTTTTAGGGGTCTGTGTGTAAGATTTTACAACAAAGTACCAAATGATATTCAGAAATTAGATCTTAATAAATTTAAAATCAAAATAAAAGAAAAGATTTATAAAAAAGCTTATTATAAAGTGTCAGATTACACAGAAGACAAAACAGCTTGGATCTGAAATGCTCCAAGCACTCCAACAGCTATTTCTAATTGTCTTTATTTAATTGATACTACATTGTATTGTAATTTTGTATTGCATCATTTTTTTTTATTTTTAAATTCATATTTTGTATTGACTTGGTAACGACATACTCTTTTTTTTGTTTGTAAATGTCGTTGCTTTTGTGCGCTGTGGTTTCTTGCACCCATTCTTTGCCACAGTTAAAAAATTATGTCCTGAATGGGTGGTAGGTTAAAAAAGATTTGGACGATTCAAAGTACTTATTAATTGAGTTTATTGAATAAATATATTTTGACTTGACTTGACTTGACTTGACAACTTATTGTATATCTTAACTGCCATACAAAATACATTTTGTATTAAAAAGCGTTAGATTGCTTTTAGGTAAGCATAATTTATTTTTTCTGGAATCACGAGCATTTGGATTCCTTTCACTGTGTGTGACGAAGTAGTCGGGATATCGTTTTACGAAAAGACATATTTCCACTATATACATGCATGGTAATGTAAGAATTTTATCTTGAGTCAATACATTGACGGATTCATTAACAGCATGCCGTGCGTCATGAAAAACTTGTACGGAACCACTAACTTCATTGTCAGCTGTTACGTCTATAAGCTAAAAGGCCGCTAAATGACATTTGGCCATTTTTCACTTTTTAATGCCACAATACTTAAAAAATATCTCTATCTATCTGTCTAGGAACGATTATTCTATCTTTTTCAATTTTCAAGATATTTATTTTCAAAAAGCAGCTAAATACAAAAATAATGTACTTCACATCGCATAAAGGTGGTTAAACAACACTATTATATTAGAAGGCAGCTAAAGTACTATAACGTTTGGATCGATTGAAAACTTTTACTATCAATGCTAAGCTAAAAAACAGTTTTTACTTTGCAATTAACTAAAAGTCAGCAAAAGTGTTATAGCGATTTTTTAGTTTGGTTACGTTGGAGTACAAATACCTAGCATAAACATAACTAAAAAGCGGTTAATACGCTCTTACCTAATTAAAAGCAGTTAGAATCATTTAGCGGCCTTTAAGCGTTGTATGGTTAATACTTTTACAATAAATAAACTATTATAGAAAGCCATATTAGTACGTCCGAAAAGTAAAATCAATATTTTTATTTATGTCTTGCATAACAAAAAAGCCGTTAAATAGCAATACATCGCTAAAAGCGGCAAAATACACAAGTCCCCGCACCCTCACAGGGATTTTTTCCGTGTTGTGGGAATATAGGAGTACACCCAATTTCATCTCGATCGGTCTCTGGGAAGTGATTCAAATTAATCTTCCTTGTAAGATTTAACACGAACAGGTCGCATGGACAATTTGTGCTTGGGCTACATAGCGTCGCTATATTCAGTATCGTTTATAAAAATTGTTTTAAATTATGTGTTACAGAAAAAGTTCAATAATAAGATCTTTTTTCACATTGGAAAAATTCACATTGGATAACAGTGTCGCGTAGCGGTGAAAGAAACTACCACCCCCTCTCTTTTATTGGGTGTCGTAAAAGGTGACTATTGGACTAAAGACAGCAAATACATGTAACAGCATAGAGCGGTGATGGGCTCAATATTTGGTGAAATTTGGTTAAAAGTGGACTTTATGGTAGGGTAGAGAGAACTGTTTTGCTGTCCTCATTGCCTTGTCTATGACTAACCCTTTGGGGATAAAGTCGTGATTAAAACAAATAAATACTTACTTAAACATTGCAAATTATATAAAGGTTGGTAAAAATTACTTTCATGGCATAAAATCACCTTCGTATTCAAAACGCCACGAAGTTGAAGAAAATTGGTTTATTTGTAAATTCCAGCAAAGTATAAGTGTATTGTTATAAATATAATACTTTTAGGGTCAGGAGTGGCAACGACTTAAAAAAAAACAAGATCTCAAAGAAACACAACTCTTTTAATTTTATTTACAAAAAGCAAAATAATCAATACTTAAGAAACATGTTTGCTAATTTAAATTCACTAAATCACAATGTAAACTAATATAAAAATGGCTCGTACGACCTTATGTGCACCGACAGCGATTCCTCCTAGTAGCTGTTACCGCGCCGACCGCTCAGAGACAAAATGGCTGGCTCACAGCTGCGTTAGCCTTTAATAGGAATCGTGAGGGTAGACGTATGCAAAGGGGGGAAAGTTGCTCATACGGCCTCTCCTGACGAAGTGTCGTCCTCGACATTAGGTTGTAGACTACAACTTGGTCCTGCGGCATCTGCTAACGAAAATCCAGCGCCGCCAATTGTTGAAGGTCCAGCACCGTCATCTAGGTCCAGGGATGGCATGGAGAGACCAACTGCGGGAGCTGGGGTAGTCTCTAAATCATCATCTTCATCATCTGGAAACACACACGTTAATGGTTTTTATGTATGCTGCAAATTAACCTTATTCCACACACATCTTTCACGCTTATCTTTCAACTACACACATCAAAAGTGTCTAGGGATCAACATATATTTTTGCAATAACTTTTCTCCTGATTGATATTAATTAAAATTTTCTTTAAGGATTCATCAAATAAAGTGTTTTTGTTTGTCTACAGTAACGATAAACCAAGTCACCTTTGCATTAATAAAGAAATTTGCCATTTTCATAATAAAGGGATTTTTGAAATTTGAACCACTAACATTAAAGTTCGAAAAAAAGACTGCAATAACAGTTTTCTTTAAAATTTTATTGGGTAACTTAAACAATTAATAATCCGTGTTTCTACCGCGAACACTAACAACACAAGAACATCGGTTTGGCATACTCAAAATGAGTTCATCCAAATCACGCTGTGGAATGGCCGCCCATGTTCGTTGCAACAAAAAAAAAAGGTCTTCTTGCGACTGGATACCCTCCATATTCGGCAGAGCTCTTCTCTGTAGCATATCCCATGCATGCTCAATCGGGTTCAAGTCTGGCGACTGAGCAGGCCAGGGCATGACATTGATGTTAGCTGCGGCGAGAGTCTGTCTTACAACTCTTGCGGTGTGCGGTCGTGCATTATCATGCATTAACTGAAATAAGGGACCGATTTGCACTTGTAGAGGAACGATGACGTCTGATACAATCGTCTCAGCATAAATTTGAGCGTTGAGGTTGCCTCTGATCCAAATCAACTCAGTTCTTCCGCCGATCCAAATACCGGCCCATACCATGATGGCTCCACCACTATAAGGATGGACTTCCTGGCAGGATTTTAATCGCTGTTGGCGTCCAGGGGTTCTCCAGTGTCGTATACGTCTTGTATCCGGTCTCATACCAAAACGAGACTCATCAGAAAAGCACACGAAACGCCATTGTTCTTCTGCCCAATTTCTGTGTTCAAGAGCCCATTGATATCGAATCCTACGATTGTGCATTGCTATAGGTGGTACCCTTAGCGGTCTTCGGGAATGAAGGTTCACTTCATGCAAGCGGTTTCTGACTGTTTGGTCGCTAATTAAGTTCCCTGAAGAGTGATGAAGCCTCACGGCTAACATCATGGCGGTTATTGTTGTAGCTCTTCGAGTTGTGATTTGAATGTATCGGTCTTGTCTCCGTGTGGTGCAGCGATACCGTCCTCCATGGCGCTCAGCCACGGTACCAGTGCTTCGGTAACGTGTCCAAAGTCGACTGATAACACTCTGACTTGTATTCAGAGCTAAAGCCACAGTACGTTGCCGGGAACCAGCTTCTATCATTCCCACGGCTCTGAGCATTTCTTCCCTGCTTAAATGACGTCGCCGCTCCATAATAACGTTGGTTTTAATCAGTAGTAGGGAAACAGTAGCACTAATAATGGCTTCAATGCGTTGTATGTTTTTATAGGGAAAATATTGACAGCTGATTTTCATCTTTTCATCCATATAAATTTATAAAATCATAAATTTATTACAAAGCCACATCTCAATCTCAAGAAATCCGCATAAAAATGCTTGATCCCTAGACACTTTTGATGTGTGTAGTTCAAGCTTCCACATTTGTACAATACACACATCTGCTACAAACGGCCATTCGTCACGCTGTATAAAATAATTAGAGACGTCTCTTTTTAAAATAAAACCATGTCCAAAGCTTTAGTACTGTCTGATTGAAAGGATTCTTCATTCTTCAACCAGGGAAAACGTTGAGCTGGTTCTCGCCACTCGCCAGTGCACCATCTGAAACATGACCCGACTAACGGGCCGACACCTCCCGGTGTCCAGCATGACGACAAACGTAACATGCTTACCCGACTAACGGGTAGACGCTGCCAAGCGTCTGCCTGACGACAAACGTAACAGGCTAGCCTGACAAACAGGCTGACACTAACGAGTGTCTTGCATGACGACAAACGTAACATGCGGACCCATAACTTACTCTCAAACAGTGCAGCGCAGGTCTCGGGACACCATTCGCCACGCCACGGCACCATGTATTGTGCTGCGGCCTGTGTTGTTTTTCCATAGCTGCCAGTTAACAGGCGCAATTCGTAGCGTCCACTCGGAAGAACCTTCGTCACTTTATAGGGACCGCGCATTCCGGGGTCGAGCTTCCCTGTAGACTGAGCATATTTAATGACGAAAACGAGGTCATTTAGATCAAATTTTCGAGGTACGTGTCGTTGTCGGTTTACACGTTCGTCTTGCTGAGCTTGATTTTCCTCAAGTAGTCGACGGACTCTACCCCTGGTAACCTCACGTAATGCTTCTCGATTGGGTGAAGTCCCTTCGACGGCTACGTCGCGCACTAAAGCTCGTATAACAGGAGTGGTAGCTTCTGTACTGATCATAAGGTTTAATGGAGAAACTTGGGTTGTTTTCTGCTTCGTTATGTTTAGCACCAGTTGCAATTTCCACAGAGTGTTAGACCAAGATGCACCGTTATGGTTGGTTTCTATACGAAGCATGTTGAGGACCGTTCGTATATACCTCTCGACCTGGCCGTTGGCGTGGTGCATCTCTGGCGTGATGAAATGCAGATCGCAACCTAACTCGTTTACCCATGATACAAACTCGTTTGACTCAAACATTCGTCCCTTGTCCGTGACCATCAACTTTGGGTCTGGAAATTTGGTTTACGCTACATACGGGATTTCGGCTTAAATAGTCCGCATGTGGCATTAATACACCCTTTCTATATTCAAGAGTGAAATTAAAATCTTGAAGATATATCCACCAGCGAGCGACACGTGGCAGGAGATCTTTTTTACGCTCGGTAGATTTAAGGGCATTGCAGTCAGTAACCACCAGGAATTTTATGCCTACTAGATAATGCCGAAAGTGCTGGAGTGCTTTAACAACTGCAAGTGTCTCAAGCTCGTAAGAATGATATTTACTTTCAGAACCTTGCGTTACTTTGCTGAAATATGCTACTACGTGTTTCTTGCCATTATTACGAGTTTGGAGCAAAATAGCACCATAACCAGCACTGCTTGCATCAGTGTGAACTTCAGTTGGGAGACATGGGTCAAATATGGTCAGTAACGGTTCACTCGTTAAGTGTTTAATTAAGTTCTGACGGATAGTCTCATGTTCAGGTGTCCAGTGAAACTCTATACCTTTTCTAGTTAGATGAGCTATAGGAGCGGTTTTTGTAGGATAGTCTCGTATGTATCGCCTAAAATAGCCAGCGAGACCTAGAAGCTGACGTACCTGTTTGACGTTTTGTGGTGGAGCAGTGTTAACAAGGGCTTCTACTTTACGCTGACTCGGCCTAACCTGACCTTCAGTCACGACCCTGCCCAAATACTCAACCTCTTTTACTAAAAATGAACATTTTCGTAGGTTCACGGAAAAACCTGCTCGAGTGAGAGTTTCTAATACCCTACGCAATAGCTGTATGCCTTCGTTTATCGAATTACTTAAAAGGAGTACATCGTCTACGTAAACTAAAACATTGCCTTCATTTATTAATTCACGTAAAGTATCGTTTATTATACGTTGGTAAACTGTCGGAGAATTGGCTAAGCCATACGGCATTTTTACGTATTCAAAGTGGTCTTCCGGTGTCACAAAGCCGGTCAGGTGGATACACTCCTCTTTCAGGGGTATTTGGTGAAAGCCAGTGGTCATGTCAAGGCTAGAAAAATACCTAAAGCTCCCTAGCCTATCTATGTGATCATCGATGAGAGGGAGAGGGTATCGATCCTTAACTGTGAAACGATTTAAGGCTCTAAAGTCTACACAAAGCCTGTCTGAGCCGTCACGCTTTTTGACTAATATTATCGGACTGGCATACGAGGACTTAGATCGCCTGATCACGCCTTTGTCCATTAAATCTTGGGCTATTTCCCTGACTTTAAGCTTCTCTTGATACGAGAGTTTGTAAGGTCGATATACTATAGGCGTAGAGCTAGTGAGTTTAATTTCCATCTTGCCTGTCGTAACCGTGGTAGTAGCAGTTCCTGATATCAAGAAATCAGAAAATTCGCGTATAACTGACATAAGAGAGTCTAAATCTTTACTCTGCAGCGGCGTATTTACTTCGGGTTGAGCATTAGCTCGAATGGTGTTAAGACTAGAGCGGGGTGTGTCATTACGAGTAAGATACTGCTTAAATTTAGTCCTAATGTAAGTAATCCCGTCGCGGTTAAGTACGTCAGTGCCTATTATAATGGGTGCACTCATGTAAACGGATGGAACTACCACTAGGTCTACCTCCAAAGATATTTCGCTAAATTCAATTGTTACTGTGACATATGACGTTGCTACTATTTCTTTATCGCTAATACCTTTTAACACGCATCGTCTAAATTTAGGCTGGCATGAAATGTGCTTGAGAACATCAGAAGAAACTAGGGATACGTCAAGGGCGCCACTATCGATAAGTACGTCAACCGGAATGCCATCCACCACAGCAGTAGTGACGTCACGTGAGAAAGCGTAGGGGCGAGAGGTACAAAGATTAACATTGCGATGGTTTCGTGGATCTGATCGTGGCTTCGCAAAACAATTAGCCTCTACGTGACCCTGCTTTTTACAAAATGTACAAGTTTTACTAGGACCGGGTTGTGCAGGGTTAAGAGTAGGGTTAGTCTTGCAAAATCGTCCTACGTGGCCACGTTGCCCGCACTTAAAACATTTGATTGCCATATTGCCGCGCATATTAGTAATAGGTCTATTAGGTAAGCGCTTCTTAGTGTTAGTAAAAGAATCAAGCTGGTTTGCACGACTAATTGGTTTCGTGTAAATAGACAAGGACGAAACAAGGTTATCTGGAGTAAGCTCAGCGTTGGCAGCAGCCGCGCGGACTTGAGGACTATCTATTCCACGAATAACAATAAGTGTTCGAAGCTCGTCACTGAGTCCCTGTACTATTCTCAAACGCAGTAGCGTACGACGTGCATACTCTGCATACGTTGGGTATCTATCCGATGTCATGGTCATAGCATTAAATAAAATATTCGCGTAATCTAATTTACTGGGACAAAGCGTTTTGAATTCTCTTTTGAAATTCGTCCACGTCCTGTCATAGGTCACCCACTCACTTAACCATACCCTAGCATCACCCTTAAGACAGGAAGCTACGCGTGATAAACATTCATGATCGCTCCAGTTGTTAGTGTCTTTCGCGCGATCTACCTCTTCACACCATACTTCAATGTTGTTTATGGAAGGATCGAAGTTAGAAATAAAATAGTGTTGAGTCTGTAACTTCGTAGGTTGGATAGATTTTATCGCTTCCATTAAGGCATGAGCAAGAGTCGACGCCTCCGAAGGCGGTGCCACTGACTCGGAAATGTGGCTATGCCTTGGTGAAGTATGTAAATCTACAGAATTTTGAACCTCGGGTGCGGGTGCGGCTATGTGTTTATCGTGATTGCAATGACTTTGTTCCCGACGCAAGCTTCGCGAACGAGAGCGTGCTCTACGGCGACGAGAACCTGACCCGTCATGATGGCGAGAATGAGAACGCGATCGGTAATAACGAGAACTCGACCTGTCACGGCGGCTAGGATGAGAATGCAATCGACGGCGACGAGAACTCGATCCGTCACGGCGACGAGAACGAGAACGCGACCTATCGCAATTGCGAGAAAGATTTCGAGATCGTGCGCGCCTACGTGAAACGCTGCGCGAGCGTCGCCTACGCCTATCATAAGAATCACGCCGGCTTCGGTCGCGCGAGCCACTTTTCTCATCACGTTTCCGATTCCGGCCACTCGGAGTATATCTTATTTCGTCACGGTCACTAACGCAGGTAGGTGAACGTGAAACGCGGGTACTTGGAATATTCCGTTCGCGGTCCTGTGACCCACCTCGAGTGTGACGCCGTTCACGGCTACGTGACTTTTCGCGCATCATATCGAGCGAAACACTTTACACTTTACACAATATAAAACGTGTACCAGCACCACTTAAATCAGCAAACAAGTAATTACCAGAAAAACAAAACAAACACTTATAACACTAACTGGAATAATAATCAACCTTGTTTCTTTGCGTAGTGGGCTACGGTCTTTATCCCACTTCTGATTTTAGGGTCAGAAGTGGCAACAACTTAAAAAAAACAAGATCTCAAAGAAACACAACTCTTTTAATTTTATTTACAAAAAGCAAAATAATCAATACTTAAGAAACATGTTTGCTAATTTAAATTCACTAAATCACAACGTAAACTAATATAAAAATGGCTCGTACGACCTTATGTGCACCGACAGCGATTCCTCCTAGTAGCTGTTACCGCGCCGACCGCTCAGAGACAAAATGGCTGGCTCACAGCTGCGTTAGCCTTTTATAGGAATCGTGAGGGTAGACGTATGCAAAGGGGGGAAAGTTGCTCATAATACAATATAAATATCTCGGACATTTTGTTGTAAACAAAGTCGGTTAAATCAGTACCTATCTATCTATGGGAACAGCTATCCAACCACTTTGTCTTAAATTGATGCTTTGATAGTTAGCTAACAACATTTTATAGAAATCATATTAGTATTATTTTCTTTATTTCTTTTAAAAAAATAGCCAAGTCGCTCTTTTTTTTTAAACGCACACAGCAACAAAGTAATTCACGTAGTTCTGCATTTATAGCTACTTTCAAACAAATAAAAGCACACACTGTAGTCTGATGTGTGTTATGGCGGGGTCCCACGGCCTGTCTGAAGACGCGGCGCGGCGTGGTGCGGCCGATGGATCGGACAGGCGACACGGCACGCTACGGCAGGCTTCATCGGATGCGTTGATTTCCACGGCCTGTTGGCGCGGTCGGGCGCGCTCTGACCTGCCAAAAATCAGGCCGCGGGACCGCGGCTTTAATGTGCCTTCGTTTGTTCAATGTTAAAATTCCTATACACAAACTATCGATTTTATCACTTTTACACACCTCAAAAGGGATTAAAAGTGACTGACGTGAAGACCCAAATAGTTTGTGTACAGGATTTTAACATTGAACACCAGTGGCGAAGCGTGAAATATTGAGAGAGGTAAGCCGGAGCAAAAAAAAATGCTTACCTACTCCGAGCGCGGGCACGCAGTCTTGAGTCCTTACCGAAAATCTGTGATTGGCATCCTGGCTTCAGTCTTGTATAGGCAGATGTATCTTCAGTCCACTTTTACTATACGTGTAAGCACTGAGATATTGAAACAGTGTCTTGCAAGCATAATAGAAGTGGCTTTGATAAAAACCGTTTGTGGTGAAATGATGATATGATGTAAATTAAACAAAACTTAATCGACTAAGTACTAATAATACTACTTATACTCTAAAGCTATTCGTCTATTCTTTCTTTCAAAGTGCGCTAAGACATTATCATAAAAGCCGGGAAGAATCTAAAGCTATTAATGCCGACATCTTACAATTCTACCGATTACTTTGCAAATCTACTTACTCTAAATACGTAATTTCAACTTATTACAATATCTACTTACCGCAAATACCTAATTACAACGTACGTCTTCTTAACTACTTTCTACACACAACACAAATAAACAAAGTCCAACTACAATACTAATCATTCTAATAGGTGAAACTAACTAATAAATTCAAATACTAATAAAACACAGTCATGCATTCAATGATGAATTGCAATTACGTCAAATTATCTGTCAACAGAACAAAAACCGAAAACGTTATTCCTCCGTCCCGCTCACTCGTACGCAAATTGTATAACTGTCTCTATCAAGTAACTCGGATAAAGACGGCTTACCGGCTGCTAATACGCGGGTGGGTTTATTGACCTTTATGTGACGTCATGACGTTTATTTTGTACAGAAGTTTAACTGCCTAGAAGCCGATCGCGCCTGCGGCTTATTTTAAAGCAATATGTTGTTAAAAAGCAAATTTTGTTGATTTAATGTCCATAGTGTAGGCAATTTGTAATGTTTCTTTTATATATTTACTTTTTTAATTACTGATTGTGCCATTTCTCAATTCAAGTAGAGGTGGGAATCGAGTTGTATGGAACCTTCGTCACTGTTGAACACGTATGCCGTGTCATTTAATTGCTCCGTGCATTTTAACACACCTTAAATAGCGCTAATATAAGATAGGTTTTATTTTAACGCGTACGTTTGCCAAGTCACTCTTTTATTTAAAGAAATATAGAAAATAATACAAATATATAAAATGTTATTAGCTAACTATCAATGTATCAATTTATGACAAAGTTGTTGGATGCTGCTTCCTTAGCTGTTCCCATTGATATATGGGTACTGAATTAACCGATTTGGTTTCCATTCGATTTCGTAACTTTTTACGACACAACAGCGTTGCGAGTTGCGAGACTTGTGCATTTTTGTACATGTAATGTTTTTGATGGGATCTCATTTATTTTGTAGGTAGTTCTCCTTTTTGTCTATTCAGGTATTTATCTTGTGCCTCAGCTGCGGGCTTCCTTAAGGCCCACTCTCTGTATCTGTAGGCTTTTGTCAAAGGGTTTGTTAAATTGATTTTAGACAAGTCTGGACGATAAATGCATCTAAGTCAGAAACTATATTCAGAAATTGCAGACTCTTGCGCTTTAACTACAACTAAAGTTGACATTGATTAGATGTAAACCGCCTATATAGACTTGTCACCCTCAAAGTGCCACATACGCTTGACCGCATGTGAATACTAGAGTCAATGTCCATCAATGCACTATTAAGACTTAACCCTTGTCTCTTAAGTTTAGTAATATAATAGGCTATAGATACATATTGGAAACTGCAAATGGCCCGAATGACTTGGAAGAAAGGATGGTAGAGCTGTGCCCTTGTTTTGTTCGACTTGGCGGGGCACGGGCACGGAATTGCCCCCAGATTCTAGTCTTTTTCACAACGAAGTAACAGGGGGTCGAAAATGGTAAAGGATGTCGAGAAAAAGATGGATGGCCGTACCATTTTTTTGCTTTTTCACTCGACTAGCCGGGAGCACTGCCGTATGCTCCCAGACAAAAAAAAATCGGAATTTCAGAGTTTTCATAGCTTTATAGGCTGTAAAATAGCTATGTACAAAATTTTGAGCTTGTGGGTCTGCTAGAAGTACCTTAGAATTTTGATGAAAAGTGAGTGAGTCAGTGACAAAATGAAGCAACTTTGACTTGCTATTCTTAAACTACAGGTGTAAATTTAATGTAATTTAGAAATATATCTGGCTATGTAATGATCTCTTAGCTATTAAATTCTAGTTCTTTCTACAACGAAGTTGCCAGGGTTCCAAAATAGCACGAGTGGTTTCGAGAAAAGGATAGTACAGCTTTGCCTTTTTTTGACTCGACTTGTTGGGGGCTTTCGTACCCCCAGATGAGGAAACAAAAATAATAAAAAAAATAATTAATGTTGGTTTTTATTATCTTTTAAGTTTTGATACATAGTATACTTTTATTTCTTGATGATAATTTATGTATGATTCTGTTACGTATTAATTACAATGAATGTAGACATCGATAATGATAATGAATGATTTTATTTTTATAAATGAGAGTTCATATCTAATACCTAAAAGAATTCAGTTTCAGGAATATACTGTGATTAGCCGTAAAAAGTGCATTTATGGTGAAATTGTTAATGCTACTTTTAAAAATAATTGTTGCACAGTATTTTTTTTTGTAATAGGTTACCATTTTTTTTTTAATGTCTCCTGCTTGATGAATGAGATAGTTTTGTGGTAATAAATTACTCGCTTTGCAAAAACTTTGTTGGATTTTGTAAGTTTATCGAATAATTTTCCAGGATTCATACAAAAACTGATTTGTTTAATGCTAGCCTAAAACGCAGTTATATGAAAAGGTTTCATAAATAGCCGCTTTTAAGATATGCACAGTATTTAAGAGTTGTTAAAAAATAATGAAAGAGAAGTTATATGAATAAGAAGGTGGCTATGTGTAGTTAGCCGCTTTATTGTTATGGATAAGATCAATATAAATTCATTCAGTTATAGGTTTAACAAACGCAAAAAGTTAAAACGCAAAAAATGAATCTGGTGGCACGGAACCGCTATACCACACGGAAGAAAACCACCAACTCTCTCTTCCCTTAAAAGTAAGTGCGACTAAGGGACTGAAGATTGCACATACATCCAACATCATAGAGCGGCGATGAGCTCACCACCTATCACGCTGAGCACATGTGCAGTGTAAGGTGTGCCGTGGTGTGCAGAGGACTGCTTCTGCGGTCCTCATTGTCTAGTCTCTGACTAACCCTTTGAGGATAACGGTCGTAAGCCTATGTATTTATGTATGTACATACATACACTTTAATGTATGTATGTGAAGCCAATAAACGTATTACCTCTCCTAAGTGAAAACTAAAATCGTCGCCTATTTTTTTCACAGAGGACCGCTGCTGAATGTATAGAATGCCTCCACAGGCTCCGTCCATTAGCGGTCCGCGCCCGAAGGCTATGCCAACCTTTTTGTCGGCATTCGAACCGAACATGCCGCCCTACCTGAGCTATTTTCCATTTTGTGTGGCCCACTATTAGAGTATAAGTGGGTTTTCGTAACGTGTCGCGTAACGGTGAAAAGAACACTGCCACCCCTCTCTTCCCTTGGGTGTCGTAAAAGGCGACTAACGGACTAAAGGCTGCACATACATCCATAAGCATTGAGCGGCGATGGGCTCATCACCTGTCATACTAACCACATGTGCAGTCGCTATTTGGTGAAAAGTGGACTAAGGTAAAGGACTGCTTTTGCGGTCCTCATTGCCTAGTCTCTGATTAACCCTTCGGGGATAATAACCTTGATTGTATATATGTATTTGCCAAGGTCTACAACATATAAATTACTGTTTAGTTAGCTTAAGGTGGCGGCTCATTAAAATAATACTGACGACCCATTTCTAACCTTGGGTGTCGTAAAAAGCGACTAACGGACTAAAGACTACACATACACCCAACAGTGTAGAGCGACGATGGGCTTACCACCTATTACGCTGCAATACGACCAATAGTATTCTATGGATAAGCCGCCACCTCACTACTCGGGTGAAATTTATACTCTATTAGCCACCGCTCGCGGTTTCACCCGCGTGGTTCCCGTTCCTGTGCGAACATCGGGATAAAAAGTATCCTATGTGTTAATTTAGGTTATAAACTATCTGTATGCCGAATTTCATTTAAATCCATTTAGTAGTTTTTACGTGAAAGAGTAACAAACATTCACACTCACAAACTTTCGCCTTGAAAAGACCTGTCGAGGAAGAGATCCTTCGAGGTATTGACCTTTCGAGGTAACGAGCCATCGGTGAAGTGTACCGTCGAGGTAGAGACATCGAGGTAACGTCATTCGAACTAGAGTATCAGACCCGTGTGATAGTGTGACTAGCAGACCGCCGCGGTGGAGCGAGCCCATATAAAGCGTTGGACAGCGCTTCCTTTCTCGGTGATTTATATATAATATAGGATTACATCAATGTAGTAACTTCAAATTTTTACAGTGTAAAGTTGACAAGTTTATCTTTCTAATATGGAATGTTTTACATATTAAATGGCAATTAATAAAAGTAAAAAAATCTTAAAATACAGTGATAAAAAGCATGTATTCATTGCTAAATTGAAAGCAAATACTCACTTATTTCGGTTTATTTTCATATGTAAAGAGTAATATAATCTAAGAATACTATATAGTTATTATTATTGAGTGTTAAAATTATGAAAGAAATATTTTTGTAAACGCCTGATTTTACATTGCGCGCAATCATTTGTTTGATTTTGTCGATCTTTATTTAATATCCTGTCAGATACATACAAAATAATGCTATTTTATGGGGTAATCATAAATACAAAAACATTTAAAAAACACCTTTTATTATATTTATGCATCAACAAAAGTAACAGTGGAATCGTAATCGTAGCCCGAAAACTCTTTAAATAGATAATATCAAAATAAACGACACAGTAGCTTGTTTCTTTTGGTGAACTGTGGACATTCCGGGCGCTAGTCCCGAAAATTAAGAAAATATACTGATTTCAAAGAATAATTTATATTTATTTTGTTACCAACGTACATACTTATATACATACAGCTCAAGACCATAAATCCCAAAAATGTGGTCAGAGACATTTTAAAGGCCAGCGCCCGGGATGTTCACAGTTTAACAAAAGAAACAAGCTACTGTGTCGTTTATTTTGATATTATCTATTTAAAGAGTTTTCGGGCTTACGAACGATCGGGATTTTAAGCATTAGGGCTAATGATTCTTCGGTGAATAGTGTTCGGGCATTTGTGTTTCGGGCTTTTGAATTTTCGGGCTTATGAACCATCGAGATTTTATGCGTTGGAGCAAGTGATTCTTCGGGCATTTGTTATTCTGACTAATACTATCGCCCAAATCGCCATCTATCATCTTCCATACATGGTTTGTTAAAGATCGCTCAAGATGTCAACTAAAACAATCATTTTTCTTTAGCAAAATCACCTTGTAATAATACGTAAAACTATCCAAGCTAGAAGTCTTTTAGGTATTCAATTTAACATACAGTTTAAGTTTAAGATATAAATTAATACATTCTTCATTACTAACATAAAACGAGTTAACAAAATTGGATAAAATGATATGACAAACAGAAGCTATAAAATCTATGATTTTGACTTTGTTCACTTCACGGTCGCACCACATAACTATGATAGTAATTCACGACTTGATATTAATGATATTTGATAGAATGAATTCTCATCTTTCAACTTATGTACAAATCAATTTAGTTTTAAGTAGTTGCATTTAAAGCATCGTGTCCAAAGACCTTCTATAGCTATATATACTAGCAGACCGCCGGGGACTTCGTTCGCGTGGACCTTGTACCCCGTGACGTTTTTTAAAAATGACTCCCCTCCCAAGACCATTTATTGTGACGTAACTAAAATAGTTAGACATATGCTATCGTGACACTTTTTGTAGATAATGGTAGGTATGTTCTGCAAAGCCATTATACATTATTTTATTTTATCATAAATAGTTTTCTAAGCGCACGCGATTTAAGAAATTTATTTATTAATTTTAGTAAGGATCCCTAATTTTTTGAAAATATAATATAGCCTATGTCACCCGGAGATAGTTAGGTTCCCAACGGTGAAAGATTTTATTTAAATCGGTCTAGTAGTTTCGGAGCCTATTCAATACAAACAAACAATCAAATGTTTCCTCTTTATAATATTAGTATAAAAACTGTTCAGAAAATAAAAGAGCATCATCAATGGTTGAACCCACAGAAATAGATATTTCGGTGGTTGAACCCGTTATTGAGTTTGTGGAAATAAAATGTAACGCTAAGCTCAGGTGTAAACTTTGTATTGTTGTAACCCTGCTATTCGTTCAGTGAATGGAGTGCTATTTGAAGTCGTACAGACTGCAATGAAAGGTAAGAACGTATCCCGTCCAAAGTAAACAGAAAATATTTATTTTGTAGAGCAAATGAATTGAACAACGGTGTAAGTGAAAATCTTTTTCAGTAACCATAGGGACACATAGTTACTACGCTTATAATTTTTTAAGACCTGGAATGTTAATATTTCTATTTTATAATTGCGTTATTTATGATATCAAAGTCCTAGTGAATATTTTTTATAAAATCATTTATTTATTTATTTGTTTATTAGGACAACCAACAAGACAAACACTGTTACATAGGTCACACTAAAAGTTTCCGAAAACTGGCCAATTACAACATTTGAAAATGGAACTCTTTGGCTGTAGAATGTAGTTTGTTTCATCTGACTGTCAATATTGCTTTTACACTGTGGCGCTATTTTAAAATTTACTTTAACGTGGATTAAACTCGAGAAAATTTTTGTAGGATGTTTTTCTACGATTTAAAGTGTAATTTGACAGCTCAACAGAGCATCGCTCGGCTTCAATCTGCTTTTGGCGATGAAGCACCATGCAAGACGACTATTATTTATATAGCTGGTTTGCAGAATTCAAGCGCGGTCGCCCGTCCACCGCTGTAAACAAAAAACATCGATGCTGTGCGTCGTAGGATTAAAACAGTCAGGCATGTGACCTACCATGAGATTCGTGCATCTTTAGCCATAGGCATGAGTCAAATACAATCAATCCTACACAAACATTTGGGTGTGAGAAAGCTGTGCTAACGGTAGATCCCACACAATTTGACCGAGGCTCAAAAAACGGACCGCGTCACTTGGTGCAGTGCCATGCTTACCAGATTCAACGAAGGTGCGTCAAATTTGGCGTGGGACACAGTTGACGACACATGGATTTATTGCTACGATCCCAAAACAAAGCAGCAATCGAGCGTATGGGTCTTTCAAGATGAGCCGAAAACAACTAAATCGGCGCGCGTGAAAAGTGCATCTAAGTGGATGATTGCTTCTTTTTTTAATAAAACTGGACACGTGGTTACTGTTGCTTTAGAGAATCGTCGTACCGTGAATAGTGACTGGTACACGACCATTTGTTTGCCGGAAATTATTGACGAACTCCGTAAAAATAACCGTAAACGCCGTGTCATCTTGAACCACGACAATGCTAGTTCCCACGAGGCCAGACAGACAAACGAATTTTTGAAGGTAAAAAACGTAGAACTTATGAGCCATCCTGCATACAGTCCCGATCTGGCACCTAGTGACTTTTTTCTGTTCCCAAAAATTAAGAACCAATTACGCGGTCAACGATTTTCATCACCAGAAGAGGCTGTCGAAGAGTATGAAAAACACGTTTCTGAGGTCACCACAGAGGAGTGGCACAAAAGTTTTAAAAATTGGTTTAATCGAATGAAAAAGTGCAAAAGGGAGAAGATTTTGAGAAACAATAAATTCATTTTTGACCTTTAATAGTATTTTTTTCTTATTAATTCCGGAAACTTTTAGTGCGTCCCACGTACAAACAAAAATTGTAGAAACAAACATAAACTTAAAGCTTAAGTGTCATCTTACTTTAGGTTGCCACAGCATGCAAAGTGGACTTAGTATAATTATTAGTAGTATTATGGGTATTCGTATGTTGACAAAGACTGCAGACTGAAATGTTGTAACATAACAAATTGTGTTCTTTATGTCTGTGTGTGTACTGTCGTCACATAAAATATAAATTATGGAAGTCGTCACTAGCACTTTATTGAATGAGGACCTGGCGTAGCTTACCTTAGGCGGGTAGAGAGGCAGGGCTTGTCTGGCCTTTTACTAATTCATCTATAGCTTATTTCAGTTGTTGTAGATTTTCGGTTTCTATTTACAAAACCGACAACATGCAAACCTAACCTAAAGTAAGTCATTAAAGACCTAAGGTCTAGCAGGGCATTAATATTGTACAGAATTTCTTTATGACCCGCTGGTCATTAAAGTGATTTGAATTTGGAACATAAATAGAAATCGCATACGAACATTTACTATATAGGTAGTAGGTAGGTGTGCAGTCTTTAGTCCGTATACGCCTTTTACGGCACCCAAGGGACGAAAAGGGGTTGGTAGTATTATTTTGATGAGCCCATCGCCGCTCTATGCTGTTGGATGTATGTGCAGTCTTTAGCCCCTTAGTCGCTTTTACGACACCCAAGGGAAGAGAGGGGTTGGTAGTATTATTTTCACACCACCTGCTCGACAATGTCAAATTATATGTCATGCAATCCTAACCTAAAGTAAGTCATTATAAACCTGAGGTCCAGCAGGGCATTTATATTGTACTGAATTTCATTATGACCCGCTGCTCATTAATGTGAATTGAATTTGGAACATAAATAGAAATCGCATACGAGCATTTACTATAAAGGTAGTAGGTAGGTGTGCAGTCTTTAGTCCGTATACGCCTTTTACGACACCAAATGGACGAAAATGGGTTGGTAGTATTATTTTGATGAGCCCATCGCCGCTCTGTGCTGTTGGATGTATGTGCAGTCTTTAGCCCGTTAGTCGCTTTTACGACACCGAAGGGAAGAGAGGGGTTGGTAGTATTATTTTGATGAGCCCATCGCCGCTCCATGCTGTTAGATGTATGTGCAGTCTTTAGTCCGTTAGTCGCCTTTTACGACACCCTAGGGACGAAAAAATTTTGGAGAGGGGGAGGAGAGATGGGAATCCGATACTTTCATTCACACCGGTCGAAACACAACAGCAACGAGTGTTACTGTTTCACGCGGATATTCCGTGAGAGGGTAGTATTACCACAGTATTTTTGGCTTATATCTATACTGTGGTATTACGCCGGGCGAGCCTTTACCACTCAGACAGTGTCACTCATTTAGCACCACCCAAGATCACGTGGGACTCAAGGATAAACCTACGACGCGAGTGACTTGGCCTCCGTGATCAATGAGGACAGAATCTATTATCTTGAGAATTACAAGTAGGTACCCTTCTTATCGACTAATGTATAAGAAGATGATATTAAAGGATGTGCGTCAGAGTATCTAACCTGTGTATGCATAGAAACATTTTTGGTGCAAACTGGCCAACACCCAATGATATTATATATTATTAGAAATATTGTCCGAATCCCTCGGCTGCGCACAGATGTTGCCACCACGCCGGCGTACCTACGTCGGTTCCGACACATATACGACATTTTATCCGACATGCATTATTCATCGGACGCGCCCTGAATCCGTGTTCCGGGTACCAGGACTTAACGTTTGGTGCTATCTTCAATATTTTAGTGATACGCCATTATGTGGTACCTGACTTACGTGGATGTTTTTAAGTTGAACATTTACTTAGTAAGTCAGTTTCAATGTAATTGTGTTTCTGTCAATAGATGAAGGTAAAAGCGTGTAATTACGAGTATTATTCCGTGGCATGACTGTCTGTATTTTTTGTGGAACACATTAAACTCATTTTCATAACAATTTTGTAATAATATGCTGTCTTTTTGAGAAAAATATACGGTGTTTTAAAGGTTACTAAGAGTATTATGGGTTCTATCTCTATGGAAAGATGTCTACTCGTGTCTACATTATTCATCCCTTATACTTTCAGCATTGAGTGAACTTTCTAAGTCGAGCTATACCTAGTCTAGCCATAGATATTGTTACAAGGAAAAGATTTTTATTTTCTACTGCATAAAACATTTATTACTGTAGTGTTCGTTAGTTTATAAATGAATATAATATATTATAATAGCATTAAAATAATATGAAGTTCATTCAAAATGATCTCCATTGGCCTTAATGCAATCCTTTAAACGTTGAGGCCAGTTATCAATTGAAACACGCACTTTCTCCATAGGAAAGTTCTTCACTGCCAGTCTTATGGATTGTTTTAGGGACTCCACATTATCATGGCGTTTAGAGCATGCCATACTCTCTAAAACTGACCATAAGTCATAATCCAGCGGATTAATATCGGGACTAGATGACGGCCAGTCTTCAGCTCTGATGAAGTTAGAAACGTTAGTTTCCAACCACGCTTGTGTGGATCGAGCTTTATGACCCGGTGCTGAGTCTTGCTGAAAGGACCATTCTTGGTTATGGAACATGGTGTTGTTAAGAGGCTTAACCACCTTCTCAAGAATCGTATCTTGATACATCTGTGCCGATGTCTTGACACCTTTTTCACAAAAATCTGGCTCAGTTACTCCTTGATAGCTAACACCCCACCAAACCATCACTGAAGTCGGATAATGCCCACGTTGTACTCTGCTGACTAATTGAGAAGTTTCTCTAGAGTTTTGTGCATAAACTCGGTCATTCTGCTTGTTAAAATGTTGCTCGATAGTAAAAATTTTCTCATCACTAAATAAAAAAATTCTGTGACCGCCCTTTGCGTACCGCTTAAGAAGTTGTTTTGATTTTACCACCCTATTCATTTTTGCTTGCTTTCGCGTGCTTTGGAAGGCACGTTGAGCCGTTGGTCCCGGTTGTTGCCGTAAGATGACAGTCATTAAAACCCACCAACCCGCATTGGGCCAGCGCGGTGGGTTATGGCCCAATATCCCCACGTGCTATTGTTCACGTGGGAGGCCTGTGCCCAGCAGTGGGACATTTATAGGCTGATGATTATTCATATAAGAATGACAGGTTCCAAATTTGAATGTAATATTATTGTTTTTCTTAATTGTAACAGTATTTATGGCCAGACTATAAGTATATGCCTTCCACCAATGATCAGATATTTTTGCAGGCCGTCGATAGTCACATCTTAATGCTAGTTATTATCAGTCAATACGGCACACGTTGGACTGTGATCGACGGACGCTTATATCTATATTATAATATTTTCCCACCCACATAACATGGCCCATGTTTCTTGGAAATACTGAGTTGTTGCAATGTTCTCCTGCGAAGGTTGTATTCGAACAATGGTCAACCGAAAAACGACGTGTCATGAACAGACATTTGTCCCGACATGGTCTTTGTTGAAGCAGACCCTTCTGAAATAAGGTGAGCTTTTTTTGGTGCTGTTAGCACATTCAGCCAGCAAATATTTTCTTTAATAAGTGATGAGAGTAAGTACAATATGGAATTTTAATAGTAAATGATATTCCCCTAAACCTCTTTTCAGTAAAGATGTGGGACTATACCAGCGATATACTGAGATATGCACGTTCACGAACACTTAACCGTTAATAATCCACCATTGTTTCACATTATTATACGATAAAACACTTTACTGCAGACATGAACATATGACTCTTCACTTCGTAATACTTGATTATTTGCGTTAAAAACGCTCAAATAAACTCAAAGATAAAGAAACGTTGAAAAAAAAGTCTACCTCAAGCGGGAATCGAACCCGCGTCCTCTGCAATCCGGGCAATGACTCTTTACTTTCCCGCCATTAAGTCAGAAAGGTGAGTTGCAATTTTGCCACACTAATACCTACTGTATCTTGGTAACGTAATCTCTCTCTTTCTCACGGTACTCTGATAACTCAAAAAGAATCCCCTCTGCCTATGAATTTGCATGCGCACCATAGTCATACAAAGCGCGCATAATTACGCTGCAACTCAATATTCATTCGGTGACGCGGCGAAGTGCGATCGCCATGTTTTATTCATGGTTGGCGTCGTCACAGCCCCGTCTCGTCTCGTAATCATCCAGCTGATCCACGGCTCGCATGCCCCATTAGAGATTAGATGTATTTGTTAATCAAATGGTGCATATTATCATTCTTCTGAATTATTGCAATGTTGTTAACATATTTTGGCGGAGTGTGTAATGTTTTATATAAATACTTAGGATCTAACGCAGCATGCAGCAGGCATGGTTTCTGTCACGGCTCCACTCCGGCGGCCGCAGATGGCTTTCGCTCACCACCGCAGCTTCAGCTCGCTGCAACCTCAGCCACGGCGTGGCGGCGAGCGATAAACCCACCTGCTCCTCAGCTCGCGGGCCGCCTCGCCCCTAAGTCAACGCAGGCTTAAATGACACTCTAGTGAGTCTAGCGTATAAGCGTAGGGCAGATAAGACTACGTAGAGTCGGTTTCGCCGCGATTCGTTTCTGTCTGTATTGACTTTTTGAGACAATATTTGAAATCAAATTAAGGTTAAAATATTTTTATTTATAAATTGAAATTATATCAAATGAAGTTAAAGAATATGATTACTCTACCAATATAGATTTATAGAAAAAGTTGTTTTAGAATATGAGTATTATATCAAATGAATAATATACGTATTGTTGTTAAAGGAAGTGTATTTAGAACAAGTAAAAATTATATCCAATGAACGTTTTCCTTTGAAATTAGTTAATTTATCATTATATTATTATTATGAAATGATACGCACCCATTTTGACGACCTTTGTGATCAAGTGGTTAGCACGCCGGATCTGGCATCGCCATTTCTGAGGTCCCGGGTTCAATTCCCGGTTCGGTCAATATAGAAACGCCTGTTTAACTTAATTGATTTCTGGTCTGGGTGTTTTCTATGTATAATAAGTACTTATGTTTATCCATATCTAGTTTACCAATTAATTGAAAACAAATTTTGTACAAAAAGCAGAGAATTGGTGTTAGAGTGGGAAAACAATTTTCATTTAATTTTAATTTTCATTTAACATACATATTCATACAATTATAATCACTACTTTATTCCTGAAGTGTTAGTCAGGGACTAGGCAACGAGGACAGCAAAAGCAGTTCTCTACCTTAATCCACTTTTCATCAAATAGTGACTGCACATTATGTGCTCAACGTGACAGTTGGTGGTTGGATGTATGTGCATTCTTTAGTTCGTTAGTCGCCTTTTACGACACCCAAGAGACTGGTGGTAGCATTCTTTTAATGAGCCGCTGCGCGACACGGCTCTTTTTCTCATTTAACATAAGGCTATAGTGACAAGATAGTCAACAACATCATCATCAACCTATAAACGTCCCACTGCTGAGCACAGGCCTTTGCCCCAGGACAACAGCAGATGGTAAAATTGGGCCCTAACCCACCACGCTCTGGCCCAATAGAGAAAGAAGAGCGCAGGCGCCACCGCCGGGGCCGCGTAGTAGGAACGACAGTTGTGTGCAGATGTCACCCCTACCTCGTAGCCCGTAGACCATGGCACTGTCACGTATGAAGCCAGTCAATAGCTACCTCTTTAAATACGAGTACCTATGTAGGTAGGCCATACGTGACAATGCCATGGTCTGCGGACTCAACAGTAAACGCTGTTATCCAACCAGAACAGGCTGGCTTCAGGGGAAATAGAAGTTGCGCAGACCAAGTTCTTGCTCTGACCTCCTTTATTAAGGCTGGTTATCAACGAGGCTTAAAGACATCAGTAGCTTTCGTCGATCTTAGCGCAGCTTACGATACTGTGTGGTCGGAAGCACTGCTATGCAAAATCAGCGATATTATCCCCTGTCGCACGACTATACGGCTCATCAAGGCCTTACTTGGCTCCCGGCTCATAAAAGTGCACCTTGGAGAGGAGTGCAGCCAATATCGCCTTCTCAAGAACGGACTTCCACAGGGGTCGGTACTGGCGCCACTACTGTTTAATGTTTACACCCGAGATATGCCAGCAACAAAATCCTTTAAATTTGCGTATGCCGAAAACCTGGCACTAGCTTATCAGTCGCAGAGGTTCGAGGAAGGAGAATTGGCGCTGACTGAAGACCTCAACACAACAGGAGACTATTACACCCAGTGGCGCCTGCTACCAAACCCAAGCAAAACTGAAATATCATCCTGCTACCAAACCCAAGCAAAACTGAAATATCATCCTTTCACCTCACCAACTGCCTTGCCAATAGGAAGCTAAATGTTACCTTCCTCGGTGAACAACTAAAACACAATTTTACACCCAAATATCTCGGTGTAACACTAGACCGTTCTCTGAAATTTAAACACCAGCTGGAAAACGTCAAGCAGAAGTTAAAATCGAGGATAAACATCTTCCGTAGGCTGGCTGGCACAAGTTGGGGAGCTTCCGCAGCGGTTCTCCGGACATCCGTCTTGGCACTCGTGTACTCAACAGCTGAGTATTGTGAGCCTGTATGGAGTCGCAGCGCACACGTACACAAGGTTGATACCCAGCTGCACGAGGCCATGCGTTTGATCACGGGAGTGATAAAGTCGACACCCCTTCCATGGCTCTCCGTCTTGGCTCACATACCTCCGCCCGCGCTACGTAGAGACACCAGGCAACTGCTAGAGAATGGGAAAAATGCTCTCAGCAAAACCGTCCCGGTGCCATGCCCATTAGAAACACATTGGATGATTTTTTTTTATTTTTTTATTTTTTACTTGACTAAAGGTTATTTTGGGCTAGACGTATCCTTTAACTGTTTAATTATACCGATTTGGTACTTCCCTCACATAATGAAGGCGACTAAGGAGAAAGGGAAAAATTGGGTCTAAGGTAGAATTTAAGGAACGGTTGGATAGGGGTTATTTTAGGATATTGGGGGATTTGGGGAGATTAGGGACGACGATTTAAAATGACTCTACTATTTTAAAATCTTCATGCTTCGACTTAAGGTCTTTGCCTATTATAATTAATTGCGGGGCACTGTTGAGGGGAAGAAAATAGAAGGAAATGAAGGTGAAGAGAAAGGAAGAAGGATGGGAAAATAATTGCAGACACTGGTGTAGTTTTTAGCTATTTAAAAACTGCAGTAGTTCTGTTAATTTAGGTTTATTATTATTTGGCTGTAAATTAGTTTATAAGTTATTCTAGTTATTTAATGTATTATTTGATTAGTTTATTTTTAGTTATTTTAGATGTTGTTTAAATATAAATTTTTAAAATTTGGAGTATTTTAAGTTTATATTATTTAGTTTAGTTTGTTTCAGATTATTTTAGATGTTATTTAAGGTTTTTAGTTTTTATAACTGGGTTTAAATTTATATTATTTAAGATTTTATTTAGTTTATTTATTTTAAATTTAGTTAGATTTTAGATATTTTAGATACTATAAGTTGTAATTTTAAAGTTATTTTATTTTTAAATTTGTTGTTTTATAAATTTGTAAATTTGGTTTTATTAGTTTATTTTATTTATTTATCTAAATTATTTAAGGTTTTAGAAAAAAATTGTTTTAATTTAATTTTAGTTAAGGCAAATTTATTAATTTCGATAGTCGGTCTGGCCCTGCAAGCGCAGAACCATAGACCGAATACGGGGGCACTCACGGGCGTTGGTGGCGTTGTGGCCGGTGTCAATCCTTGTGCCCATGCGCTGATTATGAGCCGAGCAGTTATAGCACTTGGGCCCCTGGATCTTGTTGGGGCATTCTGGCAACTGATGGCCCGGACTGGCGCAATGGGCACAAGGTCGCTTTTCAGCCGTACACTTCGCCTTAGTATGGCCGTATTGGAGGCATTGGTGGCATTGCACAAATCGGGAGAAGTCCTCAACGTGGACCCTACTGTGGTCCACGCTGAGCCTCCCGAGAGCGAGGATGACGTTTCTTCTCATCTCGGGAGTGACCTCAATCACCGCGGTGTACAATGCCGGGTTGCGATTTGAGGTCAGGAAACAGATGCGGGAAACCTCTACGTCGTTTTGGGCGACAAGGACCTCCGCTAACTCCTCGCGGGCAACATCTTTCGATATGCCCTTTAGGATAATTAGCGGTGGTCTCTGCTTCGCCTGTTCGGCGGCGAAATTAGCGCTCGATGCGTGACGGGCTATCGTTTCCTCGCACTGTTTACTGGTCTCAAATTCAACACGTAATTTGGCATTTGGTAACGGCAGTACCTTGACCGGGGCGTATTTGAGCCTCCGGAAACTGATCGCCTTCTTCCACCGAGACATCACCTCCAGAGGCTTGAGCGAGCAGTCATATGGTGAAACCAAGACAGCTGGGTAAGTTTTGGGCGTAATGGGTTGGGGCTTCGCAACGACACTGGCGTATGAGGGAGCGTTCAGGAGCCCAGCTTCTTGGACGTTTTGGACGGCATGAGCACCGGTCGGTGGACCCTGGGCGAGAGGAATCTCCTTTAGTGCAGCTGTGACCATGTTAGCGGTCAGCTGCACAAGGTCTTCGAGACGCGACTGTTGTGCCATCATCTCGTCGACCTTCTGAGACACCTCTCGCCGGATCTCCGCCGAAACCTCGCTCTGGATAGCGACTACGGCGCTCATGCTGTTGTCCAGCTTGTGGCTAAGCTCCCTTACACTGTCCTCACTGACTTGTTCCTGGGAGAGGTCTGGCACGTCGGCTGAGCCCAGCAGGTTGGTCAGGCAGCGGTCTATTCCGTTCGCGGCATCGAGGATAATCTCCTTGTTCGCCTTTGTAACGGACCTGCCCGACCGAACCGCTTCAGTTATCCGGCTCACTCAATTCACCTGGCTGCGGGCTTGTGATGTGCGTTAGGTTAGGGTTAGGTTAGGGTTAGGTTAGGTCTAATTTTAATTTTTCTAAGTTAATTTTTTGGAGAATTTAGATAGAATTTTTTTTCTAATAAGTTGATTTTTGCGTATTTTTATGTCTAAATATAGTTTATAGTAAGCTTTGGAAAATTTTAATTTTTTTGAAGTTTTGGCCGAAAAAGTCTTTTTGGACTTTTTTGTATTTTGACGAATTTTAAAAATTTTGCCGGAATATGTTTTTATAATTTTAAAAAAGCTTATATTAGCATTTGTGGGTATTTGAGGTTTTTCCTTGAAGGAAATTTAAGAGTTACATTGGATGATTTGCCTCCTGATCGATTGCGATCAAGGTCACCTATTTGGACTGATGAGTGCACCAAACACAAGAGCTCCGTAAATGAAGCGTGGCAATCGGAATGGGGCTTATTCGAGGGTACAAATGCAGGTCTAGTCACTGACCCTACAAAAAAGCAACCCGGTTTTAATGCCAACAGAAAAGCGTGGACCCGGTTAAACCGGTTCAGAACCAACCTCGAGAGAACAAATCACCACCTTCACAAATGGGATCTAAGGAAGTCACCAAATTGCGACTGTGGAGCACCTGACCAAACTCTTTCCTACGTTGTCAATGAATGCCCACTTCGCAGTTTTCCTGGAGGCATCGCCGAGCTGCACAACTTCACCGCTGACGCAAAAAGCTGACTGAAAAATCTGGACATACACATTTGATCCAAGCAGGGATTGCCATACGCTATGATGATAGCTACCTCTTTAAATACGAGTAACTACGTAAGTAGGCCATATGTGACAATGACATGGTCTGCGAGACGGTGGACGAAAGGTTACGGGGGCGAGAAAAAGAGCGCGGGCGCCGCCGCCGGGGCCGCATAGTTGGAACGTCAGTCGTATGCAGATATCATTCCCTCCCCCGTCGCCCACATACCATGGGACTGTTACTTACGAAATTGCCAGCCTATTGAAATAACTGTGGCAACAAAAGGATCATACGTAACCCTAGCAATGTATATAAAAAAACCGTATTGAGAAAAAGAAGGTACTCGTAACTACTTAGAAGCTTCGTAGCCTTCGTAGCAATAAAGGTGACATAATAATTCTTTCAAAAAAATGGAACATTATTTTTCCTTCTAACAAAACGACGATACACACTTAACAAACAGGATCACAAAAAAGATCCATTACCTAACAATGATCGTACGCACAAAAGGTGCTCCGTTCTTCCTGTTTGTTAGCGAGGCTTTAATTTACGAGAGGCAAGCTTGTTTACATGAACCTAGACACATAGCTTCGGAGCCCCCATTATTTACTTAGGTTCTTCCAAAACCATCGCTGATAGGAGTACATTTTACTAAGCAGAATTTACGGCTTTGCAGCTAACGACTACTTTCTAGCCGAGCTTTGCGATAATACTTTTTGTTTTTTTATGAAACTAGTTCACTATAATGTACACCTATTACGATACGATTTAAGAATGGTAGTTTATTCAGTATTGCGTTAGAACAGCGACCGCTGTTCTATAAACAAAAACGTAAGGGGTCTGAAGAGAAAGAAATAAATATAGGGTTAATGGGCTATGCTCGGGGTTTCTGTACGTGATCCAATCAGAAATGAGGGGATTCGTAAAAGAACTAAAGTAACCGACATAGCCCAAAGAGTCGCCAAGCTCAAGTGGCAATGGGTAGGGCACAGGCCGTTGGGGCAAAACGGTTCTCGAGTGGCGACCGCGCACCGGAAGACGCAGTGTGGGCAGCCCTCTAACAAGGTGGTCCGACGATCTGGTGAAGGTCGTGGGTAGCCGCTGGATGCGAGCAGCACAAGACCGCTCGTGATGGAGATCCTTCGGGGAGTCCTTTGTCTAGCAGTGGACGTCCTCTGGCTGATGACGATGATGATGAATGGACATTTAGCGGCGCAGGACAGACCGAGGTTGAAGCTCTTATTATTAGAGGCCTAACTTTGGGTAGCTGCACAAACTTAGTTAACTAATTATCTTTGTGGGAAAGCATAAGCTTTCCACAAAGGTGGTGTAAACCAGCCAACCAGTGGTGTAAACCAGCAGTTGGACGTTTATATACTGATGATGATAAAATAATCCACTAAATAATCCATTAACTAACTAGGCCTTCCCACATGGACAAAATGACATTGGGAAATAACCCACCACGCTGGCCCAATGCGGGTCGGTGTGATCATTGTCAGCCTGTAGACCCATGATTGGTTGCAGGATGTCCCAAGGTGAATTTCCCGGGAAAAAAAATTGGGTGGCGTCGATGAAATCGGTAATAAAAAACATAGTTATAATGTTCTAACATTTTTTTTCTGGTTAGGTGAAGTAGTAAGAGTAACCTATGTGTAGCACTAAATATTTTATTAATGGGATTAATAAGTACTCCAAAACAATTAATAAAACCTCGAAATCTTTCATTGCCGTGTTTCTCCACACGTCACCTTGATGTGTATTATATTTCAAGCCCGGTAACAATGTAAAGGTCATCTGCGACCGACAGTACTCACACTCAAAAAAAAAAAGTGTATTATACCTCATTAATAAAAATGTACTGGTTATTTATATGAAAACCTAGTTTTATTTGATACGTGAATAGTTAAAGTATTGTTACGGAATACATTTATTAATATATTTAAACAATACAACGAATGGTTAATAAAAAATTATTTGTCCCAGAACTACCTTTCATCGCCGTGTCCTAAACATGTTTAAGAATATTGTTTTATCTTTCTAACGACTTGCATCCTCCCCTTGTGCGCTAAAGTTTAGCGCACAAGGGGAGGATGCACTAAATTTGCGCCTAAACATTGCATATCAGTGCCACCTAAGTGCTCGACGTGGAAGGACGTACACACGTGCCTGTGTTTTCGCGACATAAATGTAAGTATTCCATTATTGTGTCAATGGACATTTTTCTTTCATCGCCATAGATAGGTATAACTTCTATTTGAATAAGTTTGTCTTCTTAAATAAGCATTCGATAGAACGCCATTTCTCTTATATTTGTTTGTTAAGTGTTTATTACTTCGAATAATTAATTGATTTTGTGTTATTTTATATTTTTGCCTTGATTTTCATCGCCGTGCTTTCATTTCCGTGGTTTTCGTGGCCAACATTTGCTATGGCAATGAAAAAAAAGACACGGCAATAAAAAAATTATTACAGTGCCTTTCAAAACAGTTTAGTTTCATTGCCGTAGTCAGGTGTTTCATTTCCGTGACTAATGTTTTCATATTGCCTTGAACGCTTGTTTCATTGCCGTGGACGCATGTTTCATCGCCGTGGCACGAAATTTTTAATCTTTTATAATATCTCGTTAGTTTTTTAAGTTATCTGCCAGATATTAAACACGAATACATACATTATCAAGAACTTTAATAAACGCGTTTTTTTTTAAACTTAAAGATAAAAAAACCTTACTCTTGATACCGATCCCGATCGATCGAGATTGGTATTGTGAAATTTCGTACTTTTGAGTTACGACAACAGCGCTAATTTGGATCATTTTGGGTGAACTAAATGGCATTGAGTTTTATATTTTTTTCACTCAATATCCGCGCAATATGAATCCAAATTAGCTCTGGTGTCATAACTTAGGAGTACGAAACTCATAATTATTACTGATATTTTTCATAATTAATCTAGCTAATTTGTGGGTGTTACGGCTCCTAGCTTTACTTGGCTTCTAAAGCGACTGCACAGAAAAGCTAGAAATGTTTTTATTCATCTTGCCATCCTTTTCAGGACATTTTTCCTTATTATTAACCGAAAAAGTTTTTTAAATAATTTCCGTAAAATAGTCGTGAGTAGTATGTGTCTGAGAGTAAATAAAGCAAAAGTGACTTCACTATCTGAAAATGGTGTTTGACTTGTGGTCCCACCCACTTCGGCCCACTGTTCACACTCGTAGTGCCACTAACCTTAAACACTAGGTTTCATAGTCCCACTACTTAGTGGGACTACCAGTCATACGTATAACGTAGGGCTTGTGTTCCACTACTAAAGACATATGCACAAACATCCAACAGCATAGAGCGGCGATGGGCCCACCAAATGTCACACTGAGCTCATGTGCAGTGTCATTTGGTTTAACGTGGTCTGTGCAAGTGGACTGCTCCCCATTGCCTAGTCTCTGACTAACCTCTCTGGATAAAATAGTCGTGAGTAGTATGTGTCTGAGAGTAAATAAAGCAAAAGTGACTTCACTATCTGAAAATGGTGTTTGACTCGTGGTCACACCCATTTTGTCCCACTGTTCACACTCGTAGTCCCACTAACCTTAAACAATAGGGTTCATAGTCCCAATAGTTAGTGGGACTACTTAGTGGGATTACCAGTCATAGGTATAACGTAGGGCTTGTGTTCCACTACTTAGTGGGACTGCCAGTCATAGGTATAATGTAGGGCTTATTCTGTATGGTATAATGTAAGGTTGGAGATTTTTTACATTAGTGTTAAAATTAAAAGCAATGTCCTATTTTTTTCTCAACCTTTTGTGTCCCAACTGCTGGCCAAAGGTCTCCAACAGACTCTTCCACAGATCCCGGTCTATAGCCAAAGACATCCTTTGTGTGGTTTACAAGGTCGTCGAACCACCTCTTTTTAGGTCTTCCTATTCGACGGTACCCGTTCGTGGGTATCCAACAAGTTACAATTCTATTAATAAATAAAATACCTATATCAAAACGAGTTAAGGAATTGCATAGTTATAGAGTTTGTGTCTAACTTTGCAGATTTAAGTGGGTATTCTTTTACTATGTAGTGAAGCTTAGCTTGCACCGTGGTCGTTAGGTATCTTGTTTCACGTTGATGAGAGCTAGTCTACAGTTTTCTTTTATTAATTTTGCTGCACATTGTTAAACTGGGGAGAGGAATAAAAATCTCGTGTTTTAGAAAGTAAAAAGCTTAGCTCGGATTACACTTCTCGGTTTTTTTAATAATTTTATAGTGTTGAAAGAACTTAGTAGTTTTCTTTAGTAGTGTAGTGTAGCGTAGTGGGTTATGGCCTATCTCCCTACGTGCAGTTCATGTGGGGAGGCCCGTGCTCAGCTGTGGGGCTTTATAGGCTGATGATGAACTATGTAGTAAACCGTGTCGCGTAGGGGTGAAAGAATACTACCACCCCCTCTCTTCCTTTGAGTTTCGTAATAGGCGACTAACGGACTAAAGACTGCACATAAATCCAACAGCATAGAGTGGCGATGGGTCAACCACCTGTCACGAAGAGCACTGTGCAGTCGCTACTTGGTGAAAAGTGGACTATGGCAGAGGACTGCTATGTGTTCCTCATTGCCTAGTCTCTGACTAACCCTTAGGGGATAATAGTCGTGATTATATATATATATATATATATATGAACTATGTAGTCAGGGTTTATCCCCGTCTAAATATTTAGTTGATAATTACAGAACGCGGAAGTTTCAAAGTTTATAAACAGAAGAGTTGTAGTGGAAAATAAAATTTGGGTTCCTTAAATAAACCATGCAATTAAATTTATTGAACGACGTTATCATAGTAGAATACTATGACGTTATACTCCTACAGGAATACCCATTGTCTAAGCCAGCCCTACCTCAGCGTTGTCATTGAATAGGTACTGCTGAAGTTACCGCCACCTGTCCATAAGCTGAGTGTTCTTGATACATTATTCATGTCCTATTTACATGACAAGTGCTCGCTTTAAACTGAGTTACACGTCAGTGCGATTACTTACGCTGATTATGTTTAGATACTGATTTTATATTATACTTAAATATATGCTTATATCGTCACTTACGAATAGGTGAGATAAAGGACACACTTTCTCATCATTGTCATCATTATACATTAGGTCGCAAAATATTTTCAGTTTTGTATAGAATTGATTGAACTTAACCGCCTCTGTGGTCTAGTGGCTAAGCTACCTGTTTCAGACCCGGAGATCCCGGGTTCGATTCCCAGCGGGGGGTACATCTTTGTGTGCTCGGTTTGGTTGGTGGTAGGGCTGTTAAGTCCGCCTGGCTAGCTACCAC
Source organism: Scoparia ambigualis (assembly GCA_963921215.1). Taxonomy (NCBI): domain Eukaryota; kingdom Metazoa; phylum Arthropoda; class Insecta; order Lepidoptera; family Crambidae; genus Scoparia; species Scoparia ambigualis. Next base: position 30,064,692 of record OY992506.1, read on the forward strand.
CATCTTATCTAAGTCTGTCGCCATAACAACGATGTTTATAGCATTGTTGTGTTCCGGCAGTTTGAGATAAGATAGCCAGTTCCTCAGTGGTTGAGGATTCCGGGTGAAGCGCGCTTCCACCTTCGGCCTTATCGTCACTTACCATCAGGTGAGATGAAGGCCAAGCGCTTACCCGTAACCAATAAAAAAAAAAAAAAAAAAAGAAATAATAATTGTTTATTTTCGCTTTTTCAGGTTGCTCTGGATGGCCTTGTTGCGGGATTATATATCTACTTCCAAACACCCCGTAAGTATGGTGATAACGACAAGGAAAAATCTACTTACCTTGTCGCGTAGCGGTGAAAGAATACTACCACCCCCTTTCTCCCCTAGGGTGTCGTAAAAGGCGACTAACGGACTAAATAGACTACACATAAATCTAACAACATAGAGCGGCGATAGGCTCAACAGCTGTCACGCTGAGCACATGTGCAGTCGCTATTTGGTGAAGAGTGGACTATGGCAGAGGACTACTTTTGCGGTCCTAATTGCCAAGTCTCTGACTAACCCTTCCGGGATGATACTCGTGATTAGATGTAAAAAACTACTTCAACATTTATTTAAATAAGTCTTCTACCTGGTCTATAACATGTGATTGAAGAGATAGTATACAATTCTGATGATACCAACTTGTTGAAAAACGAACACCAGCTTAAACGGCACGCTCTATAAATCCATGTTTATACTGCGGTAATGATCTGTACATGGCCATGGGCATAAGATATTCATACGATTATGCTTTTTTGAAGAACCGAATGTTTATTTTATGTACTTTTGTTGGCACTCTTCCCGCCTACAACAAGCGGCTCGCAAACAACGAAATATAAGTAATAATACTAGCTAGTAACTCGATATTGAATGTTAAGCTACATTTATAATTGCCAGGCACCGGATGGGCGAATCAACATCATCGTTACAGTTAGTTCGATCCAATTAGAAGCTCGATAGCGGAGCGGCCAGCGCGTTCGGCTCGCAATTTTGCTCGCTAAGCAACTTTCGCAATGCCGGGTCGCTGGATGGGTGACCAAATTTAAAACATCTCGAGCTCCTCCGTGCTTCGGAAGGCACGTGAAGCCGTTGGTCCCGGTTGTTGTCGTAAGATGGCAGTCGTTAAACCCACCAACCCGCATTAGACCAGTGTGGTGGGTTATGGCCCAATATCCCCACGTGCTATTGTTCACGTGGGAGGCCTGTGCCCAGCAGTGGGACGTTTATAGGCTGATGATGATGATGAATCACGACTATTATCCACGAAGGGTTAGTCAGAGACCAGGCAATGAGGACGGCACGAGCATTCCTCTGCCATAGTCCACTTTTTAACAAATAACGACGCAATATGCTCAGTATTACAGCTGGTGAGCCAATCGTCGCTCTATGCTGTTGGACGTATGTGCAGTCTTTAGTCCTTCAGTCGCCTTTTGCGACACCCAAGGGAAGAGAGGGGTGGTAGTATTCTTTCTCCGATAAGCGACACGGTTAATGTTAAATTGTATGTCGTTCGCTTTGTCTGCTTGTTTGGTCGATCGATCGACGTTTCAACTTCGTCTGACAATTTTTAACTGTTATTATTATTATTGTTTATGGAAAAATTGATCTTGCGTGGATTATATGTCTACTTTTTGACACCTCAGCCAAGTTTCTGCCACATCCGTAGTGTGGAGCTCGGTTATACCACCTGGGAAACGATGTAAGGGGCGTCATTGATTATTATGTGATAGAGTTTGGTCCAAATGATCAAATTCACAGTGTGAAGTCTCCCTCAGGCCCCATTTAGCTGTGTGGTGGCGTTTCATTATAATACGAATATTAGGTACTAACCGATCGCTACTTTTTGGGTGTCGTAATAAGCGACTGACGGACAAGAGACATCCAACAGCATATAACGGCGATGGGTTCACCGCCTATTCAAAGATAACGAAACGTTGAAAAAAATGTCTATCTCAGGTGGGAAGGTAGACATTTTTTTTATGCATCCGTCATAGCACAAGTGTAGAGCTCGGTTATACTACCTGGGAAATGATGATGTAGTGGGTAGTCATTGATTATATTATGTTTATATATTTTTTTTTTTATGATAAGCCCGGCAAATGACCCCACTCCACCTGATGTTAAGTGGAAATGAAGTCCAGGCGCGGGGACAACTGGTGCAGCGTAAGAGACGTAGCATCAGTCACCCTCACTCTGCCGGCCCACAAAGTGCTTCTTCACGCCTCGTTTGAAGGACCCTATGTCATAGGTAGGAGGAAATACGTGTGCTGGTAGACTATTCCATCTTTTGGAAGTGCGACAAAGAAACGAGTCACCAAATTTCTTTGTGCGTGATGGAATGTTAGAGACTGTAAATTGGTGACTCCGGAGAGCAGCACGCGTACTCCTATGGAGGAAGGGAGAAGGAGGGATGAGGTCAAAGAGTTCTTCAGAGCACTCGCCATGGTATAAACGGTAAAAGACGCTGAGTGACGCAATATCTCTACGCAATTGCAAAGCTCGAGAGTTTTAGTGACCTCCGCATTGCCGATAATGCGCACAGCGCGGCGCTGCAATCTGTCCAAGGCATCGAGAAGGTACTTTGCGGAGCCGTCCCAAAGGTGAGAGCAATACTCCACGCAAGACCGCACCTGTGTCTTGTATAATAGACACAACTGATCAGGCGTGAAGAATCGCCGCACCTTGTTCAGGACACCGAGTTTACGTGAGGCATTTTTAATCACGCTTTCGATGTAGTCCTTTTGGTTCAGATCGCAACGGATATTCATACCGAGCATGTTAATACTGCTCTGCAGGCTTAGAGATGTATCCTGAAGAGAGGGAAGGGGAAGGAATGGCGACTTTTTTGCTGTGAACGCGCACACCTGTGTTTTCTTGGCATTGAACTCCACCAGATTATCGGAGCCCCATTTAGAAATAAGGTCCAATACCCGATCGAGCTCAATGACAAGATTTGCTCGCTTCATTTCGGTGTCTACCCGCCCAGCCGTTGGGTGACCGTTATATCCCCCATGCACTGTGCTATCATCTGCTTAGCAATGAATGTTTCCAAGTGGAAGCATGTCATTGATATGCAGAAGTAACAGCGTGGGGGATAGAACGGAGCCTTGAGGAACACCAGCGTTCACTGACATGAACCGCGAAGCGCATCCATCCGAAAGGACACGGATTCTACGCTAATGCAGGAAGCTAGCAATCCAGGTACAGAACTGAGCGGGCAAACCGTATGCCGGGAGCTTGGAGAGAAGAGCTTTGTGCCAGACCCGATCAAAAGCCTTGGCTATGTCAAGGCTAACTGCCAGTGACTCGCCTCCGCTTGTCAATAGCCTCACCCCAGAGATGTGTGACGTACGCTAGAAGAATGCGTGAATTTTTTTAATGCATCCGTCATAGCACAAGTGTGGAGCTCGGTTATACTACATGGGAAATGATGATCTAGTGGGTAGTAATTAATTATTTTATGCGATAGAGTGTGGTCCAAATGATCACATTCACAGTATGGCGTCTCCCTCAGGCTCTATTTAGCTGTGTGGTCGCGTCTCATTATAATAAGAATATTAAGTATTAGCCCATCTCTACTTTTGGGTGTCGTAATAAGTGACTGACGGACAAGAGACATCCAACAGCATATAATGCGATGGGTTCAACGTCTATTCAAAGTTAACGAAACGTTGCAAAAATTTCTACCTCAGGAGTGAAGGTAGACATTTTTTTATCGTTTCGTTGTTTTTGAGTTCATTTGAGCCTTTTTAACCAACAGCACATAATGCGATGGGTTCACCGCCTATTTAAAGATAACGAAACGTTGAAAAAATGTCTACCTCAGGTGTGAAGGTATACATTTTTTTATCGTTTCGTTATTTTGGAGTTCATTTGAGCCTTTTTAAAGCAAATAATCAAATATTACAAATCACCACCCGTTATAAACGTTGAGGACCTGTGCAGTTATTTTGGTGAAACGTGGTAAACCGTGTCGCGTGGCGGTGAAAGAATACTACCACCCCCTCTCTTGACTTGGGTGTCATAAAAGGCGACTAACGCACTAAAGACTGCACATACTTCCAACAGAATAGACCGGCGATGGGTTCACCACCCGTCACGCTGAGCACATGTGCAGTCGCTCATGGTATTGTTGATCGCAGTCTACCATAGTTCACCTATGGTAGACTTCGATCAACAATACCAACTAGATAACGCGTCACGTACAAAATCAAAGCTTAATTCTGTCCACGTGAATAAATACTTTTTCAAAGCAATAAATTACTCCTGTCACTTAAAAAAGAAAAGACGTCAATAACATTTAGTGGTGAAATCGACCTTAAGTGGCAACAAATAAAGTACTTTTTCCTGTTATTGCCTTGCGAAAAAATAAACGCTTACTTCTCAAGTGCGCTCTTATTTACCGAGACACATTTTTAGCGCCGACCTGACATCTAGTTGTATTGTTGATCGAAGATGGTAGAGGACTGTTTTTGCTGCCCTCATTATAGCCTCTTTGGGGATGATAGTAGACCTGTATGTATGTAATTTCTCGCTTTCATTAACGTATTCGAATGGTGAATAAAACGCGCACTCAACACTCAGAATAGATAATCGCGGCTCGAGATCGTCGTACCGGAGGGAGGAATGTCTACGATTCACGAACGAACTCACTAATTAGTGATACAGCGTTAAATTGTTGCGAGTCAGCCAAAAATAATATACGAAGGTACCTAGGTAATATAAATAAATCCAAACCGGCCAATAATGCGAAGTCAGGGCGGAGATCAATCAATCATATCGCGGCAAAAAATTACTTGTGCAAAGTAATATTGTGTTATATTCTGTATTGTACGAGGTGATTGAAAAGGGTGTTCAGAAACTTGGTTGTTTACGATGTTGATATTCTCGATAGTACAAAACTTAACGGTTGGACCACCAGTGTCAGACCTTTGACATTGGTTGGATTTCCAATAAGGGATGTGTTCATATGATGTATTTATACCTATAGGTATTGTACTTAACCTCCTACCTATATTGTGTAATGTCGCATAGCGGTAAAAGAACACTACCACCCCATCTTTCCCCTTGGGTGTTGTAAAAGGCGACTAACGAACTAAAGACTGCACATACATTTGACGACCTCCTTGGTCGAGTGGTTTGTACACCGGTTTTCATGGTGTCGCCATCTCTGAGGTCCCGGTTTCGATCCCCGGTCGGGTCAATTTAGAAATTATTGTTTATCTAAATTGTCTCGGGTCTGGGTGTTTTCTATGTATAATAAGTATGTATTTAAGTATTTTAAGTATGTTTATCCGTTGTCTAGTAACCATTTAACGAGTTTCGTAATGAAGCTTCTCTTGGGCTAGACAATTGGTGTAAGTGTAGGAAAGTTTATTTATTTTATTTATTTATTTTATACATCAAACAGCTTAGAGCGGCGATGGGCTCACCACCTGTCACGCTGAGCACATGTGCAGTCGCTATTTGGTAGTGGTAAGTGGACTATGGTAGAGGACTGCTTTTGCTGTCGTCATTGCGTAATCTCTGACTAACCCTTCGGGGATAAAAGTCGTGATTGTCTGTATGTATGTATATTGTACTTCGTTTATTAGAGCTCTGTCGTGGCGGCACGTCAATTGAACACTACCAACCTATCTCTTCCCTTGGGTGTCGTAAAAGACGACTAACGGACTATTAGAGTCTTCACATATATCCAACAGCATAGAGCGACGATGGACTCACCAATTATCACAGTGTGCAGTTACTATTATTCGCTCAGGGCATTTTAACAAATTCTCATTTCACCAGATTCGCAAATTACGAGATTCGCAACGTACCAGATTCGCTACTAACCAGGAGTTTATGTGACTAGGGATTGCAATCCCGCAGCTCATTCAATCCCGCGGGATTGATATGCGGGATTACTCAATCCCGCGCAGGATCACGCGGGATTCCGCATCTTTGAAATTATGTTAAAAAATCAAATTGAGACTAGAGATTTTTGTCTAAAAATCAACTTTTATTAAACATTCCTTACATTAAGCAACAGAAAATATTTATTTTCTATTATTTTGTTCTAAGTAATAAGTAATCTGTTTTTTAGATTCATCTTTAAATGTTTGGCATAGTTTAACAGTTTCGTTTTATTTTACCCTTACTCTTAACAACAGTTTTATATTTTTAATTCAGTCTTATTCATGACTAATAATCAAATTACAACTTTCACATAGATGCTATAATATCAATCTTATCACCATAACTTTTGAAAATACGCTCCTAAGAAGCAAATGGCATTTATTGTATCATCGTCGAGCCTGCTTCTGAGTAAACTGCAAATATATCCTGATGCTAAAACACTCTATCGGCTTCTACGCTAGTAGGCTGAACCGTCAACCGTCACAGAATATATTCTAGGCGGGCGTTGATGCCATTGCGAAAGTTTTATATTTGCGGGGTCCGCGGATCCGCGCTTTAAAGGTGTGCGGGATCCAGCAGATAATAAAGCAGGCGGGATCCCGCGGGAATGCGTGATCACATTTTGCGGAATTGCAATCCCTATATGTGACACGTAGACTGTGACAATGGATTGTTTTTGCGGTCCTCATTGCCTAGTCTGTCTAATCCTTCAGGGATAAGTCATGAGTATGTTGTATGTATAATAATACTAGCGACCCGCCTCGGCTTCGCACGGGTTACTACCCATACCCGTACCTGTACCTAAACAAATTATAACCTATAACCTTCCTCGATAAATGGGCTATCTAACACTAAAATAATTTTTCAAATCGATTCAGTAGTTCTTGAGATTAGCGCGTTCAAGCAAACAAACTCTTCAGCTTTATAATATTAGTATAGATATTTCTTACAATGAGCAAGAGTTTAGCTTTTATCTCTACTGATAATTTACGAAATCCTCCACCCTTGATGACGGATAATAAACAATTGACGGAACAGCGCTAACGTCTCCGGCTCAGAATAATAACTAAAGCTTAAAAGGAGTGCTATGACATTTGAGTGGGCACTTCGTTTGGTCACCATTCGAATTACATTTGTGTGGTTCGCTTTTGAATTCAGTATCATAAATGGTGACCGAATTTTATTTTTTCGCTGGACATTTGAATTTTTTGACAACTTATTTTGTCTCTTTTCTAATACGAGTCTAATTTGGACTCCTTCTAGGCTTTAGTTATTATTCTCTGGTCTCCGGCCTTTACGTCTCATAGACACAAGAATAAAAGACGTTTTAATAAAGAAAAGAAAATGTAAAAGGTTGACAATGAGTTAGAGTACAGTAAAGTAGTGTTTGTGTTGTTAGATGACAACTATAAAAAAAATGTGTTAGCTTACGTGACAGTGCGTCTTAAATTATTTAGATTACTTTATAAATACGAGTATAATAAAATCAAATTCCAGTATGCAGTCGTTAGCCGTACACGATCAAGAGAGATGAAAGCCATCTTAGCTGTAATACAAAAACAACAAAAGAAAACAACATACAGATGACTTCATTAAAAATAATTGTCCATTAAGTTCCCTTACCTATACTAGACAATCTACCTATTAAACACGATAGGCACCTATAAGCCATCTCTAACTTCTCAGTTCCATAAAGTGATTAACCACCTAAGATATTTATCTCGATACTATACCAATAAAAGGCGAATCTCATCAAATCTCAGTGGGGTCGATACAATGGCCTCTGCCTGAATTATTTATGGACAATCTCGAGCACCGTTTCCGTCCGGATTCCGTCCAATTTATGCGTAATACTGGGCATTCTATCAACCTCGCTTGTACTATGTTATTGTGTTTATCTCTTACCCTGTTATTAATAAACGTGGACTAAAGTTGGGCCCTTACCATCAACTCTAATCTTACTAAGCAAATTCCCATACAATTTTTGCATGGTGAGACTATATAATATCTTTAGTCACCTCTTAGTGTATTACTTTAGAGTAATACTCAGAGTATAAGACACTAGGGCCCCTGGTGTTATCACTAACGCTGTATCTAAATATCTGCTATTATTGGCAAAATCTAGACAGCGTCATTGTTAACCACAGAACAGTTCAATTTTTAACATTGGTTTACATAGAAATGTAAATGTAAACATTAATAAATTATTTATTAGTTGGTTTATGATTGAGTAGAGCGTACCTCACTGATAATTTTTCACGAGCTACCTATTCAGTAAGGCTTTCAGATATGGAGAAGAGGGCTTAATTACCAAGATTTAGCATAGAGAGAGAGAGAGAGAGTAAGCAAAGTAGACTGCAGTTCCTATTACGTACATAGATAGAATGTCTGTTGCGTAAGTGAGAGCGTAGATGTAAAAAATATTGATTTTTTAAACTACACAGCTTTACATAAAAATCACTAGCAATAACAAAAGAATATGTCGGTACCTTCAAGGTCGGTACGTTATCTTGTTCCTCTCTCTTCGCTGTTCTTTTTACATACATACATATAGTCACGACTATTATCCCCGGAGGGTTAGTCAGAGACTAGACAATGGGGACAGCAAAAGCAGTCCTCTAACATAGTCCACTTTTCACCAAATAGCGCATGTGCTTAGCGTGACAGGTGGTAAACCATCGCCGCTCTATTGGATGTATGTGCAGTCTTTAGTCCTTTAGTCGTCTTTTACGACACCCAAGGGAAGAGATGGGGTGGTAGTATTCTTTCACCGGTACGCGACATGGTTAAATCTTTTTACACTTTTATTTTAATCTTTTAATTAAGGAGCTCGATGGCGCAGCGGCTAGCGCGTTCGGCTTGCGATCTTGCTCGCTAAGCCACTTTCGAAATGCCGGGTCGCTGGATGGGTGAGCAAATTAAAAACATCTCGAGCTCCTCCGTGCTTCGGAAGGCACTTTAAGCCGTTGGTCCCGTTGTTGTCGTAAGATGACAGTCGTTAAAACCCACCAACCCGCAATGGGCCAGCGTGGTGGATTATGGCCCAATATCCCCACGTGCTATTGTCCACGTGGGAGGCCTGTGCCCAGCAGTGGGACGTTAATAGGCTGATGATGATGATGATGATTTGAATCTTCTTTTTCTTACGACCCTTTCGAATACAATAGTTTAACCTCTCGAGAGGTATCTTGAAACCGCGTTTGGCGCGACGGTCACGAAATACTCGTAATAAAATTTCTGTTGTCTTATTTGCATGCACTTAAAAAGTTAAAATCTCACAAATCAAGATTTAAACAACATATTGTTTTCTGAGGTATAAGCGAGCACTACAAATTGAAATGAAAAACTTTTTTACGGATTAACTCGCGTTTAATTAACTATTTACATAGTTTTTTTATATTATACTGACGTTTCGAACCCTTTACTTTACAGGGTCCGTGGTCACAGGGAGTTTGAGGTGTTGGTCGTCTCATAGTTAGAAGTTATTTGCCTACCGTCAATCATTTTTATATTTAACCGGGTGCGTTTAAGTTACCACAATACAAACTTTTAAAATACAAAATTAAACAACATATAAAAAAAAATTTGTCAAAAATATTTTGAATTGACGAATTTCCGGTCAAATAGATTTCATAAGATGAGATACCTACTCCTACGTGAGAGACCTAGTCAGCAATGGCCGTGGCAATGCCTGACCTAGATCGGAATAATTAATCTGGAAAGAAGAAAAATAAAATGCCCTCTTTCAAGTGGCTTCCCGGTTGCCTGTCCTTTGTTAAGCTGATTCCATAGACTCGGAAGGCATCGGATTATTGGGAAATAGGATGGGTCAGAGCGGCTAAGTGGTCAGTCGAGTGGCTAATATGATAAAGTTGGTCGTCCTCCTAGTAAGTATAAAATATAATAAGGCAGAGACTATTGTTTATTTATTTTTAGGTGAATTCAATAAATTAAATAATAATATTTAAAAGCTGTGTGATATCGGCTCAATAAAAGGATACTTACTGACCCATGTGTCGTAAAAGACGACTAACGGACTAAAGATTGCATAACATCCAACAGGAAAGGGGCCGTCCATAAATCACGTGAGCACGAAAAGGGGAGTGTGGGGGGGGGAGGGGGGTTCGACAACAATCACGAAATATCACAAGGTGTGACAACGTGACAGTGTGCCCCCAAAGTCACACTGTCACGTTGTCACACTTAGCACATGTTTCAGTAGTTATTTGGACTATGGTAGAGGTAAGGAAACTAGTCTGGATATTCAAAACCTTAAGACATGTGGTGTCTGGGGAGCGGTCGAATGTTGGTAGCTCGTCGAGGAATATTCTTAAGGAAATCTACACAGCTTTAGCACAATCTATCTCTACTTATTGCATACCTATTTAGGGTGGAGCAGGCAAAACAAAAATGATGGAGGTGGAACGTGCACAACGCGCCCTGTTAATAGTGATGCACTTCAAGCAAACAAGATTCCGTACAGATAGTTTATACTCTGTCAGTAAAATACTATTTTAGTAAAGACTTGAATTTGAGGATGGAACCTTTGCAAAGCAGTGAGAGAGTCTAAAGGTTAATTACTACTACTACAAGATTTCGACGCTACGTTTTTCCTTGTCATAATACTGAGCGAGAAAAGTAAACGAAAACCATCATGGCATAGTATTCCTTCTCTTTGGCGTATTAACCCTTTTTTAAGTCGATCGCACGTTACACTCTCTCTCCTCTCTCTCTCTCTCTTTATATATATATATATATCTCTCTTTCTCTCTTTCCTTTCTACTAAGAAACGTTTGGTCTCCATTTTACTTGACGATGAGGCGGAAGATGAAAGCAAACTTAACCGACAAACTTCATCTATTGAGGAACTGGCTATCTTATCTCTAACTGTCGGAACACAAGAACATTGTTATTATTGCACAAACTTTGTTGATATAAGTATAAGCTGGTATGCAGTTATTACTCGAGAAAAGAGTCTGTTTAATTTTATAAGTGCTACGAACTCTTTGACGAAGTTTTGTGTGGTCTATGTTATTTTCATGTCAGTTAGTAACATTGAGAAACTCGAAAAGTTATTGCGACAGATTTAGAGTATTACCTTAATGATATCAGTTGAAAAACATTTATAAATAATTAATTTATTAATCAACGTTTGTTTTCACTAATTCATTAAAAGACTGAATTATAATTCTAACATTATCTTAATGTAACAAACACTTACGTAATTTTTTAAAAGAGTCCATTTAATTACTTTTTCAACTACGAAATGTAGTATGTACTATGTTTGACGAAGTTCGGTGTTGTCTTTTTTTTAAGCCAGCCATCAATATTGACGTAACACGGCAAGTGGCAAGTGTCAGCTGCAACTCCATTTGCCAGATTATGTTACAGGCAGGTTACAGGTAGGTCGCGGTTGAAGTGAAGCCCGGGCAAGTGGGACCCCTCGACCCGGTTTGTGCCGCTTCCCATCGGGGTCAGCCTTAATTAATTGTGCCTGAGCCCTGCGTTTTGTTACCAGACTTTACTTTAAAAAAAATACAAAACACCCACCTCGCCAACGTAGCGAAATGCGGTTAGGCAGTTATTGTGGTTGAGCACTATGCAGCGTGGAAAAGTGTAGCAAATTTTTGAAGTTCCGTAACAAGAAAATGTGTATGAATAGAGGTCAAGTATCGCTTCCTTCTGTTTTGTTCTGTTTACTGAATTGGGTTTGTAGTGCAATATAACATTGTCGTATTAGAACATCTCAAAAGGTTTTTATTTTTTAAATTAGGGTTAACAATTAAATTATTTAAAAAGGTCGCTTATTAGAATTAGCAATACATACGTCTTGTTATTGTACTCCAAACCTTGTGTTCCAATCATCGTTAGGTATATAGTAAACAGTCAACCTCATAACCGGACAAAACTAAATTTGACTGCAAAAACAATAAAGCTGAGTTTGCAAAACTACAGATCTATCGGTTAGGTTAGGTCAGACTTGGGGTGCAAATTTGGGAACCTCCTCGTGGTGCACCCTGGGGTAAGGCCTCTCGGCCCACGTTCAGCGTGAGACAAGGGGCCTTATGCAAATCCCTGGCGCCCCTTCTGGGCGTCGAATAATGTAGGCGGTGCCCCTTCTGGGCATTGCACCTCCTTCAAAGCGCGTCCCTTCTGGACCGCACAGCGGGTCACTCGGACCTGCGGGGGGGATCTCCACGTGCGTGCCCACTCTGGGCCGCACGCTCGCCGCTCACTCTAGAGCGGCTTTGAGGGGAGTTTTGACGGCGCCCCTTCTGGGCGCCGTTTCGGGCAAAGGTGCCGTTGTTGCGGGGCGCGGCGACGGGCGCCCGTTCTCGGACGGGTTGGTGGGCGGCTCTAACAGCCCACCCTCTAGCTACCAAGGGGATGGTAAACCTCGATTTCCACCTTCGTAATGAAAAAGTCAGATAAGAAGGTATATTTGCGATGCGATCCGGCTAGCGCCCGGCGCATGGAGGTACCCGGGCCTCCATGTGAGAAATTTGTTACCGAAGGCCCTGCAGGAGCGAGCGACCAGGCTCCTGCAGTGGCAACTGCTACTGGTATGGTGACGAGGTCGAGGTCCGTGAAGGACTAACATGCCGGGGACGCGTCCGGGGAAGCGTCCGCTCGGGCTAATGGCTCGGGCGGCGTGGAACCGGCGGTGCCCGGTGCGGGTGGCGCCAGTCGTTTCGACTAGGCGGCCGAGATGGTGCGGGTGGCGCCAGTCGTTTCGACTAGGCGGCCGAGATGGCGCGGGAAAGGGATTCCGACCCGGAGTGCGCGCAATTGGTGGAGAACCTGGTGGAGGAGTCGCGGAAGCGCGGGCTGGCCGACGCGCGAATCGAATCGAGCGACGAGTCCGTCAAGCTCCGCAAGGAGAACGCCGTACTGCGCCGCTGAGGTTACGGAGGCGGTCCGCAAAGGCATGGCGGTAAGGTCGAGGGAGAAGCTGGCGGACTTGGCGATCGAGGTCCTGGTTGACCTGGCGAAAATTGTCTCGGATAAGGGTTGTGCCAATCCGAAGGTGCAGAAAGGGTTCGGTGTCCTCGCGGGGTGTGTGGAGGCGCTCTATGAGACGCCCCCGGCTGAGGAAGTCGCGCGTCTCTAGAGGGAGAATGAGGAGCTCCGCCTCGAGATGGAGTTGCTGCGGGCAGAGGTCAAGGCCGTAAGGGAGGCGCAGGAGGCGCCCAGACCGGCCCGCAGCGGAGTTGTGGAGGCTCCCACGATGGTGGGCATGCTGGAGGCCCTGAAGAGGGAAGTGCTGGAGTCGCTGGGAGGGCGCCTTGATAACATCGAGAGGCGCCTCCCAGCTGAGCCCCCCAGGAGGCCGCCGCTGGCGATTGATGGAAGGGTAGCTGGGGTGAGCTACGCCGGGGTGGTCGCCGGATCCCTTGGCGCCCCCGGCGCTCCCCCGAAGGAGTCGGCTACGCCAGCCGTATGGAGGACCGTCGCCTCGAAGGCGGCTATGCGAAGGGCCAGTAGGGCCAAGGCCGCGACTGACCGAGTCCCGTCTGCGGGAGGGAAAGAGCCGAGGAGGACGAAGGGGGCGAGGCCCCCCTCAAAGCTGGAGCTGCCACGGTCTTCCGCCGTCTCTGTGTCATTTGTTTGCTACAGAGAGATCTGCGAGTGATTTCCCTACAGCACGACAAGACTTATCACTAACCTAAACAATAATTTAGCAGCACTTACATATAATGGAGACGGTGGCTGCGAATCCTTGACGCTGACGCTCCTCGCGTGGAATCTGCTCAGTGGCCGTCTGCACGACGCTGGTGTGGTAGTTTCCCTAAGCTTACCCACCTACCCCGAGAGCTCTCAAATACCCCAAGATAAATGATATGCACCAGCTTACAGGCAGTTCTCCAAGGACACGTCACGCACGTGCCTCCGGGACAGTCGCCTCAACTGCCGACAACAGCTGTCGACTTTTACTGATATTTACACGGTACATAGACACAAAATAATTAATAATCGGTAGCCGCGCCGTCGGCACAATTAAAGTTTAACCCGAATAAACTTCAAACACAAAACAATTTTAGTTACTCAAAAAGTGGTCTAGGCGCCATCAACTTAGCAGCAATAGTGGTGGGAAAAAAGTGATATGTGACACATAACAATTGCAAATAATTGGAACTAATTGAATTGAGACAGAAACACAGAGCTGAGTGCCGCGCGACGTCACATCGGCCGAGCGAAACAGAGCGATGTGTTCTGTTTCACGTTTTATTCCATACATCCCCCCGCTTCGGCCTGAAGGGCCAACCTCAGACCGCTAGCTCATTCAATCGGGAGACGAGAGAAAGTTGCTAGGGCTCGTCGCAGAATCGAACCGCCGACCAACACCTCCGCGACGCGTGGAGTTCCGTCCTCACCAACTAACAACTTTAAAATGCGGCCCCGGCGCCAAACCAAGGATGGCAAGTTAGCCTCTTCAACAAAACCAAATCTTCCTCCCGAGGAGGCTCAGTCCTGTCTGTCCACTTCACCCTTTGCTGCAGCAGGTGCAAGTATTCAACTGACCAGCGATTCCAAAAGTCCTGGCCCATTTGTTGCAACATCTGATAGCGTGACAACCGGGTTGTACGCTCTTCCCTCCATGGGTATTCCGGCAGAGCAGTGAGCGGCTGCCCAATCAAAAAATGACCAGGAGTCAGGACCTCCAGATCGTTGGGATCCGGGGACAGAGGACAGAGAGGACGAGAGTTGAGGACCGCCTCTACCTTGCAGAATACTGTAGCAAGCTCCTCAAGCGTCAGGACCGTTTCTCCTATCACGCGGCGGAGGTGGGTCTTTGCTGACTTGACGGCAGCCTCAAAGATTCCTCCCCAGTGGGGGCAATTTGGGGAACTGAACCGCCAAGTTACGAGGAGTTGACTTAAATTATCTACATTAGTTTCTAAAAACTTATAAACATCTTTTAGATAGGTAGCCGTACCCCTATAGTTTGTGCCATTGTCGGAGCGAATAAGTGAAGGCAAACCCCTACGCGACACAAAACGATCCAACGCGGCGACGAAGGCTTCCGTGGACAACGCCGAAACCACTTCCAGGTGGACGGCCTTGGTGGCCAGGCACACAAACACACACAAATAGACTTTCACAACCCGAGCGTTGCGAAGCGTGGTCGTCTTTACCGAAAAAGGTCCCGCAAAATCTGTTGCGACCCCCGAGAATGGACGAGATTGAGTGACTCTGTCCGAAGGCAGATCCCCCATCTGCGGCTGCATGAGTGACGCCCGCAACCTGTAACAAGGCAAACACCAGAAGAGCACTCCACGGATGGCTCTTCGAGCAGACAATATCCAAAACTCCCTTTGTAGGATGGCTAATAATGCGCCTCACCCTGCGTGCGCATTACGGATGTGTCGATCGGACACCAGGAGCTTGACCAAGGATCCATCTTTCGGTAAGAGTAGGGGGTGGCGACTCCCGTAAGGCAGGTCGGCTTTCCGAAGTCGGCCTCCAACACGCAGAAGCCCCTCCGCATCTGTAAAAGGATTTAACCGGGCGACCGCTCCTTTTAGTTTTGCGCGGCCCTCACGCAGAACCAGAAGCTCAGCCTTGAAGCGGTCCGCCTACAATACCCGAACCCAGTGCAGTAGCGAGCTCCGACGCTCCTCTGCACTCACAATTAGGGACAAAGATCTTTCCCGCGGATATCGACAGTTATGGATGAACCTTTTCATCCAGCAACTTGTCCAAACTGCTGTACCGCCCAGGAAGCCAGTCGGGGTCCAGGGCCGTCTCTACGGCCAGGGCATGCACACGCATCCCAGGCAAGATCTGGACCGTCCTGTCCAGCCGCTGGTCAGGCCAAGAAGTCTGAGGCGACTCCAGCCACGCTGGTCCCCACCAGAGGTGGTGGTCCACCAATTCCGGAGCAGTGCAGCCCCGAGAAGCACAGTCCGCCGGGTTAATATCACCCGGGACGTATCTCCAGATGATAGGAATTCCAATGCTCTGTATTTGGGAAACTCGGTTTCCTACAAAGATCTCCAGAGTATGTGGCGCCGCGCGCAACTATGCCAGTGCGACTTGGCTGTCGGACCATGCAAAGACATCTCGGATGTCAACGGTGGCGGCCAACTCCCGGCGAACGTGACCTAGCAACCTGGCTAGTAGATGAGCCCCGCTCAACTCCAATTTAGGAATGGTCAGACGAGTTCTTATTGGAGCAACCTTGCTTTTAGCTAAAAGTAATACGACGTTGACCCGGCCCTCGGAGTCAACAGTTCGTAGGTATACTGCAGCAGCGTACCCCCGCTCGGAAGCATCGCAAAAGCCGTGTAGACTTACCTGGGATTTGCCCGGCGGCAAAATTCGACGAGGTAGGGCGACTCGGTTGACTTCCTTCATGGTAGAGATTAGCTCGAGCCAGGTATCTAATGGAGGCCCTATGAGCGGCTCGTCCCACGTGACGCCCAGTATCCACAGCTGCTGCAAAAGGCACTTGGCCGAGAAGATCACCGGACTGATCCACCCGTTCGGATCAAACATACGGGCAATGGTGGACAGCACCGTCCTCTTACTCCAGACCCTCTGGGGCTCCAGGTCCACCTGAAAAGTGAAAATGTCATTGACAGGTTGGTAATTCATACCTAAAACCGCTATCATGTTGGGGTCCTCCGCCTCCGCAAACAAGTCAGCGTTCTGTTGGTGGTCCACCGGGATACCTTCTAGAAGACCAGACTCGTTGGACAACCACTTCCGCAACTCGTATCCCCCGGCTGCAAGAAGTGCAATAAGTTCATCCCGCAGTGTGAGAGCCTCCTAAACACTTTCGGCCCCGGTGCAGACATCGTCGACGTACAGGTCACGTGTCAGCACAGCGGCCGCGCGGGGAAAGCGGGCCCTTTCTCGCTCAGCCAGCTCTAACAAGGATCGGATGGCGATATATGGACTGGACTTCAACCCATACGTGTTGGTGTTGAGCTCATAGACGGTCACCAGGTCATCCGGGTTCTCACGCCAGAGTATCAGTTGGAACCGCCTATCATCCGGGTGGATGACCGTCTGTCTGAACATCATCCGGATGTCGGCTCCAAACACCACCTGATGTCTTCTGAAGTTCAGGATAATATCATCGACATCCCGGTGCAATTTGGGACCAGAATGTAGACACTGGTTCAATGTCGTGGTGGCTGATCTGTCAAACACTGTTCTCAACTTACCCGAAGTAGCCTTTACCACGGCATGGTGAGGCAGGAAGTAGTACACTCGAGCCGGAGACATGTGACCCAATGCCTCATACTCGCGCATAAACTCTATGTAATTATCACGAAGTACGGGGTCACGCCGCATGCGCCGTTCCATGGCGAGCAGACGCTTTTCCGCTAATATCCTGGACTGCCCTAAAGCAAGAGGAGAAGCTATAAAGGGCAACCTAGTTACAAACCTTCCGGACGGCAATCGTGACGTGTTGGCCTGATAAAAGGCCTCACACTCCGCATGGTCAGGGTCCACCCTAGGGACCATGGGAAGTTCTTCAATTTCCCAAAACCGGTGCATCGTTTTGGCAAGAGACGCAGACAGGATGACTCTAGACTCATCCGGGGTCGAGTCATCAAAGACTGGTCCCATAATTGAAAGACCAAAAAGAGTCGACACTGCCACCAGTGAAGAGGGACCTAGAGCTTTCTGTGTGCCTAGTAGGATCCATCCTAGCACATCGGAGCCCAAGAGGAGGTCCACCGGAGCCGGATGATAAAAGAGTGAGTCGGCCAGATCTAGACCCGTGGTACGTTCCCGTATTCCTGGGGGCAGATCGGTAGAGGGCTGCCAGCCCACAATGGTGTCCATTACCGTGACCATAACCGAAATCCTCAAAGTAGAGGAATGCACCGCTGAGAAGGTGATGTGGGTCTGCCCCGTCAGACCTCTAACTTGCATGCCCCCAACCCCCAGTAACGGCACTGAGGGGGCCTCGAGACCCAAGCCCAATTTTTGGGCCACTCGTGTGGACATGAGACAACCTTGGGCTCCCGAGTCCAACAATGCTCTGATGGTGACAGAGTCTCCTTGAGGGCCCCAAACGCGGACCGCCGCAGTAGGTAGCAGAACCGTCCGCGGTTCTGCTCTTTCAGAAGGGTAGGCTAGTTATGGACTCCCCTGATGGCTCCGTCTCGAAGAGGGCCCCCGGGTAGTAGTAGGGGCGGCGAATGCACATCGCCATATTAGGGGGGACATATCCGGCCGCTCTACCATACCGATGGTACGGCGGGTACCATCGGTATGGTAGAGCATGGCATATGGTAGCGGGTACTCCAGCCGTGGGTACTCGTGCAGCGGCAGCGGGAACCGCTGTGGCACCGTTGGGTCGCGCTGCTTTATGCTAGCGCGCACAGAGCCCGGTGCGGGGAGGGGTCCACCCTTTGTGTCAACTGCCGGGCCCCCGCCCGTGGGGGCCCAACTCACACTAGGGCCGGCCGTGTGGTAGCCTGCAGGCGCAGGGCCCTCTATGGGTGCGCGCGCCGGCGCATGGCTCACCTCGCGATAAGTGGACGCGCCGCGCGCAGGACTGGGCCTCCAGTCCGTTGGGGGTGGGCTCAGCCCTGGAGCACCTCCGCCCATGTTGCGCCGCTGTTGTGGGGTCGATGGAGCCGCGCCCGTCCTGTTGGCACATAACAACAGATGGTGGGGTCCGCCACACGCACTGCAGCGCTAGGGCCTGGGACAATTTCGTTCAAAGTGGTCCCCCAGGCAGCCAAAGCACAGACCCTTGCGCTTTGCCATGCGCCGCCTATCCGCCACTGGCAACCCCTGCCATTCCTGGCATCGCAGCAAAGCATGGCCCGATTGGCCACACTGTAGACAGGCCGGGTCTCCGCCGGCCGCTAACGTTAGCTGTACAGTGGGAGGCGCCCGGCGCCCCTGCGAATTGCCGCACCTACAGGCCTGCGCCCCTGATGGCGGCAGGTTAGGTTGGGAGGTCTCCACGACCCTAGCCTCGTATTCGAGGAACTTCATGAGGTCTCCCAACCCAGGCAGAGTAGTTCCCTCCTACTCTGCTGCTTCCCGCTCGAACCGGGAGCGAATGTCCGTGGGCAGCTTGGTCAGTAGGATGTGGACCAGTAGGAATGACCACTATTGGCAACCCCAACGTTCGCAACGCGTTGCATGCAACGGTGACCGGCGTCAACAGCTGCATCCGTAACTCAGCCCGGTTAGTCACCCTAGGGACCGACAACAATTGTCGGGCATGTGCATCGGCTAATAGCCGGACGTTGTGGTACCGGTTTGTGAGAAGCTCCCACGCTGTCTCATAATGGTCGTCCTCGACCCGTAGGTGCTGGACGAGTGCCCTGGCCTCGCCTTGCAGCGTGGACAGAAGATACGCCATCTTTTGTCCACGTGTCAAATCTGCTTGGGTGTCCACCAACGAGGTGAACATATTCTTATAGGTGACCCATTCCTCCACAGCGCCGCTAAAGTTACCCAACTGTAAGGTAGACAGCCTACCAGTTATCGCGGGTCCTGCCGTTGGTGGTGGTGTGGATGGTACAACTTCCCCCATTCGTCGCCTCTTGATGTCGCAGGCCGCCTGCACGACATTGTCATAGATTTCCATGATCTGGGCAAAGTCCTCCTCGTATGCCGACCACACGTCTTTGCTGGGCGGCGGCGCAGTCTCCGACAAAGCCTCCATGGCCGTCTCAGCCGAAGAGACCCGCAATCTCAGCTGTTCCGCCCGCTCCAAAATGGCGTCGTCTCGGTCACTCCGGGACAGCAGACCTTGCACGGACACGAACCATCGCAGCTCCTTGGCCAGGACTGCCTTCGCCATCGCGTTGTCACCAAAAAACTAAATGTACGAGAGATGAGAATAATTCTCCAGTAATAGCACAAACCCGGGCTAAGATTCCCTAAACACACTTTAATTACAATGCAGCAACAAAAAAAATTAATAGGTACAAAAAAACTTATACGGGTTTGTAACGAGAAGCGCACTTACAAATAAGATGTGCAATTATTATTACATATACCGTTATGCAAAACCAACCAAATTTTAATCAATGTATTAACCAAATAAATCTAAAATGGGTTTTCAAAAATGACGGCACCAACAAAACAAGATGTGCTATTACTATTATTGCATAAACCGTTATGTAATAATCCAACAAATTTAATACTAAAATTGCCTAAGTAGTTATGCCACAAATGAATCAAACTTGAATTAATTTTCAAGAGAAAAAAAATAAAAGTATTAATTAAATAATGTACGTTGGCCAGTCATGACCTACCACAAGTTAACAAACAATATATAATGAAAACTGCAATACCTATTTAAAATATGTTTTCAGAATAAGAACAACAAATTAACTTTTCAACAATTTTCAATGCTGCTGGGCCCACTGTGTTTTATAGACTTTAACTTTAAATTCTAAATTAAGTTTTCAAGTGTTCAAGTGTTCAAGTTTAAGTTTTCAAGCAATCAAAAAACAAACAAAATGCTTAAATATTTATCGGACAATTAGTAACTCACCGCCGCGGTGAGTCAATCTTATTCAACTAAATTCAAACCCAAATGTAATTGAAATGTAATAATAATGTAATGGAAATTGTAAGCACTACACTAATCTATTCTAAGTATTTGGTTGGTATAACCAACCAACTTTAAAACTTATAACTAATTGAGGTTATCCGTGGATTAACTACGCTCTGCTACCAAAATTGTTTGCTACAGAGAGATCTGCAAGTGATCACCCTACAGCACGACAAGACTTATCACTAACCTAAACAATAATTTAGCAGCACTTACATATAATGGAGACGGTGGCTGCGAATCCTTGACGCTGACGCTCCTCGCGTGGAATCTGCTCGGTGGCCGTCTGCACGACGCTGGTGTGGTAGTTCCCCTAAGCTTACCCACCTACCCCGAGAGCTCTCAAATACCCCAAGATAAATGATATGCACCAGCTTACAGGCAGTTCTCCAAGGACACGTCACGCACGTGTCTCCGGGACAGTCGCCTCAGCTGCCGACAACAGCTGTCGACTTTTACTGATATTTACACGGTACATAGCAGGGACTGAATAACCCAAAAATTAAGGTACCTTTATATAGCGGTATGGCGTCATACCGAAAAAAAAGCGGTTACCGGAATATTCCGGTATCCAAATTTATATCGGTACCGTAATTTTGAGTTTTTAAATAATAAAGGTTTATTTCGGTATGAAAGAGACGGCTAACAACCGTTTCAAGCATAAGCGACTACTGGTTTGCTTAGAAAGCTTTAGTTTGGATTGTTCTCGTTGTCAAAACACGTGCGCCGCGCATAGGTGTCTAAGTAATTTTTTTCTTGTGGATAACAATGTCAAAAACACACGAAAAGATATAATATCAGCAACAGGTAAGTAGATACTTAAGTAAATTCCTTTAACTAGATACTTACTTACTGTAATAAACACAACAAATAGTGTAATATTTTCGTTATTTTTCATTAAAATTATGTGATATGTTTTCCATTTGTTTCTGGCTATTGCAACCATCCAGCACAATAGAATAGTTACGTAATTATATTTATTTAAGTAGAACCACAGAATAATATTGTAGAACAATGCAACTGCCGTGCACACGGACTTTTAAAAGTACGCTTGCTGGTAGGTATATTAACGCCAACTCAAGCTAGTGTCTGCTAATAAGCGGACGGACTTTTATTTATCCCATAACCGATTCATTGCGTATCCCACTTTGAATGACTTTTGTGCATTGCGGCTAACAAATATTCTGTGACGCCTCCGGGCGTCAGCCGCCACCCATTAAAGTGCCGCGCTTGCGCGTCTTCAGCCATGAGTGAACATATTTTGTTTTTGTTATGATTTTGGCTTGTTTACACGTGATTACATTCAGTCGGCATCGGATCTCAAACGTGAAGGGTTTGCTAATTCGTTTAGTGTATTGTAAAGTGACTTATCTACGCGATTTTGCTGGAATGGCTGCTAAGTGATTTATTTGGATCAGTGGTTGTAAACCTTTTGTGTATTTTTAGTAAAAGTTTACAAAAGAGTGTGAAAGGAGTACCTTTATTTAGGTTCTATACCGTAGTGTTGCGATGCAGTCACTATAACGAGTCAAAATATAGAAAAAAATTAAAAAATACGCATGAGTAGGTGTCGGAACTCTTGTTCTCATTGTTAATGAGCAATGTAGTCCAATGAAATGGAAAATGGGTCGTGGTGGTTCAACTTCATATTGAATAATCGCTTGAATTTGCGAATAATCGAACTTACTTATAAAAGCAGTTTTCAATCTAGCCATTTTTAATAGTAGATTGATACACAAGTCGCTAAAATGACATATTAAAACGAGGTATTTTAACTCCCGAGCTTAATTCGATTGCGAAAAAATAAAATAATCCAATACAGTATTTAAAATAAATAATGTACGGCCACTCAGGGCTTGTTTATTCCCTTCCGGGCTGTTTGGAACTAATCTCGAAATACCCCATTACTCAATACGACCTAAGATCTAAAAGACCTTTTCTCATATGGAATGAAACCAGAATGGACTAACTACCAAAAAGAGCGGTTCTCAACATATACTATTGCCAATAAGACTTAAT
This sequence comes from Scoparia ambigualis, assembly GCA_963921215.1. Taxonomy (NCBI): domain Eukaryota; kingdom Metazoa; phylum Arthropoda; class Insecta; order Lepidoptera; family Crambidae; genus Scoparia; species Scoparia ambigualis. Next base: position 30,087,181 of record OY992506.1, read on the forward strand.
TTCAAATGAACTGAGTCTCATAGAAACTTATTCCCAAAACGTCTCATTCCCAAAATACACTAAAATATATACACATGGAAATATCAAAACACACGATTCCCATAATGACTAATTTTCAAAACGTCCTAGTCCCAAAATACACTAAATGTTTGATTCAGCAGGTTTGAGTGCAAAAATTGCTGTAAACACCAGATTAGTTCTCTAAGGCGCGAATTATACAGAGGCGAAGGCACGGCGCAGGCATCTCGCCGCTTCAAAACGTTTTCATATGAAATGTATGAAGGCGTCGTGTTGTGAATTACACTGAAGCGGCGGCGCAGGTACACCCGCTTTGTTGTTCTGTGCCTGCGCCGCGAATTCGCCTTACGCCTTCTCTGTATAATTCGCGTCTAAAAGTGTCGGATTATGGATTAATAGGTCAAGGATTATAAGACCGCCGGCGGTCGCGAAACAATCGATTTTCAATTGTGTCTGGTTTTACGATCCACAAAGGGTTAAGAAAGGCAAATTGGTTTGATTATGAAGACCAAGGTGAACCGGATCGCAGGGCGAATCGGATCAAGTTAGGAATTTACCTAAAATTAGTATATTTCTTCATTTCGTGTGTAACCCAGAACTTCCAAGTTTTGAAAAAAAAACTGCTTTTTTTGCCAAAACGCAGGCCTATTGAGAGGCAAACCTAATTTTATAAGTTTTTTTTGCTACCTAAAACTTAACCTTTATTATCTTTATGATAGTGTTGAAATTTGACTGATAAGTTTGTCTAGAGTCTAGAGAGTAGTAGTTAGGGACTAGGACGTTTCTAGAATTAGTTTTTATGTTTTTCGAGTACTTTGATACTAGAATTTAGTGTATTTTGGGAATGAGACGTTTTGGGAATAAGTTTCAATGGGACTCGGTTCATTTGAAATTGAGTCTTATTGACAATAGTATATATTGAGAACCGCTCTTTTTGGTAGTAAGTCCATTCGGGTTTCATTCCTTATGAGAAACGGTCTTTTAGATCTTAGGTCGTATTAAGTAATAGGTATTTCGAGATTAGTTCCAAACAGCCCGGAAGGATTTATCTGTTAATTTTCAAACCTTGTCAGCAGCCAGTACATAGGAACCGTTTTATTAAGGGTTGGCTCTTTTTTTTTAAACAAGGAAAAATCCTATTTACGGATACACAGCGGGCCTGGGGAAGCCCGCTGGTTATGTGGCGACTCTCCCCCCAACACCCGCTTCCCTGTCCAGGTCCGAAGGCCTCGACAGGGACTCGGGTGAAGAGGGGCCTTACCCACTAAAACTCCTTGTACCATCCCATCACTTGTCGTCAGGGTGGTTCGGGACCACGGACAGCAGACTCCAAATTCCACTCTACGACGGCCCGCCAGTGGGGAGGACGCCCAGGATAGTTTGGGCGCCCTCCAGACTCCCATGAGGCTCGTGCAATGCAACTATGGGGTCTCCCACCCCACAGTCACGCAAGCCTCACTGCGATGGAAGGAGGTGGGCAAAATGCCGCCTCTTCCTACCGACTCGCCTGCGTCGGATCGGGTCCGCATGGCTTCTGTGAAACAACCGCTTCACTGAACAAGGCCATGGCCCTCCATGATCTGTCGCTGTCTAGCATGGCTTTTACCACGCTAGGCAGCGAGAGGTCTTCCCCAACGACCGACATCAGACTGTGGCGCTGCGCAGCCCACGACCCGCACTCCTCAAGGGTGTGCGTTTCTGTGTCCTGCGCAGCTCTACAGCTGTGGCATTCTGACGTCGGCTTCCTTCTTGCCACTCGGTGCAGGTAGTGTCCAAAGCATCCATGCCCAGACAGCATCTGCACCAAGTGGAAAGATAGAGTCCCATGTCGCCGCTGTAGCCATCTTCCCAATTCTGGTTCGGTGGCTCGGCACAACCGGGAGACGTAAGTCGACGAACGCAAATCATCGGCCCATTTGGCCAGCAGCTCTTGGTCAGCCAAATCTCGAGCCCGTTTAAGCTCTTCCCGAGTATGGTTTCTACCCTGTTCTTTAGCCTCTGCCCGCTGTCGGTACAGTTCCGCCAGCTTCACTGCCTCCAACTCCCATGGCGGGATGCCAGCCACCGCACAAGCTGCAGCATGAGACACTGTCCTGTACTCTCTGATGGCCCTCAACGCTATTATCGGCTGTGCGGCACGAAGATGTTGTTTGTTGGTAGCGTTGGGGGCAGTCACCCATAAAGGGGCCCCATAAAGGGCCGTCGACCCCACTACTCTAGCATAGAGCCGGCGAGTCAAAGCGTTCGGCCCACCAACATTCGGCATGTTGCATCCCAAAGCGGATGCCGCACTGATGAGAAGAGGGGAGAGTTCGCGAAAGTGCTCCTCGAAGCGCCAACGCCCGTCCAGAATGAGACCCAGATACTTCATCCGGACCCCAACCCGGATCCTATGCTCGTCTATTTCTAGGTGGGTTCCAGGCGGCGGTCCTCGTCGAGGCCCATGGAAAAGAAGAGCCTCAGTTTTACCGATCGCTATCTCGAGCCCCAACATACGGATTCTGTCCACCACCAGAGATATTATGACGGTGGCCAGTCTCCCTGCCTCTGCGCAATTTCCGCCCCGGGCCGTGATCAGAGTATCATCTGCATAACAGATTACATCGGCCCGTGGGCCTACCCAAACCTTAAACAAACCTGTTTCTAAAAAAACAAAATGGGTTTTGAATCAATTAAACGGTTTAAAGATGTTTTTTTCTTTTTATAAGTACCTAAACACAACGGGACAACGCAAGCGCGCGAGTGGCAAAGCAAATAGCGACCTTCCATACGTAGGCATGAATTCTATTTGCCTGAAATACCGCTCTCCCAAAGCGAGCGCGCGAGTTTTAAATCGACTAGCGAGCTTATGTCTACACACGAAAGGTCGCCATTAGCCTAATCGCCTCGCCAGCAGTAAATACATTTCGCAGCTTTGGATTAAACCGGTTTATTTAGGTTTTTGAAGCCCTCTCATATACATTGGAAGCAGTTTTTGTAAAAACCTTAATCAATAACCGGGATTTTTTAAACCGGTTCCAAGCCCTATCGTCACTAATTCAATTTATAATTAGAAAATATTAATAAAAGAAAGATGGCGAGCCAGTTTAAACCTTTACATCGTTGTTCCATAATAAGTCTTAACGCGTCAAAAACGTATGCCGCATAATCGCGTTTATCGTCCGGCATAGAAAAACGCGTAGCGAATGATTTATAACATCTAGCAAATCCGCAATATAATGAAAGTTCTGCTAATTAGAACTCTCTAAAAAGTAATTCTACAAAGTTTTAGTGGAATTTTCTTTATGACGCTAAGTATGTGGCGTCATACGCCATACACAAAGGAAGTAAAATTAGGGAACAAAAGGTTTGCAACCACTGAAGTTTTTTAACTGGCACTATCTCTTAAAACGATCAATACAGGCATAATCTACGTGTCAAATAATGTAAGTTCTGTTGATTAGAACTCTCTAAAAAGTCATTCTATAGAATTTCAGAGGAATTATTTATGACGCCATTTGGCGTCAAACGCCATACGTAAAAGATATCAATGACAGTCCATGGTGTCATACGCAATGAATCGGTATGCATGGCAAATGGCAACACGTAATGATGGACTTATTATACTAGTGCAGTAAGTTGGTTTTCACAGACGAGTAGACTAATGTAAAGCTTACTATTGACATGAGTTTGTAAATACCAATTTCCGCATTAGTGTAAAATGATGTTTACACGCGCACATTTTTTACACATTATTGCGCGCGACACGCAACAAAAACAGGTTTTTACTCGTCGCCTCGCAAGCAAAAGCAAGTCTCACCCCTCACCCTGCGCCCCGCAACTGTCAATGCAACGTTTTTCGGTACCGATATCGCATAAAGGTTAAATAACGGTAAAGCCTTACCTTTATTTTATTAAGGTACACTTATTTTTTACCGGTAACGTAACCTTATACCGTAACCGCTTTCAGTCCCTGGTACATAGACACAAAATAATTAATAATCGGTAGCCGCGCCGTCGGCACAATTAAAGTTTAACCCGAATAAACTTCAAACACAAAACAATTTTAGTTACTCAAAAAGTGGTCTAGGCGCCATCAACTTAGCAGCAATAGTGGTGGGAAAAAAGTGATATGTGACACATAACAATTGCAAATAATTGGAACTAATTGAATTGAGACAGAAACACAGAGCTGTGTGCCGCGCGACGTCACATCGGCCGAGCGAGACAGAGCGATGTGTTCTGTTTCACGTTTTATTCCATACAACATTGAAGCCGGAGGCAGTGGCGAGGGGCTCACATACGACTCGGTGTTGGAAGCCGCCATGGAGGGGATCGACCGGAAGGAGATCGGACTGCAGACCATCCAAGTGAGGCGGTCCGCAGCGGGGGGACGTTTGCTGGAGATCCCGGGCGATTCCAGCGGCCCCTTAGCTGATGCTCTGGCGGATCGGCTCAGTAAGGTCGTGCCGGAGGACGTGGAGGTGCGCAGGCCGTGCCGGATGGCAGAGGTCCGGTTTGTAGGCCTCAGCCCGGAAATGGGGAACCAGATGGGGCGCGTCAAGCAGGCGATCGCGTTGGGGACGCTTTGTGACGCCGAGCGGGTGACCGTGGGGACGATGCGGACCGGACCGTTTGGTCGGTGTTCCGCAGTGGTCCGGCTCCCGGTCGCGGCTGCGAAGAAGTTGGTGGATGCCGGGGAGGTCCAGCTGGGCTGGGTGACTGCGCGGGTCGAGGTCCTGGACAGGGGCCCCACGAGGTGCTTCCGGTGCTACGGTGTGGGCCACCTGAGTTACGTTTGTAGCTCGGAGGCCAGCCGTGGCACAGTGTGCTTCAGGTGCGGCGCCCCGGGGCATAAGGTGGTTGACTGCAGGGAGGGCAGAGCGAGCTGCAGTGTGTGCAGGGAGGCTGGGCTCCCGCACGAACACCACATGGGAGGGAGGACCTGTCGTCCTCCAGTGACGAGGGCGAAGTGGGCCCCCTGGCCGCGGGCCCCACCTGCGGCCGGGGAGGGCGAAACGCCCATGGAGACGGAGGTGCCGGCGAGACCGGACGAGGCCGGGCAACCAGCGGAGGGAGGGTCGAGGGCGGCGGTATAACGCCGCCCTCTTCCCGTATGATCGGGGACCGGGTTGTGCTCCCATGCCTCGGCATGGGGTGCACAGGCTGGTGGTGTTCCCTGTGTGGGACCGCGGTCTCACGTGTGGGGCCGCGGTCCCACACAGGGAAGAAGCAGAGGAATCGCAGATGCGTTGCCGGCCTTTATGGGAGGAATAGGTTTAAGGAAGGAATAGGAATTGGGAGGGGGGGAAGGGGCCTCCGGAACCCTCACTGGTCGGACGAAACACAACAGCACCAAGTGCCGTTATTTTACGCCGAATATTCGTGAGAGGGTGGTATTACGCCGGGCGAGCCAGCCCAATGCGTGCTGCAACGCAGCGTGGCTCTACCACTCAGTCAGTGTTACTCATTTAGCACCACCCAGGGATCACGTGTAGGGTCTCAAGGGTAAACCTACGGACGCGAGCAACTTTAACCCCCCGAGGGACTCGAGGGAAACCTCCTCCCCCCCTAGAAGGACCGCGGTCTAGTGTTGAGGAGCACTAGGCTGCATTGCACCAGCCCTCCTCCCGTTTGGGGGCAGCCTGAACCTACCAAGCTGCCCCTCTGGGGCAGGGGACCCAGGTAAAACTGGGTCCGGAGCGTGCGGCGTTTCGCGGGGCATCGTTGTATGGTACCGCGGCGCCGCGTCGCGCGTCTGAAGGAAGGTGTCGGTTCTTTTACCAGGTCGGGCCCGTATGTCCTTACTCACCCGTTTCCCCCACGGGGGGGCGGGTGGGGACATATGGGTTCCAGCCCTGGACAGTGCATGGGGTGTCTCATGTTCCTCTCGAGGCCCCATGCCAGTGCAGAGAAGCATTTTCTCCGACTAAAACAAAGAAAAAGGTTAGGTCAGACTTGTAACTGTGACTCGAAGGCCGACCGTAGTGCCCTGTGTTTTAGGTGTAGCGCTCCGGGACATCAGGCGGGGCAGTGTGTGGTGGAGAAGCCTAGCTGTGCGGTGTGCAGGGAGGCAGGGCTCTCCAGCGAACATCTGTTGGGAGGGAGGACGTGCAGGCCCCCCATCACGAGGCCAAAAGTGGCCCCGGGGACAAGGGCCCCCCGGCGGCGAAGGAGCAAAGCACACCCTTGGATGTGGCGGATGCGCCGACGGAGCCGGAAGTCGGCGCGGATCCACCGTAGGGTGATGCCGGGTGTCTGGCGGAGGCTAGGTTCTGCCCTGGCCAGTTGTACGCCCGAGGATATCTGTTAGTGTAGTTGTTGTCGCTAGGATAAGTATGTGTGTTTATGTTTAGGCTTAGGACTTTGTCCCCAAATGGATAGTCAGAAAGGTGGGCACTGGCATGGGTATATGTCATCATACCACCCCAAGTGCCCAGGGGTCCTAGAGGCGGCATCGTCATGTGCTGTCCTGTACGTCTCATTTCTGTCTAGTGTGTACATGTCGTTAAATTGTGGGTCGCGATCTGGTGTTGTTTTTTTTCGGATTGTCTAGTGTAGTGTTCGTATAGTGGTTGTCCTTCCATGGGGCTGGTGCGGGACCCCACGTGAAAGCTATGATGGGCAACAGGGCGCCATTTTAAAGACGTCCCCTTGGTCAGAGCTGACGCGGAGGGGCCTCACACCAGCAAATGTTGTGTTGTACTGTGGCTGTCCTGGGGAGCTGGCACGGAAGCTTTATGCGGAAGCCATGATGAGCAGCGACGCGCCCCCAATGGGTGACGTTGGCTGCTCGGAGCAGATGCGGGGAGCCCCGCGCCAGCAGTTTGTGTTGTGTTTATTTCGTTTTTCTTTATTATTTTGTACTCGTACTTTGTGGTTGTATTGTCTATGTTGTGTGCTATGTCTTGTGTAGGGCTAGTGCGGGATTCCCCGGGAAGCAAGGATGAGCAGCAGGATGGCTAGACGACTAATTCGCGGTCGTCGTGGCATCAGGCTGTCTCAGAGCATTCCATAATGGAATCCCGCACTAGTAAATTGTGTGGTTGCTATGTGCGCATGCCTGCGAAAACGTGGGCATGTTCGTGTGTTTGTTTGTGACTGGCGAAATTTGGTTGTTTAGGTCCGCATGCCCGGGAAACTGGGCATGTCAGTAGGGTTGTTTGTGGTCTGCCCCCTAAATGGGCTGTTCTGTGTTGTGTCTTGCGCGCGTAGTCGCCGTGTGTTGGCGCGTAACGGCTGCTATGCAGTGGTTAACACACGGCGATGGGGTGGCACCGCGAGGTAATACCCCCGTGGTCAGGTCCCGTGGCCGCCATCTCAAGCCTTACGCTCTCGGAGTTTGGACCCCTGGTGATTAGTGGGTAGGCCCCTCTCGCCCGGCGACTACGCCGTGGAAAGGGGGACAGGAGAGTCCCACATATCCAGCCTCCCTTCTGGAGGCTGGAATCTATAAGCAGGGATTACACCGGGTTAAAAAAAAAAGACTTGTAACCGTGAAGTGTAACAGAGGGGGGTCCAATCCTAGAGCAGGGGGCCAGTTCTCTAGCGACCCCCGGCATTTGACTAATAACAGAAAAAAGCTAGTCAAACGAACAAAGTTAGAACTAATTTCATAAAAAATTCAAAACAAGGTCAAAATCACTTTAGCTTAATTTTTTCAGTCAAAAGTGGTTTTGACCGGTTATGAGTTTTGTCTATATAATTTATAACTAGTAGTTACGAACTTACATAATAACAACAATGTTATTAGATAAGATAATTTAAAAGTGCCCATTGCAAAAGCAACATTATTTGTATAATTCAACGAAGAATAAAAAAGCAACTTGAAAATATTTCCACCTAAAGGGCGCCAATCAATCGAAATGTCAGTTGGTATATGAAGAACGATCAGATATCGTTTGTCACAGAAACAATTAAATTGAAGAGCTCTCACCGTGGAGGGCCCTTAAGTGATGGCCTCTTCACTCTAATTAATTTTAATAGTGACAGTTTCTCGTTAGTAGACCAAAATGTACTCAACATTGATATAAGTAGTTCTTTTTTGTTCAAAGAAGTCTTTCTTCTTTCTTTTCCTTTACTTCTGTTATTATTATTCACGTATTTATTTATTTTGCTTAAATCTAGGTTTTTTTATAATATTCCATATAAAAATAATAAACAAAACTACTATAAAACATTGAACATTATAAAAAACCTAAACCTAGGGTGCCGCCGGCAGCGGGGCTGGGCCCAAACTACCGGTGGTTAGGGCTGCAGAGAGGGAACCTCCTGACGATGCGTGCAATATATATATATATATAATTATTTTTATTAGCCTATATTTTCCCACGGCTGGGCAAAGGGCCTCCCTCACCTCTTTCCATTTTTCGCGGTCTGTTACTTCTGTTATACGATTTAAAAAATCTTTCATAAAGTATCACAATTTAAAAGAAAATGTTCGGAAGGGTTAATGAAGAACTAATTGTTAGTTAGTGGTTAGTAACCTCTAGGAGTCTTCGTGATAGACAAGGGGATATAAATGAGTGTTTTTGATTCTTCCTCTCCCCACTACCACCCAGAGGTGTCGTATGCAACTTCTCACCTTCTAATTAAGTACTTATTTGTGGCTAAATAAGGAACTTAGCGGTTTCTTTTGCCATAAAGTAATGCGTTAATTTAGGGGTCTATGTTTATGTTTTTACAATAAAGCTTCAAAAGTTATAAAAAACAGAAAATATATGGATGAAACGTCAGGATAATATAAAAACTATGTAAATAGTAAATTAAACGCGAGTTAATCCGTAAAAAAGTGTTTCATTTCAAGAAAATATCTGAATAAGCTTGAAAGTATAATCAAAGAAAAGATTAAATCTTTATTTATGAAGGTTCCAATTCAACATCAGCCTGTAAACGTCTCACTGTCTGGCTGACACTGGTCTTCTTAGAAGACAACAGCATATGGGTAGATTGTACAGTCAGCATCAAAAGTAGCTACTTTTGATGCTAAGCTTAGCATATGAAATGTTCAAATGATAATTGCTGTTGAAATGACCAGGAATTGTCTGACATAGCTGTTGAGTCAAAAGTACATGACCGTCATTACAGGTAATTACAGAGAAGTTATAATTATAACCACAAAAACGTCAAATAACTCTGAAATGTTAAATGATAAGACACTTATACGTGACTTTTACTTTTACCACCTTGTTTTTGTTCAGTTACTTTCGATGCTGACTGTACCATAAAACACCACGTTGGACCTATACGGGGTTATTAGTTATTACTGTATGTGTCTAATTTTTTTGACGACTATGGTCGAGTGGTTCGCACGCCGGGTCTGGCGTCGCGCCATCTCTGAGGTCCCGGGTTCAATTCCCGGTCGGGTCAATTTAGAGAAAAACTGTTTTTCTAAATTGATTTTGGGTCTGAGTATTTTTTCTATGTTTATGTATATTTATCCGTAATCTTTAACGAGTTTCAAAAGAATATACTCATCTTGGTCTAGACTCTAGATAATTGGTATGAGCGTAAACAAATTTAATTTTTAATTTGTTCTTATTTTTTTTAATTACCTATAAGACAAAAGCAAACTTTGAAACGCTTGAACTAGCTCCGTGGGTATTTTTTGTAAAAGTCGTTATTGTAGAGCTGTTCAATTTTACGCGCTCATTCTTTAAAAAACTACTTATCGCACGATCTGAGAGTGTCCTCAACTCACATTATTTAGTTTCAATTAATTTTTCAATTAATGCTTGCTCAGGGGCGTCCTTAATTATTCTGACCGCTCCAGGACCTCTCGCCGCAGAGGGCAGCCGCTGTTTTCTCTTACTTTACATATAAATAAAGGCGGTTGAGTACTGTGAGAGCGTGTACGTAACGTACAAAGCCACTCTTCGTCGCCTCTTAGAATATTCTATGGAGGGACGGCCGCGCTTGTTCTGAGTAGCAGTGTGCCGGAACTAAGTGTTCTTTAGAAATATGTGTAAGTGAAACTTTACGCAATTTTATTATGTAATTATAAAAGTACTTAATATAAAATCAACCAGCACTGGGCTAGCCTGGTGGTAATGGTCCAATCTGTAATAGTCATGGCAAGGTTACATAACAATTTAGTTATGAACTAGTGAGAATAGCATATATTTTTTGTTTTTATGGTTGTTTTGTAGCTGTTTTTGTAAATAAATAAATAATGGTCCCTTCATGTGAAAAGGCCTGTGCCCAACTGTGGGACGTGTATAGGCTGATGATGTTTCAATTTCCAGGTTGGTAAAATGGTGGTTAGAGATCTATTTGTAAGGTCAATGTGGGGAAGTCATACTTTTTTAAAATTTAAGTGTAACTGAAGTTATTGAATCGAGATACGCTTTCTAGAGTGACTTGTGTCGTCGGAAATTATAGGTAATATATTTATTTACTTATATTGGTCTAAAAATGATGTGAATTGCAATAATCTTTAGATTTATATGATATTTTTTAAAACTCGGCGTGTAGACGGACTTCCCGTGCCGTTTAAGGTAAGTCCGTCTAGTAGCAATATAATCAAAACTTGTGAGGCAATATGTATGAAAACAGTTTTTTAGCAGTGATGTAAAACTGGCATTGAAATGTGTGTTTTATGAATCTCTTCCTCCTCCTAGACGGACTTCCCAACATTAACCTTAAGTCTGTTGTCGAAAATTTGTCACTTCCAACTTTTCGTAAGTCTTTGCGTCCCACACCGTTACACATCCCGACCGTCCTGAACATGTAACGTGACCCATTTCACATTTATAATGTGGTAGTATAAAGTTACAGCTGATTGGACTTCAAGCTTAATTAGTTCTGTGATAAAGTAGCTTAGAAAATTGTACGCAAACTTTGATCTCATTAAAGTTTTTCAATCAAGAAACTGCGTTAGATACTACAGACTAATCAAATGATAAATATAGATACAAAGTACTTTAACATTCCACCATAACAATTTAATTTAACATTCAACTAAGGTAAGTTAAGACCACCAAATTGAAACTTTTTATTTCGTTTTACCACGAATTAGTTTGTCTTATTTAGTCTGATGGAGAGAACTTAATCACTTGAATAGAAAATGTTACAATAAACCTTTTTAGTAATTCGTACCTCAAAAGGAAAAAACGGAACCCTTATAGGATCACTTTGTTGTCAGTCTGTCTTTCTGTCAAGACCCTTTATCTTGAGAACTCTGGGTATCAGTTGAAATTAAAATGATAGTCTCAGGTCTACAGTCTCTTAAAGCTGTAAAAAAAATCAAACTCCTAAGTTTTTACGTTAACCGGTCAAGTGCGAGTCGGACTCGCCCATGAAGGGTTCCGTAGCAGCAAGTAACATCATTTATAAGTTCTTGTAGTTCGTAGTAACTTTGATCGATGTTTGAATAATAGTGTATTTTTTTTAATTAAGAAAAAAATGATATTAGGAACCTTAATATCATTTTTGAAGACCTATCCATATATGGGTATGGGTTTAATGAAAAAAAATTTATTGAGTTTCAGTTCTAAGTATGGGGAACCCCTAAAATTTATTGTTTTTTTATGCAAGAAACAGTTACATAATGGCATTAAAAGTTTTTAATGGGCTTCCTGAAGAGCTTAAGATGCTACCAGTGACCATGTTCAAAGCCAAACTCAAAAAACGACTCATGGAAGAATGTTTTTATTCTTTAAACGAATTCTTCAACAGTGTTGATATTGAAATTTGCTATTTTTGAATTGAATATTATTGAATTATATATTGAATTGAATTGAATATTATAAATAGCTTAAATTTCATTAATACTAGTTTGAAATTTCTATTTTTATTTTATTTTTGCGTACCTACCAGTTTCTGGTGAAATGTGTGGACTTCAATGTATTTCCCTTAGCACCACTTATGTACCATGTTTTATGCGAATAAAAAGTCTTTGTCTTTGTCTATGTTTGTATAAAAATCTTAATGCGGTTCACAGAATACATCTACTTACCAAGTTTCAACAATATAGTTCTTATAGTTTCGGAAAAAGTTGCTGTGACATACGGACAGACAGACAGACATGACGAATCCTTAAGGGATCCGTTTTTTGCCATTTGGCTACGGAACCCTAAAAAAGATACGGTTAAGATGCGCAAAAAACGGATATTTTACACTTTCAAGGGAATTAAAACTTAGGTACTTATAGGGTATTTTCCGTTGACCTAGAACTATGAAATTTGGCAAGTATTACCGTCTTAAACTACAAGCACAGGGGAAAATCTGTAAGCTATACATTTGTTATAAAGTCATTAAAAAACAGGGTTTTCTTACCAAAAGAAACGTATATTTCGACACTCTAAGGGGAATCAAAATTTATAGGGTATTTTTCGTTAACCTAGTACTATGATATTGGCAAGTATTACCGTCTTAAACTACAAGCACAAGTAAAAATCTGAAAACTATACATTTGTTATAAAATCATTAAAAACAGGGTTTTTATGCCAAAAAAAACGTACATTTCGGGGTGTTTATCAGATTTCGTGCACATTCTATATCCGTGGCTGCATACAAATATGTATTTTCTTTTCAAGTTATATGGTTTGTTTGATCGAAATACTATACTACTAAGCTACAATGTTTACTTAAATATGAACTGCTAAATTAAAAGGTTTTTAAGAAAACCAACATTTATAGCTTAAAATGTCACTACTCTCAGTGCCCAAACATACATTTTGTAGAACAACTACTTACTTAAATTTTGAAGAAACGCTTCTTCGAAAAATCTGGATTTTTTTTCATAATTATTATATTGATAGTAAGTAAACGTTATCCGCATTTTCGCACGTACGAACGTAATACATATATTTTTATAAATGTTTAAAGTTTAGTCATCTTAAAGTTGTCATTATCTTTAACAGAAATTGAAACCACAAAATGTCCTACGAGCGGTCATCCTACTCCTCCACTCCCCGTCTCCCCGCGCTCACGCGTCGGTCAGTCCGCACGGCATCGAAGGAGAAACCCTTGGGCTCGTTAAAAAAAATTTTGATTGTTTTTGTGGTTGTAGTCGTCGCTTGTCATGATGTTTGTCTCTTTACTTTCTATAGTGGACTTTAAATCGCAATAACTCAGCTAAAAAAACGTTTAAAAAAAATGTTTTCTACAAACTATTTAGATCCCTGTGTTTCACTTTAGCATGCAAAGTTTCATAAAAATTGGCATATTGGTTTTTAAAATTTCGACTTGGAAGTTTGTATGGAAAACCGAAATGCGTAAACCCTCTTAAAGAATTAGCGTCACAAATTATTAAGAACAGGACTACAACCAATGATAGAAATTAAAAATTAAACTGGTTAAAAATCAAATGCTTACGTTTCGAAAACAATTTCCAGGAATCATTAAACTTCGATATGATTACAACTGTCCATATTTATCTATAGATACATTAGGCAAGCCTAGCCGACAAACGAGAAGTACTCCTGCTGCTACAATTGCTGAATATAGCCTTCAAAGTGCTTATACCAGAACATTACCAATTACTATTATAAAAAAAAGATTTGCTTATGCTTTGCCAGAAAAGTAGATTTCCTCATGAACTACAAGCATGGTATAAAAGTTTACCTGCATCATCAGCTCAACCAGACGTCAATGAGTCGGATGTTGAATCTGAATAGTTATATTATTATACTTATTGCAATTTTATTGTTATTGATTTTTATTAGTTTTAATTCTGGTTTTAATTTCAATGTTATAGAATCCGATATTGATTTATTACCTATAAATTTTATTTCCGTTGAATTAAACAAGTAGTTTTATTAAACAACAACACATGTTTTATGAAACATTTATTAAACAATATACACTTTTAAACTTTCGCGTTTCATTATGCACACATATTTAGACGGGATTTAACGCAAAACTACTTAGTAAAGGCATTCTACGCATACCTTTTTATACCCGACGTTTCGACCGAGTTGCACCAAACCGCCAGTCTAACAAATCAGCCATTGCGGAGCATTTACTTGAAAGAGGCGCAAATCATTGGATCGAATTTCATCGTACGCAAGTCCTCTCCACAGATCGCCACTTTTATTCAAGAGTAGTGCGTGAAGCGATTGAAATTAAGAAACATCCGAACAATTTCAATCGGGAAGATGGTCACAAACTATCATCAGCGTGGAATCCAGTGTTTGCAAAAACGCCACTTCGTTTTAGTCTGCAATCGGCTAACTACCAGAATAAGGCTTGTATACGGAATAGGGACACCGTTAGTGTTGTGTGTGACGGTAGTTGGATAAATAATGTGACGGTGGATGAAGACTCAGCGACGCAAACGGAGGCGATACACCGCGACAGCAGTCCACCCGTGACCACGGCCGGTGCAACTCGGTCGAAACGTCGGGTATAAAAAGGTATGCGTAGAATGCCTTTACTAAGTAGTTTTGCGTTAAATCCCGTCTAAATATGTGTGCATTTATAAAACAAGTTGTTTTCCAGATCATTTTGACTAAATTGCATTAATAAAACAATTAAAATAAAATGAATACATCAAAATTTAGGTCAGTGAAAGTGTAGCAAAATTAAACATGTTTCCCTAATCACTGGAAATATTCGTACTTGATATTTCTTGGTTGTGGCAAAACTTACTAAGTGACATACAAAAACATTATACTGCAACTTAATTGTAAAGTAACTTTGTGGCAAAACTGCATAATTTATTTTATAATTTTTTTATTTAAAGTGTTTCAAAGTAACATCATCGCAGAATATTTAATTAATGAAGGTAAGTCTACTGTGAACATATCAAAAGACCGACGGTAAATTAACTTCACCTTATTTTTAATGAAAAATGCAGAAAAAAGGTGAATATCTCGAAACTTTGGTTTGTTAGTTATTTAATTTTGACACGACGGGGACGTTACCTATGTTCTACAATTTTTTTTCACAAAGATGGTTGGAATCGTGAAGTAAGAACCGAACTCTAGTAACTTTTATGTTCCATAGCGGCAGACAAAGACGCGTGGCACGGCTAGGCTTACTTACTAGTACTTATGTATTGAAAAGAGTGAGTGGTGATTTGAGATTTTGAGTTTGAGTTGAGTTTAATCGTGTCGCACAGCGGTGAAAGAATACTACCACCCTTGTCTTCCCTTGTATATATCACTTAATACGGGTACTATGTTTTTATTAATCTAATAAATGCTAGAATGAGCTTTATCTCTTTGAAAGAGGTTCAAATTGAATCCGTGTTGCGTAGCGGTGAAAGAATACTACCACCCCTCTCTTCCCATTGGTGTCGTAAAAGGTGACTAACGGACTAAAGACTGCACATACATCCAACAGCATAGAGCGGCGATGGGCTCACCACCTGTCACGCTGAGCTCATGTGCAGTCACTATTTGGTGAAAAGTGGACTATGATAAAGGATGGCTTTTGCTGTCCTCTTTGCCTAGTCTCTGACTTACCCTTCGGGTGTAATAGTCGTGTTTATATGTATGTATGATTTCCTGCAGTGTTTCTTAGTTTACCGCCTCCACTTTTGTTCATAATTTATAAAAAATTAATAAAGCCACGCTGTTGTGAGCGTTTCGCTTCGAATGAGGGTTCGTCTGGTCTTAATAATTTATGACCGGTAGCCGGTGCGTGTATACCTACAGGGGTTTTTATATTTGTTCCAAAACAGTTTTAGGTTAGCGAATGAAATTTTGTTGGTAGGTAGGTATTCATTTATGGAGAGAGCTCGATAGCGTAACAGCGGCGAGCCTTCGCCGGATTGCGATATTGCCAGTGAAGCAACTTTCATAATAGCGGGTCACTAATTGGGTGGCCAGATAAAATAAAAAATCCATAGAGGAAGAATGGGAGACGGCCCGTCTAACATAGGTACCGACCGACATTAAAAGAGGAGTAATGCCTGGAGCTCATGGCCTTACTCTCTCGTAGACGGCAGTAAGACGAACAAACTCAGCCGTGTTACCGGAAGTGGATTGATGCCCATCAGGAATTAGTTTAAATAGTGGCTCGTCTCAGTACCTATGCAACTGTGATAATAAAGGGAAGTTAGAATTTGTCCATGTGAATTGCCAGGCGTTTTTGGCATCTCCCTTGCACGAGAACTCTTTGGAACCAAGTGATGATTGTTCACCTTCGTTTGTAGAGAATGCGTGTGCTACGAACTAGAACGAACGACTACGCTGACTACGAACTGACTACGAAGAACTACGCTGGTACAATCACTAATACATATGTCCCCGAAGCAGACAAACGCGGTGGTTCATGGTATAATTTTAGATTAAGAGTATCTCTTATTATATTATCTAAATTCGATAATTTAAACTTACTTCTAAGTATAATACTAATTTACACTCTTCTAACTTCGTTCACGAATGAAGAATGATAAGTAATTCAGTCATAACACAAGGTTTACCTTTAACCTTACACTTATTCAATCAAAATAGTCGACACGAAACATTCGAAATAGTTCTTTATGCAAATTCAACTTTCAAGCTCTGCACACTCACTATTGCTGGTGTATTGAAAATATTCGCTACGGCGTAGAACATAGAAGTTGTAATTGAAAGGCAAGCATGAGTTATAAGCCCTTATGTTAGTATTTGTTTCTATTTTCATGTTGGCCTTTGCATTCCAGTGAACTTTATACCCAGCTTCACGAATCAATTTACGACATAAGTCCTACCATTTACATAACATACATACCTACATATAATTACGACTATTACATACATATAATGTGCAGTCTAATTCCGTTAGTCGCCTTTTACGACACCCAAGGGAAGAGAAAGGGTGGTAGTATTCTTTTAAGGGGATCCTGCACGAAATTGTGAAAATTTACATATTTTTAAGTTACTTGTACTATGCGCTGAATTAGTTAATATTATTATTAATATATATTAACTAATTCAGCGCATAGTACAAGTGACTTAAAAATACGCACACCATTAGAAAGGGGACAGTCCAGAGATCTTTTAAAAAAAATTGGAAGAACTAGATCACTTTTAGTTATATTTTAATTGAGATCGAAAGTTGACGTTCAAGTTTATTTTTTTCACTTAAAATAACTTTGTTGGGCTATAAAAAAAAACTAGATGTTGCTGGCGAGTAATTTTGGTATCGATAGAAGCGTACAACGTTACAAAATAAAGATTAAAAATAAAATTAAGCTAGACCTAATATTTATTTTGTACTAAAATTAAAATGTAGACTTTTATAAATTTTCACCCAAAAAAATTTAAAATCAACATAAAAAATTCAATTGGGCCAAGATTTTTTATGAGGGCTGAAGAGGTAGCCAAAGACCCCTCCAATCACCTCATTCAATTTGGCACACGATGCACCAAACACCCTGTATAATATACACACATCAAAAGTGTCTAGGGATCAACATATATTTTTGCAATAACTTTTCTCCTGATTGATATTAATTAAAATTTTCTTTAAGGATTCATCAAATAAAGTGTTTTCGTTTGTCTACAGTAACGATAAACCAAGTCACCTTTGCATTAATAAAGAAATTTGCCATTTTCCTAATAAAGGGATTTTTGACATTTGAACCACTAACATTAAAGTTCGAAAAAAAGACTGAAATAACAGTTTTCTTTAAAATTTTATTGGGTAACTTAAACAATTAATAATCTGTGTTTCTACCGCGAACACTAACAACACAAGAACATCGGTTTGGCATACTCAAAATGAGTTCATCCAAATCACGCTGTGGAATGGCCGCCCATGTTCGTTGCAACAACAAAAAAAGGTCTTCTTGCGACTGGATACCCTCCATATTCGGCAGAGCTCTTCTCTGTAGCATATCCCATGCATGCTCAATCGGGTTCAAGTCTGGCGACTGAGCAGGCCAGGGCATGACATTGATGTTAGCTGCGGCGAGAGTCTGTCTTACAACTCTTGCGGTGTGCGGTCGTGCATTATCATGCATTAACTGAAATAAGGGACCGATTTGCACTTGTAGAGGAACGATGACGTCTGATACAATCGTCTCAGCATAAATTTGAGCGTTGAGGTTGCCTCTGATCCAAATCAACTCAGTTCTTCCGCCGATCCAAATACCCGCCCATACCATGATGGTTCCACCACTATAAGGATGGACTTCCTGGCAGGATTTTAATCGCTGTTGGCGTCCAGGGGTTCTCCAGTGTCGTATACGTCTTGTATCCGGTTTCATACCAAAACGAGACTCATCAGAAAAGCACACGAAACGCCATTGTTCTTCTGCCCAATTTCTGTGTTCAAGAGCCCATTGATATCGTATCCTACGATTGTGCATTGCTATAGGTGGTACCCTTAGCGGTCTTCGGGAATGAAGGTTCACTTCATGCAAGCGGTTTCTGACTGTTTGGTCGCTAATTAAGTTCCCTGAAGAGTGATGAAGCCTCACGGCTAACATCATGGCGGTTATTGTTGGAGCTTTTCGAGTTGTGATTTGAATGTATCGGTCTTGTCTCCGTGTGGTGCAGCGATACCGTCCTCCATGGCGCTCAGCCACGGTACCAGTGCTTCGGTAACGTGTCCAAAGTCGACTGATAACACTCTGACTTGTATTCAGAGCTAAAGCCACAGTACGTTGCCGGGAACCAGCTTCTATCATTCCCACGGCTCTGAGCATTTCTTCCCTGCTTAAATGACGTCGCCGCTCCATAATAACGTTGGTTTTAATCAGTAGTAGGGAAACAGTAGCACTAATAATGTCTTCAATGCGTTGTATGTTTTTATAGGGAAAATATTGACAGCTGATTTTCATCTTTTACTAGAAATTGATTGAAAGTTCCTGTTTCAAATTATGAAATGCACCAAAAAGGATCCATATAAATTTATAAAATCATAAATTTATTACAAAGCCACATCTCCATCTCAAGAAATCCGCATAAAAATGCTTGATCCCTAGACACTTTTGATGTGTGTATATACATTAAAAGAACTTACGTAAGTTAGCCTGCTCATTGCACAAAGCCTCAAAGTCGTGGCTTTGTTGAAATTTGAAACAAATTCTTTAAACAATAACAAACAATACATAAATCTAATGACTCCTAAAAACAATTTTTCCGACAACTTTCTTAAAATGCATGAAACAATGAAAATATTTGTATTGATATTCCGCAGGTCACCCCCATCTTAAAAAAGTAAATTTTAATTTTTAACACAAGCGCGTGATGGTTTTGTACATTTACATTTATATTTCATTACAGAATAAAAACATTGCTGTAATCAAATAACTGATCTGAAACTTCAAAGCAGAATTGTTCTTATTACAAGCTTTTATTTAGCTTGTAATGTATGTATGTATGTGTATGTCTTGTTCGGGTGGAATTTTGAAACTCAATTTTGATCCACTTCCCGGTTACAGATTGAGCTGAAATTTTGCATACATGTGTAAATCGCGTGACAATGCAATATTATGATGACATGGCGCTGATCTGATGGTGGAGGTGGATGGTGGCCATAGGAACTTTGCAATGAAACAACACAACCTCGTCGAGTTTGGGCTCGTTTGAATCGTCTTGACGAGTAGTTTGTCTTTCAATGGTAACCAGGGTCTGATAATGGAGCTGGAATGTGGTCATAGGAACTCTGTAATGAATCGACGTAACCCCATCGAGTTTCGGCTTGTTTCATTCATCTTGACGAGTGCGTTGTTTTTAGATGGTTACCAGGGTATGATCTGATGTTGGAGCTGGAAGGTGGTCCTAGAAACTCAGTAAAGAAACGACGCAACCCCATCGAGTCTCTGTTCGTTTGATTCGTCTTGACGAGTACTTTAGTGCTAGATGGTAACCAGGGTCTGATGATGGAGCTGGAAGGTGGCCATAGGAACTCGGTAATTAAGCGACACAACCGCGTCAAGTTTTATACGTCTTAATGGGTGGACTGTTTTTGATGGGTGGTGAGTGGTGGTGGTTTAGTGGACGTAAATAAATTTTGTTTACATAAATATTTGTATTGTCAGATGAACAGATGAAAAACGTGTCCAGGGATAACTAAAAAGTAAAAAATAAATTAAAAGTAAAAGCCTTTTTAAAAACAAGCTTTTATTTAAATGCGCTAAAAAGAAAAAAATAACTTATACTTTAAATCTTTAACTGTCAACTTAAAACGTCATTACACAATTTATATGATATAAAATGTTGTCGCGAGATTTACTATATGTGTAAAAACAAGTAAATAGAATATGTAACTTGATGTGATTAATTTTAACTATTAAAATTTTCAATCTAAGAAAATACGAGTAATATTTACTTAAATCTCGCGACAACCTTTTATATTATATAAATTGTGTAATGACGTTTTAAGTTGATAGTTAAAGATTTAAAGTATAAGTTATTTTTTTCTTTTTAGCGCATTTAAATAAAAGCTTGTTTTTAAATAGGCTTTTACTTACAAAAAATATTAGCCTCAAACATGGCCCTGCAAGGGCATTGCAACAATGAAATTAATTAGGTACTAACTACATTGTAACTTAATTATTGCATATAATTGAAATCTTTACTTATTAACTAATAGTTAACTATTAAAAAACTCTGTTAAACTATAAAAACAATTCTCTGTAAAATATTTTTTTAACATTGTATAAAATACTCTTTCTTTTGAAACATTTTTTATTTCGGTAGGTATTTTGTTAAATATTTTAATTGACATCTGATAAGTGGATGAACTGACCATATGGAGTTTAGTAAAGGGAAGAGCCAGTCGGTCCAGTAACGTATTTATATACTGCTGTAATAGTGGATTTGTTTTTACGGAAGCCGTTTTGGCTCTCGTTAAATATACTGTATTTATCACAAAAAGAATTAAGACGTATAGCCATAGCTGATTCATATATTTTAGAAAAGGTTGACAAAAGAGCTATAGGTCTAAATTGTTGTGGATCATTCGCATTCCTTTTTTTAGGCACAGGTTTGATCACGGTTGTTTTTAATAAATCAGGGAAGGTTGCTTCAGCGAAAGACTGATTAATTAGGTAAGTTAAGGGTACAACTAGCTCGTCAATACATTGTTTAATTAATGTAGGCGGGAATTCATCCTTACCGTGGCTTGATTTATTTTTTAATGATTTTATGATATTGCTAACCTCGCATTTATTTACCGGATTGAGAAACATGGAGTTATTTAAAGATGCAATGACAAAATGGCCTTCGGGTTCCTTATTTTTATTCTCGTTGGAACCTACTGATACAAAGTATTTATTTAGAATGTTTGCCACAGAGAAAGGGTTCATAACGCTCTCACCATTTATCTTTAAATCGATGTCTTTATGTTTTTTATTATTAGTTTTATTTGTACGTTCCTTAATAATTTGTCAAGTAGTTTTTATTACATTTTTTGATGTTTTTATTTTGTTGATACATGGCATTTTTTTAGATAAAGTTACTGTATATTTCAAAATTTTTACGTATTGTTTATAATATTCATTAATTACATTACTGTTACTTTGTGATTTTAATATTTTAAGCATGCGCTTATTTTTACATGACACTTTTATGCCCTTAGTTAAGGGTTGGTGAAATGGAGAGGGAAAGGACTCAGCGTGGGTCCTTATCAGTACAGGATTGTGGGAACTGGAGCAATTTTTATTATTAGTATTAGTTTTAAAAGAAATACCTACAACAAACATTTCAACTTAATTTAGTAACTTATCTCTAAGGTCTTACTCTTAACATATTTAGTTTCGGTTTAAGTCTTAACTAGAGTTCCTTGGTGTCACATGATATGACAGCTGTGGGTCCCTTGGAGTTGAGTGATAATGCACTGTGTCGTAAACATGTCTTGGTACGGACATTACTTATAACACGTAGCGTTACTTAAACGCATATTTGTGTACTTAAACTCTTAGATTGTTTTACTGCGTCACACAAACGTGATTTGAATATGAGCAAAAGAGACAAAACAATGTGTTACATAAGTGTTTATAAATAAGGCCGTTATACTAGAACTTAATATAACAGAAACCTTACACACTATTGACTGTTTACAATATCCGATATTGCACTAAGCGAGCTCCATTCACGCTTATGGTTTGAACTAACTAACGCGATCTATACAAATATTAACTTTTAAGTTAATTAATAAAATCGTAATGTTTCCATACTGGGAACTCCTATTGGGGTAGGTAATTAGCACCAGAGTAAATCCATATTCATCAAGGCGCTTTCGTACAAAAAAATCGTACGCACATTTTCGTTTTATTTACTTATTTAAATTGTTAATTTCTTATGTAAGTGACTGTATAGATTTTCAATGAGAAATAAAAAAACTTGCACTAGCCACTCAGATTATAGGCAAATAGTCTCTATCAGGTATCGCACTATAACAATCTTGAAGAGGCACCGCCCAAACAATGAGCACATAAACGCGTGACCACATAAATAGCTATAGAAATAATTTATTATACCTAAGTACCTACAACTAAAATATAAAAAGTCTTTTAACTTTACGTGCATAAAAAAATCCATAGGCGACCAATCCCAAAGTTTTCGTTTGTTTATTCCGAGTCGCTAAAATTAAACTCATGAAAAATTCATGTTCAAATTGTTCCTTTGTGTCCTTAAACTCCTTGCGAACTGTAGGCCTACTGCGAAAGTCAAAGACATGTAGTAAAAATTGTAATATGTTTATACACCGCTATGCTGGTTACTGCTACTCCTAGAGCTTTTCATACTGTCGATGCAATGTATACTTAACATATCGTAGTAATTTTCCTTTGAAATATTTATGAAAGCGTTCGTAGCAGATTCTCGGGCTTCTGTTTTTCAACTATCGTTTATTATTGACGACGTTAGGTATATTTGGGAAACTTTATCGGCCATTGTGTTCCCGCCGCTTCAGTATGCGTAGTTTTCAAGATTTTTTCAATGAGGGTGAAAGTTCGTGGAAGGTTTTATTGGACATGACGTGAAGATCGAACATGGTGGAGGGCAGAAAAGGTTTCAAAGGTTGATTGACGAGTGGCGTCTTGAGTATTGTTTTGTTTATGTTATCTGATATTTGTGGAGCCTGTAGAGATTCCCCCTCGCAGTCATACGTCGGCCCATTGGGATCTTTTGTGCAACCCCCTTCAATCACTTCACCTCGTCTGTGATAATTACTGCTTTAAGCTTTGGCAATGACTTTGAAGGCGAAGAGCTTACAATTGTCTCGTTTTGAATATGCCGATTAATTAAAAATGTCTCGTTCTTATATTGTTTAGTTCAAAGATCAGTTATTACAGTCAGGAGCTTCAAAACTCGGGCTATATTTGCTTTAATGGTGGCTCCAATCTAACATTTAGGAAAGAATAGGTATATCGTGAACGAAAAATATTTTTAATTCCGAATTTTATTATGTTTCAGTTTTCATACTTCGTATTTGATTTTTAAGTTTAATAAGTTTTAAGATACACCGGAAAATATTCTCACTTGATTCAAAGTCCTCTAATTACTAGAATCTGTTGGCAAATAAGAAAATAGAGTTTTTTAATAGGCAACGCTTGAACAATTAGATTTTAAAGTTTTGTTACTTGTTCTTTTTAAATGAATCTGTATTACAAGAATTAACATAGTGGATACTTTTTATTTAAATAGAAATCGAACCACAATAACCCTTTAATGATCACTTGACCAGAAATGTAGGGAAGGTGTAAGTTCGTATCCTGTACAAGAAAGTTTATATTAAATAAAGGCCTCGTAAAAAAATGTTGCGTAAAAATTTCAATTAAAATCACCATAGATACAAATGATCATTATAAAAAGTGTCATAGCCTACTAATTAAGAACGCTAGGTTAGAAACATAAGACGGGAGTAGTGCAATCAAGAGTAATGGCTTAAAGGACGGCGAGTAAGCAGCGCCGATTTGTCATCCTTGTGCTGGGTTGCCGTTGTATTTTCCGTTTTTGCACTTAACGGGCCTTGTCAGCTCGTGACGTCATTTATCAAGATTTGCCGTACCTAGTAAGCAATTCGCTTATATACTGCTCTATTGTTATAAATGATTTCCTCATTAAAGTCAAGTCATCGCTAATGATCTTGACTATTTAATTCACAAGTTCACTAAGCATCAATGCACAAATCTGCTAAAGTCACTTTTACCGACCTTGAAATTTCAGTCAGATTTCCCGGTTTTCGGGCTAAGCGCTTTGCCTTGCAAAATAGCGTTAATCATCCTTTGTCAGCTTCCATTTCGCTGTAGACGTTGTAGGTAGCGTAAGTTTCACTTCCCGCCCGAAAAGTTCCAGCGGCACAAAGAACTATTCAATCGTACTACAAACCATTCACAGCACAGTCGAGGAAGTTCCCGGTCGGCCACTTTTTGGCGATATGTGCTTGCACACTATATACGCGAATGCTACGGTTTGTAGGCGCGTCGCAATGAAGCGCAAGCGCATATCGCCGGACCGCTTGCACACTATCTACGCGAACGCTACGGTACGTAGGCGCGTTGGAATGAAGCGCAAGCGAATATCGCCGGAAAGCTTGCACACTATCTACGCGAACGCTTCGGTTCGCAGGCGCGTCGGAATGAAGCACAAGCGAATATCGCCAGACCTCTTGCACACTATCTACGTGAACGCTACGGTTCGTAGGCGCGTCGGAATAAAGCGCAAGCAAATATCGCCGGACCGCTTGCACATTAACTATGTGAACGCTACGGTCCGTAGGCGGGTCGAAATGAAGCGCAAGCGAATATCGCCGGACCTCCTGCACACTATATACGCGAACGCTACGGTTCATAGGCGCGTCGGAATGAAGCGCAAGCAATTATCGCCGGACCGCTTGCACACTATCTACGCAAACGCTACAGTTCGTAGGCGCGTCGGAATGAAGCGCAAGCGAATATCGCCGGACCTCTTGCACACTATCTACGCGAACGCTACGGTTCGTAGGCGCGTTGGAATGAAGCTCAAGCAAATATCGCCGGACCGCTTGCACATTAACTATGTGAACGCTACGGTCCGTAGGCGCGTCGGAATAAAGCGCAATCGAATATCGCCGGACCGCTTGCACACTATCTACGCAAACGCTAAAGTTCGTAGGCGCGTCGAAATGAAGCGCAAGCGAATATCGCCGGACCTCTTGCACACTACATACGCGAACTCTACGGTTCGTAGGCGCGTCGGAATGAAGCGCAAGTGAATATCGCCGAACCGCTTGCACACTATCTACGCGAACGCTACGGTTCGTAGGCGCGCCGAAATGAAGCGCAAGCGAATATCGCCTGACCGCTTGCACATTAACTATGTGAACGCTACAGTTCGTAGGCGCGTTGGAATGAAGCGCAAACGAATATCGCCGGAAAGCTTGCACACTATCTATGCGAACGCTACGGTTCGTAGGCGCGCTCGCAATAAAGCGCAAGCGAATATCGCCGAATAGCGGTCTACCGGGAAATTCCTTGACTACAGGCAGGGACAAAAACGAGGAATAAACTGCATGCCAGCATTTCAAACGTGAACTAAAAGAGCAGTGCCTGTACTAATGGATTAGTAGCATACCTTCCCTCACCTTATCTCACCTTGCCGGCCCACAAGTTGCCTCTTCACGTCTCATTTAAATACATGCGTATAATCATGACTATTATCGCCGAAGGGTTAGTCAGAGACTAGGCAATGAGGACGGCAAAAGCAGTCCTCTGCCATAATCCACTTTTCACTAAATAGCAACTACACATGTGCTCAGCGTGACAGGTGGTGAGCCCATCGCCGCTCTATGCTGTTAGATGTATGTGCAGTCTTTAGTACTTTAGCCTTAGTATTCTTTCACTGCTACGCGACTCTGTTATTAACACACGACGACGTTTATAACGACGCGGTTTGTAGGACCAACAATTTATTAATATTTTTTACAATAAACTAAATATCAGTTTATCGTTTTATCATCTACAACACATCTTATATAGTTTTAAACACTACACAACTGGCCGTAATAAAAATTATCTATCTAATTTTTTACGTAGCGAACTTTTTCAAATAGAAGACCTCGTTGTCTGGCTGTTGTTGCGTGTTAGATGAAAAATGATGATTTATTATGAAGTTCGCAGGCCGGCCTAATGGTGTAGCCCAAATTATTAATGGTGGCGGTAGTACGGGCCGACCATAATAAGTCTGTGTCATTCGCCCCAGGATAGCAATAAATGGAATCGTTCTGATATTCAAATGGTCTGTTGATGTATAGAGGAGACTATGTCGTTAGTACACAGTGAGTTGCGATTAGTACCGTTAAATGTTATCACGCAATTAGGTCGGGAAATGCTGACTTAAGTATATAACACTTTATATAGATACCTATGTTTTTATTAATCTAATAAATTCTAGAAAGAGCTTTATCTCTTTAGCCTAAAAGAGGTTCAAATAGAATGACCGTGTGAAAGAATATTACCACCCCCTGTCTTCTCTTGGGTGTCGTAAAAGGCTAAAGACTGCACATATATCCTGATGGATGTATCAGCATAGATGGCGATGGGCTCACCACCTGTCAGGCTGAGCACATGTGCAGTCGCTATAAGGTGAAAAGTGGACTATTACAGAGGGCTGCTTTTGCAGTCCTCATTGCCTAGTCTCTTACTACCCTTCGGGAATAATAGTCGTGATTATATTATGTATGTATGTCAACACCTATCGCAATACTATATATATACTACAGTTACCACTTCTTAGCTATTCGCATAGTAATAGATTAAGCTTAGATATTCGAACAAAAGTAACCGCCCAAAGAGTCGCCAAGCTCAAGTGGCAATGTGCAGGGCACATCGCCCGTAGAACCGATGGCCGTTGGGGCAGAACGGTTCTCGAGTGGCGACCGCGCACCGGAAGACGTAGTGTGGGCAGGCCTCCAACAAGGTGGTCCGACGATCTGGTGAAGGGCGCGGGTAGCTGCTGGATGCAAGCAGCACAGGACCGGTCGTAGTGGAGATCCTTGGGGGAGGCCTTTGTCCAGCAGTGGACGTCTTCTGGCTGATGATGATGATGATGATTCGTAGCAAATTAGAGCACGTATGAAGTGCGTTTAGAGAGTAAAGGGTGTGTCTCAGGATCGTAGCGAATGGCAAGCTATGGTCTCTACCCCTACGGGAAACGGGCGTGATATAAATATTTATCAATTTGTAGCATTAAGGCACATACGAGATAAAAAGTTATGAGGTTCAATAGTACCTAAGAAAAATATCGTAATAAAGGATACATACATAGATATAATCACGACTATTATCCCCGAAGGGTTAAATTAATTTATTTAAATTAAATTTATTTAAATTACATAAATTAAATTTATTTAGAATTAATTAAATTATTTTTGTTTACGCTCATACCAATTATCGAGACCAAGATTAGTATTCTTTTGAAACTCGTTAATATGGTATGATAACGGATAAATATACATAAACATAGATAAAACACCCAGACCCGAAATCATTTTAGAAACACAGTTTTTCTCTACATTGACCCGACCGGGAATTGAACCCGGGACCTCAGAGATCGCGCGACGCCAGACCTGGCGTGTTGACCACTCGTCCACGGAAGTCGTTAGTCAGATACTTAGGCAACGAGGATCGCAAAAGCAGTCCTCCTTCATAGTCCACTTTTCTCCAAATGGCGACTGCACATGTGCTCAGCGTGATAGGTCGTGAGCTCATCGCCGCTATAATACTGTTGCGTGTATGTGAAGTCTTTAGTCCGTTAGTCGCACTATTCTTCCACCGCTACGCAACACGGGTAAAAAAGGATGTAAAAATATAATGACGATTTTATATATCAGCCAATATTGAGTCCTTTTATTACTGCCCAATAGATAAAGAATATTTGTCATAACGTGCGGTAAATATATTATTAATTAACGTTATTTTGTTTTATAGTTATAAGCTCACATTTTGTTTTAATACTTTTTTTTCAACCTTTTGTGTCCCACTGCTGGGCAAAGGTGTCTCCCCTATAAGCAACAAAAATAGAACTTGACATTTTTAATACTACCATTTTGCTTTATATCTTTTACAATCCGGGCGATGTTAGTAGTAGATGTTAGTAGTACCTATGCATGTTTGCCGACAATCAAATAAAAAATAAACTAAATACGCAAGTTACTTTATCGAGTATAGTTACGTAATACTAATTTTAATTATTCTCTATTTTAAGTAATCACTTAAAGCTTGCTAGGCGGCCGAGAAAACGGAGTAATAAACCTTTGTTAGCGGAAATGCATAAACATGCATGACATACTTAGAGGAGTAATAGAGGCTTTCATACTAATTGTGTTAAACAAAGAACATTTTCCCATACCAATCTTTAACCTTATTGTTATTATACGGAATAACGTAGGCGAGGCATCAGCAACGTCGCCGAACTGCCTTCATGAAACAAATCGTCAACCGGGGTGTGATCGGACAGAATGTTCACTGTGTCAGATGTTTTTCGGTTGAACCAATTCCGAGCACTGAATAGTTCTAATGCGTACGTAGTCTCCAAGTAAAAATTCTTTTGTTTACGTAAATTTTTAATTTGTAATATTTGTTTTGCTTTAATAACGCTCAAAGAAACTCGAACATAATGAAACGTTCAAAATAATGACTAGGTACCTCAGGTAGAAATCAAATCCACGTCCTTCGCAATTCGAGCGATTGCGTTAACCACTCCGCCACCGTAGTATTAGTATTCATTTTATTCAACATTTCGTTCATTATCCTAATTTTTTTTAATGTTTATTATCTAGATTAAATTTTGCATGTTTATTGTATGATTTGGTAACGACATATCATTTTGTTAGTGTTGTAATTTTGTTTAACGCTGTGCAGTTTCTTGCGCCCAGTCTTCTATACAGCTAAAAGACTACTGTACTCATAAGATCCTCCATAACAAAAATTTTAGTAGTATTGTTGTGTTCTGGCGAAGAGATAAGATTCCGGATGCAGTGGATCTTCAGCCTTGTCGTCACTTAAGTTTGCATGTGAATAAGGACAATGAAGTTATTTTATTTTATTATACTCTCTTTTGTTTTTATTGGAAGACCTTCTTATCTAAGTATTAATAAGAATAAACTCATTACTCTATGTTAATCATCTAATATCAATAATGTATTTTACAACCATTACTAAAAGCGCTTTAGTTGAACTGTTAAACTTCTACAACTAGTGCGGTACAGTGACATTAGGGATGTGTTAATTGATTGATCTAATCTTCATCTAACAGTGCCTACTCGTCGTATAAATAAAAATCAATTGCCACGAATGCATGTTCGCGCATCACTGCACAAAGGCTTCACCTGTTAGGCTAATTTTTAATTTAATGTGTTTGTGATAGTCAGAACAAGATTAGTATAACAGATTTTTTTTGGATATTCATCACGGGGTACGGGAATGTAAAGCCGGCTTAAAACGAAATCAACCGGGCCGTTTAAAACGGTTATTTTCGTTTAAAATCAAAACTTTGGTTTAGAATGGTTAAAAATATCTTTTTTTTTGATAAAAGCTCGGTGTTCATTACATTATTGAAATTCCTATAGGTACCTAGGAGCACCAAACAGTGTTTTTTCAGGTTTGTCAGATTGTTTGTTACTACCTGAGTATGTTACCTAAATCAATACGAATTATTTATTCACATGAAATTTGCTAGTACAGAATAGTCAAAACACACCACAACTTTCGGCCAAATAACAAAGAAAACTGATACCAGCTTGGCTGTAGAAGCCACATGAGGTAAATATCCCTCATGTGGTACAGCTGCGAGCCGTCAACTCCGTTGCCTTACAAAGCTTGTTATACCGGGTCAATTTTAGACCCCCCGCCAAAATTTTTCGCGTGATCCTATAACAGCAGTACACAGCCAAATAATCAAATAAAAAAACATATTTTTTTGTCACATTTTTGTCTCAATTCTTTCTTACGAAAATTAAAATCATTGTCACCTAGCGCGCGGCCGGCCGCCTCGTTTTCAAAGCGCATGCGCGTGACCGCTATTTATTCCTCCTTCCACCAATGACGGCGCTCCGTTCGCTTGGACCGCGAGGGCTCACCCTCGCACCTAGAAATATAGGATTTAAAAAGCAGCCAATAAATTATATTTAAAAATAGAAAACATTTATTATTTTTACGTCAAATATTTTATTATTACTTTTTATATCCCATATTTACTTTTGGCGGGGGGTCCAAAATTGACCCTGTATTAAAATTAAAACTTTTTTGCGGTTTTAAACCGTTCATTAAAGTTTTCAATGGTTTTAAACGGTTTTTTTGAAGAAACTTAACTTACAGCACAAAATCAATTGTTTGCCCTAAGCTAATAATATTATTATACTGTACTTTGTAACCTACTACAGTAGAATAACAGTTCTGAACCCTATTTGAGTTGCACCTAAATTGTCGCTTATGCCCCTTCGCAGTCGGATCATGATAATTTTATTGTCTCATCAATCATTCAGTAACATCAGGCACTCCCCTTGCTCTGTATAAATGTATTATTGAAAACGTTTCAACTGTAGCGGGTTAAATAGGCGAAACGTTTCATATTTTCAAGGAAATAATTCATACAAAAATATTAAAAGGCGTGCCTGCATTTATTGCTTATTTTGCACGGGCGTATAAAATAAAAAGCGCTAACTTTTTATTATCATAAATAGTTTAGGGGAGGTCAGCTCAAAGCGGCCACCTTAACTTTGGCTTTAAAAAAATGCCACTTTAGAATCGATTTGAAAAAAGTTTTCTAGATCAAAAGAAAGGGAATTTAATAAGCTTTCTTAAAGTGCAAAAATTTTGCAAAAAATTAAATAGTTTATTTTAATTTGTAAATTACGAAAACCAGTAAAGAAACAGCTTTGCCTGTGTTGGCGCCTTTAGCGTCCATGGGGGTAAGGGCAAAGTGGTCATGTCTAAATATTAAAAGAAATTCATTTTTTAAAAACATAAACACCAAAAATAAATTTAAATAAAATTATTTTAGATAAATTTAAATAGTAACCAATAAAGTTTTAAATGAAACAGTCATTTCAGTATATATACAGAGTACAGAGTACCGTTGACAAAATGATCTTTAAACTCGTTCAAAATCTCTAGTAACTTAGGCTTAAACTCTGTAGGTATATCGGTGTTGCGGTCTATCGAAAAATGGTGGTACTTTTCTCTTCATGTACCTACGGCAAGGCCTTCGATTCTCGTGTAACTTATTTCTTGTTCCAATTTCGGTCGTTAGGACAAGCGTTGGACACGTGGTTCAACATGCACGAGGTGTGCAAGGATGTTAGACGATAACAAGTGCTGCACCTTCTAAGGGTTTTTCCGCCATACATGGGGCACCTGTGTTTAGCCACGCGCGCGAATAAATACTGGTAACTGAATATGATTATGTTGCGGTACCTTCATAGCCTCGATGATCGCGAAAAGTTCCGATTTTGTTGTTCCAATAAATTGCGCCACATAACTTCGTTATTTCCAAGTGAGAGACGGTGGGCATATCTCACTTCTGATGTCAGAGGGGCGTTATCTCCTTGCTCAGGTGCAGAGTCTGCGTCTTTGTCCATGATGATGGGACTCAAGAAATAAACACGCCAACAGCTTCTGGATGTTAATTGTAATCGAATGAAATTAATTTACAATGTAAATGGTATAAGATGGGTGGGATGCAATTGGATTAGTTTCCGTTTTGAGGTGCATACGCGATGACGACTGGAGCGAAAGTGACCCGCCGGCGAGTGCGGACGGACAGCGACCTTGTCTTGTTTTTACATCTGTCATTCAATTTCTCAGGTGTCATACATAATGACAGTTGTCACAATTGTCAATCCAAACGTCACCTCGCAGTTCGCCGGTGGCGCCGCGCCGACAAAAAAAAAAAAAAATATATATACTCGTATATACAATCTGTCCCGGGAAGTAGTAAGTAATCTAACTTTAAGAGCATGATCTATGGATAATTAATTAACTAAATTAACTGTTAATTAACTTAACTAATTAATTATTAATTACATTAACTAATCCGACTACCTGAATAGCCGCGCTACGCGACCGCTGTGAAGGGGTCTCTTTGTTCAACGATAGCATCGGAACTAATAGACGTACAGTAACAAATTTACCCTTGTTTTGTAGAATAGATAAAATACTAGTAATACGGTGCAAATAAAAGATACTTTAATGACCTTGTTTTTATGATATTTTAAAATAACTGAAGAAGACGTAAAAAAATTACATGTTTTTTTACTTAAATCAATCCTTACTCTCTCGAAATGTAAAGGGCCCGTGTATGTTTGCTACTTTTTTAATAGTTAATCTTATAAGCTATCGAATGATATCAAATAGTTGCTTATCAGTGTCAAGGTGCCCATGTTATCGCTTTTTTTTAAGGAAGAGGTCAATACTAAAAATAAAAAACTTAAATTTTTGTGATTTGGCGAGAGGCGGGTCAGGCCCTTGATTTGAGGTAGTTTTATCGATAAAATTATCCATAGATCAAGCTCTTAAAGTTAGATTACTACTTCCCGGGACAGATTGTATATTGCCGGCCCAATGCGGGTTGTTGGTATGTTTTAACAACTGCCTTATTACAACATCAACCGAGACCAAAGGCTTTACGTGCTTAAGAAGCACGGCCTTAGCCGCTGCGCCATCGATCTCTTCTATTTTATTAAATTTTAATACATACGTACATACACATACATATCATCACGACTATTATCCCCGAAGGGTTAGTCAGAGACTAGGCAATGAGGACCGCAAAAGCAGTCCTCTGTAGTCCACTTTTCACCAAATAGCGCTGCACATGTGCTCAGCGTGACAGGTGGCTCTTAACTGTTGGATGTATATGTGCAGCCTTTAGTCCGTTAGTTGCCTATTACGACACCCAAGGGAAGAGAGGGGGTGGTAGTATTCTTTCACCGCTACGCGACACGGATAATTTTAATAATTTACGGTATTTTTAATAGACTCTGCAAGTTGTATGGCGTAAGCAGTATGGTTGGCGAATGAAACGACTCTTTTTATGTATTTCTATACGACATGTTTGGTTGTGCCTTGTTGACTGACCCTGATCTTAAAATCGCAGCACGTCTTTAAGTGAAAAATCACAGTACATAGTATGTGTGTTATGTTTTGTCGTAGTTTGAGCAGGTTTTAATATTGTTTATTTTTATTGATTAACAAAGAAAAATAATGTTATTAAGGTAGGTGTATATTTTAAATTTCAAGAAATCACAACAGAAAGCAGGAATATTACCGATAAGTGTTTCAGTTTTCGAGTTGTAAGCTGTAACAGATGATGCAATAGCTAATGAAATATGTAAATATATTTCATTCACAAGAAGATTTAGTAGGAACCTACAAGAACAAAGCATAAATATGTTAGAAAATTGGCTTAAGGTTACGATCACTGTCTATCTGTTTAATAGATAATTGAACAATCAAACAAACTTACCAAGTGCAGTTCGATTGAAATTATGCTCCTTGTTGTCTCGTCCGAAGATGATGGAAATACTACTTGTTAGTATCGAGTCTTAGCACTCGCCGACGCCACATAAGTTTAAAGTATCTGAAAATAAAATATTTCCGAGCGCAGCTGCACGTCACTAGACTAGCCCGCGTTTTGAACTGTCATTTAGTTTTAAGTTGTGTATTTATTTATGAAACTGATTCTACAACCCCAGGGAATAGGTATCAAACCTGTGAGGGTGGGTGGGACTCATCATCTTCGGACGAGACAACAAGGAGCATAATTTCAATCGAACTGCACTTGGTAAGTTTGTTTGATTGTTCAATTATGCTCCTTGTTGTCTCGTTCTCTATGATGGAAATACTACTTGTTAGATGTTCAAAGTTCTGTTGTAGAATCATAAAGTTTATTATTGTTAACAAATATATCCCAGATATTATGTTTCAACAACATAATCAGTCTTACACTCCTTAAAGATAATTGGTAATTTCCAAGAGAATCTTATTAAACAAAAAAAACGTACTTAAATGTGTCCTCAGCCTTAAATAAATCTTTGGTATGATTATAGCAATATACTTTTAATATTATTATTACAATATAATCGCTTCAGCGAAATTATTATTTAAAATCGGACGGTTGTAAAACTTTGCAAAGTTGTCGATGAGTCAGTGCAACCAGCCGTTCTATGTATCTCATCAATGCTAACGCCTTTCATAATGGCAGCTGATGTCGTAGCGTGCCTGGTACTAGTAGAAAAAATGGAAGTATCGATCCCTCTTGCAGCCAGGACCGTCAATCCAACGGTTGAGTGTACTGACCGATACCGCCAAATGTGGTTTCTTGATAGATATAAATAAATTAGGACATTTTCCTAATTTCAGAGGTAATTCTTTTATAATTATTTAAACAATTGGCTGATGACGATTAGGTGCTGAGGTCTTAATTTTTTTTTTTTAATAGTAACAATTTTATTATCAATTATTTTAATCTGGTCAGTAACAATAGAAACTAGGGCTTTGTAATCTTTGCCCTGTAGGTAAAGTTAATAAAGTAACTGTGTTTAATGAACATTAATGTAAGTTGTTTGAGTCATTGTAATTTGACTCTAAAAAATTAAGCACTTTAGAAACATTCCAGGTATACTTATATTTGAGTTTACTTGATCGTAGGCGAAAGAACCCTTTAAATAAAATTTTAATCTTTTCGTCTGCTCCCACCTGCGGCCCTATCACACTAGTGGCAGCGAGGACCTTATGCAATTCAAGGTGCCATAAGATGCACCACTGTGGAACTTATTTGTGAGATAAGTAATTATGTCTGTCATCTGTGCTTTAGTAGCATTTAGTTGTTTGGTGTGGCAGTAAGAAAACCAAATACAAAGTAAGTATTGCTTATAGGTGTTACTTGATATGGAAGATATCATTATTTCAGCTGCCTGTACGTCGATGCCAGGCTTTAAGAATGCCTACCGGACAATCTCCCTGCCAGTAGTGATAGGTTGCGGTGTAGAGGGTGTGGTGAGTTGGAATTACATAAAACCAGTAAGTTATTACTTGGTTCAAATACAATGGGTTCTGTCACCAATAGTTTTTTGAATAAGCGAAACCAAGGTTGGGTGTCCCAGAAGAGAACTACAAGGATCCATGTTGCTTCATTGGACACGATTATTTCTTACATTTTAAAATCATAAAAAATGGTAGAAAAGCATAAAAGAAACCCCTTTGCAAGACATTGTAAAGGCATCCACTTTATAAGCTGAAGGATCTATATGCCATGAAACAAATTTCCTGCATTTTGTGTTTGTTCTAAATGCAAATAAATCTATGACAGGGTTACCAAATGCTTGTACTATTTTATTAAAATTATTAATATTTAATTCCCATTCTGTATGACCTAACTGTTTTCTAGATTCAAAATCTGTTACTTTGTTGTCCTTTGTGTTAATGTATGATGTATGATGCAAATACAAAAATATTCCTCTCTTCACACCACTGCCAAATAGCTTTTGGAATCACATGTAAGTGAGAGTACTGTATGCCACCAAAGCGGTTTATATATGGTATAGCTGTGGTATTGTCACTTCGTAATAATATTTCACAATTTGAAGAATTATTAGCAAGGCTTTTGAGACCACACATAGTAGCTTTTATTTCTAAAGTATTAAAGTGAATTGTTGATTCTTTTCCTCTCCATATACACCACTGGCTGTATGTTTGTCACAAGAAGCACCCCACCCCGATAGTGAGACATCTGTATTTATTTCTAGAATATATTTATATTTTCTTATCTAAGAAATTGATTTAGGCAAGTACATGTTTTATCCACCATTCAAGATCTGGATAGCAATGTTTGGGCAAGGAAGTAAATGCTTCATAATTATTATTATTTATTAAAGAGCTAAATATTTATGTCTTTTTAGTGCTTTAGCAAACAGTAACCCATATTGATTAGCTGGACAAACAGACACTAGAGTTCCCAGAACTTTTGACAAAAAAACCTGATGGAAGAGGTACTTAAAAATTTGAGCGCCGTGGTGGTCACCTGTGACTGACAAACAATTAAATTTCTATTGTGTCTGGTTTCGTGGCAGGCAACGTGTTAAGGCATCTTTTATTTTTATCAGAATCGATTGAAATAGTCATGGTGTTTGTATTAAACAATAGGCTAAGAAACTTATATTCCTTTGATGGAATAAGTTGACATAATTATTTTTATTGATGATGAAGCCTAACTGAGTAAGCAGACCTATGGTCTGGTTAACACTATTAAGACACTCAATATGATCACTACCAATATACTGCTAGCTACAAGCATCGATATACTGTACTTACAGACTGTAAACCTCTAAGTTTTGTTATGGGTTTAATTATGTGAACATGTATGAAGCCGTGCAAAGGCCAAATGGAAGAATGTTAAATTGATATATTTTTCCATCAAATATAAACCTTAGATATTTTCTGTAATCTGCATTAATGTTACACATGTAATAAGAATCCATTTTGTCAATTGTTGCCATAATACAGTCTTTCATAAGACTTTGAGTTGTAGTAATAAAACTATTAAATTTCTTTATGTTTAAAATAAATCTATACTCTCCATTTGGTTTCTATACCAAGAAAATAGGTGAACAAAATTGTCCACCTGTTTCATGACATATTTTGTCTATAACATGTGACTGAATAAGTTTATTAATTTCAATTTGAACTTGACAGAATTCTACTTGTAAATGAGTTATTCATAGGCAAGTAAGATTGAAATGGTATCTCACTAAAAGGGATTTCATACCCAGATACCCATTTCAGAATAGTAGGATCACTGGTTATTTTCTTCAAATTATTTATAAAAAAAAGGAAGTCTGCATACCTGAACTTCTAACTTTGCAGCTTCGTAGCTTTGCAGGTTGGTTGGATCTCG
This sequence comes from Scoparia ambigualis, assembly GCA_963921215.1. Classification (NCBI taxonomy): domain Eukaryota; kingdom Metazoa; phylum Arthropoda; class Insecta; order Lepidoptera; family Crambidae; genus Scoparia; species Scoparia ambigualis. The sequence goes on from OY992506.1 coordinate 30,123,936, forward strand.
CTCCTGTCCCTGTCCGGGCACTTAGACGAGGAGGGCCCCTCCAGTTTAAAGATTTGGTTTTATTTGGGGGTTTTTGAATGAAGCTTGTGTTCTTCAGGTCTTTAACAGATTTTTGAACAGCCTTTGTAACCTAGATCTTTTCAGAAAGGTTACTTAAAAAAAATGCATCTGCTCCCCCTGTGAGGGAAACTTTCATATCTTTATTAATAGATCAAATATCATGAGACCGCCGGCAGTCGCGAAACAATTGATTTTCAATTGTGTCTGTTTTTATGGTGCTCAAGGGGTTAATGACGGTTGGTATTAGCGACCTTCTACGATTTGTATCTATGTGCACAGCGTCACACAGTATTTTGGCAGCATCATTGATGTGTTTAATTATTTAATTAATAATTTCAATTCTGTCACCTTTTAGGAGAAATAAATGGAGTGATTGGCCCAGGGCTGATAGTGCAGCAACCATCTGTTTTTGCCTGTCAGCAATTATCAAATCTCTTTTCTTAACCAGGTCAGAGACAGCCAGGTATTTCAGGGTTGAGCTTTGGGAGCAACGTTGAGATATTTTCATATGGGATGTATTTTTTCATAAGTTCTGGTTTAATTTCTTTTTGCAATCCTTTTGTGAGAATAGGAGTCTACCTCTGTGCAATTTTATCATGAGCAATTGGTCCCTTAAGCACCTCCTCAATTTCCCCCAAAGCAAATAACAATTCTACGTCTATGGCAGGTGTCTCGGTCTCCGGGTCTGTACGCTGGGTTTTTTCCACAGGTAAGGCCTCTACTACACTGTATTGGCACGGGCAGTGCCTCCTCCTCCACAGAACTTGAAGTAGTAGCCGGATCCAGGGCCGTCATTGACACATTAGGAATGTCAGACATAGTCATGCAGATCTAGGCCCAAATGGCAAAGCAAACTACAGTAAATGTAAGACCCTGATATTCCTTGCGAATACCCAGGGTGGTAAAAACTCGGCTTTGCAGTAAGTACGAGTTATTGTGCCCGTTTTAAGTTTTGAATGTTTCAACACCGCCTCATCCTAAAGATGGGCCTGAGTGCACATTTCAAAACCCAGAATTTCATTTTTATTTTTCACGTCTCTTTCTTTTACTCATAATAACAGTTTATTTATCATAATTAAACTGACTAAAACTATTAAAAAGATTATTTCACAAAAAAAGTAAGAGAAAAAAGTGGCGCCGGTACAGTGACATAAAAAACGAATGACAGTTCAAAACGCGGGCTAGTCTAGTGACGTGCAGCTGCGCTCGGAAATATTTTATTTTCAGATACTTTAAACTTATGTGGCGTCGGCGAGTGCTAAGACTCGATACTAACAAGTAGTATTTCCATCATAGAGGACGAGACAACAAGGAGCATAATCTCCTTTGTATCGGTAACGGCATAATTAACTTTATCAGTTTATGCAAAATTTTATTTTAAGTATCAAAGATCTTAATTGCGTTCCACTGAAAACATTGGTTTTCAATCAGCGCTCGATATTAATTGTTAGAACGTACCTCATTCGATTCAATGAAGAGTGAAAATTGATAAAAGATTTTCATTATTCACTGTCGTTGTCATTTCATGTACGAGTAGCATATTCTTAAAAAAATTATAATTACTAATTTTAATGTACTTTTAGCAACACTGGAGAATTAAACTAAATCTTAACTAAATGTACCTATCACCCTAGTACTTTTGTGTTCCAGCTGTAAGAGCTGAGATACCAAGTTCCTCAAATGTTGAATTCAAAGAACTTGATTTGAAACTCATAACATAAGACATAGTTCACTTATAATGAGCTTACAAATTAAATTTAATTAACTATAGTCTAGCATTACGCATAATTCTACTTTACAAAACATTTTTATACACATTCTTTCAATTTAGATTTAAAAAATGTTAAATGAACTCCACTCCTTCATGTCATTAGATAAGTCGTTATATAATTAAATGAAAAATCGTCCTACACTCACACCAATTTATTATCTAGCCCAAGAGAAGCTTCGTTGTAAAACTCGTGGTTACTAGACAACGGATAAACATACTTATAACCCTTTGAGTGTCAAGCGACCTCCTTACACACAGAGAACACCCAGACTCGAGACAATTTAGAAAAACAATAATTTCAAAATTGATCCGACCGGGGATCGATCCCGGGACCTCAGATATGGCGACACAATGAAAACCGGTGTACAAACCACTCGACCAAGAAGGTCGTCAAAATTGTGCTCCCTCAAATATTAATTTTTTCTACCATGGTTTGTTCTAGGTCAGTTCTACCTACTGACACTTTTATCTTGTTGGTGTTCCTTAATTGATGTTTTGAATTCCTTGTTAAGGAATGAACCTATGTGAAGTGCATTTTTACCAGCCGCCTTACCTAACCTAACATCAGGTGACATGAAGGCCAGGCTTTATCCGTGCGGTGACGGAGAAAGAATACCAATCGCCGCCCCTCTCTCCGTCCGGTGGGTGTCGTAAGAAGCGACTAACGGACTCTTTCGAGCGATGATCTGCTCCACTGGTGGTAGGGCTTGACCCGTCTGGTTGGTGACCACCGTACGCATGGTGTAAAACCCGTCAAGTGACTGCTTGTCGGTCGCGTTTCGGGATCAGCCAGCGTATAACCAGAGCTCGAGAGGATGATGCTGCGATGTATTTGGTTTGTGGAGGCTTCCGTCAAACCAGTGCCAGGAGGACTTCGTTAACCTGCCGACCAGGGAGACCCGTAGAAACGGTTGTCCCGCTGACCGCCCGTGGCACAGTACAGGGGCCCAAGCGAGCTTAACCAGCTCGTGAGGCTGCCTCACCATGCCACGCATAATCTCGGGGTGGTCCGTCGTGCCGGTTGGTGACCGGAAGGTGGGGTCCCGGCGGCCATTCCCGGGGGGGTTCGGGGGCCCTTCCGTTCGGCAGGTTAATAATACTCGTCTGTGGGCAAATTCCTGGGGACACAGGCCACCACACTTTGACCATTCGCATCGCGGCATCATTTTCTCGATTCACGCCTCTCTCTTTCCATTCCTAAAATGACAGCGCCTAACAACAAAACTGGTTCTACAGCGGTGCACACCCCCACCACAACCTTACCGTTTGAGGTGGAGTTCGCTAACATCCGCGGACTACATGCAAACCTCAATGCCGTCCACCACCATCTTGAGACGGCACGGCCAGCAATGTTGTTCCTGACGGAGACGCAAATAATCCGCCCAGCTGACACCACCTACCTGAACTATCCCGGCTTTGTGCTTGAAGAATCCTTCAAAGCCAAAGCCGGAGTTTGCTTATTCGTTCGGGCGTATGTTTGCTGTCGCCGTCTGCGCTGTCTGGAGGACCCTTCCTTCTCCCTCCTAGTGGTACACGTCGACTTAGGCTCTCATTGCCGTGTCTACGTCTGCATCTACCGATCCCATAACGGCGACATGGAGACAACTCAACTAATTGAACATCTTAGTCGGGTAGCAGATGATGCGCAGGAGCGGTTTCCATCGGCGGAACTGGTGTTTTTGGGGGACTTCAACGCCTACCATGAATTGTGGTTAGGTTCCTCCAAAACAGACCATGCTGGTAGAACTGCCCACGCATTCGCTCTCACGCATGACCTGACGCAACTGGTGAACCAGCCCACCAGGATCCCAGACATAGTTGGCCATGCGCCCTCCTTACTCGACCTTCTGCTGACGAGTCGCCCAGCTGGATACCGGGTGGAGATTCGAGCTCCTTTAGGTTCCTCGGATCACTGCTTGATATCCAGCACAGTGCCCTTGGCATCGCGCCCGCCAACAGCGGTTTCGAAACGCCAGATTTGGCACTACGCGTCGGCAGACTGGGACGGGATGCGGGAGTATTTTGCATTCGTCCCTTGGAGGCAGCGCTGCTTTAGTGGGAAGGACCCGACCGCTAGCGCCACTGCCGTTGCTGATGAGATAGTATTAGGAATGGAATACTATATTCCACACTCCTATGTCATCAGCAAAGGCAGACGCAACCGCTGGTTCAATCGCGAGTGTGCCAGCGCTGTTGAGAGCAAACAGACGGCATACCGCGCTTGGATCAGAGGTAAAGCTCATGGGGCTCCCGAAACTCGCTCGCTAAAAGCAGCCTATAATAATAATGCCACCAAGTCGTGTAAGAGGGCCTACATTAGAGCGGATGCCCAGCGCGTTGCACGAGTAGGCCAAGAACTCCTGACGCATCCTACGGGCAGCCGTAGCTACTGGCGTCTGGCCAAAGCCATGCAATCCAACTTCTGCCAACCCTCGCTGCCACCACTGAGATGTCTTGACGGAACTTTAGCTCACAAGCCGCAGGAAAAGGTCGATCTCCTGGCCAAACTCTTTGCGGCTAACTCCCGGATCGATGACTGTGATGCACAGCCACCCTCAATTCCTCACTGTGGCCACACAATGTCTGATATTAAAATCAGGCAGTGTGATGTCCGTGCGGAAATGCAGTCAATCGATGTCCGGAAAGCTAACGGTCCTGATGGCATCCCAGCAATAGTCCTGAAAATGTGTGCAGCGGAGTTGTCCCCTGTGTTAACGCGTCTGTACCGTCTCTCGCTCTCTTCGGGTTGTGTGCCGGAATCTTGGAGAGAAGCTAATGAGCAACCGATCCCTAAAAAAGGAGATCGGTCAGATCCGACTAATTACCGCCCTATAGCCGTAACTTCAGTGTTGTGTAAGATCCTAGAACGAATATTGAACAAACAGCTTATTCGATACCTAGAAGATCACTCCCTAATTCACGATCGTCAATATGGGTTTCGGCCAAAACGGTCAACGGGTGATCTTCTAGCGTACGTCACACATCTCTGGGGTGAGGCTATTGACAAGCGTGGCGAGTCACTGGCAGTTAGCCTTGACATAGCCAAGGCTTTTGATCGGGTCTGGCACAAAGCTCTTCTCTCCAAGCTCCCGGCATACGGTTTGCCCGCTCAGTTCTGTACCTGGATTGCCAGCTTCCTGCATGAGCGTAGAATCCGTGTCCTTTCGGATGGATGCGCTTCGCGGTTCATGTCAGTGAACGCTGGTGTTCCTCAAGGCTCCGTTCTATCCCCCACGCTGTTCCTTCTGCATATCAATGACATGCTTCCTCTTGGAAACATTCATTGCTATGCAGATGATAGCACAGTGCATGGGGGATATAACGGGCACCCAACGGCTGGGCGGGTAGACACCGAAATGAAGCAAGCAAATCTTGTCATTGAGCTCGATCGGATGTTGGACCTCATTTCTAAATGGGGCTTCGATAATCTGGTGGAGTTCAATGCCAAGAAAACACAGGTGTGCGCGTTCACAGCGAAAAAGTCGCCATTCCTTCCCCTTCCCTCTCTTCAGGGTACATCTCTAGGCCTGCAGAGCAGTATTAACATGCTCGGTATGGATATCCGCTGCGATCTGAACCAAAAGGACTACATCGAAACCGTGATTAAAAATGCCTCACTTAAACTCGGTGTCCTGAACAAGGTGCGGCGATTCTTCACGCCTGATCAGTTGTGTCTATTATACAAGACACAGGTGCGGTCTTGCGTGGAGTATTGCTCTCACCTTTGGGACGGCTCCGCAAAGTACCTTCTCGATGCCTTGGACAGATTGCAGCGCCGCGCTGTGCGCATTATCGGCAATGCAGAGGTCACTAAAACTCTCGAGCCTTTGCAATTGCGTAGAGATATTGCGTCACTCAGCGTCTTTTACCGTTTATACCATGGCGAGTGCTCTGAAGAACTCTTTGACATCATCCCTCCTTCTCCCTTCCTCCATAGGAGTACGCGTGCTGCTCTGCGGAGTCACCAATTTACAGTCTCTAACATTCCATCTCGCACAAAGAAATTTGGTGACTCGTTTCTTTGCCGCACTTCCAAAAGATGGAATAGTCTACCAGCACACGTATTCCCTCCTACCTATGACATAGGGTCCTTCAAACGAGGCGTGAAGAAGCACTTTGTGGGCCGGCAGGGTGAGGATGACTGATGCTACGTCTCTTACGCTGCACCAGTTGTCCTTGCGCCTGGACCTCATTTCCACTTAACATCAGGTGGAGTGGGGTCATTTGCCGGGCTTAGTATAAAAAAAAAATAAAAAAAAAGTGGTTGCCAGTAAAATAACAAAAAAAAAGAGTTATGAATTTGAAGTTGTATCGCACCTTTAGACGCATAAAACCATATACGCGAAACACCACCTTTACGCAAAACACCTAACTAGGAAAAAACCGCTTACGCAAAACACCAACTAAGCATAACACCAACTTTTTTGTAACCGACTGGAAGAACCAACTTACCGTACTTTAATTTGATAGTAGTAAATGAAACAATTAAAATTGAACGTTATGCTTATATTCCTCTTCCGAGCTTCGTTTTCCTCATTACTGAGGGTCGTGACCTCCTTCATCATATATGCGACGCTTGATGATTGAGCGCCATCTGGACCGGTTGCCGGCAACGTGAAGTGCATCGTGCATAGAGGTGTCCAGCGCGGTACGGATTTGGTAGGACCAACGCATCGGGCTGCTTATATTAAGCACAAATAAAAGAAAACAAAATTACTTAGCTTCTAACTGAAATTTCCCCTTGCCTGCCCTTACATAAAATTACACCGGATGTTTTATAATAATTTTAATATCATTAACGCACGCTGTGTTATATGAAACCATGGACATACGAGTATTACTTAATACTTATGTGTGAAACTTTATCGCTTTGAAGCGGTATTCCAGTAATTTCAGCTGAAGTTGCACGTAACTCGACAAATTAAATACGTTAGCGCTCTCAAAGGGAACTGGAATCATTGTACCTAAGAGCATTTTCATTATGCATGATTGCTGGGCCGTGTGCCCACTACGGTTCAAACCTGTAACTGAGTTAAAAATCTGTTGTAGTGACGATCCACTGTGTATTTTGAACCTTACACACTTGAACACAAGGTCTCATTTGAGATGCGTATTATTTTTGTGTCCCCACGTTAATGGAGCAAACACACTCCTCTTCAGTGGAGACAAACGAAAATGCGGGCGTTATGCTTACCCGCTTACCTATGACAAATTCATAAGCTTTTGTAGGTATATCTTTCAGCGTGTCGGTGAAAACGGAGATAAAATAGAATTATCGCTATGTGTAGAGTAGACTATAGGTGGGAATTCACGTTCGCGCCATCGCGTCAAATGGCGTGATATACATCCAAAGTTTGATCATGAGTGTGAAACCCGTTTGGACTGATGTAAAACTCTGGATTTCCATTCGCGCCACAATCCACCGCTCTGGGCCGTGGCATCGCGCCGCGGTTGCTCGTGAATGCCCGAACCCACATCCATTTTGAACTCATATCAAACGTCTTTCGGCCCTGTCAAACACGTAAATGAAAGAAAATTGGAGTGATCGTGAATGGGATATATGTTTGGCGTCCATCCATTTGACTTAAGTCGTTTAGAGTCACGCCATATGGCGCTAACGTAAATGTCCACCTTAATATTATAAGACCTGACACGCATAGCAAGACAGAATTATATCTTTTAACTAGACATGTATATAACCAAAGTATATATCATAGGAAGGGAGTTTCAACCAAGATCGTCTTGCTGTGAGACTTCATTATAAATCACTAGTACTAATACTAATTGGCTAATGCGTAAACGCGAAGCCATTTAATTAAGATAACAATAGATCAAAGAAAGAACTAACACAATAGTTTCTTTGTAATATACTAAAATACTTTTTCATTATCCGTTTTATTTTTACACCAAAGTGAGTTAATCAATGTCCATGACTACGTCTTCGACGCTTTTATCTTTAAATCTAAATTGAACAGTACCACTAAGTTCCTTTTAAATACACAATGTAGATTGGCTGGGTAATTATTAGACTTTGTTTAGGTTAAACGGTTATGAGACAGTTGGTTATTATTAAGTCATGACACGAAACTAGGCGAGCCCGAGTGAGTCAGTATGTCACACACACCCCTCATTATTCCATGAAATAATTATTTAATAACAGTACGCAACGTAGTGCGTAACGACAGGGTAGGTTATAGCTTTACGGCGCTTACGATTTTCACTTCTATTTTAGGGAGCGATTTATAAAACAAAACCGGTTATTTTGTAATAAAAAATGTAAAAAAACCCGCTTAGGAATACTTATAACTTAAGTATTTGAATTGTTTACATTTTGATTTTTTATTTAACAGTCGCGTAGCAGTGAAAGTAAACTACCACTCATTGAGGTATAATAAACTAGAGAAGACACCGCGAAGCCAGTTTGTGCGCACTAAATTGCAGCCCATGGGCTGCAAACGCCTCAGTGTTTGCGTATGATTCAAGCGATTGTGGACCTTTCGGCTGCACCTTAGTTGCGCACAAACTTGCTTCGCGGTGTCTTCTCTAGTTTATTGTACTTCAATGCTAGCACCCCCTCTCTTTCCTTGGGTGTCGTAAAAGGCGACTACAGCACTAAAGACTGCACACATACATCCAACAGCATAGAGCGGCGATGGGCTCACCACCTGTAACACTGAGCACATTTGCAGTCGCTCATTGCCTAGTCTCTGACTAACCCTTTGGGTATAATAGTAGTGATTATGTGTAGGTATGTATCCCAGCTAGCAAAATACCCTTAGAAACGAAAGCTTTTAAGAGCTATGTCCTTAAATAAATTTTATATACGTTCTGATTAAGAAAGAGACTCTAATAATGGCATATCATAAGTCTATTTAAGCTATAAGAGCATATATACTTGTAAAAAATACTTTTAGAAGTATATAAGAAAACGAGAAATGACATCAATAAGACCAGTAGTGTTATAAACTCACTCTGTAAGCCTATTCTTAATTAACACTTATACATGCACTATGTAAGTCCACTTAATCTTAAAAGTGACTTATCAAAGTATTTTATTAGATATCGACTGTTACACATATAACTTATACATATATACTACAGACGTGTATAAGCAAACTTTATATAATGTTTATTAGAGCAATAGTATTATACACGCACTTTATAAGCCTAATTGCCCTTGAGTCTTAATTAACACTTATACATGCACTTTGTAAGACCACTCAATCTTAGAAGTGACTTTACTAAGTGTTTTGTTAGATATCGTCTGTTACTTATAACTTATTCTTAAAGATGTATATAAGCTTACTTTATAAAACATTTGTAAGAACAGTAGTATCATATGCGCACTTTATAAGCCTAATTACCCTTGATTCTTAATAAACTCTTACAATTGCATTTTGTAAGATCACTCGATCTTAGAAGTGACTATTGTAAAAGATAGTAAAGAGTACTAGCACGTCAAATGTCTTAGAAACTAGATAATTGCAATTAGAATTCTAATGCATTGCAAAGAAGTCAAAAGGTGGTCGACCAGGAACTTCCCTGTTTATCTTTTAGCCTACTTTTACTTTAATAAGGAACCTTAAAGGTTATGAGCAATGGCCGCGTGGATTAAAAAATGTATTTGATTTTAGAAGTGCGGTGTAAACCTTAAACAATGGTAATGAACTTATATTGGTTATGTTAAAGCCACTATAAGGCATGATTGGTGATAATGGCGACATTTCCATATTTTTCATTTTTAATATAATATTTTTTATTATAAGATACATTGTTGAAATGGCCCTTAAAAATATAGTAATTGTGATTTCAAAATACTCGATAAAATCGACTTCGCAATTAAATAACAGTTAGTAATGCGTAATAAACATGAAATTATACTTACACATTTTGTAGGAAAGTGATTAAACAGGACAGTACATAATACTTACGTTTTTAATACTCTTCTTATTATTCAGAAAAGTTTCACGAGCACTTGGCAATCCTCCGGCGGACTGTGATTACATCTGATTACATGTCTTACTAAAAGCTCGCAAAGAGCACTATAAGTAATATCACACTTAGAACAGCATTAGTAAGTGCATTATAAGGGTAAATGCCCATAAAGAATGCCTTTGTAAATCATTTGTAACTCTGTTTGGTATTATTAAAGCATCAACAAGAATTTTGTAAGATTGGAAATACACTTCATGAGACCATTTTAAGATATATTTAAGGGTAAATAGACTTATTAATTGCGCCCAAATCCACACTTATAGCAGTCTATCGGAGTACTATAAGACTGGTAAAATTATACTCTTGGGATGTGTGTAAGAGGAAATTTTGCTAGTTGGGATGTTAATATGTATGTAAATTATCATGAAATTTATGTTTTACACTTTTACAATAAAATGAATAATTATCCTCAAATGCTATCATACGCCATTGTTCAAACCGCGATCAATTTCTAAGCTGATTTACGGTAATATAACAAAGCAACGACACAAACCCAAGAAAGAAAGATATCCCCTTTGCTTCTATAGATTAGCGGTCGGAATGAAGTCATGAATGAGGGTAGCGCAGGCCTCGCCCTCTTCACCCTAGCCTCATTTCCATACATTCTGCCACGATTCTCATTATTTGAGATGAAAACATGCAGAAATCAATCTCGATGGAGACGTCTTTCAGATTCAGGGGACTCATCAGTGGCAACTCGGCTCGCTTGTTTCAATTTATATTCGATACGTTGGTGCGATGCGAATTTCAGAGAATTTTCGTTTTATCTTTATCCATAATATAATGATATGTCTGTCAAATCAAATGTAAGCTTTTTACGGTACTTTCCTTAATGATGGACATATTTATTTACACAAAAACAACACAACAACACAACCTTACTATATGAATGTTATGAACTTAAAACTTAAAAACTAAATAAAACTATAATTACAAAAGTCCTCCTCCTCCAATGGTACACACACACTGAGAAAAATAGATTGAAGTCGACGTACTTAGTAAAATATTGTGCAAACATTCTAAAATACTGCTTACCACTAATAAAACAGTGCGAAACACTTTAAATAGTGTCACGAATGTATTTCTATTTTGCTGGGCATTAAACTTCATTGTGCAAGAAACCTCACCAAAATATAAAGGGCAAATGTCTTATCTTTTATCGTAAAATTGTGAATATCATCATAATATATAGTGATCAAAGCACAATAAATTAGCAACGTCTTAAATGCACATAATATCGTTTTTTGCGTAGAAAGTTATGGTTCAAAGAGTTGCATCATTACATTTGATGCAATGCATGTATATATTTCAAACCATACAGCAAATTTTATGGTGCCTCTCTCTCTCTCATTTCATCATTGTGACCTCGAGCGTGCGTTGCGTGTTGTGCTGTGCTTTTAGTTACCTATATAAATGGATCCCATAGGAGAACTACTTAGTAAATGGGACTTTGGTGACTTTGTGAGTGGTTATTACTACCAGTCATCGTGAATTTCGGCACATTTTTTCTGTACTTATCTTATGTAAGTATTGTGATGTACTTATGTGGGGGTCTATATTGGATCGCCGAATTTTTTGTTATCCTAATTGTAAATGGCACACAAAACATACGCCTTAATTTTTTCGCACACTTTTACTTTTCTTAAATGTGTTAAGCCTATTTTTACTTCGCTTAACTCTTTATCGCCGAATTTAAGCTTCCAAAATGCGACATTAGGCGGAACCATTCATAATCCCTACTATTTACAAATACTAAATTGTAATTCGCACAAAGTTAAACGCACAAGAGTATAACGCCTTATCATTTTTATGTGGCAAAATAACTTTGCAAGTTACTTAATTGCGTGCATGCAAACAAGCATGCACGCAACGAAGCATACAGCATGCAAGCACAAGGCTAACCAGGGGCCCAAGTCTGCTAATTTACGAATGGCATAATTGAATCGCAATTGGATCGTATTGTAATTGTTTGACACATTTGGTATTCTCTTACTCATATAAGAATACCAAATGTGTCAAACAATTACAATGCGATACAATTGCGATACAATTGCGATTCAATTATGCCATTCGTAAATTAGCAGACTTGGGCCCCTGGTTAGGTTGCATGCTGTATGTATGCTTGCCTTTGTTTTTTAAGACAATCGCTACGCTGCGCTTCGCGATTGTCTTCGAAATTTCTAACCTATCACGTGACCTACAGGAGTAGGGCAGCTAGTATTACTGTCGGGTGTGTAATGTTTAATATAAATACTTATGGTCTAACGTTCAGATAATGAAATTCATTTCATATAATTTCATTTGATATAATGTATTTTTGCTATAATATACATTTGATATAATAATCTTATCATAAGAAACATTATTAAGCGGGCTTAAATTACACTCCAGCGTAGGGCAGACAAGTCTACGTGGAGTCGGTTTTGCCGCGATTCGTTTCTGTCCCTGAATTTTTTGCACAACCTCAACGAAAACCCAACGTATTAACTTTTTAAGACAATATTTGAAATCGATTTAGGATTAAATGCTATTTTTATTTATAAGTAAAGATTATATCAAATGATGTTAAAGAATATGATTATTCTACCAATATAGCTTTATAGAAAAAGTTGTTAGAGAATATGAGTATTATATCAAATGAATAATATACGTAATGTTGTTATAGGAAGTGTATTTAGAACAAGTAAAAATTATATCTAATGAACGTTGTGTCCATTGAAATTAGTTCATTTGTCATTGTATGAAATGAGACAAAAATAGAGGGCAAGTGTCTCTCCCCTAGCGACACAAACGGCTAAAACTTATAGGTAATTTATCGTTTTTTTGGGATGTAAAATGAAGAATGATAAATCATAATGAATTGTTAACCTAAGTTATTTTTTTAAGGTATAAAATTAAATGTTATTTCCAATTATCGTATTGATATTGTGGTAAGTAATAGAAATTGGAAATAACTGAGTTTTTGAAGTAAAATAAAGTAACGGCTAAAATGAGTTTTGGAAAACATTAGTACCTAACTAATAAGGTTGACATTTTTAATCATTCAAATATATTTTTTTTAATAACAAGCATAAAAAATGTCAAAAATTAATAAGCACAAATTTGTGTGTTTTAAATTTGTTTCGTTTTTCGTCTTGGTACAAGCACAGAATAACTAATAGTACTACCGTACAGAAGGTTAAATATAATTAAGTTAAAAATAATTATGCCGCAAAATACTGCCAAATATAATAATAAGTTTGTCAGCAGCATTCTTAAAGCTTAATTTCAAAACTATGCTCAATTAAATGATAGATATACATGATACACCCATAAAATTTGCGTTTAACCTCTCAGTCTTGGCATCGAAATGTCTAAAAATTTTGACGAAAATTTCCCATTTCTGTCGTCTAGTAAAAAAATATTTAAAATATTAATTAAAAGTTAGAACTTAGGTACTTAATTATGATAATAAATTAGGGCTTTCAACACTGAAGCGTAATCTTCGTAAGAATGTTATGCCGATACATTTTAGTGCATTTCATATTAGGGTTTACAAATTTTAGGCAAAACTATAATATAAAACAACTGTTAGGCTAGACAATTATTGTGCGTTAAAAGTTGAAGCCAACATAGTTCGGCCATATGAAATTAGAACCAAAAATTTTAGGCGAAAAGTTGAAGCCAACATAGTTCGGCCATATGAAATTAGAACCAAAAATTTTAGGCGAACCGAAGGGCTATATATGTGGATATTTTTCAGGATTAGCGCTAAATCTATAAAGGGCTAAATCATAATATCTTAGCTCCTCAAGCTCTAAGTGTAAAATAAGAAATATTAAAAGAAAAGAAGTAAAATGCAAAAATAAGTATAGAGTACATAAATTAGTTGTAAGATAGTAATGCTAATGAGAAAGAAATGTAATAGAAATAAGAAAAGAAAATTGTATAAAACAAAATAGAAATAAAAAGAAAAGAGATATAAAGGAAAATAATAGAATAGTAATAATATAGTAAACAAATTATTATACTAACTGTTAGTAGTATAAGTAAGAGAAACGAAATGTCTGGAAATATAAAAAACTATATTGTAAAAAAAAATAGTAATAAAATAAGAGATGTAAAGTAGAATTAAAAGAAAAAAAAAAACAAGAAACAGTGTAGAGCTCTTCAAGCTCAGGTTAACGAACCCCGAATAGACTAGAAAGATGAGAGATTTACAAGCAAAAAAGCGGAGAGCAATGTATTAAAAAAAAACCCCTCAGTCTTGGAATTTAAATTTCAAAAAGAATGACAGCGAGTGCGCCATAATTTTTTTGAATTTGAGGAAAAAAAATATTACTCTAAAATCAAACCATATTTTGTCGTTCTGTAAACAACAACATACTATTAATGAAATTTTGCATTCGCAATGCTATACAAATACAGGATAAAATGTTTACTAGAAAAAAATCAAGCAGTGAGCAGTGGACCGGCAATCCAAAGGTCGTGGGTTCGAATCCCATTCGAGCTTCCTGAGACTGGTTGGTTTTTTTCTAGTAAACATTTTATCCTGTATTTATATAGCATTGTGAATGCAATACTTCAATAATAAAGATATTTATAAGCAATTACGTCTTTATCGATTGTTAAATACTTGCAATAGTATTTCTTTCGACTGTGAGGGTAGACTTCACAGTGGCGTAATACCGCTGGCTTGCAGCGTAAATCAAACTACTAGGAAGAATTCAGCGAGTCTTCTGGAGTCTCGGTAGCTCAGCGGTTAGAGCAGTGGACCGGCAATCCTAAGGTCGTGGGTTCGAATCCCATTCGAGCTTCCTGAGACGGGTTGATTTTTTTCTAGTAAACATTTTATTCTGATTGTGAATGCAAAATGTCAATAATTAAGATATTTATAATCAATTACGTCTTTATCGATTGTTATAAATACTTGCAATAGTATTTCTTACGACTGTGAGGCTAGACTTCACAGTGACGAAATACCGCTGCCTTGCAGCGTAAATCAAACTACTAGGAAGAATTCAGCGAGTCTTCTGGAGTCTCGGTAGCTCAGTGGTTAGAGCAGTGGACCGGCAATCCATCCAAAGGTCGTGGGTTCGAATCCCATTCGAGTTTCCTGAGACTGGTTGATTTTTTTTCTAGTAAACATTTTATCCTGTATTTATGTAGCATTGTGAATTCAAAATTTCAATAATAAAAATATTCATAAGCAATCACGTCTAAGTCTTTGTCGATTGTTAAATACTTGCAATAGTATTTATTTCGACTGTGAGGCTAGACTTCACAGTGACGTAATACCGCTAGCTTGCAGCGTAAATCAAACTACTAGGAAGACTTCAGCGAGTCTTCTGGAGTCTCGGTAGCTCAGCGGTTAGAGCATTGGACTGGCAGTCCAAAGGTCGTGGGTTCGAATCCCATTCGAGCTTCCTTAGACTGGTTGATTTATTTCTAGTAAACATTTTACCCAACAATATACTAACTGATATATTTCCTATCCATCAGGTATCAAAATAAAGTGATCATTGCAACAGTTTATTTGTCTTACTTATAGTAAGTATTTCTCTTGTAATGGCGTTGGGACGGAGACCCGAAATGAAACAATGTCTTGCGTTGAATCAATAATCTTTATCCTCTAGTGTATCATCTTAAATACTAATTAACATCACATCTATACGTGACTAGAGGAAGGACGCCTTGTCACTCAGGAAGACCTTAATTATCACGTACTATTGAGTACGTGCTGATAGTGTAATTCACTATATCACACCTCCCCTAAAAAGGCTAGGCATCCCTTCCCTAAAAAGTAAACTCTTATTTTCTAAATATCTTAGTCCTATTCTTATGAACTATATATTCTTTATTATTCTTTAATATTTTTACATTAGTACCTAGCTCTTCTAAAACTTCAAATGGACCTAAATACAAGTCATTCAATTTATTATAATTTTCATTCTTATACAAGAGTAGATCACCTTTTTTGTAGTGTACTTCCTTACAATCTAAATCATAATTAGTTTTTCTACTTTGTTTTGATATTAATAAGTTGTTCCTGGCATCATTATGAGCTTTTTGCAATCTAAATTTTAACTCCGATGGATAATTGTCGTATACATATAAGGGATCAACTTTACTAACTAAATTACTAGGTACGTTACATGTTTTCCCAAAAACTAGTTCATAAGGGGAGTATTTGGTACTAGTATTTACAGAATTATTATAAGCAAAGCACCAATATGGTATCCAGGTACTCCAATTTGCCCGTCGAACCGCTCTGCGTTCTACCTCTTCTAATAGTCGTGCGTTGAAGTAACGTAGCAGCCTAAGTACTATATAGCCCGCTAGTACAACGACGATGGTCAGTAAAAAGATCTCTGAAAGTTGCATCCCAACGGCCAAGGGAGTTGATGCTACCGTCGATTGAGTTGGTGATTGACTGACAATAATATTGTCTTTAGATTGTGGGTTTCCCATAGTTAAACAATTTTGGCTTACAGTTTTTCTTCTTATTTCCTTCGTCCTTCTTGTAGGCCCGTGTAGCACTATTTTCCTGATATTTTGTAGACTTCAACTAGCGATTTCGCGGCGCGGACTTGTGACACCATGTCACGGTCGCCATGTAATGGCGTTGGGACGGAGACCCGAAATGAAACAATGTCTTGCGTTGAATCAATAATCTTTATCCTCTAGTGTATCATCTTAAATACTAATTAACATCACATCTATACGTGACTAGAGGAAGGACGCCTTGTCACTCAGGAAGACCTTAATTATCACGTACTATTGAGTACGTGCTGATAGTGTAATTCACTATATCACACTCTAAAAATCACTCGGAAATCGGTAACATACCTACGGACTTTATATGCTTTATCTAGTAGTAATAACGATGTATTTCTTACAACTTATTATCTAAATACGATCATTATATGCTCAATAATCATTTTCTAATAAGAAACAGTACTTACATAATAATAAAAATAAATCCAATAAAAATAGCACACAAAACTCAGCGACTTATTCATTCCGACACAGAAATTTGCGCAACTGTCAACGTCGAATTTGACAGAATCGAGCATAGACTATGCGATATTTTACGATCACAATTCATAAAATGTACCACAGAACCGAAATAATCGACCTTGTTTATACTAAAGTAGTCTGTAAGTCTACGAAAACACGGTACAAAGTTAAATGGGAGAGAGCAGTCTCACGCGACCGCTAGGGGGCTGAGAGGTTAAGCTTAATAAAATATTATTGAACCATATATATATACAATAGTGTTTATATCTATGATTTTAACATTATTTTTAAAACTTAAAACAACATTAATTTTTACAAAGGACCTTCAGAATTTATGCACAGCGACTGTTGGAGGCTATAACAGCACTAACGGGTTCTCGGTCCGATGTTTATATATATAATAGCTTGGTTGTCATTCCAGTCCTATAAAATGTTCATAAAAAACTGTTGGATGTACAGTCTAAGTTTAGTCCGTTAGTCGCCTTTTACGACACCCAAGGGAAGAGAAGGGGTGGTAGTATTCTTTTAATGAGCTGCTTCGCGGCACAGCTTATTAGGAGAATATTGTCTAAATTATCGGTAATAATGTCTTTGACACTTATATGCATTGTTTGTGTCCCTCCGTATCAGAAGGACAAACTAGCAAAATGCCCATAGGGCATTAACGACATAAAAGTAAAACGATCTACTAGTAAAACGTCTGAAATCTGAAAGAGAACGTCTGATATGAAAAATCGTCATGTTAGGTAAAAGGACTGGTACACTGGCACAGATTATAAATCAAACTAACTAACTATGTGTTTGTAAATTGTGACGGATAACGCTTTGTTAAACCTTTTTTTATTATGATACTTAGTTGTACTCTTTATTTTTTCTCAATCACAAAAAGGTACTCAGTGAGTTTGTTACATTGTATAAAATAAATGTAATAGTAATATATAATAATATAATACATCAATAAAAATGTTACACGGGAGCTGCTGCCGACAAACTGCATATGTAGTTTGGCAGAGTTTAAAAACTTAAAATGTATTATTTTTGAAAAATAAATTTAAAAAAAAATACAGCCGAAATATCGGACACTCTAACAACTAAAAAAAAGTATTGTATAGCCTACATACTGTCCCACTGCACTGGGCACCTATTGATGAGTACCTATTTGCATACTTTTAACTTTTTTTATAATAGATGGACTTGCTCTAGGTAACGTTCTTATCCGTAGGTTAAGAAGAGGCTGACAATGGAGCGAGCTGCCCAGAAACTACACAAATTAACACAAACACAAACTAAGAAACACATGACAATTAATCCATTTAGTCATTACCTACTAGTAGTCTAGTTGCTACTCGTTTTAACAAGTCTTCTAAACCAAGCACCTCCTTCAGAAACAACAATTAGGTATCCTTCGTTGTAGCGTGAAAGGCGCGGAAATGACGTGTTCTCAATAAATAATGGCGTCTCATTTCCCCGGCCAGGCCAGTCATGCAAACTCATTTACCCGCCGCACGTTCGTGGGCGCGTCATATCATATATTACTTGAATATTCATGCTAACCGTGCCGCGTAGCGGTGAAAGAATACTACCACCCCTCTCTTGTAAATGTAAACCATTATTTAAAGAACTAAGTTTGTTGCCACTACCATGTTCATACATTTATGAAGCTTGTGTCTTTGTAAAACAAAATCCTCAATATTTTGTTGAGTTATATCCAAGATGTGTTCGGAATGTCGGTAGACTTGTATTAGATGAAATACCTAAAACAGAAAAATACAATAGGAGTTGTCTGTGTATGTGTGTTAGAATATTTAATAAATTACCGAATGACATTCAAGTACTAAATGTAAAATTATTAAAGACAAAATTATATAAATGGCTAAATAATTATAATTTCTATAGTATGAAAAAGATTAATAATTAATGTAATTTAAATATAATGTAATTTGTGATTTTTAATAATGTAATTATGTATTTTCATCAATCATAATATACATATAAAACAAGAAAGAGATATGTCACTACGTGGCTTGAGTTGGGAACTCAACTGTTTATAATATCATTAATTTGCATGCTATCTTAATGGCAAAACACGCTGTACCGTTTTAAATATTATAATAACTTTAATACCGTGTTTTAAGGCAAATAAATGTTTTCTATTCTATTCTATTCTTCCCTTGGATGTCGTAAAGGCAACTAACGGACCTAAGACTATATATATATATATATATCCAACAGCATAGAGCGGCTATGGGCTCACCACCTTTCACGTTGAGCACATGTGCAGTCGCTATTTAGTGAAAAGTGGACTATGTCGCAGAGGACTGCTTTTGTGCTCCTCATTGCCTAGTCTCTGACTAACCCTTCGGGGATAATAGTCGTGTTTATATGTAACTATTGTGTGTATCTGTTAAGGCTCAATATAAAACTCGATCCTGAATCCGCAGTGAGATATTAATCCGCATACTCTGAATTCGACTCTACACAAACGTCACAAAGATCACTATTGATCGGAAGGTGATGGTCGAAGAGAGAGGCGAGCTTACGAGCTTGAAATCGGCATGCTTGGCTTCCATTTTGTTATTTTCAAGAATTTCAAGAAGGTCTTGCAGTAACGATAGTCCATAGTAATAATTGTAAAATGAAACAATATTGTAAAGTCAGTTTCAGTTCAACAACAACAAAAAACACAGAATGTAGAAAAGGTCAGAATCAGGCCACTACTGGGACACGAATATGAACATTTTATAAAAGTAGCATCAAGAACTACACAGCTACACTACACTTACTAGACAAACGATCTATCACTATATTGAAATGAAACACTTTTTTTACGGATCAAAACTCGCGTTAAATTTTCACATTACATAGTTTTTCTATTTTCTTGACGTTTCGAACCCTTTACAGGGTCCGTGGTCACAGGGAGTTTGACTGTAAGGGGTTCGAAACGTCAGGAAAATAAAAAAAAACTGTGTACTGTAGAAAATTAATTGCAAGTTTTGATTGGTAAAAAGTGTTTCATTTCAATGTGTAGTGCTAGCGTAAATCTTAGAAAACAATATATCACTATAACTTAACGTTATGTTAGATAGCCAGTTTCACGATAGGTAATTGAGAATACTGGGTAAAGCGCACTTCACAAAAAGATGAAGGCCAAGTGCCAAAATTGAACTCAAAAATGTCCTCGCGTAAATACATACATATCCATAGATCTTTATTTTACTTCAAAAACTCTCCAATTTATATTACTTACCACAGTATCAATACGATAATTGGAAATCATATTACACAATTCTATGACCACGGCTTATATTTCGGTTCGACGCGATTCTGTTTCGGCGTGCAGTGGTACTGGGGGTAGCGATGCGCATTTGTCTGGCACAGACTATAATAGCTCGTTAGATTAGTTATTAAGTCTTAACTATAAGTTAGTTAACTGTTTTTTTATTATTATTAGTATTGACGTCAATAAGTGCTTGTAAAGGTTTACATTGAATAAATAATTTGACTTTGACTTTGACTTTGAGATCAACATCAGAAATGAAACGAGATATATATCATATAACAATAAATTAAATGATAACAATAAATTTTAGTGTAAAGTAAGTGCTTACCTGTATAGGAATATAGTATTAAGTATTTTGTTTCTTAAGTGCTCCGGTACCCAAAAAACTTCTTGGATACTCCCATTACATTAAAGCTGCTTCACAAAAACATTGCATGTTTTGCTGAACAATGATATCCGGAGTGTAACTACAAATCTCGAGCTACAAAAAGATGAACAACACAACAAGAAAGTTAGCACATTGCTTATTTTAGTTGTTCCTTATTATGTTATTTATGTTTAATTTCCCTTGTAGGTAAACTATGATAAATCACCCTGAATGCTCCATAAAGCTTTGAAGATGTTTGTTGAATAATTCATAAAGAAGTTGTGAGGTCACCTATTCAATGTAGTCCTTCAGAGGGTAAAGTCATTATTTTTTATCTACTCCCATATCGCATAGTATCTAGGAGAAAAAATGTAGAGCTTCATGGAAAATTTGGTAGCCGAGCCGACCATTATCGTCGAGAAAAAAACCACATAATAATATGATCAGCTATTTATAAATTTAGTAAGTGAGTTTTGGTACACGTCATATAAGTCTTATTAAACAATAATTTGTTAGATTTAATTGATTTCTAGGTAAACTCAGACAGCATGCGAACTTGCTGCCAACTAGCAGCACAATCAGACCAGTCGTGGTGGTGATTTTTGAGTAGTATTATTAATGAGTAGTATTAATGTTTAGTAACTTTTTTTATCGACTAAGTACGGGTAAAAGCACTTGACCTTCATCTCACCTGATGGTAAGTGACGATAAGGCCGAAGGTGGAAGCGCGCTTCACCCGGAATCCTCAACCACTGAGGAACTGGCTAACTTATCTCTAAATTAATCTTACCATCCAACAGCATAGAGCGGCGATGGGCCCACCACCTGCACCGCTGAGCACATGTGCAGTCGGTATTTGGTGAAAAGTGGACTATGGCAGAGGACTGCTTTTGCGATCCTCATTGCCTAGTCTCTAACTAACCGTTTGGGGATAATAAACGTGAGTAGTAGTATTTATGTTATGGAAATAGGTAACCATAGAGTATTTTCGCCAGCCTTTTCTTGACAGAAGACTGCACCGCTCCTGGTAGAGGAATAATGTATTTTTAAGCATGCTTGTGATGGTAAGCTTACTTGAATTTAAACTTTATTTACTTTTACGTTACCTTACGTTTTTCCTGGCATACATCTGCGTGTCGCGAGCGGTACCTGCGAAACTCTTCACGTCGACGTTAAAATTCAAATATCGGTCGTTACCGGCTTTATCGTGCGACGGAGGTCCTTACGGCCCCCAATTTAATTTGCATATCAATTCGTGCACACTCACCTGGAACTTGCAAAAACTTTTAAAGCAATATGTTCCAAAAAACCTTTGATGTTATCGAAATATAGGTACTGTAACACTGCTTGGCAAAGGCTTCCATCATTGAAACCAAAATGTTCCGACAGCTTAAAGATAAGATAGCTAGTTTCTCAGCGGTTACGCATTTCGGTTTACCATTCAAACTTTCAAGTCGAACATTTTAAAAACCAATAAGTCAATTTTGATCTAAACAGTTTTTTAAAAACATTTTTAAAAAAGTTTATTAAACTGAGTTATTACGATTTTAAACTTTCTATAGTGGACTTTAAATCGCAATAACTCAGCTAAATACAGGTGTGCGCGTTCACAGCGAAAAAGTCGCCATTCCTTCCCCTTCCCTCTCTTCAGGGTACATCTCTAGGCCTGCAGAGCAGTATTAACATGCTCGGTATGGATATCCGCTGCGATTTGAACCAAAAGGACTACATCGAAACCGTGATTAAAAATGCCTCACGTAAACTCGGTGTCCTGAACAAGGTGCGGCGATTCTTCACGCCTGATCAGTTGTGTCTATTATACAAGACACAGGTGCGGTCTTGCGTGGAGTATTGCTCTCACCTTTGGGACGGCTCCGCAAAGTACCTTCTCGATGCCTTGGACAGATTGCAGCGCCGCGCTGTGCGCATTATCGGCAATGCAGAGGTCACTAAAACTCTCGAGCCTTTGCAATTGCGTAGAGATATTGCGTCACTCAGCGTCTTTTACCGTTTATACCATGGCGAGTGCTCTGAAGAACTCTTTGACCTCATCCCTCCTTCTCCCTTCCTCCATAGGAGTACGCGTGCTGCTCTGCGGAGTAACCAATTTACAGTCTCTAACATTCCATCTCGCACAAAGAAATTTGGTGACTCGTTTCTTTGCCGCACTTCCAAAAGATGGAATAGTCTACCAGCACACGTATTCCCTCCTACCTATGACATAGGGTCCTTCAAACGAGGCGTGAAGAAGCACTTTGTGGGCCAGCAGAGTGAGGATGACTGATGCTACGTCTCTTACGCTGCACCAGTTGTCCTCGCGCCTGGACCTCATTTCCACTTAACATCAGGTGGAGTGGGGTCATTTGCCGGGCTTAGTATAAAAAAATAAAAATAAATAAACGTTTTTAAAAAATGTTTTAAACGAACTATTCAGATCTCTCTATTTTACTTTAGCATGCAAAGTTTTATTAAAATTGGCTTACAGGTTTTTAAAAATTTCGACTTGGAAGTTTGTATGGGAAACCGGAATGCGTAAACCCTCTTAAGGATTCCCGGGTGAAGCACGCTTCCACCTTCGGCTTTAACGTAACTTACAAAGAAATAAAAATAAAAATAATAACTAATGACATTAAGTTAAGTAGGTATTTGAAGAGAACGCTTGAGTTTTAATTTCGATTGCTTTCAATCCATCTATTTAAACAAAACAAGGACACCATTAATTGGCGAAGAAACACGGTAGGTTGAGGACGTGCCTCGGTGCCGTATCGGTTGATTAACTCCACTCATGTTGGGGCAAACGTGCCGAAGCTTACTGAGCATTCAACCAATTCAAACTGACAATGTGTTTGTATAATGGCTGTGTTAAAGAATTTCCACATACAATAAAATAATATTATCAACCAAATGCAAAGCAGAGTAACATTAAAAAAAATTGAGTGGATTATACCTGCCGCATTAGAAGACGTGAATCATTCTATTAAAAATAAAAAAATGATAGTTTGTAATTCTTAAAATATTTTTCCGAGAATTGTCAAGTAGCCCAAGAGAAACCTCGTTAAGAAACTCGTTAAATGGTTACTAGACAACGGATAAACATACTTAAAATACTTAAATACCTACATACTTTTTATACATAGAAAACATCTAGACAGACCCAGAATTTAGAAAAACAATAATTTCTAAATTACCCGACCGGACATTGAACCCCGGGACCTCAGAGATGGCGACACCATGAAAACCGGTGAACAAACCACTCTCGACCAAAGAGGTCTTCGAAACGTATAATTTTTTTACGATTAATTATCGTTTTTAAAATTAGAAACTATTATGACGTTTCTGGGCGTAGCAGATAATAATATCCTTGCGACCTAGCCGTCATCCGGATTGCGAAAGGTAGTGTGCACTGTGCAGGTTCAAGTCCCACTTGAGGCCAGAACTTTCTACTTTTATGAATGCAAAATATTTTTCTAAATAATCTTCTTCATCAGCATTTCCACCTTCTCAACCTACTGCTGGGCATAGGCTTCTCTGTTTATGCCTTAATATATACATTTGACACTAAAAATTTATTTTTGGATTCCTGACATCCAGGTGTACTAGGAAATACCTCATGTATGAAAAAATTATGCATCTTTGTTTTTAATTATGCATCTTTTTTGAAAATTATGTATCTTTTTTTGAAAAGATGCATAATTTCCGTAAAAAAATATATTTAAGTCATTCAAGTCAAAATTTTTCAAATAAAAAAAAAATCAAAGCTCGAAAACTACAAAAAATCGCGGAACATACATGTGGTATTTCCGGGTACACCTGGATGTCAGGTGTATCCGGATAGAATAGTCTCTAATTTTTAAAAACGTTCATAGAATTATTTAATATTACGGACTTTTACAACGAAAATATGTCTATACTTCACAGATATAGACATATTTTCGGTAAAGGCCAACGCTTATAGAGTATCTGTTACAAATAAGTTACATGAAATTAACACCGTACATTAAACTACTAGTAAGTTAATAATATCTAAAAAAAACTATTATGTATTAAAATCAAAAATTCAAACATAAGTATTAACACTCTCATTTGTAATATTTATGATTAATTCGTGGTTAACGGTGTTAACTTAAAACCTACTATTTTTTCAAACTGTAGGAAGTCTCAGTAAATTGTACCAACTTCCATATTTCGAAATGATTACGCGACATCGGGGACAAAAAGCGTCGTAGAAACAAGGTTTCGACGTAAGATGTTCGATCAAGACTCAACGTAAAGTCACTTACTTAAAGTTTTCTCAGTTAATTGCGACAAAACCAGAAAAAGGTATTAATATTTTTTCATGATTACGTGACATCGTGGATAGAAAAGCGTTTTCGAAACAAGACTCGATGTAAAGTCAAAGTCAAGTCAAAAAAACTATTATGTATATATATTAAAATCAAAAATTCAAACATAAGTATTAACACTCTCATTTGTAATATTTATGATTTATTCGTAGTTAACGGTGCAGGTTTTGCGATTAATAAATTAAGTTATTATAAGTCTTTAATTTAGAATTATTGTAAAACTGTTTGTTGACCCCAATAAAGAGAACAAAAAGAGTGAAAATATTTAGGTAGGTAATCAAACGTTAATTCACGTCTTCTAATGCGGCAGTTTTAAGCCACTCTTAAAACCAAATTTTTGGTTTCACCGTTTGGGCTATCCTGTATAGCAAAAAACATTTTTACCATACCATACCATCTTTGCTCCAAATCAATCGGGAATCCACACAAAGCACCCTATCAGTACATACGAAAGGTGCAACTGATAGCGTTCCAATCTCCACCGCTTGCCTTTCAATAAATTTCTAATCTCCAAGGACCTTTTTCAATATCCCTCCGGTCACACGGAAAGTCGGACGTGAGGGCTCCTAATCTTCGATGAAAACATTATTGAAGATTGCGAAGATGGTAGCCTAATAATGTTTGGTTTCA
Source organism: Scoparia ambigualis (assembly GCA_963921215.1). NCBI lineage: Eukaryota > Metazoa > Arthropoda > Insecta > Lepidoptera > Crambidae > Scoparia > Scoparia ambigualis. The sequence goes on from OY992506.1 coordinate 30,149,381, forward strand.
CAGCCCTTTATGTCCCTCTTCTACTTATTTTTGTGATTAGCGGGCATCTCGTTTCAATGCCGAAATGATTACTGTTGACACCTTCAAGTTTGTTATTTACCTATGGTCTAAGACGTCATTTGCTTAGAGCTGTTTGAATTGGTTGAAAACACCTTAATTAAGCAGTAACAAAATACAAAACACTAAGCAATTAAAAAACCGCTTACCGATAGGACTTATATCGGTAAGCGGCGTATTCTTAAATAACCATCTTTTCACAAATTCTCGATTACACGGGTACAGCATTTTGTATTCGATGCATATTTCCCTAATGATCACAAAAACCATAGAAAAAAACCTCATACTCAAAAATTACGAAATTGAAACTTAAAACCTACCATTTTTTCAAACTGTAGGAAGTCTCAGTAAATTGTACCAACTTCCATATTTTATGGGTTCCCTACGGGTCTTCGAAATGATTATACTGTTCTCAATTATAGTACGACGACATTACATCCACTCGTTACTGCGACGACTTAACCAGAAAAGGTATTAATATTTTTTTTCGTAGTAACGTGACATCGGGAATAAAAAAAGCGTCTTTGAAACAAGGTTTCGACGTAAGATGTTCGATCAAGACTTAACGTAAAGTCACTTATTTAAAGTTTTCTTAGTTAACTGCGACAAAACCAGAAAAAGGTATTAATATTTTTTCATAGTTACGTGACATCGGGGATAAAAAAGCGTCTTCAAAACAAGACTCGATGTAAAGTCACTTATCTTAAAATTTTACGAATAGTGTTTCTAAAACACGTAGAGAACCCATATTTTGTAGTCTGTACGACGCCATATACTTCCAGACAGCAAACAAACTGAAAAGGCTGATTCAAGAGGCGTATCTGGAACAAGTTTGCTCGTGTTGCAGAAAAGATGCACTTGTGTGCGGGACTGCTCTTCCGTGCTCACATCCGTAAAACTTGGTTCGCATTACGTTAGTATTTTAAGTCGAATACCGAGTTCATTATTCACTAGTATGATTATTTCAAAATGTGTTTTAATTAAACAAAGTGGAGAAGCAATGTACTCGTTACTCCCATATTACTCGCCTAGTGCGAACGTGTGTAAAAATGCACGATTTTGATTTGGCTAGGTGTTAGTGAAAAATTTACATAACACGTTCTTAGAATTAAATTTTTGAAGTAGTAAACAGTAAAATTAAAATCTGCAAAAATATGAAATATTGTTGAGGCTTTATTCTGTAGAATATAGCCGATGTAAACACGATTTGATAAAGTTGGCTTGATAGAATAAATTCACAAAGTTACATATTTTTGTGTCATTTTATCTTCTTTTCTAAGTTTTATTCTTAAAATAGGTGATTTGATATTATGAGTCATTTACCAAGATGAAGTTCATAGATAACTTGAGGTATTATAACCGATCGTTTTTTTTACTACTCACGGCTATTCGCGGCGCCTCGCTCGTCCCCTTACCGTCGTACCACCGAGAGAAAAGAGAGAAGCACTCGAAAGGACTCCCCTTAAGAAATAACACTGAACTGTAAGGCTACATAAAGGTTACCTTAAATTTAATTTAATAATAGTACAAAATACAAATTTTAACTTTATGAGATATATTATGGTAACGTAAATGAAACTTACTATGCTTAGTAATATTTAGGCATTCTTATCTAAGTCTTATCATTACTGTAAATGTTTAAGAGTCGTGTGCGTCAGCAGCTCACTAAAAGAATGCTACCAACCCCAAGGGAAGATCCCTTGGGTATCGTAAAAGGCGACTAACGGACTAAAGACTGTACATACATCCAACAGCATAAAGCGGCGATGGGCTCACCACCTATTACGCTGAGCACATGTGCAGTTGTAATTTGGTCCTCATTGCCTGGTCTCTGACTAACCCTTTGGGGATAATAGTCGTGATGATATGTATGTATGTATGTATATAAATGTTTTACTGGATTGAGGGCACCACTATCCAATATCATAATGTAACACGTGGCCAACTTCAAATGGAGAATCCATGTAGTTTGGTGAGTACAAGCCAGCATTTCAGTTTCAAACTCACCGTTCAATAAGGGCGGGTTTATGACGCCGTTCAGGGCACGGAGATAGATCTAAATAGAAGTCGCATGTGTACGTAAAGAGTGCCAAAAGGATGGTAAAATCCCATCTTTCGACCGCACTTAAGAGGGTTTACGCATTTCGGTTTTCCATACAAACTACGAGTCGAATTTTTTTAAAACTAATGAGCCAATTTTGGTGAAACTTCGCATGCTAAAGTAAAACACAGGAATCTAAATAGTTTGTTGAAAACATTTTTAGAAAACATTTTTTTAGCTGAGTTATTGCGATTTCAAGTCCACTATAAAAAGTTAAAAATGGCAATAACTTAGTTAATAAACATTTTTTTTTAATGTTTTCAACAGACTATTTAGATCCCTGTTGTTTACTTCAGCATGGAAAGTTAAATCAAAATTGGCTTAGTGGTTTTTAAAAATTTCGTCTTTGAAGTTTGTATGGGAAACCAAAATGCGTAAACCTTCTTAACCGTTGTCAGCACCGGACATAGTGGAATTCTAAAAAAAAAATACTACTTGCGTCGTAACGACCTGTAAAAGCTGTACAAAAAAGGTTAGCCGAGATAATCGATAAGTTTCCTTTCATCGGTAAGTAATTTTGCTATTAAATTGAGAAAGAAAATAGTGACACGCTTGGTTTTTATACTATTGAGCGTTAGCTGCATGTTAATGCGGCTTCTACTTAGATCTATTTCTGTGTATCAGAGCAAATACAGAGGAGTGCTTTTGAATGTATCACGCTTAAGTCGCGGCACCTTAAGAAAGGTTTAACTTGGTTGCTTTTTAAATCAGCTCGCCTTTTCTTCAATAATCGGGAGACTTTATTAAAGTGTTTAAAGATTAACAGGATTAGTATCACCGGAGAGGGGTTGATATATATCTTTTGTAAAACTTACTTATTAAACATCATTTAGAAAAATGCTTTTATCTAGTTTTCCACTAAACTATATTATTACAATGATAATAGTAAGTAAACATAAAATAAAAACAAAAAAATGGTTATTTGCGATTGCTTAAGCTGTGTGTGTGTCTGAATAAGAGTTTTTCCGCCGGGGGATGGCATCTCGCAAGCGAGGTCAACGAGTGCGGTCTCTTTGTCTTAAACTGGTGTGCATATTTAGTGTGTATGAGTACTCACCCTGACACATGTGTCAACAATAGCCTCTAGACTAGAGGGAATACTCATCAAAATATAATGACTTGATTTTAATGTTAATATTTTTGTTAATAACCCTGTAAATGACGTTGAATAAATCATTTTCTATTTCTATAATGATGGAGGCACAGCAGTGGACCAGATATAGATTTTACTTTACTTCGACTGTTTACTTTAATAAATGATCATTTTCACTGTCGTGTCACTCAAACCGTATTATGCGACGATACCAAAGCAAGTATAAGACATAACGTCATTCCGTTTGTACGTAATATAATTTCCTTTTTCGTCGCGAGATGCGAACGCGCGCGAACATCCAGAATCTTTTATTCGGCCGTATCGGGCCAGCGAGCGCGGTGTCATATTAAACGGAAATTAAATTGGCTACCGTATAATAGGAAACAACGTTTCGACGGGCGACATCAAATACATTTACGCCTTAGCTTTACGCGTGTTATTTTTTTCCGAGCTCATCCGTTAGTGCTACCGTTTTCAATTTGGGGAGGCGTATCGGGAAATGTAAGCCCTTTTTTATTCTCTAACACGGAGTGGCGATTGGCGTTCGTCGCGCATTATGGTATGATCGAAGGTGGAATGCTTCACCCAGAATCGAATAAGTACTGAAGAACCCCATAGTACATGACAAAATGTTTACTAGAAAAAAATCAACCAGTCTCAGGAAAGCTCGAATGGGATTCGAACCCATGACCTTTGGATTGACGGTAGGTAAACCTTCACAGTGACGTTATACTTGCAGCGTAAATCATCAACTACTAGAAAGAATTCAACAAGTTTTCTGGGGTCTCGGTAGCTTAGCGGTTAGAGCAGTGGACCGGCAATCCAAAGGTCGTGGGTTCGAATCCCATTCGAGCTTTCCTGAGACTGGTTGATTTTTTTAGTAAACATTTTATCCTATATATATATAGCATTGTGAATGCAAAGACTTCAATGGTAAAGATACATATAGTATATATTTCTGACACTAAGCAGCATTGATTTGCATTGCTACGTTCCGGTTTGAAGGGTATTAGATCCCGTAAAATTACAGGGCATACTCGTTTTGCAAAGCATTTGAACTATAGCTTCAGGGTCTCTAACATGTCATCATCATCATCATCATCATGAGCCTATAAACGTACCACTGCTGCACACAGGCCTCTCACGTGAACAATAGCACGTGGGGATATTGGGCCATACCATCATACCACGCAGGCCCAATGCGGGTTTGTGGGTTTTAACGACTGTCATCTTACGATAACAACCGGGACCAACGTCTTAACGTGCCTTCCGAAGCACGGAGGAGCTCGAGATGTTTTTAATTGGTCACCCATCCGGCATTGCGTAAGTTTAGCGGGCAAGATAGCAAGCCGAACGCTTTAGCCGCTTCTCGCGCCATCGAGCTCCTTCTTAAGAGGAAACACTACGTGGAAGTGGCATGCAAAATTCTCATACAAAACACAGAAAAATGACGTTTTCATTTTTCTGTGTTTTGTATGAGAATTTTGCCCTGTCCTGTCCTTCAGATCTGGACCAATTCTTATTGCGGCATCGGTTAAAGAAAGAGATATTATGTTTGATTTTTTGCATTAAGTCATTTATTTAATAACCAGGAGTCTTCAAAAGTCTTCAGAAACATTAAGTGGCTGGTTTAAATAAAATCAAATATCTGTATATTTGATTTTGACATAGAAAATCTCTATTTTTAACCGACGCCCAAAAAGTAATAAAAATTGTTCCAGTTTTGAAGGAGGAAACAGGGGACTACGAAACGTCATTATCCTGTGTTTTGTATGAAAATTTTGCATGCCACTTCGTCGTATTGTTTCCTCCTAACACGTATTGTCCTCGATATTACGCGTATCCGTGGGCTACAGTAGCCGCACACCATTGGTTTACCATGCTCGTTTAAGTGATGGTAATGCTAAGCGTGGAAGCGATATGATCATATCTTCTGATGAGAAGTCAACCACAAAGGAACTGAACGACGCTGCCGACGAATTACGGGCCAAAGAAGTTTCGTTGAGCTTTTGGGAAGAGAGGAGGTGGTAGTATTTTTAGAGAGCCGCTACACAAACGGTTGAGCTTTTGGGGAGAAAGGAGTTGGTAATATTCTTTTAGAGAGCTGCTACACGAACGGTAGAGCTTTTGGGGAGAGAGGAGTTGGTAGTATTCTTTTAGAGAGCCGCTACACAAACGGTTAAGCTTTTGGGAAGAGAGGAGTTGGTAGTATTTTTAGAGAGCCGCTACTCAAACAGTTGAGCTTTTGGGAAGAGGAGTTGGTAATATTCTTTTAGAGAGCCGCTACACAAACGGTTGAGCTTTTGGGAAGAGAGAAATTGTTAGTATTCTTTTAGAGAGCCGCTACACAAACGGTTGAGCTTTTGGGAAGATAGGAGTTGGTAATATTCTTTTAGAGAGCCGCTACACAAACCGTAGAGCTTTTGGGGAGAGAGGAGTTGGTAGTATTCTTTTAGAGAGCCGCTACGCAAACGATAGAGCTTTTGGGGAGAGAGGAGTTGGTAATATTCTTTTAGAGAGCCGCTACAAAAACGGAGTTATAGAGAGTGTGGCCCCTGGCTATCTTTAGCTGTCGTAACAAAAAAATGTTACTAATATTATTTAATGTGGTAATCATAATAATAAGGTCATGCATGCAGCCCGTGCGTTAGTAAGCGGTTACAATGAAGGCTGCTAAACCATTGATAGTAGCCATACATTACATACATATAATCACGACTATTATCCCCAAAAGGTTAGTCAGAGAATAGGCAATGAGGACCGCCAAAGGAGTCCTCTCCCGTAGTCCACTTTTCATCAAATAGCGAGCGACTGCACGTGTGCTCAGCGTGACGTAGTATTTTTTCACCGCTACGCGACATGGTTAATGTTGATGTTACGGTTGATGTTAGCCAAACCAGTGAAATTGCACGCGTTACCTAATAATATAATATATTTTATTTGCATGAAAAGTGGTACAAAAGATATTACAGGCATTATTTGTTTAGTCTCACACTATCCACCAGAAACTGGCATGCACATTTTGAATAATTTATGAGCCTCATCAGTCATCATAGAAATCAAGCTCAAACAAAAATCTTAAGAAAATTTATACATTTAAATCAACATTATTCTCTATGGTCGTCTTTTACAGTGGTCAACATATTGATCAATAGAATAAAAACAGTTCTCAATTAACCAACATTTCAGTTTTCTTTTAAACATGTTTAGTGGTAAAGTCTTGAGATTATCTGGCAATCTATTTTAAATACTTATTGACATACAATATGCATTTCTATGGAAAAGAGCCGTGGTTTTTAAAGGAAGAAGTAGATTATTAGGATATCGAGTGTTGAAATTACAGTGATCTTTTTTCTTAGTGAATAACTCGGGATGAGATTTGGCAAACATGCACACCTCGTAAATGTACATGCAGGGTACTGTCATCAGCTTAAGCTGTTTATAGAATGGCCTACAGGATGTTAGGACATCAATGTTGCAGATAGCTCGAACGCATTGTTTTTGTGCTATGAATGCTTGGTGTGAGTGACATGAATTACCTCAAAGAAGAATTTGATATCTTAATAAGCTGCCTATGTACCCGTGAGAAGCCTGCACAGCAATTATTTTGCTACTAATCTTAGTCAACCTCCATAAGGCATATACAAACGAATTTATTTTCTTCCAAAGATTACCTATATGCGCTTTCCAAGAACATTTGTCGTCGACTATTAATCCTAGAAACTTTGTTTGTGTAGATTCATTAATTGATTCGTTATTAAATGTCAAATTTAGATTATGTTTTTTCCGTTTTTATTGATGAATTGAATAAATGTCGTTTTGCTTAGATTTACTTTAAGTTCATTTTTTTTGAGCCAGGTAATTATTTTGGTAATTGTTTCATTGACCTCGTCATTATAATGTTCAGAGTCACTACATGGTATGACGACAGATACATCATCTGCAAATAGTGTACTATGGTGATTTGTAACATCTGGGAGATCGTTTATAAATAATAGAAACAATAGTGGTCCTAGTATGCTGCCTTGTGGCACACCTACAGTTTTGGGTTTTGAAATCGATTGATACTGCTTTACTTCCATACTGTCGTCTACATTTGATAATTCCACAAATTGTTTTCTTTTACTTAGATATGAATGAAGCCATTCATTTGCTATACCTCTTATGCCATAAAGCTCACACTTAAGAAGTAAAATCTCATGTGGTACAAGATCAAAAGCCTTGCTCATGTCAAAAAGTACACACGTGGCTTACGTTTATCCATATTGGTCAACACTGCATTTACTAAAGAGAACGTAGCTAGAGATGTGAACTTGCCCTTTTGGAAGCCATATTGGTCAGATTTAATCAATGCAAATTTATTAATAAATTGACTTAAACGTTTTTGCATAACCTTTTCAAAGATTTTGGAGAAAATGTGTAATAAAGATATCGGCCTATAATTATCAATATCATCTCTTGTTCCTCTTTTATGTAGAGGCTTAATTACGGCGGTCTTAAGTGCATCAGGGAACACACTGGTAGTAAACGATAGGTTGATTAAATAACATAATAGAGGAGCAATTTCTGTCTTACATGACTTAAGTATGATAGTCTGTATTTCATCATAGCCCGTCGAGTGTGTGGGCTTAAGCGAACTTATAATTTTAATAATTTCGTCCTCGTTAGTCGGATATATAAAAAGATACCAGAGTGATTCGTTTTAATTTTAATGTTATTTATATTTTTTAAGTATTCATTTGAATTATTTATGTCAGTGTAATAATTATTAAAAGCTTTTGCTATGTCATGGGGCTTACATTTAACATCATTATTAACTATTAATTTATTGATATTTTCATTTAAAAAATTCGATGGAGGTTTATTTTTAATGACATCCCATGATGCTTTGCATTTATTTTTAGATTTCATTATGTATTTCGTATATTTGGGTAACTCGGTATTGTTATTTTGGCGATATACTTAGATAAGATAGATAAGAGAATATTTAAGAGATAAGATAGCTAGCCAGGGGCACTTAAACTCGTCCAATTTAACCAAATATATTTTAGCACGGACGAGCTCGAGATATTTTAATTTGATAACGTGTCCGGTGACCTGTATAAGCTAAAGTACTTTGTGCTATCGCAACTTGAATGCTAGCGAAGCTACGCCATTAAGCAATAATGATTTTATTATAATAATATCTGCAGTTTATTAGTATAACTTTAGGTATTTTGATGTTATTATTCTGCTTATAGCGAGTCCACTGTAGGGCAAAGGCCTATATATCATTGCAATCAAGACATATCTACAATTGGCTATTTGATAGTTGTAACAATAAAATATGAAATATGTCGGATATGGTAGTTTATAATTTAACGATAATTATCCAATACTTACTTTTTTTATTAAGATAATTATTTTTACAAAGTAAATTTGCGATTACAAGACCCGAAACACGGGCGGCCATGATTGAGCTTCGTGTGACGTCACATTTCACAAAATAAACAAAAACTATCTGTCAGGTTTCATGATAAATTTGTTTGTTTATTGTGGTGTAACGTCACAGGGCTAAATGTCACGTGACCAACCGTTTTCGCACGAAATTTGAAATGAATGGAAAAAAATATGTTTCTTTTTCTATTAAATAAAGCTTTTTCGAGAAACAAATAATTGTACGGGTTATTAAATAAGTGTTTGTAATTTTTAAAATACTTTTCCGAATACTGATAGGTAGCCAGTTGAAGGGTATTCTTTCCAAATGCAGGTTGGTGATCACAAGCCCGGGCTATGTATCGTAAAATCCGCAAACACACTATGCCCGATCAGGGATTTGAACCCGGGACCTCTGGATTCGACCTATAGACGTCCCACGCTGGGCGCAGGCCTTCATAGTGTGAAAAGGTGTTGTAACACCGAGCTCCTCAATTTCAACCGCAAAACTCAACTTTAAAAAAAAAGGCGCAATCCAAAGAGGTAAGTATGTTGCCAGCATTCTTGAGACCTATGTGCCTACTGTTTGAGGACATAATATTTAATTTATGGTTTTCTAAGTTAAGTAATTATATATACCTACTTAAATCGTGTTGTAGAGCCCTTTACGGTCTTGTATAAATAAATAAATAAGGGTTGTTCACAAAGATTACTGTCATATTAATTATTCTGAACATTGCACATTGTTGATACATCTCCATCTTCAACGATGTAAAATTTGTTTGTATGGAAGATATAATCCCAGGATTTAATAATATTAGTTCAAAATAAATTTCACTAATAGTTATAACATCCATATATATCTCTTTGAATAATCGTTTGTCAGAGAGCACAGTCGACCTACAGATTGGTTACTTTTCCTTTGACCGCAAACTTGGAAAAGGCAATAATAAAGACTAAAAATATTTTATACGTGCACATGAAATGGCAACAATATTGGTAGTAGCTTCAGTATGAATATTTTAGTCACTGTTCGTCTGGTTGCTTCGCGGAACACCTCAATAATTCACAGAGAAATGAATTATAGGTCATTCATCACACGACCTAGCGCGCGAAGTATTATCTAATCTGCATTTACTTTTTGGCTTTTATATAAACTAACTAATATATAAACCGTATCGCGTAGCGGTGAAAGAATACTACCACCCCTCTCTTCCCTTGGGTGTCGTAAAAGGCGACTAACGGACTAAAGACTGCACTGCTGCAGTGTAGGAAAATTTATTATTATTATTTATTATACATCCAACTGCATAGAGTGGTGCACCAACCCGCATTGGGCCAGCGTGGTGGGTTATGGCCCAATATCCCCACGTGCTATTGCCCACGTGGAAGGCCTGTGCCCAGCAGTGAGATGTTTATAGGCTGATGATGATGATGATGATGCAAAGAGTTGCGATAGGCTCACCACGTGTCACGCTGACCACATGTGCAGTCGCTATTTGGTGAAAAGTGGACAACGGTAGAGGACTGCTTTTGCGGTCCTCATTGCCTAGTCTCTGACTAACCCTTCGGGGATAATAGTCGTGATTATTTATGTTTGTATATAAACTAGCTTTTAGTACAATATTGCTACAATTGATGGGTTTATTACTACACTTGCTAAATGCTGGTTGGTGAACACAAACTCGGGTTATGCATCGTACAATTCGAAACCTTGATTATGCATCGAACAATCCGAAATCTTTAATTAAACCTGTAATGCGGATTGAACCTTTGGGTATTGGACCGAGTCGTTTTTAGTTTTAAATTATTGATAGGTTTTATCTAACTGCCTCTGTGCTGAAGATCTGATGGCCTTAGACCTAGAGATTTGGAGCTTGGTTCCCATTGAAAGTACAAAACACTACTTTTGGGCACTAGTTTACACAGGCTTATATAAAATGACGCTTTAAAATTAAAAATAAACGTTTTATAGACTTTGAAATGTAATTTAACTTACGTCTATGAATTTGTACAATCATTGGCACTTGAGCATTAGTGAATGGCACTATTAATTAATATAATTATTGGCACTATTGGCAGTCTTTTAATCATTTTTAACCGCCTCTGTGGTCTAGTGGCTAAGCTACCGGTTTCAGACCCAGAGGTCCCGGGTTCGATTCCCAGCGGGGGGTACATCTTTGTGTGCTCGGTTTGGTTGGTGGGAGGGCTGTTATGTCCGCCTGGCTAGCTACCACCATCTTATCTAAGTCTGTCGCCATAACAACGATGTTTATGGCTTTGTTGTGTTCCGGCAGTTTGAGATAAGATAGCCAGTTCCTCAGTGGTTGAGGATTCCGGGTGAAGCGCGCTTCCACCTTCGGCCTTATCGTCACTTACCATCAGGTGAGATGAAGGCCAAGCGCTTACCCGTTGCCAATAAAAAAAAAAAAATCATTGGCACATACGGCAGTCTTAAGAATTTATAGCTATAGATCATTCTGAACTCTTTAAGATCCTCCTTAATTATACCTCATCTTCTAATATTCTTAATAGATCTTTTATCTAAAAGCTGTTATATTTAATGCTTTTTTATATTAAGAGAAAGAAAGCATTTTTTTCTTCTTATCCTGTTCCATATATGTTTGGTATGTCGTTAAAAATAAAATCTGTTTATTTCCCATACCATTTTACATAGCTTCTAAAGTTTTTTCCAGATCTGCCTTTGAATATCCTATTGAATATTTTTTTTCCGCTCTGAACCTTCTTTAAAAAAAAAGTATACCATTGACATTAACCCAAATAGTATAGTGATTGGCAGTGCTAAGAGTTAAATTTAAACAAAATCAAACACGAACTATTAATAGATACCGTTTAAAATCGATTCACACATTGTTTTCAAAAGAATTTGACAAGTTAAACCAAAAATTAAAAAGTACCTATAGTGTTTGGCTTCTGTGCCAATAATTATGTAGTCTATCAAATTAAAATATAGTCATTGGCACCGATAAAAAAGCCGGTGTATTTACTTTACAAACTTAAATTAACGTTTAACTTGCTTTAAATAGGTAAACTGATTGAAGAAATAGAAACTTGCATGTAAACTCACCTAAAAATAACCATTTTCGCCTTCGATCAACTCAATTTTCGCCTCGAAATCTAGCTACCAAACCTACACTTTTCATTGGTGGTATTCTGTTTGCTACCACATTCAAGGCCCATTATTTTATTAAGAATGTAAATATGTGTTTGGCAGTAGTAGTTAGGTAGTTTAAGATTCCAGGTTAGGTGTGATTTCACTTTATATTAACTTACGATCAAGTCAAATGAAGAAAAAGCACACACAAAGATAACAAATAACTATCATTGTCGATGTCACGGACTCCACGTGTACAAAATCACGGGCATTAAGCTAGTCTTCTGAGTGGTAGCAAAGTAAGTGGTGGGGCCACGCAGCGTCACAGCACGTAGGTATTGGGCCGGCTCGCGTGGCGTAATACCATCCTCTAACAGAATATCGGCATGAAACAATGGCACTCGATGCTGTTGTGTTACATTCGGTGAGTGAAAGTACCGGAGGCCATCTCTCTCGCTCCCACCCTCCACAATTCTTACTCTTTACACAAAGGTCCTACTCTTTTTGCGTCAGGTGACCCGTTTGCTCGTTTGCCTCCTTTACGGTAGTACTATTAGTTATTCTGTGTTCCTTTTCACATAAAAAAGTCTTTTACTAATTCAGCCTTACTTTCTCAACATCACGAGGTGTTTCCTTATAAATACTGTACATGTACTTGTAGGTGACGAATCGATTCTAGCAGCCTTCATAAATTGTTCAGGTGAAATTGCTCTCGCAGGATTTCTAAGGCTCGCCATTGTTCGATACTGAAGCTACGCGGTACTTATTGTGTGGCAGCCTAGGTATTATAACTAGAGACGCCACGGCGAAGCCAGTTTTTGCGCACTGATTTGCGGCCCATGGGCTGCAAACGCTTCCGTGATTGTGAGTGTACTGAAAATTTTGTGGGCGCGTTTTTTAGATACCTTTTTAGTAACATTCTTTATTTATGATTCTAATTAAGTATATGTACGAGTATATTACAAAAACACGTAAATGAAAAACCTTATGGTAAGTCAATCCATGTTGGCACTTCAGATCGATCTCCATAACTATAGACAACCCTTTGACATTCTAATTATTTCCATGATTTCAAATTATATTTTATTAATATATTATTGCAACGTCCGTGCGGCCGTATATCAGGGTGTTGATTGTTTTACGCTCGATTGTAAGCTCGCGCTCACTTCGACCCTCACATTCCAATCGGGCACTCTTGACCTTGATTTGTGACGTTAGCGTAGAGTCGAATTTAAAGAAAGACGACATGCTTGTGCCGCCGCCACTAAGAGTTTTTAAATCCGCAAAAAAATACTTCAAATGTCTCTAGTTATAATACCTCAATGGAGCTATCTGCTCAACGTTGTATCAATGGCAGGTAGCCTTTTGTTTTCAACAGGTGTGGTGGGCTTAATGCTGCATACCTTTTGTAACTAAAATGTTAGAACCAAAAGCTTAAAACTGTATCAGTTAGTTTACACCGTATAAGGCTTTGATTTTATAAACGCATATGTAAGTACTTATAATCAACTTATAATCCATACTTTTTGTAAGCAACATCAACTAACTGAAGCGTGGCTATTAAGTTAATACCTATCAAAATAGTAGCGATGACTTATTTTATATACACCGAGATCTTTCATTGGTTTTAGAGCCAAAACCCTATTCATGTTTATCATCATGTCGTTTAAATGCATGCACAAATAATTTAGGTTCAGAGTAATCTTTGATTAGGGTTATGATTGAACGCCACGTCACAATCACATGTCATTGACGCAATATTTCTCTATGCATTGACGTCATACATGACACGTTGGCAGTGTTGCCAGGTCCATTTTTATAAAATAGAGGATACGACTAGAAATATTTAAATTTTTATTAGGCACCAAGTTTATGGGATCAGTTTTGTTATGCCTTTTTCAGTGATTTCGCATTATTGACCATTAGTTAGCGGAGCCACATTATAAATAATTGTTTAATTTGTTATTTACTTCTATGTTTGTTTATCAATTTGTTTTTTTTATGTTCATTGTCTTGCACATCTGATGTCACGACTGTGTTCAGCAGAATATCAGTGCAGCAGGTATCACTTGCTCTTGCTGCTTATACTGAGCTGAGCACGGTTTTGGCATCACACAATTCTTTACTGTGTACAATTTTGTCGCAAAAGTTTGTACTTGCCTATTTGTATTGTTGTATTGTGTTTTGTCGTGCGATGCCAAAAATAAATGTCTATTCTATTCTATTCTATTCTATCAGTAGAAGCTAATTAGCATGTAAAACTAAAAATATGAGCACAAAAAATCCATTAAAAAAATATCAATAAAAAATGTAAGAACCCTTGGTACCGGACGATCTTATGAAAGTCAATGACCGAGGCGCTTCAAACGCTCCGCCTACCCCCCGCCTAGTATTCCTTATCTACTAGTGTACTAGTAGGTAAGGAGAACCTTACTACGTGTTTTCGACAATAGTAACTTTTACAACTTTTTTTCTTTGCTCGTAAAGCGATTATTATTTCATAAATAGGTACAACACTTTTTTGTATTAAGTATAAGGTTTTCGGCTCCAAAACCAATGAAAAATCTCGGTGTATAAAGGGTTTTTCAACAACAACTTTGTTTTCTAAAACAAAATAAAACAAAGAATTTAGATGAAGATGATTAAATTTTTTATTATAATTAGAAGAGTTTATACACATAAATGTTATTCATACTTACATACAATATGTATGTCATATATGATATACTTGATGTAAAGAATAAAAAGACCTTTGCTAGAGCTGTGGGACAGTTAAGGCTGTAACGTTAACTTCGTGTAATTGTATAATGCATACAATGTACGTCAACTTACCCAAAACTGTCAATGTTCTCTAATCGATATTGATCATTTATTTATACTTATACGATAAAGTTCAAAATGTATTACAAAATAGCAGCCTGCCCGCGACTTCGTCTACATGAAAACTTGTAGTCTGTGACTAATTTCCAAAAAAAATTTTTAATTCAAACCTAGTCCTGACAATTATAAACACAACAAAAAAGAATTACCTACCCAAATACGTGCAGCCGTTCTGAAGTTCAAACAAACGAATATTTCGGCAATTGATTTTTATTAATATAGATATATCATCATCAGCCTACAAACGTCCCACTGCTGGGCACAGGCCTCCCACGTGAACAATAGCACGTGGGGGTATTGGGCCATAACCCACCACGCTGGCCCAATGCGGGTTGGTGGGTTTTAACGACTGTCATCTTACGACAACAACCGGGACCAACGGCTTAACGTGCCTTCCGAAGCACGGACAGATATATAGATGTCGAATTTGTTATTTTGTAATGGCTCGCATCTGTGTGCTTGCCAGTAATTTTTTTTATGTGGAAAGGAGGCAAACGAACAGGGGGACGATCGCGGTAAATTATTGCAACTTTGGTTGAGATTATTTAGCGCGATCGCCCCCCAGGCGGGTCACCTGATGGAAAGTAATCACCGCCGCCCATGGCAAAACCAGAGGAATCGCAGATGCGTAGGAGTAGGAACTGTAAGGGGTAGGCCTCCGGTAGTTTCACTCACCGGACGAAACACAACAGCAACTAGCACCATTGTTTCACGCCGACATTCCGTGAGAGGGCGGTATTATGCTGGGCGAGCCGGCCCAATTCCTGCTGTAATGCAGCATGGCTCTACTACTCGGTAGAACTAATAATAGTAACGTTTATTTCCTAACAAATTACAGAACAGTTTTGAAATTGATTTCGCAGGATTTGTAAGGTTCACCTTTAGCTGTGTAGTGGTCGGCACTCACCCTACGCGGCATTGTGTTTTAACCATTGAGGTATTATAACTAGAGAGAGAGAAGAGAACAGCATCAGTAAACTAAAATACTAACTACATGGTACAAATGTGCCAATGATTTTTCAATTTGTTGTTGTGGTGATTTTGTTTTTAGGTCGTAGTCAAAGTTGTGGTCGTAAGATAGTAGTGGCAAGCCAGCACAAGTCAGTATGTTGGATAGACTTAACAGTATGCTGTGATACTAAGGGAAATTCGGAAAATCTCGCCTAATGTCTTGTCTGCGTCATGAGTATCTACCAGGGGCCCTACCCAACTAACATTTTGGTAATAAGAATAAGTGCTCATGAGTGTTAAAGTAGAATTTTTAAAACCTAAGGTGCCATAAAGGCTTTAACAATTGGTGATATAGCGTGCTATAACTTTCTTATAACCCTTATTTGGGCCCACAATTTTATAGCTTAAAGTGATATAAAAGTGATAATAGAAAAGTGATATTTGAGTAATAATACACAGTTACAATAGTGCTATAGGAGCAGTTATTACCACTTTAAGTGTTTTGTGAGGTATTGATAGGTCACAACAGCAAGCTTAAGTAGTACATGAGTGGTAAAAACAACTCTAATAACTCTTTTGGTAATACATTAGTGATTAAGGTAGCAGTGCATATTACACAAAGCGCTAATTAATTGTTTAGTATCATCATTTTTGTATTGTTGTTACCACCAACAGCGTCATTTTCATTAAGTGCAGTGGATACTAATGTTAACACTCGTATTTGGTGAAAACAGCAAATAAAAAGTAAGTCAATATGTATTTTGGATTACTGGTGTTGTAGATGTGAAATCTTGGTGCGGTGTTTAGTTTTCTATAAGAATATATATTAGTTTTCATTTCAACTTTAATGCGCCACTGAAATAAACTACTTTTAATGATATTTTCTAGAAAAGTAAATATTGTCTCAGTTATTTTTTGCTTCAAGCACGGAAAATAGTAGCTCCTGGTAGTCTCTACTAGTTTTTAAAAGAAAATAATAATAATAATAATAATAATGCTCTCTGGTCAATGTCATCAAAACGTCATGTATTTTTATCGGAATTATATTTTATTTCTGTAACATGATTTTTTAACAATAATTTATTTACAACCGTTTAAAAATATAGTTTGAAAATAACAACAATGAAAAACAACAAAAATGATTGCAAAACATTGGAAAAAATCAAAAATAAGGAAAAACAATGTGACGTTTACACGTCAACGACCAACTAATACGAAAATCTTATTGTTCTGAGCAATGATATTATATTATTGTAACATCATTGGTTCTGAGATGAAAATTACGAAAATGACATGATGCAAACAAGAGCTAAACGAAGCGCACGCCCTCCACCATCGCCTGCTCCGCCAACCTCAAGCTCCTCGTCTGATGACTTCACCAGAGACGAGTCGAGCAGCGCGAGCGGGCGATCGCCGTCCCCGCCGCCGCCACAACGACCTGCGCGACGAAGACGACCACCGCTGCCGGCACGCTTGGGATCAGTGGGGCCATCTGCCCCGCGTACGACCCCCGCTACCGGTGGTGTAGTGCGCCGCATGCGATGGACTCAAGAAATAAATGAGAACTGCATGCGCGCCTACTACAGGGCAACAGAGGGAGGAATTAACCTTACTGCGTATCGTGTTAGGATGCTGTCTTTGTTTCAGGCCTTTGAACCGACCATAGACGTGTCTGCCCAACGATTGTCGGATCAAGTGCGGGTGATCCAGCGTAACAACTTGCTGGATCAGTCAGCACTTGATCGGCTACGCCTGGAGTCACTACGTATTTGTGCGGCTTCTTCTTCGCTATCGCCCTGCCCCACAATTACCGGCCGTGACGCCGGTTTTGGTGGCGCGAGTAGATCCGGTACCCGACGGTGAAGATTTCATAAATACGAATGTAAGTACTCAGACGAATGAGCAAATGAGGAGCGCTTTGAAAGATGCTATTCTACAGTATCGTGACACGCGTAACTCTAGGCCGCGTATACCTTGTTTGCCCACGAATAGACATAATTTAGCGTTAATGAGTGCCTTGAACGATTTACTGGTTCCTTATCTTGGAACCAGTGAAAGTTTAATTGATACCCACTCGATCCTTTATTGTGGGGCCATCGCGGTGTGTCGCGTTGCTCGTGTCAAATTCCAGGATTCTGACCGAGTACCGCGGCGAACCGGGACTGCCCCTGCTTGGCAATTGAGGATCGAGGGGCGCATTAATAAGTTCAGGACACTCATTGCAAAGCTAATTTGCTTCAGAAATGGCAATAATCGGCCTCACGTCATGCGATTCGTCACACAAGCCTTTGTTGGGACTGATGTTCGTCCGGAAAACTATATGGCTTGTGTGACGGAACGTATTGACTTTCTGAAGCAAAAAGTCTATGCGTGGGCAAACCGTATACGTCGCTACAGAGTGCGTGTGGACCGATACCAAGAAAATCGCCTCTTTCAAAGTGACCAAAGAAAAGTATACAGACGTTGGGAAGGAGCTGATCAACGTGTGAGCGACGGGCGGCTACCAGATGTTGATGCCATGACTAATTTCTGGCGCAGCATTTGGTCGGTGCCCGTCGAGCACACGGAGGGTGAATGGATGAGTGTTGTCAGTGACGCGTGTGAACCTATCGAAACCATGCAGCCTATAAATATTAGTACAGCTGACGTAAGTTGTGCAATCCGTACGGCCCAAAATTGGAAATGCCCAGGACCGGACGGATTGCACAACTTCTGGATCAAATGGTTTCGATGTTCACACGAGTTACTGGCAACACAATTCCAAGAAGCCATAGAGCTCGGCTCACTCCCAAGTTTGTTGACTACTGGTGTCACTTTTCTGCTCCATAAATCGGGTAGTACCACGGAACCGAAAAATTATAGACCCATCACGTGCTTACCTACTTTATACAAGCTCCTTACATCCATTCTGAGAACAAAAATTAACACGCACATTGTTGCAAACAATATTTTGGACATGACTCAGAATGGATGTAGGGTTGGGTCCCGTGGTACTAAGGAGCTTCTCCTCATTGACATGACCATATGCCAGAAGGTCCGGCGTGGCAGAGGGACTCTCTCTACAGCCTGGATTGACTATAAGAAGGCCTATGATTCGGTGCCGCATTCATGGTTGGTGAGGATTTTAGAGTTATATAAAATTGATATAACTTTAAAATCCTTTTTGATGTCATGCATGCGGCAGTGGACCACGGTCTTGTGTCAACCAGGATGTCAAGATAGTGTTTCTGCCACGCAGGATCTTATAAGGATAGAGCGTGGCATATTCCAGGGCGACAGTCTGAGTCCTTTATGGTTTTGCCTAGCTTTGAATTCTCTCAGTACTTTGTTGAGAAATTCAAAGTTAGGCTGTCAACTGCGGAGAGGGGGTGAAGTTATGTCGCATTTGTTGTACATGGATGACCTCAAATTGTTCGCACCAAACCGCCAAGACTTGGTGAAACTGCTGAAAATTACTGAGACTTTCAGCAGTGCCATCAAGATGGAGTTTGGTGTGGATAAGTGTGCGGTTATGCATGTACAGCGTGGGAGAGTAGTAAATTCAACCAATTTACAACTCTCCGAAACGATAAACCTCAGATCTCTCTCCGAAGTTGAAACATATAAATATCTTGGTATGTCACAGTCTTTGGGTGTTGAGGACAGGGACATAAAACAGTCATTACGGGAGCGATTCTTTTGCCGCCTGAGAAAAGTACTTAATAGTCTTTTATCGGGTGGCAATAAGTCGCGTGCTTTTAATGGCTGGGTTATGCCTCTGCTCACATACTCCTTTGGCATACTAAGATGGACTCAGACCGAATTGGACGCCTTGGATGGAAGAGTCCGTCAAATGCTCACGACTTCCAGAATGCTACACCCGCGCTCATCTGTTATGAGGCTGTACATCCCGCGGAGATGTGGGGGTCGCGGCTTTTTAAATGCCAAGGACCTACATAACCGTGAGGTGTGCAGTCTCAGGGATTATTTCCTTAACAGTGAGTGCGGGATGCATTTGGATGTCGTGGCAGTTGATAGACACTTTACGCCGCTCTCCTTGGCAACAGAAAACTGGCGCAAACCAGTGGTGCTAAGCACTCTCGATCGCAAGGACATATGGAAGAGCAAGGTGCTACACGGGCGCTACTATCGGGCTCTAACTGGGCCTGATGTAGATTTGCCTGCCTCGGTGAACTAGCTACGTTTCGGTGACCTCTTTGGGGAAACCGAAGGTTTTGTCTGTGCCATTGAAGATGAAGTTATCAAGACGAATAACTACCGGAAATATATTATGAAGGACGGTACGGTCGACATCTGTCGGGCATGCCGCCGTCCTGGAGAATCACTCCGACATATTATTTCCGGTTGTTCTCATCTTGCTAACGGAGAGTATTTGCACAGACACAACCAAGTAGCCAGAATAATTCACCAGCAACTTGCTCTTCAATATGGCCTTGTTGAATCAGAGGTGCCGTACTATAAGTACGCACCTGCGCCAGTTCTCGAAAATGGTCATGCAACGCTCTACTGGGATCGCTCTATCATCACGGACAGGACTATTGTCGCCAATAAGCCTGATATCGTGCTGATCGACCGATCTCAGCGCCGGGCAATATTGGTTGATATCACCGTACCTCATGATGAGAACCTCGTGAAAGCCGAGAAGGACAAGCTCAGTAAGTACCTTGACTTGGCTCACGAGGTTACCGCCATGTGGGATGTGGATTCAACCATTATTGTACCGATAGTCGTTTCGGCAAACGGTCTTTTAGCTAAGAGCCTCGATCAACACCTAGAGAGGCTCTCGCTAAAAGGTTGGGTCAAGGGTCAGATACAGAAGGCAGTACTCCTTGACACGGCACGTATTGTCAGGAGGTTCCTCACTCTGCAGCCCTAACCACCGGTAGCTTGGGTCTATCCCCGCTGCCGGTGGCAACCTAGGTTAAGTTTTTTATAATATTTTATATTGTAAATATGTTTTTTTTTACATAAAATATTGTAAAAAAATTTTCTTAAGATATAGTTTGAATAAAGAGAATAATAATAATAATCTTTATTGATCAAAACATCAATTTGATACATTTTGTGTAACACTTTAGTACCTAAACTAGGTCAAACCTGCTCTTATAGGCACTTACGCTCTTAAAAAAATTGTATGTAGATGTAAATGATGTTGCGCATGCATAACATTATAAACAATATAATAATTATAAAATAAGTAGGTATTAAAATAAAGCTATAAAAATAAATAACCAATGCATGTATAATATTTAAAAAACATATAAGTATCTAATATAATATAAATTTATAGAAAAAGTAAAAAATGATAATTAATGATTATGATTTATGTCGCACACAATAATTAACATACACGATCAAGTAACAACCCTCAACAGTTCCTCCGTCTCATGGTAGTTCAGTGTGTAATGTATGCATGTATGTGTACGTGTGCCTACGTACACCCGTGCGTGTGGCAGTGTTCTATAGCCAATAAAGACAGTGCGTTAACAGCAGCCTTTCGTTTCACTAGTGCCGTGTCCTCCTACGTAACATTGGCGACGAGTACCCACATTAACAAAAAAAAAAAAAAATGTCTGTAACTTTCGGCGTAATATCTCTCTATATAACTCTTGGACACACATTTTACACCAAAGCAAGTCGGGTTTGGAGAACGTCACAATTTTTATGCGGCTACGCAGCTTGTGACGTTGGGGTGTTTAAATGAAACACACCAGTCAACACAATAAGGTGTATTTAAAAGTACACTTAACTAGTTAGTTAGGGTAAGGGGGTTCAAAATGGCCCGTCTAGTTTACTTCCGGAGTCCGGCACTTCCCTGCATCTGGCGGCGCCCGAAGAGGTGGAAGTGAAAGTCCAGCGCGAGCCTTGCATACAGGAACCGACACGAAGAGGCGAACGGCAGTAGGTGTCCTCTTAAAGGTAACCTCGGACCCTGGAATTCACGTACGTGACCGGTTAATGACCGTCCAGGCTTTCGTCGCTGTATATGTCCACCTCACGAAAGAGAGCTAAGCTACATGAGAAGACCGATGAGTAGAAGGTGAGGTGGACGTGATGAAAGCAGAATGGAGTTTACATAATCGATGATTAATGATAGTAAATAGAAATAGCATTTACTTTTAACGGTTATCTTTTTTAAGAAAAACAATGTAGGTAGTTTAAATAGGATATTTAAAATAACTTTTTGAGATGAGTTTATGCAAAGTAACGATTAAAACTAATTAAAATAAAAAACACAGAATGGTTGCACATTGGGAAATAATACAATACAAGCATAGTGATTATGATGATGATAAATTACTCTAAATGATGACTACACTAAATAATTACATTCTACGTTTATAATGTTCAACACTTACCCCTATCGGGGTTGAAACACTGAATTTAAAGTGTTAAAGCACCAGCGGTGTGCTAAATTAAAGAAAAACAATTATTTATAGAAAACACAATCACGGTCAGCAGCCTGTAACAATGGCGAGCGAGTGTCGAGAAAAGAGTGGCATGCGCCTGCGCTGAGCCCGCGTCGCTGAATCAGACGGCGATCAACTGCTTCGTGCCGAGCGAATGCTTAGCGATTTGAAACCGGTCGTCTGGACGGGAACAATAGACCGCGGTGCGACGTACACTCGCTTACATCTCACAATTGACAATATGCAATCGATGAATGTTTAGGTTAATTATTTAAGTTATGTTATTTATATAGATAGTTTTGAGTTATTTGTTAGATTTTGTTTGAGCATAAGTTTAGATATAAGATTTTAGTTTAGTAAGGTTTTTAAAAAAATATATTATTTATGTGACATGTAACTGCAACGTTACAAGCTACCAACTGAAACGGCGTCGCAATAGGCGGCGAGATTGCGCGGGCTCACAGCGCGATGCAACTTTTCTAATGTTGAAGAGGCGTTGCGAGACCGATTTATTATTGGGATGCTGCCGGGAGTTGAAAAAGAAAAATTGTACGTGCAAGATTTAAGCGGACTCACACTGGCCAAGGCTGTGGAACTGGTCGAGAATCTGCGGAGCGCGCGAGCCGCGGTGGCGGCCAGCTCCACCGTCGTCGAACATGAGCTGTATAAAATCGACAAGGGGAGTGCTAAAAAAAGTGAAAAAGTGAAGTGCACGGTGTGCGGCTATAGTAACCATAAGTCTCAGGAGTGTCGTTTCGCCAATTACTCTTGTAAAAAGTGTCATGTCAAAGGCCATTTATGTCGAGTGTGTAAATCGGTAAAATACGTGCAAAGTAAAGGCGAGGTAAGCGAGGGCGATGACGATGATGGTGAGTCGTTTACACATTCAATTTTTAATGTTCGATCTTTTAAGGGCTAGGCCTTAGTCGAAACGGTGTACATAAATGGTATTAGACTGCAATTTGAAATAGATAGTGGGTGGGCGGTGTCGGTCATATCTGAAAAAACCTATAGACTACATTTTAGTAACCATTATCAAAAACAAATAAACGATTGATAGGTTATACGGGTGAAGCATTGACGTGCGCGGGGTGCGTTTTCTTACCGTTAGGATGGAGGGGCCGCACATATAATATACAGATGCATATAGTACGCAACGGCGGGCCGTCGCTGCTCGGCCGTGATTTCATAGCAGCTTTTAGATTAAAATTGTCACCGGTATATAACTGTAATGTTTTTAAACCAGATGAAATCGAGTCTTTACACCTACTTTATCCCGATATTTTCTCCGGGAAGCTAGGGTGTTTTAATAAATACGAGGTCAAGTTAGTGCTTAAAGAAAATGCTAAACCTGTATTTATCAAGGCACGCACAATGCCATTCGCGCTTAAGGACAATGTAGACAAAGAAGTAGACCGGTTACTGATGTTAGGTATTTTACAACCTGTGGAACAATCAAAGTATGCATCCCCAATTGTGCCGGTTTTAAAACGTGACGGATCAGTCCGCCTCTGCGTTGACTATTCAGTTAGCATCAATAGACAATTAGTGGTCGATCAATACCCGTTACCTACGATAAACGAAATGTTTGCTAAGCTGCATGGTGGACAGCATTTCACAAAGCTTGACTTATCTATGGCGTATAATCAGTTGGTACTAAATAAGGAGTCACAAAAGTATACATGCATTAATACGCACCGCGGCCTGTTTGCCTTCACTAGATTAGTGTTCGGGTTGGCGTCAGCACCGGCTATATTCCAACGAGTTATGGAAGGATTGCTAGCAGGCATTAGCGGCGTACTATGTCTGCTTGACGACGTACTTATCACAGGATGTGACCGTGCTGAGCACATCAATAAGCTACATTTGGTATTACAGCGATTGCAAAAAGCAGGGCTCGTATTACAAAAGGATAAATGTGAATTTTTTAAAGAAGATATCAGCTATCTCGGTTATGTTATAAACAAGCAAGGATTAAAAAAATCCCCAGAAAAAATAAAAGCTATTTTACAAGCCCCAATACCTGCAAACGTTAATCATCTGCAGTCCTTTTTAGGATTAATTAATTACTACAGGTGTTTTGTGCCGGGCGCGTCAACAATTTTAACTCCATTGTATGAGTTGTTAAAAAAGGGCTCAAAATGGAAATCGTCGCCGTAGAGCGAAAAGTCACTAAGTAGGTAAAACTGATATTTGAGTTAGGAAGGTTTAAAGTTTTACTAAACAAAAAAAAATATAACTTAGTTTTATTATAACATCTTTCTAATTTTATGGTATCATAAGTTGGAAAATAAATTAGCGCATTAGATAAAATTACTACATTCAATGTATTACATTTATTTTGAGAGATAATGAAGAAAAACATACTTAATTACTTTTCGCCCTCAAATCGTGTACCAACATTTTTAGTTATCGATTTGTAGAATGGAGTTGGTGACTTTTCGCCCGTGTTTGTATTACTTTCAAAGAGAATAACTCCAGTTAGTTAAAATAGTACTAAACTCAGGAAATTCAAAAGGTGTTTTAATGATTATTCTTAATTACTTTTTTATTTTTATTAATTTTATTAGAATTAATATCTAGTCAAAATCAAAAGGGTGAGTAATCTAATGCATTGTTGTACTTTTATAAAAATTATATTAATAAATACACATACATATTCAGCGTTTCCCGAGTAAGTCAGTGATACAGATGCAAAGGCCTTCAGAGAATGCATATGCGGAGAGATTACTAATTAGGCTGCCATGCCAGACCCTATCAAAGACTTTGGAGATATTAAGCGAGACGGCAAGGGCTTAGCCGTGTTTCTCGGTCACTTCATTCTAAAGATGGATAGCATACACAAAAAGATCTCCATTCGACTAACCGCGGCGAAATCCGAACTGGCGGTCACTAAGGACATCATTAGTCTCAAGGTATGCCAGCAGTCGAAAGTTATTAAAGTCGGCCTATAGTTAAGATGGATCGGCACTGCTACCTTTTTTGGGCACAGGCTGCACATAAGCCTGCTTCCACGACTGAAGAACTAGACCAATCTCAAGTGAGAGGCGATACAGGCGTGCTAGAACAGGAGACAACTCAGGTGCACAGTTACGTGGGACAATGGCCCGCATTCAATCAGAACCACTAGTCTTATTCACTATGGTACGGAGAGCTTTGAGTACCTCTTTGCTGCGGATGTGAAGTTCTCCCATAGAAGGGTCAGCTTAGGTAACTTAGGTGGAACTTTGCTGGCGACTTACAGACGTCAGTTCTTTGCAAAAGGAGAGGCAAACAAATTGCCTTCTCAGCTGCAGTGTGGGCAAGTGAACCGTCAGTCTTTTTCAGCGGTGGAAGTAAAAGGCGACTAAAATTCACCACGGCTGCTTTGGAAAGGCATCAAAACGCCCTACTACCAAATGGGTGCGAAGCAAGTTTAACACCGATGGGGCCAATGTGATTGAATCGTGCCCTACGTAAAGTTCTTTTACTGGACTTGGCGGCTTCGTTATAGGCTTTCTTCAGGGTCTGGGTACCCGACGATTTGCGCGCTCGAGCATCAGGCTAAGAAAGCTGACTGTTTCTGCGCTTCGGCGCTGCGACAGTCAGCGTTAAACCAGGGGCGAGCTTTGCTACCCGATGGAATATGGAATGCAATATTTCACACCCCGCAATATTTGGACGGATAATCTGAAGAAAAACAGAACTGCCGCCAAGGAAAAGATGCATAGAAATGTCGCATTTCAACCCAGACTGCTAAATTTTATCGCCACACCCGTCTCATAAGTACAACTGGGGTTTTGATCAGGTTACTCCCCGTAAAGGATACAGATTTCACCAGACAGTAATCGGATGATCCCAAAGAGGCTGATACTGATATGGAATGTTTGGATCAGTCGTCAGCAGAAGGTCCGGGCAGTTGGCAGTATGTTTGGCACGCGCGTAGCACAGTTTACAAGGTGGGAGAGATCTTGCGATAACGGAAGTCTACGCTCCTCCCTCCCAGCGTGGTCGGTCATCTGTAAGGCAAGAACGACTGTTGGTTGTGGGCATCAAAGTCCCCCAGAATGACTAACTGCGCCGAGAGATAACAAGCCAGAGCTAGATCAGCCGACTGACTTAGTTGGTCAATTATCAATGTGGTTAATCTTCCGGTCCCCGCTGTGCGAGCGGTACACAGGAGGCGTAAAGATTGAGCTCTACTCCGGTATCCACCAAAGCCAAAGCACTGAAGATTTTGGCTCCATAAAGCATTTGAGACGATTGAAACAAATATCAAATAAGGTATAAAATTACGTCGGCACAAAAAAAATATCAAGCGCATGTGCATCCGTCGATGTCAGCGCGGTGAATAGAAATCACCAACCTACGCGGCAAAATCAAAGACTTAGAACTACCTAAATCACCTAAAAATTGCTTAAAATTATTACCAATCCGTTTTAGCGACTACAACACTAGCAACAAAGCTTTGTGGCTACACCATTAGGATAGAACTAATCAATCAAGTTTAATGGTTTCTCGCTCTTACGTATGGTAGTGCAAATTATCATAATTCTTGGTTAAAAAGTTACTTACTAAGTGGACTTAGTTAGTTTTTGCATACATGTTCTGTATCGAAACCTTCATTCTTAAACTAATCAAGTGGTTTAAGTTAATTTTAGAAAGGATTTTGTCCTAGTTACCATCCATTACTAAAAAAAGAAAAGTAATTAACCCGACTTAGTTACAGATTTGCAACTCTTTCCAATAAAGAAAAAATGTTTAAGTAAGTTAGTTTATTTTCGAGTAAAATGTTGTAGTCGTAAGTGAGTGTTAATGATTTTTCGCACTTCCTAAAATAAAAACTATGATACCTATTGACATGACAGTAAGATTGAAATTTGCAGAAAAATTCGGTGATGTTGATGACATTTCTAACTCAATTTCGGTCAAACTGCGACTTGGTGACTTTTCGCTCTACGGCGACGAAATGGTCAAAGAAGGAAAATGATTCATTTAACCCTCTAACTCGTAACGTTAAGTATACTCAACGATCAACAAAAAAAACTTTTTGTCAGAAATTATTAATTATTTCTGCGGCAACACTATACAATATAGGAGTCCAATAAACCGGCAATATAAAAAAAAGTAACAGATCAAACGTCAAAATTTGACACTTTGGGGCAAAATGGCGCCGGGTAAGGCAGCAATGCGCGGACGTACGGTAAGTTGTTTCTGATTTTCATAATTTTCACTAGATTTTTTAAAATATTCTGCTGTAATTATGTTGCCAAATAACTAACCTTTGTTTTTAATTATTATTTGGATCCCAAACTGCTTTTACTAATAAAATAAAACGGGCATATGCTGCGTGTTGAGTATTCTCAACGTTGCGAGACATAGACAAATGTACTTATAACTAGGTACGTTAAGGATACTCAACGTTGCGAGACATAGACTGACGTACTTATAACTGGGTACGTTAAGAATACTTAACATTGTCCAACATATAAAATAACGTTAATGAGGTTTTAATGGCATGTTTTTTGTGTATTTTTTTCCGATTAAAAAATAGAACTATAAATAGCATTTTTAAAAATAGTAGCTTTTTATTAATAGTGTTTGGGAATCCAACTAATGTTATAAATGTAAAAGTTTGTTTGTTGATCAATCACGCAAAAACGTCTGAACGGATTTGGATGAAGTTTACCATACATATAGTTCAAACATAACCGGGATTATAACACGGAATATAATTACTATTATCCCGGTCAAAGGTAATACTATTATCCCGGTCAAAGGTTCCCTAAGGACCACGCGGACGAAGTCCCGGGCGCCAACTAGTATTTTCAATAAATCTATGGGCTTTTTATGCTTTGCTTGAAATGGGGTTTGCAATCTTTTTTCTTATTGAAGGTAAAACCGCAATGGGAGCGAACTCGACGTATTATGGCTTTGGTGCCTCCTACATGCGCCCCTTCTGACAGCAGTAACACGTCCGAAGATGAAGATCCTATAGAACACGTTGAGGTGAATGAGATGTCTGATTTTAGTTCCGAACCAAGATCGATAGATTCTTCATTTGAAAGAATGAATATTCTGGACGACGACTCTGAAGAAAATGTTAGTACCTACAGGCAGCAAAATATTCAATCCCCTATCCTTCCATACGAAGAAGATACAATTCCTTTGACTCCACTTATAAATGAGATGTTTTCGCCAGGGTCAGAGTTACCGACATTAAATTTGTCACTTTTATCAGCACTCCCGCAAAATACAAGATCGAAAAGGAAAGCTAACAATAGACCAATACTAGTAACAAGAAAGGCAAAAAAATATGTTCGAAAACCACTAAATTTCAATTGGAAAGTAGGTAAATTCAATCACGCAGCAATCGTAGAAGAATTTCATTACAGCTCACCAAATGATATTAAATCTCCTCTCGACTACTTTCTTACATTTTTTTCTCAAGATATTATCGAACTAATATTGGAACAAACAAATTTATATTCTGTGCAATGTGGAGGGGGTCAAGCAAAATGCATAAATGTATCCAAAGATGATATTTGTAACTTTCTTGCCATCACTATTATGATGGGAGTCGTGAAAATGCCTTCATACAGAGACTATTGGAGTCAGACTCTGAGATATGCACCTATTGCTGATGTTATGTCCCTAAAAAAGTATGAACAAATAAGAAAGTACCTGCACTTTTCCGATAATATTGCTGCAAATGATATCCGCTATAAAATACGCCCTATTATTGAGAAAATAAGGCAAAACTGCTTATTAGTCGAAGAAGAGGGAAGATACAGCATCGACGAAATGATGATACCTTACAAAGGTACTAGGGCTGGCAGTCGACGACAGTATCTTCCAAAAAAACCCAAAAAAGGGGGTTTCAAAATGTTTGTACGAGCCGGAGTTTCGGGGCTAGTGTACGATTTTTTACCTTATGGTGGTGATGATACTTTCAGAGGCATGTCATTTACTGATTATGAAAATAGCCTTGGATTGGGAGCTAAAGTAGTTCTGGCTCTTGCTAAGACAATCAGGATAAGACCTTCAATCTTATACTTCGACAATTTTTTCACATCACTTGAATTAATTTATTTCTTACGCGAAGAGTATGGATTATTTAGCTTGGGTACAATTAGAAGCAATAGACTGCGAGGTTGTCAAGACAAACTACCAACAGATAAAAATATGGCAAAAAAGGAAAGGGGATCAAGCAAGCAAGTGGTTTGTAATAAAAATAAACTTGCTGTTATAAAGTGGCATGACAATAAGGTGGTAACACTTGCAAGTTCGTTTGTGGATTCGCATCCTATAGAAAAAATAAAGCGTTATTCGAAGGAAGCTAAGGCAAGGGTAGATGTTGATTGTCCCCAAATAATTAAACAATACAACATGCATATGGAGGGTGTAGACCTCGCTGATATGTTGATCGTCATTTATCGCAGTTCTTATAAAACCAAAAGGTGGTACATGGCCATATTTTCGCAGGCTTTAGACATATGTGTCAATAACGCATGGTTGCTGTATAAAAGACACAACAAAGAATCACTCCAGAAATGCATGCCACTGAAAACATTCCGGATGAATATATACACAGAATTACTAAAATGAAATAGAGTTCCAAAAAACAGAATTGTAGAAAATAATGCTACAAGTTACATTCAATTACCTTCCACCCCCAGACCACCTGATGCTGTGAGATACGATTATACAGGGCATTTTCCAGTGTTTGTACCTTATGGTAGGTGCAAATATTGTAAAAATGGTTTTACAAACATGGAATGTACAAAATGTTCTATCAGACTCTGCCTAGTAAGTAAGAGAAATTGTTTCTTTGACTTCCATGTTAAGCAATAAATCGTTTTCCAATAAATTTGTTTTATTTTCTAATAATTTAATATATTCATGCAAGGGCAATGTTGAAAGTACTTAACGTCGTTTCATATCTGTAATTTCTTAACTCTTCCGCAAAGTTGAATATAATTAACATATGTTTATTCAAAAACTGCTATAAAAAAAAATATTTTTCTGTGTATTGTTAATGTATAGGGAAACAGGTTTTTAAACAGAAACTTTTAAATTACAACAAAGTGTAACTTGCGCATTAAAGGGTTGAAATCAAAAAGCAATTAATGTCTGATTAAATATTGTCGCATTATACCGAAAACCCGAATGCAAAAATTATTTTAACAGTAGATGCTTCTCCTAGTGGACTGGGAGCCATTTTATCACAGATAAATAGCGACCAGCAGGAGAAACCGGTTGCTTTCGCTTCGCGCACATTAAACAGCGCTGAAAGAAGATATTCACAAATCCAAAAGGAAGCGACGGCAATTATATTTGGCGTACGCCGCTTCCATCAATATTTGTATGGGAGGTCCACGCCGTTCGTGCTACGTACTGACCACAAACCTTTATTATCAATTTTTGGACAAAAAAAATGTATGGGTATCCCAGAAATATCGGCGAACCGATTACAAAGATATGCCTTATTTTTAAGTGCTTACAACTATTCAATAGAATATGTTAAAAGTAAGGATAATTGCGCCGACTTTTTGTCGCGGGCTAGTTTGGCGCCGCCGCTGCCGCCGGCGCCGGCGCAGGTCCCGGGCAGAGCGGAGGGGGAGGGCGACGACGATGCGTCATTTTGGTGTACCTACGCCTGGCGTACTCACCATGGAATTCTGTTATTTCAAGAATGCCAAAAAACTGTGCCCAAATAGTACCAAATAGTGCCCAAAGGAAATAAATTGTACCCTTATGGTTCAAAAGTTATAGACATAGTTTGGTGAGTACGCTAGGCGTAGGTTACGCCTAGCGTACTCACCTCAGTTTGGGAAATCTGAGCAAGCTATAACTTTAACTAGTATGTCAAAAAACTGTACCCAAATAGTACCAAATAGTGCCCAAAGGAAATAAATAGTACCTTTATAGTTAAAAAGTTATAGACATAGTTTGGTGAGTACGCTAGGCGTAGGTTCTACGCCTAGCGTACTCACCTCGTTTCGCGAAAACAGAACCAGCAATGGCTCTCATTTCTATCTCAATAAATAGTACCGGAAATAGTACCCTCTAAGAGTGTAATTGTTATTTGACTTTTACACTAGAAAGTCATTAAATTTGATAGCAAACTTCTACATACATTGACATGAGGTACAGGCGAACTCATAATAATTTTAATATTATTAAATTTCGTATTATGAACCTACTACATATTACTTTTACTTTTGTTGAAATTAATAGGTGTATATACGTAACGAGGAAGTTTAATATCAGTTATATAATTGATTATAATTATTTTTCTTATAAATAAGATCCATGTTTTCCAAAATATTGACTATCGTATTTTTGCCGGATTTCATAAATTAAAAGCACCTTTTATTTAAGGAACTATTTGCCTTATGTCTGAAATTGAAAGCTCAATATTGTGCGAGAACAATCTGTTACTTTTGTTGATCATAGTGCAACTTATCGACGCGCGACAGCGATGCATCTTAGTATGAACAAGTTACAATAGATGGCGCTTATCACACTTCTTACTTTAGTTACTTACAAACTGACCTGTATTATGAAAGTGCTAAAGATCAATATTGCAATTCACAACAATTTGCTTGACGCCGCGGTGGGAACGCATAGTTTTCTGGAACCGATTTTTTTAGTCGTTTACTTTGCTTTGCCACCGCAACCGCAAAGGTTTGCGAATAGTTAATTTGTGAAACAATTAATGAAAAAACTTGTGAATTTTGTTTCATTGTGATGTGAGTGATCTTTAAATGAGTAAGTAGTAAGTACCTATGTATATTTCATCTGTAATAGCATTTTATGTTCATATCGATTTACAGTTGATCTTTCATTAGCTAGGTACCTACTAGTAGGTAGGTACCTACTCAGTTTGAATATATTATATATACTTACCTACAGAAATACGTTATTGTTTTTTATTAATCGTAGAATAACAAATTAAATCATATTCTTAGTTTTCTGGACTGTATAAAGTTTTTAACTGTGTCGCGTACTTACCGGTGAAAGAATACTACCACCCCCTCTACCCTTGGGTGTCGTAATAGGCGACTAACGGACTAAAGACTGCACATACATCCAACAGCTTAGAACGGCGATGGGCTCACCACCTGTCACGCTGAGCACATGTGCAGTCGCTATTTATGTAGGTATGTATCTATATTAATAAAAATCAATTGCCAAAATGTTTGTACGCGCATCACTTCAGAACGGCTGCACCAATTTGGCTAATTCTTTTTTGTTGTATTTGTAATTGTCGGGACAAGGTTTTTTATAAAAATGAACATTTTTGGAAATTCGTCACGGGGTAAGGGGTTCACGCGGACAAAGTCGCGGGCGGGCTGTCATTCACGATCAACAAATCATAAATAAGCAATGCTTGATACATAGATATAAGTTGGAGTAGGTCTCATTCACCCTCGACTACAAATTTTGTGATTTATAACAGTTATCACTAGATTTGTAGTCGAAGTAAGAATCACCGCTAAAAACCAGCCTTCATATAAAAAAATCCGCATCCAAATCTAGGATATTTAGGAGCTACGGAGGAGCTACGGTGCCAAAGACAGACACACCAACCTCAAGACCCCCCTTTTTTGGCCACCCTTGGTTTACTGTTATTAAATATGTACCTATTTTATTTTAGGTCGTCGTCTATTAATGAAGTCCATAGTTATTCCAATCTTAATTCCTTTAGTAATAAAAATAATATTTTACCATTCACTGTGCTCGACTGTACCACACGTAATTTTTGTATGTAGAAGTTTGCTATCAAATTTAATGACTTTCTTGTGGTACACCATATCGGATTGGAAGAGGATCACTAATGATGGTATCAATTTTAACAGTTTGTTGACGGTCACTAAGGTAACTTTTGAAAAGATTGAGCTGCTCTCTCTCTTACTGACTCTTAAAAGTATCAATAGTTTGATTTAATAAGTAGAGCAATAATGTTTGAAACAAGTTTTCTTCCTGTAATTTTTTGTAGGTTATCTTTATTTTAATGGCGTCAATTTGCAATCAATTAAGGTTCCTGTTAACTTTGTTATTTCTTACAATAGTGATTAAAGAATGGTAGTTAGCACGTGTATGCCACTTGTAGTTTTACAATATGGTTATAAACAGAACAAACGATAAGTTAAGAGTAGGTAGTTATTGGGCATTCTACCCCACCTTCATTCGTTCGGGCTCGTGCCGAGCCCTCACTCACTGCGGCGGGGTAGAATACCCAATAACTCATATTGGTGATCCCTTTCAGATTCCTATCAGGTGACGGTGCAAGCCTGTGGTAAGATCACACACCGGACACCTAACTGTTCGGTTGGAGGAAACCATGGTAAGTAACTCCCTGCGGCCCGTGGGTAAGATCACGCACCAAACAGTTCCTATCAGGTGTCGGTGCGAGCCCGTGGTAAGATCACACACCATACACCTAACTGTTCGGTTGGGGGAAACCATGGTAAGTAACTCCCTGCGGCCCGTGGGTAAGATCACGCACCAAACAGTTCCTATCAGGTGTCGGTGCGAGCCCGTGGTAAGATCACACACCATACACCTAACTGTTCGGTTGGGGGAAACCATGGTAAGTAACTCCCTGCGGCCCGTGGGTAAGATCACGCACCGAACAGATTCCTATCAGGCGACGGTGCGAGCCCGTGGTAAGATCACACACCGAACACCTCCTAACTGTTCGGTTGGGGGAAACCATGGTAAGTAACTCCCTGCGGCCCGTGGGTAAGATCACGCACCGAACAGATTCCTATCAGGCGACGGTGCGAGCCCGTGTTAAGATCACACACCGAACACCTCCTAACTGTTCGGTTGGGGGAAACCATGGTAAGTAACTCCCTGCGGCCCGTGGGTAAGATCACGCACCGAACAGATTCCTATCAGGTGACGGTGCGAGCCCGTGGTAAGATCACACACCGAACACCTCCTAACTGTTTGGTTGGGGGAAACCATGGTAAGTAACTCTCTGCGGCCCGTGGGTAAGATCACGCACCAAACAGATTCCTATCAGGCGACGGTGTGAGCCCGTGGTAAGATCACACACCGAACACCTCCTAACTGTTCGGTTGGGGGAAACCATGGTAAGTAACTCCCTGCGGCCCGTGGGTAAGATCACGCACCGAACAGATTCCTATCAGGCGACGGTGCGAGCCCGTGGTAAGATCACACATCGAACACCTCCTAACTGTTCGGTTGGGGGAAACCATGGTAAGTAACTCCCTGCGGCCCGTGGGTAAGATCACGCACCGAACAGATTCCTATCAGGTGACGGTGCGAGCCCGTGGTAAGATCACACACCGAACACCTCCTAACTGTTTGGTTGAGGGAAACCATGGTAAGTAACTCCCTGCGGCCCGTGGGTAAGATCACGCACCAAACAGATTCCTATCAGGCGACGGTGTGAGCCCGTGGTAAGATCACACACCGAACACCTCCTAACTGTTCGGTTGGGGGAAACCATGGTAAGTAACTCCCTGCGGCCCGTGGGTAAGATCACGCACCGAACAGATTCCTATCAGGCGACGGTGCGAGCCCGTGGTAAGATCACACACCGAACACCTCCTAACTGTTCGGTTGGGGGAAACCATGGTAAGTAACTCCCTGCGGCCCGTGGGTAAGATCACGCACCGAACACCTCCTAACTGTTTGGTTGGGGGAAACCATGGTAAGTAACTCCCTGCAGCCCGTGGGTAAGATCACGCACCAAACAGATTCCTATCAGGCGACGGTGTGAGCCCGTGGTAAGATCACACACCGAACACCTCCTAACTGTTCGGTTGGGGGAAACCATGGTAAGTAACTCCCAGCGGCCCGTGGGTAAGATCACGCACCGAACAGATTCCTATCAGGCGACGGTGCGAGCCCGTGGTAAGATCACACACCGAACACCAACCTACCTAATGAGACAAAGCTAAACTGCTACTTGCTTAAACGAATCTACTTCTGTCTATAGACAGCAATACATGGTCAAAAAAAAAAAAAAAACTTTACCTTTAGCAAAACCTTACCAAATACCAACCTTACCAACCGTACAAGTATAACTTTACCATTACCTCAGCTACCACATACTTGTATGTAAACTTAGTATGTGATAGCCTACCTTTATAGGATTTGGGATGGGTTGTATTGTATTTATTAATTATTTTATATAAATATTAGTCGTACAAACATTCATAAAATATAAATTTTTATCTTTTCTTCAACGAGACACGCCGATAGCAGGTTCATCCATCAACATCTGAAAAAAAAAACATGTTTAATTATGTAATTAAATATGTCTGATATTGTTCAATATTTATTTATTCAAAAACTTACAAATTATAAGATGAGCTTCCACTTGGTTGAAATATTTGCACATAGGTTGAAAAGATTCCACTCTCCAGGATCTTAAAATAAAACATGGACATTAAAATCATTTGTGACGGACACAAAAATATGGTAAGTACTGTAAAATTAAACTTCCTAAAAGATTTAAATACATTTTATGGGTTTTTACAACAATTTAACTTCAAAAAGCTTGGTAGGAAAATACTATCAATGCCAGTGAATTTTCTCCTTAGATGAGAATTTTATTATGAGAAATTATTCTTGTACATTATAGATACTTCAATCATTGAAACATCGAGTAAAAGTGAAAAGTAAAAACCATTTTTATATTAAAATTACTAACAAGACAACGAAAATTATTAGCTTTGCATAATACTGCGACTCGAAGCATTTATTCTGTGAGATTTTTCTAGATTCAATGAATAAACAAAAGTGTTTAAACAATATTTTTGATATGTTAAACATTTTTTAAGACGAAAAAAATTATCTTATTATGTGTGTACTTACATGATTTTCTTCTTTTTACAATTCATATAGTTCTAGTTGAATTAGACACTTTCTATTTTAATTATAGATTTATAAACACATGCACTTGGAGAGGCATATGTCCAGCAGTGGACTAGTATAGGCTGATGATGATGATGATGAAACACACGTAACGTAGCGTAGCGTGTCGGTGCCTTGCGCGTCGCATAATGGTTCAAAACGTGGGAAGCGAATGAAACGAATATGAACCCCACGCATTGCACTAGAGCTGCTTATATCACTATCACTGATCATACATCCGAGTAATCGATGCTCAAACATAAATCGATGTTGTGTAATCTATATTTCAAATTTGAAGTATCAATCAATTAGTATGAAATTTAAAAATAATAACAAAACTAGTCTACATAAAAAGGAGAATCAGTACCTATCAAAATATAGTATCTTTCTTGTTATTTCTATTTCGTTTAGATAAGATAAAATGATAGATACTTACCTTACCTAAAAAAGAACACAATTTCATGAACTTATAGAACTGTTTAATAATAAATAACACATAATAATATGTAAGTATATAAAATTATCGGAGCTATATTTTGAAGTTAACTCCAATATATAACTCAATTAAAAACAAGTATTAGTATGAAAAGTAAATAGGTATGACCTACATACAAATCGATGTTTATTATCGAAAACTCGTAGGAACACGTCTCTACTAGTTATACTGCAAAGACAGCAATTACACAAACAGCGGCTGCGATAATATTACAAAGACGATTGTTTGATCGAATAATATTGCAAAGTAGTAAAAAATAATGTGAAGCATTTAAAATGTCAATTATGTATATTTTAATTTCAATATAATAATATTTCCAAGGTTTGCTTCTCTTGTCTATTTGTTCCAGCTAATCTCTGAAACGGTTGGACTGATTTTGATGATACTTTAACTAGCAGATAGCTGACATTATATTATAAGGCTTAATCTAGACTACATTTTTAGAAAGTTTTATGTAGTAGGTACCTACATAGTTACTTAATGTCTACGCGAACGAAGTCACAGTCAACAGCAAGTCATAAATATAATTAAGTTTAATAGAATAATGTGAAGCATTTAAAATGTTAATTATGTATATTTCATTTCAATATAATAATTTTCCAGGGTTTGCTTCTCTTGTCTATTAGTTTCAGCTAATCTCTGAAACGGTTGGACTGATTTTGATGATACTTTGACTAGCAGATAGCTGATATTATATTATAAGGCTTATTCTAGATTACATTTTTAGAAAGTTTTATGTAGTACCTACATAGTCACATAGTTTCTACGCGAACGAAGTCACAGTCAACAACAAGTCATAAATATATTTTTAATTTATAATAATGACTAAGTGCTGTCTTATTTCTTAGGATAAAATTACACATTTTAAAAATACAATAAATATTATTTTTACGTCATTAGAACTCACGCTTGACCACTTTTTGCTGACAATGGACTTTTTTCTGCATAAAACCACTGGCATCGAAAAAAAATCATTATAATTTTCATGAATTTGGGTGTGCTTGTTACACAGTTATAATTTTAATTCGATTTTAGTGATAAATATAAAGTCTATTTTTTAAACGGTTCAACAGTGTGTTTAAGTGTTATTCTGCGAATATCTTCATCAATTTAACAATGTGCGTAAGTAAAATAAAACCTTTAAATATTTATATTTTTACAGCGAGTTGTGTTTGCGTATAAGTTTGTGTTTTCGATAGTCAATTTGCATTAATTATCAAATACGAAAACTTGTATACCAACCAGTTAGCCGACGAAAACACTTTGTTGTTACGTTTATCCGTTTGAATAGGTGTACCACGCGAAATAAGCTTACAGGTTCGAGTGTAGTCTAAAACATAATTTATTTATTTCATAGGTCTGACTCCGAGTACGAAGCACCTTCCGTGATTTCGGAGGTACCTCCTCCTAAAAAGAAGAGCAAGTCTTCGCCAGCCACAACCAAACGCAAAACTGTTAAAACCTGTGAGACTTCGCCTCATGAGACTGTCTCTGGCTCCCGCAGGTAAATTTGTTATTAATTATCATTATTAACTCCAAGTCTGGTTTAGTAGTAACTTATGAAAACAACTCAACTGTGTTCTTTATAATTTATTTATTTATTTAATTAAAACAGTAAAAACCAATTACTTTAATTAACAAAAAAAATAACATTAGCTACATTCAAAACAATTCATAAAAATAAAAAATAATACAACTTTAATAAGTCCAAATTATATATATTTATATATATATTTAGTACCTTGCCACAGTACAGTGTTATGAAATTAAATGTTTCTAGAACAATGCTTTCGTCAACACATCAGTGATTGAGTGGCAAAGCGCTCGGTTCGATACCTGAATGTTCCGGGTTCAATTCCCAGGTCGGACAAAGTGTGTTTCGGATTTTTCGATGCATAGCTGGGTTTGTGATCACCAACCCACATTTGACAAGCATGCTGATTAAGCCATTACCCATCAATTGTAGTGATGACTTGAGTTTAATGATGAAGGCCTTTGCCTAGCAGTGAGTCATAAACCTCTTCAAGTACATGTCCTTGTCGTCGCTGTCTGACACCGGGCTGATCAATACTTTACTTATATCTAATATACTCATATAATAATTTACAGAAAACAGCCGAAGCGTGACCTCTTCAATATTTTGCGGTCGGAGGAAACTGCTAGCAGCCGACCGAAGCCGAGTGCTGGAACAGCGACATCATCGTTTGCCAGCCGGGTCTCGACAGGAACTTCTCGTCGCACTGCAGTGAGCAGCGGTGAATTTTTTGTAGACCTGAAGGTCTACAAAACGAATGACTACGTGCCAAACCCCGTCGAGGTTCGATACAAGACAGCGCTAGCGTCGGTAAGGTTGCAGTGTGACGACACCTCTCCGTCCTGGGAAGCACTGCAGGGCTTCCTGGCACAAGCCTGGGAGGTATTTGAGAATTCGGAACCGGTTTACTATTCTGATAAAATTAATTTTAAATAATATTATAATTTTTATAGGTTATAGGTACTTATTTTATTATTATTAGGTCCGAACTCTGAATGTAGCACATACTATATTTAAGTAATATATTCATTTGGTTAAGACATTGATTGATCATTTAACTCATCCGTTAAAATATATTTTAATCGTAATTAAAATGCCTTTCTGTACGACATGTAACACGTCAATCCATAGTAAATCGTGGGTGGGTCATTTGAGAAGTAATTTGCATAAGCAAAATTGTGAGTCAATAAAACATAGTGAAGGTATTGAAATAGTTACATCCGCATTTCGCAATCGTATCGTGACATATAAAATAGTAGCCATACAAGATTTTCAGTTAACGTCAGTGGATAGGTTTTTAGATGGAATACGTAACAAATTAAAGTCGCTCTTAGATGAATTTCTTATAAAACATACATGTGCGAAAATAAATTTTGAATTATTTGCAACATTTTTACAATTTAAAGATAATTCACAATCAATTAAATCGTTCGGAACGAAAAATAAAATATTATACTACAATTACGACTTTGAAAATATGTACTCTGAGGTAGTTAATTACCTAAAAAAACGCATTGAAGAATTTGAAGATCGTGATAGTGGATGGACATTTTTAAACAATTTGCATATTGAGGTCAATCTTAACAAATATCAGCCACTTGGAGGCTCAAGTTACATTCCATTGCCTAAATCAATTCAATTAAAAAAGGCATGCCTTAATATTGCTAATAAAGATCAGTGTTGTTTTTTATGGTGCGTGACAGCTGCTCTCCACCCAGCTAGGACACATGCAGAAAGAGTTTCATCTTATCCTCATTATCGTGAGTTGTTTAATATTTCTGGAATGTGTTTTCCTGTTACTTTTCGCGATATAAAGATCTTTGAAAATAATAATCCAAATATAAAGTTTATAATTTATGGCTTAAAAAATAATAAAACAATTATAGGTCCTCTATATAAATCAGACATTGATATGAAATGCAAAAACAAAATTATACATTTATTGTTTCTCGAAGATGGTAGTAACACTCATTACTGTTTGATTAAAGACCGTTCCAGACTTTTTAGAAGTCAAATCACTTCCCACCACAACAAGTTATACTTCTGTGATTTGTGTCTTATATTTTTCAATACTTCAGAAGAAGTCGATAGCCATTTGTGTAGCGGTGTAGTGACAGTATTACCCGATAAAGGTTCGGTTATTAAATTTAAAAACTATAACCGTAAACAAAATATACCATTTTGTATCTATGCTGATTTTGAATCAATGTTGCAAACTAATTCTGATGCCACTTGTTCTACTAGTAACACGACAACGTTACATCACCATGTACCTGTAGCGTTTGCATATTATATTGTTTGTTGTGATGATTCGAGTTATAATCGTTACGTATCACATCGAGGACCTGATTGTGTTATGCGATTTGTAGAGTTAGTACTAAAAGATGTTAAAAAAATATATGAAATAGTAAGTTCAAACGCTCCAATGATATTTACCGACAAGGACCAATCCGATTTTAACGAAGCAACACGATGCCACATTT
Source organism: Scoparia ambigualis (assembly GCA_963921215.1). Taxonomy (NCBI): domain Eukaryota; kingdom Metazoa; phylum Arthropoda; class Insecta; order Lepidoptera; family Crambidae; genus Scoparia; species Scoparia ambigualis. The sequence goes on from OY992506.1 coordinate 30,189,794, forward strand.
GTCAAAATTTTGTGTTTTCTGATAAAGTTCGCGATCACTGCCACGTGACTGGTCGATTTCGCGGAGCAGCCCATCCTTTTTGCAATTTGCAATATAAACGACCTTCATTTGTTCCTATATTTTTTCACAATTTAGCTGGATACGACTGCCATTTATTTATTAAAGCGTTAGGTGAGGCTCCTGGAAGCATAAAAATAATTCCAAAAACTAAAGAAAATTATATTTCATTTACAAAGTTTGTGCCAGTTTCAAATAACGAGTTTTTTCAACTTCGTTTTGTAGATTCATTCAAGTTTTTGGGAACCAGCTTGTTGCGGACGCATTAAATACTTTTTCTATTATTTATACTTTTTCTAATATTTTCATTTTCTATGTTTTTTTGTTATTTTAATGTCAAGTTGAGTGTCAAATAAAATAATAATTGGTATGTTGTAAAAGATTTTTATATGTATAAATTAAAACAGTCAGGCAAGCAGAACGGCAATATTTGGTGTCAGAAGTATTTGTAAAACCGTAAGTACGCCCAATTATCTATAAACTTCTTTTACTTACAAAAAAAAATGAACACTCGTTCAAAGACAAAGGCTGCCTCTACGGCTCGCTCGACCGCCCCATTTGAGGCCGGCTCTACGGCTAATTCTGTGTCGTCTTCTACTCGAGCTGCGCAAAAACTCGCATTAGAAGCAGAGCATGCGAGACGCTTGGTAGAAATTGAGCGCTCCCTGGCCGAACAAGAAGCCGCCCGCGCTGCAAAAATCGCTGCCGCGGAACGCGTAGCTTCAGAAAAGGAACTAGAAGCTCAAATTGCCTCATTATCTAGCAACCACTCACAGTCTCGTCGCTCGTCAATAGACAGATGGCTAGATGCAGCGGTAGTTAGCCCTCCCCCTTGTCAAGAGTGTAACATACCTTATTTACAGATTGATGATACTACAACGCACACCGCAGCCGCGGAGGCTCGCGCGGTGTCGTTAGACGTTATCCCTACAGCGGCGCCCTGTTCGCCAGGACCCCTTCAGGCTTCTTATGAGCCACTCTCGTTGCGGCCTATATTGCCGGCGCCGCTACCGCCACCTACAGCGGAGCTCTATGACGCTTTCCACGGCGCTGCAACGACTTATAACCAGGGGCCCCCGCCGCCATTCGCCCCGTGCAACGCTATTAGTGCGCCACGCGGGCCTGATACTATACAAATGTCTAATTTAGATTTTTTTGTGTCCAGTTGTGCTCGAGAGTCCGTACCAAAGTCTGATGTCGTTTATAGTCGGCGCCCTATAGCTGCCACATCTGTGCAGCCGGTGTCGTTCGCTACGACTCAGCCTACCTTGTGCGGTGCAACTTTACCGCCTGCGCCCAGCAGGCGCGAGGTCGCCTACAGCGCACGCCATATAGCTGCCACATCCCCGCAGCCGGCGCCGCCTGCAACGGCCTCCCCTTATGCACCACACTTTAGTTTAGGTACTCACAACACACCATATTATAACACGTTTAATAAGACTAGTAGTAAATCAGACGTTTTACAACTTGCGGAGGCCGTTGCCCAAGTTGCCGTGGCCGCGGCTAGTACAGCCACTAGAAGTCCAAAGGTCAGTCAACTCCCTTTTTTTGACGGTCGTCCTACGGACTGGCTCGTCTTTAAACGGATATATGACGAGACCAGTGCCTCGTTTTCCCCAACGGAAAACCTAGCGCGCCTAAATGCGGCTCTGCGCGGCGCCGCCCGCGATGCGGTTGTCGTCCTTCTGGCTGCTGCGCGGGACCCCCAAGAAGTTGTTCACGCGCTGGAAATCGGGTTTGCGCGCCCAGAGCAAATAATTCTGGCTGAAATTTGGACAGTTCGTAATCTTCCTAAGCTTTCTAGCCTAGAGAACGCTAAGGAGCTTAATACTTTTGCTTTGAAGGTTACGAACTGTCTTCAGGTAGTAAGGTTATTAAACTGTCCGGAATATTTAGCTTCGCCAGAGCTGACAAACGAAATTCTGCTGAAGATGACGCCACTGCTCAGAACCCGCTGGGCTGACTACGCAGCGCACGCGGATTCTGAGCAGCGTAAGTTTAGGCTGGAAATTTTGGCAGATTTCCTTATGCACGAGGCGCACTTAAGAACTAAATACGGCGTTCATTTAGAGTCTATTAGGTCAGGTACGAAAGTATCTTGTCATAGTACCGCCGTTAGTCACATAAGTCACGCAGGGGATCAAGATATGACTGCTTCTAATTACCACGCCAATGTAGACTTAAAGGTTAATAAGAACGTGTCTCCTTATTGTCTCTTTTGTTCCAAAGCTCACTACGTTAGGGAATGTAAGGATTTCCAGGCTCTCCCTGTAGATAAGAGACGGGATTGGGCTTATGAAAAGAAAGTGTGTAGTAAGTGTCTTCAGAAGGGCTCCCATCAATATAAACATTGCAGAAAATTTTCCTGTAAAGAGAGAAACTGTAGGTATCCGCATAGTCATCACACTCTCTTACATAAACCCATACCTAGAGTAGAAGTAGCTCATATCGGGGAAGAGGAAGTTTCACCTTCCACTTCCACATCATCGTCTTCTTCTGATGCTCCTGTCGTGGTCGCTCACAACTGGTCTGCAACTGATAACCGACCACTGCTGAAGGTAGTGCCTGTCACTCTCTCAGGTCCCAAGGGCAATTACGACACTTATGCCCTTCTCGATGACGGGTCTACCGTCACACTGTTAGATGCGGCGGTTGCCGAAATCATTGGCGTGGAGGGTCGTAAGAGCACGATTAGGGTAGACGGAGTTGGTGGCATGACAACTGAGACGCACGTTAGTTTTGTCGACGTCACGGTAAAGGGACGATATTCTACCGAATCTTATCAGCTTAGAAACGTCAGAACCATGCCTAACCTAGGTCTTAAGCGCCAATCTATAGCTAAGAGCGATATTAGTCCGCTGTCTTACCTTGCAGATTTAGGTGACGTAGTATGCTACAAAGGCGCGATACCTACCTTACTTATCGGTGTGGACAATTGGGAGCTGACTGTTTCTCATAGCATCCGACGAGGTACGCGTGCTCAACCTATAGCTGTTCTCACTTCTCTTGGCTGGGTCCTCTACGGTTCACTGAAGGGTAGTTCATCTCCAACGGAGTTTGTGAATCACTGCTCAGTTGACGAATCTAGCGTAGAGTCTTGCGATAAGTCTTTAGATGCTCAGCTCCGGGAGTACTTTCAAGTGGATTCGATAGGTATTTCTAAAAAGCCCTACCTCTCTCCTATGGATGAGCACGCGATTCAAACGTTAGAGAAAACCACGCGCAGACTTCCATGTGGCAGATTCGAAACTGGGTTAATCTGGAATCCGGATATCCAAGCCGTACCTGGAAGCTATGCTCTGGCACGCTCGCGTCTCTTGAGCTTAGAGAGAAAAATGGAAAGGGACGAAACCTACGCTGTGGCTTACCGGAATAACATAAACGCAATGATTCAGAAAGGTTATGCGGAACTTTGTCCTAACAAACCTGTAGGCCCCGGCGTGGTTTGGTATCTACCTCACTTTGGCGTGATCCACCCGCAAAAGAAAAAGCTCCGAGTGGTTCATGATGCTGCTGCAAAGTGTTCGGGAGTCAGTCTGAACTCTCTGCTTTTACCCGGCCCGGATCTCCTTCAGCCTCTACTCGCCATGTTTATGAGGTTTAGGGAGGGACGAGTCGCCTTAAACGGTGACATCAGGGAGATGTTTCCGCAGACAAAAATTCGCCTTGAGGATCGTGACGCGCAACGATTCTTGTGGCGCTCTGACCCATCTAAACCTATTCAAGAGTACAGAATGAGTTCCATGATGTTCGGTGCCACCTCTAGCCCTTTTACGGCTATATATTTAAAAAATCGAAATGCAGAGGAGCACCGAGCTTTATTTCCGAAGGCAGCAGAAGCCATAATTAAAAATCATTATATGGATGACTACTTAGGGAGCATTGACTCTACTGAGGACGCTGCACGCTTGGCGGCTGATATTGTGCATGTGCACGCGCAGGCTTCTCTGGAGATGCGATCTTGGGTGTCAAACTCCAAGGAAGCCCTCTCTGCTCTACCGCCAGAGCTATGTGCTCCTAGCTCCCCCTCTGTAGTCGTTCGTATTTTAGGAGTCATATGGGACATCAGTACTGATACGCTTCGCTACATCCGTGACAGTTTAAACGAATTTCCTAAAAAATTGACGAAGCGTTCAGTACTGGCTCACCTTATGCGGGTATACGACCCCCTTGGTCTTTTAACTCCCGTCGTGATCAAGGGCCGCGTCATCTTCCAACGTACATGGAGGTTGGGGATCGATTGGGACGATGAGCTGCCTCCCAGTCTTATTTCCGAATGGATCAACTGGTTTCAGGACATATCCGGGCTCTTATCTGAAAGCGTCCCGCGACATTACCTGAAGTCAAAATTGGCTCACAAGGCACAACTTCACGTGTTCGCCGATGCAAGCGAATTAGCTTATGCTTGTGTCGCATATTGGCGATTTGAATGTACCGATGGTCACGTGATGCTTAGTCTTATAGGAGGCAAGGCCCGGTTGGCTCCACTCAAGCCCGTATCGATCCCTCGACTTGAATTGCAGGCTGCTTTGATCGCAGCCCGTTTTGCGGCTTATATCATAGAGGCACACGATCGAAAAGCGGAAAAGGTATTTTTCTGGTCTGACAGCCTTACAGTGCTAAAATGGCTTCGAAGTGATGCGCGAGCATACAAAACCTTTGTGGCACACAGGCTAGGAGAAATCGCGGAAATAACAGAAGTTCCCAATTGGAGGTACGTTCCTTCTGCGCTAAATGTTGCCGACGACGCAACTAGGGTCACTCGCAGATTAGAGACCTCCTCTAGATGGTTCTTAGGACCGTCCTTTCTTAATCAACCCCAAAGTGATTGGCCCTGTGAACCATCTAGTACGCCTGCTCCTATCATTGAGGAAATGAAGCGCGGTGTTTCTTGCTCGCTTGTCGAATCGGTTGTTTGCAACGCTTTGGATTTGCCGGTCTTACCTTCTCCGGTAGTCGCAGATGTGAGTCGGTTTAGTAGCTGGTTACGCCTTCTGCGAGCCACAGCACGTGTTTTACGTTGTGCAAGCACTTTTAAATCTAGCATATCTCCTAGCCGAGGTCGTTCTTCCTTATTCGCCGTTATACCCCCTGGGCGCCCGCCCTCCCTTCAGCTGCTACTGCTTCCTACGTTCAGCCCAGAAGAACTGGAAAAGGCCAGGTGTCGTCTTCTCCTCCGCTCCCAGCTAAATTCATTTGGACAAGAATACGCCAGCGTTCTTCAAGGGACTCCACTGCCGAATCAGAGCCGTCTGAAGCGCCTGGCGATCGAGATAGACGAACGTTCCGGTCTTTTGTGCATTTCTGGACGTATTTTTACTGCTGGAAACGTCGAAGTCTCTAACAAACCAGTCGTCTTGGATGGGAAAGACAAAACGGTTCAATTGGTAATTGCCCACCACCATCGCCGCGCAGCCCATGGGTTTAACGAGCTTGTAGTAAATGAACTGAAGCAAAAATACTACATCCTGGGACTCAGACCTGCTGTACGGTCTATTGCTTCCACCTGCTTGATATGCAAGTTCCGAAAAGGAAAGCCGCAGGCACAACCAGTTGGAGACTTACCACCAGAAAGACTAAATCACCACACGAAACCATTCAGCTGCGTCGGCCTAGATTATTTTGGGCCTCTTTCGGTTGCCGTCGGACGCCACTCAGAAAAGAGGTACGTCGCGCTATTTACGTGCCTCACAGTGCGCGCCGTTCACTTGGAGTTAGTGACAGACTTATCAGCGGACTGCGCTATTATAGCTCTGAGAAGATTTATCGCCAGGCGTGGTGTCCCTGCTGTAATCTACAGCGACAATGGAACCGCATTTGTAGGAGCAAACCGGATTTTAGCCGAATCTTTGGCAGATTTTACAGCCGAGAGGGGTATCAAGTGGAAGTTTATCACCCCGGCAGCCCCTTTCATGGGTGGAGCTTGGGAGCGGTTGGTACGAACTGTTAAGACGGCACTCCAGGCAACACTCCATCAAAGATCGCCCAAAGAAGAAGTGTTGAGTACTTTATTGGCAGAAGCAGAGGCTTTGGTAAACTCGCGCCCGCTGACTCACGTCGGGGTCGACCCCAGCAGCCCTGAGGCTATTACGCCATTTCACTTCATTTTAAATCAGTCGTCACCCTACTCTGTGGCTGCGGAAGTCACTGACGACGACCTGATTCGGCGGGTCCGATGGAAAAAGGGACTTCGGCTCGCGGATCATTTCTGGTCGCGCTGGGTTAAAGAATATTTGCCGATGTTAGTTCCTCGTACTAGTGTAAGCCCAGCGCGACCGCTTCAAGTTGGCGATCTTGTGCTCGTGGTGGACGGAAACCTGCCACGTGGAGCGTGGCCACGGGGACGAGTCAGTAAAGTTTTCCCGGGCCACGATGGCATAATTCGCACGGTAGAAGTCGCCACGGGTGCCGGAACTCTTAAGCGTCACATTAAGAGGCTGGTCCTTATTTTGCCCAACGAGTCCGCCCCCCTACCGTAAATAAATTAAATGTTAGGCCTTTAATTTCTTTTTGTTTTTTCTTGTTATCTGCCAAATTTAGTTCGTGTCTTTTGACACCGGGGGTGGCCGTGTTGCGGACGCATTAAATACTTTTTCTATTATTTATACTTTTTCTAATATTTTCATTTTCTATGTTTTTTTGTTATTTTAATGTCAAGTTGAGTGTCAAATAAAATAATTTGGTATGTTGTAAAAGATTTTTATTTATAAATTAAAACAGTCAGGCAAGCAGAACGGCAATACAGCTTAAGCAAATTAGTAGATACTTTGGAACCAGAAGACTTCAAATATTTAAAAAAAAACTTTCCTTGTGAACTTAAATTAAAGCTGCTCACTCGTAAGGGCATATATCCATATGAATATATGAACTCGTGGGAACGATATCAAGAACAGTCACTTCCAGAAAAAAAATATTTTTATAGTTCACTCATTGATCAAGATATTTCTGAAGATGATTACCGTCATGCACATTTAATTTGGTCAACATTTAATATTTCAGATTTAGGAAGTTACACGGATTTATATTTGAAAACTGATGTGCTTTTATTAGCAGATATTTTCGAAAAGTTTAGACGGACTTGCAAACGTCACTATCAATTAGATCCAGCTTTCTACTTAACCGCGCCGAGTTTATCCTTTGACGCGATGTTATTAAAGACAGGGATACAGCTCGAACTTATTGATAATTTAGCTATGGTCCGAATGTTACAGAGTGGTATCAGAGGTGGTGTTTGTTTATGCTCTCATAGATATGCTAAAGCAAATAATGTATTTTTACCAGATTATGACAATTCTGTACCTAGTTCTTATATAACATATATTGATTGCAATAATTTGTATGGTCATAGTATGTCTCAATACTTACCATTGAACAGTTTTCGGTTTCTAGATCAACATGAGATTGATAATTCAGATGTTTGTCAAATTTCAACAGAAGCAGAGTATGGTTTTATACTTGAAGTGGATTTAGAATATCCAAAGCATTTACATAATTTACATAACGATTTACCATTTTGTCCAGAAAAATGCATTCCACCAGGAGGAAAAAATCATAAACTCGTTCCTAATTTATATGACAAATTTTTATATGTTATACATTATATTCATTTAAAAACTTGTTTAAAACATGGATTGATACTGAAGAAAATTCATCGGGTTATCACTTTCAGACAAAGTCCGTATCTGAAACAATACATTGATTTAAATACAACACTAAGGCAAAATAGTTCATCAACTTTTGAACAAGATTTTTTCAAACTTTTGAATAATAGTGTGTTTGGAAAAACATTAGAAAATACTGAAAAACGTGTCAAAGTTCATTTAGTTAATCAGTGGTTAGATCAGGACAATGTAACTAAAAAACGAAAAAGTGCGCAACAGCTTATTGCACGTCCAAATTTTCATAGCTCCTCGGTATTTACAGAAAATGTAGTAGCAGTGCAGTTAAAACCCGAGCAAATATTTATGAATAAACCAATATACATTGGCTTCACTGTTTTAGAATTATCAAAAAGCCTTATGTATAATTTCCATTATTCTATTATTAAACCTTTTTACAACACCAATGTGCGGATGTGTTACACGGACACCGACAGTTTTGTTTACCACATACAAACAGATGATTTTTATAAAGATTTAAAAAATAATTTTTTACCTTACTTTGATACAAGTAATTATTGTAAAACGAATCAATTTGCCTTACCAATTCAAAATAAAAAAGTTCCAGGTTTATTTAAAGATGAAATGGGAGGAAAAATTATATCTGAATTTGTAGGGCTTCGCTCAAAGCTATACTGCATTAAAACTACAGACAGCACAATTAAGAAAGCAAAGGGTATTAAAAAAAACATCGTACGTAAGTTCAATGTCACGGATTATGAAAAAACACTTTTTAATGGAGACATTGTTCGTAGAACAAAAATTCTGTTTAAAACAATTGAACACGAAATTTTTACATGTGCTGTGAATAAAATTGCCCTATCTAGCGATGATGATAAGCGGTTAATATCAAATGACAAAGTTTCTACTAAAGCATGGGGACATACAAGTATATTGAATTTTTAACATTTTTCTTGTTATAAATTTTTTATAAATTGTTGAGTTATATTTAATATTTGTTAATTTAAAAAAGATATGTTATGTCTTAGATTAGTAAATTCAAAGTGCGAGTATATCTTCAATGATATGTTAATATGTGCTACATGCTTTAATAAAGTTTATAAATTATTAATAGAATAATAATGTTTGTCTTGCATAAAATATAATGTAATTATGCCGCATCATACGTACCTACTAAAGTTCATAAAATATTAATAGAACATAAGTTTGTCTTGTATGGTAAATATCGCTTTCCCCGAGTGGTGAAACCTGGAAATAGACAAGCGCTGTTTAATGATTGTTTAACGGCATAATAGTTTTTCATATGTGTACTTATCTGTACTGTTTAGACCTATTTCAAGTATTTTTAAGGGTATTTATGTATTTCACTTACTGGAAATGTCCACCGTTTCGTAACACGTTGTTGCTAGCTTCACCAAGTTTTTAAAAACATAAAACCAAGGAACGAGTGAGCAATTATGTAGAATTGTTATTTTTGGCTTGTGTATGGAACGCATTGATTTCTGACCATTAATTGTGAGGATGTAATCATTACATTACGTAGGTAATAATGTTATGCTTAAAGTCCATGGACAAGAAAACAAAATGACATAACAGTATTTTTCAAACTACAGTTCATATAGGTTAAGGAGTCTGGTACATTCTGCCAATGGTTGTTTTGATTGTCTGTTAGTTTTCTCTATGTATACTTTTATTATTATGTGTTTTATGTAAATCTGTACCTATGTTTTTTTATATTAATTAAATTTAAGTTTGCCTTGTATAAAATATAATGTAATTGTGCTACATCAATATTACGTACCTAATAAAATTCATGTAATATTAATATTTGTTTTCTTTATAAAACCTTAATACTTCATCATCATCAGCTCATTTTATGTCCCCACTGCTGGGACATGATTCTTCCCTATGGATGGATAGGGAAAACGGGTCAAACCACCACGCGGGTCAATTGTGGATTGGTGGTTGCTGATTATTGCTAATGCAGCCGGGACCAGCGGCTTAACAAGCCTTCCGAAGCACGGCGGAGCTCGAGATTATAAGTTTTTGGTCACCCATCAGACGACCTACTTTGCAAAAGTTGCTTAACCTTTCTACTTACCTTATAAAATTTAGGTTCTAATCATCATCTACACAATTATTGTTTTTTCATGATATCAAGAATGCTATAAAGACAAGTGCGAACGTGAATTGCACAGCGACACAAACATGCATCATTGTAATAAGAACCACACCAATAAATCTGTAATGATGTGTGAGTCAATAGCTAACAAAACTGCATATTGTGCAATTAAATTACGATATCAATAATTCACTCTATAGTTGAAAATAGGTAACGAGTTCGAGTCCTGACAAGTTTGTGTTTCATGGCATGCGTTTGCTGCTGCCTCAACAATAGGAATTATTTTACATACACACTCACACCTAAGTCAATGCCTATATAAGTACTTACTTAGAGTATAAAATAGCATCATATTGAAATACAAATGAAAATGTCCGATATTAATTTTATTGTTCTAAAATATAATAAAACTTTTTAGACATTTAACTCGAAAACAAATTATTTCCGCAGACAATGAGTTTGTTGATATTATGATTTACATAGATAGGTGTAATTATTTTATACCTACATACTTACTTAAAAAAATTGACTATTTAAACCAATCCTCTAATCTTGTAGGTACCTACATTTTGCTATCTACCTCTCATCGCAAAGAAGACGCCCAATATTTTTTAAAAGTTTAGCAATAGCACATTACATGAGTTATATATCATTTTTACATTGAAAAGATACCTATAACTTAATATGTGCCGTTCTCATCCAAAGTAGGTAGATAGTTAGTTGCGTAACATAGACGATATTTTACATATTTTTGAGTGATAACCTGAGTTTCATATTTTTCAGAATGCCTTTCAAACTCGTTCAGACCTCTGAATATAATGAAAACAGATTTTCATGTTGATGTTTGTTGTGCCTTCCGAGTGAGAAGATCAAAACATATTAAAATGGCAAACATAATAAATTTGAACAATTCTTCGAAAAAAACAAAACTAACATACAGGAAAAACGTAAGGTCCAACAAATAGAAAAGAAACAAGACAATTTAGAGATAATTATACAGGTTCAAAACAAAAGAAGAGGAGGAAAGAGAAAAAGATGACGCTGCGATCAAAGAAATGGAAAAAGAACATCACGATGTTGACAAAGTTACAAAGGATTCTGTAGAAGAGATTAACTCTGAAGAAAATAAAGAAAATAGTTTTTAGGTTTCCCTTTTCCATAATAAATACCAATGATAAATGGATCACTTTTACATTCAAATTTGTTAGCCAATATTGGATAGAATTAATAATTTGAGCTTTTAAAAATAGGAAAGCCATCAAGATTAATTTATTTATTTATTTATTTATTCTTATACACAACTATCCTTACAGACTAGTCCAATGCGACAGTTGCTTACATTTAACCTTAACTAAAATTAACCAATTAACTTATAAACTATTCACATTGACACAAGTAGGTACAACTATTACTACATTACAATTATTAATCATATAGATAGCTAACTACGTATAAAACTAACTTTGCGAGTTCACTCAAATTACTAGAAAATATATCAATCCTCTCATGAACTTTGTTCAGTGTGAGGATCGATCGGACAAAGGGCGTTTTGGACAGGAGATTGGTCCTTGACACCGGCACGGCCAGCAGCGGCGGGCGTCGTCGCCTCCACACGTACCGGTCCGGCGCGCTCAGCCGCAGCCGGCGCAGCACGCCCGGGTTGTGCTCCAATCCACGCAGCACCCGAGACACATATGCGGCGAGCGCAAACTCCCTTCGCACTCGCAGTTCGTTATATCCGACCATGCCGAGTACAAACAGTGTGGGGTACATTAGCGGGTACAACGGATACACGCCATATAATTTGAAGTACAAGTGCCGCGTAAATTTGTTTTGGACGCGTTCCAACATTACCCTGTACTTCTGTTCGTGTGGAGCCCATATGACTGCCCCATACTCCATATGACTCCTGACCAGAGCGTCATACAACACCTTTAAGGTTGTAATATTTGTGAACCCTCGTGACTGCCTCAGCATAAACCCGAGATTCCTATATGCCTTCTTGCATACTTTTAAAATGTGTTCCCGAAAAGTTAAATCGGGAGTAAAATGCACTCCAAGATCCTGCACCTGAGACACTCGCTTCAACGGCGTCGCCTCCACCTTGTAGTCACCATGCACCGGGGTCCGCGCACGGGTGAATGACATAACCGAGCACTTGGACACATTGAAATGTAGTTCATTTTGGTGGCTCCACTCTACCACTCTATTAATGTCATCCTGCAGGCGCTTACAATCAGATATGTCCTCAACCTGGAGCAGCAACTTGAGATCATCGGCAAACAATAAGCACGTGCTATGCCTAACGACTTGCGGTAGGTCATTTATCATTATGATAAATTTGAGAGGCCCCAAATTACTGCCCTGGCTCACACCGGATCTAGTGTAGTACAGCTCCGATTCATACCCATTGTACTCCACATACTGTCGTCGGTCTTTCATGTAGCTGACGAAAAACTGAAGCATATGCGGCGTACATCCAATTTTAGCCAGCTTTCTTAGTAGGACATCATTGTCTACGGTGTCAAATGCTTTTCTAAAATCAAAGTACGCCACGTCCACCTGCAGTCCAGCATCCACTGCCGGTACTACTAGCCCCATAAAGTTTAAAAGATTAGTGGCCGTGCTGCGACCCGGCCTGAACCCGTGCTGCGCGTCTGACAGCTGCGCGCGTACCTGAGCCTGGACTCGCCGCTGGATGGTGGACTCGAACACTTTTGCCGCTGTCGACAGGACAGCCACCGGTCTATAGCCAGTAACGTCAGGACCCGCCTTACCCTTCGGAACAGGAATTACTCGTGTAATCTTCCACTTCTCCGGGAAAGTTGCGTGCTTTAAACAGATGTTAAAAATATGAAGTAGCGGTTCTGCTAATACCTTGCTACAATCCCTAAAAAGAAACGCTGGTATACCATCCGGGCCAGATGACCGTTTTGGTTTGAGCCTGACTAGCGCCTCCTTTACCTCCTGAAGACTCAACGTGTCTATATGCACGCGTGCGCTAGTCGCATCGCCTTCCATCGCTGCCGCCGCCCGGGCGTCCAATAGCGGTGGGTTTATATTGTACACAGATTCAAAAAAATCGGCAAAGTGACCAGCACACTCTTCATCCCTGATAAGCTCACCCTCCCTTAAAATACTTACCTTATTAATTCTACTTTTTTTAGATTTAAAATATTGCCAAAATGATTTCGGGTCTTTAGCAAACTGAATTTGAATTTTATTTTTGTGTTCGATGTGCGCAAAATCTATGGCTTTTTTAATACGAGTTCTACATTTAGCAAATTCCCTGTAATCACAGTTCAGCTTAGTTTTCTTAAATTTCTTATGAAGTATCGCTTTATTTTTAATTTCGTTAATAATATCCCGCGTGTACCACTCGGGGTATACGTATTGCGGTTGTTCACAATTGAGCCTTTTTTTAGGTACACATTTATCTAAAATATCGTTAAAAGTATCATAGAAGAAGTTCAAAGTCTCGTCTAACTCATCCATCTCGTACATCGCACTCCAATCCGTAGTTGCTATCATACAATACAATAATTGATAATCAGCCTTATAAAAATTCCACTGCTGTCTAATATTGTTTGCGCGGCTGGTGTGGGCGGCCCCGGCCGGTGTCGGCGGCGGCCGCGGCGCACGGCGCTCCGCGGCGACACGCACGCTAATCGCGAGCGTTGGATGGTACGGGTCGCCGGGCACGAGCTCCTCGTCCGCCGCCGCCACCGACACCGACCCGCTAAAGCCCGCGCTCAGAACCAGGTCCAACTGACGACCTAAACAATTAGGTACTGCGTTACTTTGAGTGAACTCGCAATAGGACAAAAAACATTCAAAATAGTTAATAATATTTACAGGGCTAGAATGTAAATTAAAATCTCCGATGACAATTACTTTCTTATATCCGTCACATAATTTTTCAATTAATCTAAATAAAATCATGTAATCGTTCTCCGTGCTACCTGGTGGAGTGTAAATAATACAGCACAAAAACAAAAATCTATTATTTAAATGAACCGTTGCACATACCATTTCAAAAACACAAGCGTCTATGTTAACGTCCGATATCAGTACACGTCGCAGCTCGAACCGGGGTGTGGCCACGAGAAGCGCGCCTCCCTGCTTCCGACCATCCGTTCTATCACACCTTAATACTTTGTATCCCTGTGGTACGATCTCCGCGTCTTGAATCGATTCGTTGCAGCCTGATTCCGTAATTGCGTATAAGTCCGCACAAGAAGACACAATATTAGTTCTAAAATTGTCCAATTTCGTTCTAAGACCCCTTACGTTCTGATAAAATATATCTATGTTATTACTGTGTATCAAACGTGGTTTTTGATGATGCACGAAACCAAATCCATTCCTTGAATTCAGCATGTAGAGGCCATACTTCCGTTTTATTCAAGTTTTCATACATCTGTTCCGGTACACCTATTATGAAGGATGAATAGTCTCTTTCCGTTTTATGCTTAATTTTGTTGACTTTTACATTAACTTCCGACCCACAAATGCTTTTAACGTGATTGGTAACTGCTTCTGAGGTGGTTTCCGGGTGCAGACGCCACACATGCAGGTGTTTCTTCCGTTCTGTAGCCTGTAATGCCTTTAATTCTATGTTATTCCCTATTCTCACCTTCGACAATCGGCTAGTTTTCTTTTGTGGCACCGTCTTCCAATCGGCTTGGTTATTCTCCTCTCGATAAATTTGTTCAGTTCTCACCGGTGAGCCAGCAATCTTCGTCTGCTTCATAAGTACAGTTGACTTTGTGGCCCCATTATTATTTACCTTTTGAATTTCGGCAGTCAGCTGGTCTTTTAGCTTCTTTTTCGTTTGTACTTTGACACTAGTGCCTTGGTTATTATTAACGGCTTCCGCAAATGTACATGGAGGGTAGGCGATAACCTCCTTTGGTAATTTTTGTGTTGGTTTATTTAGAGAAAGTTTAGAAACGACTTTTTCCTCTATTACCTTTATTATCTTTACCAACTGGTCAAAGCCACTCTTAGTTTGAGAGAATTCATGTTGCAGATGTGTTATAGCACTTGCTTGACTATCCAAACGAGCAATAATTTCTGAACGAAACTGTCTCAGCTCATTAAGTAATACGGAGTCTACTTCTCCGTCCATCATTACCGGTGAAAATCTCTGCTGGCTCCCGCGTTGGGTATTCACATTACTTATTGGTGTATGAAAGTCGGCGGCTGCCGCTCTCACAGGTGTTTCTGCGTCTCCGCCTTCCGGATTTAAACAAATGCATCCAGGGCATATCCACTTCTTCTTATACTGTACGGTAAATGCCCTAAAAGCATCTGGTGCAATATTAAGACACTTCATATCATACCGTTTCTTACATTTATCATTAGAACAATCCATAAAGCAGTCATCCATTATAGTTGACCCACAAGCGCTGCATTCGTTGGCCATAATTATGTAACTTCAAATAAGTACGTAAATGTCCTCACGCACCGCACGGCGCACGCTTTAGTCACGACTCACGTCACGTGTGCCGGGCGCTAGTGGAGCGCTCACACTTGCACGAAGGGCGTGTAGATACGAGTCGCTAATTTCGACGCGGTCGAGCTCTGCGTTCTTGGTCCAGTGGTCAAGACGCCGACACTCACCCAAGAAATCCGGGTTCAAACCTCCGCACAGCAAAAAATATTTTTTCAAATATTTGCTCAGCATGGAGACCCCAGCAACTGGAGGGCGAAGTCCGAGGCGAATTCCGGCGACAGGGCGAAGCACTCAAAAATTTTAAAATTAATTTCGATAAAAATATCGCACGTCCGTCCTCGTTAAGCGCAAGAACGCGAGTAATATTCAAACGAATGTTTTTTGGCAACAGTGTACAATTTTCAAGTATATTTGATAATGGCTTAATAATCCCATGATGCCAATATTCACCACCTTCGATTGTTTTAAGACAAATTTCTGTCGGTTTTTGTAAAATAGTTCGAGGGTCAGATGGTAAAATATCTGTAAATCTCGTGTTTAAAATTAAAAGCAAATCCTTCAAAGCAGTTTGACTTATATTTTTTTGTAGAGCCCATGTCCGTAAATCATTTTTTTAATTTACATTTTTCATATATTCATATTCTTGCTCTTGATCAGAGGTGTTTGAACTTGAACTGCTGAGAGAAAACAATATATTAGACTAATCATCAGTAATATCACTTTCCTTTTGTACGGAACCCTGTTGTATGTTTGCTGCTTGCGCTTGATATACGTTATCGGGGTCTGAGGTATTGTGAATATAACTTCTATTAACATCAGAACAGGAGCCTGGAATCTCATCAGAACTGTTACATGAAATCACATTAGAACTGCTTCCAGGAATAACATAATTATAATTGCACTTATTTTTTTTCTCAATTAATGTAGGCACGTTGCGGTTTTGTGATAATCTAATCAGAAATTTATATAATTTTAAAGATTTTCACTTGACTCCGCCGGTCCTTTTTTAACTTTCCATGGTGGCATGGTCGACACAAATAATATTTTCGTAAAAGCTCACAGCTCTCAGCGTCACACAGTGCAAACAAAGTAAAATATTATTATTCAGGTAATATAACATGTATTTACATAAGTGATTTTAATTCAGCAACTCAACTTAAAGTGATATTTAAAAGTTATAAAGTTTGCAAGTAATGTTTGCCGTCATGTAAAAGTGTTTCTAAAAACCACTGTATTACCTGAAGTTGACCGATTAACTCCATTTTGTAACCTGCAATGATTTAAAGGTAGATTCCGACTTCTGAAGCATTTAGCTCTATGAGATTTATAATTAACACTTTTAATACACTAATAGCATACTTGTTACCTCTTAGAGCGCCAAAGAACTTGTTAGGTGGTACAAGGTATTTAACTAACTGTAACTAACTCTTTTTTAGAACATAAAGTGTTCGTAAATAACTGACTAAATCTTTTGGTGTTTTACTCTTCCTTAAGCTATAAGAGTAACCCTTAAGGTGTTACAAGGCATTGAAGTAACTCTATTTAACAATATCAAATATTAGTAAACACCTGACAAACACTGTTGGTGCTTTACTCTTCCATATGCTATAAGAGTAATCCTTAAAGTTTTACAAGGCATTTAACTAACCCTGTTTAATGACATCAGTCGTAAGTAAGCGTTAGCAGACACCTTACAACTTCTTTTAGTGTTATATACTTCTTTAAGCTATAATAGTTAGTTATATAATGATTTCGACTAACTCCATGCTATCGTCGTAAGTTATAAAGTTTTCTTTAATTTCTTTTATTCCTCTTGAAGGTTTAATTATTTATCCTTAACACCACAGTAGAGTTCACTGCTGTTATCGGAGCTGTTCTAAACCATTTTTAGAACTATGAGCATTAAAAAAGGTTGTCCTTAGAGCCAAAATGTTTGTTGGGTACTGTTACCACTTAGAGCAGTGTTACTTTAATCTTCCTATGCGAAATTCGAGTGGGAATAGTAAGATTAGATTAATACTGCTATAAGAGTTAAAACCTCTACAATTTCGTGGCTTAAAAAAACAACTGGGCATGTATGTACGCCGTAATAGCCTTAAAAAATATTAATTGAAACTGCATTGTTCGTTCCGGACCCTTGTCGCATATTGTTCCGGAACAATAATCTCCGGACTATTGGAGGCTTTTGTCCCAATTGATTGGAGGCTTAGCTGCGTGTATTGATGGACACAAGCTTTGCAAGCCGTTCGAAAGTTATAAATTATTTCGATTCCCGTAACATCAAAATCAAACAAAACACAAGTAAAAACAAAATTAAAAACTACTTGATCATTATTAACGCAAATAATCAAATAAGTATTACGAATCTTTAAAGCAAATCTTATCTTAACTGAATGTTTAAAGTATTGTAAAATATTTTCATTTGCATCTTTTAGAATGTAAATTCTAAGAGGTTTCTTAGGACACTGTTGCTATAAAAACATAAAAGTCAAAAGCGTTGTTAAATTTCGTTAGGTATAACCAATACCTTGGCGGAGGAGTGGTCAACGCAGACGCCCAGATTGCTGAGGACGTGGGTTCGATTCCCATCTGAGATAAGTAATACATAGCAAAGTAAATAAAATAAAATAAATGTATGGAAACAGCGTTAAAACGGTTCGATACGCCAGTATAAAGTGTTTCATTTCAAACAAGATATGTAATTGTACAAAGTACATGTCGGTAGAACTAAATTTAGATTGCAATATATTCAAATAACGGGTTTGTGCTACGAAACATGGTCCGATAACCGTGAAATACTCAGTCATGCGTTATTGCTGGCACAGAGCGATAAAGACAATAATAATTGGTTCCACACCAAAATGTTAATTAATATTTGTTATGTTACTATTATTATACCTAGTCAATGTTCGGTGTCACCAATGTTATAGTAACTATATACCTAGTCAATGTCACCAATGTTATAGTAATACTTTATTGTACATTGTTCGAAAGTAGATAGGTAGGAGATGTCCTAAGGTTTTTAGTGGGTGTGTGCCCTCCTACGGAAGCTGCGGGGAAAGCTCCACATAAAAGGTAATAAATAACAAGAAAATTACTGATTTGTTTACAAACACTATTCATCCTATTTGACCGTAGTATAATTAGGCGACTGACTTTGTCGTACATACCTCGAATCACCAAGGTAATTTTTGCCACAGGACTTGGCCCTCGTTTATTGAGGTATGACAAACGGGGGTCTTGCCCTGTGTGGCCTTGTCCTTCACACCCACTAAAAACCCAAGGACATCCCCTATCTTGCTACAGGGGTGATCTGGGACCGCCTGTTGAGCAATCACCAGTTTCACCCCAACAGCGGTCCGCCAGAAGTAACACGCACGAGGATGTGTGGGCGTGTTTGAGACGCCTATATACGTTTAATTATAATATTCTGAGAGAGCGCTAGACTAGTAATTTTAATTGATGGCAATTCCCATTTTGCCAAATTATCGATAAACCTGTTTAATATACATGACAAACGCTAACGAATAGAGATGGAGCATTGGCCATACTTGTCTAGGTGACCTCAGTGTCAAAAGAAGCGTGCACACGTCTGTTGACGCGATTTCGGCTTTGAAGTTTAAGCAATTACTCTGGAAAGCAATTCCGTACTACTACGTAAGTAGAAAGCCGTGTCCGACGAGTAAGGACGCCTCGGGGAAATTTGTCGAGCGGCGGGTCTTACTTATGAAACGGTCGAAGTTGGCAGTTGTAGTTAATATTTTATTGGTGAAACTTTTTCAAATATGGATGTTTTATTTTTGGGTAGATGCTGATTTTTTATAAAACCCGGATATAATAAGTACTTCAAACAACAGAAAGAGTGTTCGGCCTAAAATCCAGTGGACATTACTTTCCTTTCCGAAATTCCAGGTCGGATTAAGTGTTGCAATCGTTGTGATTAATCTATTAATAATGTAGTTATAACTTTCAGCCTTTTATTTAGTTAATTCAATCTATCTGGAAAGTGTTGTACAAAATAGTATGTTATAAGCTTTGATCACATATAAGATTAGGTATAAGAAGGTACTTAAATAAAACTCATTTATCAAAAACAACTCTACAGGTGCTTAAATAAATGCCAGACGGCAAAACAGCCCGATTCGAGTCGTTACACACGTGGATCTGACGGAACAGCGTCCTTGGACCTTGGACGGTGAAATGAATTGGAATATGAAATATTTAGGGTGCAAAGGGTGACGTTGCCTCTTATTCTCTCAAGTGTAGGCACTTACGTAATAAAAGATATTATTTCTGCCTTAGAACGGCCGAAATTAATAATCAATTTTGCGCATTTACCGCTAAAAACATCCCTTCGTCGTACCTCTGAACTTTGAGGGAGCTCCCCTTCGATACCAACCCGACTATTGGAATCCTTGGCATCGATATTTCAAGTGATGTGTAGTTTTGCGGTCATGTGGAAGGTAAAGATAAATTAGCTTTGAAAAGCTAGGTGTACTTAATAGAGCGGGTCAGTAATTTACGCTGTATAAAGCACAGGTCAGCCTCAATTAGAATACTGTTTCCATCTTTGGGCGAAACACACCCCAGTACCAACTCTTTCCATTTGACCGCGTTCAACGCAGAACTGCTCGAATTGTCGATGACGTGGTAACTTCAGGTAGGCTCGATCCAACTAATAACCTACCAATAAAATAGTAATTAGCGTCATCACCCATCATCTGGTGAGATGGGTGATTATTCCATAAAATCTCGAGCTTCTCAGAGCTTTTCTAATGGCACGTTACGCCGCCGTTGTTGCTTGTTGTTGTCGTAAGTTGGCAGTCGTTAGTCCTCTTCTTTAACTGTTCTGTGGTTAGGACTAACCAATTTGCATTGAGCCAGTTTTGAGGATGCTATGGCTCATTGAGTCAGAATCGTAGCAAATGAAAAGATGTAGGCTCTGCCTACCTTCCCTGGTGGAAACGGATGTATTATGAAATAGCACTTGACCGCGACTTGGTGCGCGTGGACATCATTATTTTCCCACAAGAACCTTTAACCGGGATTAAAAGTAACCTATAACTTTTTCTCTAAACCCGACAGAGAGTGGGACGTATACAAACACTGACAATATTAACAGCAGTGTCGATATAATAATATATTGGTTTCACAAATGTTTGTAACAAGAAACCTTTGAAACTTGGTATTATATTTTTCTACGAAGGTCACCTATCTCGCCCCCCAGGGATAAAGTCGAAAGTATTTGTATGATTATGACCGTGTGTGTTTTATTAACAGTTTTATTGACCCTGTAGTGTTCCCAGACGGCGATATGTCATTGCACGGCTAAGAAGGCATGCTGGTGTAGCGGTTGGGTTGTTATTGATAACTTATAGACTTCGGTAATTTATTTTGTCTATTCTGAACACGAGAATTTATTTTATTTACAATTTTATTTTTGTCGAAACTAAAAACAGAACTTGCACAAATAAAAGAATGCATCCAAAATCCAAAATTCTATACATTTTAATGGAGAAATAATAGAAAGAACGACACATAAGAATTTCTTAGGCATTACACTAGACCGTTTCTGTGATTGGAAACAGCATGTAAGTAATATTTGTACAAAATTAAATAAATTTGTATTTGCGCTAAGTCGCATCAGTCAACTCGTAACAAAAGAAGCTGCTATCACTGCTTACAATGGGTAATTATTATTAATTCTAGTCTACGATACGGAGTTATGATTTGGGATGTGTCCGAGTCAACTCGTGTCGGCCATTGCTTAGAGACTATAAATTACTTACGCTGCCCTCTCTCTATATTTTTAATATTTATTTATTTGTGTATAAGTATAGATGTTTATTTCAAGTAAATTATTGTCAGGTTACAACACGTAGGTAATCTACGTTAAAAGTATTAAAACAAACTTAATAAGCCTCCTGCTAAACTAACGCTTGTATCTAATATTACTTTTATTATGTGTATTAAAATTAATAATAATTTGCCAGATGTCTTTAAAACTCACAGTTTGCCAAAATTTAGGTTGTTAGTAAAAGCTTCGCTAATAGAAAAATGTTTTACAGTATCCAAGAATACCTAGATATAAATAGTTGATAATATAGAGACCATAGATAATATAAATAATATTTACATTTTTTAAAGAATTCAAGTCACTTTATTAAAATATTTATGTAGATATATCTACACTTGTAAAAGTAGGATTAATTGACACTATTATTTACTATAACACTCGCTTTTACTGTACCTTGTTCCTTACACAGTAAAACTTACTTAGTTAAAATAATAATTGAATAAGTGTGCGTATGCATGTGTGTGCGACTGTACGTCAGCGTAGCAGACCCCCTCTTACTCTCGAAACCGATCGCTATTGGATCGGATTGGTATTGTGAATTTTCGTATTTTAAAGTTACGACACCAGCGCTAATTTCTATTCCTAATGGGTGAACTAAATGGCATTGAGTTTTCACTCAATATCCACGCAATATGAATCCATATTAGCTCTGGTGTCGTAACTTAGGAGTACGAAAATTCACAATACCAATCCGATCCAATAGCGATCGGTCTCGAGAGTAAGGGGGCAGTACACGCTGCTACGCTGACGTACAGTCCTACACACATGCACGCGTGTAGTAAATTAGTACGTCTCCTTATTTTTTGCCCCCTTGAGGATCGTAAAACCAGCTACAATTAAAATCAATTGTTTCACGACCGCCGGCGGTCTTATGATCCTTGCGACATATTAAGTTGCATAAAGCACACGCTTCATACCGTATCTTCGTACAGAAAAAAGATAGGGGAGTCATAGAAATCTATAACGCATTCAATAAGAATAGATAAGGATACTACATACATACATTATAATCACGATTAATATCCCCGAAGGGTTAGTCAGAGACTAGGCAATGAGGACTGCAAAAGCAGTTCTCTACTATATTTCTCTTTCACTAAAAAGCGACTGCACGTGTGCTCAGCGTGTGTGGTGGTGAGCCAATCGCCGCTCTATGCTGTAGGATGTGTGTGCAGTCTTTAGTCCGTTAGTCGCCTTTTACGACACCAAAAATAAGAGAGGGGGTGGTAGTATTCTTTCACTGCTACGCGACATGGTTAAGAAGTGAAGGTTAGATAAGGTTAAAAACAATTTATTATGTACAACACAATATAATTAGGACCATTGAAACAGACACAATCCTGTGGTACCAAAAAGTTCAGCATATGCCGTAGTGTAAAACGAAACCGCGACGCTGCTGGTCTTCCGTACATGCTTCCGTGGTGAAACACTAATACGCGCAAGGGGGTGTCACTCCGCAGTTTAGGTACGTTCGGCCGGCGCGCCTCCCAGGCAGGCCGCCTAGGCGTATGGCAGTAAAGGCACAGATTAAAGAAGAGTTAACAGATACTTCACTCAGTAGAAAATTACCAATACCTACTGCTATAATAGCCTACTAATATTAAAACTATAATAACCTACCGCGTGACCCTACTGCCATCACAGGGCTGCCTCTTCGATAAAATTAAATTAACATATATAACTATTTGTGTCTATTTTATTGAGAACTGTGAATATGTTCTGACTATAGGTGGTAGTTTAAAATTGTATACAAAGTACACTCATTAATTTAGAGAAATTGTTAAAAACATCGTACCTAACGATTACGTCACCACTGCTAATGCGTATGCTATAGACCACTTAACACATTTCCTTATCATTCTAATAGGCAGGTAAAGGACTCAAATTGATTAATGTGTATTGCGGAAGACAGTTTTCCCCGTGCAATGTTGACGTATCGGCGTGGGAGGGCGAGGGGCGAGGGGCGCGCGGGGACATTTCATCATCATTTTGTTTGCCATCCATCGTTTATAGTGTCAAAAGTCGGACGCGCCCCTAACTCCGTACCTGCCCTATATTTCGTTGAGCGTGTAACAATTCTGACGATTATTGAGGTCGTTGGTTTTCTGTGTTTGTACTTCTATTTAGGCGGGACTTATGACAATATGTACTTTTAGTACAATGCTTTTAGCATTATGTTAGTGTTTATATTTATCTCTAGCTAACTTTCAATGCTAGTGTTTGCCTTTAAATGTACGTGGCAATTAGTTCTAAGTATAGTAGGTACATGAGTATTGAAATAAGTAGCATATTGTACACTAACGTTGGATGACCTTAAATAAAAAAAATAGCGGAAAAATTGTTGTTATATTAGGGTTTTTTTTCATAAGCAAGCACTTGGCGTTCGTCTCACCTGGTGATGATAAGGCCAATCATATGGTGGAACACACTTCACCCGGATTTACTGAGAAACAAGCTAGGTATCTTATCTCTAACCTTTGGAACACTATAATGGAACTGAAATTGATGTCGTGGCGACATATTAGATAAACTAAGGGTAGCTATAAACTAGCCAGGCGAACTAAAAACAAGCCCTCCCTCTAACCAAACCGAATACAAAATAAAATGAATTGGTACCATTCTGGTATAGCATTTTATTGTTTCAATATACCTTTCATTAAGTAAATGAATAACGTCTGACTGCTTGGTAATATTTTTAACCAAAATTCGATTCCCACCCATTGGAAATCGAATCTGTTATCTCTGTGTCGGATACCGATACTGTCACCACCAGACCACAGATTTGGTTAAAAATATTACCAAGCAGTCAGACGTTATTCATTTACTTAATGAAAGGTATATTGAAACAATAAAATGCTATACCAGAATGGTACCAATACATTTTATTTCCACCAAAGAATAAAATAGAACTCGGCTATAGTCTCGGCTTTGTTAGCCTTTTTACCGTCCGAGAGTTTATTAAAGGCTTTGTCTTTCTCTTAAGCACAGTGAAAAGGAAACAACGACTTTTCTGATACACAATACTGAGAAAATATCGTTTTCATATTAATTTGTGTTTTACGAAGAATATACAACTACGGGCACTTATTAACGCGTAACATGTAGGCATTGTTTGGTTAAACATGGTTTTGTTTACGTCACATAACATTTTGAATTTAAACAAAAGATACAACTACATTTTTAATCTGGAAAAAATCGGATCTATTCAATGTCTTTATTGTCAATAAACTTTAAATACATACCATCATATTAGGAGTTTTTCTTCTGTGGGCAGTTGTTAGTAGAGGATGAATATTTACTTAATTCTACAATTTCTTTTAGTTGTATTTCATGGAGCTGTGAGTAAAATACTATCAACCCATCTCTTCCATTGGAAGTCATAAAAGGCTACTAACTGACTAAGATTGCACATACATCCAATAGCATAGAGCGACGATAAGCTCAACACTTATCACGCTGAGCACATGTGCAGTTGTAATTTGGTAAAACCTTAGAGTACAGAATAGACTTAGAAGGGTCCTGCACGAAATTGTGAAAATTTACGTATTTAAAGTCACTTGTACTATGCGCTGAATTAGTTAAATACATTAAAAGAACTTATGTAAGTTAGCCTGATCATTGCATAAAGTCATGGCCTTGTTGAAATTTGAAACAAATTCTTTAAACAATAACAAACAATACATAAATCTAATGACTCCTAAAAACATAATAATATTTTTTCGACATCGTTCTCAATTTTACGCATGAAACAATAATTCTTACATGAAAATATTTGTATTGATATTCCGCAGGGCACTCTACTCTTTAAAAAGTTAATTTTAATTTTTAACACAAGCGCGTGTTGATTTTGCACATTTCGCAGAATAAAAACGTTGCTCTAATTAAATTACTAGGTCTGAAACTTCAAAGCAGAATCGTTCTAATTTTAAATATCAATATGATTGATTTTGCTTTGAAGTTCATTTAAAGATTTATGTCAGTTTTTGCGGTTGCGCAGCGCCCCCTAATACTTTTATACCTATTTAGCATTAAACTATTTTAGAATAAAATATTTAAAAAAACGTGAATAAGTCTATCATATTAAATTAAGCGTAAAACGCTTCATATCTTTTTATATGTAGGCGGAGTTTCTGAGAAAAGTTGTGAAGCTGTAACCATAGTGTAAATCAAACCTGAATAAGGCAAAAGAAGTTATGCCTGGGCGTAGGTTTCTCACCAGAACTATATTTCTGCTACCAATCAGCACGGTTCCCTATCTATTTGCATAAAATTTTAAACAGTAACATATCTTGGCATACTGTATTTTATACTAGTGATACTTACGCATAATATTATTTAACCATAACAAATTAAATTAATTAAAAGCGCTACGCGACACTTTCAAATCCAAATAAAAAGTTGTGTAAACAAAAGTCGAGTGCATAACGCAGAGTAAATCGAATTTGCATGTTGGATGGGTGCCAGAGCGTAAGGCGATTGGCGTTTGTGAAAATTTATGTCGGAAAAGTATGTAAGCCGCGTCTTTCACAGCGCAAGTTTACTTCGGAAGTTGAGCTTAACTCAAACTTGATCGCGAATATTCCAATTCAAATATGAATCTTGGCATTCGATTCGAGTATTCCACTAATGGCTGGTATCCGATATTTCATTCAAGACTTTGACTTCTGTGGTGCATTAGGATAATTAAATGTCGTAATATTTTTGTAGTGAAATGGAACACATTGTACGTACAGTCAGCTTTGGAAGTAGCACATTACTGAAGTACCATGTTACACGTGAACGATCACGCTCGTGCAACTGTAAAGTATGAACACGGTAAGTAGGTGTTGGAATGACATGGGACTTACTTACTTACATGGGACTGACTACTTCTTGGGGTGAACGTACTTAACTAATCGCGTTTATTTTACATATAATTTTAGTCCTCTAACGTCTCTAGTTGCATAGTCCGCTGCTACAAGAAGACTGAGGTCTTGCTAATCTCAAAAATTACTTTTATACGTTTTTAAAAGTGTCGCGTACCGGTGAAAGAATACTACCACCCCCTCTCTTCCCTTGGGTGTCGTAAAAGGCGACTAACGGACTAAAGACTGCACATACATCCAACATCATAGAGCGGCTATGGGCTTACCACCTGTCACGCTGAGCACAAGTGCAGTCGCTATTTGGTGAAAAGAGGACTATGGTAGAGGACTGCTTTTGCTGTCCTCATTGCCTTTATAGTCTCTGACTAACACTTCGGGGATAATAGTCGTGATTATATTTACATATAATACATACATACGTATGTATACACGTTTTCAAACAAGTGCGTTCCGATTAAAGTAAATGTATTTAATTTCAGTCTACTAAAAATTTTATACGTACATGTTACTAATTTGTTAAATTTTATTTTTCAGATAGAGACAGCATCTGTTGAAACCTGTTTAAATTGTGATGTAACTTTAGTCCCTGTTTAGTAGTAACATGGCAACAGTTTAAGGCGCTATTTTTACTCAGAAGAATAATATCTATATTTAACTTGCAGCCCTTCTCACGACTTCGCCTGCGTGAACGCTTAAAATAAATTCTTTCATAAACCTTGTTTAGAAAATTATTACAAACACAACAAAAAAGAATTAGATATTAAGTACAGCTGTTTTGAAATGATGCGCGATCATTTCATTTGTGACAATTGATTTTTATTTATACACTTACTTTACCTGTACCTTAATTTTTATTCGTTTAATGAAATTAAAGGTAAGTTCCACCCATGAAACTGAACAACTTTCCCCAAGAAACCTATGTGCAAAAACGACAAGGAAAAGTTGTTCTTGGGGAAAGTTGATCAGCCTGGAAAACAGGAAGATCCTAGTCCAGGCACACGTATATTTTGATTCTATATTAGTATATGTTTAGCATTAAGTTAATATATCGTAAAATTAGTTTTTCAATAAAGATTTTATTATTATTATTCTCGTATTTTTTTATTTTCTTAAGTCTAGGTTTTTTATAATATTCCATATAAAAATAATAAACAAAACTACTATAAAAAATAAAACATTTAACATTATAAAAAACCTAAACCTAGGGTGCCGCCGGCAGCGGGGCAGGGCCCAAGCTAACGATGGTTAGGGCTGCAGAGAGAGGAACCTCCTGACGATGCGTGCCGTGTCAAGAAGTACCGCCTTCTGTATCTGGCCCTTGATCCAGCCGTCTAGCGAGAGTCTCGGGAGATTTTGGTCGAGACTCTTCGCTATTAGGCCGTTTGCAGATACGACTATCGGGACAATGATAGTCGAGTCAACATCCCACATGGCGGTAACCTCGTAAGCCAAGTCAAGGTACTTGCTCAACTTGTCCTTCTCAGCCTTTACGAGGTTCTCATCATGTGGAACGGTGATGTCGACTAGCACTGCCCGCCGCTGGGACCGATCGACTATCACGATGTCAGGCTTATTGGCAACAATAGTTCTGTCCGTGATAATCGATCGGTCCCAATAGAGCAAAGCACGACCATTTTCGAGAACTGGCTCAGGTGCGTACTTATAGTACGGCACCTCGGACTCAACAAGACCGTATTGAAGAGCAAGTTGCTGGTGAATGATCCTGGCTACAAGATTGTGTCTGTGCAAGTACGCGCCGTTAGCAAGATGAGAACAACCGGAAATAATATGCCTGAGTGACTCTCCGGGACGGCGGCATGCTCGACATATGTCGACCGTACCGTCCTTCATGATATATTTCCGGTAGTTGTTCGTCTTGATAACTTCGTCCGCAATTGCACAGACAAAACCTTCGGTTTCCCCAAAGAGGTCCCCGAATCGTAGCCAGTTCACCGACGCGAGCAGGTCCACATCGGGCCCTGTTAAGGCCCGATAGAACCGGCCATGCAGCTCCTTGCTTTTCCATACGTCCTTGCGGTCCTCGGTGCTCAGCACCTAAGGCTTGCGCCAGTTCTCTTTGCCTAAGGAGAGAGGCGTAAAGGTCCTGTCAACCGACACCACATCGCGATGCATGCCACACTCGTTGTTGAGAAAGTATTCTCGAAGACTGCACACCTCACGGTTGTGGAGGGTCTTGGCATTTAAAAAGCCTCGACCACCCCATTTCCGCGGGATGTACAGTCTCATAACAGACGAGCGTGGGTGGAGCATGCGATTTAATGTCAGTTGCTGTCGAACCTTTCTGTCCAGGGCGTCTAACTCGGTCTGAGTCCACCTTAGTATGCCAAAGGTGTATACCAGTAAGGGCATAACCCAGCCGTTGAAAGCGCGCACCTTGTTGCCTCCTGACAAAAGACTGTTAAGTACCTTTGTCAGGCGACCAAAGAAGCGTTCCTTCACCGACTGTTTTATACCCCCACTCTCTACACCCAAAGACTGTGCTATACCAAGGTATTTGTAGGTGTCGGCTTCGGAGAGAGATCTGAATGTCATCGTCTCAGAAAGTTGCAAATTCGTAGAATTTACAACTTTCCCCCGCTGTACGTGCATGACCGCGCACTTGTCTACACCGAACCCCATGTTGATGGCGCTGCTAGAAGTCTCTGTGACTTTCATCAATTCATGACGTTTCGGTGCAAACAGTTTGAGGTCATCCATATACAGCAAGTGCGAAATAACTTCACCCTGTCTCCTAAGCCGATAGCCCAGCCCTGAATCCTCTAGCAATGTGCTGAGAGGATTCAGGGCTAGACACAACCACAACGGACTCATACTATCACCCTGGAAGATGCCTCGCTCACTCCTTACGAAGTCCTGCGGACCAGAGGGACTGTCTCCACCACCCGGTTGACGAAGGACTGTGGTCCACTGTCTCATACAAGAACCTAGAAAAGATCTTAGAGTTGTATTAATTTTATACAGCTCTAAGATCCTCTCCAACCAGGTATGAGGCACTGAATTATAGGCCTTCTTATAGTCAATCCAGGCGGTTGAGAGAGCCCCTTTGTTCCGCCGGACTTGTTGGCAAATGGTCGTGTCGATGAGGAGGAGCTCCTTAGTACCACGGGACCCAACCTTACATCCATTCTGAGTGGAAGCCAAAATATTGTGCGCAACAATGTGCGAATTAATTTTAATTCTCAGAATGGATGTAAGGAGCTTGTAAAGCGTTGGCAAGCATGTGATGGGTCTATAGTTCTTCGGTTCCGTGGTACTACTGGACTTGTGGAGCAGGAAGGTGACACCGGTTGTCATAAATGTTTGCAAGGAACCGACCTCTAGGGCTTCTTGGAATTGCGTCGCTAACCTGTCGTGTGAGCATCTAATCCACTTTATCCAAAAGTTATGCAACCCGTCCGGTCCAGGACTTTTCCAGTTCTGAGCCGTACGGATCACACAACTCACGTCTTCGGGGCTAATAGTCACAAGCCCCATGGATTTGATAGGCTCACACGCACGCTCAACGATGCTAATCCAATCACCCTCAGTGTGTTCGACGGGTACCGACCAGATACTACGCCAGAAGTTATTCATGGTAGTAGCATCCGGACATTGCCCGTCGCTCACACATTGGTCGGTTCCTTCCCAAGTCCGGTACACCTTCCTTTGGTCACTTTGAAAAAGGCGATTTTGACAATATCGATCCACACGGGCTCTATAGCGACGAATACGGTTTGCCAGCGCATAAACTTTTTGCTTCAGAAAGTCTATGCGTTCCGTGACACAAGCTATGTAGTCCCGGGGTCTAATCCCGGTCCCAGCAAAGGCCTGGTTCACGAAACGCATGACTCGGGGACGATGGTTGCCCCCTCTGAAGCATATTAATTTTGCAATGAGAGTCCTAAACGAGTTGATACGACACTCGATTCTTCTTTGCCACGCGGGGACAGCGGGGTGTCGCGGCGCTTGGTCAGTATCCGGAAACTTAACACGAGCGATGCGACATGCCGCTATGGCAGCGCAGTACAAAATCGAGTGTGTATCAACTAATGTTTCGCTAGTCCGCATATACGGGACTAGCAAAACATTTAGGGCTCCCATTAATGCCAGATTGCGTTTATTCGTTAAAGCGCTGTGAGAGTAGTATTTAATTGACTACTGACTCCTCAAGCGGTATGGTAGAGCTACATGCTGCTTACTGACACTTTGAGCGTTATAAAGGGAGCAAATGTATGAATATAAACTCCGTAAGGGATATAGTAAATCTATGATGTATCTTACTTACTGTTTGACCTTGATTTGCAGTATAGATCTACAATAGGAAATTTTAGCGTCTAAGGATATCATTTTTTACTTTTTTTCATAGCCGGCTGCGGTATGTTTTTTTTTATAACGTAAATTATGAATGACGTATTCCCTTATCAAAAAACAATACATTGCGTTTACGAAAATAAATGGCGGATTTGAGAGCAAAAATTTTAACTCATTGTTAGTGGAAGCTAAAGCGGAATTTTCATTGCGAAATTAAGTAAACTGTGAATATGGGTACATATTATTAGCAAATAATTGAAGGGCGTACTATTTGTTGTGTATTTATCTAAAAAATGTTTTGCTTCACATGGAGCAAAACTTTTTTCTACTAATTATGTAACGAAACCTTGCCTATCGACTTAAAAATGTCGTGTCCCTGGTATTAGAAGGCTAGAAAAATAAGTATCTTCACTGTATTATGTTTTCATTTTGTTAGTTTTAAAACGCTTTTTAGAGGAACAATGTTAAGACGCCATTTTATTCTTACATGACCGCACACGTGACCAATTAGGGGTACTAAAGTGGTAACAAACTCAATAATTCAACCTTAAATAATATCGAGGCTGTACTTGTCACCATACGTTCTATTAATAGGGAGAAATATCCCTACTATTCAGCCCTAAATTATACAAGGGAGTTTTGTATTCCTTTAGGAGTTACAACACCAAGTAAAAGATTTAATGAACACCATTGTAGAGCTAGTAGCGTAAATAACTCCTTTTGTGCAACTATCAGCGCTCCGAAAGAGTTGTGGTAGCCTGCTTAGGACTTCAGAAGTTAATAGTTAATGATAATTTCTTATATGGATGTTATAGTCGTAAGATTCGCTCAAAGCCATAACACAGAAGCTTTGGTCTGTATTGTAGGGATAATAATCACTGCTCTACGAGTTTAACCTCCATACATTGCTCTTATAAACTAGCTTTGTCACTTTAAGCGTTATATTTTATTACTAACACTCCTTTATCGTTACAAACTATAGTTTGTTGCAATTATAATTGCAGCTACTACTCTACTTTCATAACACATTAGGTTTTAAAGTAAGCTCTATTTGCAGCCATAATGTTTGTTGGGTACATATATTTTTTTCAAATTTTGTGGCGTCCCATTAAAAAGTTACGGATGATTGAAATTGAAGCAAAACTTATTTTATGGCTATTTAATTTGCAGTACCTATACATAATATATTATGCATATGTATGACTGGATGAAGATGGCTCAAGATAGGGCTCGTTGGCGCGATTTGGGGGAGGCCTATGGCCAGCAGTGGACTGATATAGGCTGATGACGACGATGATGCTATATTAGGTAGTTTTGGATATACATAATTGCATTGTGAATTAGAAGAAATACACTCTATTTCAAATAATAATTTTAATAATCAGAGTTGTATTAAACATGATAATTGATAATTGGAAAAATAATTAACGCTTTTGGCGTAGCTAGGTATATTAAACAATGAGCAGTAACTTTTTTATAACCTAAGGTAATTCTACTGGACATATCGTCTTAACATTGCCATTTTGAACCACGTCACATTGCCGACGATATAGCAACACTATGGGAGTCGCAGATGGCACAAATTCGATAACAGACAATAGATGGTACTCAGTTTCTTTTGAAGATATATTTTGTGGTAAATCATTAACGAAAATTTGTAATTCGGGATTGGGCTCAAAACAGCAATATATGACTGTACTTACTGATAACCAGTAGGTAATGCGGAAGTCAAGCTAATGATGGTTAATTGTATGAGATATCTCATTCATATCTATTACTTTTACATCTACCTATAATTAAAATTAGCAATCATCTATAATGTACCGAGTGTTTCAGTAATGATGTATACCTAAATTAATAGTGCTATGGCATAACATAATAACATTCTTAATACTAAGGGAGATGACTAAAAGAAATAATGCCTTATTTACTAAACAAAAGATTAATTAATTAATAGTAGGTTTAGTTTCATTCATCACTAACTTTTTCCAGGGACGCCATAAAATTTGAAAAAAATATATATGTTATGGTATTAAAAAGGTATTGAATATATACAAGTAAATAATTAAGATATATTGTCTCCACTTATGTGAAAAAATGTGGTCCAGACAACCTGACGTCAGAATGTCTGGCCACTTTCTTTTCATGTTTTTTCACTGCTCGTCGAGGTACTAGATAATTTAATTTAGGTATCAAATAGTATCAAGAAGGTTATTTCATAAAATATCGCATTTGATCCAGGGGTTCTAACGCTAACGAAATCACCCTTGATTTCAGTAAAACGAATTAAAGTTTATTGTCGTAAGATGACAGAATGAACATATGAAAAAAAAAGGGAATTCGCCACTTTCTATACAGTATTTGGCCACGATATGAACAGAGTAGAGATAAGTGTTATTTTATTAAAGTACATTAAAGCACTACATAATGAAGCAGTTTCATTGTTAGGAAACATTCCCAACTCAAGTTATCAAGATTTAATTAAAAGTACTTATTTAGGTTAGGAAAGTCAAAATAAATATACAATATGAGTTTTTTAAAATAGTTTATTCATCGTCATTCTCATATACTACATAATATTAAAGCATTATCTAAAAACTGGGCTGGAGTGAAAATATTTGTTTGAAATCTCGCATAACAGCCTGCTTACTGTCCTTATCGCAGAAAAATATAAATTAATCAATTCAATTTATCTTGACCATTTTATTTTATTGTGACATTTTATTCATTTATTTTTTATACTTACTTAAATCAATTAGTATTTATTTATATTAATGTTCGTTCACACGATTTAATATAATTTAATTTTTTATTGTTATTTAATTGCCCATTAAAAGGAAAATCCGTTTCCGCGGCCGCCTAGCGGGTTCTCTGGGCAAAAAATGAAAACCAGTGCTTTGCTCTTTAGGCAAAGGTATCACTGAGTTTTTGCCCTTTTGCATCGCTGCGGCACACATGCCAACATGTTATTTTAATGTTTTTTTTTATCTGTACCTAAGCATGTGTGTGTTTTTGATTCAAATAAATGTGTTATCTATCTATCTATCTATCAAATACAATTACAGTAATATGCGCGCCAGAGTCGTCATGTGTTGCGGGTACGGGGTCCATTTTGGTCATCGTGTATAGCGGGTTCGTTACGGTCAATTATCGAAAGGGGGTCGTTAGATTTTCTTGGCAAAACAAAACAAATAACGTTCACAAAGCGCGGTAGCAAATCGGGATGAAACAGAATGTCACAAACAGAACTCACATATGACAGTGACAGATTAACTCTTTTTTTAGAGGTTTGAGATCGAGCCCATTTTGCCTAAACAATTTTTTTTCATTACTACAGTTTTTTATCGTAAAATGCTTGAAAGAACTTTTATAGCTTTTTCATTTTAGAGACAGTAAGAGTCAATCTGGAGATCAAATAATAATCTAAAAAGGAGTTTTGAACAAATTATGTTGACTGATAAATAAACTAATAATCGACGTTCCTAATACTGAACATTGTTTTTGATTATTTTTACTGAATTAATGATTATGTATTATATTTACATATGCTCTGGGATTACCATTATTTAGATTATTCATGTAATCGTTCTAAATGCTCTAAGATGTTCCTTATTGTCTTTGTCGCATATAGCAACACGAAGTAATTAATAAGTAAGAAATAATAAAAACAAAGTCGCGGCCAAAAGATGTATCTTTGGTATAAAATGTCAAAAACATGTTTCTAAAAACTTAGGCTCAATGCTAAAAACGGAAGAAGATGAAAAACAATAATTTCTCTATTACATTCTGTAAAGTTCTATAGCTCAACCGATACTCGTTTGTAACGGCATAAAAAATGTCAATTTATTTGATACTTATGGCCGCGCTTTGGCCAATAATGGCTATTACATTTTGTTACTTTGCTATGATAGAACGATGTGTGGAAAACGTTTCTATTGTTAGCTTCCACCACCGAGCTCCATCAACAATGGAAGACTGATATTCCAACACAAATGTTTTCGATACAATCATATATTTTCTAAACAAGGGGTGAGGGGGTGGGTAACCACAGTGACCCGGCTAAGTCGAAGTTACAGTAAAGTAAAAAGTAGTAAAGTATTAGGGTTGCCACCCGTACTCTAAAATAGAGTATTGTCCTCTTTTTCATGTTGGCGCACTTTATAATCTACGACACCAATAAAGTACCTACGCTAAAATATTCTATTTACGTAAAAGACAAATATTTGTTAAATGTCGCAAAGAGCAGCATAAAATACGTTTTTATAGACAAATAAATAAATAAGTTCTCTTTTTATGCTATACTATAGGTACTTTATTTTTATTCTAACAAAATAAAATAAAAACTTTATTTTTCAAAGATAACGAAACGTCGAAAAAAATGTCTACCTCAGGTGGGAATCGAACCCGCGTCCTCTGCAATCGATTGATTTCGATTCGTTTCGTTATCTTTGAGTTTATTTGAGCGTTTTTAACGCAAATATTTAAATATTACGAATACTTTATTTTTCCTATGAAAAGGTGGCAACCCTATAAAGTACAGCCTGTGTACTGTCCCACTGCGTCCCACTGCAGGGCGCAGGCCTCCATGATTGAAATCAAGTCATCGCTACAATTGATGGGTATGTGCTTCATCACCACGCTTGCCAAATGCGGGTAGGTGATCACAAACCCGGGCTGTGAAACGAAAAATCCGAAACACGCTTTGATTGGGAATTAAACCTAAGACCTCCGAATATCGAGCCCACCGAGAGAGATATCGGATACCTGCGTCCTCTGCAATCGATTGATTTCGATTCCCGCCCGAGGTAGAAATTTTTTTCAACGTTTCGTTATCTTTGAGTTTATTTGAGCATTTTTAACGCAAATAATCAAATATTACGAATACCTTATTTTTCCTACAAAAAGGTGACAACCCTATTATAAAGTACAGCCTGTGTACTGTCCTACTGCAGGGCGCAGGCCTCCATGATTGAAATCAAGTCATCGCTACAATTGATGGGTATGTGCTTCATCACCACGCTTGCCAAATGCGGGTAGGTGATCACAAACCCGGGCTGTGAAACGAAAAATCCGAAACACGCTTTGATTGGGAATTAAACCTAAGACCTCCGAATATCGAGCCCACCGAGAGAGATATCGGATACCTGCGTCCTCTGCAATCGATTGATTTCGATTCCCGCCCGAGGTAGAAATTTTTTTCAACGTTTCGTTATCTTTGAGTTTATTTGAGCATTTTTAACGCAAATAATCAAATATTACGAATACCTTATTTTTCCTACAAAAAGGTGACAACCCTATTATAAAGTTGTAACGGTACAGAATGAATGGTATCCGTCCGTTAGTAAGGAATGTGTGGGAGTAGCATTAAAATAAATATTAATGCGTAGCACCATTAATATAATAAGCATGAAAAAAGGGAATAATAAACTAGTTCAGAATAATGGTCAATGGTCTAGCGCTTTATCTTTAGTTTGAATTTCGCGGGGACTGCTCTGCGCGTCCCTTGCGACATAGGCGGCGTCTAGCGGAAGTTATTTACGTAAGCTTCGCATAAGGTTGCTAGTTTGACTTCTTTATTTTGAATTTCGCGGGGACTGCTCTGCGCGTCCCTTGCGACATAGGCGGCGTCTAGCGGAAGTCATTTATTTGGGCTTCGCGTAAGGTTGCTAGGTTGACTAGGACCGTATTTTATTTTGAGTTTCGCGGGGACTGCTCTGGGGTCGGCAAAGTGGTTCACCTACGGGCGGACGCCACCTATGGTCGGAATACAGAACTTTTTATAATTTCACAAAATACAGGATTATTGGCTTAAGTGGATGATTATTGAGAGGGAATTGTTAATAGAAGGCTACATTTAGATATTCAAAGATGTAATATTGGCTATCTGACGAGATTTGGTTAGATTATGGAAAAATTTTAGAATTGCGCGGCGAAAGCGGCAATGAGCGAGCGAGAGGTTGAGAAAAAGACAGAAAGAGAGGTCGGATGATAGCTCCACGTGGCGCGACGCGAAGGCGGGGGGCATCGGGGAAACGGCTAGCGATTGGTTGAAGGGAAGAAAAGCGGACTCGCGCGGGCAAATTTTAGGCGCGCGTGGCGGGAAAGTTAAGATGCTTGGGAAAATTAGCGGACATTCAGTTTTGGGACGTCTGCGGTGCGGACCAACTTAAGAGTGCGGTACGACTCATACGGGAAAAATAGCGTCCGAGCTTTGATAGTGCGCTGAGTGATATTCGAGCTGCGATATTAATTAAGATTCGTGAAATTGAAAGTGATTAATAAAGTAAAACTATTGCGGTCGCAACTCGAATCCGTTAACGGAATGAAGTATTCCGGGGTACATCGGCGGAAACGAATCACGGTGGCAACAAAAACCTATGTACCTTTCAACAGACTTCGGTCTGGATGATCTTTGATTGTATTTAATAAGATCGGCGTTTTATATCATTACGCTAAACAATACACTATCTTCGACGGAGTAATGGGGGAGAGACAGTTGTCTCCCTAGTGAAAGTTGAAGATAGGTCAGACACCATTTAGCTGGAGGTAGACACGTATGACCCAGTCCAATCTCGAGTCTACCTCCGTACATACAGTGTAGTGATAGGAAAATAACACACTGAGTATACTGGCTCGACTGATAGAACATTTAGGAGTTAGTTGCTTTCAGGGGCAATGCGACTCTCACCACACACCACGAATTTAAATTAAATGAGGCTTGGCCTAGTTTGCAAGGTACACAACAGGGACTGTTAGTTCGACAAAATATAGGCATGTTCAAGTGAGGAAAGTTGTAGGAATCTATAGGTAGGCGGATATATATATGGTTAGTTATTAATTCAGACTAATAAGGTAGGGATAATTAAGTTAAGGCGCTAAATAAAATTATGATGAAGTGATGTGGGTCCTAGCTAGGCAAGTAATCTGTTACCGCAGGCCGGTAAAATTCTAATTGTTTTCCTAAAGTTGTTACCAATTAATTATTCATTTTAAATAATTAACAGAAGTATGATAATATTGTACCATCATTACTTGGAATACCTAAAAGTCTAGACTGGTTTCCTATTACAAGAAAAATACTAAAAAGTTATAGCAAATAAGCTTAGCCGTACTGTGATGTTTGATTTCTAATGCTGAAATGACCAAACAGGCATTTTTTAGCTTTCCCTGGGATGCAATACGATCTCATATCGCTACACTCTTCAAGGTGTTAAAGTTTTACATCCGATACCTTAGCAAAAATAAGCTGATACAAACTGAACAACTAAAACCAGTTTAGAACCTAGGATAAGTCGTTGAAAGAAGACATTGCAAGCTATGAGCTTCTAATAATCTGAAACATAGAAATAATTGATTGATAACAACCAGCTAATTAGCCTGACAATGGTCTACTAATACCATTTGAATAGACCTCTTAAGATATGTAAGTACTTACTTCTAATAATATGAAACATAGAAATATTTGATGGGAACAATCTAATCAATCAGACTAATACCTAGTACAGTCTAATTTATACTTATTAAAGTGAGTAAAAGATAACTTCTAAATGTAATTTATTTAATGATTAACAGTGATAATTAACTACCTACTAAAGGTATACTAACTATGATTTAGTAGTCTATCAAATTAACCACTCAGTCTGAGAGACAGAGGGTGTAAGTTAATGGGAAAATAATTAACTACATTCACTCCCTAAAAGTCAGGGATGTTGAATAAATTAGGCATCTTTCA
Organism: Scoparia ambigualis; assembly: GCA_963921215.1. Taxonomy (NCBI): domain Eukaryota; kingdom Metazoa; phylum Arthropoda; class Insecta; order Lepidoptera; family Crambidae; genus Scoparia; species Scoparia ambigualis. Next base: position 30,227,812 of record OY992506.1, read on the forward strand.
ATAAACTTGAGATGTATTTATACTTTATAAGATCTGTATAATGAACACTAAGAGTAATCCAAAGTAATTTACTTCAAATGATAGTATTCTATTTCAGTTCACTTCCTAAAGTCAAGGATATTGAATGAATTAAACATCCTTTAATAAACTTAAGATGTGATAATCTGCCAATGCAGCCAATCCAATGTAGTTATATTGGAGCTTTACAGGACTTGTATAATAAATACTAAGAATAAATAAAAGTAGTTTTACCTGTATTAATAGCATTCTACTTTAGCCACCGCCTGAATTGGCGTTTTATTAAATTATCCACCCTTTACGGAACTGAAGATAAGTTATTGCATTGAATAATTAAGTTCTTAATGTGAAAAGGATATTTGGATGATAGCAAGCCTTGAGATAAACTCTATTGATTTATGTGGAATAATAAGAATTTAAATTGCTAACACATAGTGCATAATGTAAAATGAAATTAAATTTGAGGAGAGATGTAAATTCTCAGTTAAAGAATTAAAGGCACAAGCTAATAATTAAAGTTAAAGCCAATGTGTCGGAACTGTAATTAAACCATGAGATGTACAGTACGCTATGGAGCGGTGGTGGGGCTCATAAATTGCACCAGGCTTCTTATGTATCATGCTACTGATAATAAATAATAATACCTACAAGCTAAGCTATCATCTGATTACCTTTGAGTGGTTACAAATCTTCCCCGCAGCTGCAGTGAAGGATTTAGGTCACAGTTCAGACGGAGTCATTGCTAGGCTACACATATTTATGTTATGATTTATAGACTGGTAGGTAATTAGGTCAGGAGAAAATAATTTAACACAGGGATAAGCCAATTACTAAACTTTCACGAAAGAACTTGAGTTACTTAAATGCGGTTAACAACGGAGGGTTCACTAGACGATCTGGCCAAAATAGTAGTTATTATAATATTACATTGCTTGACTGAAATTCACTGCAAATAGAATTAAGCTATGCTAAGGTTCCATCTTCATACAAACGCTACACACTCTACAAAACTCCAGACACAACCATTAGATTGTAGATAAATTAGGTTAATTAGTTTTAAGAATTAGATAATAATTTAAGTTAAGGTAAAGCGGCGAGGATGTGTGTATGTATTATAAGCTAGCTAGGCATATAGGTGTGAAAGGCATTAGATTTAGGTTTAGATTTAGGTGTAGCAAATTATAATAAGAGGGGGGGGAGGTTACAATTTGGTAAGCCATGACCAGGATCAGAAAGTTAAGTTATAAATTATCATTAATATAGTTGTATTGGATTTCAGTCAAGCGGTAATACTTTAATTTAGAAGTGGGATTTTTCCCACAAATTGTTGTCGTGTTGCGATGCGTGAGTTTAGAATTGGCTTAATAGGGAATAATTCAATGAAGATTAATTAATTCAGAGATATTGAAGAATTATAATTTGACACTTTTCACAATAAACGTTGTTATCTTCTAAAGTTGATTCATACACTTTGTATTACGGGCTCTTGATAGTGGGTGAATTATAATTTGACACTTTTCACAATAAACGTTGTTATCTTCTAAAGTTGATTCATACACTTTGTATTACGGGCTCTTGATAATGGGTGAATTATAATTTGACACTTTTCACAATAAACGTTGTTATCTTCTAAAGTTGATTCATACACTTTGTATTACGGGCTCTTGATAGTGGGTGAATTATAATTTGACACTTTTCACAGTAAACGTTGTTATCTTCTAAAGTTGATTCATACACTTTGTATTACGGGTTCGACCTATATTGTAGACAGTCGCAATGAGAGCTGGAGCTAAATTTTGTTGTACGAAATCTGTAACAAAAAGATTCTCAGGTTAGGTTAAAGGTCAAAGGAGATAAAACTATAAAACAATAATGTAATGAGTATTATTTGAAATACAATACCTTTCAGTTATTAACTTTTCCTTCTTTATTTAATGGTGGATTTCGCCAGCATCAGGTACCGTGCGGCTGTTAGACGTTGTTGTTTTCCCAAAGTATCATAAGTGCACGAAGTACATAGATATAGTTATTATCCGGGGGTCTGGAGTATTAAATTTTAAAATTGTTGAGTTATCTGTGAATACTGAAACCTTTAGTAATTGTTTCCTTGAATACTGAAACCAGGTATCCAATTTTTGTTGTTGACGTTAGGAGCTATGGTAACTGTAGTTTTGTTTCTATTCCTGGTGATAGATTTCATATAGGCATAGGCAACTGGTTCATACAGCCTTGTGTTGAGTTATTTTTAGGATCGTAAAAAGTCGATAGGGTGCCATAGTTCAACGTTTATTGATTTAGAAAGATTTGTAGAATAGGGGGCGGTTTAATTATTATTGCTGTCGGATGGAAAGGCAAGGGGGCGAGATTGGACAGAATTAACCAACTAAGTTATTGCAGGATTCAATTTATATTATAGGACGGCGATATGCTGTACAATATTATAAAGTTATGACGCTAACAGCATAATATAAAACTAATAATAATTATATTTTGACTAATAATCGTTGAGCGATTGCGGTTTTTAGTTGATGTGCTATTCCACGTATTATATTTTATTTTGTTGGTTATGTTAGAAAAAATATAATAATGTACTTGAGTCTCACGTCTGAAATCCATAGAGTAGTTTTAGGCTAGTCAGGGACTATTAAATCATTTGTCTATGGTTGGACCATAGAGACCAATGATTTAGCGACACCATAAACAATCTAGAATTAGGAATGATTATAAAACATGAAGTCATAAAACCAATCGGAGAGGAAACTTCCTTATCGCGTAATCATGTGATTTTGTAATAGCAAGCGGAATCACCTGTTATTTTCCATACCTGTTATTTTTAATACCTGCGATTTTTACATTGAAAGAGATTTTCCTAATATTTATCACGTAGTAGATTGGAATGCAATGACATTGTGGTGGAATTATTATTATGTGACATGTAGATGGGGACAATTGCTCTGCACAAGGAAAATGCCGCTTCATTTAGTTAGTTCGCTAAAATCCTAGGAAAAGTAACATAAAATAGTATTACGGTTCAAAATACACGCGTTGATGAGGAATCGCGATTATAAGTAATAACAAGTAGCAGGGATGTCATGTAGGGGATAGAATCATATGACTATTCATTGCTAGTAGGAATTTTGGGTTAAAAGCAACGTAGGTTGGGATGCATAATATAAACGGATAAATACGTCTAGTAGGCGATAAAAGTCGTTACCGTCTGGAAACAACTATCTAATATCTACTCTGTTGTGGGGAGGTTACCTATTAGCGAGGCTAGATGGCGTTGGATTACCAATAAAAGATTTTATTTTGGATGATGGTAAAAGGGTGCGGTCTAATAATAATATGTATAATTGAAATACTCTTGCAGCGTTGTGAGTAGTCGTTACCGGTAATCGTCGCTTCTTACCGTATAGTTGAAATCGTGTTAAATAGTTAATTATGAAGGTTTATAAAGGATTATTATTAGCTTAAGATGAGGTTAATGTACGCAGAGGTAAAGCTCGCTGGGCGTAGCTTACTATACCTACTTAACTAATATTATCAGTTGTGAGTTACCTAGAAATATCTAAGTCGGGAGAGCGGTGAAAAGAAAAGACCTTACTACATGACTAATTAGTTAGGATAGGTAGAGATAGATAAATCATTAAATTCACTGGGTTGGATTAGCCTATTAAGAAGAGTATCTTGCACAATTGTCTATCTCCGTTGAACGATTAAGATGTTGAAAAAAAAAAAAAATGATATTACTAGTTAAGTGTTGTGTGAGAAAGTGTAGGAAGTATACTAGTGGTAGCATAGCACAGAATAGGGAGTAGTGAGTTTATTCTACTACAAAATATTATATATATTTTATAAATCACATCCAATCAGTACTTGTTACAATACTCAATTACAGTACACAAAGCAAAACATAATCACCCATTTTACAGACAAAAACATTGAATCGGATGCTTGACCGCGTCTACATAAGCCAGCAGCTTTGCTTGTGGGTAAATCGAAAGAGGCACTTGTATAAGAGGCTGGTACTGACTAATCGGGTAGTGCCGAAGGAGAATATTCTGACGCGTATCCCAGACGCTAGCTTTGGTTAGTTGATGGTTCTTCTAGGGCAACCCTGCCGACTTACTAGGGATCATTGACTAGTCGAAGTTTGATTCTATACACACACAACACTAAAATATTATATTTATAATTATCTTAGAGCCGGCATTTAATTATATTTAAGGAACGATAGAAATTATGCATGCTAAAGAGATGTTAGTAGGAATACGATAGGCAAATTAGTAGAGAGAAAAAAAATTACTTCTCGAAGATATCTAAGATTGACGGATGATGGATAATTGTGGAAGGTGGATATTAATTGAGCTTGGGAGCAAAATAGGGGTCGAAAGAAAAATATAATAGTAAAGAAAGAATATAAATCGAAAGAAAAAAAATAATAGTAGAAAAAAGAAATAGTTGATGGCTTGAAGTCGAGATTTAACGGCAAAATTAACGAGTTATAGCACTGTTATGCTATAGGGATAACAATAGCGTATGTTATCACATCAATTTTAAAGGCGAGTTGCGGGCGGATGTCACGTCATAATCAATAGTTAACTCGTTTTATTATTTTAAAAGTTAACGCAAGCTACTTATAAAACAGTGATCGATTTTATATACCACAATTTTAAGTTGTAGGATAAATTTAAACTCATAGTCCGCAGAAACATTCAAGCCGGAAATAAAGCGATGAATTTGCGAGCTGAGAATAAATTTCTTAGTGTAAACTTTATTAATAAGTAAATCCCTGATATTGCGTTATCGAGATTACAATACAAAATTAACTATCACAATTCGAATCATCCAAAGTAATTATTTAGATGTTGTCTCGCGTCGACAGGTACAAATTTTAATTTAGATGGGTAAAGACATTAGAACTGAAATGGGTTTCGGATGTGTGACGTTCTTAGGATACGTACTGTTTAGTAGCATAATATAAATTTAATAAAATCGGCCGAATTAGACATAATTCGTTTTGCGGATATATATATTTAATCGAGATTATTGTGGAGGTAGCCATAGTTCAAAGTTTACTAAACCCGACCTAGAGTCATAGCCTATCTTTATATGTCAGAAGAAAATAATAAATTTATAAGTAGTAGATTTTAAAGTCAATAGTAAATTTATTTTCCCGAGGTGAGACCTGAAACCTAGTTCGCACTAGGCCATTCAAATACTTTAACCGGTAATGTTGATTATAATAAATAAAGATGTTCGGGATTTATAATAATATTCTAATACTGCTATATTAAAATTGTTATTATGAAATTAAATAGGTTTGCTTAACAATTGGCAAATAATTATTAACTCAAGAATTTGTTTAGTACAAAGTAAATGTCTACAGGTTTAGAAATGATAGGACGAACGAAACGCGGTTTTGACTTGTGGGAAGGTCAGCGCGGACTGTCACAGAGGGATTATCTTGTTTGGATTTTTATTAATATGAATTGCTAGAACTCTTAAATAATCTAGATTATTGGCATCTAATATAAGTAGTAATTGTAGATGATTAAAATTAGTGCTAAGGTAGGTTATTGTCGAAGTTATGGCACAACCTTAAAATTGTTAGTTAATGTGAACTGCATGTTGCATCTAGATTGTTTTATACAAACTAATTAATTGACAGTTTTCACATATGTAGGCCGGGACATTGAGTTGATGAAATAGTGTTATCAAAATCATTCATCACGGAAAGATAAAGATATTTTTATTTGCAAGTGTGAATACAAAAGTTTACTTCGGTTAGTATTATTCTGTTCTATACTAGTTTTGTGGTAGCGTTTTACCTAGGGTTGTTCTAAATTATAGGTAATTAATTGTTAATTGTCTGTTGTTGTCTTCTACGTTAGAAGAGGAACGGAGAAAGATAAGGGGGACTCATTTTGTTATAGTCAGCTGTATGATAGATAATCCTTCTAGTAAATATTTCTTGTGATTGCGGTAGTAACATAGAATGTTTATAGGATGTTTTGTTCATTAACTAATTATCTTCACCGCAGCTGTGGATAGGGATGGCTAAAGTATGTGAACAGGGGTGGAGAAGATAGGTCATTATAAATTAAAATAAATACTTGAATTGCAATATGCCTGACTAAATAGTGCGAAGAGATGGAGTAACTATGTTAGAGAAATTCTCTATTGCATAATATTCGAACTTTTGACATTTTCAATTGTAACTTTAGAATTTTGATTAGAGTATTTAACTAAGCGGGTCCAACGAAGAAGGCATGCTGAAAGCGAGGTCTTTGGTCGTCTATGCACACAATAAAATTATAGATGACACAAGGGAGCATTCTTAATTGGCACTGTTAAATTAGTAAAAGTAGCTTGTTTAGGGTGTTCGAATATTTTTAGTCGCACTGGGCACAAATAGAACTTAGTTAAGCGTGTAGGGTTTATTTTGATTTACCTGGTGAAGTAATTGAATCGAAGTTTCGGAACTGTGCTGTAGAAGTGGGAATTACTCAGCACACAATAAAATTAAGTGGTTTCCATTTAGCTTCATTTCCTAAACTAGCCTTTCTTAAAGTTGCGGAAATTCAGCTGTAAGGTGGTTCCTTTGGGGGCGTCTTGTGAAGTCTAAATCAGGACAATTATACTTGACTAACCTATAGAGAGATAATGTCTTAGGCTGCAGAAACAGAGGCCATTGATGGCATTTCATTTTGGCGTGGTCAGGGGATCTCGTGTTGCTGGGGAATTTTACCATCTGGACGGAAGGCTGAAAAGTAAAGTAGAATGCATAATGAGTAACCAATTAGAGTTACAAACATTCGGGAGATTACCATCTTAATAATGTGTCTTGTGCGAGTGTAAAATTAAAATCATCTAATAAAAAAATAAAAATAAACTAGCACTATTGAATCACGCAGTTTGGAATTCAGTAAATACGAGAAGGAACTTACGATATTAATTACCATGAATACTAAGACGAAGTGTCACCTTTAATGACTTATTATTTACCGATTTGACCGATTATTAGTAATATAAAAGGTAGGAAGTTAAGTAGAGTTGTGGGGGCGGATAAGATAGTTACCGGTCTGTTTAATTTAAAAAGAAAATGATATTTTTCAAAGGTATAGGAAAGTAAGGGGATATTGACGTATTATATATTAGCAAATGAGACTTAATGTTGTCTTTCGTGCATAGTAATAACTAGGGATGAGACATAGTTACTAGATAGGTTTTGGCATAAGTATTTGCTTATACGTATAAGCTCAGTACTTGTCAATTAGTATACAATGTCCAACACGTACCGGGGTATTAACAAGTATTTATCGATGACGCATACATTGACAGTTAGACGGATATACATAGCACACAAACTTCTAATAGATCTGAACTACGGGGTAGCTAGTTCAAAACTCAAGGACGTGTTTCGAGATGCGTACCCCCTTAGAGTGAATGAGTTTTTCCTAAATATTTACGATCGACAACCTTATTGTAAGGCGTTAAGACCTCTATTTGTATGCACGGTGAGTGGGTGTCACTGCGTACCGGACGGAAGCGAGTCTAGTATTCTATCTCGGTTATTTGTAGGATTAGACATTAGATGTATCTCATCTAAAATAAAGTTATAACTCTTGGGCGATGATGGTATGCCTACTGGTTTTGGTTGATATGGGGGTTTGGTTAAGATTTCTTATCCGCGGAGAGGAAAATAGGTTTTCGTTAAAAGAAGTAGCTAATTAGGAATTGTGGAGGACGCGGGTTCGATCCTTGCCTGAGGTAGACAATTGTTCCGACGTTTCGTTATCTTAGGTAATTATATAAGCTAAGATGAGATTGGTAGCGTTGAAGTATGAAGGAAAGTTTTAATTCAAATTATTAATTATTATTCATTAGCCTAGTTGGAACTAAAACCATGACGGCGAAGTGGTTGATGCTTCACCCACGAAAGATCCCAGGTTCGATCCCTAGGTTGCAACATTTAGATGCGGAACAAGTTGTAAGAAAAGACGTAAGTTAAAAGAAGGCCATGATGACAGATGTACTTGAAATTATTCTAGGAAAATAATTTAAAGAATAGAATAATTGAATGGTTCGGAAGATGTTATAAACTTACGTCGGAATCGTCATAGAGTTGAAGAGTTTTCGCTAGGGGGCGTTAGTAGACAGAGCAAGAGACTGTTATATTGATTTATATTATAATATGATTTGTTGTTATAATGGTAAACAAAAGGCAAATCATTATTCGGAGGTTGTGTATGATTAAAGAAATGGTAGATGTCTAAGTTATTGGGAAATATTTACCGAGACTAAGTTTACTGGGATTTCGTTTCGAACACGAGAACTGGGTATGCGATTATGATTTTGTGTCAGTTGAATAGAATGAGGGGTGTGGGCTATTTTGCAATAAGAAAGCTTATGGAGGAAGGAGTCATTAGGGATTTGGGGAGGAACTATAAATAGTAGGAATATCTTTGAGGGCTAGGATGACAATGAGGTTGGCAAGGAAGGAGGTGCTATTTTGTACTTAATTAAGTACAGGGTTTAGATATAATTCGCCGCAGATAAGAGTGGTACTTTATCTGCTTAAATTCTATCGGGGGCGGCTGTAACGGTACAGAATGAATGGTATCCGTCCGTTAGTAAGGAATGTGTGGGAGTAGCATTAAAATAAATATTAATGCGTAGCACCATTAATATAATAAGCATGAAAAAAGGGAATAATAAACTAGTTCAGAATAATGGTCAATGGTCTAGCGCTTTATCTTTAGTTTGAATTTCGCGGGGACTGCTCTGCGCGTCCCTTGCGACATAGGCGGCGTCTAGCGGAAGTTATTTACGTAAGCTTCGCATAAGGTTGCTAGTTTGACTTCTTTATTTTGAATTTCGCGGGGACTGCTCTGCGCGTCCCTTGCGACATAGGCGGCGTCTAGCGGAAGTCATTTATTTGGGCTTCGCGTAAGGTTGCTAGGTTGACTAGGACCGTATTTTATTTTGAGTTTCGCGGGGACTGCTCTGGGGTCGGCAAAGTGGTTCACCTACGGGCGGACGCCACCTATGGTCGGAATACAGAACTTTTTATAATTTCACAAAATACAGGATTATTGGCTTAAGTGGATGATTATTGAGAGGGAATTGTTAATAGAAGGCTACATTTAGATATTCAAAGATGTAATATTGGCTATCTGACGAGATTTGGTTAGATTATGGAAAAATTTTAGAATTGCGCGGCGAAAGCGGCAATGAGCGAGCGAGAGGTTGAGAAAAAGACAGAAAGAGAGGTCGGATGATAGCTCCACGTGGCGCGACGCGAAGGCGGGGGGCATCGGGGAAACGGCTAGCGATTGGTTGAAGGGAAGAAAAGCGGACTCGCGCGGGCAAATTTTAGGCGCGCGTGGCGGGAAAGTTAAGATGCTTGGGAAAATTAGCGGACATTCAGTTTTGGGACGTCTGCGGTGCGGACCAACTTAAGAGTGCGGTACGACTCATACGGGAAAAATAGCGTCCGAGCTTTGATAGTGCGCTGAGTGATATTCGAGCTGCGATATTAATTAAGATTCGTGAAATTGAAAGTGATTAATAAAGTAAAACTATTGCGGTCGCAACTCGAATCCGTTAACGGAATGAAGTATTCCGGGGTACATCGGCGGAAACGAATCACGGTGGCAACAAAAACCTATGTACCTTTCAACAGACTTCGGTCTGGATGATCTTTGATTGTATTTAATAAGATCGGCGTTTTATATCATTACGCTAAACAATACACTATCTTCGACGGAGTAATGGGGGAGAGACAGTTGTCTCCCTAGTGAAAGTTGAAGATAGGTCAGACACCATTTAGCTGGAGGTAGACACGTATGACCCAGTCCAATCTCGAGTCTACCTCCGTACATACAGTGTAGTGATAGGAAAATAACACACTGAGTATACTGGCTCGACTGATAGAACATTTAGGAGTTAGTTGCTTTCAGGGGCAATGCGACTCTCACCACACACCACGAATTTAAATTAAATGAGGCTTGGCCTAGTTTGCAAGGTACACAACAGGGACTGTTAGTTCGACAAAATATAGGCATGTTCAAGTGAGGAAAGTTGTAGGAATCTATAGGTAGGCGGATATATATATGGTTAGTTATTAATTCAGACTAATAAGGTAGGGATAATTAAGTTAAGGCGCTAAATAAAATTATGATGAAGTGATGTGGGTCCTAGCTAGGCAAGTAATCTGTTACCGCAGGCCGGTAAAATTCTAATTGTTTTCCTAAAGTTGTTACCAATTAATTATTCATTTTAAATAATTAACAGAAGTATGATAATATTGTACCATCATTACTTGGAATACCTAAAAGTCTAGACTGGTTTCCTATTACAAGAAAAATACTAAAAAGTTATAGCAAATAAGCTTAGCCGTACTGTGATGTTTGATTTCTAATGCTGAAATGACCAAACAGGCATTTTTTAGCTTTCCCTGGGATGCAATACGATCTCATATCGCTACACTCTTCAAGGTGTTAAAGTTTTACATCCGATACCTTAGCAAAAATAAGCTGATACAAACTGAACAACTAAAACCAGTTTAGAACCTAGGATAAGTCGTTGAAAGAAGACATTGCAAGCTATGAGCTTCTAATAATCTGAAACATAGAAATAATTGATTGATAACAACCAGCTAATTAGCCTGACAATGGTCTACTAATACCATTTGAATAGACCTCTTAAGATATGTAAGTACTTACTTCTAATAATATGAAACATAGAAATATTTGATGGGAACAATCTAATCAATCAGACTAATACCTAGTACAGTCTAATTTATACTTATTAAAGTGAGTAAAAGATAACTTCTAAATGTAATTTATTTAATGATTAACAGTGATAATTAACTACCTACTAAAGGTATACTAACTATGATTTAGTAGTCTATCAAATTAACCACTCAGTCTGAGAGACAGAGGGTGTAAGTTAATGGGAAAATAATTAACTACATTCACTCCCTAAAAGTCAGGGATGTTGAATAAATTAGGCATCTTTCAATAAACTTGAGATGTATTTATACTTTATAAGATCTGTATAATGAACACTAAGAGTAATCCAAAGTAATTTACTTCAAATGATAGTATTCTATTTCAGTTCACTTCCTAAAGTCAAGGATATTGAATGAATTAAACATCCTTTAATAAACTTAAGATGTGATAATCTGCCAATGCAGCCAATCCAATGTAGTTATATTGGAGCTTTACAGGACTTGTATAATAAATACTAAGAATAAATAAAAGTAGTTTTACCTGTATTAATAGCATTCTACTTTAGCCACCGCCTGAATTGGCGTTTTATTAAATTATCCACCCTTTACGGAACTGAAGATAAGTTATTGCATTGAATAATTAAGTTCTTAATGTGAAAAGGATATTTGGATGATAGCAAGCCTTGAGATAAACTCTATTGATTTATGTGGAATAATAAGAATTTAAATTGCTAACACATAGTGCATAATGTAAAATGAAATTAAATTTGAGGAGAGATGTAAATTCTCAGTTAAAGAATTAAAGGCACAAGCTAATAATTAAAGTTAAAGCCAATGTGTCGGAACTGTAATTAAACCATGAGATGTACAGTACGCTATGGAGCGGTGGTGGGGCTCATAAATTGCACCAGGCTTCTTATGTATCATGCTACTGATAATAAATAATAATACCTACAAGCTAAGCTATCATCTGATTACCTTTGAGTGGTTACAAATCTTCCCCGCAGCTGCAGTGAAGGATTTAGGTCACAGTTCAGACGGAGTCATTGCTAGGCTACACATATTTATGTTATGATTTATAGACTGGTAGGTAATTAGGTCAGGAGAAAATAATTTAACACAGGGATAAGCCAATTACTAAACTTTCACGAAAGAACTTGAGTTACTTAAATGCGGTTAACAACGGAGGGTTCACTAGACGATCTGGCCAAAATAGTAGTTATTATAATATTACATTGCTTGACTGAAATTCACTGCAAATAGAATTAAGCTATGCTAAGGTTCCATCTTCATACAAACGCTACACACTCTACAAAACTCCAGACACAACCATTAGATTGTAGATAAATTAGGTTAATTAGTTTTAAGAATTAGATAATAATTTAAGTTAAGGTAAAGCGGCGAGGATGTGTGTATGTATTATAAGCTAGCTAGGCATATAGGTGTGAAAGGCATTAGATTTAGGTTTAGATTTAGGTGTAGCAAATTATAATAAGAGGGGGGGGAGGTTACAAAGTACAGCCTGTGTACTGTCCTACTGCAGGGCAAAGGCCTCCATCATTAGAATCAAGTCATCGCTACAATTGATGGGTATTGGCTTAATCACCATGCTTGCCTAATGCGGGTTGGTGATCACAAACCCGGGCCACAGTAGAATAAAAGAAGTATGTTATGTTTATACATACGCACCGAGCGCGGCTTGTATGTGAGCGCGGCCGAGCCATCCCGTACGTACGCGTCGTCGCACGCACACACTGACGAGTTTATTGATGCTAACGATGCCAGTTCGCAGACGCGGTGTTCTGTGGGCTGAGTACGGCTCAGCCCACAGAGTACGCTTAATGACGCGCGCGCCTGCGTGTTTCGTTGCTGTGCTCGCCGCTGCCGGCCGTATTTACTCATGTGGCGACAGCCCTAAGTTTTAGACAATTATCGCTCGCTCGGGGCCAAGTCAGCGTACTTGTTTTATTCTACTATGCCCGGGCTGTGAATCGAAAAATCCGAAACACACTTTGGCTAAGAATTGCACCCAGGACCTCCGGATATCGAGCCCACCGCTTGACCACTCGGCCACCGAGGCGTTTTAGATTAATCTAGATTATTGCAACTTTTAACGCCTCGGTAGCCGCGGTAGTCAAATCCCATGTCAGGCAAAGTGTTTCATACTAATCATACTTGTCGACGCATAACCCGGGCTTGTGATCATACTGATCATCAACCCGTATCAAAGTGTTTCATCAATTTAATTTCAACGATGGAGGCCATTGTACAGCAGTGGGACAGGTACTTTTAAGCCTTTATCTGCCGTACTCAGAGACGTCAATTAAGTTTCAATGACAATTAAGTCTCTTGCTGTCACTTTCTTATGTATAGTGCTAAATAGAGAAGGAAAGACATTTAATTGTCATTAAAACTTAATTGACGTCTCTGAGTGCGGCAGTATGCTAGTTAACTTAATCTTTTCTGGTCAATATCTCAGACAGTGTAATAGAAATCGTAATTTCAATTAAGTCTAAGCTTCCTTGTGCCTGATTAATAAATACAAGTAAGGTACTAGCACATATGAAGGCCCGGCCTCTACGAAGGCCCACTTTAAAAACGCGCACTTGCCGCTGCCTACAACATCTGAAACTTTGCGCCCATATTTACCTTGGCCCTATATTAAATGTGCAATATCGCCAAATCACTTCCGCGCCGCCATTTTGTTACAAGTCGTTTATTTCTCTCTGGACGCCGTCGATGTCGCGTGTTTACAACATTGTTGTGATTGTTTTAGCCAATTTTTCCACAAATAGCGTCAGTTTTCGAGTGACTTTATCGTCATATTATTAAATAATTATTGGAGAATAGAATACAATTACCCATTATTTAGTTATTTGCGATTTTATGTTAATTTTTCCGCCACTATGAAAAATCGTAGTATGGCCCGGGGCTACATAGGGGCCTATGGGCTTTACTAAATCTATTAAAATGGCAAATGCGCTTGGATTGTAAATACTTAAGTATTTAAGTATAAATAAAACGAAATTGGTTTGTTTAATTTTTTTTTTCATGCTAAACTGGTAAAGTTATTTTAAATAGACACAATATCGTGTAGGTGATTTGAACTCGCGTTTCATATTTTATATACTTTTTAATGAGAATTTTAGTATTAACTAATATAAGTTTTTCTTTTATTAGATCATGAATCCACATACACAACCAAAGAAAAAAGAGGCCTTCGGACTGAAGGGGATTTTTTAATTAAAAAATTGTTATTAAAGCTAAAGAAAAAAATAAATTATTCTATAGCCCTAGTAAGGCCCACTTAAAATTTAAGTGGCAAATGAGGACTGAATATTTAGATTCTTGAATTAATAGTGTCTAGAGTTTCGATTTTGTCATCAGAAATAATTGTGTTTTAATTGATTTCGAGCAGAATTTTACTTTTATGACTATTGTTGTTTGTCGTACATGGGTCAAGGCCCAGTGTGCAATTTTTTATTATATCTCTAAAAATATAGGTAAAATAACTTATATTTAAAACTGCTTAACGAGATTAGTGAATTATTTTTTAGAAATATTAGATATAGAATATAGATTTTGAGTAACAGTTAGTCAAAAACGGGCCTTAGTAAGGGACTGTGCCTTTACTAGGCCCACTACAGTGTTTTAAAAAACCTTATTTAATATAGTTTTTAGTAAGAAAATTGTAACATTTTGATTATTTTTATAAGGATAATAAACCATTACATCATTACAAACAGTTGTTTTTATCAAACCTTTAAAACATATTTTTTTACTGAGATTTTAAATAAGTTGGGCCTTCCTATGTGCCAGTACCTTAAGCATTGTTATATTTCAAATAATTTTGTTAGTAACTTGGTGAAGCCAACGTAACTCTGTACTAATTTTCTGAAATCAGTTAGGCGGTTATTGGGGTGATTTAGGAACAATCACGCTCGCCCGCCGGCTATATACTGGCTTCGACTACAGTAGGTATAGTCAGCAACAAAAGTAGATACACATATTTGGCAGTTCGTGGTTGTTATTCCTAAAGACGTGAGGGCCAATAGCTATCAAAAGTGGGTGGGTATACATTTTTGTTGTTGACTGTTGCTACTGTTTTTATAGGCTAATATAGGTGTTATAACGACGATGGTACATTTAACATCATCTTCATCAGCCTATACTTGTCCACTGATGGACATAGGCCCTTTCAAGAACACGCCACTGAGTACGATCCGCGGTTACTCTCATCCAGCTCTTGACAGCCTCCTTGTGAAAGTCGTCGCTCCACCTTGTCTGAGGGCGTCCTATGCTACGCTTGCCGATACGCGGTCTCCACTTCAGAACTCGTCTACCCCAACGGTCTTCGGTTCTGCGACTGATATGGACGGCCCACTGCCATTTCAGCTTGCTAATCCTTAACATACTTTTACATGTTTATGTATTTATTTATTATCCACAATCTAGTGCAAATGGCTTAGAGCGATTAGATATTGTTTTGATTGAAGTAGTTATTAAATCAATTACGTTTTAAAATCACTTATTATAAGTACCTACATATAAATTTAATATGATGTAGATGAGTAATCACTAACCAGTAATTCTGTCATACAAATATTATATAAAAAATACCATTACAGGTATACCCTTTTTTAACTAGGTAAAAAGGTGACCTCAGGTATTGACGACCTCCTTGGTCGAGTGGTTTATACACCGGTTTTCATGGTGTCGCCATCTCTGAGGTCCCGGGTCCGATCCCCGGTCGGGTGAATTTAGAAATTATTGTTTTTCTAAATTGTCTCGGGTCTGGGTGTTTTCCATGTATGATATGTATGTATTTAAGTATTTTAAGTATGTTTATCCGTTGTCTAGTAACCATTTAACAAGTTTCTTAATGAAGCTTCGTGTGACTGTAGGAAAGTTTATTATTATTTATTATTATTATTATGTGGCACTCTCCTCCCCCTCCCCCCGCCCAGTTAGAACGAGCTCGACGGGGAAAGGGGTGGCCTACCCACCAAAAACCTATCGCTTCTGTGCTACGGGCATGACTCTGGACCACGAACCGCAACCACTGAGCCTACTCCACATTTTAGTACCTACTTTGTCAAAACATCAAAATAATGTAACAGGTTACATACATAAATTTATTCATGACTATTATCCCAGAAGGGCTAGTCAGAGACTAGCCAATGAAGACATCCCCTCTCCTTATTTCACTAAGTTTATTTGCACTGGCATCTCGAGACCAACCGTTAGGTTATGCAAGAAGTGCCAGACGTCCCTGCGCCAGTAGAACACTCGCGCAGGAGACCACCAACGTTAGGTCTTGACGCCAAATTAGTGCCCGCCGCAGCGCGCTCTTCATTCGGTACTCATAAGACTAGTGTCTCAGGAGAGTATAACCGTGAACACGTGTAGTTCACTGCCTATTGTCCAGATAGGTAACCGGAGCTGTCAAGATCGCTCACTTCTCGTTGCACGAAGGGCACAACTCGCAGTTGCCACTGCTAGGGTCGTCGACTCTAAAGTCGACTCTAAAGTCGACTCCCAAGTGTCCACCTTGGTAGCGGAGTAGTAAGCACACTCACTTCTCGGAACCCATCCGGGCGCCTAGCCAGTTCCCACGTCCTACGCGGCTGGCTGGACCGGAAGCTACGGCATCTAGGAGGCCGCCTCTACTAGTTCTCCAGACTAGTACCGGAGATGTCAACACCAATATCCAATGAAAACCACCGGACAAAGCTGCCAACTATAAGGGAAACTCACGTTCCCCGCAGGACTTTTCGCTTCTGGCCCCTCAGAGACCGCTACTAGGCCCCGCTCGCTGTGCACGAGTTAGGAAGTCCTGGCACACAATACCAGGACAAACGAACATTCCCAAGCTCTACAGCTAACCACATGCCACTACGAGTCCAACCCATGTCCGGATCCCGCCGGAGGCGCCTGGTTAAAGGCACGACCAGCGGGGGGCTAGAACCGGAACCCCGTAGTACCTCTGAAAACACAACCGGACTCGTAGTTCCAGTTGCGATACCCTATCTATTGAGGTCGGTAGATAGGGACTAGCCAATGAAGACAGTAAAAGCAGTCCTCTGCCATAGTCCACTTTTCACCAAATAGCGACTGCACATGTGCTCAGCGAGACAGGTGGTGAGCCCATCGCCGCTCTAAGCTGTTGGATGTATGTGCAGTCTTTAGTCCGTTAGTCGCCTTTTACGACACCCAAGGGGAGAGAGTAGTAGTATTCTTTCCCCGCTACGATTTCTTGTAATATTATTACGGCATAGCATTAAAGTTTGCGGAGACCTAAGTAGCTGGCTGTACCTACATTATATTCTGGAATCCGTTAAAACAATTGTTTCGTTTCTTCATTCCTTGATTACATTATAAATAACATCAAACAGAGCCGGGTATTTTCGTACCGAGCGAAATTTTACAAACGTGGAAACTACCTCCAAAGTTGCGTAAGTTGAACAGAAAAAAAAACAACTTGGAAAGTACTTAAGGGAAAACAAAAAATGGCGCAACTCGGTCAGGTTGCGGCGGGCAGGGTATTCAGGGAAACGTTACCGCAAAGGTTTCCTACTTGAGGGTAACAAAGACCGGACGAGTAACCAGCACTCGGTGACCGTGATTTTGGCTTGGCGTCGTCGGACTAATCGGGACTCCTTTCACCGTTCTTTTGTTCGTTTCTAGTTCATTCAGTAATCATTATCATCATCGTTAGCATGAAAACGTCACTTCCGGGCTCAGGTAATATAATGAATTGGTCTCACCAAACGATCGGTGAAAAACTTTAATTTAAATAAAAACCCTCTTGGTTTGAAGCCGGTGGTCTAGTATGTAGCTTACTACATACTTTCGTTCGTTTGGTAAGACAACTTAAAAAAAAAAAAATTATAGCAGAAGGAGGCAAACGAGCAAGCGGGTTACCTGACGGAAAGTAATCACCGCCGCCCATGGACACCCGCAAAGCCAGAGAAATCGCAGACGCGTTGTCGGCCTTAAGGAAGGAATAGGCTCGTTTCTTGATGATCCCTAAGTCGTAACGGTCCGGAAATACCGCCGCCGGGAGCTGGTTTCACAATACTGTAGTTCGAGGCAAGAAATTTCGAGAAAAACGCACGGTAGTAGACCGCCATCCATCAAGGTGATGTGGATGAAATAACAGTCGATTGCGTGTAGTGCGGTAAAGGAAATCAGCGGCAGGGATCAAGGCGAACAATTCCTCAGAACACTCCTCATGATATATGCGGTACAATATACAGAGAGACGCAACGTCTCTCCGAAGAGCCAGTTGATCGAGCCGACCTGAAATAACCACGTCGTCGACAATTCCAGCAGCTCTGCGTTGTATGCGGTCAAATGGAAGGAGTTGGTATTGGGGTACTCCAGCCAAAAGATGGGAGCAGTATTCCATATGCGGCCTGAAATATGCTTGATACAATTGTAAGCGGTGCGCTGCCGGCGTGAAATACTGGCCCGCTCTATTTAGCACACCCAGCTTTTTCGAAGCTAATTTAGCTTTACCTTCCAAATGACCTCAAAACTGAACGTCGACGCCAAGGATTCTATAGTCGGATTAGTATCAAGGGAAGCTCCCTCAAAAGTTCAGACGTACGATGAAGGGATGTTTTTTCGCGGTAAATGCGCAAACTTGTGTTTTGGAGGGGTTAAAGTTGACTAGATTATGGCGGCCCCAATTCGAGGCATGGCTAAACATGTTCTCGGTGTCAGTCACAAGTTTATTCCGGCTCTTGATGACGCTTTCCAGATAAATATTAGCTCGCCGGGTGTATGTGCAGGATACATGGATACGCTCTAGCGTATCCTCAGTACTGTCGTCCGCATTGCAATGAATGCTGTTGTTATGCAACATGTCATTGATATGTTCCCCTGCGGGGGGGTGCGGTCCCACGCAGGGAAAATAACGGAAGGGGATGGGGGGGTCGAGGGAACCTCCTCCCCCCCCTTGGAGGGCCGCGGCCTAGTGTTGAGGAGCACTAGGCTGCATTGCACCAGCCCTCCTCCCGTTGGGGAGTAGTCTGCATCTGCCAGACTGCTCCTCGTGGTGCGGGGGACCCAGGTCTACTGGGTCCATAGCGGGCGGCGTTTCGCGGGGCATGTAACATGGTACCGCGGCGCCGCGTCGCGCCCCTGACGGCAGATGTCGGTTCTTTTACCGGGTCGGGCCCGTATGTCCTTACTTACCCGTTCCCCCCACGGGGGGGCGGGTGGGGACATATGGGTTCCAGCCCCGGACAGTGCATGGGGTGTCTCACGTTCCTCTCGAGGCCCCATGCCAGTGCAGAGAAGCATTTTCTCCGACTAAAACAACAAAAAAAAATGTCATTGATATGCAGAAGAAACAAAGTAGGGGATTACACACACCCCTGCGGGACTCCAGCATTCACGGGCTTCATGTCAGAGGACGAACCGTCGACTACGACTTTGATGCTACGTCCAGTAAGAAAGCTGGCGACCCACGAACACAATTTCTCAGGAAGCCCGTATGATGGAAGTTTATAGAGAAGAGCCCTGTGCCATACCCTGTCAAAGGCTTTCGCTACGTCCAAGCTAACTGCCAGTGCCTCCCCTTTACTCTCGACTGCCTCCGCCCATCGGTGAGTCAGGTATACTAAAAGATCACCAGCCGAACGACCGCGACGAAAACCATACTGGCGATCACTTAGTAGCTGGTTCTCTTCTAGGTAGCTTAAGAGCTGGCGGTTTTAAATGGACTCCATTACTTTATATTGTAACTAAATGTACCATTTAATGGCCAATTAATGGCGCACTCAGCTTATGCATAGTGTTTAGAAAAAAATTACAATTAATATATTTAACTATAATTTTGGTACTGAAATAAACATAATATAATCATGTCATGTCTTACAAGCGCTTGAAATTCATTATGTTAAAATTAAAAATGAATCGTTGAGAAAGAATACTATTTTCATTTAAAAGTCTGGTCATTCGTGGTATTGTTGGATTAGTTCCTGTCCTAGTTCCGTAAACGCAAAGTTGGTGTGATAAAACTGCTAGTCTGAATAGCGTGTTACCACACAGCCAGGCATCCATCCATATTCAAGAAGCGCGGCAGCGGCTGCAACGCAACGGACAGATAGCAGCTTGATAGTAGTTGCGGATATGGATAATAATGACAGCTGTTAGCGGCTACTTCGTGACTTAGCCGTGCTGCAACCGCTGTAAATCTACATAAATAAAAATCATTTGCCACGAATGTATGTTCGCATATCACTTTAGAACAACCGTTTTATTATTTTTTGTAATTGTTGTGCTTTTTATTATTCTGTTTGTAATTGTCAGAACAAAAAAGTTTGAGTAAGTATACAAGTTTTTTTTGGAAGTTCATCACGCGATAGGGTGTTTACGCCGAAGAAGTCGCAGCCAGGCCACTAGTATGTAACATAATACATATAAATTATAAAGGGACCCCTACCACGAATGAACGAACTCGCGACATAATCGCATATAACATGTGAAAGCGCCCTTAGTTTTCTTAAAACGGTATTTTTATAATTTTCATTGTTTTCGGGAGTCTTACGATACGTCGACGGATGCGCTCCGTGACCGTGAACTGAAGTGAAGTTAATACGGATAGATGTTCCGCGCAGACAAATTGTTCTACCCTACTTGTCTGTCGGGTTTTTTGTCATTACGGTAAACAACATGGTGTGGATCCTATTTTTTTAGTAACACTAATGTTGGTGACCATAAAGTTGCCGTTTTTTAATTGTAAAAGTCTTTAGATTAAACGATTTTTATCACACACTATGAAATAGATAATAACTTCACAATTTTGACTAAGCCACTATTAAACATTTAAAGCTTTTTCGTGAATGAAGATAATTTGTAGCTTACATTTAAGTATTATTATGTTGTTTGGTTATTTATTATAAATCAGGACACCTAACTTATTATAAAGTTTTCTGTCCGAAATCCAGGTACTTAATGATTATTTTTACTATCAATATTTTCGAGCATGACGATAATTAATGATGTAAGCACATCCACACACGAACAGTTAAGTCACGTGGAAGGATTAAATTAAAAAATATACCTGATTCGAAAATCTTTTGGTCACCCTAGCAGCAAAGAATAATGGGTCCCCATTTTATGTAACAAAAAAAGGAAAAGGTGTTCGAAAAGCGAACAACTGGCGCGGCATTGTGGACTGAAATATGGGTAGTAAGTAATGAAACGTTGTCGCGTTGTGACGACTTGTGAAAAAGCTCCTTGAGGTAACTAACCTTTTATGAGGGGAAAGAGCCGAAGCCCTGGTGTTCTGGATTGACAATGAGGTCGATTTAAAAAACTTAGATCTACTAACAACTTAGGTTGTTTTTTTTCTGTAAAAATGAGGCAAAGGAGCAGGCGGGTCACCTGATGGAGAGCAATCACCGCCGCCCATGGACACCCGCAAAACCAGAGGAGTCGCAGATGCGTTGCCGACCTTTAAGAAATTAATAGGATTAAGGAAGGAGGAGGAGAGAAGGGGCCTCCGGAACTCTCACTGGCCGAACGAAACACAATTGCACCAAGTGCCATTATTCGAAACTTACGAAAACTCTACCTAATAGTGAAACGAAATTTTTATGCGGAAATTTTACAAAGTTTTAAGTACAGCAGAAGAACAACGTCAATTATAAAGTAAAGTATAAAAAGTATATAATTTTTAATAAAGTGTTCAATCATAGGTAAAAGTAATGAAGTATTGACGACCTCCTTGGTCGAGTGGTTTGTACACCGCTTTTCATGGTGTCGCCATATCAGAGGTCTTTGGTTCGATCCCCGGTCGGGTCAATTTAGAAATTATGGTTTTTCTAAGTTGTCTCTGGTCTGGGTATTATAAGTATGTTTATCCGAAGCTTCACTTAGGCTAGATAATTGGTGTGAGTGTAGGAAAGTTTTTTTTTTATCAGCCTATATACTTTCCCATTGTTGGGCAAAGGCATCCAGCATTGTAATCTTATTAACGCAACTGTGTTGTTGCACTTTCATATTTTATTTGTCAACAGAACGGTTAATCTACCAATTTTTCAGATTTATATTCGACGAAGCACAAATTTTCGAAATAAAACCAAACTGCAGACATGATTTTCCTGCCAAGAAGTCCCTCAAACGTCAATTCATAAAATAAATTATCATATTTTCAAAAAAAAACGAAAGAAAAAAATACAATTCAACCGCAAACGTTTACTTACGAAAGCGAGTTACAAAATTACCTTTTCAAAACGGCCCACCACCGCAACGGCGAAAAAAGTTTCGGCCACCCCGCCAGCGGAGCCGATTCTAATTCAACATTTTCCCTGCGAAATTGAATGCGAATTTGGCGGCACAATCGGGGCCTATTCGAACGACTTCATTCGTAATTTGCATGTTGTTAGAGAACAACTGTGCCGTTTCAATTTGACGCTGTCTCGGTCGCGCAATCGACCGTACCTAACTTGTGGAAGTTTCTGCGTTCATCACCAGGTACTGTCAAAAAGTTTCACCAACATTGTTAACAGGTATAATTAAGGGTGCTTATGTAGTATTAATGTCTGTATCGTTTTATGGCCACACGACTTCACTAGCTGGAGCAGCGTAATGGCTCATAGAAAAATCCTAGCGCACGTCTAAGTCCCTTAGGAACTTATTACCTGACACATAAGTGCTTTGACATTGATTAAGACTGTCGTACTTCCTTTCATTCTCATAGGGGGAAGACTAGTACTCTACCTGCAAGTGCTGCTAAGCGAGCGATATTATATGGTTTAGCCATAAGATGCAATAACATAGTAACTATAAATATTCAAGTCAACATTGCAGATTATATCCTAAAAAAGCACATACTAAATACATACTGTTCTGAAGTAATATAATACATGAAGATTTTGTGAAATTTCATGTACAACAAAGTGAAAAGACACACTCGTTCCTTCGTAGGGAATGCCACCACCGAACACTCATACCTATCTGATCACTTAAAAAAAATAGGCAGTCAGATTCCTACTTCGTCTCCAAATTTACTTCCTGACACCTTTTAGAAATCCACTATTCAATAAATACACTAATCCTATAAACACTCTAGACACCATTAATAAAACACAGCATGCTCTTCTAGAATCTTTCCCCAATAGGTTTCGAAACTGGATCCGACTTAAACTTCTCAAGCTGACCCTGCCAGCCCCACTCATCCCTTAAATAACAGATAAAATATTCAGAAAACGGCACGCGAAGGTATAATAATATATATCTCACTCGTGAAAGAAACTTCAGAATTTACCAAATAAATAATTCAACGAGCGAGCTAAGGCAAAAGTCAAACTTTTATCTTCAATATCAGTTTTATTGAAGCAAAACCGGGATTACGAGCAGTTAAAGAAATTCTGTGGGGTTTCGTGTTTCAAGATAAGTAGGTAAGTAACTTTCCGTGATGTATTCTAAAATAGTAACTAGACTAAGTTCGGCCAGAACTTGGAAACCACTGAGACTTTGAGACCCTGAAGTTCCATAACTAAAATGGCAACACATAGTACACATAATGTAAAATAGTTTTTAGGTTTCATAGCAGAGCTGCGCTAGTGATAATAAAGTTAAAAATATTGCACTTTCTAAAAAAATGTTTCTGGGTAAAGCAGTTAAAACGAAAATCGAGTGCATTGTTTATGAAATATCTACCACCCGGTAGCGCTAGGTCTGTATCCGATGATAATTGCTGGATGACTGAACTCCGGTGATCGCTAATGGCGGACTCGGATCACCCTGGTAGCAAGTGTAGGGGTTTTTAGTGGGTATGCCCCTCCCCATGAGCTGGGGTAGACGAGTTCTGGAGTGGAGACCGCGTATCGGCAAGCGTAGCGTAGGACGCCCACAGAGTAGGTGGAGCGACGATCTTCGCAAGGTGGCTGGCGTAATCTGGATAAGAGTAGTCTCGGATTGTACTCAGTGGCGTGCTCTTAGAGAGGCCTATGTCCGGCAGTAATCAAGTGCTGATGCCCCCCCCCCCCCCCCCCCCCACCCCCAAAGTTATCCTTTTATCCTTTTATTACATGCAATTTTGAAACTGGCATGTACCCATACCCATAATGATGTTTTATTAATATGTTTTTAAATAAGATAAAACTATATTATGTATACCTACAGCGCGACGTCACGCACATTCACACAGAACTGCGGTCTCCACGGAAGATCAGCGTTGTAGTGACTTGCTCACTGCAACAAAATATGCTGAGTCCCATTAGGATACATTTTTATCGAACTTTTTGTTTAATGCATAATTGTAAGTTGTGTGTGTGTGTTTTAATAAATGCAGTTCATTTCATTTCATTGCGGGATGAGTCCCACATAACCATATGCAACACCCCGGACGCAGTGACAGTCGTAATGCATTTTCTGCAATGTTGAATAATATAGGTAGGTTTGATTCCGATTTCGGTATCGTCGGCCTCAGAAGTAAATTTCAGTGTCAATTTAGTAAGCCAAACCAACTTGCTAGGACCGATCGCGCTCGTGCAACTATTAGTTATATTCGCTCATTTGGAGCGAAAGTGACGCAACTGCAAAAAAAAATGCGAAACAGACTTAATCACACTAAAATTATCTCCATTATCATCTACGTTCGGAGTGGAAACGCCACATTTGTAAGTTCAAAAAACACAGGCTAGAGGGCGAAAAGTCGTTGTCCTAATATACCATTTTGGCGCGCGGACACCGAGCAACAACGGTCTAAAAGTCAGTTGCGCGGAGCGCCCCGTAAAACGTACACGTGATAGGAAGCTAAATCGCCGCTAAGGTAAATATGACAAATTTTGTTATTAAATATCGGTGCTACAACGACGCAATTATAATATTTTATGACACAATTAAAATGACTATACAATTGCGCTGTTGTTCCTCCAAACATTTGGTTTATTAGACCATTATTATATTCATGTATTCGGCCTTAATTTCGTTACCACTAACAGTCATCGGTCTTTTTTGTTAAAATAAAACAAAACTGATTGCATTGATCGAAATCGGTTTCATTTTTTAGAAAACAAAAATCATAACGTATCCCCATTTATAAACAACGGTGATTTATTAAACATGGAATCACGGCGCACCCTTCAATTTGCATCTTTATGATTCAATGTAATAAAAAATAAAAAACCGTTTTATCTTTATAAGAAATTGAATTTTACAAAGCGTGAGCGTCAGTCTCGTCTAATAGGTCTTCCAAGTTTAAAACATCTGCGTTCCGAAGTAGTTTTAAATATTGCGCAACAAAGTGTTAGACTATCATTCCCCCACCAAACGTGATTCTCCGAGTACAAATAGTTTTAAATTTAAATTTAAAAACACTTGCTACATCTTCAGAAAACCATACTGTTTCTTTAATAAAAATATGTTTATTAATAATATCAGTAGTCAGTCAGTCTATTAATGTCACCTTTCATAGTGGTCTTGAGTTTTAAGCTAGGAACATAAGCCCTGCATGCAATGTATACCTTACCTCTTCAGTAATCTTTGGTTTTGTGAAACGGTCGAATTTTGACTGCTGGGCGACCATTCGTATTAGATGGTCGTTGATGTAGTGTATAAGTAGTGTGAAAGTTTAAGTTTTTGTGTATACGTGTACCTATGTAATATGTATAAGTGTGTATTGTTGTTGATTTGTGGTTGTGCTCCCTCCCACACTAACGTGTTCGCGGAAGACTAGCGTCAGGTTTTCCTATAAACTAGGAGGCCTGACATCATGCTGAGCGGGCACCTGTTAGTGCCAATTATTTTGATTCTTTATAAAATTTTTGATGTAATAATTTGTGTGTTGTGTCACTAATAAATGTTTCTATTCTATTTTATTATTCTGTTCTATAACTGCTCAAACTTGCTCTTTCTAGGGTAACAACGACGCAACTGTAAGTCCTAAAATTATTATTTTTTTTAAATAAAGATTGTGGAATGAAAAATTCTTGTCTATCTTTAAGCCCAGAGTTTCAGAGCAGAGAGAGCAGAAATTACAATAATAAAATATTGAGATAGCCATTTGCTGTAAGAAAAAATACGAATCTTCAGTAGTACGAAAAAATGTTTAAACTGGCGTAGTGTAAAATTTACAAAGTAGCAGTTGTGTCACTGTCGCTCCAAATGAGCGATACTAATAGTTGCACGATCGCGATCGGTCCTAGCAAGTTGGTTTGGCAACTCTCTAAGGTAGAGCCACACTTCGTTGTAGCACGAACTCACGAACTGGGCCGGCTCGCTCGGCGTAATACCACCTTCTCACGTAATATGGGGGTGAAACAATGGCACTTGTTGCCGTTGTGTTTCGTCCGGTAAGTGTAAGTACCGGAGCCCCATCTCCCCCCCTCCCCCTCCATTGCTCCTTCCTCAAAGAACTACCCCTTAAGGTCGGCAACGCAACTGCGACTTCTCTAGTTTTGCGCCTCCTTTATTGTTATTCTTACGAAAACATTGTTATTAGTGAACAGTGTATTATTATAATTAGACAGTTCTATACGTCCTGATAATAATATTAATATTTCAAACCTTTACTTAGTCCCAGTGTATAGTGTACCAACGCTTAAATTGTGCTTCATAACTAACCTTTTTATTATCATACTATTACTTCTGAACTCATGGTGCTTTTATCTTCATTCAATTCCTCCTCTTCGTGCCACTCCTCCGTTCCACCGCCCCGTGAGCGGCGGTGATCACTTTCCATCAAGTTACTCGCATGATCGTTTGCCACCTTATAACATAAAAAGAAACTCAGTAGTTGGTACAACATAGTGCTGACATAGACTGTACCGCTAGACGATGAGAGCACCATATCTTAATGTACGTTTGACCTTTTATATTACTTACTATGTCTAAAAGCAATCTTATCGTAAGGTATTATTAGAAATTCTAAGAAATTTTAACACCGATTTATTTTCGCAACTTAAATATTTTTCCGAGCAGTAATAATAAGTGAAAATTTTAGCAGCTTATTTTGATTCGTTTTATAACGATCTCAAAGAACAAGCACTAGAAATAGGTTACCTAATTGACATAATTACGTTATTAAGCCGCGATGTCCCAACTTCCCAATATTACAATCGCAACAGAAACTTTTATTTTTACAATTATCTACGTAGTATCGGTAAAAAAATATAAGTAAAAGTTTATTTTATTTCATTCAATGGTTTTGTCATTGTCATTTTACTCTTTGAATAAATATATGTACATATAATAAATCGAGATTATACTAATAAAGAATACACAAATACGATGCTTAGTTTACGAAATGTTTATTATGTTGAATTAATTACCTGGAAGAGATTGCATGTTAGCCCGCCAGCTTGCTAGCTTGTAAGGCCGCCTGTTTTGTGCTTATTATTATGTATCTGTGATTTTTTTTCTATTTATATGTTCTGGTATGCAACAAAAGAATATGTTATAATTATTAAGGGGGTGCAGCGCGATCGCAAAAACTGACATAAGTCTCGAGACTTCAAAGCAAAATTAATCAAATTGATATTTAATATTAGAACAACTCTGTTTTGGAGTTTCAGACCTAGTAATTTGATTAGAGCAATGTTTTTATTCTGAGAAATGTACAAAACCATCACGCGCTTGTGTTAAGAATTACAACCTGCGGAATATCAATAGAAATATTTTCATGTAAGAATTATTGTTTCATGCGTAAAATTGAGAAAGTTGTCGAATAAAAATGTTTTTCGAAGTCATTATATTTATGTATTGTTTGTTATTGTTTAAAGAATTTGTTTCAAATTTCAACAAGGCCACGACCTTGTGCAATGATCAGGCTAACATACGTAAGTTATTTTAATATATTTAACTAATTCAGCGCATAGTAGAAGTAACTTAAAAATACGTAAATTTTCACAACTTCGTCCAGGATCTCTTTAATGCTGCTTGGAGGCAGAAATAGGTATTAGTGTGGTCACCATTCAGACGAATTCTGGATAGAATCCTACCACCATACAGTTATAGCTAAAGACCCTGGCGTATTCGGATAATATTCACAATACAAATTATTGGTTCCCATTAGATGAGTATATTAGCTTATATATATATAAGAAAGGTATTGCCGACTATTCGGATTACGAGAAACTCGACGAAAAAGCTTTCAATCAATCATAAACGAACAATATAAACACGAGGTGGTTCAGAAATGCGATAGCCGAATTGAAATACTGTGTGCTTTAGAAAAAGTTTAATCGAAACACAGGGTAGGTATACACAGTAACAACACCGAGATAATATAACTCTTACTCCTTTGTAACAAGAGTCGTGGTTGCTCCACGAAAGTTACGGCGAATGTGTCGTTTCATCTACTCGAACCGGGTGCGGATATTTAATAATGAGGGTCCCTAATAGAAAAAGTTTCTGAACACCATCCTTGTGCAAACAAATTCATAAAGTAACCCTTAAGATGGATCTTATGTACGATATGTTTTTGTACCTTTTTCATGGCATTTTTATTGTTTTTTTTTACATAACACTATAGTGTTAAAATTGACAGTTTTGGACTCGCTGATAGTGACTTTAATTTTATAGCTTGTTTATTATGTTTACTTTAATATTTTTTTATGTTTTTAGCTATCAGTTCAATAAAATATAAAATGTTACTCAGACTGTACCTTGTACCGGTAGAACATGCCAACCCACATAAGGCCAACTCCAATAAACATCCAACATCAAGTTATTTCACAAAAAAAGATACCTAGAGTTTATAGTTTGGTTCAATGATAAAAATTTACTATAAAATTACCATAGAACTTTACAGGAAATTCAATGTAAAACAAAACCTTTTAAAAATATATGCGTTATCATTGACTTTAAAGTTAACCTTTATTAAACATTTAAAAGTACACTGCCTACAAACTATTTAAATTCACACAAATTAGATAATAAGACATATCAATACAATAAAGAAAAATGTTACTCAGACTGTACCTTGTACTGGTAGTAAATGCGAACCTGCATACGGCTAACTCCAATTACACAATAAACAACCAAAATCAAGTTATTTCCCAAAAAAAAATCTACTTAGAGCATATAGTTTGTTTCAGTGAGAAAAATTTACTAAAAAATTACCATAGAACTTTACAGAAAATTTAATGTAAAACAAAACCTTTTATAAATTTATGCGTTGTCGTTAATTGACTTTAAAGTTAACCTCTGAAAGTACACTGCCTACAAACTATTTACATACATATAATCACGACTATTATCCCCGAAGGGTTAGTCAGAGACGAGGCAACGAGGACTTTTTCCACTTTTCACCAAATAGCGACTGCACATGTACTCAGCGTGACAGGTGGTGAGCCCATCGCCGCTCTAATCTGTAGGATGTATGTGCAGTCTTTAGTCCGTTAGTCGACCTTTTACGACACCCAAGAGAAGGGAGGGGGTGGTAGTATTCTTTCACCGCTACGCAACACGGTTAAACAACCTATTTAAATTTACACAAAATAGATATGACATAACTTTACGTATGCTATTAGCATAGACATGGTAAGAACGCAACAGACATTTACTTTTAACCGTACAACACTTGATGCATGATATCAAGCCTCACTAATTTGATAAATGTCTATCCAAAACCACATTTATATTATCATATAATTTCAACGACTTATAACAGATACGAGTAGTTCATAACTTTATATAAATACGGATACCGACAATACTATCACTACAAAACAGCGACAGCAAAAACATTTCCCCAAAAACACCACAAAAGGTTTGACGAGTACGTATCGCGATGATAAGGAATAGCACAGCTTTCGTTCAACAAAGAAAATTCGCCACCGCTCCAGAATACTTGGGGGTTACAGGTATGGGTCCCGGTAGGGTCAGGACAAAAGTATAAGCACTCAGGGCGGGCGGGCGGCGCGAGCATTTGCACTTCCCGCCCGCCCGCGCCGTTGCGCCCAGCAGTCGACCGCTTGTCTGCGGACGATACGCGCGCGACGTTCCGCTGTGCCGCGAAAATTCCGCTCCAACGGCAACGGCTGAACTAGCCTTTCCCGTGTTTGTGTACTGAATTGTAAAATTGTGATCTAATTTGTGCATTGTGTGGGAAACGATTTTTTTTACTGCGGCTTGTTTGAGGTAAGTTGTTAAGCGTTTTTTGACGTTGCTCTATAGAATAATAATACTTCCTAAATATAAAAAGTAACAATGAGATAAATAAATAATATTGTTAGTAACATTATCTGCAGTCATGGTATTACAGCAAAATTTAATTAAAACAACTCTTATCTGAATGTATGTCAAAATGTTGTCACTAGTTTCAGTTATAATAATGTTTTGTTCCTGTATATTGTAATACATGTAACACTTTTAAATGTAAAATATATTTAAGACAATTTAAATGGATTTAACGCTAACTACTTAGGCTAGATATATATACCTCTACCTATACTAATTACTTTTTTTAAACCGCGTTAAATAGTTAAAATGAAACGCGAAAATTATAAAGTGTAAATGAGATGGATACTTTTATTTAAAAACCGGCAAAGTGCGAGTCGGACTCGCCCATGAAGGGTTCCGTAGCAGCAAGTAACATCATATAAAAGTTCTTGCAATTCATTTTAACTTTAATCGATGTTACAATAATAGTGTATTTTTTAAATTAATTAATTTATGACGTATTAAAAGAAAACTACTTAGTAGATCTCGTTCAAACTAATTTTCGGTGGAAGTTTGCATTTTAATGTACATCATATATTTTTTTTAGTTTTATCTTTCTCAGAGTTGTGTGGAAGAAGGAGAGGGAGGCCTTTGCCCTGCAGTGGGAAAGATTGGGCTAGATAATAATAATAATAATAATTATCATTCTCTTATTTTAGAAGTTACAGGGGGGGGGGGGGGGACACATTTTACCTCTTTGGAAGTGTCTCTCGCGCAAACTATTCAGTTTAGAAGAAAATTATTTTAGAAACCTTAATATCATTTTTGAGGACCTATCCATAGATACTCCACACGAATGGGTTTGATGAAAAAAAAATTCAGTTTCAGTTCTGGGGTATGGGGAACCCCCAAAATTTATTGTTTTTTTTACTATTTTTGTGTGAAAATCTTAATGCGGTTCACAAAATACATCTACTTACCAAGTTTCAACAGTATAGTTCTTATAGTTTCGGAAAAATGTGGCTGTGACAGACAGACATGACTAATCCATAAGGGTTCCGTTTTTTGCCATTTGGCTACGGAATCCTAAAAATGAGTTCTGTTTAAAAATAGCCAAATGTAAACATTGCAACATTGCTTTTATCGTGTTATTACTCATCTTGTTACTAAATTTTAACATTTTTATTTATATTCTGCTAACTGTTTCATCCTTCACCTACAATTGAACATGAATACAATATCTATTTTGATATAGGTCGCTGTGTAAACATACTCAATCAAAATACTTCATTCGTCTCCTCTCGAACTCTCAGGAACACAATACAAACTTGAATTACGGCAGGTAATTTCGTTATTTATAATGAAATGAAATATTTAATTTGCGTTTGAGAAAGGTACATTTTTGGTCTTATTCTACTTTTCTTCTCTTTCTCAGCTGACAATGTAGCATGCAAATAACTTTAACATTTTTATTTTCTAGGTAACAATGACTATTCTAATAACATACAAAATACAAAATTAATAGGTACTCCAAATTGTCAAAAACCAATTATGTTAGTATTACAATAAAAATACAAAATTAATATATTAGAAATTAACCATAATCAATAAAATGTCAAAAATATGTCAAATCAATTTAGCAACCTAAAGTCTGTGGAGCTTATAAACTTTAAAAAGGATAGGAAGTAGAAATGGTTTCCTAAAAAGATACTATTTTCCATTGAAACAGAAACTACATCAAACAAAACGTAAAACGCATTTTTTATATTTAGATGTGTAATCATAAAGAGAGTTAATAAACCAATGAAAAAGTTATTTGTAAATCTACTTGAATCAACGTAATACATCGTAGATTTTACGCTGCGAATAAGCGGCAAGAGGGTTTCACTCAGTAAAGAGATAGCTAAAAATGAAACTTTATACCCACCTGCGAGTATAATGGTTACATTGAAATTACGAACGATTAAACAACATCGTGATAATAATCTTACGTGAAGACGACACTAGTGTTATCTCAATACACATACAACACAAGGCCAGAACCAGAACACGAGGCTTGAAGAGACATCTTTATGCGACTCAAATATTTTAAAATATATTCAAATATTTTTAAACCAGCTACTTATTGTTTCTGAAGACGCCTTAAAACGGAGTGATTTCGCTAAAGTTTGCAGGCTCTTGGTTATTAAATAAATGACTTAATGCAAAAAAATCAAACATACTTAATACAAAAACGGTAGGTAAACAAAAAAAAACCTTAAAACTAATAGGTGCTGAATATTCATATTTTGTCCTTATATTCTACTGGATGGCTATTTATTTCTACGACTATGTAAGGTTGTTTTGCATTGTGTAAAGTTTTGAAAAGATTTAGGTCTAGTCAAATTACAGGGCAAAGAGGTACCTACCTTATTCCTATAATGCAAGCTTCAAAGTCAACGGCGCGTGTGAGAACCCTTTGGCTGCGGTGGACGCTCTCTGTCAGGCGGGTTATGACCTGCCGATACCTATGGGTATACACGTTCATGACCATAGAACGATAGTCTCGTATTAAAAAACTGTCATGGCGTGAGGCAAGAAAAAAATGGATGTAGGAGTAAGTTACGCGTACTATCTCGACGACACGCACACAAGTGTACAAGTAATGTTGCTAGAAAAATCAGATTTGCCCCAAAAGTAAGGAAATTGGAACTGTTGATAGATAGATAAGTTTAGATTATTAGTACTGACGCGGGCCGTTTGTACCAAGCCTGGTGGTGGCTTGGTTTTACTGGCCTCATTTATCGTGCGTGTTCTCGCTTTCTATGCGTTATTATTCTAAGTTTATGACCTTAGCAATATCTTTTTACAATAAAAACCCAAAATTTAAATAACAATAATGTACTTTCATTTTATGTTATGAGGAGTAAGATTATTATTTAAAAAAAAATTATAATGTTTAAATTGAGTAGGTAGAGAGAATTTCATCTATAACGAAAAACTGCTGCTTATTAGTAATATTTTATCATCTTTGTTTGGTTCAGCTGTAGGTACATTATATATTATATACTGTACCCGCACATAATACTTTCGATTCCATTGGTACCTTAGTTTACGAAGAGAGTGGAGAGCCGCGAAAATCGGGGGATCTTTAACCGAAAAAAAGGTCAAGATATACAGTAAGGGACATAATTTAACTTTTTCAGCAATATTGTTTGAAAAATATCCCTTAAATGAGAAGCTAATGAAATTATCTTGTTCTCATATAATAATTAAATGGTTTGAAGGATACTTCGAGTATAGTGTATCCAGTCTTAGTAAATGTTGACATGATCAATGGAATTTAATATTCTGGTAGTTTCATGGAATTTGCTTTATTTTATTTAATAAGTGTTTTCAATAAAACATTCCTGTTAATTCACTATCGTTTGTAGTATTTCAATGAATTTGTAGTGATCGCATAAACATAAATTAATAATAATGTTATTACTAGAAGTGAGATTGTAGTAACTAAGATAAATGGAATCCAAATGTGACTCACTACATCGCAATGTTGGTGCTATAATAATAACAGAAATCCAATAATAAAGCAGTTGCCGCCAAATTACATAATTTTGTATGAAAATATTTATTCATGACCGCAGCGTGCAATATCGCGGTGGCAATATGACAGTCCAAATAATATTCCAGGCGCAGCAGACGGTCGTGACGTCATGATTAATAATAAAGGAATATGGAAGAGCAAGGTGCTACATGGACGCTACTAACGGGTTCTAACTGGGCCAGATGTAGATTTGCCGTCTCAGTGAATAGACTAGGTTTCGGTGACTTCTTGGAGAAACAGAAGGTTTTGTCTGTGCAATTGCTGATGAAGTTAATAATAAGATGAATGACTACCGGAAATATTTTGTTAGGGAAGGTACGGTCGACATTTATTGTCAGATATGCCGCCGTCCAGGAGAGTCAGTCAGACATTTATTTCCGCGATTGTTCTATCTTGCCAACGGAGAGTATTTGCATACACAAAACCAAGTAGCCAGAATAATTCACCAACAACTTGCTCTTTTATATGGCTTTGTTGAGACAGAGCTGCCGTGCAATAAGTACGCGCCTGCGCCAGTTCTTGAAAATGGTGATGCAACGCTCTACTGGGATCGCTCTATCATCACGGACAGGACTATTGTTGCTATTAAGCTTGATATCGTGGTGGTCGACCGATCCCAGCGCCCGCCGCGCCGGGCAATATTAGTTGATTTCACTATACATCATGATGCGAACCTCGTGAAAGCCGAGAAGGAACAGCTCAGTAACTACCTGGACTTGGCTCAAGATCAAGAGTCAGATACTGAAAGCAGTACTGCTTGACACGGCACGTATTGGTTCCTTACTCTGCAGCCCTAACTACCAATAGCTTGGGTCTATCGCTGCTGCCGGTGTTAGAGATACAACATTAAAACAAAACATTTGTTCAACATAATTATACGTTTACAAATTCTATAATGGACTTTAACTAAATTGCAAAAAAGTACCTATTTCGTTGAATTTATCCGCTTTAAAAATGTTATGCTTTTAAATTGTAAAGGTTTTGAAGTGAAATTAACCTTAGAATTGAATGCAGTTTTATCTGTCCACATTAAAGGTTTTAAAAGCGTTCACCAAACATCATTAGAGAATAGAATACAGGATTTTTCTTAATCTGTGCACTTATTTATTAAATTATAGAGTAACTTAATCTAGAGCTACAGATTTTTTTAAATGAAAAATAAAGAAACTAAAATTGATAAACATATCCACAAAAATACCGTTAATAATGGTTAATCGACCAGGACCACGCAATTGAACTCTGACACATTACGATACCACAGGATACCTAGATTAGGTTACAAATAAAATAATTTGAATTTGAATTTACCTTTACGTTACACGTGATCTTTCGTTCGCCCGGTATCCACGAGTTATT
This sequence comes from Scoparia ambigualis, assembly GCA_963921215.1. Lineage (NCBI taxonomy): Eukaryota > Metazoa > Arthropoda > Insecta > Lepidoptera > Crambidae > Scoparia > Scoparia ambigualis. The sequence goes on from OY992506.1 coordinate 30,262,632, forward strand.
TTTTATTGTGCCGGACAAATTAAATAAATAATGAATAATAAATAAAATTAAAAAATGAAAATTATGTCTACTAATGTTACTGAATGATATAAAAAATATGTTCACATATAATAAAAAAATCCTGTATAAAATACCATTTATTCCTTGCTTTTGTATCAATTCATATTTGTTGTCCATTAAAATTTGTTTTATTAAACATAGCATTAAACCATTTGATCCCGTTTTACAGCCTGCTGGGCACGTTGTACGATTGATGTAACACATTATTTTAATTGATGCAGTCTAGACGGATTTACTTCGGTGCACATTGTTCGCACTGACGACAAAAAAGTAGCTAAACATTTTGGTGCTTTGTCAAAAGGAATGAAGATTTAAGTGGCGCTTGTCTCTAGCAAATCTAGTTTAACCACCTCTATGGTTTAATGGATAAGCTACTGACCCGTGGTAGAACCAGAGGCCTCGGGTTCGAACTCCAGCGGCGGTAAATAAAAAGCACTATACATCACTGTGAGGGTAAACCTTCACAGTGACGTAATATCGCTGGCTTGCAGCGTAACTCATCAACTACCTACTAGAAAAAATTCAACGAGTCTTCTGGGGTCTCGGTAGCTAAGCGGTTAGAGCAGTGGACCGGCAATTCAAAGGTAATGGGTTCAAATCCCATTCGAGCTTCCTGAGACTGGTTGATTTTTTTTCTAGTAAATATGTTATCCTAAATCTATATGTGAATGCAAAATTTCAAATAGTTATTCCGTATTTTGTTCCTGTCATGAAAACATAATATTTTTTAAATTAGAGTAAAAGAGACAAAACACGGAATAACTATTCCGACCATATTATCTGTTTGTTTGTAAGGCACCTTGTGTTTATGATTTTATAGAAATTATTATTGTAAAACACGGTCGCTATGTGCATTTAAATGAAATTTTAGAGGTATCTTCAAGATTTTCTTTTATCAAGCAAAATGTTTCCAATTCTGTTTTGGAAACAGTCATCCCCTCACACATACGTTCTGTAATGAAAATTTCAGTGCGAAATATCAAAAATATTTTGATTAACAGCTAACAGAAAACAACCAATTTTTCCTTTTTCAATTAAAGATTCCGCGCGTGCTGAGTTTAATATTCAACTTTGTACATCTAGCCTTATCTATGTTCTAACTTCTGACAAAGCTTACAAAGAGTTGTTTACGGCTCCTCAACACGGATCCTGTTAAGATATGCAATTGTCAGGGAGACACCATGATCGAAATCAGCGTGTACATTGAAATGCAAATTTCTTGTTGGTAGATATTCCAACTCTATTCAGAAGCGGCAAACTTCCAGATAAGATTTCACAGGGTGAACGTCAGACTACTGATTAACTGGAGCTCTTCAGTAAATTGTACCAACTAGATATTTATAGTAGCGGTGTGTTAATTTATTATATTCGGCGGGTTTATTAATTAACTAGCGGCCGCTCGCGGTTTCACCAGCGTGGTTCCCGTTCCCGTAAGAATATCAGGATAAAAAGTATCCTATGTGTTAATTCAGGTTATAAACTATCTGTATGCCGAATTTCTTTTAAATCCATTCAGTAGTTTTTATGTGAAAGAGTAACAAACATCTATCCATACTTACAAACTCTCGCGTTTATAATATTAGTAGGAAGGATAGGATGTAAGTATACAAAAAATAGGAATTATACAAATAAGTATTATTGATAGTAAATAAAAACGTAAACATATTGTTCGGTCTTACTACAAAATACGAGGGGCGTTCAAAATATTCTCGGTATTGATACGTTACAACCTCTTTTATATATATATTTGTTACTGGCCGCTAAGATTCATCCATTGACATTAAAAAAAAGTAAAATTGGAACCGAGATGTTCTTTTGTTTTTCTGCAATTGCCGAACAAACATGAACACCATGAGCGAATTAACAATTTTAACGAAATTAGAGCACCGATCCGTCATAAAATTCTTGACAAAACAGGGTAAAAATCAAAAAACCATAAAAGAGGAAATGGATTGTGTTTACCGTGAGTCTGCTCCTTCTTTATCTACTATTCAAAAATGGTCAAGCGAATTTAAGCGTGGAAGGGAGAGTATTGAAGATGACCCTAGACCTGGCCGGCCTGTAGTGGCTACCTCACAAGAAAATATTGATAAAGTGGAAAAACTTATATTGGAAGACGGCCGAGTGAAGGTAAAATCTATAGCTCAAGTAACCAATCTCTCTATTGGTACCGTACATGACATTATACATGACCATCTTAATATGTCAAAAGTAAGTGCAAGATGGGTTCCGCGAATGCTGACGCTTCTTCAAAAGGATATGCGTGTGGCTTGCTGTTCAGATTTTATCGACCTGTGTGGTGAAAATCCCGATGAGGTGCTGCAAAAAATAGTTACTGGAGATGAAACCTGGGTTCATCATTATGACCCAGAGAGCAAACAGGAGTCCATGCAGTGGCACATTAAGGGTTCAGCTCATCCCAAGAAGTTCAAGGTAATCCCGTCAGCTGGCAAGGTCATGGCCACAATATTTTGGGATTGTGAAGGAGTTTTGCTTATCGATTATAAAGAAAAAGGTGTAAATATCACAGGGCAGTACTACGCTAACGTTATACGTCAATTAAGAGATGCGATCAAAGAAAAGAGGCGAGGAAAGTTAACCAAAGGTGTTCTGCTTCTGCATGACAACGCCCCTGTCCATACTGCTCATATTGCCAAGGCAGCTATTGTTGAATGTGGGTTTGAAACTGTTACTCATCCACCCTATAGTCCGGACTTAGCCCCAAGCGACTTCTTTTTGTTCCCCAATCTTAAAAAGGATCAGCGTGGAAATAAATTTTCTGACGATGAAGCGTTGAAGACGGCCGTGGAGGAGCATTTTTACACCAAAGATAAAAAATATTTTTATGAGGGATTAAAAAAAATAATTGATCGATCTTATAAGTGTATGAACATAGGGGGGGAGTATATTATAAAATAAAAATATCAAACTTTTCGTACTTGTTTGTTTTTATCCACATACCGAGAATATTTTGAACGCCCCTCGTATATAGGTATGTCTAAAGCAGATGCTCGGACTTTTCGGCAATACTTTTAAACAGCGACACAAGATTTAAAACACGGGTTTAACTTTCTAATCGTACATATTACTCAAGGAGTAAATGTACGATCTTCTATAATTAAGAATAAAATTGTTTTATTTTATTCTATATCGGGTAAGCGCTTGGCTTTCATCTCACCTAGGCCGAAAAGGTGGTATTTGTAATAATGGTTTAAGTTAAGAGGATAATAATAACAATAAGTTGAATCAGTGTATTATTATGTAAAATCAACGTGGTGATCATCTTATTTATTAGACATAGGTACACACATTAAAATATAGGTACATAATAATATACTTGCACCATACGTTAACTTTATAGCTACCTACTGTTATTTTACAATCATAAGGTAGGTAGGTACATCATTTTGATTAAATAGCAGAAAAACAAAAAAATCATAAACATGAACTTCTGTAAAATTTATAACTGCGTAATTCACACGCAAAAGTAAAATTAACAAAATGGCGTAGGTACCTACGAAACAAAAAAGGTCGTCTTCTCTAAACTAAAATAATGATAACAATCTGCAATTAAAAACGGGCCGCTTTAATTAGAATAGACTTTTTTATCCTTAGTAATTAGGTAGAAGAAAGCCTTGCTCAATTATTAGTTGTTTATTTATTTTTCAGTTTTATTTTTCATTTGTTATTAAACTAAAGTGAGCTTCCAAGGTTATAAATATACAGCTTTTGACAATAAGATTATTTTAAAGTAGCCGTGTCATCAGCTAGCCCTCATTCTCAAAAGGTTATAAAAATGTTTTCACTACATCTATGCTATCTTTATTTTAATAGGCTTTACTTTAATAGGCTTTGCGGGTTACCCTATATTCTAATTTCAAGTGGTATAGCTTTTAAAAGTACATTAAAGTACGGTATAATAAATTTTAAAATGGAGTCTCAACCTGTGTCAAGAACACGGGAGAAACTACCATCTATGTTAAGTCTCTTACTAAATCCGTTCATGTGATAGTGACAAGTAGAACAAAATCAAAAACTTTTTACTCGAAACGAGTTTTCGAGGGCGGTTAGGCGCGCCGGATTTTTCCGTCTTGGCTACTCTACCGCGAAATCGACAATGACGATGATCGATAGATTGTCGAAACTTCATTATTAAGACCTGGAAGATATTCGAACTCTTAGGGCGATGTTAAGAGCTGATGACCTAGAGTATTTGATTTGTAAATCTGCTCAATACAGTGGACTGCTAAAATGTAACGGAAAATGCGAACTATTAAAAAAATACCTAACGTTAAATTTAAAAAGTATTTTTTGTCAATTAGTAAACTTAATTTTAATTAAAGTACTTAGGCTGGATTCGACCAAACTGGAATAAGACTTACTCCGAGATTAGTCTATACAAATTCGGCGTTTAATCTAGGTATAAGTCCTTATTCCAGTTTGGTCGAATCCACCCTTAATAAGACCATAAAGTTACTATACCTAGAATATAGTAACTTTATGAATAAGACATAAACATTTTTAAAGCTATATAATTATTTATGATGAGGAAAGCCTCTCTCCTGTCAATACTTCTATTATACTGTTATCCTATTATGTGAGGAAAAGTTTATAGAACTGGGTTTTTCGAGACTATAAGATTTCAAGTATTTTAAATTGTCCAAGGATTAATAATTCTTTTCTTCACATTCTAGGGAGCGAATTTGGCTGTTGTCTGTGTCTAAAATCTACTTTTACAACCTTAATACCAAACCAATCCATTTGTGCCAGCTTAGTTTTAACTGCTTAAAACGTTAAAATAGCAATGCTTTTATTGACATTGGTAGGCCCCTGCAGGCTATTTAAAAATGAAACTGCCAGGGTCAGTGAACCATATTGAGACATCAGCCTCAGCATTATTTATTGACCGCTGCCAGACTGCCTCCTCTCATTTATTTATATTTGACCTTATCCCTACTTTTTGAGGCTCACCCCTACTCTTTTACCCCGATACACTACATTTTCCAATTGGTTTCTGAATAGACTGTCTTATGAATATTATATGTTTAGCAGTATTAGTCTTTGACTCTCTGTGGTCTCATGGTGTACTCTAGGACCGGCTGTGTAAGCCTGTCTAGATGTTTCGGATTTAAATCCACAAATCTCCTTATTTCTTGTGAGTTCCAGCGGGGGTTGACGGGTCGGTGGTAGGGGCATAGTCTAGCTGCCAAGCTACCACCTACTTTCCTCAATATGTTGCAAGATAATCTATGGCAAGTTTGGCCCATAACCAACCACGCTGATGGCCTAATGAGGGTTAGATTTTAAAGGCTTTGAGTGCCTTCCGAAGCTCAATAATGTGCTCACGGTTTCTTTCGGTCTTGCAGTGTGGTCCAGCACTACAACTATTCGAGTAAAAGCATCATTGAAATCAAGTTTAAGAGTGTTTACTCATTTCGTTTTCCCATACAAACTTTCAAGTCGAAATTTTCAATAACCAATAAGCTAATTTTAATGAAAATTTGCATGCTAAAGTAAAATACAGGGATCTAAATAGTTTGTTAAAAACATTTTTAGAAAACGTTTATTTAACTGAGTTATTGCGATTTTGAACTTTCTAAAGTGGACTTTAAATCGACTTGGAAGTTCGCCATGCTTGCCGAATACGGGCTGCATTTAAAAGTTTAGTTCATACTTTTACGGCCCTAAGACAAATTACATACTTACATATAATCACGACTATTATCCCCGAAGGGTTAATCAGAGATTAGGCAATGAGGACAGCAAAAGTAGTCCTCTACCATAGTCCATTTTTCACCAAACGAAGACTGCACATGTCATGTGCTCAGCGTGACAGGTTCAGCCCATCCCCGCTCTAAGCTGTTGGATTTATGTGCAGTCTTTGGTCCGTTAGTCCGTAAGACAAATTAAGTCCTCTTGAAAGGGCATTTCGTGAATATAAAATATTTTTGATTGTCAATTTCCAGAATATTTGCTGTCGCTTCAGGGGTTTAGGGTAGGGCAGGCTTACAAACAGCCATCAAACAATTTGGGTGTTTGTTGTTCAATAATAACGTGGACCGTGTCACGACCGGTGAAATTACCACACCTTGTCTTCCCTTGGGGGTCGTAAAAGGTGACTAACGGACTAAAGATTGCACATACATCCAACAGCATAAAGCGACGACGGACTCACTACCTGTCACGCTAAGCACATGTATTGTTGCTTTTGGTGAAAAGTGGACTATGGCAGAGGACTGCTATTGTTGTCCTCAATGCGCATAGTCTCTGACTAGCCCTTCGGGGATAATAGTTGTAATTATATTAAGTATGTAATAACGTGGCGGCTAGTTAGTTTTCCGAAGATCTTGTTGACACAGCGGCTACCGTGTTCAATGCTGTGCTACTGTCGCTATGGGTGACCGAGTTAAAATTAAATTAATAATCAGGCTTGTGTGTGTTGTAGTAGGATGATTTATATAACTACGATATATTGTTCAATGTCCTAATGATGTTTTTCGTTCATGTGAGAAGGTCTGAGTCCAGCAGTGAGACGTTTGAAGGCCTTTGTTTCTAAAAAGGAGAAGGTTTTTAATTCTACAGTATATAAAATTTTAAACACTGACAAAAGACGACAACCTCAGGCGAGAATCAAACCACGCACCTTCCGCATTCCAGGCGGCTGCCTTAACCACTTGGCTACCGAAGTGAAAACTTCTAAGATTTGATGAAGCCATGTTGACTAAAATCATAAGCATCAAGCACTGACAAATTTCGACGGTTGAAAGCCAGACCTCGGTAGTTAAGTGGTTAAGGCAGCTGCCTGGAATGCGGAAGGTGCGTGGTTCGATTCCCGCCTGAGGTTGTCGGCTTTTTTCAGTGTTATATTTTACCTATAGCGATTTTGGTATTTTCAGCAATAAGTCAAGCATTTGCATTCAGAAAGTATCATTTGATGAAGTAAAACTGATGAAGTAGACCACAGAATGCCATTGGACCTCTTCAATGATAAGTATTTCACTGGTGGCGATAAGATATCTCGATTAAGATAGTTAAGCGACTAGAACGAAACAAAAAAGGCAGGTATCGGAACTCAGTTCTGATGGTGGAATCCTTGAGGAATTGAGGGAACTCCTGAAATATTGTAGGCATACCTATGGCGATTTTGGTATTTTCAGCCATAAGTCAAATGAGATCCACTCCGGCAAAATCCTTCCTAACTAATATTGTAAATGCAAAAGCGTGTTTGTTTGTTTGTCCGTCTCTCACTTGCGCATCGACCTGATTTTGCACATAGATAGCTAAAGAACAATAGTGACATAGGCCACTTTTTATCACTCCTTCCGAAACATTTCTATTAGGATTTAAAAATACACTATTCACTCTATTAATTCTGTCACTTCTTATCTAAATTTTTCGTAACTTGCCTGTAACTCGTCTGTTTTGGATGTAGATTTCCTACTTTGTGATAGGCGTTCCTCGTTTTCTTCGCTTGTCGCATTTAAACGGCGCTGTCTCATACGAGCAGCGCGTTTTGTAGGATTACCAATATTCGCTTTCGATAAATAGATCGAAATGATTCACTAAAAAGCGATAAATAAACAAAAAACCGACTCCAAAAAGTTTTATTTCAGTAAATGCACTAAAACGTAAAAAATAATTGCGTAGTTTAGTTTGTTCAATTAACTTGCAATATTAACATTTATTCAACTCAATCTTATAATCATAAAAAATATTTTTATTTAAACATATTTACAAATAAAAACAACAATGGGTTAAACGGCAGCGAGGCCGACCTAGACGGAGGTGGAGAGATGAGCACGCAAAAGACCGCAAATATTGAAAGGGGGGGGGGGGGGGGAGGCCTTTGCCCAGCAATGGGACAATATGGGCTAATATAATAATAATTATTATGTTGTTTAATGTTTATGTTTACCTTGGCCGGCACCGACTCCAAAAATATTTTTTATGATTATAAGATTGAGTAGAATAAATGTTAATATTGCAATTATTTTTTACGTTTTAGTGCATTTATTTCAGTAAAACTTTTTGGAGTCGGTTTTTTTGTTTGTTTGTTAGTATGTTCTTGCACCAATCTGGATTATGGTTGATTCATGATTAAAGTATTTTGAAGGAAGTTCAAAGGTTTTTTATTGGGTTGATTGGGTTGGGTTACCCATCCAGCATTGCTAAACTCAACATTCGCTAGTATCGTATATTTTTTGCAATTTCAGAGTTGCTTCCACACTAATAGGAGTTCTTTGCTATTAATAGTGACCAAGTTGCTGGATTTTATGCCTATTCAAGCATCCTGTTTCAATAAACTTTTAACTCTGATTGAACGTGATGCATCAATCTCATGCATATGCTAAGCACACCTACACACTTGCTCTTTCTAGATCTAGTTATTCATTTAAACACGAATAGAGAGATGTTACAAATACAGTCTCTTAAATTATTCATAACCTGTTTCCGCTTCGACTTTGAACTTATAATATGGTTGCAAGAATATGTTTTACCCATTGAGACGCAGTGCAGTATGCGGTCCGCTTCCCGATCACTGTATTATGTACACACTCGCGTCTATTTTCTCCAAAGGGTTAGTCCGAGACTAGGCAATGAGGACCGGAAACGGAGTGCACTGCCACAGCCTATGTTTCACCAATTGACAACTGCACATGTGCTCAGCGAGATAGGTGGTGAGCCCATCGCCGCTTGATGCTGTTGGTATGTGCAGTCTTTACTCCGTTATTCGCCTTTTAAGACACCCAAGAGAAGAGGTCGGTATAATTATTTTAATAGTAAGCCGCCATCACACAGCTCAGTATTCAGATTCGAGGACACCTGGATGATTTTATTTTTAAGAAATAAATTTACCAGATGTCTTTTTTAATTGAAATAAAAAATTGTATGTGTATTGTATTTACTGTTTTTATATATTTTTTTTTTAAATTCGCCAACCTGTCTGGCCCACCGCGTATTACGATAGGTACCATAATGGACGCAAAGAGGTTCCTCGGACCAGCTTAGATAGATCATTATCAGCCTATTAACGTCCCACTGCTGAATCTGTATTCAGAAGGCCTGTGCCTTCCCACACGGACAACAGCACATGGGGAGAATGGGCTATAACCCACCACGCTGGCCCAATGCGGATTGAGGTCAACAACCGGAACCAACGGCTTCACGTGCCTTCCGAAGCACGGAGGAGCGCAAGATATCGATATCGATATATATCTTTCTTGATATCGATAACCTTGGATATACAGCGCGTTAGTTAAACCGAGGGACATATTAAGGGAGGACATTAGGTTGTCGATTCCCGATCCAATTCTTTAAAAAAAATCTTAATTTTTTTTGCATTATTATTCTTTATAATGTTATCGTACATACACTAAGCGCGGGAAAAGATCAAATATGATCAAGTATGAATGAAAAACGGGTCACACCAACCACGACAGCTACTTATTCAATACCATACGCGTAAATGAGTCGAAAACACTAGGGTGCCCAAACATTACGGAAAATTTTATGAAATTTTAACATCGACTTTCTGAATATTGTATAAGCTTGAGTAGTATTTTTATATTTGTTTATGTTTACCCAGGCATAAACTACTATAGGATTAAATATGTCCCTCGTGTTAACTAACACGCTGTTTTATATATTTACTTATTTTTCAGATCAACCTATGCTCTCCCGGTCTACCGATACGATAGCTCGATACGGTTCACAGAGGGCCCAAGGTCCAGCCGGGCAGACCTTTTAGCCGAAAAAATAATTCAAAAAGCAGCAATCTCCCGACTAAGGCCCTCAATGAATATTTATATCGGTTTTACTTTCAAATCCGATTATTCTGAGTTATATCTTGTACGTTTTCTTCGCTCCGCGACACACAAATCAAAATGTATTTTATACCAAGTTCTTTGTTTCGTAAAATTTTTTTTTGTTTTGAATACCAAATTGATTTCTTTGAAATAAGCATTAAAGCGTTCAGACTGATATTTATGTCAATAAGTATCTTGTTATATAACATATTATAATTCTTTTTATTCAGTAAATAGAATGAGGGATTATTGTGGAGGGACTTGCTTGGGCAAAACCTTAGACCAGAGTATGAAAACATAAGTTGAAAAAAAATCGGCAAATAGTACGAAACTATAATACGAAAACACAATTTCGCCAAGAAAAGTTATTCATTAATAATAAAGTTAAATAAAGTGAAGCTTACCTCTTCTTATTACTGGGCAACATGAAACTATTTTTAGGATTGATAACTATTGGGTATTTTTGTGAACTTAGTGATACCAATTATATACATAATAATGTTAAGAGAATTCAATTAAAATCTATATTTTACTATTTCTTATTTATTATGTTGTATTGAAAACGTTCATTCGAGCAGAACAAATAAATTTTTCAAGTTATGTTGATTTATTACGTGCTATAATGGAACTCGTGACTGACATATATCGTGATACAGAAAGCACTTAAACTTATTGAAAAATGTATTATTTTTACGTACAACGTATTGTTTGTGGCTTATTCCACGCATGTAGAGGCAGGATTGAGTTCGATTATGCAAATACAAAGATTCGAACAGAATATAATGTTCAAAGGAGACAAGTAAAAGACCACAAAATAAAGCACACATATTTTTTTAGTCCTTCAAAAGGGAAGATAAGCCGTAAACTTAAGGGAACGAAATGCCTCCAAGACATTTTCTACAAGAACTGATGGAAATGTTAGGGTTGTAGCGCATAAGAAACTAGTGTTGCCAACGAGTTTTTAATATAGTAAGTATCACCACGATACTATCGATAAATCCATTGAGTTGCAATGTGTTGATATTATTGAAAAATTCGATAGTGTTCGTGATTTTCGTGCTTAATTATTCGATATATCTATTATATAAAAATGAATCCCTATTTCCCTTGGTCACGACATCACGCGTGAACGGCTTGACCGATTTCGCTAATTCTTTTTTGTTGTGTTTGTTATTGTCAGGAGAAGGTTCTTTAAATTGTTATTTTTTTTTCTTTGAGGAAAAATTAAAATAAACACTTTTTTTTCAATATTCATAATTAAGACAGGACAACGTCTGTCGGGTCAGCTAGTCTATTATATAAAAATGAATCCCTATTTCCCTTGGTCACGACATCACGCGTGAACGGCTGGACCGATTTAGCTAATTCTTTTTTGTTGTGTTTGTTATAGTCAGGAGAAGGTTCTTATGAAAGAAAACATAAAAATAAACACTTTTTTTTTAAAAAAATTTCAATATTCATATTTAATACAGGACAACGTCTGTCGGGTCAGCCAGTCTTAAATGAAATATAGATTTGAGTTTAAGGAAGAGTGGAGATGTACTACCTATGGTCATGATGACCATGAGACCACGAACCTATTATCAATACATTCATCAGTGTGTATATTACTAAGTTTAAACGGTGAAGTATAGTAAACTGGATACCAATTACAACTGAATGTAGAAAAAAATAAATAACAGTCTGCTTTTATTTGAGTTTCATGATATTTTCCATCGACGATTTAAGTTTTATGTATTTTCTGTGTGTCACGCGCTGTGCCGCAGGCTGAGCTTATTGTTTTCCGCAATTCTTTCGAGTTTCAGTAAAGATGCGCTACTCGAGACAGACCTTTTGAAATTGAATGGGAACAATGCTACGATTACAGCGTTTTGCATTATTATTTCATTTTCCTCTTTCTAGTCACTAGCAATTAATACTACTTACATACATTCAGACTATTATCCCCGAAGGGTTAGTCAGAGACTAGGCAATGAGGACAGCAAAAGCAGTCCTCTCATAGTCCACTTTTCACCAAATACCGACTGCACATGTGCTCAGCGTGACAGGTGGTGAGCCCATCGCCGTTCTATGCTCTTGGATGTATGTGCAGTCTTTAGTCAGTCGATTTTTACGACACCCAAGCCCAAGTGAAGAGAGGGGACGGTAGTTTCTTTCACCACTACGCGCGCGACACGGTTACTAGTAATTAATACATAGTTGTAAGTTTACAAAGAATTCTGCTTCGTAAAACACGTAAAGTCGTTGTTCCCGTTTGTTGTCGTAAGATGACAGCCGCACGTTGACTGCCACGAAACCAGACACAATTTATTGAAAGGACATATTTTTTTACTATGGGGTTTGGTACTAAATTCCAGTCTTTTAACTTGACGCCAATGTATAAATACTTGAAGAATATATTATTACCAACATATTTGTGACCGCATTATTAATTAACAGACCTCGGTTTTTTCTATATAAATTAAAAACCAACATTGATTTCTATTTCAAAATGGCAACTTTATATTCGGATTGTGACAGTATATGTTATTAAAAACAAAAAAGTTACGCTTGTTTGACGTTTTATAAGTGAATACGCATCGTAGACAGATGTCAGACTGTCATGTCAGCCGCCAGACGATTCCCGGCCGCGCTTTCGTTGTGTGCATCGTTTTGCTAAATACTTTTGGTGCGAAAAAGTTAACTGTGTTATCGATATCGTTTCTACATTACTATAGACCAATATACTTAACTACTTAATAACCCTGCGTTCGTTAACATTAAAAAAAACCGGAACATTCGTTCAGAAGCGCACAAAACTTATCAAAATACAGTTTTCTTTATCGGAGGTAATTAAAAATCTAAAAAATATACAGAATGATAGCATTTAGTCTCTTGGACAAGGAAGTATATAAATTGTTGCAATTAATTATTTTTTTTGTTACCACAAAAAAATTATGTCCTCTAATTGTTTGTCGGTCAACGGTGACCATCATGGCGCTTAAAGTCTTAAAACCCACCAGCACCAACTTTCGCGCATTGTGGCCATCGTCGTGCGTTATGGCCCAATGTGGCCAATGTGCTGTTGTCTATGCGTGTGCCCAGCGGTGAGACGTTCATAGATAGATAGATAGATAGATAGACAACACTTTAATTGCAACACCACAAAGATTTACATAGAACCTAATAAAAACAATAATTGGCGATTAAAAATAAAAAAATAAGTAACTCGATGTTGGTTTAATGCTCTAAGCTCGATAGTAATGAATCCGGGCCACTTAAAGAAACCTATAAATCTCGGAAACTAAGAATGCTAGCTTAATGAAATAAATTGTCTTTAAACAATTAAATGAGGAATGACAGAACAAAACATGATAACTCCATGATGTCTAACTTTTCACAAAAGATAAAAAACCGGCAACTACTACTTTGCCTTAGTACAAATTTAAAAATATGGGTTCTAATGAATAAATAAGTGTAAAACCTGGTATGGCTGTTTATTATCTTTTTCTTTTGTTTCATATTGTGTAAGTACTTATTCTTCTTTTAAATCGTAAAAAAATGGAAATACCATGTTCTGATCATTGAGGTACAATAATAGCTCAATGGTTCTGATCCGATCTGATGAAATTATCATGTTTTGAAACAGTCAGGCTAGGAAAAAACTTTAAAAGAAAACAAAAACATAACATGTTTTGTTATGGATTTGATATTTAATTAATCATTTATTATGGGAGAAATTCACAATAAATTAATAAATAAAAATTGAATTCTTATGTCTTCTGTATCCCTAACAGTACAAATACACGCTTCTTTGTCATCAATTTGTTCATTTTCTTCTATCGTGTTTCTAGAAAGCTTAATATTTTTATATCATTCCCCCTCTTTCGGTTAAAGCATTCCTTTCTCGACGTTTCTTTTTCTTTGCTCCACTATTAAGTGCACCAACAGTATGCGGAACAGCGGAATTGTTTTCGCTTTTTCAAGTTGCTGCCATACAAATGGTTGTTTTTGCACTTAGTAGGATGGCCCAGTGGCGGGATACCTACTAGCAGCCCGCCCGCGCCTTCGTCCACGCCAACTTTGAAAGACCGTCATAGTTCAGCCATTTAAAAAATATATCTACAAAATACAAAAACTATCCTCAGATAACGCTCTATATTTTAGTGAAAACCGCATAAAAATCCATTGCGTGGTTTAGGAGAATAGTGCGGTGCCACAGACAGAGGAAAACGGCGACTTTACTTTATAATATGCTTAGATTAAATCTACAAAATACACACATCAAAAATGTCTAGGGATCAAGCATTTTTATGCGGATTTCTTGAGATTGAGATGTGGCTTTGTAATAAATTTATGATTTTATAAATTTATATGGATCCTTTTTGGTGCATTTCATAATTTGAAACAGGAACTTTCAATCAATTTCTAGTAAAAGATGAAAATCAGCTGTCAATATTTTCCCTATAAAAACATACAACGCATTGAAGACATTATTAGTGCTACTGTTTCCCTACTACTGATTAAAACCAACGTTATTATGGAGCGGCGACGTCATTTAAGCAGGGAAGAAATGCTCAGAGCCGTGGGAATGATAGAAGCTGGTTCCCGGCAACGTACTGTGGCTTTAGCTCTGAATACAAGTCAGAGTGTTATATAAAAAAGTTTTTAGAAAGAAGTTCCTATGTCACAGAAAGTGAAATTAGTTTTAGGTTTATGCCAGTAACAGCGGCAAAAGTATCAAAAATTATTGATGGTTTAAGTGGTAACAAGGCAGCAGGGTCGGACGGCATACGAGTCAAAGATTTAAAATGTATTAAAGATAAAATAAGTCCAATACTAGCAAATTTTGTGAATATGTGTGTGAGTAAAGGCGTTTATCCCGACGAATTGAAAATGGCCATTATAAGACCGATATATAAACAAGGATCCCATGCGGAATTTACAAATTATCGACCAATAGCAATTCTAAATGTTATTAACAAAATTGTAGAAAAAATTGTTGTTGGTCAAATAACAGACTTTCTTGAACAGCATGAGTTATTATCTGATAGTCAGCATGGGTTCCGCGCGAAACGGAGCACATCTACAGTGCTTGCAAGATTTACAGATGACGTCAACGGTTTTTTGAATGAACAAAATATTGTAATGACGATTTACATTGATTTCAAAAAGGCGTTTGACACTTTGGACCATAACGGCTTATTACAGGCCATGGATGAATGTGGGATACGCGGCCCCATGAATGCATGGTTTAGGCAGTACTTAGAAAATAGGATGCTTAAAGTCTCTGTCTGTGACGTCGAAAGTAAGAGCGATATTATCAAGTACGGAGTACCAACCGGTTCGGTTTATGGCCCAATCGGGTACATAATGCATGTTAACAGTATGACCAATGTTTTAAAACAATGCAAATCCTATATGTACGCGGACGATACATGCGTTATGTACAGTGGTAAAAACCAGTGCGAGATTCAAAAGAATATGCAAAACGATTTTGATAATATTGTTCGATGGGCACACGACAACGGAATCATTATTAATTTTGATAAAACAAAATGCATGGCTATTTTCTCACCTCGTATGCACAATAAGGCAATTAATATTAATATTATAGGACACTCGTATGACTGTCTCCATAACAAGGGAGTAAACTGTAAATGTAAAATTATTGAACATGTCGCATCATATAAATATTTAGGTTTACATATTGATAAACATTTTTCTTGGAAAATGCATGTAGATGTGGTATGTAATAAGCTACGTATAATACTAGGTAAGTTGTATAATTTAAGGCTCATAGTTAGTAAAAAGATTATGTTCATGCTTTACTATGCATTAGCGGATGCTGTAATGTTATATGGGCTGGGTGTGTATGGACTAACCTTTCCTACATATATAAATAAAATTAAACAGTTGCAAATTAGAATGTTAAAACTCATTATTGATAAAAAAACAAAAAACTCATTAGATAAAAATTATGAAAAATTATTTAGTTTATGTAAAGTTCTCCCGATTGAAAAAAAGGTTAAGTTATCAATAATTACTGAACAATACGGAAACTACTCTAATCTTGAGAAGAGAGTACATACATACCCAACACGGTCTGCAAATATAAATAAACTGGCTATCCCCAGAATAAGAAACTATTATGGAAGGCGTGAAAGGCGCTGGCTACTTCCAACTTTTATTAATGAACTGCCCCAAAATTTAATGTATGACTTATTGGAGGATTGCATCAGTAAGAATAGTATTAAGTTTAGGCTGAGGAAGCATTATTTATCGCTTTGTCCGTGACTGTTGTTTGTTACTGTGGATGATGTTCCCATAGCCTATATTGGAAGTGTATAAACATCTTTGTTAGTAGGTAAGCATATTTTGCGAGTTGCGCATGTGGTGTTGCGAAAAGAACACCTGTGTGTGTTGTGTGTGTGTGGGGGTGTGTGTGTGTGTGTTTGTGTGTGTGCGCGCTCAATGTAAGTATGTGTGCAATGTATTTATACCAGTTCAATTAGGTAAGTACTCAGTGAGTTTGTTACATTGTATAAAAAATTGTAATAATAATATATATAATACATCTATAAAAATGTTACACGGGAGCTGCTGCCGACAAACTGCATATGTAGTTTGGCAGAGTTTAAAAACTTAAAATGTATTATTGCTGAAAAACAAATAAATTAAAAAAAAATTAATCAGTCGACTTTGGACACGTTACCGAAGCACTGGTACCGTGGCTGAGCGCCATGGAGGACGGTATCGCTGCACCACACGGAGACAAGACCGATACATTCAAATCACAACTCGAAGAGCTCCAACAATAACCGCCATGATGTTAGCCGTGAGGCATCATCACTCTTCAGGGAACTTAATTAGCTACCAAACAGTCAGAAACCGCTTGCATGAAGTGAACCTTCATTCCCGAAGACCGCTAAGGGTACCACCTATAGCAATGCACAATCGTAGGATTCGATATCAATGGGCTCTTGAACACAGAAATTGGGCAGAAGAACAATGGCGTTTCGTGTGCTTTTCTGATGAGTCTCGTTTTGGTATGAGACCGGATACAAGACGTATACGACACTGGAGAACCCCTGGACGCCAACAGCGATTAAAATCCTGCCAGGAAGTCCATCCTTATAGTGGTGGAACCATCATGGTATGGGCGGGTATTTGGATCGGCGGAAGAACTGAGTTAATTTGGATCAGAGGCAACCTCAACGCTCAAATTTATGCTGAGACGATTGTATCAGACGTCATCGTTCCTCTACAAGTGCAAATCGGTATGATAATGCACGACCGCACACCGCAAGAGTTGTAAGACAGACTCTCGCCGCAGCTAATATCAATGTCATGCCCTGGCCTGCTCAGTCGCCAGACTTGAACCCGATTGAGCATGCATGGGATATGCTACAGAGAAGAGCTCTGCCGAATATGGAGGGTATCCAGTCGCAAGAAGACCTTTTTTTGTTGTTGCAACGAACATGGGCGGCCATTCCACAGCGTGATTTGGATGAACTCATTTTGAGTATGCCAAACCGATGTTCTTGTGTTGTTAGTGTTCGCGGTAGAAACACGGATTATTAATTGTTTAAGTTACCCAATAAAATTTTAAAGAAAACTGTTATTTCAGTCTTTTTTTCGAACTTTAATGTTAGTGGTTCAAATGTCAAAAATCCCTTTATTAGGAAAATGGCAAATTTCTTTATTAATGCAAAGGTGACTTGGTTTATCGTTACTGTAGACAAACGAAAACACTTTATTTGATGAATCCTTAAAGAAAATTTTAATTAATATCAATCAGGAGAAAAGTTATTGCAAAAATATATGTTGATCCCTAGACACTTTTGATGTGTGTATAAACCAAACCCATCTTCAGTTACCGCTCTATCTTTTAGTGAAAACCGCATAAAAATCCATTGCGTGGTTTAAGAGAATAGTGCGGTGCCACAGACAGAGGAAAACGGCGACTTTACTTTATATGCTTAGATTAAAAAATAATTTAAGATAATATTATGTAATGATGATTACCATCACCCCGTATAAATAGACTCGAAGTTTTTGCGCTCTGGTTGTGCGTCTAATTTATCTTACCCGAATTTCCATTGATTTTGATTCTACAACAAGTACCTAGGTATTTATTCTTCATCTCACCTGTGGTAAGTGACTTGACTGCTCAGACATGCTTTGAAATAACTGAAACACTTCAAACCACGCAACTTACAAACAACTCTCTCGAAGTTGTTGATTTTTTTACAATACCGACCGACCGCTAGTAGGTATTTTGACATTGACGAATCTGTAGTCATCTTACAGATGTCAAATGAACAGCCCAATCAAAGACAAATTTAAGTACAAATTTACGGCTTCGCTACCCTAGGATTTAAGCTATAAGTTCTTTATACATTGAAACGTCCTATTTTGTGCCAACTTTGCGTCGGAGTACCAGAAAAGTATGAAATTTATCATGTTTTGTTCCGATTTTGTTTATAATATTAAACCTTCAACTTCAGAGGCTATTTACTGCATGAATTAGCATGATTTGAACCACACCAGCCTAACGGGCGATGTAATTTATGTTATTCTGTCGAATGTCATAGCTAACTTTTTTTTTACAAAGAGTGAAGTTATTATGTTTTGTTTCGCCACTCCTCAAATACTCCTTAAAAGTAATAAAATTCTTCTTACATTTATGGAATGTGCCCTGTGCGTGCCGAAACCATGTGTGAATGTGATGACGGGTGTTCTGGGGACGCCCGCGAGAGTTTCTGGTCCAAAAAAACGTGGAATTGCAACGCATGCTGGGTAGGGAGGGTACAGATAGTACTTATATCATTTAAGCGTAACCATCACGGACGAAGTCGCATGCAGGCGATTCGTTAGTACCTACCTATGTCGAAGATAATGTTATGCCTAATGTTTAGAAACGAACTCTTTGTCCCCGTTTATCTTTTGAGATGCGATGTTAAAACAGCGCAAAAACTTTGTTGTGAAAATCAGTAATTGGGTACGATGCTATTAAATTTTAAATTTGCGTAAAAGCAAACTTTTTGAAGGTAAAACTCCGCATTTAAATTATTTTGCGAGCTTTCCTCAGAACAATGAATGTATATTTCAGCTGTCTAAGCGAAAAGAGACTTTAAAATATGTGGTCGAAGTATGAAATTTCTAAAAACGTTTCCACTTTATCGCTTCAAGCTGATTACGTTCATTTTCCTCGTTTCATGTTAACGATTACAGCCCGAAAATGAATTATCATTATAACGAGAGTATATTGCTACGAAACTATTATTTAGTTAATTATAATATCGATGCGTTTACAAAACATGTCCCCCACCTTAATTCATAATAATCGTAAGTTTCTAGGATGTGTCTGATTTTTGTTTCTTTGGAGCCCTAACCTAAGTCATGCTTCTAGTTCTTAGTCATGCTTCTAGCTCTTAGTCTAGTGGCTAGTGACTCTAGTCTAGTAGATAAGTCTAGAGTTTAAAAGTGGAAAGTCGAGTAAGGCTACTATGACATAAAATATGGTATGCAATAAAGTATTGTGTATTGAAATTATGTAAAATAAATAAATTTCAAAAACACAATTCTCTGACTTCATGCCTTCTAATGTATTTATATATTAAAAATACCAAGCCCTTTCATGTAGTATAGCAGTTACTTTAACCGGGCATTTTTGTATCTATGTTGAACTCGTTCAACATTCGGACCTAGAATAACCCTGCTCAACCTCACACCTCCAATCAATTCACAATTCATCGTGTTTTCTGACATTCTAACTGAAACGTACATATGAAAAGGGTGAGTCAAGATGCTTAACTTGAAGATTTAAAGGCCATTTTACGATTCCCAGCCTCTCCTAAATCTGAATTACTCTGTCACTCCGCCGTTAAATTGCTACATTCCATCTTTAGGAAGGCTCACGTAGAGCCTTGTTGCCTAGAAATAAATTGTACAGATTGGATTCAGTGTACCATGAGAGCTCTTTATTTTGATAAACATTATTATTTATATACAACACATTGTTACTACTTGTGAGGAGAGAGGATATTTACTTGTGAGGACCTATAAGTGGCTGTTTGGTGTTATTTTAAGTATTTAATATGTACATTAGCTGTTGGACTTCCAAATAAATAATAAATAAATAAATAAAATTATTTAATGTTTGCTTGAATATGAACCAATTGTTGTCGTAAGATGTGTTTATTCTTCGATCTTATAAAGAACTAGAACCACAATCTCATACTAAATCGTAGCGGAATTGTGTTTATTGAAAGTACACTATGCGCAGCTCTGCGCCTTTTGCTCTCTGTATGCCTTTAACGCAGTGTGCCTAAGTCGCGTTATGATTAAAAGTCATTTCAAATAAGGTCTATGTCTCACATTGCCCACTTCGCGATACGACTGTCGCTATTGGAGTATATCTTATGCCTGTTTCTCGATACGACTACGTCGGTATTGGTCTAGTTTTTACATTGGTTCCTTTTTGTTTATTTTTTTAATTAAAAAAGTAGTAAGTTGTTTTTGTAACAAGTAGTTATTTTTGGAAAATCCTATAAGAGGTAAATGTAGGCTAATATGGTTTAACGTAGCATAAGGATTATAATTATGTTTTAAATTGTTTATATTTTTAAGTTTAAGTTGAATTTTTTACAATAGTTTTTTTTTATTAGCACCCTTTATTATATTTAAGTAAGTAAGAAATGATGTCCATCTCGCTCTTGAATTAAACTCAATGAACCTTAGTCTCACAAAGCCTATCTTGCTAAAACGCAATGAACCTTAGTCTCACTACGCCTATCTCGCTATTGGACTAAAACGGAATTGAACTAAGTCGCAATACGTCCACATCTCTTTTGGTCTAGGCATAACGCGACTTAGGCACACTGCGTTATAGGTATACCGAGAGCCTGCGCGATAGTCGAGTATACATTCCTCTTATGTATAATATTATATAAGGTCACATTTTATCAACTGCAAATATTTTGACAAAACATCTAACTATATCAAAGAAATAATGCACTAGCATTTTAAAAAAAATGGGGCTAGTTTTTATTTTTACTTTAAAAATTCTCTGATCAAATCAAAAAAGGCTACTTTGAATGACACTATGGGCACGTCGCACGTGTAAGCGGTGTGGGCACTGCGGCCTCTCTGTTTTGGCTCCTTTGAATTAAAACTACCGAAAGTGCGTTAGGGGAGTTTTATTTGACTTTTAATCGAAATGTCTTTTGGCGTTTTTCTTGTAAACTAGCGTATACAAATTTAAGGTTCTTTCATAAATATGGTATATTTAGGTTGTTGAATGTATCCTCAAAATATTTGCGGTTGATGAAATGTGACCTTATATAATCGAAACAATTCGTAAAGTCACGAACAAAATTAAATGGCAAATACAAAAGTAAATATCTGTTTTATTTTACGCATGTGCCTAACCAGTTATCAGCAACAGCTGATAATGCTATTTGCCCACTGATACGAAGGACTAACACAATAATGCCGGGAAAAGTAAACATCTTTTATTTATCGTGCAAACTGCTCAATAAGTAGCTCACGAACTGTTAACAACTTTTCATTGTAATGCCAATGTTTGCATCGAGTTACTATAGAGGTATCACTGAGTTGATACGAAAGATACACTTATTTGCGTACGAGTAGCTGAAAAACACACTAGCCAATTTTGTTAAATTTAAAATTATCGCCCCCTTACTCTTGAAACCGATCGCAATTATATCGGATTGGTATTGTGAATATTTGTACTCCTAAGTTACGACACCAGAGCTAATATGGATTCATATTGCGTGGATATTGAGTGAAAGAAATACAAAACTCAATGCTATTTAGTTCACCCAATATGAATCCAAATTAGCGCTGGTGTCGTAACTTAAAAATACGAAAATTCACAATACCAATCCGATCCAATAGCGATCGGTTTCGAGAGTAAGGGGGCTGTTCTGGTAGCGGCTCATTATTAAGGTACTGATAGACATGCTACTAAATAAGTATGCTTAATAGCATGCTTATTACAAGCGTATACGTAATAAGCATTCTTATTACTAGCAACGCTTTGACAAACATACTACTAAGTAGCAATTGGCTATTTGACAGTTGTAACAATAAATTATGAAGTATATCGGATATAGTAGTTTATAATTAAACGATAATTAAAATTAAATAAATTATCCAATAGTTATCTTTATTGTTGAAATTTTGCATTCACAATGCTATAGATTTATGATAAAATGTTTACTTGAAAAAAAAAAATCAACCAGTCTCAGGAAGCTCGAGTGGGATTTGAACCTGTGGGTCTCGGTAGCTCAGCGGTTAGAGCAGTGGACCGGCAATCCAAAGGTCGTGGGTTCAAATCCCACTCGAGCTTCCTGAGACTGGTAGATTATTTTTTTTTCAAGTAAACATTTTATCCAATAGTTATTATTTATTAAGTTAATTTATAAATCTTTTATTTTTACAAAATAAATTTGAGATTTTTTATCTGTGGATTCCAAGACCCGAAACACGGGCGGCCTGTCACGGCCATGATTGAGCTTGGTGTGACGGCACATTTCACTATTAAACAAAAACTATCTGTCAGGTTTCAAGATTAAAGTTTTATGTTTAGTGAAATGTGACGTCACAAGGCAAAATGTCACGCGACCAACCGTTTTCGCGTGAAATATGAAATTAATGAATAAAAATATGATTGATGAAAAAGATGATTTTTTTCTATTAAAAAGCTTTTTCGAGAACAAAATTATTGTACGGGGTATATAATAAGCCTTTGTGATTTGTTAAATACTTTTCCAAAAACTGTCAAGTAACCAATTGCTCAATAGTGGCATGGTTTCGTGCTATTATTGAGCATGTCTATCTGTACCTTTAGAATACTATCGCGCCCCATCTTTTCCCCATTTTTTCATCTTTTGACTTGGGTGTCGTAAAAGGCGATTAACTGTCTAAAGACTGCACATAAATCCAACAGCATAGGGCGGCGATAGGCTTACCACCTGTCACACTGAACACATGTGCCGTTATGATTTGGTGAAACGTGGACTGCTTTTGCGGTCCTCATTGCCTGGTCTCGGATGAACCCTTCGGGGATAATAATCGTGATTGTATTGTATGTTAAAACTATCAATATCTTCTCTCATGACTGACATTTTGTCAGACTGATTATTGGACCGTTTGAAACCGATTGTCGTGGTCTTCCTGATCCTACTTCTTCTGTTCTGTGGTTTGATCAGAAGAGAGTCTTTTTTTTGTAAGACCGTCTTTTTGTGGGACATCTGCTACGTTAATGGGCCGCATTATGAATCTATGTGATTCTTGGCGGTTATGTAAGTTCTGTTTGTAGTTAGGAACTGTTTTGTTTTATTTTACTACTGATCCTCCTGCGCGCGTCGTTCTCCTCATTACTGAGGGTCGTGATTCTCCCGTAGAATCACCTTCTCTCTGACAATGTTTCGCCATCTGCTTCTGTTTTTGGCTTCATGATGTGCGCTGTGGAATTCGGTGTTTGTGGATGCGCGGATTAGGTCAGTCCCCTTATGGGACTGCGCCACTCAAGAACGTTTCGCCGTCAAACTTGCCAGTGATTATTAATTGTTCAAGGTTGTACCCTTCCTTCCTAGCTATATGGCCAAAACTTCACAATTCTACGGAGACAGATGGTAGACAATCTAGTCTTTATATTGAGCTCCCGTAAAATTGACGCGTTGGTGCGAAAGGCAGTCCAGGGAATTTGCAGCATTTTCCTCCAGCACCATATTCCGAAGGCGACAATACGGTTTCGATTGGCTTTCTTCAGAGTCCATGTCTCCGCTCTGTAACTGAATATAGAGAACACCAGTGCTTTAACTAACTTTGGTCTTTCGTGAGATGTTACGGTCTTTCCATATTTTCTGTAGTTAAGTCATTGCGCTTTTTGCCATCCCAATTCGCCTTCAGACTACTTTTTTGTGGTCCGCTTTGTTATGGTTGACAAACCTTATGGTTGATGTTTGCACTAAGGTAGATAATTCATCGACGTACTCTAGTTTGATTGCACCTGTGAGCTCCAGTTTGTTTGCGCTGCCTATCACCATCAACTTGGTTTTGGCATGGTTAATTTTAAGACCTAGTTCCATGCTCGCCCTCTCTATTCTGTCAAGGAAGTTCACCATTTCCGCTTCGCTCGCAGCTAGAAGAGTCGTGTTGTCCGCGTAAAGGTAGCTTGTTATTTTGGTGCCGCCTATTGTGACACCACCCTCCCAGTCTTCACATGTTCGTCTCATTATGTATTCTCCATAGGCTTTAAAGAGAATGGGAGACATATTGCAACCCTGTCTTACGTCTTTGCCAAATCTCTTTAAAAAGGGTTTCGATGTTGATTTGTCTACTCGCACGATGCTTTGGTTATTTTGATACAGTACATGTAAGATGTTGAGGCACTCTTAGTTCCCGTAGCACCTTCCACAGACTTGATCAGACAACGTAGTCGATGAAGCACAGTAACATGGGTGAATTGAACTCGTAGCACTTTACGATCAGTTGGTGAATATTTAAAATTTGCTCGCGAGTCCTCTTGTCTTTTACGAAGCCTGCCTGTTCCTGGGGAATTTGTCAGTCCAGAAAATAGCGAATTCAATTACAGATGATGTGTAGTAGTACTTTACTGGCGTGGGATATAAGTGCCAGAGTTCGATAGTTATCCCATTTTAATTTGGAGCCTTTTTTGTGGAGCGGGAGTATAATGAACCAGTACGCCAGATATTGTTGCATATGTTATGAAGGGCATCTACTCTGGTCCCGAATATTTTATGGTTTCTGCAGTTAGCTGATCGGGGTCGGGGGCCTTTTTAAACTTGAGTGCAGGTGTGGTGGCTGTAATTTCTGAGCGAAAGATGGGAGATTCTGGTTGTCCTTCCATAGAACTGGAAAAAGCTTTTCACAGTACACACTCCATCTTTCTGTAATAGACTCCAAATCTTGGAGTGTGTGGCCCTCTTCATCTTCAATCAAGCACCTCATCGGCTTGAACTGTTTAGAGAGCAGTTTTACCTTCTTAATTAGGTCTGCGCACTGAATTTTAAGGCAATGACTAATAGGGGTATATTTACTACTGATAAGAGGATATAATTTATCACTAACATCTATCATTTACATCTCATCAATCACTGTCATCTATTACTATATAGTGCGAATTATATTATAATATTCTACATTACAATATCAACGTTTTAACCGCTACGCACTAAACTTCATCTCACCTGATGGTAAGTGACGATAAGGCCGAAGGTGGAAACTCGCTTCACCCGGATTCCTCAACCACTGAGGAACTGGTTATCTTATCTCCAAACTGACGAAACCTAACAATGTTATTAACATTGTTACTGCAGCGCTAGACATTAGAAAAGATAGTGGTACCTTGCTAGCCAGGCGGACTTAATAAGCCCTATCACTAACCAAACCAAGTACACAAAGATTTACCCCCGATAGCAGAGGCCGATAACCGCCTCAGTGGTCTAAGCTAAGGGATATATAAATATCCCCTTGTCTGTCACGAAAACTCCTAGAGGTTGCTAATAACTAAATTTCTATTCTGTCTGATATTAAGACAGCTGTAAGCTATTATACTGCACCAAGCTACTAAAACAATTTAAAAGGTATCAATGTAACATGAGTTAAAGAGGCCGTCTATGCATGGGTAAATACTTAACCTACTCAAGTTCCAACACGGCACTGACTTTGTAATGATGATATACGAGTAGGGCTTGATGCAAAAGGTATTCCTATAATTAATTGTGCCATTAAATGTTGTGTAATGTTAATTTTTGTAACGAATTGTACTGTAACTATGCCGATGATGTTTTCCCTCTGTCTCATCGGCGCCACAGAATATCAAAGAGTGTAGGTATGCAGAAATCCCAGTGTTTTCATTTATCATCTACCTTGCATCTTCTATCATATCGAAACGTTGAAAAAAATGTGTACCTCAGGCGCGGATTTTTTAATAGTCTTTTTTTTAACGTTTTGTTATCTTTGAGTTTATGTTAGCGTTTTTAACGCAAATAATAGTCTAAGATCCGAGTATATAACGACCTTCACCGGGAAGGTTAATGGATGAAAAGTATTTTATATCAAATTTAATATGTTAAATAATATATCGCGAGTGGGTTGGCTGAAAAATTTCAGTCAGTCTGTAAGTAAAAAAAATATATTTTTTTACATTGCACTGGTTTGGTGTGTGTGTGTGTTTAGCTTATCTTTATATTATTATCCCAAGTAACACATAAGCAAGATAACAGCACATATTTAGAACTTTTAACAGTTCAAAGATGAATATGGTTTGTGTAAGAGCTTTGGGAATAGCCATATACTGAATAAGCTTGAGTACGGACCCTTAGAATACTTAACGCTTAATAAATTCTGTATTTCTGTCCTTTCCTTCTTTACACTTATAACCAATCTCCGTAAGAATATTAGACAGACGTTATTAAGCATTACGCATTCCAGGTGGCTTAAATCTGAAAAACAGTGCCTTTGGCAGCATTTATCTGATTAACAATAATCTATACTGCTATTACTAAAGCAGTACTAAGCTTGTAGCGTTTGAAACAGCTAATTGCTGAATAAAGTATCACCTTCTGAATAATATTGTTTACATAATTCTGGTATACAGCTTGATACTGAATAATTGTTTTTACTTTATCTTTAAACTGTATAAGATTCTATGTTTTACTAATTATTCAGCTGCCGAATAAACAATATTATTTGTGTTTTTAATAATCTTATTTCAGTATAATAAAGAGTTTCAACTAACTTATTCAAATTAAAGACCACATTTGTATTGATATATCGCCCATAGCTTAATACTAGCAATTGGAATATTATTGTACGTATTTATTTTATGCGTTGTTTGAATCATGGATCGAAAGTCGTGGTAAAAGCGTAAAGAACCGGTCATATCGAAAGAAAATTGTTAAAAAAATATTTTAATATCAGCAGTAGTAATTGTCCAAGTGTCATCAGCAGTAATGATCATGACAGGATTTGTGAAAATAGTTTAAACAAAACTAAACCCGTCCCAATCAGCAAGCGTGTTTTCCCTTTAATAATGAGGGTTCCGTCCCCAAAAAAAAATAACAGATTTTGGGATTGGAAAACCGAAAGATCTAAAAATTTAAGTAGTTAAGTATACAGAAAATTTCATTTCTGAAATGGTTATTTTATTAGCAGAAGGTATCGCAATACAAAAAAATAAAATTAACGTTGCGATAAAATGTTTTATTTGCGTTGTTTGTTTGTTTCATCGTAAGCCAATCTGCGCGAGGTTGGACACTGCTGTCTTTACTTAATTAATAAATCCGCATTATATCTTGGCCATCGAAGTTGTTCTTTGTTCTCCCATTGGGTCGGCACAGTACACAAATCTGAATGACCCTTACAACGTGTTGAAATTATTTTAAATGTCATTTTTCTGAAACGAAATATAAATTATAATTAATAATATAATAATAAGTCCGCCATTTGTACATCCTATTGTTGTGTAATAAAGATTAAATAAACTAGGGCCCAGTGCACACCACACACACGAAACATGCATTTTTTTAAACATAATAGATACTATTAATATAATAGTCTTTTCACGAAAAAAAAAAAAAAAAAAAGATGCTGTGATTTTAAATGTAAGTAATCAATTTAGTGAAAGCCTGATGGGAAAGTTACATATTATAAAAGGTTTTTGTTCGTTCGATTAGAGAACCCTAAAAATGTGAGTAACTAATATAGAAATGTGGTCAACTATATAAATGTTATTCATAAATAAGTGTAAAGAGACTACTCTTTTTCAAGTTATAGTTTAGTAACAAAACATGTGTGCACTTTTATTCAGCATTATAAAACAAAACATCGATCGCCATTGAAATCTTTGTAATGAATTCTTACAAGGAATTTACGAGATCACCAAAATGCTTATTTAATCTTACAACTACAACATTTCCAATTCAAATCATGTTATTTAGTTGGATAAAATTGCTAGAATTAGATAATTCATCACAAGCACTTTTGTCAGACCTAGTATGTATGTATGAAAATACTATTTACAACTAATTATCTTGATTATTAGCGAGGCGCGTCATAAAAATGAAAACAAAACACGTACTATTTACGACAAAATTACTTGCGCACTAATAATTAACATGTAGCAGATCGCTAACTTGTAAATTAAAATTTAATGACCGTTTTATTTAGTTATTAAACCCAATTTATTTCTTCTTTTCCCAATTTCTATGAATATTGCTTGCATAAATGTCAACAATAAATTAAATGCTTAATAAATTCTGAATACTCTAACCAATTCGACGTAGCTGAATAACTGAGTTGTAAAAGCTTTATAAAAGCAATGTGTGCAGTTATTCAAAAGTTATTAAGCTAATTGAAACATTATTAAGCTCCTACTCAATTGTTACTCAGATGTTATTCAGCGTTAAGCATTGAAAATTGGGGCCCTTTTTGCTTGAATAACAGCTGAATAGACGGTACTCAGGCGTTATTCAGCTTAGTATTCAGCTTATGCTCTTGATGAGTGCTCTTAATCAATCTTTATTCAGCACGTCTGTGTTACTTAGGATAAACATAAATTTTATATATTTAACTAGACGGTTGCAAATTACTAATATTGACTTGCCTGTTTACACCTGCCTACCCAATGTTATGACACAAAGAAAATAGTCAACCTAACGTTTGCATATATTATAAGCTTCATACTTACGATTGGTACCTATGTAATTTATCTATTATCGAAACAAGTGCAATGTTCAAAAAAAATATTTTTAAATATTTAATTAATCATATAGTTATGTACTTACTGGACTGAAATTTTTCAGCCAACCCACTCGCAACATATTTTTTAAAACATACAACAACATAAAATTTGATATAAAATACTTTTCATCCAATAACCGGCTCGGTGAAGGTCTTTGTATACTCGGATCCTCTACTATAATCACATATTACGAATCTTCTGTATTGTTTATCTCTCGCCATATGGTGACACGAAGACCAAGCGCTTTTCCGTTGTAAATAAAAATAATATTATTTTGATTTGGTTGTATTTTTAAGAAAGCAAACGGTCAGGCCAACTAATGGGAAGTTGTCATGGCTGCCTGTAGACATCTGCAGCATCCAAGGAGCTGCCTATGCGTTAACAATTTTGAGAGCCCTTTGTTTACATCCTAAGACATATACAGTTTAATTATTCAAATTCATGTTTTGCGATTTGCACCTTAAGATTTGGTAAATATCTTTATCTAAACTGTGCAGGTTCTTGCTCTCGTCCTCTCCAGAGCTAGAAAATTACGTCCTGAATGGGTGGTAGGTTAATTAAGAATTTTTGAACGATTTAAAGTGGTTATTAATAAAGTATATTGAAGAAATGCATTTTGACTTTGAGTTCGACTACATGGTTCTTGAAGAAACTTGAAGAAAGGCGACAGAAATACAACTATGAAGAAGCCTATTCCACATCCTATAGGTTCGTTTTGTACCTAATATCAACCTTTTAAGGGTGTCAGATAAAACTAAAAGTTCTTCCAATAGTTATCCTTCGCTTCAGTGATTACCTACAACGTAGATTAATTTTACCAAAGTTACAATTCGATTTAATTAAAACAGAATTCATTTTTACCATTAGCCAAGATCGATTTCAAGTGGTCAATGTTTAAGACAAGTTTGTTTGAACAATTCCCTTTAGGACAGCCCTTTTTCGCGTGATTGATCGTCGGGCGCCTTAAATTCCAAGCAACGTTTCCTCATTAAATATTAAGGCAGACTTTGTGAAGTTAGCGAACTTAGTTCGACTAAGTAAGGACGCGGGCGGTTGAGTTTCGAGTGTGGACGGACGTATTTGGCATTTCCAGCGTTAACTATTTAGAGATGATCCTAGAAATATCGATACTCTACATACACTGACTACTATTTATAGGTACACTAAGAGACTAGGCGATGAGGATCGCAAAATCAGTGCTCGTTTCACCAAATAACAACTGCACATGTACTCAGCTCGGGTGGTGAGCCCATCGCCGCTTTTTCCTGTTGAATGTGTGTGCAGTATTTAGTCCGTTAGTCGCCTTTTACTACACCCAAGGGAAGAATATTTTATTGAGCCGCCACCACACAGCTCAATCAATAGGTACCTACTGTATACAATTTTATTTAAAGCGGTATTCCAATGGTTCGGTTTCACACAGAAGTATTCGATTTCCATCGTAGTGGGCTTTAGAGTATTCATACTACACCATCTTATATTTATAATATACTAGCGGCCCGCCCGCGCCTTCGTCCACGCTATCTTAGAAAAACGTCATACTTCAGCCATTAAAAAAATATATACAAAAAATTTAAACAAAAACCATCTTCAGTTAACGCTCTATCTTTTAGTAATTTTCGCTTAAAATTTCGTGAGTGGTTTAGAAGAATAGTGCAGTGCCACAGACAGAGGAAAACAGCGACTACACTTTATAATACACTAGCGGCCGCTCGCGGTTTCACCCGCGTGGTTCCCGTTCCCGTGGGAATATCGGGAAAAAAGTATTTTGTGTGTTAATCCAGGTTATAAACTATCTGTATGCCGAATTTCATGCAAATCCATTAAGTAGTTTTTACGTGAAAGAGTAACAAACATACACACTCACACACTTTCGCCTTTATAATATTAGTGTGATTATTAGGATATATGTAATGATCGTTATAACATCAATATTAGTAGCTTTGTCGTGTTCTGTCAGATCGTGCTCAACAGTTGAGAATTTCGGGTCAGCATCAGCCTTATGTGCAAAAGGCTCGACACTCTGTACAAAAGAGTAACTTGCAAACACTACTATACATTATTTTAACACGGTGCTCGATCGACATGCGACGCCCTAAATCTTCTATCGCCCATAACGTTCGATCGTGGAGCAAACAAAAGAAGCAGTCACGTATAGGTACCCCGGGTCCCGGGTTTTAGTAAATGGCTTCCCGCTCCGTGCAATATCCGGACCTATTTCTAGAACTTATCGGAACAATGGTTGGGACGCCTTCCTTTTGGAGCAGAAAAATGATTTTCATTGAGCAATTAACTTAATTGTATGGAATAACGCCTTGGCGAGGCGCCCGGTCGAGAAAATGGTCTTTTGGATATTTAAAGTGGAATAGAAAATAATAATCTGTAATTAGGAAAATATAAAATTAACGAAATAAAATTACTTATTTTATAGGTTAATGTTTTTTTTTAAATATATTTTAGTGTTTTTTCAGTGTTTAAAAAATTTTACTAAAGTATATGTAGTGTTAATTAAACGCTATAATATATTTAAAAAAAAAAAATCTATAAACGCAGCTTCATCTTAACCGAATATTTGTAAAAATATTTCTTTCGGATCTCAGAGGTGGAAACTTCTAAGATTTGATGAAGCAAAGTTGACTAAAAAAACATAAGCACTGACAAATTTCGACGGGTGAAAACCAGACCTCGGTAGCCAAGTGGTTAGGGCAGCCGCCCTGAATGCGGAAGGTGCGTGGTTCGATTCCAGCCTGAGGTTGTCGTCTCTTTTTCAGTGTTTAAAATTTACTATGTTTTTATTTTATTTCTATTTAAAATTTTCTATTTTTTTAAGTATTTCTTATTTTATTTAGTTTATTTTTATTTCTTTTATTTAGGGTTTGTGATCATTAACTACCATTTGGAAAGCTTGGTGATTGGAAACTTAAGGGGTCTTAGGCGGTGAAAACGGAAATATTGGCTGTTTTCTATAAGCTGCTGTGTTGTGCTAAAATTTTCAATATGTATTACAGAACGTATGTGCGAGGGGATGACTGTTTCCAAAACATGATTGGAAACATTTTGCTCGATAGAAAAAAATCCTGAAGTTACCTCTAAAATTTCATATAAATGCACATTATGACAGTGTTTTACAATAATAACTCCTATAAAATCATAAACACA
The DNA here is from genome assembly GCA_963921215.1 of Scoparia ambigualis. Classification (NCBI taxonomy): domain Eukaryota; kingdom Metazoa; phylum Arthropoda; class Insecta; order Lepidoptera; family Crambidae; genus Scoparia; species Scoparia ambigualis. Next base: position 30,294,438 of record OY992506.1, read on the forward strand.
TAGGTTTTTATCTTTTCGATTTCTTGAATGATTTGGATATTCAAAAAACTAAACATTTTTATTAACTTTCTGACATAAATGTGAATTACCGCAGACCCCGCACCGCGCAGCACCCGTGCGGGCCCGGAATTTTCGCTGACCGATGAGAAAACTTTTTCGATGTACTGCAGCCACCATCATCATCTTCGTCATAAAGGAAAGGAAACTTCATCATCAGCTAATAGGGACGCTTTTATAAAAAGTATACTGTGCTAGCTCGTATTAGCGCGGCTGGTATACTTCCAAGAGCGAAAATAAATTACGTGCCGAAAGTAAACTCGATTTTAATCTTAAGAGACACATCCTTGTTGGTATAGTCTCACCCATAATTATATCTCTGTCCCTAACCAATTATTTGGCTTCTGAAAGAGACACAACTTCACCTTCTCTTAAATCTATAATAAGTATATTATATTTTTATTATTGTTCTTCGTCTCCATCTGTTTACTTTTATCTTCCCTTCCATGAAAGGGAAGATAACAGTATTCATAAGAAATATAATGATGTTTTTTCGATATAATGATCGACGACCTCCTTAGTCGAGTGGTTTGTACACCGGTTTTCATGGTGTCGCCATCTTTGAGGTCCCGGGTTCGATCCCCGGTCGGGTCAATTTAGAAATTATTGTTTTTCTAAATTGTCTCGGGTCTGGGTGTTTTCTATGTATAATAAGTATGTATTTAAGTATTTTAAGTACCTATGTTTATCCGTTGTCTAGTAACCATTTAACGAGTTTCTTCGAAGCTTCTCTTGGGCTAGATAATTGGTGTGATTGTAGGAAAGATTTATTTATTTATTTATTTATTTTATAAATACGTTGTATCTTAATAAGTGACCAATCATTATCTTCTCCTTCTGTTGTTGTTAGGATATTTAAATTCATCCACCTTTAATATTACAATGAAATACACTATCTATCCAATTTAACCATTACATTCGTTATTTACAGACATTAACCATGTCGCGTAGCGGTAAAAGAATACTACCACCCCCTCTCTTCCCTTGGGTGTCTTAAAAGATGACTAACGGACTAAAGACTGCACATACATTCAACAGCATAGAGCGGCGATGGGCTCACCACCTGTCACGCTGAGCACATGTCTAGTTGCTATATTTTGGTGAAAAGTGGACGAAGTGGCCTAGTCTCTGACGAACCCTTCGAGGATAATAGTGGTGATTATGTAATATGTATACATATATGTAATATTAAACCAATAATCAGATACGAGAATGGGTTGTAGAAAAATAGCATGGACTATTACCTACTACGACGGCCGGCCTAACGCTGGTCGGTGGGTTGAATGACTACTATCTTATCCGACAGCAAATAGTTATTGGGGATTACGGATAAAGTGTCATTACACCTCGGCCTTATCACTGACCATCAAGTGAACTGAAAGCCAAACGTTTTCCCCTATAAGTAAGTAAGTAAATCATTTATTCGGCTACATCAATCAAAAATTACAGACAGGAAAGAAAAGAAGTGGGTTACATTAAAATAATTATTTTAAAAAAATCTAATAATTTAGGTTGGCCGAAAAGGCTAACCAGCTCAGCTATCTGAAAAAAAAATCAAACAATATAGGTTGGCCGAAAGGACTAACCAGCTCAGCTATTGTTGCAGCTAGACGCCACAACGCTGATTTACAGCTGGTAGTGGCAAAAACGGAAAATTTGTGACACGAAAAATGAAGAATTTAACTTTAAGCAGGTAATTACAATATTAGAGCCAGCATAGAGCGACGATGGGCTCACCACCTGACGCTAAGCACATGTGCAGTCGCTATTTGGTGAAAAGTTGACTATGACAAAGGACTGCTTTTGCGGACCTCATTGCCTAGTCTCTGACTAACCCTTTGGGGATATAGTGACTATTATGTATGTCTGTAAAAAAACGCTGTCCCAAAGCGGGTTGGTGCGCTGTACTTACAATCTCCTTACCCAAAATAGGTGCACGCCTATAAATACAGGTTGTTTTAATAATCGAGTAGCCTCCTCATCCTCCGTAGACTATAAATAATCACTTGTCGGTGTTCCGTGAATGAACCTTCGTGTGCGTACGCTAGACGCAACCTTTCCTTCTGCATTGCCTAATCGCATCACTAACGCTTCACTAACTATGTTGACGTATAATTTATGTCGGTGTAACAACGGTGAAACATCATTATATTTCCATAGTAACAAATAAGTAAGCCAAGTCTTTAAAGCTGCCGACGTCATTGTGAATTTGCTCAAGTGACCCAGCCACAAAATGTTTCGGTATCTCAGTGTTTAAGTGGGTATATAGACACCCCATAAAGTCCGTTAGTAACTATGACGTTTAGAAATAAACAGTATGTTGCCAATCATGGACGTAATATACTACGTCCATGGTTGCCATCATGGACGTAATGTTGCCATAGAGGCAGACCACCTCCAGCCGTCATTACAGGTTGTAATAGTAAATAACGCTTGATGACGGATTATATAGATATCGGAGGCGGAAACCGCCACACAAATACGAACGGTGGAAAATCTATGGCAGCATACGCCTGATAAGTGGTTAAAGTGTTTTATTCCAAACCCCACTGTAACTGCTGTTTCAATTTTTTATAAGTCAAATCATTCATCATCATCAGTCACTCATCAGCCCACAATCGTCCCACTACTGGGCACAGGCCTTCCCCCATGGGCAGCACCACGATGGCCAAATGCGGGTAATTATAATGCCAGCTCCACACGCTTGGCAAACCTCAACAAGCCGTCACAAATTCGAACGTGTGGATGTGGATAGTACGTTTGGCTTGGCTTGTAGCCGATCCGTCGAACAAATCGCGGCGCGCAAGCGCAAGCGGCAAGCGTGCGGTCGCGGCATTAGAGACTAAGAATTAGAACTAACTAAGACAACGTTTAAACTGTTGTCAAACAAGCAACAAAGGAAAACACATAAAGCATAATACTGACCCGTCCCATTTTGTCGCGGGTAAATATGAATCTTCAAACAAACTAATAAAGCTTAGCAACAGCTCATAGGACAACACCTTAAATCTTTTTCTGTCCTCCTTAATCGCTTGCAGACTCGTTGAAACGCTTCTATTTTTATTTAGCGTAAACAAGATTCCTGAGTCTTGTGACTAACTGCAGAGCTGAAGGTATTTGTTAAACGCTGGTAGTAAGCTGGATTAGAAAAGTTTTTTTATTGTAAGATAAGATGTGAAAATGAAAAACCACTTTGGAATATACCACCTCCAGCGTTGCCAGATATTTTTAGTCAAGTCGGGATTTTGAAACTTTTTGATTTAAAATGCGAGATTCTTTCGTTGAATTCGACAGTAAAAAAACCGTGTATAATATGTAATTTAATAAGATTTTTTAATTATTTATCTTTTTATTTTAAGTTTTAAATTACGTTTACGTGACAATAGATTTATTTATTTATTTATTCAGAACACCAACGTATTTTACATCAGCTATACATAGGGACATCATTTAAAAATAAAAATAAAAACTAGATGCAAATACAATTATAGGTGAAGACCGCACGCAGCCATATCAAAAATAGCCATAGAAAATGGATTTTATTAAACATATGATATTTTAAATCAATCCACACTTTGTCTGTGTCACCAAGCGCGTTTCCTCAGCAGGCTGCACGCACGTTCGAATTATCCCCGAAAAGCGGGACTGAGCCTAACCCGCGCGGGACATTTAATTTTAATGTAAAAATCGGGACGTACCGCCAAAATCGGGACGTCTGGCAACGCTGAATTGCTAGGCAAATGCCTCCATCATTAAATACAAATCATCACTACATTTGGCTTCATCGACCGTTTTCCAAATGTAAGTTTATCATCACTACGAGCTATGCACATTAGAAGATTTTTTTAGGTATTAGGCTGTGTCCTGAGTAACGGCACATCGCGCAGGCGGAATCCGCCGCGCACGAAACAAATACTCGACGTGTAAGAACCTGTCCGAACTGCGAGCGGGCGCGCTTTTATTCCAACGCTCCGGCAATCCGCCTACGCGATGCGCCGCGCCGTGAGCGTGACTCAGGACTCAGCCTTAAACGTAAAGTATCAGAATCAGAATATCTTTATTGCGTAAAACTGTGTAACAACAAGTTGAAAAATATTGTTAAAATAGTTATCAACAGTTATCTTATCAGGCATGCAATGTTATAAAATAAAATAGAAAACATACAAAGAACTCAAATCGTCTCGAAATCAAAATATTCATAGATGGTGTAAAAAACATTAATAAATAACCATATTCTTAACTTATGCTTAAACACATGCCCATCTAATGCTTTAATTTCAGTTGGTAAATGATTGAACACTTTAATACCGTATATAAAAGCACTTTTGTAGTATACATTATTATTAACCATTGGTAGGTTTAAATTAAATTTATATCTATTACGCTGGTTACGAAGAGATTTTGCACTGTTAAAGTATTCAATGTTAGTTTTAATAAATACACATATTTCCTGAATGTAAATGTTAGTGAGAGTAAGGAATTTCTTTTCTTTAAAAATACCTCTAAGTGTTTCATCATAATATAAGTTATAAATAATTCTTATACATTTTTTCTGTAGCAAGAATGTACTATTTGAATTTACAGAGTTATCCCATAATATAATTCCATAAGTTAGAAGAGGATACACATTACCAAAATAAGCAGTTCTCTGCTATTCAATTTTCTGCTAGAATAGACAATGCATAACAGTAACCAGAAATCTTTTTATTTATATTATCTATGTGGGATTTCCAATTTAAATTTGAATTACTTACGATATTCTAAAATAACTGTAAGTCGTTGTCGTAATTTCAGTATTATTTCATCATCATTACCAGCCTTAAATGTTTTAGTGTAGTTGTGGTTTTCTCGTGGATCTCTCTCAAAAAAAGTTAAAATCCATGTGACACTAAATATTTGCACAAATAATTGTGAGTTTATTTACAAACATTCTATATCGAATTTAGCCCTAGTATATTGTCTCCACTGATCCACGCCCTAAGACTAACTAGCGGCTTTGTTAGAGGCACTTATTATCCGAAACAAAGGCAGGATTAGTGAGGCCTCCATTAGTGATCGCTGGAACCGTGCCTCACTCCAACCAATTGTCCGGAAAAACTGTTGTTTTAGTGATTTTACTTGCAATAATAGGAGTAATCTGAGTGTTTATTGCGAGTTTTATTCATCGTTCAATCACGCCATTAATGAAAACAGGTATTTCTTGTATTTTATTTTATACACAACAATACAATACAAACAGTCACGACTTTAATTCCCAAAAGGTTAATCAGAGACTAATAGGCAACGAGGACCTCAAAAGCAGAGCCCACAATCCACATTTCACAAAATGTCAACTGCACATGTGCTCAGCGTGATAGATAGTAAGCCCAAGTGTATGTGCAGTCTTTAGTCCGTTAGTCGCCTTTCACGACACCCAAGGGAAGAGATGACTTGGTAGTATTATATTGATGAGCTGCCACCGCACAGCTCCTTTATTTTATTCTTCTACAAGGATGCCTTTGGCCTTTAAGTATCGTACATCACATCAGCATGTTAGGTGATGGTAATGGTATTGTTAAATTGCAACTCACATCGTTTGTTACCAGACAGACTAGTGGTTCTAGAATAGTTTCTAGAATTTGAATAGAATACATACTTACAGAGTGGCAAAGCGACTGGCACGTTATCTGGGGGTGCTGAGTCAAATTCTGAAGTCGAGCAAAGTGTGAGACTACCATCTTACGACAAAAGCTCGCGTCTCTTTCAAAGCACATACTCGTAGTAGCCCAAGTTTTTTTTTACTTTAGCTTATCCAGTGACCCTTCATGCAAAGTATGCTAAGGTTTCAAACCTTACCCGCTGCGTCGTGGAACTTCTCACGTTCATATTCTTTATCAGCCTATAAACGTAACCTAATGCTTGGTACATTCCTTTCCACATAGACTACAGCAGTCAGCATATTATGTTAAAATTGCTCCATAACCCACCACGCTGGCCCAAATTCAATGCGGATTGGTAGGTTGTTCGTAATCGTCATAATTTGAAGCCTCTTTCATCTATAAAAGACGATTCAAACAGTGTTTTTCCAAACGCTCCAAATAGGTAAAAACAACTTCGAGAAGGAAACCAATAGAAGAATACGGCTGGGCATCGTTTCGTAAACTTCGTCGGGTCTTTTCGTCGCGATTACCACAGAGCCTGAAGACGAAAATCTATAATCAGTGTGTCCTCTGTATTAACATACGGAGCCAAGACGTGGACACTCACGGTGCGACTGCTCCTCAAATTAAAAGTCACTCAGCGAGCTATGGAGAGAGCTATGCTCAGGTATTACTCTAAGGGAATCCGGAAGAATCGCTGGAGAACCAAAGTGTCCGAAATAGCTCAAAGAATTAGCAAGCTGAAGAGTGGCAATGGGCTGGTCATAATTTTTTTTTCCTATCTGCTAGCGTAATCTCCCACGGAATGGAAGGCATATTTTCTAATTTTCTCTATCGTTCCTTTCTATCATTTATTCCTCTCGCACTTTCATTCATAATTCTCTTTATCATGCTTCATATCTTTTATACCTAATGGCTGTGTACTGTCGTCTGCCACATTTGTGCTTGTTCTACTAGCTTGTATTTTTCTTTTCTATCATTCATTCTTCTCATACTTTCATTCCTAATTCTCTTTGTCATGCTTCATATCTTTTATACCTAACGGCTGGGTGCTGCCGTCTACCAGCTATGTGCTTGTTTAACACCATTTTCCTAACTATCTCAATTTTATTTCTTTATTAGCCGCAGGACCGACAACCGCTGGGGTAGTGTTCTAGAGTGGAGACCGCAACTCGGCAAACGTAGTGAGGAGCGCCCTCTGGCTAGGTGGTGCGACGACATACGGAGGGTGGCTGGCAGCAGTTGGATCAGAAGAACCGAAGATCGGGCTCAGTGGCATGCAATGGGAGATGCCTATGTCCAGCAGTGGACTAACACGGACTTATTATCATGATGATGAAACAGTGTTCGTTTGTGAGGTTTGTAACACAACGATCATAATGCAACAGCTTAATCCCAGGCTGGGTGTTGTGGAAACTGTAAATTTTGCGCAACAATAATAATCGAAGGTTATGTTGTATGCGCGAACGAGAACGTTATTTCAGTTTTTATTGTGTTCCGGGTTCGCGAGCCGTGAATCATGGCGGAGTAAACAGTGATAAAAACGAACTACCATTTTGTAATTGTTTGGGCTTGTTGCGCTACGTTGGTGGCGCTCCTTTGTATGCTGCATTCCTTTCATCAACACAAATAATTTGACGTGTATATTTTTAAATCACACGTTGCAGTTGTTTAATTCTTTATAAAATACTAGTAGCTCGCCCGTGCCTTCTTTCACGCTATTGTAATATTTCTCGTGTGATGATAATGAGTTACTTTTTTATAAATCGATTTTAAATTAAATACAAGATTTATACTACTTTGTTTTAATGAAAAATGTGTTGTCTTGTTTCAGGTACTTCCGATCGACCGGTCTGTCCATGGAATGCTATTAAAAACCACCTTCCTATATGAAATTCTAGATATATTTTTTTCATATCATTCACATACACGGTTTACGATACTACCAGGCCTGCTGCTCTAAGGAAACAATCTTCCGAAACCAGAAATAACTTTACTGCAACATTAATATAAACCCCTTTACAAACTACAAACGATAAATCCACCATTATAATAGATTTACAAACAGTGATTTGATCATCCATCGATCAAAGGAATCTAATTTAAAATGTTTATTGTGTTAGCTGTCCCCAAAGTAATTGATCTGTCACCGAAAGCGAATCACACAAAGTAAATAATGCTAGCTTAACGCCTTGTCTGTTACGAAGACTCAAAGAGGTTATTTACAATTGATTTTCTATTGTATCATGATATGACGACAGTCTACCGCTTAAATGGAAACCAAATCATCAGAATAATATGTCTATCAGTTGTAGAAAGATATTGTGAGGAAGAATGTCACCCAGATTCCTCAACTACTGGCTATCTTATCTCTTAAGGGGATACTGCACAAAATTGTGAAAATTTACGTATTTTTAAGTTACTTGTACTATGCGCTGAATTAATTAAATACATTAAAAGAACTTTCGTAAGTTAGCCTGATCATTGCGCAAGGTCGTGGCCATGTTGAAATTTGAAACAAATTATTTAAGTAAACAATAAGTATCAAAAAATACATAAATCTAATGACTCCTAAAAACATTTTTATTCGACAACTTTCTTAATTTTACGCATGTAACAATAATTCTTACATGAAAATATTTGTATTGATATTCCGCAGATCAACCCCATCTTAAAAAAGTAAATTTTAATTTTTAACACTAGCGCGTGATGGTTTTGTACATTTCGCAGAGTATAACCATTGTTCTAATCAAATTACTAGGTCTGAAACTTCAAAGCAGAATTGTTCTAATTTTAAATATCATCATAATTGATTTTGCTTTGAAGTTCATTAAGAGACTTATGTCAGTTTTTGCGATTGTGCGGCACCCCCTTAACTGTCGGAACACAACAATGCTACTAACATTGATGTTACGGCGACATATTTAAATAATTAAGATGGTGGCAGCTAGCCATTTTTATCCCACATTTAAGTACCCCCCGATAGGAATTGAATCCGGGACCTATAGTTATGGAACCGGCGGCGGTATTAACCAGTAGACCAAAATGACGGTTAAAAGGTTGTCAGGTTTACTTTTCTGGCTACTACCCTGTTTGGGTGTATACCTATTATTTTGAGTAGGTATAGATTTTATTCTGAAAATATTTGTGATTCAGAAAGGTGTGATTGAACATTTTATCTGGATCGACTTTAACCTCTTTCTCTTTGTCTATCGCTAAAAAGATTACAATGGTAGAGAACCTTTGTGAATATTACGAGTACAATGTATCACGTTGTTTCGTTTCACTTATTAACTCCACCAAAAACGTGTGACACAACTGTTTCTTTCCAAGGAGGTAACTATGTTAATAAATGCCATTGTAGGCTGTATAACAAATGTATAGGAGAGGATAGCTGGCGTGCGGTCAGAGGGGCGGGCGGGGAGGGAAGGATTCATGTAACTACCCCCCGCCGAGGCTCGCCGACGAAATGAGACCCTGTTTTTATTTAGTCCCCACAAAATACTTGTTGATGAGTCTGCGTTTTATTCAGTGTCAAAACTTTTGTGTGGCTGAAAATGTGACGTCACTAACGTTGCGAAAAGCTCGAGTCACACTGCAGTCGATATCGTACTACGTCATAGCCTGAAAGCGATCGCACATTAGGCGACAATGTGCTACCTATGTTCGTAACTGGCTATACCCCGCGGTTTTACCCGCTTTAATTTGAGAAAAAAACCTATATTTTAATATAAAAAGAGTTAGCGTGTCAACTTTTAAATATAGACATAACGTGTTATTGTCACATGAGTAAAGAAACCGTTTTTCTTTACTCATTATGTGTTGTCGCGGACTTTTTTTGATCTGCAATTTGGTGTTAGTAGAACCAAATAGTTTTCTTTGTTTTCTTTTTAGTTGCAGCAACATACATTTTAGTATTCTTTATAAACTTTTACTGTTTGCATCTTCATATTCATAATTCTTGATTTCCCCGAAGCACTTACGTAGTTAAAATTTTAAAAGAGGTAATTTATTTAGTTAGCTATCACGTTCATTCATTATTATTTAAAGTATTACATTGTTATTGTCTTTTATTTAACTTATTTCACATTGTCTTTCACTAATACGACTGATTCTCGATTTTCGAATCACATTACATGACATTGTTCTCTCTTTAACTTATACAGCGTGTTTCTTGTAAGGTGTCAAGCCGATGTGTGGTGATAGGGAACTACCTTAACTATTTAATAAAATGTATGTTCTACGAATTTTTGTAGTTTTCGAGTTACAATTTTTTTCCCTTATTTTATGATTCAACGACAGGACGGATCTAAAAAAATTATATCTTTTTTTTGAGTGGACTTTTCTTCAATGTTTTTTTTAATATAATGCTTATTGATTACACTTTTATAAGTTAACAAATCTCCTTCCTAACTATAACCTAAGATACAAATTTTTTTATCTTATCTTTAAAAATTGGGATAATCAGAACAGAATGGAATTTTCAACTTAAATAAAAAAAATTATAAAAGATTTTCCATATCTTCTGACTAGTTATAAAAACTGCCCGACCAAATATACTTTCATACTAATACAAAAAAAGATGTTCTAAATGGGACATTTTTTGCTGAAATCGGTCGTTGAACGTGGTAGATCGGAAATTGTGTAATTTTCATATTTTATAATTTCTTAGTAGCTTTGCATATTTTTGTCTATCACGAGATTAATTATCCCTTTACGTTTAAGAAGAGCTCAGTTGATAATAATAACTCACATTTCATACCTAGTTACTACTATCCTCAAAATTACCATTATTAATGAGAGATTATTAGTATCAACTGAGCTCTTCTTAAACGTAAAGGGATAATTAATCTCCTGATAGACAAGAGTATGCAAAGATACTTAGAAATTATAAAATACTAGCAGACCGCCGACGACTTCGTTCGCGTGTACTCCGTACCCCTCCACCCCCCACCCGTGACGAATTTTCAAAATGACTCCATTTCCGTACCCCAGTGACGACACCTACATCGCATTTGTTGTATCATTAATAGTTTTAGTACCGCACGCGATGTAAGAAATTGATTAATGTTTTACTATGGATCCCTAATTTTTTTTGAAAATATAATAAGTATAGCCTATGTCACCCGGGGATAGTGTAGCTTCCCAACGGTGAAAGAATTTTTTAAATTGGTCTAGTAGTTTCGGTGCCTATTCAATACAAACAAACAATCAAATCTTTCCTCTTTATAATATTAGTTTAAATAAAAATTACACAATTTAAGATCTACCACGTTCAACAACTGATTTCAGCAAAAAATGTCCTATTTAGTACATTTTTTTTTGTATTAGTAGGAAAGCATATTTGGTCGGGCAGTTTTTAAAATTAGTCAGAAGCTATAGATTTTTTTTTTAATTTAAGTTGTCAATTCCATTCTGTTCTGATTAACTCAATTTTTTAAGTCAAGATCAAAATTTTAGTATCTTAGGTTAAAGTTAGGAAAGAGATTTTTTCACTCATAAAAGTGCAATCAATAGGCATTATATTAAAAAAAACATCGGAGAAAAGTCGACCTAAAAAAAGATACAATTTTTTTAGAGCCGTCTCGTCGTTGAAACATATTAACGAAAAAAAAATTATAACTCGAAAACTATAAAAAAAACCGTAGAACTAACTTATATGGGGGTTCAATAGATAGGTATGGTAGTTCCCTATCACCACACATCGGCTTGACACCTTACAAGAAACACGCTGTATACAGGGCGTCCCACGGACATGCCACATGGAGGGAAAGTACCTTGAATATTGTAGATGGAACATTTTACTGAAAGAAGACATTATTTGAATTTAAAAAACAATTTAAACTGCATTCATAGATATTTCAATAATTACATGGTTGAACCGGGAATCGAACCCGTTACATGAGAAAAATAAGCTACAGGAGCTTTATCACACCGATCGAAAGGCTTCATCTTATGGATTATTTTTTGCTAAGTAACATAGTGTCACAAATAAAAGGAAGACCATGAATTTTAACATTTTTAATACAAAATTAATCAATTTATGTATTCAATGTCAGCTTTTTTTCTCAAAATTTTACATCAAATGTTAAAATTCATGGTCGTCCTTTTATTTGTGACACTATGTTATTTAGCAAAAAATAATCCGTAAGATAAAGCCTTTCGATCGGTATGATAAAGCTACAGGATGATTATTTTTCTCATGTAACGGGTTCGATTCCCGGTTCAACCATGTAATTATTGAAATATCTATAAATGCAGTTTAAATTGTTTTCATAATTAAAATAATGTCTTCTTTCAGTAAAATGTTAGTTATTGGTCGCAGCGTGATGTTTATAGCCTTTATCGATAAATGGACTACATTAACACAAAACGATTTTTTTAGTTTGTGTTTGCGTTTAACCAAACGCACTTCCAAAAGATGGAATAGTCTACCAGCACACGTATTCCCTCCTACCTATGACATAGGGTCCTTCAAACGAGGCCTGAAGAAGCACTTTGTGGGGCGGGAGAATGAGGGTGACTGATGCTACGTCTCTTACGCTGCACCAGTTGTCCTCGCGCCTGAACTTCATTTCCACTTAACATCAGGTGGAGTGGGGTCAATTGCCGGGCTTAGTATAAAAAAAAAACAAACTCTTCACTTTGTAATATTAGTATAGATAGATTACTTTAACAATTTTGTGCAAAAATGCATCGCGAATTAGCGATACGCCTTACGTCATTACTGTCAAATATAGGTCTATGTTGACGTGTAGGCCAATTTGGGAGATAAGCATCGTTAAACGGCAACCATTCTGTTTATCATCACGCTTATTAAAAATATACACCTAAATACATAAATAGACAGCTCCATTATGGTGCAGCATCTGACATCGCTTTTGATGAATAAGTACCTAATAAAAATAAGAATTTTATCCGGGGTTAGAAGGAGAGATTCTGCAAGAAGGTACTATGTACAGAATAAAATAGTGACTGTCATATCTTTATATTATATTTAAAAGTTTATTAGAAATACATAAAAATAAGGATAAATATAAAAAACGAAAGGACATTCATACATATAGGTAACTTAAGAAATAAATATAAATTAGTAATACCCAAGTTCCGACTTAGTAAAGTAAAAAAGCAAGGAGAATATATTAAAATTACTATGTATAATAAATTACCGTTAGCTTTGACGAACCAAGACACAAGGGAATTAAAAATAAAAATGAAGATATTTTTTATTAATAATGCTTTTTATACAATAAATGAATTTATGACAATAAAGTTAACTGAAGATGATTTTTTATGTGAATAATGTAGAACTTTTTAAATTTTTCATTTTTATTTTTACTTTCTTACTTTTTAATTTTTAATTAAGTAACTTTTATTTTCATTTTTTAATTTTTTCAATTAACTACTCAGTCTAGGATTTTTTTTGACACTTTTTTTGGCGCAACTGTCAACGTCAAATTTGACAGAATCGAGCATAGACTATGCGATATTTTGCGATAACAATACATAAGATGAACCACAGAACCGAAATAACCAAACTTGTTCATACTAAAGTAGTCTGTAAGTCTATGAAAACACGGTACAAAGTCAAGTGTGTTTTTGTAGGTGCGGTCTCATGCGACCGCTTGGGGTAAGTAATACATTTTAAATTATTTATTTATTTAATTTCTTATGTATATTATGACTTACCTAGTGTAACGGTACCTGTTACAAGGTTAATAAAGAAATTTGATTGGAATGGATATTTGGCCAGATGCGAGAGCGGTATCTTCTCTTATCTTATCTTAGTGGGGCCTGCATAGGTCTCTCTCGCAGTAGCACGACGACCCATTGGGATCTTTTGTGCAACCCTGTTTCGTCACTCTGCCTCTATAGTGAAAATGACTGTTATAAGCTTGGCGGTGTCTTTAAGAGTGAAGAGCCTAAAATCTTCCGGTTTCGGGTAGGCCGATCCCAGAAGATTCATATTTTTCCTATCAAAAGAATCGCAGTCACACAATAGGTATGTGAGAGCGGTATGATCTACTACATGCGTGACAGATTTTGCTGCAGGTAATGCAGAATTGCTTTGATTTCGCCTCTGTCTTTTGTTAAAGAGTGTCGTAAACCAGGCTTCATCGCAAAACTTGCGACCTTCCACTAAGTGGACAATGTATGTTTAGTCATTTTCAGTACACGCGGTAATTAAAAATGAGGTCGGTGTAAATAACGAATACTTACTTTATTTTATTGCCTTATCATTGTCATAATATCAACAGCCAGCGGTTTTTATAGGTGTTCGAGGCTGCGACTTTAACTTGTGCGTTGTCTACTTTGACATCGTTATTATGTGGTGAAAGATATAAAAGTGTATAAATACATAAAAAGTATGTCCAAAGTTTTGCCTTTATAAGCCCATACTATAACTATGATGAATGTTATAAAAATCCATCCAACAGTTCATGCGTGTTCTTAGAACCAGAGGACTCTCCCAGAGAGAGATTTAAGGATATAAGTAGGTATAATGACAGTTGCATCACAATATATTTATGAAAATCTTGTGTATGTTCATAAAAATATTGAAATGTTTTCAAAAAAAAGTGATATTCACAAATTAAATACTAGAAGTAAGAACAAATTAGCAGTGCCTTATACTAGGCTCCATAAAATAAATAATTCTTTTAAGGGTCTGTGTGTACGATTATACAACAAAGTACCAAATGATATTCAGAAATTAGATCTTGATAAATTTAAAATCAAAATCAAAGAAAAGCTTTATAAAAAAGCTTATTATAAAGTGTCGGATTATACAGAAGACAAAACAGCTTGGGTCTGAAATGCTCCATGTACCTACTCCAACATCTATTTCTAATTGCCTATAATTAATTTATATAGAGCACCATATTTAAATAAACTATTTACATTCAAATTCATATTTTGTATTTTGTGACCTGGTAACGACATATAATATATATATATATTTTGTAAATGTTGTTGCTTCTGTGCGCTGTGGTTTCTTGCGCCCGTTCTTTGCCACAGTTAAAAAATGATGTCCTGAATGGGTGGTAGGTTAAAAAATATTTGGACGTTTCAAAGTACTTGTTAATTGAGTTTATTGAATAAATATATTTTGACTGTTGACTATTGACATATTAAAAGACAGATAGAAAATACCGTTGGAAAGATAGTTTTATTATTTCTAATGAGAAAAGAAGAAAACTTAATGTACATTTTCGACAATTATACAGGAAATTATAGAAAAGAAGACTCAATTGTTGTTTGTAACAACGTAAATATCCGTGGTCGAGCGGTTATCACACCACTGGTTCTGTCATCGCCATCTCTGAGGTCTCGGCCTGGTCAATTTAGAATATACATTTATTACTTACCTATTTTTTTTAGCTATGTGTACACAGGAAAACAAGAAATACTTTAAAAAAATAACACTTTTTTATAATTCTTTGTTGTTTGTAATTTAATGTTTTACGTATCTGTCTCATTTTCATCCATGAATTTTTGAGGTCACATATTTATTAAATTTAAAAGTAAATAAAACTTGTTTATTATAAAAGTACTTTATTGATTATATTATACTTAATAGAAATAACATGAACATATTATCTTATTAAACAAAACGAAGGTAAATTATAAAAATTACGATAATCAACAATTAGTTACTTAGATTGAGATCAAAGTTTAAAATTTTAAAATATTATGAGGAACTCTCCGAATCACTTTTATTACAATGTTGACAAAATATTTGAGAGTGATCTTTGCATAGAAACTTTGGGCATTTAGTACATTTTGTTGATATTTTCCGATCATTTATATCATGTAACGTAATTACTCGCACGGGGTCACCGCTCAAGAGCGTCACGTCATTTCACTCCCATGCCTTGGTCGCTACAGGAATACACCCACTTTGATGCGGGTTAGGAAGCTACCAGGAGCGCGGGGAAATTCGGGCAGCGGCAAGTGCTTAATTTTTTTACGCGAAACTGCTTTGACCCCATGCGACTAATTAAGAGTTAAGTTAGATTGTACATTTTACCACTAACCAAACCGAGCATACATTTACCTCTCACTGGAAATCGAACCCGGGACGACTACGGGATCTGTTACTGTTAGTGTAGGTAACCATCAGATCATAGAGACTTACGGAGGAGGAGGTTTGCGCTAGTGGGTTGACGATTACGTTTCTTCCATTATACTGCATTATTCATAATAGTTAGACTCAATTGCAGAATAAATCATGAAAGGGAGTATAGAAGGAAAGAGGTGAAGAGGAAGACCAAGAATAAGGGAATTAAGGGTCCTCCAAACGAGGCGTGAAGAAGCACTTTGTGGGCCGGCAGAGTGAGGATGACTGATGCTACGTCTCTTACGCTGCACCAGTTGTCCTCGCGCCTGGACCTCATTTCCACTTAACATCAGGTGGAGTGGGGTCATTTGCCGGGCTTGGTATAAAAAAAAAAAATATCCATTGATCAGATTAAGGAGAAAGTGAATGTCGTGTCTTGTCAAGAAGCTAGGAATTGACTTGGGATTGAAATTAATGGAGGAGGTCAAGATCGTAGCACTTAAGTTCAAAGTAAAGTACTTAGAACAGACACATGGGGACAAATACATATATGGGGAGTTTGGCCACAACAACACACCACGCTGGCCTTGCGGGTTGGTGGGTTTTAACAGCTGCCATATTACGATAACAACAATGTACAACGGCCTTACGTGCCTTCCGAAACACGGAATCTTTACTTTTTTTTAAAATACTAGCAGCCCGCCGGCGACTTCGTTCGCGTGAACCCCATTGCCCCGTGACGAATTCTCAAAACGACTCCCCTCCCAAAACCACTTATTGTGACGTAACTAAAATAGTTAGACATATGCTATCGCGACACTTTTTGTAGAAAATGGTGTGTTCTGCAAAGCCATAGTACTTACATTACTTTATTCTATCATAATAACTTTCTTACCGCACGCAATTTAAAGAGTTTATTTGAGTTTTAGTAAGGATCCCTAATTATTTTGAAAATATAATATAGCCTATGTCACCCGGAGATAGTGTAGCTTTAAAACGGTGTAATATTTTTTAAATCGGTCTAGTAATTTCGGAGCCTATTCAATACAAACAAACAATCAAATGTTTCTTCTATATAATATTAGTATAGACTACATTCAAGGATCAGTACACATTCTTTTGTTTTCACGACCGCCGTTGGAGCGTAGCGCAATATAAATAATCCCCACCCTCCCGAAAAAAGCCTGCTAGAAAACTTTTACACCCGTGCGTTTATTTCACGTGTCTGACAGAATACTGGCCGTAAATTTCGCAAGGCAGTCAGTTACATACAAAGGATGTGGGGGGAACAGTGAAAACAACGCCTTTCAACAGTATAATTTTAAAGGTATATAAGGGGTAATACCTATGCAGATTTTTATGAGCAACACGAGACGGCGACAGTGTTTTGTCATTGTCATTGTAATAGGAATGAGAGCTTTTTTATCATGAACACCTACGCAGCTATGAGAGTACCTATTTTATGATTATGAGAGTAAATGAAACAAAAGATGTGTGTCTAGAACGTTACAAATGGAAAGCCTTACTTCTCCGTGAAACTGTTGAGATGTGATATGTATGTCAGCGTCCTTAGGCCTAGCATGCGCAACACGAGATATGTCGCGAAACGACAAACTATCTCGGTTACAGTTGTCAAAACTCGATAAAATTATGTGGCATGATAAGGTATGTAGACAAAAATATCACAGACAAGCAAAAACAACTATTATGTCTGTATCCGCGGGTCAGAGGACACCGCCAAATACAGCAGAGAATGGATGGAGGAGGGGGGACTTACCGGGAGCAGGCTGTACGGGATCGCAGGAACCGGGAGCTGACCACGGGCGGCGATGTAGGCGATTTAATGCACTTTCACACCTTTCACTGCACTTAACCACATGCATTTAGGCGTTCACAGTTAGTAGGATGTGGTGTGCGCGCGCGGTAGCTGGTGACGAACTCGGCGCGATCTCGTCACGGCGCAATCGACAGCGACTCGCGCAGAGGTGGCGCCGCGGCGGGCCGGCGGACGCGGTCGTCACCAACCGTTGAATCAACCGCCATACAGATGGCGGTATCATTTAAATTGGCGTCCCGGCCTTGGCAGGAACAATGTCTATTTTTGACATATCGTTTATAGACACACGAGATAACGGGTCGAGAAAATTTTCTCGTATTGCGCATGCTAGGCTTACTGGATGGGTGACCAAAATTAAATATATGTCGGGATGGGTAAATCATCAGAAAAAATTACAATTCGGAAAAAGACAAAAATGTTGCCATCCATATTTTGTAACTGCTTTCCTTTAAAAAATGAATACATTGAGCACCTACGTTCGGCGTAAGACCATCAGCTAGGTGTTTCGTAAGGAGGGCAGTCTTACACGTAACCCTATTAATGGCCCAGTGCTGGGCTTAGGCTTTCCTACGTGAACCATAGCGAATGGCGAGATGCCTCTCCCAATGCATGCCACTGAGCTCGATCTTAGGCCCCCTCTTCACCCGATCTTAGGCCGACGTGTAGGGGGGTGATTTGACACGTCGGCCGACGCATCCGCAGATGACGCCTGCGGATGCGTCTGCCGATGTGAAGAGGGGGCATTAGGCTCTTCTGATCCATCTGCTGCCTGCCACGCTGCGTACCTATGTCGTTGCTCCACCTAGCCAGAGGGCGCCCTACACTACGTTTGTCGAGTAGTTAAAAGTATATAATTGTATAAAATATAGTTTATACTGCTTTTAAAATATCATTGTAAATGTTTAGTCCCACGATTTAAGCGTAATATCCGGCTCGTATTGAGTGTATATGCTTTCTCTTACGATCCGGAATTATTAGTAACATAATAGTTTAATATTATTTAGGGTCATGATCCCGTCTCAGTCACTGGAATAATGTGATATGGCTTCCGGTCTTTTGGGACCCTGTTTATACGTAAAGTTGTGGTGTGACTACTAGCGAATAAAGTGGTTTTCGTTTAATGTATTTGTTTACAATGTAAAATTTGTTATAACAATAATTTAGATGGTAAAGGGAAGGTGAATAAGTAATCGGATATCGTGGCGTGGTCATGGCTGTAACTATTATTATCAATCCTATTTGTCGCTCTATCTGTGTTTGATTATTAGAAATAACCTACATATTATTCTCTTATCCAATCAAAAAAAAACTTAAAATTCAAAATATTTTATTCAATTTAGGCTACAATTATAATTGAGCACTTATGAATGTCGCTATGCCATCGGTTTCAAGTCTAACTATGAGGCGGGAGCCTTGTACTGAGAAGAACCGGCAAGAAACTCAGCAAGGCCATTTCTTTTCTCCCTTTCTTTCACAGCGTCAATACAAATTGAGAAATATCCCTATCATAAAAGAACATTTTCCATTACAACATAAAAAACGGGGTATTTCTAGAAGCGCACCCAATATGAAGCGCACACTGACCAAGCGCACCTAAACTATTCCTCCAAGCGCACCCGTTGGGTGCGCTTCAGAATAGATAATTAAAATATTAATTTTTCATTCCTCGAAGCGCACCCACGGAAAAAATGTTGAAAGAGATGTAGTAACTATCAGAAAATATCGATAACGAATAACTTACGTTTATTTTTATTGATTGATGGCAACTAACTACTACTACTCGTTCATTTCTTTTTACCTGATAGTTAAAGGTGAGTGAGATCGCTAACGCGCCTATCTACCTCTTTTCATTTATGTCTCCCTGGTACTTTTAGATCAAAATTACTGTCATGATTCAATTTATTATTGACGTAGTAAGTTGTTAAAGCACCTAGTCCTAGTCTCTATCGACATCAATATTACGAATCTTTTAAGAGTTAATTTCTTTTTTTCTGATAGTTAAAGGTAAGTGAGATCGCTAACGCGCCTATCTACCTCTTTTCATTTATGTCTCCCTAGTACTTTTAGATCAAAATGACTGACATGATTCAATTTATTATTGACGTAGTAAGTTGTTTAAGCACCTAGTCCTAGTCTCTATCGACATCAATATTACGAATCTTTTAAGAGTTAATTTCTTTTTTCCTGATAGTTAAAGGTAAGTGAGATCGCTAGCGCGCCTATCTACCTCTTTTCATTTATGTCTCCCTGGTACTTTTAGATCAAAATGACTGGCATGATTCAATTTTTTATTGACGTAGTAAGTTGCATAAGCACCTAGTCCTAGTCTCTATCGACATAAATATTACGAATCTTTTAAGCCACTCTCTATTTTTGTCCGTGTGTGCGCTTCGAGGAATAAAAATTAATATTGTAATTACATATTCTGAAGCGCACCCAACGGGTGCGCTTGGAGGAATAGTTTAGGTGCGCTTGGTCTGGGTGCGCTACATATTGGATGCGCTCCGAGGAATACCCCAAAAAAAGGGGCATTTAATGCGATTACAAGACAGCACAACACATACAAAAGAAAATTCAATAAAAAAAAATATTGCTCAATTTAAAATATTTACCTAAAGAATTTCGTATTAAAAAACAGGTAAACAATACATGCCCACATACATATTGATCAATGTAAATCAATGATATTTTATAAAACAATGAGTAAATACAATTTCTGCGTCATTTACTTCAGAAATACTAAGAACATTTATTACTTTGTACTATTTTTGTAAACTTCGTGTGACTGGATCTAAGCAAATGGAAATCTGCCTACCCTTTCCGGTAAAAGGGGATAGTTTTTTAAGTATGTATTGAATAAATATTCTTCTAAAGGAAATCTGAAAAACGCTCCTATTGGCGCCGTACCCAGCCTTTAGTAGGTACAGAGTGCCATCATGTCAGTGTTTGAAAACGAAATAGCTCCGCAGGGATCAGCCGGGGCCTCCGTTTACGTATATTTTCCGCTAAAGAAAGCAAAATCACACCTCATCTTTATTCATAACTTTATGTAACGGCTGGTTGTATGTGCGTTTGTTGTTATTCTTTTTCCATGAATAGAATTATAGTTTTGTTGTAGTTAGTTCAACGGTCATATTTTATCGATAAACAAAAAAGTTGTTTAGTTCATAAAACATACTTTTTTGTAACATTTTCGCTCACCTCGCTTCTATATTGTAGACACAGAATTTCACATCCATCTCGATAGCCATAGAAAACTGTTACATAAAGCGTCAGCAAAGAGCCAATTAATCAACAAACAAACAGGAGGCTTGGCAATTAATTCGCACACAAATGCCACACTAAGCAATAAATCCACATTTGCATACATACCCGTGCGTAGCGCCGGCGCCGTTCACGTTATGTAAATGATTTCCCTTTTGTGATTTCTATGTTCATTCAATTTAGCCGTTGACTGAGCAGTCTCTGTGTGGGATAGCGTACTGTACACAATTATTGTGCGCTTAACCGAATGGTAACCGCCCGACAGACTACATGCGAACGCGACTGAAGTTTGTTTTCAAATACAACTTTGAAGTTAGAAATCACATTGTGACATTGATTTTTTTGGGGTAATAAAAAAATCACTACCTCTAGATGGGAAGATTTGTGAGTTTTTTATTTTATCTCTAAATGTAGAAGCACAACATTGCTAGTAGCTTACGTACAGCGATAATACGTAAGTCAAGCATTTACCCCTCGCTGGGAATCGAACCTGGGGCGTTTGGATTTGAAACCGGGGGTGAAACTTCTTGACCTCAGAGGCGGTTGAACATTTTTACCCTCTTTCTAGAGAACTTTTTCTTTTCCAAAGAATTCATTCTACAACGACCTTGACTACTGACGCCCTTAATTGAAATATCAAAATATTTTTTTGCCAAAGTGACTCAGATTAGGAACTGCATCATCGTCAGCCTATAAATGTCCCACTGCTGGGCATAGGCCTTCGTACATGGATAACTGAACAGTAGGTATGGTCAGGGTCACCGTCGCTTTAACACTTTGCAGCGATTTTCGTATGAAGCGCACCGTCCGCCCGGGTACGTGGCCGTACCAAATAGACGACGAGGTGTGCAAGGGATTTTGACCTTTAGACTGGTAAAGCGACGGAGTCCGCCATTGTACCTACATAAGGAGATTGGGCCATAACCCACCACGCTGGCCCAATGCGAGTTGTTGGTTTCAACGACTGCCATCTTTCAACAACAACCGGGACCAACGTCTTTACTAGCCTTCCAAAGCACGGAGGAGCTCGTGATACTTATTTGTGTGTGTTTTTTTTATTGGTTGGTCATTAGTGACCCGGCTATGCGAAAGCAAATCTTAGCCGCTGTGCCATCAAACTCCTATATTCAGAATAAGTGTGTGCTCACCTTCTACCCTTTAATGTACTACTATTATGACTAGAGCAGCTATTCCGTACAAAGGTGCTGAGCTAGGTGACAGCGGACAACGGGCGGGACTTTGTTTTCAGGTGTTTGGACGTCATGACATAAGCCGCTACTCAGCGCGCAAAAACTTCGCGGTATCAACAGTGTCGCGTGGCGGTGAAAGAATACTACCACTCCCTCTCACCAAAGACTGCACCTAATACCAACAGCATAGAGAGGCTATGGTCTCACCATCTGTCACGCTGAGCACATGTGCAGTCGCTATTTGGGGGAAAGTGGACTATGGTAGAGGACTGCTTTTGCTGTCCTCATTGCCTATTCTCTGACTTACCCTTCGGGGATAATAGTCGTGATTATATGTACGGTCGGAGTCACCGTCGCCTTACCACTTTTGCAGCGATTTTCGTATGAAGCGCACCGACCGCCCGTGTACGTGCCCGTACCAAATAGACGACGCGGTGTGCAAGGGATTTTGACCTTTAGACTGTTAAAGCGACGGAGTCCGCCATTGTACGTATGTCGCAATCCGGATGCCTTTTAGCCGCTGTGCCATCAAGCTCCTATTCTGAGTAAGTGTGTCCTCACCTTCTACCCTTTAATGTACTACTATGATGACTAAAGCAGCTATTCCATAAAAAGAATGTGCTTAGCTAGATGACAGCGGACATCGGGCGGGGTCTTGTTTTTAGGCGTTTGGGCGTCATGAATGACATGAGCCGCTACTCAGTGCGCAAAAACTTCGCGGTATCTTCTCTAGTTACATTAAGTACATCAATGCTTATACCTATCCAGCGTATTTTCCTTTGTAATGTGCTTATCCAATTTGTTGCTGACTGAGCTAACACGCGGCGCGCCGGTCTGAGCTCCTTTTGCCGTCGTGTTGCAAATTCGGAAGCTTTAACGCCAGAGAAATTAGCAATCCGTTTATTATAAGAGCTGCAAACAAGTTTCAAACATTCGGTAATTGTAATAAAGTACTACTTATCAGGATAACTCATCGGCCTTTAAATAAACGTCACGTCACCTCTGGACTTTCCTCATACCCAACAGCACATGAAGAAGGGTTACTCAACACGCTTTCCCAATACGGGGTTAACGGCCATATATGCCCTCAAAACATAAAAACTAAAATTATGTTAATTTGGTCAAATATAAAGTGACCCAGTATAGCGATAAGTTGCTTATCTTTCTACAACTACTTATTTTTTGGGCGGAGTAACTATTCTATTATCAGTATCCAGAACTACTCCTACATTTTTTGCTAATTAGCAAGACAAAAGTTCTGTTCTGCTGCTGTAAGGCTATCTGCCAACGGTCACGGTCTTATAAAAGTGGTCCTTAACAAACAATAAATACAAACATACATTATATTAACTTAACATATACCTACTTACATCGAAATATATTGCCATTTCTAAATCCATTCGAAATACAGTGACACCTATTTCACAAGCTTAGGTAACTGTCGTGAATACACCTTCACAAGAATTTACGATCCCCCCACTCCCATAGATATTAGGCAACACCCCGTTTGTAGCTGTAACGGGCCCAGAATGAAAAGGCGGTTATTGTGATGGACAGTAATGGATTTCGTTAACATCGATCGCGCCCCTAACAAACAGCAAAATTTACAAAATTTATTTGAGATACATTTTCAAAGGCCCGGTTTATATAATTTGGCCTGTTGCTTTTAGCGCCTTATTGTGTAGGTAAAACGGTCGATTCTTGTGCTGGATTTTTGATGATTGGTTTTTGTTAATGGTGTCATCATCATCAGCCTATAAACGTCCCACTACTGGGCACAGAGAGATTGAGTCATAGCTCACTCTCTTGGACCCAATGCGGGTTGGTGGGTTCTTATCAGCTGATATCAACAGCTTAATATTATACTTCCTCCTTATATGGACTCCATGAAAGAACAACAAACATAACAATTAGAAGGCGATGCCACCACTGGATACAATAGAAATTCTGTTCATTGAGCACTGATCAGTGCGCGGCCTGAAAGGTTAATGTTGATTAGTAGTAAGTATAGTCACATGGAGGTCAGAAAGGTGTAACTTCAAATCCAGCTCGAGGCATTGGCAGATTAGTTAATTTTCTGTATATACATCGATGACCAAACGCGAAACTACGTGGAATATTGTAAAACTAGTCTCAGCTGGGACGTAAAGATTGTAATTGTTTTATTACATTACCTAGCCGGTAGTCCAGTAGAGTTAGCATCATTTTCCAAGGATGTATCACATGTCTAAAAGAGAGATCACCGAATGTCGATCCAAAAATAAATTTATGCTTACAAACTTCCATCAATTACGTTCCGAGCAAAGCATTTGAGTGTTTTTGTTTATACCAGCTGTAATATCAGCTGATCAAATAGTTTTCATCCAATCTGTTTACTCTAAAAAAAAGAAAAATTGAAACTGTAAAAACGAGGCAGCAACGAAACACCGCTTTGGTATAAGCTAATTATAGTTAAAACTACTTTATTGACTTATCATTATCATACTCGTATAAGTTTACAAAGTAGCGAGAAATTCCGCTTTTGATATTGGTAAGAACTATTTTATTGACTTATCATTATATACACAGGCCTGCAAAAATAAATATCACACTTTTAAAATTGCAATAACTTTTTAAGTAGGTACACAAGATATACTTTCAAAACAAAAATGACTCAAAAAAGAGTTAGTTAGTTACTATAGTTACAAAGAAAACTATAAAACATTTTAATTTTAAATCTCTAACTTCCATAGTTTAGAAAAAAAAGATATTTTAAAAGTGTGATACTTATTTTTGCAGGCCAGTGGATTGGAGTAGGTAGAATGTGTCCTATGAACTTTGTGGATTTTATGGATAATTTGAAAAGAAATATAAAATAAATGGAAAATGAAAAGAAATATATAGGTACTAGGTACTACTTCTTTTGCACGTTAAACTATTGAGATAGCTATGATAAAACATGTAATTCACTGTTTCCGAGTTACAGGCGAAAACATTTTTTTTTGTGGGAATGTAGTATAAAAAGAAGTAAGGTACAGCCTGTATACTGTTCCACTAAAGTACATAATAGCTGCGTCATTGAAATCTATTCATCACCACAAATTGATGGGTATTAGTTTAATCTTAAATAATAATATTCTAAACTTTTATTAAAAATTTACAAAGCAGCCCCGTTACACATTCTATTTAAAATATACCGGCAAAGTTTAAAAGTACACACTATATCCAGTTTCCATCGCATAAATCCCGCGGCGCGGCGTGTCGGGCGCGGGCTAACACTGTGACCATATTTTATTCAGGTAAACCTCAGGGCTCGTTTCCTGGGACGCTGTGCTAACATAAGTTTAGACAATGTACTGATGTAATTGGAGGTCTTATGGGATGCTTGTGTAAATGGAATAATAAGTCATTTTTTATAAAAGAAGGAGGCAAACGAGCAGGCGGGTCACCTGATAGAGAGTAATCACCGCCGCCCATGGACACCCGCAAAACCAGATGTCGAATGTCGAATATTTGTGAGAGGGTGGTATTACCCCGGGCGAGCCGGCCCAATGCGTGCTGCAACGCAGCGTGGCTCTACCACTCCGTCAGTGTCACTCATTTAGCACCACCCAGGGGTCACGAGTAGGGTCTCAAGTCGCCGCCTTAGTGCTTAAATGGCCAAACGACCAATGAGCAAATTTTACAGGAGACATTTTTTTATGTTTGTTATTTATATTATTAGAAGTATACTAATATCATTTCTGAATTAGAAACATTTAATATTTCTTTATATGAATATTAAGTTGGTAATTAAAAATAATAATTAAATTACTGATTAATTTTCATTTAATAGTGGAGGTTGGACAAAATGTCTTCAACAAAATTATGTGTATGGAGATTGAGCACAATGACATGGAGATAGTGCTCTAAAATGGCGTGTAAGTTAAGTGCTTGTTTGTCCAAACTACCATCAATACGCTATACAGTATGTTCAATTTCATACAAGATTTTCTGTACATACGAACTCTGACTCAGAGAAGTGTTAGGATAGGAGTAGGTACCTTTAAAGATAAACAACTAAAATACATATTATTTATTTTACAACGTTCAATGGTACCTGCATATTTATCTTAATTAAATAACTGCTATTACAAAAGCTGGTAAGTACTAAAAAAATTATATTTTAAAATATTTATTTTAAATTTAAAATTTATAATTATATTATTAATATATAATTAAAAGATATTAATAAAAAAAAATAATTAATATTTTATAATAATGGCTATTTTTTTTACTAATAATTTTATTTCGTACCTTTTTTAGCTTTAATTGTAGTATTTTTTTTATTTTGTTTACTATTATTTAATTTCTTTACAGTTACTCTTTCTTTTTAGTTTCCCTGTACGTTTATTTGTGGTTGGCATATTTTCTTCAGCATCTTTAATTGCTTCAACCTTTTTTTTTTAAACGGTTTTATTTAGTTTGATACATTTGTTGTTGTTGTTGTTGTTGTTGATGTTGTTGAGTTTAATTTAGTACTTAAAATCCCCCCCCCCCCCCCTTCCTGTTGACCGATTGATCTGAAATTTGATTTTATTTTTACGTCTGATCAATGCCCTAGAGTGACGAGGAGAGTGGTGAGATGACAAGTGCCTAGGACCTTTTTAATTATTTTGTAGTTTTTAGTACATTATTTTCTTTATCTTTCTTTTCAATTAAACCGATTAACTTTAAACTTTTTATATTTTCAAGATTATAGTTTTAGTTTTTTTTTCTTTTTTTGTGTTCTACTTGTATATAGCTTTGCCATTTTTTTTAACGCTTCCATGTAGTTTTTGTCTTCTAGTGCCATATATTTATAAACTGACCGAATATCTTGATTGTTTTTTGCGTCGTCGTCGGGGGTTAAAAAGTAGCACTTAAAGTAGTTATACGGTCGTATCACGACTTGCGAGTATAAAGGTATAACAATCATCCTGTATATGACACACATGTAACTTCGAACACTAAAACAAAAGAATATCAATAAAATGCCAACGTACCTTTCGAAATTCAATTCGATCAATTTATAATCCTTATTCTTCGTTGTTACTGACATTTTAAAACACTTAATTAGTTTAAAAATCAATTAAATACTTAAATTTATCGTACAAATTCTGCTACTCGAAAACGAAACAAACAATATGATAAAAAAAAGGGGTTGCGTGGCCTCGGAATGCTTAGCTGTAATTGGTCGGTCGATGGAGATTGGACAAACAAGAACGGAGACTATTATTTGGATTCGGTCATTTGAGCTAAATATGGAGTTAGAATAAACAAGAACTTAAAATAGTTTTTATATGGGAGATTGGATATTTTATTTTTGATAATTATGCAAGTTACATCCAAAAATATATATATTGCATAACGCGTAATCTGGGCTGCTATAGCTTGGAATAAAAAAGTCTATTTTGACAAAATTGGTCGGTTGGCCATTTAAGCACTAGGGCGGCGAAGTGTAAACCTACGGACGCCAGTTTAACTTTAACCCCCAATCTCAATCATATATACCGTACCCAATCGTAAAGGATTAGATAAAAGGTAAGGAATTATAGAAATGATTAAAGTTACCTACGTATGAAATAGTATGATTATCATTTGAACGTGTGCAACTTGATCTGTGCCAAAGTAGTAATTTAGCTGTTTTGCTAACCCTTTCACGGGCAGTACAGCTAAATTTTTTCATTGCTTTTCAACCTTATTCCAAGAGCATAAGGTTCAATATTTGGTGGCAATATAGCTGCCATTGCCTTCGAAAGGGTTTAAGAGAGTTTACGCATTTCGGTTTTCTATACAACTTCCAAGGTCAAAACTTTAACTCTATTTTAAAAACTTTGTGCATTGTATGGAAAACAGAAATGTGTAAACAAACGATTTGTGATCTTGTCATTTAACCAACTTATTGTTCCGTTTCACTGGTTAGGTGATTAAATTAAAACACATTTCGATATACTAACTTCGGAAGGCAAGCTCTTGCAAGAGCTTGCCTTCCGAAGTTAGTATATCGAAATGTGTTAATCGGCACCATGGTGCCGATTATTGTCGTTAGATGGCAGTTGCATTGAGCTATCGTGATGGGTTATGGCCCAATGTCCCCATGTTCTGTAGTCTATGTGGGAAGGCCTGCGCCCAGCAGTGGGAAAGTAATAGGCTGATTATTATGATAATATTGTTGTACTCAGTAGAGTTTGTTCTAAATCCACCTGCCTATAACCCGACAAGTTCGTGCCCGACATTACGCGGATCAATTTCTTCCGTGGTAGCGTCTGGCACTGATTTGTCTGACTACAAATATAATAGGTTAATATTATTGTAACTAATATTTGTAAAGACAAATCAGTATCAGACGCTACCACGGAAAAAATTGATCAGCGTAAAGGTCGCGCATGAACTTGTTGGGCTAATAGTTAACGACATTTTATCATATTATGTCAATCGCCGTAATTAGCAAAGCCAGGAGTATTTGTAATGTGAAATTCGGCGTGAAATAATGGCACTTGGTGCTGTTGTGTTTCGTCCGGCCAGTGAGAGTTCCGGAGGCTCCTTCCCCTCCCACCCCTCCTCACAATTCCTATTCCTTCCCCTAACCCTATTCTTTTCTTAAAGGTCGGCAACGCATCTGCGACTCCTCTGGTTTTGCGGGTGTCCATGGGCGGCGGTGATTGCTTTCCATCAGGTGACCCGCCTGCTCGTTTGCCTCCTTCCCATATAAAAAAAATAAAAAAATGTCGGACTTCTCACGTCGTCGGGGTCACTACTGTCGGATTTATGGTGCTCTTATAGGTTGTCACTATTGTCTGTCACTATACTGTTCAGAGATAATAAATAATACACTATTCAATTTAACTCCGTTTATTGTTCGTCAAAAATACGATAGTTAATTTCGCAACTCGTTACGAGTAGATGTGTACAAATTGTACAACCGTCCCGCGCGCCGTTTTAATCAGTCATCATCATCATCATCATCAGCCTATTAACGTCCCACTGCTGGGCACAGGCCTCTCACGTGGACAATAGCACGTGGGAATATTGGGGCATAACCCACCACGCTGGCCCGATGCGGGTTGGTGGGTTTTTAACGACTGTCATCTTACGACAACAACCGGGACCAACGGCTAAACGTGCCTTCCGAAGCACGGAGGAGCTCGAGATCTTTTTAATTTGGTCACCCATCCAGCGACCCGGCATTTTAATCAGTGAGTAAACGGAATCCGAAATGTGATTACACTGCATTACTGTATGTGTCCCTACAGTAATGTTCTGATGGTTAGAGATAAGATAGCCAGCCCCACAGTGATTTCAAGAGTCCGAGTAAATTGTGCACACACTTCGTCACTTACTATCAAGTGACATACAGGCGAAGATATCTCAGATAACTTGCGTTAAGTATTACAAAGTTCAACGATAAATTGTACTACTTAACATAAGTTATCTGAGCTTCCTGACCATTATCTAAGCACACACGGGATATAGGAGCAATTAAAGCCGTAAGCATTAAAGTAATCGTTCAAACTTCCCATCCAGCTGAGTCCGTTCGCAGATTAGTCTTTTTAGTAGCAAAGTTTCAAATTGCTAACTGCTACATGTTAACTAACCGTAATCCTGGCTCTTTATTGCTATTTATTGCTCTATATTTGCTATCGAATTGGGAATTACTATAATGATAGTATTAAGTTGAGTTATTACTATGTATTTTATACATACAAAATAAATGTGTTTTTATGTGTTTTTTATGCTGCCGATCATACTTTGATAAGTGGTTGTGTGCGTTACTTTTATGAGTTGGTAAAAGCGCACAGGACACTAGTGTACGCGAACGAAGACGCGGGGAAAGGCCGCTATACCCCTAATATTATTAAAAAATGTGGAAATATTCTTCATTAGTCGTGTCATAATTGTAACTTGCCGTAATTGCCAGGATTTTGAACAGCAATTGGACCTCTTTGAAGAAAAAAACTCCGGTCTCCCGTTATCCCGTCACCGAATAAACTTTAGTGAGACTGATTTGAACACAACATAATTTAACTAAATCACTAGTTACGTCCAATCGTCTTCCAGTCAACGACTACAAGTTCGCACCAAAGTCTGTATACTTTGATAAAACCTCACGGTAATTTTAGTCTTATTTCGTTGGCGTCTATTGGCTTACAATATACTGAGAACGATATTCAAAGTTAACCACGGATGTATGTATTCGGATTACACGATAATGATTCAGAGAAGATACGAAAACTTTAAAGGTAAAAAAACTCTTGCAGACCATTTTAGGGAAGCAGGTAATAAAAACTAAAAATAAAAAATACTTTACTAATACGCCTACGGGTTCGCCCACACAAATCCCGGTCTGTCGTGAATTCCCGAAGGATAATGAGATGGTTTTTCAGGATAAATAGTTAAACTTTCAGGCTCCTCCACTAGCTCTATGCAAAAATCACTTCAATAGTCGTACAAAATAAATAGATAGTACGGAAGAGCGTTAAATAAACTTTTACGATCAGAATTCAAGTCAGCAGTTTAATCTGTAGGTAACAAACAATGACATTATGCGTAAACTTTAAATTTTTTAACACTCTTTCAAACTGTCACAATCAGTCAATCATAATTAAATTATACATGAAAAATGAAAAAATAAAAAGGAATTAACAACAATCGAGGTTGACTTACTCCTATTAAGCGTAAAAACACCGGTGCCAGGAGTAGCCACTCTCCCATAGCATATCATGGGTACATTTATGGTTTTAAAGTAGCCTAAACCGTTAATAACAAGCTAAATTTTGATCAGTGAGTATGTGTATGTGTATATATATATATTTTTATATTAAGTGTTAGAAAAGATTGTGTATTTTTTATTACATGTTCCTTTCAAAGGTCATACATACATACATACATACATACACATCATCATCATCAGCCCATTGCGGTCCACTCCTGGACATAGGCATCTCCCAAGGCGCGCCACTGAGCCCGGACTTCGGCTCTCTGCATCCAGCTGCTGCCAGCCGCCCTGCGCAGATCGTCGCTCCATCTGGTCGGGGGAGTCCCACACTGCGTTTGCCCATCCGCGGTCTCTAGAACTCGTTTACCCCAACAGTTATCGGTTCTAAGACAGATGTGACCGGCCCATTGCCACTTTTGGTTGCTAATGGCATGAGCTTTGTCGGTTATTTTGGTTCTCTGTCGAATCTCCTCGTTTCGAATTCGATCCAACAAAGAAACTCCGAGCATAGTTCTTTCCATTGCTCGCTGAGCAACCTTGAACTTGAGGATTAGTCGCACTGTTAGTGTCCACGTCTCGGCACCGTAGGTCATTATGGATAGAACGCACTGGTTGAACACTTTGGTCTTTAAGCATTGTGCTATGGGCAACAAGAAAATATGGCGCAACTTTGCAAATACTGTCCAGCCCAGCTGATTTGTTTGGTCGTAATACTCGTACATACACATAATCACGACTATTATCCCCGAAGGGTAAGTCAGAGACAAGGCAATGAGGACAGCAAAAGCAACTGGTGAAAATTGGACTGTGGTAGAGGACACTCTACCATAGTCCACTTTTAAACAAATAGCGACTATACATGTGCTCAGCGTGACAGGCGGTGAGCCCATCGCCGCTCTATGCTGTTGGATGCATGTGCAGTATTAAGTCCGTTAGTCGCCTAGCTTTTACGACACCCAAGGGAAGAGAGGGGGTGGTAGTATTCTTTTACCGCTACCCGACACGGTTACTTTAAATATACCCATACAGTAAAATATCCAACAACCGGCGGCGTGGTGGGTTGTGGCCTAATTTCTCCCTGTGCTGTTGTCCATAAGGCCCAGCAGTGAGACGTTTATAATCTAATGATGATCAATATACAGTATACAGGGTCTAACAAAATTAATAAGCGAACGTTTAATATCTATACATTATTCTTGAACACAATGACCAAAAATGAGCTTCAGTTTTATAGTGATTTTTAGACACATAATGAAAAATGTTATATCTTTACTAACACGCACGCAAGCGTCAATAAAAAGATAGCTCAGTATGCTCCAAGTTTAGTGTGCATGTTCGCCTATCTTTGTGTGCGTGTAGTGTAGCTGTACTGGTTTGGAAAGGGTGTATTTTTAGGTGAATTATGATAATATTTTGTAGATTACCTCGGTAACGAGCCTGTAGTTTTGGACCAAATTTGGTGAGCATGCTTAGTGTGATGTATAGATGCTCTCATTAAACGTTTGAATATTGATATTGTTAGACCTTATATAAAGATCGGTGATTCTTGGGAGAAAATTCCTGAATATTTTCGGTTTGGATATGAACATAATTATAGCTAAATGCCTTATCGGCAGATTAACTATGTTCTAAACAAAACAACTACAACTATATTAAACAGTAAAGTATAAAAAAGATATCACTTGCTTCGAATTTTCTCCTAAAAATCATCCAGATAGTGTTGTCTGAACTAAAATTGAATAAATATTGTTAACACAACTTTTTTCAAATAGACCTCACGAAGAAATAATTTTCCACTTCAATAAACATCAGCCTGTATTATTTACTTAAATAAGCTTTGATAATAGCATAGATGCAGACTAGGTAACATCTGGCACAGTTATAAAGCCTTAGATAAATCGTCGAATACCCCAAGGACACTCATTAATCTCTCTCATGCATTAAATTTTATGAGTTTCTAAACTCTAACGTGTAACATCTGCGACGTTAGTAGAATTGAAAGCCATTAGTTAAATCAACTTATTAAAACATAAACTTTACGTAGGTATATAAGTATAGCACAATTTAGACCCGTATATCTTTTTCTCACCACAGCTACGTTTGCTGGAAGAGATCTCTTCTAGAGATAAGCTCACCTTTGTATAATTATGTCCTGTGTAACCTGTGTCTAAATGTAATTTCTTATGCAATTAAGTAGTAAATAAAGTAATAATTATTTTTATTAAAATAGTTTAGAATTTACTTGAGCCGTGTGGTATATATCTCTCTCTTTCCTTTTAAATGCATTGTTTTTAAAGTAAAATATAAAAACTTTTGTCAGTTTAAAAAAAATCCGTTGAAATATTTCACAATGACTTTGTATCTTCTCGCAAACCGTGCGGAGGACCTTGACAAGTAGCATAATTATCACTTACGGAATTGAATGAAGAATGCTTCGACCATGTATCTTTAGTTTTTTACTATCGAAGAATGAATATATAACATTTAACATAAGTTGTATTACGTCATGTTAAGAAAGCTAAATTAGTAATTTTAAAAACTTTAAAATTGCAATTTAACCGTGTTGCGTCGCGTAGCGGTGAAAGAATACTACCACCCCCTCTCTTCCCTTGGGTGTCGTAAAAGGCGACTAACGGACTAAAGACTGCACATACATCTAATAGCATAGAGCGGCGATGGGCTCACCACCTGTCACGCTGAGCACATGTGCAGTCGATATTTGGTGAAAAGTGGACTATGGCAGAGGACTGCTTTTGCTGTCCTCATTGCCTAGTCTCTGACTAACCCCTCGGGTATAATAGTCGTGTTTATATGTATGTATGTATGTTTAAAATAATTCACGCGGACAAAGTCGCGGGCGGGCCGCTACTTCAATTATAATATATTATGTGGTAGCAAAAGACTAGAGTTATTATTCAAAGTCGATTCTGTGAACTTGTCTACCAATTTACTAATGACTAGCAGACCGTCGGCGACTTCGTTCGCGTGGACCCCGTACCCCGTGACGAATTTTCAAAATGACTCCCCTCCCAAGAACACTTATTGACGAGAGACTTGAGACGTGAGAGAGATTTGAGACGTAACTAAAATAGTTAGACATCTACTATTGCGACACTTTTTGTAGATAATGGTGTGTTCTGCAAAGCCATAGTACATTATGTTATTCTATCATTAATAGTTTTTTAAGCGCACCTGATTTAAGTAATTTATTTGAGTTTTATTAAGCCTATGTCACCCGGAGATAGTGTAGCTTTCCAACGGTAAAATAATTTTTTAAATCGGTCCAGTAGTTTCGGAGTCTATTCAATACAAACAAACAATCAAATGTTTCCTCTTTATAATATTAGTATAAACGGATGGAGCGTTAGCCACTTGTCTAGGTTGACAGGTGTCCTACTCTCGCTTCTTGTAGCTCACTAGTCCAAAATCGAACACTATACACAGGTAGTATACCCTCAGCGATGTGTACTTAACATAAACTAGCTGAGGGCCAACCTACAAGGTATGTCAACTGTAAACACCGAGCGACGGTTAACAAAGTATAATTAATGCCCCCCGCAGTTCTCCATTACCAACCGCATTTCACAGGCAAAGTGGTCTGTCGTCTGTCACGCGAGCAACGAGGACGTGTAAATAATTCCTTATTTCCTCCACGGCGGCCATTCCGCGATAACATCTCAAATTGCCCTTATGATGTCAACGGGAATTGGTACTCATCTTTATGATTATGATGAATGTCGACAAGCGCCATATCGCCTTACCGAAAATGGTGCTGCTTTCCCTTTGTTTGTTTGCGCACATGTTGCATGTTGTGTCGTTAAACATTATCAGTGGACTATAAAGTCCTACTGTTCTCGGATAAAATGATCGGAAATATAACATAACATGCTGGCCCAATGTAGTATAAAGATTGAAAAGTTTTAACAATGCCGTTTTTAGCAATGACAATGCGGGTTCTACCGGGATGTTCGGGTCAGATGTAGTATGTACCTACCTTCCGAAGTAGACAGACACTTAAGATATTTTAATTTGGTCACGTATCCGACGACCCGGCATTGCAAAAGTTGCTGAACATGCGAGATCGCATCGGAACCATTGAATCCGGTTATTATCACATACATGAAAGCTATTGCGTGCCTGTATTAGGAACCTTAGTCGCGTAGCGGAGAAAGAATACTACCACCCCCCTCTACCATAGGGTGTCGTAAAAGGCGACTAACGGAATAAAGACTGCACATACACAGCGTAGAGTGGCGATTGGCTCACCACCTGTCATGTTGGCACATGTGCAGTCACTATTTGATGAAAAGTGGACTATGGTAAAGGACTGCTTTTGCAGTCCTCATTGCCTAGTCTCTGACTAACCTTTCGAGAATAATAGTCGTAATTATATGCATGTATGTATGTATGTATTAGGAATAGGTTCATTTCATGGTTTAGTAGTCTAACGGAGAATATGGATGTTGAATCACAACTTTTCGTATCAACCCGAGAATTTATAACCAGATCCCGAGGTGTCTTAATAGGTTCGCTGTTAAAAATATTAAACATTAGAAAAGCAATTGTTAAGAATCACATTGTGGTACTTAAGACATTAAACGAATTATTATGGGTTGATTGTAACATAATATTCCCATGTCTCCTCACCGCTCCGTGTATCCACAGAACAGTGGGCCTTAAGGCCCAGCGATCTAATCAAGCTATTGATTTTACATTATTCAAAGATAATAAGCTTTAATTCCTACACGTAGGACATTAATAATCTCCAGCGTCCCTTTAATAAATCAGTTATTATCTGACTGTTGTCTCATTTGTCTGGTATTAGCTGCAGGCAAATCAGACCCAGATACCAGCTATTGTCTTTGTTGTACAGACGCCTACAGGTCAACTAACCATAAAAATGTCAAATTTCTTCAATCAATTTTGGGGGTTAAAGTTACTCGCGTCCGTAGGTTTACCCTTGAGACCCTACACGTGACCCCTGGGTTGTGCTAAATGAGTAACACTGACTGAGTGGTAGAGCCACGCTGCGTTGCAGCTCGCATTGGGCCGACTCGCCCAGGGTAATACAACCCTCTCACAAATATCCGGCGTGAAATAATGGCACTTGGTGCTGTTGTATTTCGTCCGGCCAGTGAGAGTTCCGGAGGCCCCTTCCCCCCCCTCACATTTCCTATTCCTTCCTTAACCCTATATTCCTTTCTTTTAAAGGTCGGCAACGCATCTGCGACTCCTCTGGTTTTGCGGGTGTCCATGGGCGGCGGTGATTGCTCTTTGTGTCAGGTACACTAACGCTATGTATGTTATCGCGACTATGTCCAGCCATCGCAAACAATATTTAATTTTACTTTGAAAGCCATAGACGCCTTTTCGCTCAATGTGAAAACGTTATCAACATACGATTCGAATCTGTAACAAATATTAAAGATCAGTTAACCACTTGACCTAATTCTAAACTGATCTTTAATGTACACTAGTTTCA
The DNA here is from genome assembly GCA_963921215.1 of Scoparia ambigualis. Classification (NCBI taxonomy): domain Eukaryota; kingdom Metazoa; phylum Arthropoda; class Insecta; order Lepidoptera; family Crambidae; genus Scoparia; species Scoparia ambigualis. Next base: position 30,330,683 of record OY992506.1, read on the forward strand.
TAACTTTAATATAATTGGGGTTAATAGACTTAATATTCATGTAACCGGATGAATATTACGTTATGTACTTCAAAACTTTAAGCAGCTAAACTCGACAAATATTATCATTACTCCCTAAGTTTGAGTTTGAGGGATCAACGAATTCCAACGATGTAAATATAAATTCTTTAACAAGGTATGTAATCTACGCACTCTGCATTATCGGTGGGGCACAATACGCTTAAATTAATGGGCTTATCAATTTAGAACCTTCATAGTAATGAAATAAGAAGGCAACAATTAAAAAGTACAAAACTTTCAGCTTTGCCTACCGTCAGTTTGTCGTCATCTCATCATAGAGGCTTTTCGCGACGACAGTTGAAATCCTTTCGCGTATTAGAACGAGATTAGGGGTTTAGCTTTCCTCAGGGTATTAAGAGCAATACCTATTTGTGCATATTATATTGTAGGTACAACAAACTCCTTTGGATTTTAATCGGAATGTTTCGTAATCAAGGTGGTAGGATTTATCCGACAGGATAGCAACCACCCTAATACCTATTTCTGCAGCATTGTTTATCATTGCTTTGAAGGGAAATTTCAACCGCCTCTATAGTCTAGTGGCTAAGCCACTGATGTGACCTGGATTTGATTCCCATCGGTGAGTACATCTTTGTGTACTTAGTTTGGTTAACGGTAGGGCTTGCTGTAGGGCTTGACGACCTCCATAGTCGAGTGGTTAGCACGCCGGGTTTGGCGTCGCGCCATTTCTGAGGTCCGGGGTTCAATTCCCGGTCGGGTAAATTTAGAGAAAAACTGTTTTTCTTAATTGATTTCGGGTCTGGGTGTTGTTTCTATGTTTATGTATATTTATCAAATTGAAAAAAAAAGTCTGCCTGGTAGCCACCACCATCTTATTTAAAGTCTGGCGGCATAACGACAATGTTATTAGCATTATTGTGTTCCGCCAATTTAGAGATAAGAAGCCAGTTTCTCAGTAGATGAGGATTTCGAGCAAATTTTTTTTTTTATGTATGGAGGCAAACGAGCAGGCGGGTCACCTGATGGAGAGCAATCACCGCCGCCATGGACATCCGCAAAACCAGAGGAGTCGCAGATGCGTTGCCGTACTTTAAGAAAGGAATAGGGCTTAGGAAGGAATAGGAATTGTGAGGGGGGGGGGGGAAGGGGCCTCCGAAACTCACTGGCCGGACGAAACACAACAGCACCAAGTACCATTCTTTCACGCCGGTAAATTGCGCTTCCACCTTAGGCTTTATCGTCACTTACCATCAAGTGAGACTAAGGCAACGGGCTACCAGTAGTGAATAAAAAAGGGTAATATTACCAGAAATTACATGACATCATCAACATAGGGCTCTTACATCCATAAAAGAAGATTCCAACAGCAGCGTCCGATTTTAAAGAGGCATAGAGGCATAAGAACTGAAGTTCCACGGTTGGAAATGCGCATGTGCTGCCCTTGGTGACTGCATTTGGTCAATATCTGTATCCTCGTTTGCCAGGTTATAGGAACTTTAAAAAACAAAAACGCTCCCATTATTATTGATTAGGTTAAATAGGTTATCAGAAATGCTGTTTCGATGTTTATCTCTGCAGAGAATCCTTATTTACCTACCATGTTTTTTTTTTATTTCATAGATATTCCATCACAGGGAAATACTTGGATCGCATCGCATCTGAAAGGAAGCGTCAGTAGCGGTACGAATAGATACTCTGGTTAAATGCGAAAATTAAATTAAAAATATTTATTTGAAACATAACTACAAGTATAACAATTAAACATAAATGAAGATAAAATAAACTTATCATTGTGCAACCAATATGGTCGCCACGCAGCTTATGCCGTGAAATTGACATTATTTATTCTGTGGTGATACTCCATTACTGGAGGTCTGCCGTCAGATTACTAAATTCGACCTTGTATAGATTGAATAGCAAGGACTATTCGGAACAGTGTCCATTATTCTGCCATGGCGCCAGTATTCTGTAAAACCAGCAAGAGAGAGCTCCAGACATCGTTAAATCACCATAGCTCCGTTTGACTACTAAAGTCAACCCATTTAAACCACAAGCTAATTAGCTCACTTGATGAATTAACAGAAACGTGTTAATAGTACCTACAATAATAATATTAAACGATAAATATATGCACATACATCCAACAGCATAAAAGACTTGCGGACTTGTGGACTATGGCGTGGATTGTTTTTTTTAGGGTCCTCATTGCCATGCCATTGTCTCATGATGATACTCCATTACTGGAGATCTGCCGTCAGCTCGATAAATTCGACTTTGTATTTTTTATTCTTATTCGAATAGTCTTCGCTATTCAGTCAATAGCAAAGATTATTCGATCTATTCCTAGTCCCTGACTAACCCTTTGGGGATAACTGACAGTCGTGAGTTGACTGTATCTATGTACCTATGAATTATAGATAGGTAAAAAATCTGGAAGGGCATTTCTTTCGGAATCTTCCGTAACTGATAAACTGGCTATCTTATTTTTATCTGTCGTAACATAATTATGCAAATATTATGTACTGTGTACTTATAGCGTACACAGTACATAATATTTGCTTAATGTTAATAGCTCAGATGTTACATTTTTAATTAATTAAAGTAAATGAGTTTGTTGTATTCCGTCATTGTTGATAGATAAGATAGATGAAGCTCGATGGCGCAGCGGCGATTGGGGTGTTCAGTTTGCTATCTTGCTAGTTAAGGTATACTTTTAAAAGGACGAGTCACTGGATAGTAGATCAGATTGAAAGCATCTCGAGCTATTCCCTGCATCGAAAGGCAATGAATAGAATACAATACAATAGCAATAGAATAGAAAACATTTTATTAACTAACACACACATTAAAATAAAAATAAACTAAACTAACACAGGCAGTAAGTTTACAGAAAACAAAACATTAAAAATATCTGATGAATAATATAAAAAATAAAAAGGAGAGTGTGAAGTTAATGGGCCCTGTCTCAGCATTAAGCTTCTGTGTCATTCATGGATGTTCAGAATAACACAGAAGCGCTGATATTCTGACAGGGAAATGAAATGAAAGCTTGCATTGGGCCAAAATGGTGGGTTGTGACACTCAATCTCTCCACGAGCCGTTGTCCGTCTGGGACGGCCTGTGCCCAGCAGTGGGACGTTTATAGGCTGATAATAAAGATAGCTAAAATCTCCGTAGTTAAGGATTCTACGTAAGGTGACAGCCAAACGTTAGCATAAAAAAACAACAATATGTTATCATAATTGCATCTACAAATTAACGTTACACCTTTGCAACACTAAAAATTTGTCAACACAATATAAATCAACTAATCATAGAACTGCGTGGACGTAATTACGTGGTTAGAATTTTCGAACACAACTACAATCAGCTCGATTAAGGCTTTATATTTAACGACAGTTTACAACTAACTGATTTCCATGGTACACGGTAGATAAAGAATTGTGTTACGGCACACGCGATCCTATGGAGTTAGAGGAAAAAGGTATTTGATAAAGCTACGCTGCTTTTTAGAAAAATGAATGGTATTTCTATTTCTTTCTTTTAGCTAGTGGAGATACGCTGCTTTTAAAATAGGTGTTTCAGTCTTTGGTTGCTGCGAATATTGTGCTGTTTCCGCTATAAAGAACTATTTAATTCTAATAATGCAAGTTTTACCAAACTGTAAAAAACTGTAGTACACCACGTATATTTTTATTTTAAAATTGTTGTTTTAATTTTGCAATTTATGGTTTCAGACGAGCATATTATTTTGTACCTGCACCTTCTGGTATGACTATATCGATTACCCAAAAGTTTTTTTTCATACAAACCAAGTCTTGACAATCACATACCTACACAACAAAAAATAATTAACCAAATTAGTGCAGCCGTCCTGAAACGATGCGCGATTTTATTTATACAGAGTGCTCATTTTGATTTAGGTAAATTTTAAACAACGATTCCTTACCTTAAAATAATGGTTTTGACTCAAGAAAGTTTTCTATTAATCGCTTAATACACGAAATATTAATTTTTCTATGATGAATTTGACATTTTGTGCTCTCAGTGTTTTCATTTACTACGTTGCGTAGTAGTTTATTTTCATTAAAAAATACGCCTGTAGTTGTAGTAAACAACAGAACAAGACGTGTTTCACTCAGCCAGGGATGTGACCGTGTCCGTTTTGTGGGCGGGCACGATATTCACGAGGAGTTGTAGGTAGTATCTTAAAGACAGTCCGAGCCACACCGAGTCCACTGCAATAATTTAATTATTTTGTATGAAAACTAAAAAAAGCGAAAATGCAAGAATCGGAGTAATATTTTTCTCATGTGATTCTTTAGGCAGTTTGACTTACAACCTCAATTTTCTTTAAATCAAAAAGAGCACATTGTATATAGAAGATGAGTTAAAAACATTTGAAATTTTGCAGGTATTTGTTTTTCGCACTCGCACCGCACCCTCTTATAATACAATATTAGAACTCTTAGGTGTTCTAACAACAATCATTACAATGCAAACAATTATAGTTAATGAATTATAGGTATCAAAATACACTTAATACAATTCAGCTTATATTCAAACTCTGCTGTAACATCTAGTAGGTAAACCGCTAAACACCCGTATCTGATCCCCGGAAAATTTTGTGCACACCCTATATAATTGTATACACCAGCCAAATTCCAAACTTGTAGGCCTTCTAATTCCAGAGATTCCGTGATCAGTCAGGTGTCTGTCAGTCAGTACGTGAGTTGTTTATTGCTTTTAAAAATATGAATTAAATAAAACATACTTAACTATACTACATTGTGCCCGCGGCTTTGCTCGCGATAATTTCGCAAGAAAAGATAAGTAACTTTTAATCGTTTTCAGGGCGCCATAAAGGTTTTAGCGGAAAAGATTAACAAATAAACAAACAAATGAAATAATTTCTTTCGACTGTGAGTGACTTCACAGTGACGTAATACCGCTGGCTTGCAGCATTTATCAAGTCGTCTGGGGTCTCGGTAGCTCAGCGGTTAGAACAGTGGACCGGCAATCCAAAGGTCGTGGGTTCGAATCCCATTCGAGCTTCCTGAGACTGGTTGATTTTTTTTCAGGTAAGCATTTTATCCTATATCTATATAGCATTGTGAATGCAAAATTTCAATAATAAAGATAGAAACAAACAAAGTCACTATCGCATTTACATAACGTAACAGCACCAGTCTTGGACAGGTATCCAATAATATGGACAAAAAAATAATAATTTGAAAAAATAATTGCAACAATTGGGAAATGCATCCTAGCAACACTTTTAAAGAATGTTCCACACATTATCTGTCTGTAGACGATGAGTATTTGTTGGAGCAAATGGTCCTAATAATGAGAAACATAATAATAACAGAATATTATTTCAAGTTACAAGATTTGTAACTGGGTGTTGTGCATTATTGGGTGTCCATCACTTGATTTCTACTGTCCATTATTAGTCCAAAAAGTGAGGTTTTTAGTTTACAAATTATTTTTTAGTTAACGTATTAGGTGCGAACAAATACATTAAAAACACTTAACTATAGGTATGCCTAAATAAAATCTAAAAAAATCACTAAACTTAATGAGAAATTTACTAAAACAACCAAATATTTTCCAAACCTGTCCATAATTGGGGTTGTTACCTTACATAGATACATCTCGCCCGCTTCCCAGAGGCGAAAGCATAGACCATAGATTTCCATTTGCTACATTTACTCTCATCACATTCTTCACATCCTCACACACATCCTTGCTTCACTTACTCTCATAACATTTTTCATTCATGCTCGTCGGTTTAGGGAACTCTTGACCTGACCTTTAACGAGAACGTCACCGATCTGATCTAAGTACGTTCGCCGAGGTCTTCCCCTTACAATAACCCATTCACTCTCGCCTCGTGCACCTTCTTTGTAATTCTTTTTTTACACATCCTCTCTACAATACCAAACCATCTTACTAGCATGCCGTTCTCAATTTTTCGCAGTTATTTCGCAGGATTACTCTAAATCACACCATTGATATTTAAAATGCAATTCCAAAGTTATTCCAAAATGTGTACTAAAGACAGAAATTAACAATTATGACAAACTTACTCAAACCATATTTTTTATAGGCAAAAAGAGACTAAAGTTTAAATTGTCGGTTTGGAATAACAGGAAACGTGACACGAATAACAAATAAAAAACGCCTAACGATTAAGTAGCACAAAAATATGATATTATTATAATAGCCATTAGATTAGAGAGGGATAGATAGATTCTTCTGATGGATACTGTAAAATGTTTTTCTGTGGGCCAAGCTTTTACTAACAACCTGAGTTTTGGCAATTTGTGACTTTAGAAGAGATCTGGCAAGTTATTATTAACTTAATACACATAAAAGTGTTATTAGATACAAGCGTTAGTTTAACAGGAGGCTTACGAAGTTTGTTCCTATATTTCGACATTTTAACAAAAATACATACATACACAGCTATCCATTTGATACGGTCCTGCCTGACACACGTATTTGTTTTATTATAAAAGAAGGAGGCAAACAAGCAAGCAGATCACCTGATGGAGAGTAATCACCGCCGCCCATAGACACCCGCAAAACTAGAGGAATCGCAGACGCGTTGCCGGTATTTGAAGAAGGAATAGGCTCGTTTCTTGAAGATCCCTAAGTCGTAACGGTGCGAAAGTTTGCTTCACTTACTCTCATAACGTTCTTCATATATATGCTGGCCGGTTTACTCTTGACCTCACCTTTAACGAGAACGCCACCGATATGATCTAAGTACGTTTACCGAGGTTGCCCTTCCAACTATCCCATTAATTCTCGCTTCATGTATATTTTTGTAATTATTTTTTCATCCATCCTCTTTACATAACCTATAACCATCTTAGCAAGCCTTGCTCGATTTTTGTCACTACCTCTTTATTAATTCCACTTTTCTCTATTATCACACTATTCCTTTTTTTTTTGTTCTACAAGCGTAAGTTCTGTAAGCGCTTGGCCTTCATCTCACCTGATGGCAAGTGACGATAAGGCCAAAGATGGAAGCGCGCATCACCCGGAATCCTCAACCACTGAGGAACTGGCTATCTTATCTCAAACTGTACAGAACACAACAATGCTATAAAGATCGTTGTTATAAACATCGGCGACAGACTTAGATAAGATGGTGGTAGCTAGCCAGGCGGACTTAACAGCCCTACCACCAACCAAACTGAGCACACAAAGATGTACCCCCCGCTGGGAATCGAACCCGGGACCTCTGGGTCTGAAACCGGTGGCTTAGCCACTAGACCACAGAGGCGATTGATCCTTATTCGATCTTTCACGAAATGCTTCTATTTTTACAGAGCATACAAACGTGTCACTTTTCCGTAGTTCGCGTCACCGCTAAGCTTGTAACGTGTGCAAAATTTAATTAAACCTGCAGGAGAAACACGACACAAAAGGATTACGCAGATAAGGCGCACCGTACTAAAACCCTTGGAATTTCATTTATACTTGAATATTCGCCATGGAAAACATTCTGCAATTAGTAATATCACGGTGAGCCATCGAGTGCGGACGTATAACGAGGTAACGCGATTAGTGGAGTACAAATTTTATGTTTGAATTTGGACAACTTGCCTTTTTTGGATTATTTTCCTGTGTCAACATGAATTTATGCTGTGTCCACATGACATACCTACTAGTAACGAAAGTATAAAAACTATTTTATTATAATTATTATGTCTCGCAAAAACACCTAGGCGGTTTAACTGTAGGATCATTAATATAATAATACATTACATTTAAATCTACAATTATAAATTATAATGTAAAAAGACAAAGTTAGTTTATTAAATTTATTTTTATATTATGTGTTATTAATTTTTTTTTTAATTTCATATTTGCTTGTTTTCTGGTGCACTGCTTGTCGCTCTTTTTCTGTTGTCCTATACCGCAAAGGCTGTCTGGAAGAGATCGGTTTAAGCGATAAGACCGCCTTTGCCCACATTAGTTTTAATATGCTTATTTTATGTTCTCTGTTGTGTGTGCAATAAAACGTTTTATCTATATATCTAGCTATCTATCAAAGGGCAGCGGGACGCCAGGTTTGTTGAGGACGACCACGTTATTCTTCCTACCATTTTTAGTTGAATTGATGTCTGTCCAAGCCGGCGCGAACTTTATTTCAATAACTTTTCTGTGTTCAGTAATCATCTGCCTTAGTTATTTTTATGTCAAATTTTTAACCCATCAACTCGCATTGGGCCGGCGTTATAGCTTATCCCAATAGGTGGGCCCAATCTCTACATGTATGTGCCGTTTTCAATGGAAAGGCACTTGCCCAGCAGTGAGATATAGGCTGATAATAATATCTCTTTAACTAAATAACATTTACTTTCTAGAATTGCCCGTGTTTCCACTTTATACAACTTCGCATTATTTCTATATTATTCATGTTAGTTCACAACCCTAAAACGTTGATAACCCCTGACCTAATTCCACTTCATTTGATCTGTGTTAAACACTCCTTGTTAAATAAGATAAGACTTTAAACTATTGCGTTGCTTTGCATTTAAACTGTTTCAACGGGACCTAAGAACTCCTTGTTAAGTTCAATGATCATGCACCAATGATCCTTCTATCCTTCTATTCTAGACAGGACTTAGTATAAACCCTACCATACAGACCATAATAACATATCCTCTGATGGGAATCGATCCCGCTGCCTCAGGGTCTGACACCGATCGTTTAACCACAAGACTACGGAAGCGATAAAAGTTTTATTTGGCAGAACTACTTACTTCAAAAGTACTTCCTGTTTTTCCATGATATTTCCTTAATATTGCTATATCATTCATGTTACTTCCCAACCCTAAACGGTTGATAGGACCCCTGACCTAATTCCACGTCATGCGACCTGTGCGAAACACTCCTTGTCATGTTCACAGCGATGACGCTTTTAATCATAACATGCACCAATGGACTTTGTCTAGGTAAACCTTTCCAACCAATTACATAAATACAAAATGTTATGAGACTAAATGAAGTGTGATCGTAGCAAATAGAAGCTGTGGTATCTGCTAACTTTATTTATTGGACTCTATTAGTTTTTTTTCCCCAATTTTAAACACATGCAAAGATATATTACAAATTAAAAAAGCACTTCGAAAACCAATATGTGAGTGCTATCAACCCAGTTAAAGCCAAATAGTTAAAATTGCACAGTTGTATTTATCATCATCAGCTTCTAAACGTCCCACTGCTGGGCACAGGCTTTCCCACATCGACAACAGCATAGAGATTGGGCCAGCTATTCCGGGCTTCGGAAGACCGTTGGTCCCGGTTGTCATCGTAAGATGGCTGAAGTTAAAATACTCAAATTCTTTGCCGGCGCATGTGTTTTCCAGCTCCTATAGTCCCGGGTCTTTTGAGTGGGGCGTGAAACGGCATTTATGCAGGCCGTCATGAATGGGTGCGCTTGTTACCGTGCTTGTTCCACAATGGGGAGCGCTCTTATTATTTTGGACTGCATCAGCTGCTTACCATCAATCAGGCAGGATGTCATGACAATTCAATATAAAAAAATTAATAAAAACCGCATAGGGCTAGCGTGGGTTAATGGCTCCATCTCCCTATGGGCTGTACTCCACGCGATAAGGCTGGTCCTAGCAGAAGGACGTTAAATAGAGTAATGATGATGACCTTATCGTTTTCACGAACTGTGATACCATTATCAAGGTAATAAGAATTGTTTACTACAATGCTTAGGTCATGCACGACAAATGATAAAACGCAGTAAACACTTGTTTAATCCTTTATTTTACGATAATTGAAGACCTACTGATTCCGACTAAGTAAAAAATGGCCATTGCAATAATACCTAATAGCTTAGCATTGAGGTAAATATACTAGAGTAGACGAGCCATACAATAAATGTGCAGTTGTGCACAGCTACAATGATACTTGTACCGTGGTGCGGGGCTTACCTAGTTGTCATAGAAATGTCTAAGAGCAGATGCGACACACTGTTCATACAGATTTATTACAGAGTTGTAAAGTTGTAAGTTAATGTTGTTTAAAAACTAATATGTTAGTTATTATATTTATTGATTGTTGTAATTGTAATATTGATAAGAAAATAAGTAAATTAATGCCAAAAATAAAAGTAAGTAAATAATTTAGTTAATACATATTTCATAAAAATAATAAAAATCTCCGCCCGGAATGCGGAAGGTGCGTGGTTCGATTCCCGCCTGAGGTTGTCGTCTTTTTTCAGTGTTTAAAAAAAAATTACTTAAGTATATTTAAGCGTTAATAAAACGCTAAAATATAAAACATTAATCAAAAAAATATCTTAATAAAAATCTTTTTCAATTATTTTGGAAAAATGTTTATCTAAGTACTTGTAAAAAATTACTGAGTATCAAATATTCAGATGCTTAAATTTTTCAAGCATTATTGAGATAAGATTAAAAATCGTATTTGAGCCCTGCTCGCTTCATCTGAATTACTTATTTTACGAATATTAGTTTAATTACTCACAGCCATAAAGTAAAATAAAAAAGTCGCGTTCCAATTTTGATTTAAAATTAGGACACGACTTTTTGGAAAAAATTGTCCTTGACTCCTATTATTCACAATTATATAGGCAACCTGGGAAGTGACTAAACAGCGTTCCTCCCGTCTTCTTTTAGCAACAACACGTGTGGTGAGACTCCATTTTATTTCTATCTACCGTACAATAATAAATAAACTTAAAAAAAATTAAACACTTGAAATTGGCTTAATGCTACACGCGATAGCCATTAATTAAAATATAATACTATGTGACTAAACAAGGTGTAGCAGGTAAAGACTAAACAGGTCTTCCTAGTTTATTACACCTTAAAACCTCTACGTGTTTTCGTGACAGACAATGGGAGTGAAATTGTGTATTATTTGACAACACATTACTCTTTAACCATATACAATTTTATTAACAGCGCTAGACCGCTTCTAGAATGTTGTTTTCTCGCGGCCAAAAGTTCAAAAGCGCCGCCATTTGCACGGCGCGATTACGCATTCAACGTAGTGCAACAAATAATAGATTATACATTCGTTGTTTCGTCCTTTGAGATTAGGTAACACTTGTAGTAACACGTATCGTGTCGCCTTTCATCCACTAAGTTAAAAGCAAAAAAAAAAAACAATCTTTTTGTAGGGTAGTTGTCGTTTTCCTCTGCGCCTCGATTGTACGACCGCTCATTCGCGTTTTTGTGCTTCGCCAATCACCACGATTTTTCCCCTTTAACATACTCATTGAGTGTTACGATGCCTAAACGAGTTTATAGTGACGACGATAGTGATTATTGTATAGAAAGAAAATGAGAAAGAAAGAAAAACGTTTGCGCATAAAAAGCAGCAGTTTGTCGGCGTGGGACTCGCTGCCGCCGCAGCCTGTATCGTTACGATCTGAAGGTAATTCAGTGTGTTACTTAATCAAAACGATTCATATATGTTAATTAATTGTGTGCATTATCATGGGAGTGCTACCGTTATACTTATTTAAGAAAAAATAGTATATGTTGCTGTAAGGACTAGTACATCTAAAAGAAAGGTGTACTAGCTATACTTATCTGAAAATAGTGTGTATAGTTTAAAAGGACTATTACCGTATTTTGCCGAGATAAGAATTAAAATTATTTTATTTTGTATTGTGTACATCTAAAAGGGATGTTGCCTTTACGTTATTTAAAACCGTTACTTTAGTTAGTGATGTGCGTGCACATTCACAAGGAATGTATACTTATCTGAAAATAGTGTGTATAGTTTATAAGGACTATTACCGTATTTTGACAAGATAAGAATTAAAATAATTTTAATTTGTTTTGTGTACATCTAAAAGGGATGTTGCCTTCACGTTATTTAAAACCGTTACTTTAATTAGTAATGTGCACATTCAGAAGGAATGTTTACTTATCTGAAAATAGTGTGTATAGTTTAAAAGGACTATTACCGTATTTTGACAAGATAAGAATTAAAATAATTTAATTAGTGATGATTCAGAAGGAATGTTTTCTTCACTTTTTATACTTTATGTTTAAAAACGATTGTGGATTAAATAAATTTTCACCTTAGGTGAATAAAATAAAACAATGAATATTCGACCTTGTTCAATAAGGCGAAAACGAAATACAGCCTGAGGCAGACTGGGGACCGATTCTCTTAGAGGAGCCTGGACCAGGCCCGTCTATTTCAGCTACGCAAGAAGCCGAAGCCACTTCCATTCACTCGATGCAAGTAGAACCGCCTCCAAATGTTGTGACTGTTCGTCCAGAACTTGACAAAGGGATACTGAACCTCTTGGGACAAAGCCCTAAGAGAAAAAGCTAGAGCCAGAGAAAAAGGCAGCTTTATCTGGCAGCTTAAACGCTGATAAAGAAAGACAAAGCGTTAGAATATAAGTAAGCTCAACTGGCGGCTGCCATTTCCTACATTGGAGGCTCTTTGATCAAGTTGCTTTCATTGGAACATAGGGACCAAGCTGTCATAAAGTTCTTGATTGAAACTAGTCATCAGCTATGCGATACACAGCATTATGAGTCTATGACGAGAAGGAGTTTCATATGTTCAACAATAAAGAAAGATTTTAAGGATCAGCTGTATACCAAACAAACTCCAAACCAGCCTTTAAACCAGAGGCCTCCACTTTCGGTAGCCAGGCAAACGGGACTGCGAGGCGGTCGGAACTGGCACCTCCAGCTGCACCGGCACCACGCCCGCGGCAGCAGCAGCCGCCGCGATCGCCACGGCGCTTACAGAAGCCCGGCCCTCGTCGCTGGATCCGGTACATTCTGCAGGTATGCTGTTCTATTTTTACGATAGTTTGCGAATAATAACCGACGATCCGGTTATTTTTTGCTGGGTAAAAGGTTATAAAATACCCTTTTTTAAACGTGTTTCTCAGTTACACGAACCACGCTTACTTTCATTATCTTATAATACAGAGTGGCCATATTTTGAATTAACCGATTCAGACGCCACTTCTCCTTGCCAACCTTGTGAAGGTCAGTTTCTGTCTAGTTATTTTCTGATCAAGAAACCCAACGGCACAAATAGGTTTATATTAAATCTAATAAACATATTACGACTGAACACTTTAAAATTAAACATTTAAGAACAACAATGAAACTAATTTCAAAGGATAGCTTCAGGGCTACCCTGAATTTATAGGATGCTTATTTTTTAGTAGGTGTTCACCCTAGTCATAAAAAATATTTACGAATCCGATTTGAAGAAATTCATTACTTTAATTTGGTCCTAACACAGCACCGTTTGTTTTTACGAAATTGTTATTAAAACCAGTTATGTGTCTTCTTCGGTCGTTGGACTATTTATCAACGATCTATTAAAAGGATATCTGCGCTCTTGCTAGAGATTATAAAAACTGTCTTGATAATGTCTTGGTAACAAGAAAATTTTTAGAATCTTTAGGTTTCATTATTAATGACAAAAAGAGCTGTACAGTCCTTAATACAGTCTGCAAAATCTTGGTTTTTTTAATAGATACGAAAAAATTTCAAATAAGTTTAACCAATGACAAAAGAAACATAATCGAAAAAGTGTTACAACATTTTAAAATTAAAGAACGATGTAAAATTAGGCACTTCGCACGACTAGTAGAACTTCTCACTGCATCTTGCCCCGCCGTCTAATATGGTTGGTTATACACCAACCAAATGGAAACGTGTAAATATCTTGCAATTTATAATACGATTATCTACGTATGTTGTTACCACCGTATTTGAAGGACGATTTTTCTTGGTAGTTAAAATCTATTGGAAGGGTGGATAATCTTATCAGGCAAGATAATTACTGCTTAGAGTTTCTTTTTCTGATGCAAGCAAGAAAAGGGGGGGGGGGGGGGCGGCAGGTGCTGTGGGGAATGCTAGTGGTCAGTCGAGTATTGTAGAATCAGTTGAGCACATAAACTATTCAGAACTCTTAGCTTCCAAACAATTGCTAGAAACTTTAAAAATTGTCAAATTTTGTTACGTATTGATAATATAACTGCTATTTCTTATATAAACCGTATGGGCGGAGTTCGGTTCCTACACCTTACTGAAATAACTAAGAGGTTGTGGCTTTGGTGCGAAATCCGAAAAATATTCGTTTTCGCTTCGTGCTCGTACACCAGCTCAAAAGATAATGTAATAGCAAATGCAGAGTCACGAAAATTACATCCTGACACTGAAGGGGAGTTGATAGATAATGCTTTTAATAAAATAGTAAGAGTTCTAGGTATGCCTGATAATGATCTTTTTGCATCCAGAACAAATTATAAATGTAAGAAGTAGGTATGTCTCTTGGAACAGAGATCCTAGAGCTTGCGCTACAAATTGCATTGCATTTAGGTTAAATTGGCATCATCTTTTATTTTACAGATTCGCGCCATTCGCTGTTATACTAAAAGTATTAAGAAAAATAATAACGGATCACGCAGAAGGCATTGTTGTTGTTCCAAGTTCTTCTCTGTTGGGAGTTGGTACAATTTGTGCCCAGCGATAACGTGTTAATGTCGGTTTCCAACAGCCTACCCAAGCGGACACTGATTACAGGAAGGTTATTACGAACGGCATTACTGAAGAGGAGTGTACCACCATCATCCTTAAATATCATGATAGCTTCTCTGTCTTATAATTCAATAAAACGATATGATGTTGCAATCCGTTGCTAGGTAAGCTTTTATAAAGATCACAGTGTGGATCTATACGAGGCGCCAACTCCGCAAGTAATTTATTTCTTAACAAAGCTTTTCTATTAGAGCTTACAATATGGTTCATTAATCAGCCATCGTTTTGCTCTATCTCTGATCTTAGGATCAAGAGTAGGGTCTGATGACCGTATCACAAAACTATTCAAAGGATTCTACAGACTTCGTCCTTCAGCCCCAAAATATGATATATCTTGAGACCTATTACTAGTCTTAAATTTCCTATCAAAATTGCATCCCAATACCGCTTTAAATCTAGAACAGCTAACTTAAAAAGTTACATTTCTTATACTTGTAACAGCACACAGGGTGCACATAAATAATCAGCTTAGCATTTTATTAAGATACAGAACATTATTAAGACATCTTGTCTAGGTTCAATACAGCCTCATCTGAATATTCCCTTTTACAGAGAACTTTCAGAAGTATGTCCAGCGGAAGCATTAATGACATACATTGAGAGGACGAAAACTGTAAGAAACAACGAAAATAATCCTTTTATGTTTCAAAAGACCTCAAAGCAGTATCTTCTAATACTGTTAGTAGAGGGATAAAAGATACTTTATTAGCTAGCGGAGTTGACACTTCTTTATTATCTACTCACTCCACCATGAGGCATGCTACTACCTCAGCTGCACATAGAGCAGGCGTCAGTATCGATACTATTCGCAAAACTGCTAGGTGGAGTGCTAACTCTTCTGTTTTTGCAAAACACTACCATAGAAACATCCAACCTGAACCAGACTTTGCCATGTCCATTGTCAGAGATTGATGTTAATCATAATTTTTAAATAAGATTTGATTACAATATATTATAAACCTCTAGGTTTATTTAGGTTTTGTTTTGTGATTATATTTATTTAATATACTTAGTTATTGATTTACACGGAAAAAGAAGTTTTAATATTTCACTATCTTTCAAAATCTACAAGTGTTACCTAATCTCAAAGGACGAAACAACGAATGCATAATTAGTGATTAAACGAACTTACCTGAAGTGATGTTCTATCACAATTATACGAGTTGCTTCGTCCGAAGAGATTAGGTCCCTCCCTCCCTAGATATCCCCATTGCGTGAAATATTAGGCTCAGGGCTTTCAACTATATGAGCGGTCGTACAATCGAGGCGCAGAGGAAAACGACAACTACCCTACAAAAAATTGTTTTTTTTTTGCTTTTAACTTAGTGGATGAAAGACAACACGATACGTGTTACTACAAGTGTTACCTAATCTCTTCGGACGAAGCAACTCGTATAATTGTGATAGAACATCACTTCAGGTATGTTCGTTTAATCACTAATTTTACACTGCAGAACGGACATAGTTGTTGTGCATGTTTTCTACCTACCTTTAATTAGAATTCAATCTTTATTACATTTTATTATTTCAGATTAAACCACAGATAATACTATGGTTTGATAAAATGAAAGAAACTCTTTGCGTTAATTTATGACCAAATACATTTATATACATACGTACTATTTCTTCTGCCTAGGTAGTAGGTACTAAAATATAAATAAAAATATCACAGAAACGATGCATCGGAGCTAAAGAATAAAGTTATTTTCCACGCCGTGTAAATTCTGTGATACCCCGAAGGTAAATATCTAATATTTATTAATAATATCTAATGATCTCGAAAAAAACGGTAAAGTTCATTAAAAAAAAAGTATTTTAGGTAAGTTTATTAATTATAACGAAATCCCCAATCAAACTGCCACCATAATCTTAACCCTAGTAATTATTTCACATAAAGCGTTAAAAGTGTCACTTCTGCACAAAACAGAAATATTGTTACTCTATATGCATTTTACCGAAATATGGCCGCCGCTTCATGTCTCGGCGATTTGATAAAATTAGTCAAATGCATGTTACATCGATAATTTAGTACGTATTTCCAGGTGAAAAGTGATTCCTTTGGTTTTATTTGTATTTCCTGAGTTGTTTAGCACACATAAAGGTATATTTTAATAAAATAGAACACAGAATACACACTTATTTTTGCGTCTAGCGCCTGCCACAGACTAAAACAATCTAGTTAAGATGTCTTCTCTAGTACGTAATACATAATAACTCAATGTAGCTTAGTTACATGTTTGCTTTTTACAAATTTAATTTTGTATTTTTAATTAGGTCTAAACTGCTGAGTGTAGGCCTGCTCATTTGCACGCCATCCTGATCGGTTTTGGGCTTTCTGTAACCACTTTTAGCCTGTTACTTTTGTGATGTTATCCGCTCATCTAGCCTTCTGGCGGCCAACGCTTCTGGTGCCGGTTCTCGGTCTCCACTCAAGCACCTTTCTGCTCCACCGGCCATCGTCTCTGCGGCTTATGTGACCCGCCCATCGCCACTTCCTTTGCACAATGATACGCCCCACGTCGTTTATTATAGTGCGACTCCGGATTTCTGTGTTTCTTATTTGTCGCTCAGAGTGATACCCAACTTGGCGCGTTCCGTCTTCCTTTGGTCTACCTGCAGCTTTTGGATATGCTGTTGTGTAAAGGTCCAAGTTTCTGCCCCGCAGACCATGACCGGCTAAATACACTGCTCATTTGCCCTTCGTTTTAGAGAGAGGGGCACTTCCTTACACTTGAAAATTTCGGGCAACTTACCGAACGCCGCCCAACTGAGTCCGATGCGGCGTTGAATTTCTCTTGCCTCTCCGTCCTTTCCAAGCGTAACCAGTTGCCCCAAGTAGACATATTCGTCGACCCGCTCTATCTTTTTTCCATTAACCATGATGTCATCCACGATGGTGTCCTTGCCCTTTTTAATTAGGTAACCTAAATAATTAGAATGTATGGTCTTCCTACATTGTTGTCATCGCTGTACCAGTACCTACATAAGAAGAGGTTTTATTAGTAACAAGGAGAATTAGGATGACCATGATTATAATTATTTATAGCTATAACTATACTTTCCAGTCAAAAAAATTAAAAAATGGAACGCTGACATGAAAGTTTTATTATTATTGCAAAGGCGTGTATAATAATATCATGTTTGCAACATTGAGATAAGACGTCCCATACAATAAATGTGCAGTTGTGCACAGCTACAATGATACTTGTACCGTGGTGCGGGGCTTAACTAGTTGTCATAGAAATGTCTAAGCGCGCAGATGCAACACACTATTCATACAGTTTTATTACCGAGTTGTAAAGTTGTAAGATAATGTTTTTATTGTTGTTAATTGTAATATTGAAATGAAATTAATGCCAAACATAAAAGTAAGTAAATAATTGATTAAAATATTTCATAACAATGATAAAAATCTTTTTCAATTATTTAAGAAAAATATTTATTTAAGTAGGTACGTGTAAAAATATTACTGAGTATCAAATTCAGATGCTCAAATTTTTCAAGCATTATTGAGATGAGATTAAAAATCGTAATTGAGTCCAATATAAGTATGAGAAATAAATAAAAAAAGTATTTCAATGGTAACGAAATATTTTAATTTCCTTGGAATAATACAAGTTTAGTAAGTTTCTGCCGTTTCGTTTATTTTTTATTTCAGAAAAAAAATTTCGGGAGTACTTATCAAAAATTTAAAAACATTCTAAGTATAATAATTCTAACGAAATCCCCAATCAAACTGCCGTCATAATTCCAACCCTAGTAATTATTTCACATAAAGCGTTAAAAGTGTCACATCTGCACAAAACAGAAATATTGTTACTCTATGCAATGCTATTACCGAAACATGGCCGCCGCTTCATGGCTGGCGATTTGATAAAATAATTAGTCAAATGCATGTTAAAACGTTAATTTAATGCGTACTTACAGGTGAAAAGTGATTCCATTGTTTTTATTTGTGTTTCCTGAGTTTTTTAAATAGTACCTTAGCACACATGAAGGCATATTTTTATTAAACAGAACACAGAATTACACACGTATGCATCTAGCGCCTACCACAGACTAATAGAGGTGGAGCGAGCTGGCTCTAACGCGTGTTGCAAACAATCTAGTTGAGATGTCTTCTCTAGTACGTAGTACATATTAACTCAATGGTTTGCAATGATATTATCTTAGATTAATGATTGGTTTCGCTGCGCTCGACTAGATACCTCCGTCGTACTTGTCAAATGCGGCAACAAATACTACGCCGAAATCGGCGTACCCGAGCCAGTCACACTGACAGCTGTGGGTGACGTGTACGTCCCGAATGTTTTATTCAATTTTGGGCTTAATTCAAACTAAAATGCCAGTTTGCGTAGTAAAACTGTGTAAAAATAATACTTCTAAAAATAAGAAGGACACTGGCATCACATACCTTCAGTAAGTATCGAATAATTTCGAAATTTCATTATAAAATAATATGAACAATAAACGCCATTCAGTGTTACCGCTTATACAAGAATATAGTCCCCGTGGTTGCGATTTTTATTATGTGAATTTATTGTTATTGTCTTTTATTTTAAAGGTAACCTATTTCATTTGTCTTACAAAGTTAAGTACTATATACTTAACCTAGTTCTATGTTATTTCATATTTACTTATATTTGTGATCTCTAATAAGGTGTAAAAATGTTAGCTGACACTATATCAAGGGGATTCTACCGATGAAACTGAACAACTTTCCATAAGGAATATGGGTCGAAAATTTATTATTTTTTTCCTATACAAAATGCGCAATCAGCTGATTGACTCAAGTATGCAAATGCTTTTTTTTATTTTGATCTATGTTCCTGAAATGTAAACTTTTCGTGTCTGTACTTAAATTGAAAATATTTGCGAAAAACATAATCTAGGGGATGAAGGATACGTGAACATTAAAATCATTTTTGGAATTTTTGTCTGTCTGTTTGTTTGACGCGCATCACACAAAAACCGCTGGACGGATTTTAATAAAACTGAGAACAGGTGTATAGTTTATGATTCGGGTAATATTATAGGGTAAAGGTTGCTTCACACATATCAGTGAAGCCACAGTTCCGACACTTCCGACACAGTACCGGCACAGTGTTTTTCATACATTCTCTATGAACGTATCCCCACTTGTCAGTGATAATGCTCTCAGTGTCAGTGCCGCCACCAGCAAATCACGGACGTATTCGTTTTGAAAAAATTCATAGACAATGTTTGAAATAATATTTTCACTCCTCTTGTTCAAAAAGACCGCACAGAAAGCAATGTAGCGTTGTTAAGCGAGCCTAAAATAGCTTTTTCACTCCTCTTGCTCAAAAAGACCGTCATTGCAGCGTTCTAGAGCGCGGCTAAAATAGCTTTTCTTGCCCTAGGGGAAAAAGTATTTTTTTTTTAATTTTTGTCTGTCACACACATGACAATGAGCTTACAAAAACGAAAAAGTATTTAGTCTTATGTAGAATAATCATGAATAAAGACTCGACTTATTACTGTTTACTTAGATCAACAACTTTTTTGAGACAGTTATTAAAGTATATGGTAAAATTAGTAATCATTTGAATCTATGAACAACACAGACCACGCTTCATCGAGAAAAAACTGCACAGTCTGCACATGCGCTTAGGTGGTGAGCCTTTAGCCCGTTAGTCGCTTTTACGACACCCAAGGGAAGAGACGGGTTGGTAGTATTATTTTGATGAGCCCATCGCCGCTCTATGCTGTTGTATGTATGCGACACCCAAGAAAAGCGATGGAAAGACTGCACATAGCTACTATCCAACAGCATAGAGCGGCCATGGGCTCATCAAAATAAGGGGATAGCCCTAGGGGTAAAAGTATTTTTTTTTAATTTTTGTCTGTTACATGACAATGAGCCTACAAAAACGAAAAAGTATTTAGTCATTATGTAGAATAATCATGAATAAAGACTCGACTTATTACTGTTTACTTAGATCAACAACTTTTTTGAGATACTTAGTTATTATTAAAGTTTATGGTAAAATTAGTAATCATTTGAATCTATGGACAACACAGACCACGCCCACACAGTCCACGCTTCAGCAAGAAACAACTGCACAGTCTGCACATGTGCTTAGGTGGTGAGCCTTTAGCCCGTTAGTCGCTTTTACGACACCAAAGGGAAGAAAGCGGTAGATGTAACCTTTTTAGTATAAAAATCAGGCGCATCTGTATGTAGTCAGAAAAAGAATAAATGAAGCAAAGGATGTCTGTAATGCTACGGCCACACTACCGCGATGGCGCGAAGATAGTTGTCGCGACACGTCGGGCCAAACACTTAGTCCTATCGCGAAGCATCTTCGCGATAGGACGAAGCTTCGCGCCGCTGTCGGTAAATTGCCGCACATCAAAGGACGACGTTCAAGATTATCGCAACGTCGCAAAGTTTACACGAAGTTTTTATCACGACAACGCGAACACGAATCTTCGCCGTCAAGTGTGACCGTGGCAAATGGAAATTTGTGGTCTCTGTCTAGCCCTCGGACGTGACGTATGTACCTATGTATGAATGTTTGGATTTAAGCGATTCATAAAGATTTCTAACTCATAGCACTAAATGCTGTTCGCATTGCATTACGACTAACGACTATCCCTAAAGGGTTAGTCAGAGACTATGCAATCAGGACCGCAAAATAATTCCACTGCCACAATTCACGTTTTACCGAATAACAACTGCACATGTGCTCAGCGTGATGGGTGGTGAGATCACCGCCGCTCTATGCTGTTGGATGTATGTGCAGGTTAGTTAGTCGCCGTTTACGACACCCAGTGGATGTGAGTCGGCAGTATTATTTTAACACGTTAACAGTCCCCATGCAAGCGTTCCGAAATACGTCATCAGTCCCCATACAAGCGTTCCGAAATACGTCTCATATGTCCATATGTCATTATATATTTTTTGGCCATCATTTGATGTCCACTTAGCGAATTGTGCATAAAAATAACAAAATATAGATAAATTTGACAAGTCCATGGATCTAGAGCACCGAAAGTAACACAGGGCTCGTGTACTTCATAGGGTACACGAACTCGGCGGAACCGCTCCCCGTGTACCACATACGGCACACCGCACTGTTAACGTGTTTATACGCTTTTTAATAAGCCGCCAGCAGTAGTATCGTAGTACTTCTACCGATAAACGTGTGATGACAAATTATAACGCGTGCCTAGATAGGCACACGCAGCTCGCGATCGATACGCGTGCAAACGCCACAGGTGCGTCCGCCCGCCCTACGTCACGCGGCGTCCGCCTTAACACGCGGCTCGGTATACAGCGGACTAAAAAGAGGTTTAAGATATTTTGGGTCGCTCATTAAAAAAAAATGTTTATATGCTCACACCAATTATCTAGCTCAAGATAGACTTCCATTGAAACTCGTTAATATGGTTAAACTAGAAAACGGATAAATATACTGTCTTATACTTAGACAAACACCCAGACCCGAAATCAATTTGACCCGACCGGCAATTCCCGTTCAATTCAATTGAACCCGGGACCTCAGAGATGGCGCGACGCCAGACCTGGCGCACTATCCACTCGACCACGGAGGTCGTCGCCATTAAAAGAAAGGAGAATCTGGTAGAAGAAGGGGGCTGAGCGAAATTCCATCCTCCACTAGAAAATCTCCGAGGAAGTTTGGTCACAAGGCTTGAAGGACCTTAAAGCTTCATGCCATCTTGTAAAAATTACTGTATCCGGTTACACAATAAAGGCCATTAGCGGCCAACAGCAAATGTTCTCCAATAAAAAGGATGCATCAGGTGTTCCCACAAGTAAATATAAATGGAGTTCGTTTAGTTCGTCGATCGTCGAATAGGACAAAGGAGGTCTCCGCACAGCTGGCTGAAAGAATGTACCTGTGTAGCGGCATGTAACGGACATGTATGGGCTGCTTTGTTTCCTTTAGGGGAATTGTGAGCAGTAATTTGGGACAGAAACCGGACCTTGAGTTGTCTGTTAGGTTTTGCACCTATCAATTTGTCTCTTTGAGTCGATTCTGTTAACTTAATAATAATATATCCACAATCGTGTCTCAGTGGCATGTTTTTACATTAGGAATATGGGAAAAAATCCAAACTGAAAAGTGAACGTCGTTGTTGTTGTATAGGAGAATCAACTACTCAAAAATTTTCATGTTACCTGGACAGTTGCTGAAAATTAAGACAGCTTCACAAATTTGCCACTAACTATGATACTTGAGAGTTAACTTTACAGTTGCTTTTATTTATTTTTATTTATTTATATGTTATTGCACAAAATCGAGTACAAATGGCGGATTTAATGCTAAAAATATTCTCTACCAGTCGACCAGTAAAACGAGTTATAAAAGAAAATAGACGGCGCAAAAAAGATACCTACTAAATATATATCATTTATATAAAATAAGTACACATAAAATAATAATTATATAATATACTTATATTATATTATAAATATACTACATATACTACACAAATAATATTGGCGCTGATGATGTCATACACTAAAATTAAAATAATGCTTGCGAGTCATTCGCTTAAAAGATTGTATGTTGGAAGCTTGGCAAATCTTGAGGGGAAGAGAGTGCCAAAGACGAATTGCGGTAACGGTGAAGGAGTGGGAAAGGAAGTTGGAATGATGCAGAGGAGTTTCTAGAAGAATGTTATTGGAAGAGCGAAGGTTGAGTGAATGAAAAGACCCTAGAAATTTAAATTTAGTTTTAAGGTAATGTGGAGTACGTGGATCAAAAGAATATTAAACAGCATACAGACCAGTCTACGGTTACGGTACGTTCGCGGATGGTCAGCCATTTCAGCTGTTTCCGGTATTATAGATGACATAGAAAGGTGACATAGATGAATCTAATGCAGCTGTTTAGGAGACGATCTAATTTGTTCATAAGGTCTTGATTGGCATCAGATAAACATCCGCATAATCAAGGTTTATGCAGTCAGCTTTCTAGCTACAGCCTCACATATAAAAAAACCGGCCAAGTGCGAGTCGGACTCGCCCATGAAGGGTTCCGTAGCAGCAAGTAATATCATATAAAAGTTCTTGTAGTTCGTTGTAACTTTGATCGATGTTTTAATAATAGTGTATTTTTTTAAATTAATAAATTTATGACGTATTAAAAAAATACTTACTAGATCTCGTTCAAACCAATATTCGGTGGAAGTTTGCATAGTAATGTACATCATAATTTTTTTTTTAGTTTTATCATTCTCTTATTTTAGAAGTTACAGGGGGGGGAAACACACATTTTACCACTTTGGAAGTGTCTCTCGCGCAAACTATTCAGATAAGAAAAAAAATATATTAAAAGCCTTAATAATATCATTTTTGAACACCTATCCATAGATGGCATTAATGAAAAAAAAATTTTTGAGTTTCAGTTCTAAGTATTGGGGAACCCCCAAAATTTATTGGTTTTTTTTTCTATTTTTGTGTGAAAATCTTAATGCGGTTCACAGAATACATCTACTTACCAAGTTTCAACAGTATAGTTCTTATAGTTTCGGAAAAAAGTGGCTGTGACATACGGACGGACAGACAGACATGGCGAATCCATAAGGGTTCCGTTTTTTACCATTTGGCATCGGAACCCTAAAAACAGAGAGCAGGGATAACTACAGCAATGTTGTTTTACGTTGGTTAAAGAATTGCCAGTATACTTTTGACATTGTGGTCACTTACCATCGTCAACTTAATCACCATCCTTGCCAAATTGTACCTTTCAAGTTACATACATACATACATAAATACATACATACATACATATATACATTCACGAATATTATCCCCAAAGGGTTATTCGGAGACTACACGATGAGGAGACCAAAAGTTCACGTTTCACCAAATTGGTTTAGCACCTATTTGGTTAATTCTTCTTTTGTTGTATTGTAATTGTCAGATCAAGGTTAGATGAAAGAACTTTTTGAATTAATAAAGAAAAGAAAGAAACGAATATTCGTCCAGGGATATTCCCGTGGGCGAAGTCACGGGCAGTGCGCTTGTCTATATATATAAAAATGAAACCCGTTTTCCGTTGTCACGACATCACGCGTGAACGGCTGGACCGATTTCTCTAATTCTTTTTTTGTTGTGTTTGTTATTTGTCAGGAGAAGGTTCTTATGAAAGAAAAAAACCACTTTTTTTTAAATATTCATTATTAACACAGGACAACGTCTGTCGGGTCAGCTAGTGTCATATAAAATTGCTTTTAACGACATCGCAAAAATGTTAGTACAATGCCGCTACGCTCGAAACAAGACTGAGACTTTCGTCTTAAAATTGTTATTCAAAATAATGAATTATTCATTGGATAAATGTAGGTATTATTTGCGGCAATGCTATACGTTTTCTGGATTTCGCCAAGAAACGCCATTCCGCAGTTCATGGAACCATATGGAATGAATAAATAAGTGTACTACACTTTATATCATTATTTCACAAAGACTTAGATGTTTAACAATAAAAGCACACCGCTTTTGCAATACATTTAGGTCTTAGGAAAAAACTTGTTATTTGACTAATCATTAAAACATTGTAATTTAGAAGCATACACACTTGAATTAGAAAAATTTATAGGTACCTTAAATGCAGTGTTATAACCAGATAAAAAGTGATTAGACTAACTTAAAAAATTAGTACCAATTTATAATTAAATGTAATGCATATCAGAATAAAAGTAAAATTGGCTTTTTTAATATTACTAATCGGTAACACCAGTTCTTGATTAATTTTTACAAGTAAAAAATACATCCAACCAATAACGAAGCAATGTCATGATAAAATAAAAATTTAAGCTATAAAAAACATCTGAAAGGTCGCAATAAAAGGATGTTCGAATTGAGTACCGGCTCCGCTCACTCTGAATAAAACAGTACTAGTTAGGCCGGCTTCATTGTAGTAACATAATCCTGGAACAAAACAAACGCAAATACCTACTAAAACTTAAAGGTCCTCCCTTATTGGCCGCATTCGCCCATAACGTATAATAATAAACATTCGCCTTCAGCTTGAACCTATAAACGTCCCGCTGAGTACAGGCCTCCCCTCATGGTCAACAGCGATTAGGCCATGTCTCTCCAGGCTGGCCCAATGCGGGTTGGTGGGTTAAACAACTGCCATCTTACGACAACAACCGGGACCAACGGGCTTACGTGCCCTCTGAAGAACGGTAATTCGACTGTAATGCATTAATCCAAGATTCAATGTTGGGAATATCGTAACAAATTGTTTCATTTCATTACAGGTTGCGCACTGTAATGCTTGGTTCTCCTCACTCACTGATTTACGTAATGCTCGAATCTGGGGCCCTACTACCTCTTACTGCAGTACTCAGATACATCAATTAAGTTTTAATGACAATTGAGTCTTTTGCTGTCACTTTCCTATGTATAGTGCTAAATAGAGAAGGAGAGACATTTAATTGTCATTAAAACTTTATTGACGTCTCTGAGTACGGCAGCTAGAGCAGTATTACTTTACATAGTACGATTAAAGTAATACTGTCTCAGAGTAGCCCCTAAACTGTTACGTTACTGGCAAATGCTCCAAGTGAAGGAGCGCCTTACGAAAGGAATGACCTTTCCTCTGTTATCTACTTGAATCACGTACGATCATCCAAAAAGTTCGTTTACCACCATATTGTTGATATTCGTTTGCACGTCACAAAGCTATAACGTCTATTTATACTTGCAACAATAAGCTGACAATCTGTATTGAACTTACTGATATTAATTTGTAATTCACAGAAGGTATTGACAAAAGTGAAAGACCAATTTCTTGGTAGACAATACGTGCGGCGACCTATTGACCTTCTTTCTGACTCCGAAATAAGTGATGAACTTATAATTGGTTCGCATTTAATATTTATCTTTGTACGGGTATGGTATATTATGGTACATAGTTGACGATTCTGGGTGAAGCGCGCTTCCATCATCGGTCTTATCATCACTTCACATGAGGGGAGATGAAGGTCAAGTAAAAAATAGTTACACTAAATCGCTTTTCCTAAGAAAAGGTCGAAATATTGCAAACATCTATACAAAGGTAGCTTATATATTTTATATCACAATAATGATTTAAGTTTGTTAAAGAAAGTTGAATCGCGGTCTGAACAAACCTTATGAGGTCGTTATAGTGTCTGTACTTAAAATAAAAACGCAATGAGATTTATGTAAAGAGTTTCATCTTACTTTGTTGTATTTGCGTTAACTTTATGAAACCATAATCCTTATAAAAAATTCTAAACATTATATTGCAGGGCATTTCTACATTAGGGGAGATCAAGTCATAATGATGCTAAATCATGCTAGCCTATAAAATGTGGGTTAATAGATTTGAAATAAATACTGCTGTTTAAAACCAGCAATGAACTGCAAAACTGCAAACCTGCAATGAACATAAAAATAAAACTGTCAGGTGACATTGACATTCGTATGTCATTTCACTTCACTTAACCTTTGTTCGGAAGACGAAATGGCGGAACGGTCGGCTTACGGGACGCTGGTTAAATTCTATCGGTAGAATAGCGTCACATCTTCGAAAATCGGTTAGAAAACCCCGCGAGAATTGGTTGCGTATGAGGTCCTGACGACCGACAGGACCACGCGCTCGCGTTTATTGTAAATTCGATGTGATCACATATCATTGGTGATCACTTGGGAAACTCACCACGTGTCGGCACGCGAGATTGTGAATTATCAGTTAATCGTTTTAAATCTTAATAATCTCCTTGTAAACAGCCGTCAGAGGCTGCGGTGTAATTTATCGGACGGACAAACGCATGAGGCAGGGTATATGTCGCAAATCCTTGGCGGATTAGCACGCGTTATTATGAGTGCTCGTGGGATACCAGGTCATCGCAGGCCTGAGGACTGGGTGTGCACGGGTCGGTGGAACGGACGTGTGTACGGAGGCGATTTGGACGAGCCTTCGAGGAGTCGGCAGACGAGGCACGCTCCACCAGGTAGGCGTCACATCGCATCACAGCAGCTGGGCTGCAACCATCCTGATTCCATCCTCACCCCTGTCCTTTCCTAAGGTTGCAAGGCCGGTCAACCTACGCATCATTCGGTGAGTACACAATATTTAATTTAGTCATAATTTTAGTTGGTAAAACCTTAACGCTGCGAAGCGCAGCTAACTTCAGGCAACCCATGATCGGTGACCTGGTGGTCCAGGGTCTGTTTGAATCAACTGCTATTTTTCTCAACAATTCATCTGGAATAAAAATCTGACCAATATATTTTGTAAAGGTCCGTTTGTCAATATTTTGTCGTAAATATTTTGCTAAACTCCGTATGTGAATATTTGTCGTAAAGATTTTGCTAATCTCTGTACCTATGTCAATATTCTGCCAAAGGTATAGTATATTTTACTTAGCACCGTATGTCTATATTCTGTCCTATAGATTTTGCTAATCTTGTATGTACAGATTCTGTCGTAAAGATCTTACTATGCTCCGTATGTTAATATTCTGCCGTATAGATTTTGCTAAACGTGGTATGTCCATATTCTGTTGTACCTAGGTATAGATTTTGCTAAGCTCCGTATGTCAATATTCTGTCGTATAGATTTTGCTACGCACCGTAAATCAATATTTTGTCGTACGAGTACATAAATTGTGCAATGCTGCTTATACTAAAATGTTGCTCGTTAGAAGCTCGTTTGTATTCCTACGATTGACGTAACGAATCGGAACCTTCCAAATTTTCATCCTCTTAGATGGTGTACAAATTGCACGCAATACCAAATGTTACGCTTTGACGAAGGAGATTGTATTGTAAGATATTTGGCTTAATCACGATGTGTGAATGTGTATTTTGAACGTTAACGAACGAACTAACGAACTAGATACATTTTCAGTGATTTATTATTTAACCGCCTCTGTGGTCTAGTGGCTAAGCCACCGGTCTCGGACCTAGAGGTCCCGGGTTCGATTCCCAGCGGCGGGTACATCTTAGAGTACTTGTTTGGTTGGTGGTAGGGCTGTTAAGTCCACCTAACTAGCCACCACCATTTTATCTAAAGCTGTCGCCATAATAACAATGTTTATAGCTTTCTTGTGTTCCACAGTTTAGAGATAAGATAGCCTGTTCCCAGTGATTCCGGGAGGAAGGATTCCGGGTAAAGCGCGCTCCTCACTTACCATCAGTACTACAAAAAAAAATATTATTATTTTTCTCATAGCGCTAATAATCGGTCGATAGTTTTGTATAGATTTCTTTCAAAACCCATATTATGTTATGAAGCTATTAACGTCAAATGGAAATTATATCGAATTTATTAAATTTTTGATAATCAGTCGGTTGAGAATTTAATTATAATGCTCTATGTTTTGTTTAGATATAATGTAAGTAGCAGAATTATTTCAAATAATTAATTATGAAAACTAGTATAAGAATACCTGTTATAAAAGTTTATTTTATGTTTAAGTTATGGAACAGGAACATTGGTACCCCAATAAACATAAAATCGATGGTTTCATTTAAATGACATTGAATAGTTTAATTTTTTTTTGTGTTGTCAGCATAGTTTTTGTGGTATGTGTACAATTTATTAAAATAATATTTTATAATTAGAATAAATAATATCTATACTTAAAAATATTCTCAAATTTTAATGTTAGGCTAAGACATTTTTAAAATATGAGGAGGCGCCCGCATAATTTAAGTCAGCTGCAAGAAAACGAAAGTTTTAATGGTTCCGAGTTATTCACTCACAACAATGAATAATACAAAGCAGTTGAAATGTAGGTACTCATAAATTTAATCTGTTGTCTTTCACTTTATTGTTTTAAGACAGTTCGATGGGTCCATATTGGCCCACCTAAAGTTCTTTACGAGAAATTGTTCTTCCTACCGATTCGTAATCCGAATGATTACTTTTTTTAAAATTGTTCCTTCTAAAGTTTTCATTCATACAATTTGTAGTACTACCGACGATGTTCATAATACTCATGTTTCAGAAAATTGTAATTAATAATAAGTAAGTATCACAAATGTAAATATATTATTTTATACTCATACTGTTGTTTTTCATAAAACTTTTATCCCTAAACATAATTTCTATAATATGACCTACAGGAGTAGGGCAGCTAGTATCCTCAATCATTTAAATAATAGTGTAAAAGACGATTATGTTGAGAAAATATAGGAAAACAAATAATAGTACTTATAGCAGATGTTTATTGCAACTGACATTAGGAAGTTGAATTATTCAGAATTATGCACTTTAGAAACAGAGTAGTTAGGAATGGTAATTGTTAGGATGAAAAATGTTAGGAAGAACATTTTCGGAGATCTGATTATCGGAGTTGAAAATTTAGGTGAACTTTGGCGACCTAAGTTCGATGCCTCTATCCCTTAATATGTTAGGAGTTAAAGCGGCACACAGCAAGGTCACCAGAAGGCCTATTTTGAGTTTTGCTAAGCATTCAAACAAGTTAAGAAAATCAAAATTTTGTAAGGCAAAGTAGCAATTAAGTCGCCTTGCCTCGATTTTCAAAAGGGGGCGTTGCTGCTTCAATGACTTCGTTTTCGTTAAGAGGCCTATTACATCTCGAATGTGATTTTTGCGTAAAATGCCCATTTTTGCATTTTGTAGTAATTTTGCAGTTGTATTTATCGTTTTTATCGAAATAGGATAATAAACTTGTGCATAATATTACAAATCTCCATTCTGTAAGCATAAGTTGAATTCGGACGGCCGGCGCATCGCATTTTGTAGTAATTTTGCAATTGTATTTATCGTTTTTATCGAAATAGGATAATAAATTCATTATAAAATCTTTATTCCTCATTAAGTAACAATTACTCTGGTATAAATTTTGCTCAATGATATTATCGTAAATAGGAGAAATTCACAGTTAACTTATAGCGATTTTCGAAGTTTTTTGGTTTAGAATAAGATTTTTTTTCTATATAAAATCAATGATATCTAAAAATTCCGAGGCTGCTACGCACTATTCGACTATATAAGAGATAACATTATATTTTTTTTATTTCACTTGTTTAGAACAGTCGTTCAATCGATGAGCTCAAAAAAATGCCTTCGCGCACTTTATGAAAATCTTTCTCTGAAATTTTGGGTTTAATTAAAAAGTTAAGCAAAATTTACAAAAAGCGAGGCCACTACGCACTATTCCAATAGCTATTTTACACTAACCAATAAGTCATAATTGTTAATGTATTTTTGTTTCTGAGATCCATATCGCCAAAATTGGCCAATTTACGCAAAAATCACAGTCGAGATGTAATAGGCCTCTTAAGATGATCGATTTAGGGGAATAAAACACACACACAGGACAGGTACTAACTTTACATCTTCTGCTCTATATAATTTATATTCTAATAATGAAATTAATATAATACTAGCGGCTGCTCGCGGTTTCACTCGCGTGGTTCCCGTTCCCGTGGGAATATCGGGATAAAAAGTATTATATGTGTTTATCTAGGCTATATATAAACTATCTGTATGCCGAATTTCGTCCAAATCCATTCTGAAGTTTTTACGTGAAAGAGTAATAAACATCCATCCATATTTACAAACTTTCGCGTTTATAATATTAGTAGGATGAATGATTTTAATGTTATTATTGTATAAGTTAATAAATCAATCAAATCAATTTTTATATTTATAAAAACCAGAAGTGGTGTCAAGTAAGATATTAAAGTGAATATTTTCTTTGCATAAAGTAGATGATATTATGTGATAATGAACGTTTATTCCCCCAAACCCCTTAAGGCTCAATAAAGCTGTGGGACTTTATTGAGATCTCACACGGACTTCTTGAGAGAATTTGAAAAGTGATGTTGCACTGTTTTGTTTTATTTGCCAACACTCATGCACATTCACGAACGGCGGATGGATGGAAGGTAATATTACTTGTATGCTTGAGGTTTTGTGAGAAGATGCATTTTAAGCTAATGAAATGCTAATGTACCTTATTTTATTTTATTTAATTTTAGTTATATGTTTAATTATTTTAATTGGTTATGTAACCGTTTAATTAAATTAAATAAATAAATAAATTACTTCACATTAATCTTCGATCAACAATGGTATTGTTGATCGAAGATTAAGAAAACAACAGTCATGACGCTTCACTTTCCCGCCAAGAGGTCTAAAATACTCTTTAAATTATTTATATTTTTTTATTGTTTTTAACTGTCATCGCTCTTTTGTTTTCCCCGCTCTTTCTTGTCATCGTTCTTTGTTTGGTACAAAGAGATTAAATAGTATTATCTTAGATGAATGATTGGACTCGCTGCGGTCGAGCGCAGCGAGACCAATCATTCATCTAAGAGTATTACGCTAGTTTGTTGCGTTTTCCTACAAGTGTGACTTTTGACCCGGTGACAATAATTCTCACAATAGGTACTTCAAATGATGCTGGCATTAAAAAAATCTCGTACAAAATACGTGAACCTAACCATTTATTATTATTTCTTTATTTAAGATATCACCAGTGTGATTAGTTAATCGCACCCCAGGATTAAATTCTCATTTTTAATTTCATAGATGTTGTTTGATATAGAGAGTTCAATAAACCAACCGTGCTCTGGGTCCCTAAGTGTGTGGTCCAGAGAGGTCATTGACTGAGCTCTCTACAGCAAGATAAGACTTATTACTAACTCTGCTACCTTTTGATTAATACTAACTAAATTTAAATGACTAGGTACTTATAATTAAACTAAAACGACTTACATGCTAGTCTTCGCTTGAGACACGCCGCTCAGCCCGGTGCAGTCCGCCGCGCCCAGGCCGTTCTCGGCACGCTGCTGTGGTGGTGGTCGACCGCGCTCCTGCGCGGCTTCTGGCTGGTGCTGTGGTGGGTGGAAAGGCCCTAAGCGTCCCGGCTAGCCCCAGAGCTCTTAACCCAGACAAATACGCACCACTTAACACAATATCACTTAGCACGCCACGACACGTGTACGTGTCCACCAAAAAAGTCACTGATCTTAACTAGCCCGCCCTGGTACTAATTTATGAACACGGTTTATTATTTATTACGGGCCCCCCGAATCAACATAGGTGCCCTCTACATATCAAATTATAACAAAGTACAATACTTTCTACGCGACCCCGCGGTCAAGTTAACCTCACCATTTCCAACGTGAGCGTGTCACCCGTCACATTGACAGCCGTCTGTCTAATATTTTTAAAACTACAGCGGGGGCGCACGAAATGGCCGTTTTGTTCAATACAGATGTCATCAACATACAAACAAAAGAAAGGCCCACCATGGATAATCTTATTGGATTGAAAGAGTAAGATGCCACCAGACCGCGTGTTACTACAAATTACTCTAATGAAATTTATGTCTAAATTGGAAAAACAAGAAAAACAATTAACTATTTTGTTTCTTTTTCACAAGATAAATCTCTGGTTTGTTTTAGTTCGTCGTTGACATTATCAACAGTTGAACGATTCACAGACAGTTGTTGTAATTCAAGCAATCTTATCTGCAAACTGCGATCGCGTGGCCCGATAGAAGCAAAAGTATTTCCACGGCGAATGGTATCCATTTAGGTGAGGCATTAGTCTGCAAATGCTCCTGACATTTATGCGAAGTGTGGTGCGTCTATTACACAAATCGCCGATTACACAGAGTTGCCTGGATTCTCATACATATAAATACACAAACATACATGAACTTCGCTCCCGTTTACCGGTAGGGTAGGTAATAATGTTTTTAAACCGAACTAGCACATGAGTAATTCTTTACTCATGTGGTACTGTATTACTACTACTAACATCTTCCAATTTCCTTTTTAAAACCGAATATGTTTCATAAAACCACCGATTGTGATTATATATAGGTACCTACTTAGTTGATGAGCGATTTACCACTTTATATGATAATAGGTCCGTCCAACCGTCCACAAACTCACATGGTGGTTTACGCAACTTCCTAGTTGCAAGCCTGTGGTTTCAAACTTCGGAACGGACTTAACGTTCAGTGCATTTCAGAATAGTTTGCAGTCAGTAAAACCGACTTTACTATACTTAGTAAAATCTCTACTTTATAGTAAAGGTCGGCATGATGAAGCGTTGGACAAGAGTTAATGCTAATGCTTCATCGATCATATAAACTAGATCGAAGTAATGCTTAATAAAGTACAATACGTAACAATGAATTTGTCTCATAAGTACTTTCATTTTTGTTACCGGGTCAAAAGTCAAACTTGTTTCTGGAAAACACAATAAAATAGCATACAAATTAATGCTAATGTTTAATAGAGTATCATGCGTTACAATATAAGTGACTTATAATATAAGTACTTTTGATAATAACTTCCAAAACTTTGTTCCCAGAATGTCGAGGCGCGGAGTGAGGGGCGCGGGGTGAGGTGTAGCGGGGCGCAATGAGCGCTCCCGAGCCGTTCGTGCTCCAAGCACTGCAGGGCCACCCGCATGGCAGCGACAAGTGGCCTGGCCCTCGGGCCGCCAAGATTTACGTATCCTCAGTTTTCACTGGTAAGTCATACATGTATACCTTTATCGACCATGAATTAAGGGCTCACGCTAGTTGTATTCCAAGCACTGCAGTGCCACACGCAGTGACGCGCACGGCATCGATAAGTGGCCGGCCCCTACGATCTACGTGTTCTCGGTATTTACTGTTGAGTGATCTACCTATAACTATTTAAAGTTTGTCAGACAGCGGGCGCGACGTTGACTGGAATCTGTCGCACTGTTGGTAAAGAGTTGTAGGTATATTATAGTAGTTTGTCCTGGCGTCGCGTGCTCACGTGGCCGGTTCCACCGATACGGCAGATTTCAGCACGCACGCGCACGGTGCGTTGCTACCATAAACGTGGTGTGACCATATATTCTATTCACCTAATAACGCTAGGTAGATAGAGTATCAATTAAAAAAAATAAACAAAAGCAATTTATTATTACATCCATGGCAGCTAATGTGGGCGGAAACCATAAGTAGGTATTCTTAAGCTAAGATAATTAATGTGTCAAAACAATGAAACATAGAGGGTGTAACATTTAGATCGGTCAGTATGGGAAAGTCTGAAACTATAAGACATACGAAGATCTGTTCTTAGGAACTATGTCATCGATTTTAGTAACAAGAAAAACTGCATTCATACATTTAAAAAAAACTTTTACTCAGCTCGGGAATCGAACCCGGACGTTTTGAAAAATAGAACTAACACTATTTCTATTTAGATATCGATTGTGTAATTCATAAGCAGCAAATGTTACTATAAAAAAATGATAAAATGCAAACAAATCTCCACCTGAAAATACAAAATGCAATAGTACATAATATCGTTTCGTTACCTAAACGAGTTTTATGTTGTATTGAAAAAATGGAAGTCATTTCGAACACCTACTAAAATAAATGAAAGGATATGAAAACAATGCATTTTGTTAATTTTAGACATCATGTTTTATAGTACCTAACATTTGCTGCTTAAGAACTACACAATCGATATGAAAATAGAAATAGTGTTAGTTTTATTTTTCAAAACGTCCGGGTTTGATTCCCGAGCTGAGTACAAGTTTCTTTTAAATGTATGAATGCAGTTTTTCTTGTTACTAAAATCGATGACATGGTTCCTGAGAACAGATCTTCGTATGTCTTATAGTTTCAGACTTTCCCATACTGACCGCCGATCTAAATGTTACATCCTGTACATATTTTTTTTAATTTTAATGGATCGAAAGGTTTTTCTTAGCTTCATAATTAAGTAAATAAATGTTAAATGTATGCAGTTGAAAAAATATGACGCTTTCAAACTATCTTATTTACCGACTAAAATGATAAAGAATAAAATGAGCTCAGTTAAATAAACTGGTAGACATAATAAAATACGCAACAACAAAATGGGGGATAGAAAAGTGAACTCCATATAAGGAAATTATTTTCACTTATAAATCAAACTCCTACGGGGCGAGCAAACTACATAGTGACCGCAATCCATAGCTTATACCTACGTATGTGCTTTTACAGCACATAGTACCTGCACATGAGTAAAGGTACCTGTACGCTACTGTATATTATTCTGTGACGCAACGCTAGAATTCCAACTAAGTTACTGTTGTTTAAACACGAATACTCGGTAACTTAATAGAACTGAAGACGTGCACGACGCTATGTTAGTACTGAATTGCACCGAGCGATACTTGGATAGCCGTGTTGTATCTGTCGAAACAGGTCAGACTCTGATATTGTTAGGGTAAAAGCGTTTTCGTAAATTACAAAATTGTACGCATAGTAATACTCGTGTTTGAATATTCGACAAAGATATAGTTGACGGTAACAAGTTCTAAATTACTGTTTTCTAAAGTTTACACACGTTGATATTACTAAAAACAAAATTGTGTTCTGACAGTTATGAGATAAGATAGCCAGTTCCTCAGTAGATGAGAATTCTGGCACAGATTAGGTAATAGTTAAGTTACTACGTATTCTGGGTTAAAAGTGCTCTTTGAAATTTCCATAATGGTTTTATTATCTGTTTTTATCTGTAACATTCATAGTTCATTTGGTTTTCTAAAACACTGGTTTTATATTCAATACTGCACATTGTTTCAGATTTCATTGAGGAGAGGAGGCAGATACTGGAAATGGTTGGGCCCGAACTACATTCCACGTATGATGACCGCTCCATCGAGGTACTCATTTATTAATATGAATTTATTTTGCATTCTCAATGCTAAAATTTAAAATAGCACCTGATAATAGCGACTTGCCTTGACTCTCGACCTTTTGAAATCCGGACGACAGTCTTCCTAGTGAAAGTTGGTCTCAATTCTATTTGAATTCTGAGACAGTTCAGGTGCTATTTTTGGTATTCAAACTTTTTTAGAACCGAGTGGCAAAGCGCTCGGCCCCATATCTGGAGGCTAGATGTAGAATAGAATAGAATAGAATACAATAGAATAGATTATCATAGCTCTTTAATGCTGACAGCATTAAAGAGCTATGATAATCTATTATATGGCAGGTACAACTTACGCACATTTTAAAATCCCACATTTAACAACCGACAGTTTTGGGTTTAATGTTCAGGTCGAACAAAGTAGGTACATATACATATGATCACGACTATAGCGTTGTGTAACTCACTCACTTTTATTGAGGATGAGTGAGGACCTCGTTTTACCTCGTGAGGTGCGTGAAATAAACGCAATGAATGACCGCGTAGCGAGGCACGCGCATTCGCGCATCATTGCCGTTTGCACTGAATGAGGGAGTAGTGATTAAATCCTCTTTGGAGGGAGGGAGTCGGTAATAAAGTGCGCATGATTTTATTTTTGCACGGAAACATGTAAATGTTTTAAACTTTCTTTTTTACTACTGATTTCTTCATTATTTTACTCACTTCGCCTCATTTTAACCTGTTAATATAATTTATTTTACTTAGATAAAATTAAATAGGTAAGTACCTACTACTTGTGAGGTAACAGTGGTAACACTACCTAAACAAAACTGAGTCGTTCCATCAACCATCAAACTCATTAAAACCGACCGACCTGTCAAGCGCGCTCCCTCAATCGTAAATTTTGAGTAGGTATCGACACAACCTTTCAATTCTAGGCAACTCACTCACTATTAATTCAACTCACTCATTCTATTGCGTTTGCTGTGTCATCTCTATCTGTACTCGCGTACTGGAAGCCTTAAAATAGTGAGGAGCTAAATGAGGTGGTTCAAAGTTGAAATACGAGTACTCCCTCATTTGGTCGCAACGAAGAACTCAAACGAGGTACCTCACGAGTGAGGGGCTCATCACTACACGACTATTATCCCCGAAGGGTTAGTCAGAAACTAGGCAATGGGGACAGCAAAAGCAGCCCTCTACCATAGTTCACTTTTCACCAAATAGCGACTTCACATGTGCTCTGCGTGACAGGTGGTGAGCCCATCGTCGCTTTGTGCTGTTGGATGTATGTGCAATTGTGCAGTCTTTAGTCCGTTAGTCGCCTTTTACGACACCCAAGGGAAGAGAGGGGGGTGGAAGTATTTTATCACTGCTACGCAACACGATCGTAGTGCTGAGTGATATTTTTATTAGTTCCTTCGCAAAGGGTGTTTCGTCAACTCTCGAATGTTCGCTTTCACTGCGTATAAAATTCCACGACTCGTTGAATGTGAAGGAGCGAAGTCGAACCAGCCGCCGGAAATTTTAACTTGCGCGACACTCCACGTTCCCGAGGTGAAAGAATTCGACGCTGAAGTGCGCTCCGAATTCGGGAGATGTCTGGAAATTGTATACGTACACCGTTCTGGTATATATTCCACGGATCGCATCACAGTGGGATAAAATCTTAGAAAACAAAAACTTTGCGTAACCTAATAATGATCTCGAGGGTCACAAGTCTTCCGAAGACCTGCTGTAGAAAAGAAAGAAAGTATAATATTATAGTTTTTAAAAATGTTTGTATTAACAAACTCTGATTAAAATAAGAATACCTAATTTACGTTTTAAATGATATAATAGTTTTTTTAATAATAGATATTAAAGCGAGTCACCGAGGATATGTGGGAAAAACTGTTTTGCTAGATTCAAAGGTTTTTATGTATTACTATTAAATGACGCTTTTATAAAAAATATATAATACACTAAAAGATATTGCCTAAAAAGTGTGCTAATTTGTTACGCGATTAGATGTACTTTACTTGATTATAAAAAATCCTGAAAACAGGCATAAATAAAAGTCTAAAACAGATGATATTTTCTTACATTTTTTTTAAATTTTCAATATAATTTTCACATGTAAATAGTTTTATTTTGAAGTACTACAGAGAACCAGCTAATTCATTAAATCCTCTAAAGTCTATATAGGCAAAAAAAAACTATAAAAACCTTTAAAACGCACCTATTTGCGCCGCTTCGCTGTTACACGAACACGACCCGTACCGTCGTCGTACCGTCGAGAGAGCGGGAGAGAAGCGCTCGAAAGGGCTCGCCTCAATCCATATTATGTCCAAGGGGTCGAGAACGACCCCCCCAAACAGATGCATGGTCTTTATTTTTTTTTAGGGAAACCAATTATCGTAACACAATTACGAAACTACAAAGTGAAAAACAGCACTGTCGATAAGTATTTATTATTCCACTACTAAAAAAAAATGTGCATCAATTTATGGGTTTTTAATGTTTTGATTTGTTCTGGTGTGGCGATTTATGGGTTTGCGCGGACAAAAATGTGAGTTTTAAGTGTTATTCTTCTAAGTATTTAAAATAAAAAATAGGCAAATGGGATAGATCAATTATTGCTTTATGTAATGCAATAATACAATTTTAAATGGACTTTCAATAAGACGGCTAAATCAAAGTAATTACTTAAATGGGTCGATAATGACCCTCTGGGCACATCTGTTCTAAAAATTGCTGAGAGAGATGGTTGGAATAAAACAGTACTGAGACAGATAAAGTCTATTTTATTTTCAAAAGCTATGCATGTCAGCCATAAAACATTTGCCATGAAAAAAGAGATTGCATTTTTAAGATACTTTGACGATTTGACTTAAAAAAATGCAATGTCAATTGAGCCATGATGACTTGAGCTTTACATTAACAGTTTTTTTTAAAGAAAATAGCCCCTATCACTCCCAGTACTGTTTATTTCACCCATATACCCCGAGCGATCTTTGGACTAGATCTGCCCAAAGGGTCGTTTACGACCCACTGAAAAAAAAAGACTATCAGTTGTGTAAAAAAATTAAAAATATTTTTTCAATTTAGCAATGATGAAAAGTTGACGAATTCAAAAAAATATAAAGATCAGTGTTGCAAATAGTTGTGGGCATTAATTTTCATAAGGTACTTATTATTTAGTTTTTTAAGTTTGTTTGTGGTATTGTATTTCTTTTAACACTTAGAACACAGCGCCACTAACCACAATAAAAATTATATTCATTAATTAGATTTGTTTACGCTCACACCACTTACTTAGACCAAGATGAGTATTCTTTTGAAACTCGTTAATATGGTAAGATAACGTATAAATATACATAAACATAGAAAAAACATCCAGACCCGAAATCAATTCAGAAAAACTGATCCGACCGGGAATTGAACTCGCGACCTCAGAGAAGGCGCGACTCCAGATCTTGAACCACTCGACCACGCAGGTCATCAAATAAATATTCATTGAGCTTTGAAATGAGCATTGGGATTAGTAAGGCGGCGCAGTTGAAATGTTAAAGTTAAAGGTTGTTTGCTCAAGGCTGAGTATAGGCCTATTTATACTAAGTTTAT
Organism: Scoparia ambigualis; assembly: GCA_963921215.1. Classification (NCBI taxonomy): domain Eukaryota; kingdom Metazoa; phylum Arthropoda; class Insecta; order Lepidoptera; family Crambidae; genus Scoparia; species Scoparia ambigualis. The sequence goes on from OY992506.1 coordinate 30,370,544, forward strand.
TTTTATTTGTGTAACTAGTGGCCGCTCGCGGTTTCACCCGCGTGGTTCCCGTTCCCGTAGGAATATCTGGATAAAAAGTATCCTATGTGTAAATCCAGGTTATAAACTATCTGTTTGCCGAATTTTATCCAAATCCATTCAGTAGTTTTTACGTGAAAGAGTAACAAACATACACACTCACAAACTTTCGCCTTTATAATATTAGTGTGATTTTGTGCTCATCATCGTATTTAGAACCCCGACCAAGTCTGATGACTCCGATTGGGTGCAGATGCCCGTATGGGCAATAGAAAATCTAAGTATATTTATTAAAAGTCAATGCATTAACGAAATGTTTGTACGCGCATCACTTCGGAACGGCTGGACCGATTTGGCTGATTCTTTTTTTGCTGTGTTCGTAATAATAATTGTCAGGACAAGGTTTTTTTGTAAATTCGCGGACGAAGTTGCGGGCATGCCGCTATAGTATTATAATATTTTAATAAAAAATAAATATTACCCACTAAAAACGCAGTACAATCCTCAATACTTGCGGAGGTAGCTCGAGTCCATGGACACCTGGCACCGAATACTGGTACAGAAACCTACTATTTTCTAACTACAGAAGAATGGGCATAACGTTCCCCTCCTTGTAACACTTACATCTATGCATCAAATAAAAGTACTTGAAAATTGAAGCATTTTATTATATGACAGCAAATCTGTCAGGTATGGGAAAAAAAAGTTATTGAGAAGAAGAAAATTAAAATAATAAATGATAGGTAATATAAAATTGAAGTCAACATTAATTCTTGAATTTAAACTCCTTCCTCGCAGATTGCTTTGATTTATATGAGTCGTATACAATGAAAAAAAAATTTAAAAATGAGGACTATTTTTCATTTTTTTTTTCCCCTTTTTTTCTTTTTTTTTCATTGATTCATTCGCTTGTTCATATTTACTGTCCTTACAACAAAATACACTATTTATTTCGAAACTAACCATTTGGGAACTTACAAGGGGTGGGACGGGTTTCATACAAAAACGCCCATTCTTCTTTTTCCACGTTCCCAAGTCAACATTTAACAAACTTCACACACGTGCCTTCCAAGTAACTAAGTCGCTATCAAGGAAACTTGCGCACTAACATTATCTTCCCTGGAAATAGCATGACACGCCGAAGTTATATAATCGTATCTGACTCGGAACTCGGAACGCAACTCGAGACGTTACACGAGTTGTAACAATAATACTCGACTTGGTTCATGAGTGAATTATTAATGTCGTGCGCTTTTCTTGGAGTGACGTGATAAATGTCACGAGGCTTTGATACAAAAATAACTTTTTTATTAATATGAGCTTCTTATTACTTTCGTTCATTATTCATATCAGCCCACCGACCAGCAGTAGGCCAGCGTGGTGGGTTAGGGCTATAGTTGTAAACCAGCGGCTTGTAAGCCGGTATAGTTACCTAAACCAGCGGCTAGAAACGAATAACCAGCCGCTTGATACCGGGTAGTAGGTAGTAGGTAAGTACCCGACTTGAGCATCGAAGAAAAAAACGATTTTTATTACATTTTTATTGTTAACTCTTATTTTTGTTATACAGTAGCACTTATTATGTCCTGCTATTTTCGTTTTTTTTAAACAAACTCAGAAGACACCGTTTATTTAGTATATATAATTAGTAGGTACAAATTTACTTAATTCAGAGACTAACAGGAAACTATGAAACAACGTTTGCGTTTAGGTGGTGGTGTATCGAAATAATTAGAATAAAAGTAGCTGAATTAGTTTACTTTTTAGTTTACTTTGTATCTAATCATCAATACAAACCAAACGCAGGAATTGGCAGGCTTTTGGTGCATTAAAGAAATACAACTAAATGCTTATTTATGGATAAATACCTATTTCCAAAACATCTCTCACAAATAAATTATTAAAATAGTCCCATTCCACTACTGTGTCACATTTTGTATGACAATTTTGAGTTTTTAATGCAAATGTCATTGTTTAAGTATATTTAATTTAAATGTGTCCTATAGTAAATAAATCTGAAGAGAAAGAACAAAAACTATAAAACGAAATCATGTGAATATATTAATGAAATGTAAGCAGCCGTTTCCAGCCGCTTGTCATCGCTAGAAATGATAATAAGCCAAATAAGCCGTTTCTAGCCGCTAGACTAGAAATGTTAATAACCAGCTACACATCTATAGTTATGGCCCAATCTTCTTATGTGCTGTTGTTCAAGTGGGAAAGCCTGTGGCCAGCAGTGAGTAGAGATAATGATGATTCTTTAAATTAGCTTTATAGCAACAAACTCGCAACTCTTTTCTCTAAAGCCCCTATTATCTATGTTTACGAAAGTATAAAAAGGTATAGCTGAGTTCAAAGGAACTTTAGAGGCAACAGGATGCTCAAGGTTCAAGTCTCTTTTAACCACCTCAGTGGTTAATTAGATCCACACTGGTATGTCACGTGTGCCACGCTTAGTCCATCCAGTCCAAAAGACCGGCCAAGTGCCAGTGCGAGGCCAAGGGTTCTCCGTTTATCTATACAACATTAGACACTACGTCAAAAAAATCACGTTTGTTGTATGGGAGCCCTCCTTAAATATTTATTTCATTCTGTTCTTAGTATTTGTTGTTATAGCGGCAACAGAAATACATCATGTGTGGAAATTTTATTTGTCTAGCTATCACGGTTCATGAGATACAGCCTGGTGACAGACAGACGAACGGACGTACAGTGGAGTCTAAGTAGTAGAATCCCTTTTGTACCCTTTAGGTACGAAACCCTATAAAGGGAAAATAGTAAGTTAATTTTTTTAGTTTATTATAATTATAATTTCGTATGTATTCGGTTTAAAACTTGACTTGTTTGAGGCGTCGTCGGTAGCCGAGAGGATAGATGCTTGGGTTGAACGTGAGAAATTGTGGTTCAATCCCCATTGGAGCTCTATTAAACTACTGACTTGAACCCACTTTGACACAGTCCTTTAGATTAACAGGATGGGTTAACAGAACTATTATTAATGTGTTAAACGCACATTGAAAATAAAACATTAACATACACGACACATAAAACACACATTAAAAATTTAAAGAGTTTACCAAATTAACAAAACTTAAAATCCAGTTACAGACAAAACTAAATATAATAGGTTGGGGAAAAATTTTCTTCGCATTTTTTAAGAAAATTCAAAACATACAAGCGGCATTCTAGTACGATCGGTTACGATTCCGTAATTACGGCATCTGAATACAAAGTGTAGGCAGTGTATAGAGTGCCACAAGCGGCAACATAGTACGATCGATTACGATGCCGTAATAATTACGGCATCCTAGTACAAAATGTATGGAGTGCCTTAAGTTCGGGAACCGTAACATCTTTTTTATTTGCCATAATGTTCAGAAGACATAATATTCAAAAGATTTTTTGTATCGAGTTAGATTTCTGTTGCCTTATAAAAAAAATAGCCTCGAAATTCAAGACAATCGCTACGCCGCGCTTTGCGATTGGCTTAAATTTCTAACCTATCACGTGACCTACAGGATTAGGGCAGTTAGTATTTCTGTTGTCTAATAAAAAACTTTACAGCAGATTAGGCGGCGTCACTATTATACCGCAAAACTTACGGTTCCCGAATAGATTGAGATACACTGATACAGTGCCGCTTGTGGCACTGTATGTATACACTTCCTATTAGTAGAGGATCCGAGTATACAACGACCATCACCGGGCCGTTTAATGGATGAAAAGTATTTTATATCAAATTTAATATGTTAAAAAATATATTGCGAGTCGGTTGGCTGAAAAATTTCAGTTCAGTAGGTATATGATTAATTAAGTATTTAATAATTATTTTTTTAAACATTGCACTAGTTTGGATAATAGATAAATTACATAGGTACCAATCGAAAGTATGAAGCCTGTAGAATATGCAAACGTTAGGTTGACTATTTTTTTCCCGTCATAACATTGGGTAGGCAGGAGTAAACAGGTAAGTCAATATTAGTAATTTGCAACCGTCTGTAAATAAAATGTATGTTTATATAAAGATAATCACATTACAAACACATACACACCAAACCAGTGCAAAGTTAAAAAAAAAAAAATATATTAAATTAATCATTATACTTGTAGGTCAAGTTCCTACTGAAATTTTTCGGCCAACCCACTCGCGATATATTTTTTAACATACTTATTAAATTTGGTATAAAATACTTTTCATCCATTTAACCGGCCCGGTGAAGGTCGTTCTATACTCGGATATTAGAATATAGTTTATTTACATTTAACTAAAGTATGTAGGTGCCATTTTTTTTGATAACTTTTTGCCATCTTATAGATATAGAGGGACAATGATCTCATTGCTATAGGAATTTTGGGGCTTCTAATCAAAATACCGTGACAAGTGGTTTTGGCAGTCCTCTCATGATGTTAACCTGATACTGCTTAAAGAATTCTGAAGATACCGTAATAGGTGGAAATCTGAAGGTGCAAGGTCAGGACTATACGGCGGATGCATTAACACCTCCCAGCCAAACTCTCTTAGTTTGTCCTAAGTGGCTAAAGATGTGTGAGGGATAGCGTTATCGTGATGAAAAACCACACCCCTGTTCTTTTTGTTCTGTTGATTAATTCCGGCCGCTTTCTCTCAACTTCTTGCTTTAATCTCATCAGTTGTTCGCAGTAGAATTCAGAATCGATGATCCTGCCTGGTGGTAACAGCTCATAATGAATAATGCCCTTCCAATCCAACCACACCCACAGCATCCCCTTGTAGCGAGTTAACCCGGGTTTCGCCACAGTCTGTGAAGATTGACCGGCCTTTGACCACTACCTTTTTCGCACGTTCTTGTCGTACGTGATCCACCTTTCTTTACCCAATTATCAGTTTCTTAAAAAATGGTTCAATTCCATTACTTCGTAATAAAGAATCACAAATGAGTACCTACACGGTCGGTTCATTAGGTTTCTTTCAGTGAGCTCGTGAGGTACCCAAATATCGAGCTTTTTTGTGTACTTACATAGTTTTTTTCAAATGCGCCAAAACTATTTTGTGGTCAATTCCCAGTTCTTCAGCTACGTCGTAACTGATATGCCGATCTTGCTCCACTTTTTCAAAAACAGCATCCATTTTAACCGTATAGGGCGATTAGAGCGACGAGCATCTTTGACATCAACGTCAGTAGTGTTTCTACTGACATTCCAATTAATTATTTAAATTATATTATATGACAAAAGAGGAAAACTCTTGCGAAATGTTTGTTAATAAAATGAAATTAAATGAATTTAAAAATAGCTTTAGCAAAAGCCTATGTCAATCATTAAATTTAAAAAATGTACAATCTTTAAACATTGTCCACCAGAACATCCAAGGAATGATGGGCAAAGATTTGGAGATTGAATTGTTCGTGAACTGTAATAAAATTCATATTCTTTGCATAACAGAACACTGGCTTAAAGACCATCAGTTCATGTTCAATTTTAAGAATCATTTGGTAGGAAGTTCGTTCAGTCGAGGAAATGCAATACATGGTGGCTCCTTAATTATTGTTAGTAAAAAGTTTAAATTAAAGGAACGCAAAGACATAGTGAGCCTCTCGGTTGAGCGAACAATAGAAATAGCTTGTGTGGAGTTGGAGCAGTTTGTTGTATTAAGTGTGTACAGACCTCCATCAGCATCATATGATTTTTTCGAAAAAGTTATGGATGAGGCATTACATAAAGTCCGTAATGTAGGTAAAACAATAATTGTTTGCGGGGATTTTAATATTAATTTGTTAGAAAATTCCACGATGTCAACTAAAATTAAAAACCTATTTCTATCATACAACTTGAATCATTTATTTTTGGAGCCGACAAGAATAACTGCCACTTCGGCCACCTGTATTGATAACATATATACAAATGTAAAACCACTGGCTAAGCAAATTATTAATAACCTGGACTCTGATCATTGTGGCCAAATGGTTAGCTTTCCACACCAGCGTAAACAAGTGACGAAAAAGAATATCACTGTTGTACCAAAAACTGCAGGTCGGCTGGAACGCTTTAAAAGCAATCTAGATACAAAATTAAATTATTTAGAATACAATGACAACCCTAATGTCTTTTATAATAATTTTTTTAACATTTATTGTTCAGAATTTAATAAAACTTTTATTCCAAAAAAGATCTCAGTTAGTGGTACTGTAACTTTTATTGAATGGGCTACAATTGGTATTCACAGAAGTAGGAAACGCCTTTATGAACTTTATGGTGAACGCAACTATAACACCAGCGATGACTTCAAATTATATGTTATAAGTTATTCAAAGTTATTCAAAAGAGTATGTCGATTAGCCAAGGCAAACTATCTGAGTTCTAAGATTAAGAATAGTAATGACAAAATAAAAATGACATGGAATATTATAAATAGTGAAACAGGAAAGGTCAAAAGTCGTAATAATGAGTACAATTTAAATTGTGATAATAAAACCTTGACTTCTGATGCTGATGTTGCTGCAGCATTTGAGAGGTTTTTTACTGACATTCCAGTTTCAACTACAAAAGCCTTGATTTCCTCCCCCACTGTAGCTGAATCTGTTTTGAAGGAGAATGTTAAAGATTGTGAAAATAATTTCAGTTTTCAAAAAATTTGTGTTATAGATATAATAAAAACATTTAACACTCTCAATAAAAAGAAAACTGCTGATCTGTGGGGTAATTCCGTGGACGTCGCTAAATCTGTAATTATGACAATAGCTCCAGTTTTAGCTTGCATATTTAATGAATGCATTGACTGTGGTGTTTTTCCTGACCTCATGAAATATAGTAAAATAATTCCATTATTTAAATCGGGTAGCACTTCTGACCCCTCTAACTTTAGACCTATTTCTGTGCTACCCACATTTAGTAAAATTTTTGAAAAGTTAATACTAGATCAAATGCAAATTCATTTTTATAAAAATAAACTTTTACATTGTAAACAATATGGTTTTACTAGGGGTCGCTCTACAACTGACGCCGGTGTTGAGCTTTTAATCCAAATATTTGATACCTGGGAGGAATCACAGGATGCCCTAGGGGTATTTTGTGATTTATCCAAGGCTTTTGATTGTGTTTTACATGAAACTTTGGTCAGGAAGCTTAACCACTATGGAATTAGGGATGCTTCTTTGAGCCTTCTAATCTCATACTTGAGTAACAGGATTCAAAAGGTCGACATTAACGGTAAAAGATCTCCGGGATCAGTGGTTAAAATGGGAGTTCCGCAGGGTTCAATACTTGGTCCATTCTTGTTTTTGGTTTATATTAATGACTTACCTTATTTTGTAAAAGACAGTCATGAGATAGTATTGTTTGCTGATGATACTCAAAGTGAAACGACGACACCCAAATTATGACGATGTGAATAATGCGGTCTCAAAGATTGTTCACTGGTTTAGTGTTAATAACTTGCTATTAAACGAGGGAAAAACCAAATGTGTAAGATTTGTATTGCCTAATGTTAAGCAGGTAATAACTAGTGTACAAATTAAAGATAAGAATGTGAATCCTGTGGACACCACTGTGTTTCTAGGCATCACGTTGGATGCCAAGCTTCAGTGGGGCCCACATATAGCTAAATTGTCGAATAGACTTAGCTCTGCGGCTTATGCAGTAATGAAGATCCGTCAGTTAACTGACGTTGATACAGCGAGATTAGTTTATTTCAGTTACTTTCATAGTGTAATGTCGTACGCCATTTTACTGTGGGGAAATGCTGCCGACATTCAAACTATCTTTGTGCTGCAGAAGAGGGCTATTCGAGCAATATATAACCTACAGGCTGGTGACTCTCTCAGAGAGAGATTTAAGGATATAAGTATAATGACAGTTGCATCACAATATATTTATGAAAATCTTGTGTATGTTCATAAAAATATTGAAATGTTTTCAAAAAACAGTGATATTCACAAATTAAATACTAGAAGTAAGAACAAATTAGCAGTGCCTTATACTAGGCTCCATAAAATAAATAATTCTTTTAAGGGTCTGTGTGTACGATTATACAACAAAGTACCAAATGATATTCAGAAATTAGATCTTGATAAATTTAAAATCAAAATCAAAGAAAAGCTTTATAAAAAAGCTTATTATAAAGTGTCGGATTATACAGAAGACAAAACAGCTTGGGTCTGACATGCTCCAAGTACCTACTCCAACAGCTATTTCTAATTGCCTATAATTAATTTATATAGAGCACCATATTTAATTAAACTATTTACATTCAAATTCATATTTTGTATTTTGTGATCTGGTAACGACATATAATATATATATTTTTTGTAAATGTCGTTGCTTCTGTGCGCTGTGGTTTCTTGCGCCCGTTCTTTGCCACAGTTAAAAAATGATGTCCTGAATGGGTGGTAGGTTAAAAAATATTTGGACGTTTCAAAGTACTTATTAATTGAGTTTATTGAATAAATATATTTTGACTATTGACTATTGACTATTGACTATTTCCGAATTGAAAACGCTTAAACCTAATTTGTTACTTAAACAAAATACTCTCACAGACATTGCACTAGGTCCATTAACATCACAATTTTTTTTTTGCGGCTTGCGTTGCTGTTTTACTTTTTTGTAGTAAAACTTTACAATGTATCGAATTTCTTCATTAGATTCACTCATCTTGACAGTAAAACAAATGAAAATCACACATTTTCTTAATATGAAATTGGAATTATGATAAAAACCAGCCAGATACAAATAGTATCTAGTCAAAGAGATTTTATTACAAGTTTAGTCATACTATATGCGAAAACTTCGATCAACACTGTTGATCGAAGTGCGAAAAGACTTTTCCCCAACCTAATATTTTAGTTGCTGAAACACCGTTACCCAGATGGACGAAAGGCACAAGCCCTGGTGTTATTAAACAACAATTAATATCATTAAAACTTCGAAGTGCATAGTGCATTACGCGAGCTTGCACTACCGCCGCTCTTCATTGAGTGCTCTCGCTCTATTCAAGAACTGAGCTCTGAGTGCTTTTGTTAATGTCTCCAGATGCTCGTAGAATGGGCCCAGTAGTCTTGAGCTAAAAATAAGGCAACGGTATCTCCTGCCTGTCGTAGAAGGCGACCAAAAGGGAGCTTTAGTGGGCAAGGGAATGCACAGCAGATTTACAGCATGTGGTTTTCAACAGTTGCCTTATTGTACACAAGTGTAGGACAAATAGTTATGATTTAAATAAAAATATAAAAATAAAATATTACCTATTGGTCGTTGTCCTATATCTTTCGTAACATCTCACGTTTCTATTTGAAATTTACATGTACCTACTACTCTGAGGTCAACAACCGTTAACGTAAACAAACATTGCCTTCGTGGCTATTTCACGCTACTTCATCCTAGAAACTAAATAGATACCTACGTTATTTAGTCTAGGTAGGTATGTATGTTACATAGCCACTTCCTACTTAAAAGTTTCTTGGTTCGATTCCCAGTCGAGTAATTCAGAAAAAAGTTATACTACGTACCTATGCTAATAGTATGTAGGTATGGAAATGAAATGAAATGAAAATGTGCTTAGGTAAAACTGTGACTTACCTATGTTACTCGTAACAAGTGTTCAAAATGTGCCCCATTACGAGTGACGCACAAAGCAGCACGACGGACGCCGAGAATTTTCTTTTCATTGGTTGAGGACGTAAATGTTTTCTCTCACCGTCTCAGACGCATCCGCAGACGTCAGCTGCGGATGCGTCGGCCGACGTGTAGAGGGGGAGATTTTGCGTCTGTGGTAGGTATTTAACGTCTTCAGATGCATCTGCCTCGCATCACGCCTACTGTTGTCGGTTTTTGTGGCACGCATCAAAGGGATTCGGCGCCAACGTCCGGCGACGCATCAGTTTGATCGGAGTAGTGATTGAGAGTACCGAGGAAACTTTTAGGTTTATTGAGCTATATCAAGCTGAAAACTGTCTGTGGAATCCTAAAAATAAATATCACAAAAATAAAAATGTTGTAAGTCCCTACTTACAACATCTTTATGTAGGTACGCCGGACGTTGGCCCCGAATTCCTTTGATGCGTGCCACAAAAACCTAAGTTAACTAAGTACTATATTGATTTATACTACCTAGGTATAAATAAATATAGTACTAAGTTAACTAAGTACCTATTTCAATTAATTTGTAATTTGTGTGAATCGCGTGACAATGCAATATTATGATGACATGGTGCTGATCGATGATGGAACTGGAAGATGGCCATAGGAACTAGGATGTGCGAGTGGGAGTTGCGTCTGCCCAGAATGAACATAGACTGATCGACCTACAGACGTGTGGACAGCTCGTGGAAATTCACCTGCCAATGTCCGCGGACGTATCTGTAGACGTGTAGAGGAGACATTAAAAACACGGACCGTACGAACCGACGCCGCCGCGCGCCGGTCGGTCGAGCACTGTAACCGGCCTGATTGTTTGATTTATTCCAGGAGCCTTCAAAATTTAGCGAAATCACTCCGTTTTATGGCGTCTTCATAAACATTAAGTGGTTGGTTTAAAAAAAATCAAACATACAGATATAGAAAATCTCTTTCTTTATCAGATGCTGAAAAGTAATTAAAATTGGTCCAGTTCTGACGGAGACAGGGGACTACGGATGAGAATTTTGCATGCCACTTCTATGTAGTGTTTAAACTTAAGTATTATTGGTATTGCCAAGGACGATTTCTTTTGTCCGTGGTATTGCGTATGGCTGGATTAACCAGCGTATATCATATGTCTACTTAAGACTTCTCAGACAAGTTTCTGCCGCATCCGTCATAGGGAAACGAAGAGATATTGTTCTTTTATCGAAAAATATAAGAAATATTGTTCTTTTATCGAAACCAATTTCGCAAGAAGAAATGGAATTCTTATAAACTGGTTTGGAACCCCGGTTTCGAATGTGGTCGAAGCAGATGCCCCTAAATCGAAGTCATTAATTATATTTTAAGTGATAGAGTTTGGTCCAAATGACCACATTCACAGTGTGGCGTGGCGTGGCGTAAGAGCGACTCTCAGTATAGATTAACCACATAGTTACACCTTCAAAGCTAGCCTTCTTTATTATTAATTTTTAAAGGATTGTTTTTATCAACATATCCATCCAATTAATCCACTCCACTATTATATTATAAAATAAAGAAGTTACGGTCAAAGATGGGCGATTGTTATGTTACTGATTCGTTCGTACAATCGAATGGTTTGATACAACTAATATAAACAATCGAATACAAAAACAATCGATCACTAGTTCGCAAATTCGAATGAAACCGCTAGTTCACTCATTCACTATGCCATTCAAAATTGGTCTTTATGCGTCGTAACATAAAGTCTACTTTTATTTGATATTCGAAGGAACAATCGAATAATGCAATGGCGCGATTGGCGGGAATGCAAAAAGAGTAAACGCCATGATTGTTTATACTTCTTTCTTTCTCTCTTACACACACTTGTTTCGTTTATCTTTTTATTCCCTCGTACAAATTAGTTCGATGGTTTGAATATTCGACTAGTTAAACTAGTAGTAATGAAATTTGAATCGGAAGGAATGAGACGACGCTATACATTCTTATTCGCTTCTCGCTTATATTCAAAATCGAATGATTTGTACAGTTATTCGAATAATTCGAATGACTTCTACAATCGATTATTGTCATTCACAATCGCCCATCACTAGTCACGGTACGGTTGGTAATTTGGGGGTTTTTTTCGCAATTCTGGGAAAAAATAACGTTCTTGGGGAAATTAAATCCTTGGGGAAAGAAAAATAATCAAGGGGAATTTTGGTTGGAGTAATTTTGGAAATAAATTTTCTATTGTCGTGCTGTGCGGGAATGGATACACATCAACATAACATCACCTGACCATTCGCCTCGCATCTCATGCGAAAGCAAAAGCGTAATTAATGCGGGGCGAGCGCGAGCCGCGAGGTGGCAGGCGGAGCAAACAAGAGTACACACTGCGAGCGGGGAAGCGCGAGCCCGCGCGCCGCGCACACGGCGCAGGGCAGGCAGACCATAAATAATACTATATAGACGGGGCAGATAGACGTTGGCTATTAATGATTTCATAGGTATTCTTTGGTAGTTATTGCTTTCTCTGTAGGTGTGTTTACTTTTGTTGTTTACAGTTGTACTCTTAAATTTCCTACTAGGAAATAACCGAAAACCACCTAATTCACAATATAAGGGTTTCTAAAATTATAGAGACGAAATCCGAAAAAATTTTTGAATTTCGACCAAAAATTCAAAATTTCAAAACTTTCAAAAACTTTAAATAATAAAACTTTAGACCCAAAAACCCCTAAAAATAAACTTTTGACAAAAAGTTTTCTAATAAAAAAACTTATAAAAATCAATTTTTAAAATAGCTGACCTAACCTAACCCTAACCTAACTCTGACCTTTTTTTTTTAACCCTGTGAAATACATTTACGTATCCCCGCAGTTTTAGTATACCTGCAGGGTATGTGGGACTCGGCGATGTAATGCAATACCCACTAAAACACAGGGGAGACTCGACCTTCTGTATGTGACATGATCCCGGGTAATCGACGAGCGATTCTTCCACAACTTTGCCAACAGATTTGTGCTTTGTTTGCACCCTCATTGAACAAGGGCATTAATGCCCGCCTATCAACAGATGATGTTAAAGATGGTAACGACTACCCAACTTCTACTTCAGGAAATTCTTGGTGAATTTCTGGGGTTAAAATTACCCCCCTCTGCGGGCGCTCCGGATCAGGAGACGCTTGTCGGAGTGGCTGTGACTGACTTGTACTCTCAGTAGCCGCCCCGGGTTCCTCTCTAGCCTCTACAGGCTTCCTCTTGCTCCTCCTGTCGTCCAGTGGTATACCTCTGGTGGCAGTGGGGCAACACTTAACACTGCCCATCATGTGGCCATAAGGTCGCTTCTCACTAGCGCATATTGCGCACTTGTATGCAGTGGCAGAACACTGCGCCGCTTTGTGGCCGGACAAGCCACACTTAAAACATAACCCAGTCCGGTCCACATTAGATGGGCACCTCGTCCGAGTATGTCCCACTCCCATGCAGCGGAAGCACCGCATGGGAAGTGAGCTCAGGGCTGTAATATGGGTGGAGACCTACCCGACATGCACCCTGCCGACATCTATAAGCTTTTTCGCTGTGAACATTGGGCATCTCACCAGCGTCGAGCATTCGCCTCTTGGTCCCTTCCTAATGTCCCCTATTTTAATTTGCCCAAGGGGGCAGCCACTTGCAGTTGTCAATGCAGCGGCTATGTCCTCTTTCGTCGCTGAGACGTCCAGCCCGGAAATTCGCAACGTGGCGCACTTTTGGGGTCTGGAGACACTGACACAATCAGCGAGGACAGACTTCAGCCTTTCCGCTAGACGGTCCGCTTTTGGCCCGCTCGCAGCCCCGGGGATCTCAATGATCTTAGCCCCAGAGGTTGAGGTCTTAATCCGTACATGAGGGATGTCCATCTCACTAGGGTGGAAGGTGTTTCTTGCCCTCAGGAGAGCTTGGGCATACGTCACGCCACGCTCTTTTGCTTCCGGCTGCAGGTTAAGCACCACAGCCGTCGTCCTAGGAGGTGTCAACTTCACCTTTTTCTTTCTTCCTTCCTTCCTCTTTCTCGTCTGGGTTAGCTCCACTGATAGTGGGACTGGCGGGTCAGGCGCATTTGGGGGTGGGGGTGGAGCCGATCTTTCGACTTGCCACGTCTTGGTGGTGGCGGGCGCCGCTGTTATTATTCTAGCGGCGGCAGCGGCGGTGGCTGCTTGTTTCTTCCCCTTCCTCTTGGCCTTCTTCTTCTTTTTCGCCACAGTTACCCAATCTTCCTGCAGTTGTTCGGTAGGTAGAATTGGGTCCCTTGACGAAGGATCAGTCGTCGCTTCCTCTGTTGCTCTCTCCAGACTCTCGACTTCTGAAAAAGCAACCGCGGTTTTTCGTTTGCGCGCTGAAGTAGTTGTGGAGCGCTTACCGTCAGCTGGTGGAAGTCGCTGTTCGATGCCTACTAAACGGTTCCACATACCGTCCAGCGTCAGCCACATCTCGTTAAGTTGTACCTCCAGCGTAGATGGAATGGGAGGTACAGCATCTGCTGGTGCAACGGATGGCATGGCCAATGGCTCAGCAGATGACGTAGATGGTGCCGCACAAGAATCCTCCTGAAGCTGCGGCAAAGGATCAGATGGTAGTGATCGCGCTTGCGCTCTCTGCAACTTCTCGAGCTCCATTTGGTAAAGGAGTTTCTCCTTAAGGATTCGCTCGTCTTCCGCCTTTAGCCAGTGGACCTCCTCCGTATCGGTCCTCTCGTATAGGTTGCCGATTATTCGCATCAAAGAGCTCGTCTTCTCATTGATCTCTTTTAAGCAGGTGCCTTTGAGATGCTTTGATTTTTGGGCGACGTCCCTGATCTCCTGAATATGAATCAAGCCACGCTCCTGTATCTCCTCTTTGCTCAGTTCGCCAGGCGCACCCAGCGCTGGGACTTTGCCTTTGCAAATTCGGGCCTTCCTTTGCTCGTAGGTTTCTTCCTCGGAGCGCCTACGCTCCTTTAGCTCTCGAGACTTTTCCCAGTCCTCTCGGGACTTTCTAATGGCTTTTTCACCGACCTGCTGGCGAAAGAGCATACGCTCTTCGCTCATGCCCCGTCTGCCATAATCCTCGTCACTTTGCTGGCTCGTATTGGCTCGAGATTTATCAGCATCATCAAGCAGCTCTTCGAGGAGCTGCCGGCTCAGCTCATCTTCTATCCTAGACGCTGGGTGAATATCTACCGCAGATCTAAATGACAGCTTGAACAGCGGAGCATTGTTCCTGGCCTTAGGCGTTACGTCGGGAATCGGTATTACATCGTCGTCCGAATCAACTTCATTATTTTGGGGTTTCTCGCCTAGCGATGGACTGCTAGGCAAGGACCCTTTAGCAGCAGCAGGACTAGCGAGGATCTTCTCTAAGGCAGGAGAGAAATCATTAACTCCGCCTGAGTCGCTAAGTGGCGGGTCGTCTGCCACATCATCCGCAACATACTCTACCACGCGGTGGCGAAGCACCCTTCTTCCGACACCTGAAGCGCCTTCCTGGGCTTTACTGCCCCTCCTATCATCATCCACGACGGCCCTGTAAACAGGCCCCGCCAACTTCTCCGAAACATCTAAAAGTTTTGGTTTTTGTGACATCTTTATACTTAGCCCACGAGTAAGGAGCATCTACATTGTCCACCCGCACAGTGGCCCTATATGCGGGTAACCCTATGTACAGTCAGTGTCGGGTGGTGCTGACAGGTTTTAAGGAGGTCTCTCTCCGGTTTTAATGTGTGTCCTTCACGCGGCCGGCCGGCTAAGGCAAGCCCTCGTTCACCTGTTCCAGAACGCTACCCCACAGACGCCTCGAGTGAGGGTCATTGCAGAACCGAAACAGGCTACGACGCTCAGGGGCTGGCGTGAGGCCCCCGGTACACCACTTTCGAGGTGTTCCCCTTTCCCCCCATTGAAACGACGCCCAGAAGGGGCGTCGTCAAAACTCCCCTTAAAGCCGCTCAAGAGTGAGCGGCGAGCGTGCGGCCCAGAGTGGGCGCGCACGTGGAGATCCCCCCGCAGGTCCAGAGTGGACCCGCTGTCGGTCCAGAAGGGACGCGAATTAAAAGGGGGATGCGGGCCCAGAAGGGGCACCGCCTACATTATTCGACGCCCAGAAGGGGCGCCAGGGATTAGCATAAAGCCCCTTATCCCACGCTGAACGTGGGCCGAGAGGCCTTACCCCAGGGTGCACCACGAGGAGGTTCCCAAATTTGCACTCCATCTAACTCTGACCTAACCTAACATGGCGCAAATGCTCAGCCCGCCGCCTGGTGAGATGGGCGAGCCGGAGACGCCTGGTGTCCCCGAAAGGTCCTACATGAATGTCAGGGACGTGGAGACATTCAGGACTTTGATCCTGCGTTACTGCGGGCGGATACACGAGGCGGTTCGATCGGGCAAGTCGGTCACAAAAGCCAACAAAGAGGTCATCCTCGATTCTGCGACCGCCATCGAAGGCTGCCTGACCAACTTGCTGGATGGGTCCGAGACCGAGCAGCCGCCTGTCTCCCAGGAGCAAATTAGTGAGGACAGCATAAAGGAGTTAGGCCATAAGCTGGATAACAGCGTGAGCGCCGTAGTCGCCATTCAGGGCGAGGCAACGGCGGAGATCCGGAGAGGGGTAACCCAAAAGGTCGACGAAATGCTGGCGCAGCAGACGCGGCTCGAAGACCTTGTGAGGCTGACCGCCAACATGGTCACAGCCGCATTGAAGGAGGTTCCTCTCTCCCAGGGTCCACCGACCGGCGCTCACACTGTCAGTAAATTCCAAGAGGCCGAGCTCCCGACTGCTCCCTCCTACGCTAGCGTCGCTGCAAAGGCCGTACCACCTACGCCCAAGACCCACCCAGCAGTCATTGTTTCGGCATATGATTGCACAATGAAGCCTCCGGAGGTGGTATCCCTCAGGAAAGGGGAGCTATCCTTCCGAGGGCATAAATACGCACCCATTAAAATTGTACCACTACCCAAGGCCAAACTGAGGGTTAAATTTGATGACAGGAGGCAATGCGAGGAGACTATAGCCCGCCACGCAAAGAGGGCTAATTTCGCCGCTGAGCAGGCCAAGCAGAGACCACCGCTACTAATCCTGAAGGGCATCTCAAAAGATGTTGCCCGCGAGGAGTTAGCGGAGGTCCTTGCTGCTCAAAACGACGTGGCGATCTCTCGTATTTGCTTCCTGACATCAAATAGAAACCCGGCACTGTATAACGCGGTTGTCGAGGTCACCCCCGGGATGCGAATTACCATCCTAGCTCTCGGGAGACTCAACGTGGACCATAGTAAGGTTTCACGTTGAGGACTTCAGCCGCTTTATACAGTGTCGGGAATGCCTTCAGTACGGCCATACGAAGGCAAAATGTAAGTCCGAAAGGAAACCTTGTGCCCATTGCGCCAGTCCGAGCCACCAAGTGGCACAATGTCCCAACAAGACCCAGGGGCCAAAGTGCTACAACTGCTCGGCCCATAACCTGCGCATGGGCACAAGGGTTGATACCGGCATAACGCCACAAACACCAACGAATGCCCCCGTATTCGGTCAATGGTCCTGCGCCTTCAGGGCCAGACCGGCTACGGGAATTAGAACATCTACACAACAAAATATCTAAATTATTTGCTGTTGTGTTTCGTCCGACCAGTGAGGGTTCCGGAGGCCCTTCCCCCCCCCCCCCCCCCCCTCCTCCCAATTCCTATTCCTTCCTTAAACCTATTCCTCCCTTAAAGGCCGGCAACGCGTCTGCGATTCCTCTGGTTTTGCGGGTGTCCATGGGCGGCGGTGATTACTCTCCATCAGGTGACCCGCCTGCTCGTTTGCCTCCCTCTTTTATAAAAAAAAAAAAAAAATTACAAATATAGTTAAACCTAAATAAATACAAAAATTAACAAAATATAAAACAAATAAACAAATTTACCAAAAAATTACTTAAATAATTAAAACTAACTTAAATACTAAAAATATAAATATAATAACAAAAAACCTTAATCTAACTTGGCTAAATCAAACCATAACATAAAGAACAACATAAACTTAATTTAAACACCAATCTCAACAAAATAAAACAAATAAAATATACAAGAACACCAAAAATCAAGTAAATAATTAAAATTAACTTAAATACTAAACTATAACTAAAATAACAAAACCTTAACCTAACCTAACTAAAATTAACACAAATAAAACAACATAAACTCAATTAAACAAATTAAATTAAACAAATTAAATAAAAACAAACATAACAAAAATTTTAAAGTAGATGTCTAATCAAGCAAAAGTAACTTAAAACCTAACCACAACAACTGACAGGACAACATAAAATAAATAAGTCTAACAGCCTACAAAAGAATTTTGTAATGTAGTTTATACATTACAAAATTCTTAAAAATAAATCACAAAAACACTAAAACAAACTAAAATTAATCTAAATTTAAACATAACTTAAATAAACAAAATAAAACTCTAAATAAAAATGTACATATAAAAATTTAAAATATAAATAAACAAAATAAATATATATAAAATAAAGAAAATTGTAACTCCCAAAACCCTAAAATAAAGATGTAGTATCTTTAATTCCTTTCTTCTCTTTATTCCCTTTTCTCTTCCTCTTCTTTTCTCTTCATCTTTCCCCCCCTTATGTGCCCCGCAATTCTTTTTAGAGATGGACCTTCAGTCCACCTAAAGTATAATTAGCAAATAAGAAATAAAGTAATAAAAACGTCCCCTTCTTGTCCAACGAAGGCGGAAATAGCTAAATAATAAAAATAAAAAAAAATATAAAATATTGAGAGTTGATCATCTTAGCGTACTGATTTTAACTTTAGATAAATCTTCATGTTTACTATCCGAATTGAAGCTACACCGCAAAAAATGTACTGGTCTTATTACAAATGTGATATCGCCATGTATGCTTGGCGATTTGATTGAGGATATTGGTAACAGCAATTTCTCGATAATAATAGATGAAAGCACATCCATCGACACGAAAAAAATGTTGTGCATGATTATACGTTATTTCAGTCAGACTAAACTCAAAATCATAACCACATTTTGGAGATAGACGCGGGTGATGCTGACACACTTACGAAAGCTTTTAAGGATGAGTTATCATTAGATGGTCTGGACATAAGTAAATTAGTGGGCATCGGCGTTGATGGAGCGAGCGTTATGATAGTTGGGGAGCATCATTCGTTTGCATCTATTTTAAAGGAATCCGTGCCTCATTTAACAGTGGTTAAGTGTGTGTCGCACTCATTACACCTTGCAGCTGAATATGCATGCAGAGCTTTGCCTACGCATCTGGAGTTTATTGTAAAAGAGTGTCACAACTGGTTCTCTTACAGCTCGAAAAGGCAAATTGATTATGCCACACTGTATAAAACTATAGTCGGAAAGACACCGTTGAAAATCGACAAGTTATCAGGCACACGTTGGCTAGCCCGAATAGAAGCAATTACAAAAACTTCAGAGCAGTGGGATGTTCTAGAGCTGCACTTTAGAATTGCAAAAGATCATGAACGCTTTTACACTGCTGTACAGTTGCATCTAATGCTTGCATCAAAACCAAATAAACTGTATTTGTTATTTTTAAAACAGTCATTAAAGGCGATAACGGACGTTAACAGAATGTTTCAATCTGATAATGTCGATCCGCTTAAACTATTAACAGAACTGAGTGGGTTGTTGACAGATTATTTATCCATCTTGATCCCCCCTGCCCGTTTAAGTAATGTCAGAAAAAACGAATTACCAATATTTCAATTTCGGGATTATATCATGAACATACGTTGTATACAATTTGGTAATGCTTTCAATGAAGAGTCTGGAGGAATAAATAACAATGATCTAACAATCATTAAGGAGAGATGTGTCGCATTTCTTAATGAACTTTGCCAACAAATCCAGAAAAGGATTCCTAAAAATATGAATACGTTAGAAAAAATGACCTTATTCGCTCCTGCAATAGCAACAAGCCAAGTCAGGCCGGATATAAACGATCTTATTTCGGACTTAAAGGATAATTTTGGAGGAACTGAACATATTGAGGCAGCTTTAAATGAGTGGAGAATACTTCCTCTCCAACCATAGCAAAACACAAATAGTGCTGAAGAATTTTGGGGCAAGGTTTCAAATTTTAAAAACGCTGCTGGGGAGGTTGCATTCAGCAATATTATAAAACTAGCCATCTGTCTGCTAAGCTTGCCATTTTCCAATGCAAGCGTAGAGCGAGCATTTTCTATAATGAGTGTGGTGAAAAATAAACAACGAAATAGACTTTACCACAACGACTGACCACATAATGAGAGTACGATATATTCTTCATTCGAGCGGTGGGTGTATAAAGTTTGAGCCTTCTAATAAAATGTTGGAAAAATTCAACCCCGACAATGTATATCTCACCCTGTTAAACGAAGATGAAGTATCGGAAGTTCTAAACGTTTTGGATGATTCAGTTTAAGTCTTCCTAAACCATCTAAAACGTTTAGAACTTCCGACACTTCCGTCTCTATACAACAACATAATATCTTCTTAATAAACTTGTAATAGAACTTTTAATTCGTTTTATTTCCCGTTTGAAAATAATGGGGAAAAATGTTGTCTAACATATCATTTTGGGAAAAAAACATTTATAATATGGGTAAATTTTAAAAACTGTATCTAGCAACCCTGAATAAAGTTGAGTGAGAGAGATCTATCTATCTATTCTATTTTGAGCAGTGTTTGAGTTGAGTGTTGGTTGCTCTTGCCAGTGGCCGATGCCTATAGTCAACCAGCGATGTTCCTGATACGGCAATTGCCGTAATATACGGCATTCAGGTATCATAAGCATCAAAAATACGGTATACAGCAGCTATGTCATTACCGTATTAAAATATACGGCAATATACGGATGAAGGAAAAATGCTACCAGTGGTAAAAAAATTACATTACTTATATGACATTAGCTCACAGAAAACCGATGAGTTTTGAATTAAATTCCGTGATGGAACAAGGTACTGGCACATAGGAAGGCCCACCTTATTTAAAAAATATATGTTTTAAAGGTTTGACAAAAACAACTATTTGTAATGAAGTTATGTTTTCTTATCCTTCTAAAAATATTCAAAAAATTGTAAGTTTCTTACTATAAACTAAATTTAATAAGGTTTTTAAAAACACTGTAGTGGGCCTAATTAAAAGCACAGTCCTTTACTAAGGCCCGTTTATGACTAACTGTTACACAAAGTCTACCTAATATTTCCAAAAATAATTCACAAATCACGTTAAGCAGTTTCAAATAAAAGTAATTCAACCTATATTTTTTTAAGATATAAAAAAAATGAACACTGGGCCTTGACCCATGTACGATTAACAAAAATAGTAATAAAACTAAAATTAAGTAAGTAGATATGTACTTACTTACAAAAATTAATCGTGTTAGGTCCCGTTAAAATAGTTTTAATGCAATGCAACGCGATAGTTTAAATCAATAAAAAGACAATTATTTTTGGTGACCAAATCAAAACTCTAGACACTATTAATTCAAGAATCTAAATATTCATTACTCATTTGCCACTCAAATAAGTGGGCCCTACTAGGGCTATAGATTTTTTTTTTATTTAGCTTTAGGAACAACTTTTTAATTAAAAAATTCTCTTCAGTCCAAAGGCCTCTTTTTTTCTTTGGTTGTGAATGTGAATCCATGATCTAATAAAGAAAAACTAATATTAGTTAATACTAAAATTCTCATTAATAAGTATACAAAATATGAAATGCGAGTTCAAATCAGATACACGACATTGTGTCTATTTTAAAATACCTTCAGTAGTTTGGCATGAATAAGAAATAAACTAAACAAACCCATTTCGTTTTATTTATACTTAAGTATTTACCATCTAAGCGCATTTGCCATTTTAATAGATTTATAAAGCCCATAGGACATAGGACCCTACGTAGGCCCGAGCCATACGGATTTTTCATAGTGGCGGAAAAATTAACATAAAATCACAAATAACTAAATAATCGGTAAACTTACCATTGCATTCTCTGATAGAATCACTCGAAAACTGATGCTATTTGTGGAAAAAATGGCAAAAACAATCACAACGAGGTTATATACACGCGATATCGACGTCGTCCAGAGAGAATGAACGAGTTGAATGAAGGTGAATATGGGCGCGAAATTTCGAATGTTTTAGGCAGTGGCAAGCGCGCGTTTTTAATGTGGGCCTTCGTAAGGGCCGGGCCTTCCTATGTGCTAGTACCTCAGAAATAAAAACATTAGCATATTTTGCTTTTAATGTATAATGTTTGCCACACTGGAACGCAGACTGCGAACGCATCCTTCAGTGAAGTAAATAATAATATGAAAACAAGACTTCGAAAAAAATAATCACTCCAATTATTTTAAATGGAACTCTTCTAGCCAGATAAGCAACCCGTAATCACGGTAATTGTACACAACTTCAAATGCCACACGAAATGTTTCGTAAAATAAAAGATAAATAACAGTACGAACTAAATGTGACAGAATCAGAAGGTAAAAAAAAAAATTTTTGCTAGAAGCTATTCAAAACCTATATGGTGAAGAATAAAATGAGTAGTTTACATGTAGTACACGCATAGTATATATATATAGTATATTTTTTTTACCGTCTAAATAAACATTTTGTGCAATACGGCAATTTTTTAAGATTTCCCTAAAATTACGGCAATTTTTGAATTAGAATACGGCAACCCTAAATTTGTCAGGAACAACACTGTAGTCAACAAAAGTAACATGAGGCTGCTCATAAAGTAACATTTTCACGAGAAAAGTAACATTACCATAAATTGTAGAAAAACGACTGACTGAATTAATTTTATATTTTTTTTAATCTTAGAAGGAGTCGTAACAATTTTATTATTATTATTAAGTAATCGAATATCAGTAAACCTGAAAAAGATAGACGTACCTATACACAATGATTCATTGCGTATAACTATACACAGCAATATCTCCAAATTTGTCGAATTTCTCCAATCGACATTGATCTTTATGTCAAGAACATAAGGTTTAAAATTTATTAAAGAAATTTGACAGTTTGTGGTAGGCAGATGTGCAGGCGTGTGTACTTACCTAGCAGTGTAATAAATACAAGTTATTGTCTTATTGGAAATATCATAGTTTTAATAATAAGGATTTGTAAAGATTTAATTTTATGATTTTTATAAATAATTAATAAATAAACTTTCCTACACTCACACCAGACCCGAGACAATTTAGAAAAACAATAATTTCTAAATTGACCCGGCCGGGGATCGAACCCGGGACCTCAGAGATGGCGACACCATGAAAACCGGTGTACAAACCACTCGACTAAAGAGGTCATCGTTAAAAAAAACAATAAAATAATTTTATTGAGTAAATAAAAACATTTTTGTAATATACACGCACGCCAGCAGCACAGATTTACCCAGCAGGTCAACTTTCTCTAAACGATACTGAGGATTCAACATTTTTGACGTAGGTATTTTGATATTTTGTGGTAGGTTGACGTCTCAGAACAATAATTAGTTGGTTATTGTTTCTGAGGTTGACCTGTAGGCATGAACCTCTCTTAATGTCCACACAAGTACACAACATACTCGTATATACCTACTAGGTTAATGTCTGTGGGTACTATGTACTATTCCACTCATCGCTCATAAAAAGTTTTTGTTGACTTTGGTTTTTTTTAGCCAACTTAAGACGGCACTCTGACCAACTTTTGTGTAGGTACTTACTGTTAAAATCACAACGAAAAACAACTATAGGTAGTTCTAGTCATTTGATTTTTATTTTGAACAAAAAAAAAACAATCCGAACCGACCAAAACCGTAGCACAAAACCAACACAAACTTTGTCATTGATCGAAGTTCATGCTATTGCTATCATTATTTAAGTGTGAGAAAGAGAAATAAATTAGACGATGGACTACCTAAAATCAAGTTCGCCAACACGATGAACGAAAGTTCGTAGCGTTCCGGCTCCCGTTTCACGATTTATTTTTTATTCTGGAAAATATTTTAATTTCAATATTTTTTTTTAACAAATCCTAAAAGTAAAGTAAAAGTAATATTTTGAGTCATGTAACATGGAAGTAACGTGAGAGGGTCAAAAGTAACGTAAAATGTTACAAAAGTAACATTCTGGCAACGCTACTATGTGAATTGTGATAGAGATGGGTCAATTCGAGTACCTACCAGGGCTTCCAAGTACATCCCTTTTAAAATAACAGCGCCAAAAACCAGGTATATAACATACTTATTTGTTGAAAATATTTCCCTGCGTGCATAGCAAATTAGTTCATAATGATGTCCCAATTATAAGGTACACAATTGTGAATGTGATTCGGAAAACTTTACGGACTTATAAGTACAATTTTAAACTAAATTACTAATTGGTTGGTCCAACCCATAGAATAAATAATACCTAGTACTACGTAGTCCAAACAAACCATCCCCAGTCGCCAGTTATGCTGCTGCACTTCGTCAGGAATCAGGAAGGACGTGTGGGACGTGGCGCTAACTTTCGCGCAAATACCGACTTTATTTTAAAGTTTTTTAATTTTTTTTAAACTTTAGTTATGTAGGTAGGTAGGTAAAGCTCGTGTCTTGTTTTGCTACTAAATTAAGAATAGTTACACTTAACTGTCCCGTGCACATGGTTGCATTCATCCCTGAGTAGGTATTGAAATCAAAATGAATACGATTTTATTTATAGATTTATATAGCTTCATTTTTAAATTGAACAATGTAAAATCCGTGGATTAAGCCACGGATCTCTTTTATCGGCCATGGATCCGACCACATATTATATCCCGATTAATTTATGTGCATAATTACCGTGCCTTATTGATAGACTGACTCGTTTATAAACCTTCTTGTGCCATGTAACTTTTGTATTTACCAGTCACGAGAAAAAATAAATGCCACGGATCTGACGCATACAACGCTTCACCGAGGATTGACCTATTCTCACTATTTACAACAATAATTGCAAATTTAGCTTTATCAAAGACACTCATCACATTAAAATACTGAAATAGTTGATCATAATTATCTTTAAACTTATATTTAATTTTAAGAGGAACAATGGTTATCAACAGTGTAATTTGAAGGTTATATAAAAATATTATCTAATTATGTTTTATAAGTTCGTGCATAACTTGAAATACCGTAATCAATAACAGAATCTGCTAGTGCCATGTCTTAATGTATTAAACGGGAGTTTATGTTTCAGGATACATAGTTTGGCAAGTATTGCTCTTAGTCTATTACATACTGTACTATATGAGGACCCAGTTAAATTTATAATCAATTTTTAACCCAAGGTAGGTATGTTCATTATCGGTTTTTAACGGTGTACAATCACAATGTTTAGGTTGTAAATGCATACAATTATGATTATGAGCCACGTCTCGGGGTGTATATATTTACTTTTAACATATGGTGAGTGCATATGAACCATTTTGGTTTTCTAAAAGTTAATAGATAATCCGACATCGTGTGCCCATTTACACAACCTATCAAATTCGAGTTGCATTGCATGCTGTGCAACTTCTAAGCTTCGGTGTGCGGTTATGAGGCAAGTATCATCAGCAAACCTGATATATAGAGGCTCGTTGGAATAGATTATACATATACATATCATACGTAAACAAGATATTCGGTTGGTCCTAAAATAGAACCTTGTGCCGTTCCGCGTAAGGTTGGAATTATGAATTAGCTCACTTTGTTCCCTGGCAATACTGACAAGTTAAACCTATTTTGGTGATGACTTTTAAACCAGTCCAGTAGGGGGCCCTGTATACCATTTTGCTGCATCTTTTTCTATAAAATATCATAATAAAAGCATCAAATGCTTTACTGAAATCAATCATGACTGCAAGTAGGTACATGTTTCGTATCATTTAAGTGGCCATTTAGTCCTTCAGATAATAGGGATAGATAAGAGTTTGGTACTACTTTTTTTTTAAATCCAAATGGGTTCTCATAAATATCTCCCTATGTATTTTTCTATGATTTTGTCAATACACGGTAATATTGAAATGTGCCTGTGTAGTTGTTTGTATTTTTGTGTATCGGCCGCGGCCTTATTACACCAATTTTTAATTTGTCTGGATAACTTGAGTGTGCTATGCACATATTAATTAAGTGAGTTAAGACAGGTTTTTTTTTAATATAATAGAAGGAGGCAAACTAGCAGGCGGGTCACCTGATGGTAATCTCCGCCGCCCATGGACACCCGCAACACCATAGGAATCGCAGATGCGTTGCCGGGTTTTAGGAAGGATAGGAATTGTGAGGGGGAGGGGGGGAGGGCCTCCGGAGCCCTTACTTGCCGGACGAAACACAACAGCACCAAGTGCTATTATTTCACGTCGGATATTAGTGAGAGGGTGGTATTACGCGGGGCGAGCCGGCCCAATGCGTGCTCTACCACTCAGAAAAAAAGGTGCTAAGTCCAATGCAATGTATTTAATACTTACCCTTTGCCCTTATTTTGTTTTTATTTGCATTAATACTGTGAATAATTTTTAATAATGTTTCCTCATTTATTTTGTTAAATTTTAGTGACATATTCATTTTATTTTAAACAAGTTCTCATAAAGAATTGGCACATTGCATGTTTTGAGAATGTTTTTAACATTAGTTTCAAAGTCATTCAGCGTCCATACATTTTTGGGTTAAATCTGAAGTGCCGGCCAAAGAAAAATTATCTTATAGCCTGTTAGAATATATTTTTATATCTATTTGTTAGTATGGGACCAAAGCTGTAGGGTCATTCTCTGCTATGTTATGTGGATTCGAAAATTATTATTTTAGCACAAGAAAGTTCATAGTTCTTAAGAATTATTAACGAAACAATAACTCTACTAATAGATTAGCAGATCTTGTGATTACTAATAATTACAATAGAAGGAGAACACACTTTCAGTCCATGACAGCCAACATGCCGGAACTCAGCCAGTTCCCCAGACTTACGGAAGAGTAATTGACATTGTTTGCTTTGCGCAGCTATCAGATCAAGCAGGCTAGGAGCATGGAGAGTACGTTCAACCGAATGGTGCGTTCATCATAGAGCTCGGCGGGGATGTGCCAGTTCAAGAAGTTAGGGAGCTGGATGGTAGAGATCTTTGGCTTATAAGAGGTCGCATCCAGTCGAGACACGTTCGAGCCAAAACTTACTACATGTGCATCGCTGTAGAGTGTTCTCTAAGTGGAAGAGAAGCAATTGCGCACTATTATTGTAGTTGTAATATTGGAAGACGCACATTGGGATGCTGTGCGCAGTAAGCATGTCATGACAATTATATGGAACATGGGCTTTACGCGGCATGTGTCGAACATGGTTCTGCCGGCACAAAATCTTAAAAACATTATAGTCAGACTAGAGCAGCTTTAACGAAATTTTTCAAAAGTTTTATAAATCACTAGGTACTTTTAAAAATAATTGTTTTATTTCACAATACAAAGTCATATTTAAGTATATCCAGAACCTAAATCAATTAACTCTGGTATTTTTATTGAAATTGTATGATTATTATGTTTCTTCTTTCTTTTCTAAATAGATTTCATTGTTCCCAGCCCTTGAATTATTCCGAATTCTTAACCTTATAGTGTTTTGTGAAATAGAAAATTATAATATTTTGATTATAATATAATTAATTATACTCGTAGTTACATTTCAGTCAAAAATGTAATAAAATTTTTAAAACCCCATAACAGAGATGATAATAATGATCCGATAGCTTTGGTCCCATAGTAACTAATGCATGCAATAATATTATAAAACAGATTAAAAAATATTTTTTGAATGGCCGGCATTTTCAGATTTAGTCCAAAATGAATGATGAATGATTGGTCTCGCTGCGCTCGACCGCAGCGAGACCAATCATTCATCTAAGGTTCTATTTTTTTAATTAATTTTTTTGTTAGTTATTCTGACAAATGTAAAATAAAAAGTTCACTTTTCTTATTTGATATTTCAATTAATTTATTACCTAACCAGTAACAAATATGTTTTGCTATTATTACATAATATTTTGTTTTCTTTACACCTACTACATATTTTTTCAAAAATATTTATTATGTCATTTATTATATCATTTTGGTCAGACATTAGAAAAATCAGGCCCCAATCCACACGAGCAAGCAATTCATTGATAGGAATCTTAACAGTGTATTTGAGAATTAATATAATTTATGTTCATGTAACCCACTATTATACAATTTAAGCTTGAAGGACACTTATGCATTACTTGTGATAATTCTCTAGTAAAGCCGTTCACATTAAGGTTAGGTGGTCGGTAATTATAGGGGTTACACGCATAATGACACATTTCGGCCACGCATAATGACATATACGCGAAATGACATATACGCAAAACGACATATACGCGACATGACATATACGCAAAACGGCATTTACATAGGTGAGTTTTATAGCCATCAGTACAAGTTACTTTGCCGAACAAACATTAAAAGTTGGATGTTATTTTTGAAGATTGCAAAAAAGTTATGCTATGGTGGGCATGCAGAATTATGCCATTCCAAATTGCCAAATTATGCCTTCTTTTGCAATGCCATTCCAAATTACCAAATTATGCCTTGCAAATTATGTAATTCTGAGTACACAGTATAATTTCTAATTCCAAATAAACATTTATATTTACTTCCGTGATAATGATAAGATGAATGATTGTTGGACTTGTTGCTATAATGTATTCATTTTGGGCATAATTTTTTATTAGAGATCTTAAGTTAACATGTAATAACAATAATTTATTTCTTTTGTTAAACCGTTTCAATAAATTCAATATAAGTACCTACTATAAATATCAGACTATACTTACAATAAATAAGTTAATGTGCAATGTTCTACATGACTTCAAATACAACACCGCTCATCTCATCAAAAATCCATTCGATCTTGCACTCACCCAACACAAAACATCTAAATATAACAAAAGTTGTCTTGCAATGTGTGTCCGAATATATATATAATAAGATTCCTAACGAAATTAAAGAACTGGGTAGTTTTTTGTTTAAAAAAAGATTACTTATATGGCTGAATGAAAATAACTTTTTTACTGTTATAGAATTTTTTTATAAGTAGTTCTGTATACTGACATTTATAATAAACTTTTGTTGACAATTGTAAAGTGTAGATAATTAAATTTTTTGACTAATTCGATTTATAATAGGTTGACATTGTTACTATTTGGCATGCTATTTTTATAGTGAGACATGAGCACTTTTGCTCGTTTTTATGTAACCACCATTTTATATCGTGTTTCTTGCGAATAAATGATTATGATTATGGCAGTTTATAATTTAACGATAGTTGTCAAATAGTTTTTTTCTAAAGATAATTTGTAAATATATTATTATAACAAAATTTTGCAATTATTTATATATCTGTTACAAGATCCGAAACACGGGCCATGATTAAGCTTCGTGTGACGCCACATTTCACAAAAGAAACAAATACTATCTTTCAGGTTTCAAGATAAAGTTTGTTTATTGTTGTGTGACGTCACAGACATTTAGCCAAATGTCACGTGACCAACCGCTTCCGCACGAAATTTTAAATGAATAAAGAAAAATATGTTTTTTTCTATTAAATAAAGCTTTTTCAAGAAAAAAAATATTGTAGGGTGAGTGGGGCCAAGATGAAAAACGGGGTAACATAAAAAACCGTCATTAACACCAAATTTGGTGTAGTTTTTGCAGCGCTGGCAACATTGTTAAGACAGCCATTTTGTTACGGTCCCACCCTCAGTCAGCGTTTGCCGCTTTGAGTAAGACGTTGTGTGAAAAAGTTTCGATCTTACCCCATTTTCAAAACTCATACTAATAGTCAGATGTTCTCAAACTTGTTGTCTATGTTTACTTAATAAAATAATAACTATCTATCCTTTTGTACCATTTGTGCAAAGTTTGAATGAATTAATATTGTGCACAATAAGTTTGATATTCATATTACATACTGTTTATGAAATGTTTGTTTAATTTCACTAAAATTATTGTATTACGGTATTTCATTCAAGTTATTCACAAACTTATAAAGCAAAATTAGATAATATTTATAAATAACCTTCAAATTAAACTGTTGAAAACCATTGTTCCTCTTAAATTAAATATAAGTTTAAAGATAATTATGATCAACT
Source organism: Scoparia ambigualis (assembly GCA_963921215.1). Classification (NCBI taxonomy): domain Eukaryota; kingdom Metazoa; phylum Arthropoda; class Insecta; order Lepidoptera; family Crambidae; genus Scoparia; species Scoparia ambigualis. The sequence continues at coordinate 30,400,293 of OY992506.1, forward strand.
ATTTCAGTATTGTAAAGTGATGAGTGTCTTTGATAAAGCTAAATTTGCAGTAATTGTTGAAAATAGTGAGAATGGGTCAATACCCATAGAACGCTTCACCCAGGATTGCCTGGGTGAAGCGTTCTATGCATCAGAGCCATGGCTTTTATATTTTCTCGTGACTGGTGAATACACAAATTACATGGCAGAAGAAGGTTTATAAACGAGTCAGTCTATCAATAAGGCACGGTAATTATGCACAAAAAATAATTGGGATAGAATAGGTGGTCAGATCCATGGCCGATAAAAGAGATCCATGCCTTAATCTACGGATTTTACAGCCATGGATCTGACGACAATTTAAAAATAAAGCTATTTATATCTACATATAAATAAAATCGTATTAATTTTGATTTCAATACCTACTCAGGGATGGTCTTCCGAATCCTCTACTAGTTGGTCTTTCGAACCCTCTACTAGTCGGTCTTCCGTACCTTTCTATTATAATACGGCCAAATTCAATAAATAATGTTTGTAAACCAATTATTGTAAAGTCAATAAGTGTCGAGAACACAGCTAACAATAGTGTCATTCTTACAAAAACAGTAAAAAAAACTAGATTTAGAAATTACATTAGCTTAAAAAAATGGCAGTAATTTGTTTACAAACATAAGAATGTTTGTAAAAAAATACTGCTATTTCTTGAGGACATCGAATTTGGCCGTAGTATTATAGTTAGTCTTTCGTTCCACTAGATAGGGGAGGGGAAAGACTAGCTGCAAGACTGCACCTGTGTCTGCGTGGCCGTTAGTGCACCCTAATAATATCTCCTAAACGCTTCAATGAATCATCATCATCATCAACATCAGCTAATAAACGTCTCACTGTTGTGCACAGGCACGCCACATAAACAAAAGCACATGCGTAGATTGTGCTATGACCACTACGCTGTGCCAATGCGGGTTGGCGAGTTGGTGGTTCGCCTCAATTATAGATAATAATTGTGTTATCAACTATCCACAAACCTTATTAATAACGGCATAAGGTTTGCACTCGCTCAACCAATAGTAGGTTGTTAAACACGAAACCCAGTAATAAAAACGGCGAGCCACAAGTAGTGTACACGCCGGTTTATCAAGTAATTCCATTAATTAAAAGTTGGCAGTGCACGCTGCATTTTACGAGCGGTGCGCTAAACTGCTGTCCCACATTTTATAGGGCTTCGGGTATTTAACGAGCCGACTTTCCTAATAAACTTGTTTAAACTTTAAAAGCGTTGTTTTTTTTAAATCGACTTCGATCGACGATCTTTTTGCCATGACATGTTCATTTTCAATAGTACTAGGCGACGGTGCTACGGAAATGATCCCACGAGGGTGCTTCTCTCAAATTAAACATCATCATCATCTGATGATGATGACATGTTGGTTGTATAATTTTTGGTCCTTCTTTATTATTATTTTCTTCTTTTGCCTATAAACGTTCCTTTGCCGGGCAGAGGCCGTCCACATGGACAAAAAGCACATGGGACCTTAACTCCTAGCCGCTGCGCCATCGACCTCCTGTAGCATGTTCACACACTCTCGTCACGCCCACAGAACAAAAGAGACTACTGTCTTCTATTCCGTAATCTGTAGTTCGACGACCTCCTTGGTCCGAGTGGTTTGTACACCGGTTTTCATCTCTGAGGTCCCGGGTTCGATCCCCGGTCGGATCAATTTAGAAATTATTGTTTTCTAAATTGTCTCGGGTCTGGGTGTTTTCTATTACAATAAGTATGTAGTTAAGTATTTTATGTATGTTTATCCGTTGTCTAGTAACTATTTAACGAGTTTTCAAAATCAAAATCAAAATAACTTTATTCAGTAAGCTTAAATTAAGCGTTTTGAATCGTCTAAATTTTTTTTTTATATGGATGGATGGATAGGCACAGGAACCCACCCACCCACCCCACCCATTCAGGAAGTCTTTTAGCTGTGGAGAAGAACGGGCACAACAAACTCCACAGCTTTATAATAATATAGAGGTAACGACATTTACAAAACAATATGTCGTTACCAAATTATACAGTCAATAGTCATAAAACAATTATATAAAATAAAAGATAAAAACAAAAGTGAATCTACAAGTTTTACTCGGGCACTATGAACGCATTAGAACAATGTACCTATGCGAAACTAGAGGAATGTTAATTCCATGCATTTTTGTCATTGATGTAATCGCTTACAGTGTAGTAGCCCTTTTCTAAAAGTCTGTCCTTAACATGTGTCTTAAATTTGTCAAAGGGCAAAATTATAACATCGTTCGGGATTTTATTGTAAATTATGACACTTTGTCCCATAAATGATCCATAAACTTTCTGAAGTCGAAATTTAGGAATTACAAGTTTATACTTATTTCTAGTATTTAGTTTGTGTATATCGCATTTTTTTTTGAAATGAGTAATGTTTTGACGCACGTAAACAATACAGTTATAAATAAATTGTGATGCAACTGTAAAAATATTTATTTCTTTAAACAGCTCCTTAAGGGAGTCACGTGATCCTAGGTTATATATGGACCTTATTGCTTTTTTCTGTAAAATTAAAATGGTTTCTATATCTGCTGCTTTACCCCAAAGTAGTATACCATAGGACATAACACTGTGAAAGTAACTAAAATAGACTAATCGAGCAGTTTCCACGTCTGTAAAATGCCTAATTTTCTTAAAAGCGTAAGCAGCTGAACTAAGTCTCCCTGCAAGGGTGCTAATATGAGGGTACCACTGTATTTTTGAATCTAAGGTAATACCTAAGAAAACTGTTGAATCAACAAGGTCCAACAGTTCACCATTCAGTTTAATTTTATTTCCTATAATATTCTTTACGTTAGGTAGAGTAAAATTTATACATTTGGTTTTCTTCGCGTTTAATTGAAGATTATTAGTAGTAAACCAATTCAACACATCTGTTAGGGCACTGTTGATGTCATCAAAACTATTTTTATTTCGATCAGTCTTAAATATCAAAGATGTATCGTCAGCAAACAAAACAATATTGCAAAAGTTTTCCGCATAAAATGGTAAATCATTAATATAAATTAAGAATAAAAATGGACCTAGTATTGACCCTTGTGGGACCCCCATTAGCACAGAAGATCCGGATGATATGGATCCGTTCACGCTAACTTTTTGGATTCTGCCGCTAAGATATGATTGAATCAATTTCAAGGCATCAGAGCGCACTCCATAGTGTTTTAGCTTTATTAAAAGGGCGTTGTATTCAACGCAATCAAAAGCCTTGGAGAGATCACAAAACACTCCAAAAGCATTCTGCGATCCCTCCCAAGCCTCAAATATGTGTTTTAGCAGAGCTACACCAGCATCAGTAGTAGACCTTCCCTTGGTAAAACCATACTGTTCACTGTGAAAAAGGTGGTTTATAGCGAAGTGGGAGCCGAGTTGATCTAAAATAAGTTTTTCAAAAACTTTACTAAGAGTAGGTAAAATCGAAATAGGCCTGAAATTGCTCGGGTTAAATCTTTACAACCCGATTTGAAAAGTGGCAGAACTTTGCTATTGTAGTGTGTGTACGCCATATAGTTACACACATGCGTCTCCACCCAGTATATAAGCAATAACTTGCGTTAATAAAGGGTCATTATATCTGGAATCATCTTTTATTCGTTGCGCGAACCTCCCGCCTTTGCATGGCGACCCTGCCAGGATTCATGAGATCTGGGAAAACTCCTTCGTCAACACAGCTATTGAATATGACTACAAGAAAAGGCGCAATGGACTCGATAATATTATTAATAATTTTTGTTGAAATATCCCACAAATCACAAGTGTTTTTTATTTTTAAAGATTTAAAGGATTTAAGTACGTCTTTACAGTTTACGTGTTTAAATTTGAACACTTCATTACACATGGGTACATACTTTTTTAGCAGAATTTCTGCATTACTTGGTGAAGAGTTGAGTAACATAGTTGTGGCAATTGGTATATTTGTAAAAAACTGTTCAAAAGCATCAGCAACTTTATTGTCTTCACTTAAAAAGCTATTGCCTATTCTTAAAGAAAACTTAGTATCACGTGGCTTTATTTTACCAGTTTCGCGGTTTATGCAGTTCCATGTTGCCTTTATTTTGTTATCAGACTTTTTAATTTTTTCACTAATAAATAATGACTTGGCACATGCACAAGCCTTCCTAAAAGTTTTCGAATACTTTTTGATATACTCTAGAAAACTTGGACTATTATTATATTTTTTCTGCTCATATAAGTCATACAACTTAGCCCTACTTTTATGCAAACCAGCTGTAGCCCAATCCCTAAATTTTATTGAAATATTAGTTTTAAACTTTTTAATAGAGAAAGTTTTATTAAGTTTCATAACGAAGCTTCTCTTGGCCTAAATACTTAATCGGTGTGAGTGTAGGAAAGTTTATTTATTTATTTATTACTCACCTTTCCGCAGATAGTGCAGCCTAGTGATAGCCTATATGCAGCATAAATTTTGTTGAGTATTGAACACAGACAAGTTCAAACAGTAACAGTTGAAACGTACATGTTTATTCCTCTAAATATTCCTCCAATTTGGAATAGATTTCCTTTCCTTTTATCTTTAACTTTCAGATGACAATAAAACTAGACTGCGTCTTTTCAGTAAGGGAGACTTATACGATATTCTATTTGCAATGTAATACTCGATATTAGCTAAAAAGGGAATCCGCTTACAACTCAACGTGAAACTGTAATTCTTTCTGAATATTCATATTCAATGGGATGTACGCAAACGCGACCCGGTGCGTAATTGGATAATGTGCTACAAAGGTAGTTTTTTGCTCACTCACGTATATTTTCAGGCTCTTTTCCCGTGACATTGCGGGCAATCAGAAATCAGTTAGAAATATTACCTGGTATCGAAGTACATTCTCATATCATTATTACCAGTTCCATCAGGTATTAAATCCGGGAAAAGTAATGGGTCTAAAGTCTTTAAGTTACACCGATTGTTCGAATACTAATTAGTAGTTTAACCAAGCGATCAAAGGTTTATAAATAGGCTGGGTAATTGACAATAACCGTGTCGCGTGGCGGTGAAAGAATACTACCACCCTCTCTCTTCTCTTGGGTGTCGTGAAAGGCGACTAACAGACTAAAGAGTGCACATACATCAAACAGCATAGAGCGGCGATAAGCTCACCACCGGTCACGCTGAGCACATGTGCAGTCGCTATTTAGTAAAAAGTGGACTATGGCAAAGGCTGCTTTTGAGGACCTCATTGCCTAGTCTCTGACTAACTCTTCGGGGATAGTCGCGATTATAATAGATTGGGGAAAAAGTGTCTTCGCATTTTTTAAGAAAATTCAAAACATTTTTTAATATAGGTAGTTTATTAATCTGTGAAGCCTGACCGGCCTTTGACCACGACCTTTTCTTTCGTACGTTCTTGTCGTACGTGATACACTTTTCATCACCAATTATCAGCTTCTTCAAAAATAGTTCGGCTTCATTACATCGTAATACAGAATCACAAATGAGTACACGGTTCATTAGGTTTATTTTAGTGAGCTCGTGAGGTACCCAAATATCGAGCTTTTTGTGTACCCAGTTTTTTTCAAATGCGCCAAAACTGTTTTGTGGTCAATTCCCAGTTTTTCAAAAATGGCATCCATTTTATACGAGTATGTAAATAGGGCGACCAGAGCGACGCCGTGCCTCTTTTTGACATTCAAAATTTCCGGATTGAAAACGCTTTTACCAAATTTGTGCTACTCCCACAGACACTGCACTAGGTCCATAAACATCGCAAATTTTTTTCGCGGCTTGCGTTGCATTTTTACCTTTTTGTAGTAAAATTTTAAAATGTATCGAATTTCTTCATTAGATTGACAGTAAGAAAAACAAATGAAAATCACACATTTTTCTAATTTGAATTTGGAAATATCATTTTTAGGGTTCCGTAGCCAAATGGCAAAAAGCGGAACCCTTAGGTATAGATTCGTCATGTCTGTCTGTCTGTCGGTCCGTATGTCACAGCCACTTTTTTCCGAAACTATAAGAACTATTATACTGTTGAAACTTGGTGAGTAGATGTATTCTGTAAACCGCATTAAGATTTTCACAAAAAAATAGAAAAAAACAATAAATTTTGGGGGTACCCCATACTGTGAGCAATGTGACGTGCTTAGCGTGAGGCAACTGTTTATATTGCAAACTATTCTTGAACAACACAAAAAAATTACATATATCCAGACACAAGCATTAAGGCGCAGAAATAACAGAATATGTCCAGTATTAAGTTCCAAAACTGCTTTCACACATAGGTTCCAGTGTTTTATCGACCCATTTTTATATAATAAAATAAATAACATTGTTAACATCTATCCCCTTAATTTATATAATTGTAAGAATAGAATGATCAATTGGCTTAAGTCTCAAACATATGATGAAACTGAACATCTGTTCACTATTCTAAAATAAATCAATGAAAAAAAAAAGAAACAGTTAATAAAATTTTTGTAAGTGAATACTCACTTTGATGTTTTCAAGTAATAATAGTTAATTAATTGTATAATAATAAATGTAATAATTGTTGTTATCACATACTAGCTGCTCGCCCGCGACATCGTCCGCGTCAACACTCCAAACCCGTGACGTTTTGCAAAAAAAAATGAAATAATATAATACATACATTATTCGCGGAATGTCTGGTGCGCGGGGTGTCGGGTTTCTTAGTTAGTTTACTTTTTCAGATTAAATGAATTAAAGTTAACTAATTAATATATAGAAAATGTACCGTTTAGAATTTCCAGTTCTTTAGGTTTAGTAATAATTAAGTCAACTGATTGGGAGACTTGACATTTTGCGTATTTGGCGTTTTGCGAATGATCCTACAACCCTTGTCCTGACAACTACAAACAAAACATAGGAAGAATAAACCAAATATGTGCAGCCGTTCTGAAGTGATACGCGAACATGCGTTCGTGGGAATTGATTTGATTCATATTTAGTGAAAAAACATGTTGATATTAACGTATTAACACATACACACATACAATATTGGCAATAATACGTCATTAGTATAGTATGATACATATTGTTTAATACATAGTGGTGGTTATTTAGAAAAAAAAACTAAATATAAGACACAAATGATAAGAGTGGATTATAATATAACATACTTAATAATAATATCAAATACGTAATTGCATATTAAAAGGTGCATGGCTGCATTCATGATCTGGCACTAATAAACATGTTAAAGTAAAATATTAATAAAAACAAAAAAAACGTAAGCTTTTCAATAGTAAGAAATTGTAACATTCCAGTACTACCTAAGTCTAGATGATTATTTTTTGAAATTGTATTTTAGATTACTACATAACTTACAACTTGTAATAATAATTAAAAAAAAGTCGGTATACGGGCGAAAGTTTTACGTGACAACGACTTTGAGTGGTAAAATAATTTTAATGTGAATATTCATTCGTATAGTAGGAAGAAGGATGAAATAATAGTAACAATTTAAAACATTTATTTAAACAAAGAATTATATTTAAAACATAGTTGAGTGGGAGAGAGACGCAAGGCATTCGGCGGGCCTCTCTCTCGTTCGGTGACTCATCGTAACGTTACCGAGCGTTACACTTTTTCATAAGTGACTCCCAGCCGCAACCTAATTTAAGACGTTGTCACGTCAAAAAGTAAAACAAGATATATTGTATTGTGAGCGGAAGATTTAATAATAAATACTACTAATTAAGTCATTAGGAAGGAACTAGTACTTATAACCACAGGCTCGGCCTAGTTTTAAGTACTAGTACATTGTATACTACTTTACTTATATAATATATCTAGTAATGGGCCTCATAAAATTGTTAATAATTTTAGGTTCAAAGTTTTTGTGGTTCATGTTTACATCGCTCGCTGCCGCACACACACAGTGTCAATCTCCGTTACGTTGCCTGGCCGATGCCGCGTAGCCGCCGCTGCGTGACGCCGCGCCGTGTCGTTGTAGTTGTGCGGTAGTGAACGAAAATAATAGTTCATAAGATCGCAATGTACCCACTATTCTAAATATGTATACAAAATTTATGTGCTATTATCTAACAAATAAACGATTTTGAATTTTTGAATTTTTTGAAGTTACAACGAACTACTAGAACTTTTATATGATGTTACTTGCTGCTACGGAACCCTTCATGGGCGAGTCCGACTCGAACTTGGCCGCTTTTTTTAAATTTAAACTTATAATGATACCAAAACCAGCCAGATTGAAATAGTATACTATTTGAGAGTTTTAAAGAGATTTTATTACAAGTTTATACATACTATATGCGAAAAGACTTTTTCCCAACCTAATATGTTTGTATATGTATGTATGTAATTGAAAATGGGTTGGCAAGTAGGTAAGATTTGCATGATATGTCTAAAATGTTATTAATTTAACAGTTGGTCAAGGGTTCAATTCGTTTGGTAACTCTCTACATTGGTTTGTAACTATAAAACGATTACATCTAATTAACCAAAGCCACTATCGCAGAAAGGTTACGGTAGTCGAACTAATTCTTCCAAAAATTGTTATTCAATCCTAAATTAATCAAATAATGCTTTGGAGTTTCTAATACGATAAAAACAGTCCATTTAATGTTGTGTCTTACCCATTTAGAGACGACCTATATACGATAAAGCTGACCGTAGCCAATACAAACTGTTATCGTTCCAATTCATACATAGGTACATCAGATCTGCAGGCCTATTCTCTGACAGTAAAAACGATAAACACCTATAAAACTCGTCGTACATTGCGCGCGCGCTCTGTATTTTTCACTTGCAATTGGCGCAGTACACATCAGTGTACGACGAATTTCCTTGAGTGTTTATCATTGTTATGATATAATAAATATTTTATTTTAATCAAATGTTATAATATAATTAATATTTTATTTTAATAATTTTCTTATCTTTGCTTTTTATTGTGTACTTACATAACTATGTTTTGAATATCTGCGCCTCCGATCATAGAGTTTATAAGTTTTCTCCATCCGATTGGTTGTCTGGCAGAAATCGCTTTTAAGCGATAAGACCGCCAAATTGTAACTTAGTATTTTTGCTCTTTTATTTCTAAATGTTTGTGTTATTATGTTACAATAAAGGTATTATCTATATATTTATCTATCTATCATTTTAACTGTCAATCGAGTTAGAGAATAGGTTTTTTTAGGAGCACAGCTTTTCATTAGCGACCATCCAGATACACATTATTTACTTCCAATTCTCGCAACTTAAATTCGAAATACAACTCTACAGTAAACCAATTCTTAGAAATCGTTTTGGCAATGCGTCGGAAATCAGAATATCACAGTTACAATAGATGATACTACCATTACAATAAAAAGGATTTACTGAGGGAAACCGACTAAAATCGCCATTTCAACCATTGTCTAACTAATTGTTACAACATTTAAATTCGAAATGCAATCCGAAAAGGCTGCCACTGCAACCGCGGACGGAAACTTCGTATGTTACCCAAATTGAATTAACGAAGCTATTAGTAAAACCTTAACTTATTCATTCATTCAGTTCCGAGCAATGCATTGTGTGCGAAAAGCAATTTGTTTCGTACAAACTATTTCGCACTACTTCATGCTGCAATTACAGTAAGCTTGTATTTACATTAACAGTAAAATGCGAAAATATGTAAATTGAAACATCTATTTAGTATATAGCATATGGATGGCCATATGCTGTCAGGTATGCTGACTCTTTCAATGATAATACTGCCATTTTCACGTCTGCTTTTTTTCAAACTAATTTTTTGGTGTGTTTTCACGCAAAATGAGATTTAATATTTTTTCGGAAGTGGAGCATTTTTACCACCCTAGGAGCAAAGTAGGACCAGTTTACTCGGTACTTAAAATGTTTTACTTATCTACTTCTACGAGTAGGTACCTTTCTATTTATGTATTTTCTACGAGTTTAGAATTTGCAATTTTTTTGGGTAATTCTTGGAAGGTACCTAGATTTCCGGTAAATAATCAATCATTTTAACTTTTAAGGTTGGGATAAGATAGATATATATTATAGCTAAATACCTTGTTATCGATAGATATAGGTACTAAGTTTTACATCTACATACATATAATCCCCAAAGGGTTATTCAGAGACTAGGCAATGAGGTACGCAAAAGCAGTCCCTCTGCCATAGTCCACTTATAGCGACTGCACGTGTGCTCAGCGTGACAGGTGGTGAGCCCATCATCGCTCTATGCTGTTGGAACGTATGTGCAGTCATAATATTGTTTTCTGAGGTTTAAGCGAGTACTATATACAATGGAATTAATCACTTTTTTTATTATTTATTTTGGCACATACGACAACAAAAAATATGTTAGAGTATAAATTGAACATATTAAAAGACAAGGAGTGCCGAAAAGGTTTAGAACTTTTTTACGGACTAACTTAAAATTTTATACTATGTTACACTATGTACAAGTACGAGTAATTAGGTTGCCGTTGCCGACTTTTAGGGAGTATTAAAAATAATGTTGTATTTGCTATAAACTTTTTTTACATTAATTTGGTTGCCTTTATGCCTTCCATAAAGGTCGGCATCGCATCTACGAATGCCCTGGTATCCATGGGCGGCGGTGCTTTCCTTCAGGTGACCCCGCTGATTCGTTCACAATCACAACTTCTACCAGAACAAAAACTAACCGTCCCATTTTGTCCGCAGTTCGAGTTCGTTGACATGCACTACGGCACCGACGGCGGCGACGAGACCAACCCGACGCTGCTACGGCACTACCTGGACGAGATACGCTGCCACCACCGCACCTCCAAGGCGGGATTCTTCCTGGTACGAGTAGACCCCTTCATTCTTTAGGGGCCCGGCTTCGTCCCAGTAAACACCATTATCCAGCTATGGCTTTTTATGTGAAAAGAAAGCAAACGATCAGGCGGTTCACAGTATGGACAGTAATCACATCCGCAAAACCAGAGGAGTCGCAGATACTTGGCCGGCCTTTTTTCAGACAAAATCAAATTATTTTATTGAATGTAAACCTTTACAGGCACTTATTGACGTCAATACTAATAAAAAAACAGGCCAAGTGCGAGTCGGACTCGTGCACGAAGGGTTCCGTGCCATTATCTATAAGACTTTGATCGATGTTTTAATAATAGTGTATTTTTTTAAATTAATTAATTTATGACGTATTAAAAAAAACTACTTACTAGATCTCGTTCAAACCAATTTTCGGTGGAAGTTTGCATGGTAATGTACATCATATAATTTTTTTAGTTTTATCATTCTCTTATTTTACCCCACACGTAGGGGTTTGATTAAAAGTATGGGGAACCCCTAAAATTTATTGGTTTTTTTTTCTATTTTTGTGTGAAAATCTTAATGCTGTTCACAGAATACATCTACTTACCAAGTTTCAACAGTATAGTTCTTATAGTTTCGGAAAAAAGTGACTGTGACATACGGACGGACAGACAGACAGACATGAAGAATCCATAAGGGTTCCGTTTTTAACCATTTGGCTACGGAACCCTAAAAACAGTAACTAACTTGTAGTTATGGGCCCTATTACAATCTCGACCGCGACTCCCGCGCAAAATGGCCAATTTTGGAGTTCGTGATCTCAGAAACAAAAATTTAACAATTTTGACTTATTGAATAGTGTAGAATAGCTATTGGCATAGTTCGTAGCGGCCTCGACTTTCGTAAATTTTGCTTAACTTTTTAATTAAACTCAGGAATTAACTTAAGAAAGGAGTAGTATCTTTGAGGAAGGAAATGATCTTTGAGAATTGTTTGGGGGGAGGGGGGAGAGGTGGGCCACATCACACACAAACAAAACACACGGTTTCGCTAATATAAAGTAAAACGTTACAGCCTATTAAGTCTACACTGAAAGTTTTTTCTATAAACGTCCCACTAATAAGAACAAGGCTTTCCATTTGGACAACACCATTTGATGAGATTGGGCATAACCTACCACGCTGGCTGTTGATGTTTAAGGGGGGTTAAGCGGTGAAAACGGAAAAATTGGCTGTTTTTTATTAGCTGTTATTCATAATATTTTAGATATTTCGCACTAAAATTTTTAATATGTATTTCAAAAGGTATGTGTGATGGGAGGACTGTTTTTAAAACACGATGGAAAACATTTTGCTCGATAGAAAAAAATCCTGAAGTTACCTCTAAAATTTCATATAAATGCACATTACGACCGTGTTTTACAATAATAATTCCTATCACATCATAAACACATAGGTATTTACCTTTTCGCTTTTGTGTCTGTTTTGGATTTCCAAAACTAAATTTTTTTGTTAACTTTTTGATAAAAATGTGAATGGCGCTTACGAATTACCGCGGACCCCGCACCGCGCAACACCCGCGAGGGCCCGCAATTGTAGCTGACCGCCTAACCCATATATATATATATATATATATATATATATATATAAATAGCTATACATATTTAGATTATATATAGACGCAGGTTCATAGGAACCACAGACAGATGTTCATATCATGTATCTATAGTTTACTGCGAGCTCTCCGCACGCCCGTCGTAATGTTTGACTATATCAAAGGTCTGTATGTCCGTAGCTAACCAGTAACAAAATTAAAATCATTAAAGACATTTATGTTGATTACTTGCACCAAGATCACGCAACAGAAAATAATGCGGGTAGATTTTAACAACGATTATGCTACTACAATAACCGGGACCAACCAGCTTTACGTGTCTTCCGAAGCACGGAGAAACTTAATATGTATCATTATTTGGTCATCCATCGAATGGGTCATTCTCATAAGGACAGATTCTCATATGGACAGTTTTTAAAAAAGACAGATTCTCAAAAGGACACATTGTCAAAACACCGAAAATGGTACAGATGCACACACAAATTAATAGAAGGAAATATCTTGCACACTGTTTCCACATTATAAATTAGTATTTTTCCTAAACTAACCTACTAGCTTGTACCTACTGACCTGGAATTGGAAGAGTTGCTTAAATTCAACATCGCAAGCCGAACGTCTTAGTTGTTGCGACATCGAGCTCTGCTTGCTTTTTAGTTTCATACTAATAAAACAATTAGTTTTTTACGACGACAAATACTCTACGGGCGGCGCCAAATTTTTCTTTTTGAGTTGGGCTGGGGCAAAATAAGAATTATATTTTTTCTCATGCTAGTAACTTTTATGTGAAGTTTAGTAATTTGCTACAGCCCAATTTAAGGTGGTTTATCGCTTGGTCGCGCAAAGTTTGTTTCGGCTTGTTTGATGCATACCCCGAGTTTGTCACCACGATTTTCCAAATCGGGTTGGTGATCACCAGAGATGGGAATAGGCAGTTTGAAGAATAAACTGCCGATTCCCATCTCCGGTTTGCTTCACCTAAACTTTGAAGAATATCATTCCATTTTGCTCTGTTCAAGTTCGAAGTTTAGTTACCTATATAGGAACTGCCATATTCCCATATCTGGTAATCACCAATCCGATTTGAAAAATCGTTGTGATAAAGCCAATACCCAATTTTATAGTATTCGGAATGCATAGTCATTGAAAACCTACATAATCTATTTAAATAAAAGTAGGTCAATATTTGCAAATGAAACCCAAGTCATTTAAGGAGTTATTCGAACAGGGTCCATTGTTTCTTTTGTCACAGTTTTAATTCGGTTCGGTTTGAGAGACAGTGGAGTTCTTTTATTCTAACTGAAATGAAGTTTTTTAATTAACTGCATTTGGAATTCACTAAGAGTTTATTGGAATTCTTTAAAGGGTTCTTTCAGTTAGATGGTTGACTTCACAATGGAATGACCTTTTGTGACGAGCAAAGCACGGACATAAATGCTGACATACTTTTTAGTTTTGTAGTTGTATACTGATACTACTCGTAAACGAGACGTACTCGTAGTAGCCGTTATTAAAATGATTATGGATAATATGAATTTCTTATAACATACGCTCACGACGATTTATTTTCGAAGTCTTTGAAAATATATTTTTATGTGTGGTTGCCATAAAAAGATTATGAAACTTTATAAAACCTACCGTAAATATCGTAAAAAAGCATCAAACTAAATAAAAAATAAATTAACTCGGATAACTAACAACTACGTAACTGTGGAAAAGGACTTGAGGCTTTACCTCTTTATCCAATTACTGAAAAAGGCCGAGCACACTTTCGATCTCTTTTAAAGTTTCCAGTTTTATGCAGGCAACGAATATCGAATATCACGCTGCCATATTTTCCATCGAACCTGACGCAATTACCTCCGTATTAAAACCCTTTAACAAAAAAATATGGCGGTAAAGTGCCTGCTCTAGTTTCCACGCCTTATGTGCTATATTATAAACGAAATAAGTACAGATTAAAAAACACTTAGAACCTCTCTATAAGTTCTAAAAAAAGAACCCCTAAATAAAATTCTCCATGAAAAAGTATGTATTTCTTCAAATATTTTTATTTTTAATAGCTTTTCACCGTCCGGGCTTTGTAAAAAAGAAACAATTTCAGAACACGATACATCAAAATTAATACGAGTCTGCAGTTCGGACTTGACTAAATCTATAGACATTCATTGGGTTGTGCTCAAAGACAGGTCAAAAACTACTATGTATACGGAGGTTGCGCTCTTTGGTCCACAAACTATTCATCTGGCTAAATATTTTCCGGAATCCGGGACAATAGATCAAACTACACGGGACAATACGTAAAATTCCGTTACAATCCGGAAATCCCGGGGATGGTTGTATTCTTTCACCGATACGTGACACGGTTACTGTCGGTTACTTATAAATGATGATGACTTGATTTATGCGTTAGTGACTTTGATCATCTAGCTAGATAATCGAAGGTTTGTGATAATAATCTCTTCCATAGTGTCTTATCGGCGGCGATGCGTCGTCCTACCAGCCAGTGCTGCCGTTCACAGTTCCCGATTCAACCTTTGAACAGATGGTCAAATCGGACTCGGAGGAGGCATCTCTAGTGAAAGCCTGCTACAGGCTGAACGACGACGGGGCGTACCAACTGGAAGGCGACGACAAATGGTAAGGCTCAAGGTAATATAGGCCCGCCAGAATACAGGCCCCGTCAGAATGCCAGGGTTGTTGCGACACGTCCTGTTCGCAACAACACAAGCTGAGGCGGGGTCCTGATTGACAATTATATTTTTTGTGTATTTTATTATTTTCTGTTTGTAAAGAAATGTTTATCTCTCCTCTCTCTCTCTCTCTCTCTCTCTCTCTCTCTCTGTCTTTCTCTCTCATATCGCTTCGACACGAACCGTTTCATTACTAAAAGCTTAAGTAAATCATTTTTTTAAGATCGTGACGTTGTCGATAGTGCGCTAAAACTATACTTATCAGTTTTTTCTGGAGATATAGTCGGGTGAATTTCAGCAGGTCCATTTAAATCTTCATTTCCGTGGATTTTTTTATCATTAAGTTTTATAAAAAAAAAATTTGCGTTTATTAAAGTATTTGATAATGTATGTACGAGTATTCTTGCTTAATATCTGGCAGATAACTTAAAAAAACTAACGAGATATACAAAATTAAAAATTTCGTGCCACGGCGATGAAACATGCGTGCACGGCAATGAAATAAGCGTCCACGGCAATGAAAGAACTGTATTACAGGTAAAGATGTTTTTTTTGTCTAATCATATACCATGGCGATGAAAACATAAGCCACGGAAATGATACACCTGGCCACAGAACTAAACTGTTTTAAAAGTCATGGTAATGAAATTTGGCCACAAAAACGACGGTAATGAAAGCACGGCGAAAATCAAGGCAAAAATATAACATAACAAAAACTCTATTAATTATTCGAAGTAATAAACACTTCACAAACAAACATAAGAGAAATGGCGTTCCATCGAATGCTTAATCAAGAGGGCAAACTTATTCAAATAGAAGTTTTACCTATCCATGGAGATGAAAGAAAAAATGTCCAGTAACATAATAAATAGAATACTTACATTTATGGCGCGAAAACGCAGGCACGTGTGTACGGCCTACCACATCGAGCACTTAGGCGGCACTGATATGCAACGTTTAGCGCACAGGGGGGAGGACGCAAGTCGTTAGATAAAACAATATTCTTAAACATGTTCAGGACACGGCGAAAGGTTGTTCTGGGACAAATTAATTTTTATTAACCATTCATTTTATTATTTAAATATTTGAGTAAATGCGTTCCGTAACAATACTTTAACTATTCACGTATCAAATAAAACTAGGTTTTAATATAAATAACCAGTAGATTTTTATCAATGAGGAATAATACATATCAAGGTGACGTGTAGAAAAACACGGCAATGAAAAATTTAGAGGTTTAATTTATTTTTTGGAGTACCTATTAATACCATTTATAAAATATGTAGCGCATACATACATACATAGATTACTATTTTACCTAACCAGAAAAAATTGTTAGATCATTATAACTATGTTTTTAGTACAGATTTCATCGATGCCACACAATTTTTGGTACCGGGAAATTCACCCAGTCCCCTATTCTGGCACTTCTCAAACATAGTTCAATTTTCAAAATTAGGCACGATAGCGGTCGTTAAAAATAGCAGGATTTAGATCATGTCACGGCAAGCTGGGGTGGCCGGTCGATGCTTGCGTTAACTTGGCGAGTTCTGTGATGATGAAGATGAAAGCAGATGAGACTGCTTGAAAATGCGTTTACCTCATTGAAAGTACGTGCACTTTGCAGCACTTCATTGGTTATATAACGGGAGAAACTTAAGTGCTAATTAAATATATATAGCTCCAATAGAGTTTCAAACAATAAATCAACCGCAGGCAATGCTGTTTCAGTGCCGAGGCCATATTTATGCGTTTCTCCTTAAGCAGAAACAAAACACCTCGGTAAGTTAAGGGGGTGCCGCGCGATCGCAAAAGCTGACATAAGTCTCATAATGATTAATGATGAATGAACTTCAAAGCAAAATCAATCATATTGATATTTGTAATTAGAACAATTCTGCTTTGCAGTTTCAGACCTAGTAATTTTATTAGAGCAATGTTTTTATTCTGCGAAATGTGCAAAACCATCACGCTTAGGTTAAGACTTTGTAACTTTTTAAAGCTTTTTAAAAAAGGGCAGGGGGTGCCCTGCGGAATATTAATACAAATATTGTCATGTAAGAATAATAATTATAGTTTCATGTGTAAAATTAAGAAAGTTGTCGAAAAAATATGTATTTAGGGGTCATTAGATTTATGTATTGTTTGTCATTGTTCAAAGAATTGTTTAAAACTTTAACAAGGCCATGACCTTGTGCAATGATCAGGCTAACTTACATAAGTTCTTTTAATGTATTTAACTAATTCAGCGCATAGAACAAGTGACTTAAAAATACGTAAATTTCTACAATTTCGTGCAGATATTTTTTTCTAACTACTTAAGGGGGGTCCCTTAAGTAGTTAAAAAAAAATATTTTTATTATGTTATATTATATATTATTTTAAACCAAAACTAGTGTATAAATAAATAAGGACGTTATCAATGGCAGAAGTCAAAGATTTTGTTTTAGCGTCCCACCTATATAACTAAAGAAGTTAATACATATAAATAAATAAAATCTTTTAAATCGGGAATTGCCTATCTAAGTAAAACTTATAGTCTATAAAACTTATACTCAAAGGTCTTATTCTATTAAACTAATTCTCGCAACGTTATTCAATTAAAATAAAATGTATAAAATTTCGTTACACGAAATTAGCAGCAGCGGCCTAGCGATTGCGACTGCGGAGCGACCGGGGCGGCCGATTCGGCGCGGCGCGAAGGGCGGGCGGCGTAAACAAAAGCATAGCATTTGTAAGTGACGCACACGAAACAGGCTAGAGCAGAGCGGAGCGATCGCTTGATCGAGTCGCTCCACTGCGCATCGCTCGGCTACCGCTAATATCGCGGCCGCAAACTTGTCCGATGGAAGCCAAGCGTTAACCTGGGCCCTGATTCTGTATCGCAATCTATAGATTCCACACCTAAACCTTACCGCGCACAAACGTCAAACGCATACGTTTTTGGGAAGATATCGTAACTTTTTTAAGGAATTGACGTGGTTTCGAAACAAGGAATCGTTACAGAATAAGGGCCCTGTAGGTAGTTAAAAAAAATCATTAAATACTTTTCGAACTAACCAGTTAGGCATTATACATTTTCAAAGAGTTCAATGAAATGTGAAATCTTTTAATCTTTTACCGTCCCCCCGACTAGGAAAAGAAAGGCATCCACCAATTACCTACGCCCCCGAAAGAAACAGGCGAAGCTTCAAAGCGATCATCCTTTTATCTGGAGACAATTTATTTTCCTCTCAAACCAAAGTGCCCGCGAACGATTTCAAGGGCTATCCCTTTAAGGCGCGCTCTTATTGTTCTCACTTACCTGTATCCGATAATACTGTCTGTTATACTTTTATCATACCTACACACCGCCTCATCTATTTAGGCTATAACAGTTTACGGTTATTTCCCTGCAAAGAGACACGATTACTCAGTGGCATCGTAAAATAAATAATTTATCGGAGGGGTTCACATAAATATCGCGTCACCTGCGGAGATGTTCGCTTTTCTTTTATTGGAAGGATAAGAAGGATGGCTGAGCTTCCACGGATATTGTTTTGTTTCTTTCGATAGGCAGCAACTGAGAGAAATACTTTCAGAAGAAGCAGGGGTAAAACCTATCATACTTTCGAAACTTTTCTGTGCAAATATCAATTATTCGAAAACGGTGTGACGAAGTTTTATATACCAGATTGTTGCTTTTAATAAAATTTTGTAAATACAAACTTGTTTTCCGTGTAATTCATTTTCGAAATCGTAGCTTCAAAAGTTTGTCAATTGTGTTATCAGTGAAATAAAAATGATGGAAAACAAAAAATGGCTAACGATTCCGGGAAATTCTAATTTGTACGAATAAATTTCGAATTTAAGACATACCTACCTATGCAGGGTGGACAAAAAAGACCGTGGTTGGAGGAAAAGTATCCTTAATATTGATGATGGCAAATTTAACTTAAGGAAATTCCTTAATTTTATGATACCAACCGAAAGAGTCATTCATAAAGATCAATTTCTTTTGAACAACATAGTGTCCAAGAATACGTCTGTGCATACATGAAAATGGGTCTCATTTTGAGCAATTCATAAGTTAAGCGAACTAATTTCTTTAGATAGTAAGTAAGTTTTACAATAAAAACATTTTTTTTCTTGCTCTTTCTTTAATTTACGATACTATGTTGTGTAAAAGAAATTAATCCATAAGAATGACTCTGTCGGTTGGTATCACAAAATACAGCAAGTTTTTTTTTCACATTTCACCGGTTCGATTCCCGGCTCAAGCAGGTGATTTTTCAAAAATCTTTAAACGCAGTTTTCAATATTTTTGAAAATAAAGGAATGTTTTTTTTCAGTAAAATTTGATATCATTATACTAAAGGTACTTTTCCTCCAACCACGGTCTTTTTGTTCCATCCTGTACACCTGTAACCGAAGCAGGATGTATAAAGCATGTGTAAAGTAAAGTCGAAGGCGGCAGCGATCTTGAAAAAGGAACTGCTAACTTTTAAACTTACTGTGTTTTTAAAAGTAATTACTAACGGTATTATTACCATGTTTTTGTGGTCTTTGAGTATTTTAAAGCGCCACGATCATTAACACAATTATAAAAAAAACTTTATGGAAATCCCTTTAGGAACTTCTGTCTCAGGAATAACATGTAAAACATAATTATTTATTTCTATTGTATAATTTTAGGGACAGAGAGCAAAGCAATATCCACTCTAAATCTAAAACTACGGTACTCTATATTTATTTATATACGAGCTGTCCCGGCGAACTTTGTACCGCCCGTGTACCGCCTAACAATCAATAAGTAAACTCAAACTCACACTCAAAATTTCTTTATTTAATAAATTTAAAATAAGCATTTTGAATCGTCTTAATTTATTTGAATGGATGGGCACCCGAATTCAGTAAGTCTTTTAGCTGTGGAGAAGAACGGGCGCAAGAAGTTTCTTGCGCCCGTTCCACCGCTTTAAAATATTATAGAGGTAACGACATTTACAAAACAATATGTCGTTACCAAAATATACAATCAGTTATAAAGATAATGGAATAAGAAAAAATAATGTAAATATATTATTATAACCAGGCTGTTTTGTCTTCTAAATATTCCTTGACTGTGTAATAACCTTTCCTAAGTAAAAAAGATTTTACATGATTCTTAAACTTATCTAAAGGTAAATCTAGTACAGTACTTGATATTTTATTATAATAGTGTATACCTTGCCCCAAGAAAGAGCCGAGAACGTTTTGTAACCTAAACACTGGCATTACTAGTTTTGACTTACTTCTAGTATTGAAATTGTGTACATCACCGTATTTAGAAAAAATGTTAATATTGCAACGCACAAAAACTATACAATTATAAATATACTGCGATGCAACAGTAAGAACACCAACTTCCTTAAAAATATTTCTCAAAGGAGTTCGCGATCCCAGTCTTTAAATGGTGCTTATTGCTTGTTTCTGTAAAATAAAAGTTTTAACATCAGCCGCTGTTCCCCACAAAAGGACGCCATACGACATGACACTATGAAATTATCTAAAGTAAACAGTCCTAGCAGTTTCAACATCTGTTAATTGTCTAATTTTTCTAATCGCATATGCTACTGAACTGAGTTTGCTTGCCAAATTCGATATATGCGGATTCCATTGGAGTTTTGTGTCAAGGTTTATCCCTAGGAAAACTGTCGAGTCTACCAAATCTAATTTAACACCATTCATTCTAACATCGGTTTGTTCGGTTTTGACATTTGGTAGTATAAAGGAGATAGGGCAGCTTGTATGGACGTTTGGGCCATTATATTAAATTGTGTTACAGACATAAAAATTACTGCATTTTGAAGGGAATGGTGTTAGCATTAAAGATGTATCATTATTTTGCATGTACAACTCCGCAGATTAGAGTTATAGAGGATTCACTTGAGTTGCTTGCCTCGATGCCTTGTTCTGCTTTTACACTATTTCTTAGTTATTTGTACATTTACAAGAATTTGAAGCTTATTTTTTATTGATCTAGATTAAATTCTGTATTCAGGGGTATAATTTAACATAAAATGTCGTGAGAAAATAACTATTTAGAAAGAAAAGCCGGCACAAAATATTCTACAATGCATGTAGCAAAAAGAATGAATGAATGGATGACAATCATATTGACAAATGACATAATAAAGACCTGACATGAAATTTCAATAAACGTTTTTAAAAATCGATTAGTATTTATTATCATAATTGTTAATTCAGATAGTCTACAAAATACAAGAACTAACGTATTGGTATATTCATTATTTTAAATTAAATACTGTTTCAATAAGTATTTGCAGTTAGACAAAAGTATATCGAATTCGATAAATCGATTTGTTACTGACTAGATGTGTGTTTACAAAGTATGTTTAAGTGTTATTTTCGAAAATCCGTTTTTTTTGTTTATCTTGGTTTCGCGGAGTGTTACAGGTTTATTTTAGAAACCAATAATATACAATAAGAAAACCTTATTTTCTATACCATTTTTATTTCTGTAACGAACAACTCATAGTGGCCCAAAATTACCTATCTCCTTTAATACATTTCGTTGTTTTAGCGTTTAGCTGTAAATTATTCGCACTAAACCAACTGAAAGAGCATTGTTAACATCATTATAATTATTCTTACATCTAGTCACATTAAAAATGAGTGAAGTATCATCTGCAAACAATACAGTATCACAGAAGTTTTCTACAAAGTAGTCAAGTCATTGATTATTATAAAAAATAAAAAAGGGCCAAGAGGTGACCCTTGTGGAGGAACTCCCATTTTTACATGAGAACCGGATGACTTAGTTCCATTAACATCGACAGTTTGAGTTCTAGAACTGTATCAAATTAAGCGCAAGACCTTTGAGACCATAGTAATTTAACTTCATCACCAGTGTCCGTGCTCAACACAATCAAAAGCCTTAGACAAGTCGCAAAAAACTCCAAGAGCGTTCTGAGACTCCTCCCAGGCATCAAATATATGTTTTATTAGAGCTACACCTGCGTCATTAGTGGAACGGCCCTTGGTAAAACCGAATTGCTTACTATGTAAAAGATTGTTTAAGTATAAAGTATTCCACTAACTCTGTTCGAGAATAATTTTTTCAAAAATTTTACTTGGAGCTGGTAGTATTGAAATTGGCCGATAGTTACTGGGGTCTTCTTTATTTCCCGATTTAAGTATAGGTATAACCTTATAACTTTATAAGATCAGGAAAGAGTCCCTTATCAACACACTTATTGTAGTAGTAAATGTCAAATCTGTCAATATTTATCTTAATTTTATTTGAATATCTTCCAACTGTTTTCATGACTTTAATATTTACTATTTTCTAGTATCGCTCACACAATCATTTTGTATGGAGATTTTTTAAATGCAAAATTTACACTTTTCCGGACGAGTTTTCAAACCTTTTCTCTCACACAAACCTTGTAATTGTTAGAATTACAAACACAACAAAAAAAGAATTAGCCAAATAGGTGCATCCGTTCTGAAGTGATGCGTGTACAAATATTTCGGCCATTGATTTATATTAATATGGATTATTTGTACGAAACGAAGATATCTTTACCTTTACTCTGCTGTTTATCATTGATAAACCAGCTATCTCACCCGATCGTTGTTTCATTGCTACGGTATACAAAAGGTTTTATTTACAACTAATGCCACAGAATAACCTCCAATCCGATGCCTTTCAGTAGCAGAAACCAATTTACCAACATCCCCTCCATTTCATTGGTCAATTCATCATGCAGTAATTACTTTTTTCTATTATTAATTAAGATCCTAGCATTTTAGGGTTGGTCAATATCTTCACCCACAAATCAAATATTAAATAAGTCAATATCATATTTCTCCGATTTCATAAACCTTGTGTAAAATTAAGACGATTTGAAATTCACTAGTTGTAAGTAACGTTCTTATTTTAATAAATTTTAATTTCCGAAAAAAAAGGGTAAGTATTTGTTATTTATGGTTGTTTTATTTTTCGGGGAAAACGAGAACAAAGAAAATCGCGATTAACCCACAGACATTATATGTCTGTGGATTAACCATGTTTTAATTTTATGTCCATGGTAAAAAACTATTCTTAAATAAGTAAATTATTTTAATTAACGTCTTACTAACTGATAATTAAATTTATTAGTAGGAACAACATAAAAGAAAAAAGAAATCGCTAAACTTAACTACTTTAAAAAAAGGTTAGTGGTGTTTTTCCCCAGTTTCGATTTTTACCGAAAATTAAATAATAAATTCTAGTGTCGTTTTCACCAGAATTGTTTAATGGTACAGACGCTTTCAAAACTATAACGAAATAATTTATTAGTTATTAATATACTAGCTGCCCGCTCGCGACTTCGTCTGCGTGCTGAAACAGAGAGCACGCGGACGAAGTCACGGTTTTCATACGTTTTTTGAGGCGCACTTACACCTTCGGCCTTATCGTCACTTTCCATCAGGTAAGGTGAAGGCCAAGTGCTTACCCGTATTTTTTATTTCTTTTTTACTTAACCTACAGTGTTCCACTGCTGGGGAAAGGTCTCCCCCATTTCTTTCCAGTTCTCTCTTTCCTTGGAAAGCTCTAACCAATTTTCGTCGACGGCATCGAGGTCGACGCGCCACTGGTTTTGCTTAGTTATGTTTTTTTTTACGATGTTTAAGATAGTTTTTTGCGATGTTTAAGATGTTTTTCCGATGTTAAAATTGTTACGTTGTAGTTTTTTTTATATTTCGTTTTCAGTTTACGCATTGATATTTATGCATGTGTGAGCAGACAGCATGAGTGCACGAAGTCCGAGTGTAGAATGAATGGAGGATTTCCCAAAGTGATGGTTGAAAACAAAAACTATTTGTCCCTTATTTCGTAGCTTGTTAGTTTAAGACGTCTTAACACGTCTTTTGTTTTCACTAAGTCGTTCTAAGTGCCCACGCCATTCTTCTTCTATGTCCCTTGCGCATCTTTCGGTCCTGTTTACACGTCTCTTACGTTCCGTTACACACATGTCATTTATCCTCCGTTCATCCTACACTCGGCCTTCCTGCACTCATGTCTGCCCTCAGACATACATACATAAATAACAATGAATAAACTTAAAAATAATAAAAAAACAAAAACTTTAACATAACATCTTACTTAAAATGGTGACGATTAGAGATAGTGTCTAAATTTCTTTTTCACCTTTCGCAACCAATCATAAGGTTTCACACATACAGAACCACCTTCCATTAGTAGTAAGACATTTCGTAAAAATCGTGAACAATGTTATTTCAACAGGTATACCTACAATTATATCATTGGTCATAAAACACTACGTCGTCGTCAAAAAGGCAACAATTGATTTAAATGTTTGTTGTGAATTGTCCTATTAAAATTCAGTATTGTTTAAAATAAAAGCACCACGCATCCCGTGACGAATTTCCGAAAACTTTCTTTCGTTCTACCTTGTTTTGATAATTAAGCGATATGCAGGAAACAAACCAAGTTTACTGCTGTTCCTGCAAACTTTGGTCATGGATGTTACTACTCACGTAATTGCACAAGAAAGGTATACCTAGTTAAAAACCCAATAATAAACAATATTATGTCACACCAATGCATTAATGTTCAATAGTATCGATTTATTGTACATATATAACAGTCATAAAATTCATAAACAATGAAATAAAATTACGGAATAAACAAACATTTGCCTCCTTTCAACGTCCAAATAGATGAGTACCCGTGCACAACAAAAAACCTAAAAGCGTACAAAATGATATATTGATCAATCGACTCACAAAAGAATATAAAAACCACAATTTCTAATTTCTTAAAACAAGTAAAAAATGTAATAAGGATACGTTTTTAATTAGTTTTTAACTTTAACTAATGTAATTATGTACATTAAATTAAAAAATAATATTATTGTAAATAAAGACAAACACTTTTGTATTCACTTTTACCTGTCTGTTTTTATATGAGTTTACTTAGGCAGATCTTGAGAATGGCACACGTAAATATTCGGGTGAAAACGAAACTGATTCATAGTAATTAAAAATTGTAATATTTTCGGGTGAAAATGAAACTGGGAAAAAACGCCACTAACCCTAAAAAAACCTAATCTTAAAAGAAAAACTGAAGCTTACTTACTTAATTTTATGAACAAAATAATTATATAATAATTACAAAATAACATGTAAAATGAACGATAGCTACCAATTCCGCAAACAAGTCTAGCACGGAATCAATTTCACAAAGCCAGCCAACCAGATGACGAATCCCACATTCCCCAGTGGCCAATCTGCCTACGATCGGTTAGTGCATGCATCTAGTGCTCCAATAAATCTTGAACCCCTTTGTTCCTAGGTTCAGCAACCTGCTTGACCGTGATGAGCAGCGGGAACGATTGGCTGAAGTACAAAAGGCATTCAACGCTGTAGCGCTCGAAAGTTTAGCGGAGGGCGTCGATATTGCTGACTTGCTGCGGAGCCCCGTTGAATACCATTGTGAACTGGCGCTAGGTAAGTTCCGCTATTTACTTGTCGTTGCACTAGTTATGGTCCCCTAGAAAACGTTAATGACGAACTGCGCTGTACGTGGTCTCATAAAATATCTTTTGCGCAATATGTACCACTTTAACCGCCTCTGTGGTCTAGTGGCTAAGCTACCTGTTTCAGACCCAGAGGTCCCGGGTTCGATACCAGCGGGGGGTACATCTTTGTGTGCTCGGTTTGGTTGGTGGTAGGGCTGTTAAGTCCGCCTGGCTAGCTACCACCATCTTATCTAAGTCTGTCGCCATAACAACGATGTTTATAGCATTGTTGTGTTCCGGCAGTTTGAGATAAGATAGCCAGTTCCTCAGTGGTTGAGGATTCCGGGTGAAGCGCGCTTCCACCTTCGGCCTTATCGTCACTTACCATCAGGTGAGATGAAGGCCAAGCGCTTACCCGTTGCCAATAAAAAAAAAACTTATTTGATTTGTTTATTTAATTAGCCCGTGAGAAGGCGCGCCTTTTGTATCACGGTTTGGCGCGCGCGAGATAATTGCTCTTAGCATTTTAAATGGTTCTATTTAGTTTATTATAATATGATTTACTATTAAACTATTGATATTAATAAAA
This sequence comes from Scoparia ambigualis, assembly GCA_963921215.1. Taxonomy (NCBI): domain Eukaryota; kingdom Metazoa; phylum Arthropoda; class Insecta; order Lepidoptera; family Crambidae; genus Scoparia; species Scoparia ambigualis. The sequence goes on from OY992506.1 coordinate 30,426,487, forward strand.
GAACGTATATGTAGTATGAAAATAACAGTTTTTATCAAAATTAAGTAGCATAAATGCACCTTTCAACGCAAGTAAAAAAATATCTTAACTTTGGCCCTAAGCTAAAATAAAAAGAAATCGAAAAATTTATAACCTACTCAATGAGATCCTGATGAGTTTGTCTTTGCATTTACATACAAATTAAAAAGACAATCCAAAAGAAAAACAAGTATTTTATTTTGTTAGTGTGATTGAATGATTACCTAATAATATATTTGAAATTTTTGCATTCACAATGCTATATAGATTTATGATAAAATGTTTACTAGAAAAGAAAACCGCTGGCTTGCAGCGTATCACAAACTACTAGAAAAAATTCAACGAGTCTTCTGGTTTTGGGCTCTCGGTAGCTTAGCGGTTAGAGCAGTAGACCGGCAATCCAAAGGTCATGGGTTCGATCCCATTCGAGCTTTCCTGAGACTGGTTGTTTTTTTTCTAGTAAACATTTTATACTTAATACTTATTAGTATGTAATTATAAATGATAGAAAGATATTAGGTACATCGGTCGCGACGAGTCGCGATTCGAGTCGTTTCTACTTATTATAGTCTATTTTACAGCTAAAATGTGTAGGAAAATCACATGAAAAACAGTAAATCAACTATTGCCAAGAGAAGCTGTAAAATAATGGCGATTTAAATCGAATATATCCATAAAAGCGGTTAATGCGATCAATGCATTAGCTAAGCGCCGCGCCGGTCCGAGGCGACCTGAATTAAGTACATCAACACGCGAATAATTTAACTTCCACTGCAAAAAGGTCCGAAACGATATTACGTCGCACGTGTAATTAGGTTGGTGGGCCATTACTGGCTTGATATATATTAACACACGATTTTTTATGTCACCTCGTATTATAGGTTTTCCATTTTTCCTCCTTTTCCGTGCTTAGGTTAGGAGGTGGTGAATGGGTGATGAAGGTAACAAATTAACCTTTTGTTAGAAACTCTTGGGTTTAAAATTTAACCAGTGTTTAAACAATTGACAAATTGATATATTATGTACAATTAGCATCATAATAAAAAAAAGTATATAGGCTAAGAAAGTAGTAGATAGTAGAAGAAAATTAAATAGTGAATTAGCCTATATAGGTACTATGTTAATACTGAGCAAAGGCTTCCACAATTTATATCAAGTTTTCCCTACAATTTGTGGGGATTTGGTGATCACAAACCATATGCATCGATAAATCGTAAGCACTTTATCTGATCTGGAAATTAAACCCGGGATATCGATACCAATATACCCTATTATGGATATCGGGCTACCGAAGAGGCGGAAAAAATAAACGAGCAAAAAATAATAATTCTGTACTTAAATATTTGCGTCTTGCCTACAACAAATTGTAAATGCAACTTTTTTAAATAGTAGTTATGATTTTATGAGAATTTTGTTCACAGATCTTCTCAAAACCGGCAACCATCCTAAAGGCATCGTGGCGGTGATCCGTGACATGGCAGAACCGGAACCTGAAGACTCCAAGCTCACAGTACTAGCCCATGAAAGGTTAAAAAAACTAAAGGCGAAGCTGGAGGACGCATTACCGGACAGTCACATAGTTAGACTAGAGTGAGTAATTCTCATACATTACATATCACATATATATAACCCTGGTCTGTGGCTGAAATCCAGAAGTAGGAAGAAATAATTTTGAAGAAATACTAAGTTACCATAAAATGGAAGTTTCATACTTAGCTTAAAGGGCTTTTTTTACGTAACCAGACTGATAAAAAGAACTGGGCATTAGGGTATGGGGTAATGTTTTAACCTATTAAAGAGAAAATTGACTAAGTAGGCTTCCTACAAAAATTATTAAAACGGCAACCGAGTAAAAAAATTGTTCAGCTGTGAACAGCCAAAGTAAAGGGGGAGCCAAAATCGCTCCAACAGCAACAATTACCAGGAAATTGAAAGCCAGTCGGCATGTAACGAGATTGTATCCGATTGTAACAAGCAATTTACTTTTCTGCTGATGTTTTAATAATATCCTTTGGGATTCATATCAATTTAAAATGCGTAACTTTTATCGAAAACATGTAGTTTGATTGTGTCTCTTATGTTTATCAATGACTCTTGTTAATAATATCGAAAGGAGAACTTCCTGTTGAAAAACTAGTTGAGTTGCATTTTTACCATGCAAATCGTGTTTGAACGCTTTTAAAAATTATCACTTTGTAGTATGTGTACTTAAAGACAACAAAACACAAATAGAAATAACATTGTTCAGCCAAATCCCAGCACTATAATTTGGTTGTTTTATAAGCTGACCCTTCCCATGATGAAACATTATCACTATTTTAGATTGCTGTCAGCGGATTCGTCTCGGACTGATGCCGCGTCAGATTGTGAGGAGAAACTGTCTCCTTTCAGGGAACAGGTCCAGAACGTGATCAGCTCACTGGTTGACGAAAGCGTGAGCACTGAGCCCGATCAAGGCAAAGGGCGGAAAAAGACTGTACAGGTATGTTCATCGGACGTCGCCACGGCGCGGCATGAACATCTTAAAGAACATTACATTTGCAGTCCTAAGCTCTATCTTACTTTTTCGATAAATTTAAGAATTCATATAGGTATTACTTATTAGTCTGTGTCCTTGATGACATAGGTGTACAAGGGTACTTATTTACGTGGTTTTTTAGAATTCCTTTAAGTGAGATTCAATAGAACGAATTAATGTTTTTTTTTTAAATAAATCTACAAGACAAGATCCACATTCACAGTCAATTAGGAGTAGGAAGCTACTGTGAATACAAGCCATTCTGAAGTAAAACTTGGTAATGAATCTGCTCGATTTGTTTGTATAGTAATAATATTATTAAATCACAGTTGTTGGAAGTTGAAACTACTTTCTTCCGACGTAAATACGCATCAATTATTGTTAAGAGCAAAATGTTGTTCATAAATGTCTGTCATAAAGTTTCCAACTATTTGCTCGTTTTGTACATAATGGGATAGCGCCTATTAAGGCTGGCCAACTTTTAGTTAGTTGTCATCACTTTATAACAACGCCAACTTCGACCCCGGATCATTAATCAAAAAGTTTTCATTTATCTTTCATCTTTTGCAGGAAGTATTTCTGGAGCACATCACTCATCTAAGGATATGCATAGAGCATAATGAAATGTTTAAAGTTACCGTAAAACAAATTGAAGACGCCGCCACAAGTATACTGAGTAACGTCAAGGAAAATTATGACAATCGAACACGTCACACCCCAGTTCTAATTTACGGTCCCGACGCTTCGGGAAAGAGTACTCTATTAACGCATCTCTACTTCAAATGCGAAGAGATATTCCCAAAGCCAGTTTTAAGGGTGATCAGATTTTCGGCTTCCACGCCAAGATCGGCCTACAATTTAGAGCTATTGAGAGTAATGTGCCAACAGATATCAATAATTCTGAACATTCCAGAGGGTTATTTGCCGAAGGACGCGAGTTTCGACCCCTTGTACATAAATAATTGGTTCCAGAGTCTATTAAAGAGATGTGAGGAAATGGAGAATGAGACATTGTTGATATTTATTGACAATGTACATAGAGTTAATCCTTTAGAATGTGATATTGTGACGGGGTTGTCGTGGCTGCCGATGTCGTTGCCTTGGAACGTGTTCCTTGTTTGTACGAGTGCGGTGTCTTTAGAGCAACTGCAACTGACACCAGCACAGAAAGAGAAGTTTAAAGTTCAAAATTGCTACTATTTGTTGGACGCGATAGAAGAAACTCCCTATAATAATAGCTACGGAGACTACATCGATAGTGCCTTTGATAATTTAGAATCTGTCTTCGGTACTAAAGCGTTTAGTAAATTAGCAAGTAAGTTAATTCATAAATTCACCTCTTGGTACCTTTCTGATACGTTTAACTGCCTATCTGAAATCACATTTGCAATAAGTTCGATAATGTTATTAGTGGGTACCTAAGTACTTTAATATTTATTAGGATCTATTTCTAAGTCTAAATACTTTTAAAGATAGTTAGTAGTTACAGAAAAATAATTGTATATATAAAACCTGACATTTGAAATAGCCACGAAAAACCTCAAAATTTTTACGTTGGCCTCAGTCAAACGGTACAGCGAAATCTACTTACCGTATTTCATTCACGATGTGTTCTGTAGTAGTGTCTCACAAAGCGGCTTCCCAAGTTCCCCTGTACCATTGCAGGTTACATAACTTGCTCGGAGTTCGGGCTCACCGAGTTGGAGTTACTGGAGCTGCTGATGCCGACGAGTAACAGCGACGCGGTTATATCGTTGAAAGACGCCAACTTCAACTTTTCCACTCTGTGCGTTGCCAAGTATATGATGAGTGAGTGTGTTTGAATTATTGTCCTGTATATACTGTATATAATGCTTTTTATCCGAGTTGATCTCATTCAAATAGTTGTTTTTTGCATTTAATAGGACAACCCAGTTGCGGATTTACTTAGTTATATGTATAATAACACCTTGTATATATTAGAAAATTGTTTATTGTATTTTTTTATGGTGATGCTAATAGTTTATTGTTAACAACTGTAATTCTAAGTAAGCAACATAGCATTTACTTAAATATATTTTGTATAGCGAAGTTTTAACAAACAGTTCTACTGGCTTGGTGCGGTTAACACATTCAGCCAGTGTCTAGTAAGAGAGATAATGGAATTAATATTTTCTTTGCATAAAGTGAATAATAGTGGGTGATAATATGAATGAATGAATTATTGAATGGTAATATTCCCGCCATATCCATTCAGTTTCAGTAAATCTGTGGAAGTTTCTCACACGGACTTCTTGAGAGAACTTGAAAAATGTTGATGCACTACTTTGTTTTATTTGCTAAGCACATGACGCATTCATTTTCCCGCCAAGAAGTCTCGGGTGCGATGTATAAATGTATTATAGGTATATTTTTAACTACTGCGGCATTCCACAGAGTCCCTGATAACGGAGAGCGTGGTATCCGGGCGGTGTACGTGGCGCTGGGCGGCGGGGGGCGCGGGCGCGCGTGCACGCCGGCGGTATGTGCGCGTGCAAGCCGCGTTGCGCGACGCGCACTCTGACTTGGCCGCGTTGCATTTCGCGCATTTCTTGCACGATGCCGACGATACAGACACCTCGGACGCTCAAGAACCTGGTACGTAAATCTTCTTACTTGGTACGTAAATCTTCGCAACTGGTATGTAAATCTTCATATTACGCGGGCGCGAGTTCACGCCCGCAGTACGCAGTACAGACACCTCGGATGCTCAAGAGCCTGGTACGTATACTTGATACGTAAGTCACCAACCATCTTATTAGTCGGGCACTCTTGGCAGAGTAGGCGTGGCTGTCGATGAACAGGGTTACGGCTCTCGTTGCCACTATTAGCTTTTAGAGCGGCCGCATGTCGCGCTATGACTTTCCACCAGAAGATGTCAAGTTATACCTGGTGCCTAAGTATTCACATTTTAGTGTAAATCTTCGTAATTGCTAAGCTAATTCTTTAATACAATTTTTCATTTAAATTAAGATGTATGTTGTGACATAAATCATCATATCTGTTACGTAAATCTTCGAATCTGGTAAGTTAATGTTACTACGTAAGATTTAGTACGATCAAACTCGTGTACGCTTAAATATTTTGCCAACTAAATGTGCACGGAATATTTCACATACGTTACAGTACCTAATGAGTGTTGCGTGATACGTAGCAGAGAAATTAAAAAGATAAGTAAATTATATTAAGGTTTTGCTCGAAGTAAAGGGAAAACCTTTATACGTTTCTACTCAAGGACAGTTCAGATACTCAGGTCTAGGTAAGCGCATTTTCATTGCATTTTTATTTCATTCGCTGAACGGAAGTTGTACCGCCCATAATTTATTACAAAATTAGTCTAGAAAGCTATTTCACTAATATAATTATTAATATGCGTAGTAGCGCTACTGAATGGAAGCTGGCGGAGGCAGCAGCATTATAATTTGATTTCAACGTTGATTAATTTGATTAACAAGAGATAAATGGAAGTCGTCTGTACCTGAATGGGGAGATGCTCTGGTTAAATGCGAGATGTCATGATTTAATATCCGTAGTCACGTTAGAGTATTCTACCGTTTCTACTTAAATAAATAAATAAAATAAAAATAAAAAAGCCTTTTTATTCTTGCATAAAAAAGTGACATTAATAATAATATAATAATAATAAAATATTTATTAAATAACTTATTTTACAACATATCCAGAATACTAAATATACTATTAGTGACAATAATACCTACACAAGTGCCTGAACTAGGTTTATCCAGTTTTCCAGGCAAAAATAAAGGACTTACTAAAAACTTAAATTAGCAATGCAAAATACATTAAATAAAAATAAAAAAATCAAATTTATATTCATTAAAAACTTATCTTCCTTATGTGTAAAACATTATCTATTTCAAACTACGAACCTTACTAAATTCTTAAATAATAATGCAAACTACTCTTTTATTCTTTGTGGCTAAATAAATAAATAAACAACATTCATAAACTTAACTACGTAATGTATAAAAATTTAGACAATGTTCATTTCAAACTAAGTACTAGGTATAAAGAGCAACATTCATTTTAAGACAACTAATTATTTTTCTGTATCCTCGTAGGACATATTGAGAAGGGCTTCTTTGAGTAGGGAGGTATATTCTTTGTTTTACTGTAACAATGATGATATATGCCTAATTTAGCGTTTAACCTATTAGCTATAAAGAAGTGGACCTAAGAACAAGTAAAATCTAGAAGAGAAGGCATGTTTTGTTCCTGCGTTTTGAGGGCAAACAATATATTTTCGTCTTTTGTTAGTAGTTTCAGTGCTGTATGGAAGTGCGACGTGTTGTTTGTTAACTGTGTTTAATATAAATAACTGTCTAACCGTTAATACCTTACAGGATTTATAAAGAATATCAGTGGGGAAGAGGAAAGGACAAAATGTAGAGACTTTTAATACCGCTCGTTGGGCTCTCTCAATGGTTAGTAATACAGTTTTAGCAGTTCCACCCTACGTCATAACGTAATGCAGTAAGTTATTATTGATTGTCATAAAGTTAGGTAAACTTGCCTGATTAATGTTAAATCCGCAATTGTGCGTAGTTTTTTTAAAACAAATTATTAATTTTCGTATTCTGCCGCATAAAGCTTGTTGCCTAAAAGTAAGGATTTCATCATGGGTGTTATTACACCCAAGTACTTAATCTTGTCAGTAATAGCAATATCCGAACACTTAATAAAAATAATGATTGCGTACTAAAGTTTAATTTAATTACATGCATGATATGATATTATTTATAAATTATTAAACTTGTAGTTTAAAATTTGTGTCGTGTGATGATGACAATATAGTAAGATCAGGAAATAAATTACAATATCAATTCGCAACAATCTTTAACATATCAATCAATTAATAATTATCAATTTCTATATAATTATAACAATATTAATTCTATTGAAAATAAATCAATAAATCGTAATAAATAAATTAATGAATAAAATTTAAAATACTTATAAAATTAGTAATTTTCAAGAACCCCTCTACCAGGTAAAGGCCTCCTTCAAAGAATGCCATTCATCACGGTCGTCCGCTAATTTCATTCAGTGGCGATCAGCATTATTGACAGTATGTCGTCTTCCCATCGTGTGACGGGCCCCTACTACGTTTGCCTTTAGGTCCTTCCCATGTTGTAATTCTAGAAGTGTCTACTTATCATTGCTAAATTATATTTTTTACAACTAATTCATTAGGCTGCTTTTTACCAGATCTGTGCGAAATAGCAAAGCAGTGCGCGAGGAAAAATCCACCAATAGAATTTTTACACCACCTTGCTAAGGTTTTGCAGCTTAAAACAAGCTGTCCTATTGGTAGATATGTTATCGTACACCGCTTAACTACCACGCACAGCTCTGACCGAAAGGAACCCTTGCAACTATGGGCCTAAGGCATTTATTTTTTGAATTCTACGATTGTTTTTATGTGTTGAAACTGTACCTCCATCCTCTAGGTTGCGTGGAAGATGACGACGCCCTCCTGGACTCGACTCCATTCCACTCGGCCAGCCGCACCGCCGCCGCCTTCACTCAGAGGCACGTTGAAGAGTCCTGGTTGCACCTACTCCTCGCAGGGGACTTCTCCAAGCTCAAAGACCTCACCGTGTGCAACTTTGATTTCTTACTCGCTGCTGTAAGTGTTTAATACGTGCGATCTAGTCTTCGATCACTTAGAAAAGCTAGATACAAAGTCAACGCTCTCAAAACGTGTGCACAAAAAGAGTACCTACCTAGTGAAATTTTTAGGTACTCATTACGTTTGGTAGTTAGAGGGAGAAAAAAGAAAAGCCCTCCTGAGTTTCTTGCCAGTTTTCTTTTCAGTCAAAGGCTCTTCCAAAATCCAAACTGGTGGTAGATTAGTTAGGTAGGTAGATTAGGTAGGTAGGTTACTTAGAAAGATTAGCTTTTAAGAATTAACTTGTTATTTTTATAGGATAAAATGTTTACTAAAAAAAATCAACCGGTCTCAGGAAGCTCGAATGGGATGTTAATTTAGTTTTTGACGTCAATAAGTGCCTGTAAAGGTTTATGTTGAATAAATTATTTTGAGTTTGAGTTTGAGTGTGCGAGCTAAGAATCAACATGACGAAGTGCTCCTCTAAAATTGCTATTTTGCTAAAAAAACATAATATGTCACACTATTTCGCTACGATTTAGTATGGGGATTATCCTATCTAGCTTTTATACGTGACCTAAGGTGTAAAATATGCTAGGTATGCGTTTTTTCATCGCTTATATTATCATACCTATTTTTACCATGGTTAATCATAATTTGCTTTGTCCCTGATTCTAAATTTTTGCTTATAATAGACAGAACCTGTTTAAAACTGAAACGTACTTTGAACAACCTAATATAACGAATTTAACTGTTGAATTATATACTTAGAACAATAACATTGTTAAACTAATCAACCGTAATCGCAACAATTAAACACGATCCGAACCTGGAGCTTCCTGATATCAGTGCGGTAATTTAACCTCTAGACTACAGATGCGGAAGCGATAATAATACCAAAGAAAGATCTAACCAACTAGGAATTACCAGGTCACAAACATGCAATTTATTTCAAACAAAACAAACCTTTGCCTACCGCATTTCCATTTGTCGACAATTTCAGGAGCAAACTTTTCATATCGATTACCGCTACTCGTTAGAACTATGAAAAATAGCCGTAGCCCAAATTGGAGTCGGCTGCCAGCGAAGTTGCGGGTTGCTTCTGTGAAGTTTCGCCGGGAACTGCTATCCTACTGTTATAGCGGTGCTATTCAAAACTTCTGCTGTAGTTCCAATTTTACGTCGCAAATAATTTTGTAAGTTTCGTAGACACCAGTGAGCTCGGCAAGAAAGTATGACGCTTTGTTGTAATAGAAATGTGTTGGGGATAAGGATAGTTTGGAAAACTATTTATAATAAGAATAGACATTGTTATTGAGGAAGACGGTGGCGCCGCGGTTCTTTGTAGTGATCGCAAAAGATGAGATTTGGAATGCAAGGAAGTTAGCCATTTTCTCTGACCGCTAAAAGAAGATGACAATTTAAGTATCGAATAATCATCTGGCTCTGACTATCGTTAGCGTTTGCCAATAGTAAATTAATAGATCAGTTTTCAGTACAATCTACTCACTCTATACGATTGCTACCTCAGAATGTATATGATTTTTATTTTATTTATGGAAAAGGTACACCAACAGTATAATATATCGTACATTGTTAAATATATAAGCTTACAATCTAAGTTCTTATATATATACCAATTACAGGCATACACAACATTTGCTGAAAAAATTGTACTTCTTGCATTTACATTATTTTGAATAAATATTAAAACATGGTCCATATAATAATACACAATAATACGAAGAGAAGAAAAGCGATAAATATCGACATTAACACATAAAATATGGCAAGTTAATTACATCATTGAATAAATAATAAGTATGTATGTTGCTTCGATCATAATAAACAAATACACGATTGCTGCTTAAAAATGGCACCACGAAACAAGGCATAAATCAGAAATATGTCTTGATGTACACATTATTTAGACGGGATACGCAAAACTACTTAGTAAAGGCATTCTACGCATATCTTTTATACCCGACGTTTCGACTGAGTTGCACCGGCCGTGGTCACGGGTGGACTCGGTCGAAATGTCGGGTATATTTCTGGTGTTGATCTATGGATATGTATGTATTTACATTATTTGAGTTTGATTGTGTATGAGACCGTGCATCTATTGTTTATATGATCGAAGGTATGATGTTACTTATAACAAAAGCTCTTTAGACTTACCAACTCCAACTGAAGTACTTACAAAGTTCGCTAATTAAAACCTTTTAGAGGTTTATGTGACACCGTTTCTTATTTTGTAATTAGCTGTAAGCGTAATTTTGTAATTATTAATAATAAAATTAATGACGTATCGTTAACATAATGTCAATCCCATAATAATTGTACGTGTTCATGGCACATTTTTTTGAAGATAGTTTATTCACTGATCCTAATTTATTTTGTCACACAGGTGCAAACAGTAACGATATCGTACCTACGCTGCATTCTAGAACACGTTCGCTGTTATATCCTGGACCGGGACGTGGAGTTAGTCTACGGCGCGGTGAGAAAGTCCAGCGACATACTGACCAGAGATCCGATGCAGCTAGGAGCTCAGGTGAGACTTAACACTCGTGACTTTGAGACTTAGCACTTGTTCCCAGCAAGTTTTTCATTCGTACGTGCGTTGTATAAGAGCATCGTACTTGAGCCGAATATTTTATCACGTTCATCTTGGACCGGAATGTGGAATTAGTTTACGGCCAGGTAAGTAAGTATAGCGAAACTCTAATAAAATGATGTGGCATTCAGTTTGCGATCTTGCCAGTTATGCAACTTTTGCATAGCCGGGTCCTTGGATGCGTGACCAAATTTGAAACATCTCGAGCTGCTCCGTCCTTAGGAAGACACGTATAGTAGTTGGTCCCGTATGGTGTTGTAAAATTTAACGCATTTACAACGCAACGCATTGGGGCCAGCGTGGTTATTGTCCAATATTTCCAACTGTCCTTGTCCATGTGGGAAGGTTGTGCCTAACAGTGGGACGTTTATAGGCTGATGATGATGAAGGAAGTCTAGCAATATCCCCACTAGACACCTGATTAAGTGAGATGATAATTTAATACTGAAAATTTGTTTCCAAACCGCCTTTGATTCGTACTTAGACTGCATATCGGAACACGTCCTCTGTTACTTATCGGAACGTAAAATTAGTTCACGGGCGGTGAGGAAATCCGCCATCATTCTGGTGAGAGATCCTATGCGGGTAGCGGCGCAGGTGAAAAGCTAAAGGAGTTCCGCCAAAACTGCCCCAGGCCCGGCGCAAAAGAAATGTATCTCAGATTTTACAGTCATAATACTAGATGTATTACAAAGTATTGCTATTCCCAAATTCGATGGCTAACATAGTTTTTTTTGCCCCGAGAAGAATCATAGGCGCTAAATGTAAATTGTGTTTTAAGAATATTATTTTATTAAAATAATAAATAATACAATTGGCGTTTTAGCTTTATTAATTTTTTAATACAGTAGATATATTGATATAACACATAAGAAAAGACTGAAAAATAAATAGGCTAAACACTTTAAAAACTTTCATTGCAAAAACTGGGGGGATCAAAAAGGCCTTAAAGGAATTTAAAAAAAAAAACAAAATATGGATGCCAAACATAAAAACCAAACATGGTAGTTCCACAAGTAAAAGACATGATGTGTTGTGATATGATACTCAAAACCGCCACAGATTACTATAGAATATTATATCAAAGACAAACGATAGCACGAGTAGAAAACCGAAAGCAAACAACGACAGAATTAGAGCCAGTACCGATAATACTACAGGAAGAAACGATAAGAGCAATCAACATACAGAAACTAGACAAAGCACCAGGTCCAGATCAAGTGTCTAACGAGATATTAAAATGTACTTTACCGGTGATTGCTCCTAGACTTACAGAACTGAATAGTTTGAATTTGACATCCTATTAACTGAAAACATCCCTAACGATTGGACAAAGTTAACTATAGTATTGATACACAAGAAAGGAAGTTAAAGAGATATGAACAATTACAGACCAATAAGCTTAATGTCAAACATATACAAGGTATTCTCAAAGATATTAATATCACGAATTGCTGTCACGCTCGATGAAAACCAACCAAAAGAACAGGCTGGCTTCCGAAGTAAGTTCTCGACGATTGTCCACATTCACGTCGTAAGACAGATACTCCAAAAATATATATTTTTTTTTTATAGCAGAAGGAGGCAAACGAGCAAGCGGGTCACCTGATGGAAAGTAATCACCGCCGCCCAAAACCAGAGGAATCGCAGGCGTGTTGCTGGCCTTTATGGAAGGAATAGGCTCGTTTCTTGAAGATCCCTAAGTCATAACGGTCCGGAAATACCGCCGCCGAGAGCTGGTTCCACAACACTCTAGTTCGAGGCAAGAAATTTCTTGAAAAACGCACAGTAGTAGACCGCCATCCATCAAGGTGACGTGGATGGAATGACAGTCGATTGCGTGTAGTGCGGTGAAGGAAATCAGCGGCAGGGATCAAGCCGAACAATTCCTCAGAACACTCCCCATGATATATACGGTACAATATACAGAGAGACGCAACGTCTCTCCGAAGAGCCAGTGGATCGAGCCGACCTGAAATATCCACGTCGTCGATAATTCGAGCAGCTCTGCGTTGGATGCGGTCAAATGGAAGGAGTTGGTATTGGGGTGCTCCAGCCCAAAGATGGGAGCAGTATTCCATATGCGGCCTGACCTGCGCTTTATACAGTTGTAAGCGGTGGGCCGGCGTGAAATACTGACCCGCTCTATTAAGCACACCCAGTTTTTTCGAAGCTAATTTAGCTTTACCTTCCAAATGACCACGAAACTGAACGTCACTCGAAATATCGACGCCAAGGATTCCAATAGTCGGATTGGTATCAAGGGGAGCTCCCTCAAAGTTTAGAGGTACGACGAAGGGATGTTTTTTTGCGGTAAATGCGCAAACTTCTGTTTTTGAGGGGTTAAAGTGGACTAGGTTATGTCGGCCCCAATTCGAGACATGACTTAACATGTTCTCGGTGTCAGTCACAAGTTTATTCCGGCTCTCGATGACACTTTCCAGAGAAATATTAGCTCGCTCGGTGTAGAGCGTATCCCCAGTACTATCGTCTGCATAGCAATGAATGCTGTTGTTATGCAACATGTCATTGATATGCAGAAGAAACAGAGTAGGGGACAACACACACCCCTGCGGGACTCCAGCATTCACGGGCTTCATGTCGGAGCACGAACCGTCGACTGCGACTCTGATGCTACGCCCAGAAAGGAAGCTGGCAACCCATGAAAACAATTTCTCAGGAAGCCCGTATGATGGAAGTTTAGAAAGAAGAGCCCTGTGCCATACCTTGTCAAAGGTACGTACTTTCACTACGTCCAAGCTAACTGCTAGTGCCTCCCCTTTACTCTCGACTGCCTCCGCCCATCGGTGAGTAAGGTACACTAAAAGATCACCAGCCGAACGACCGCGACGAAAACCATACTGGCGACCACTTAGTAGCTGGTTCTCTTCTAGATACCCCAAGAGCTGGCGGTTTATAATGAATATAAAAAAGTTTAATACTTAGGGTTCGTGGATTTTAACAAAGCATTTGATTCCTTAGACCACGATAGCATATGGAGGGCACTAAAAAGTCAGGGAGTTGAGACCAAGTACATAAGTATACTCAAGAGGATCTACTCGAAGAGTACTGCCCAAGTCATGCTGGAAAGAACAGGAGAAGATTTTCATATCGAAAGAGGTGTTAGACAGGGCGATCCCATTTCACCGAAACTATTCACCGCGGTTTTAGAAATGATCTTTAGAAACCTAAAATGGGAAGAGTATAGACTCAACATTAACGGGGCCAAACTTAACCACCTACGTTTCGCAGACGATATTGCCCTATTTTCTGAGGATCCAGACATCCTGGAAGACATGCTACAACAACTATCAGATAAAAGCGCCAAGGTAGGCCAAACAATGAACACAATAAAAACGAAGGTGGACAAATAGAACATGTGGATGAATACATATATTTGGGACAACTATTATCTACAGAAAACACAATGCAAAAGGAAATAGATAGGAGGATAGCAAACAGCTGGAAACGGTTTTGGTCCCTAAGTGAGGTCATGAAGGATAAAGATATGCCTATCAAAGAAAAGAGAAAAGTTTTTAATACATGCATTCTCCCGTGTTTGACATATGGATGTCAAACTTGGTCACTAACTGAGCAACAACACAAAAAAATACAAGTATGTCAAAATGGGGTCTAACGGTTGCATGACATAATATGTCATGCAACCGTTAGACCAACCAGTGGGCTATGTGCATATTCTATGATAGGCTCAATATAGCGAATTTCAACTCTTACATCATCTATTGCCATAATGTTTTGATATCTAGAAGCAAACCACTGTCACGAAGGGGATATATGAAGAAATAACATGAACAGCTTATTGAACCGTGGCTAAAACATCAACTTGAAATACCGACAATGCCTCGAAATGTAAAGGACAAAATAAGAGATGCCTTGGGTTTAAACCAAGAAGAGCGCGTTGAAGGTCAAGTTCAAGTTTCAACCCCATCAGGTTCTGGATGTTCTCTGGCAGCTGAAAATGCCTCTATAAGGAAAAGGAAAAGCTGCAGTTTGTGTTGCAGCTACAAAAAAGGCGTATGACAAAGAACCAATGTAACAGCTGCAAAGCTCCCATTTGTGGGGAGCATAGGGTTGCTTGGAAGCTTTTGCCCAACTTGCGCAAAAAAAATTTAAGCCTTTTGTCGTTTATCAATAATTTTGAGATGTGTTCTTGAAACTAACCAAAAAATATATTTGTTTCCTACTTAAAAGCCCCTAATTTAGTCTTTGTACGTTTAATGTCTTATGAATCTCATAAATAAAGGTGCCATTTAAAATTTGTGATTTATAAGATTAAAACAAAATGTAAAAAAATGTTATTTAAATGTTATTTTTTAAATAATTATTTATAAAAATAAAACCTTAAGTTAAAATAAAACAATAAACTAATTAAAATATAAAACCATTTTAATAAAATAAGCAAATAAAATATACTCGTGAAAAAGTCGAATGGTTAGCTTTTCATGGTAGTCTATGAACGTTAGCTATCTAGGGTTAAAAAAGATAGCTGGTTCAGAATGGACACGCACTGCAAGGGACAGAACAAAATGGAAAGCTTTAGAGGAGGCCTTTGTCGAAGGACAAGCTGTAAAGGAAAAACCGGTTGCCGGTATAATTAGTTAATTGTCAAAGTCAAAGTCAAAATATATTTATTCAATAAACTCAATTAATAAGTACTTTGAATCGTCCAAATCTTTTTTAACCTACCACCCATTCAGGACATAATTTTTTAACTGTGGCAAATAATGGGCGCAAGAAACCACAGCCATGTCATTATTAGTAAAAACTTTATTGTTAATTTACAGCAATAAAAGCTTATTTTATTTTATTTTATTTATTAGATATATTCAAACATTCTTATTTGAGTTGCATTAGTTGTATTTTATACATCAAAATCTATAAAATTGAATCTAATAGTACAGCTGGGTGGTCTGTTTTGCGTTGATCTTAGCTAGCCCAACCCAGATAATACATACCTAATACCTATTATATGGGCGCAACTTCCAAGGTTTCTTTTCCCATGATAACAAGAACAAAATGTTCTTTGATTGCATCAATGAACCACGAATTCTCTATGTGATTGTAGAAATTGTTCAGATAGAACATGTCTACGACGTCGCCGAAGCGGCCGTTTACACAAAACACAATTGTCTGCCATATTACAAGAATAAACAAAAGTCCAGGTGGGATTAGCCAAGTTGTCATTAAAATAAAGAATGATCGAGAGATTATCGCACAGCACACAACACAACAAACGTTAGCGAAGGATTGCGCACGGGCATAAGTTAAATCGACAAACACCAACATGGCGTCACATCTTTCTCTTTCTACACCATTAGGTGTGAGTGATACAACAATGGGTACCCGACTCCGCTGTTAACTCATGCGTGACAGGCTACCTGCCAGTGGGTTTAATTATACCTTTTTTTTAAAAAAAACCTTATGGCAAGTATAAGACACATTTTTACATGTAACGCCTATGATTGTTCTCGGGGCAAAAAAACTATGGTAGACTTGAAGAATAGCAGTACTTTATTATGAATCTTGTATTATTACTCTAAAATCTGAGATACATTTCTTTTGCGCCGGGTCTGGGTTTTTTTCTGTGGGATTTGGCGGATCTCCTTTGTGCTAGAGATTGAATTAAGCAAGATGTGGCAATGGTAACGACGCGACGGCGACAGTACGTGCAAGCGGGTCACCTAATGAAGAGCAATCGCCATTCAAGCACACCTACGCTAATACGTTGTTTCCAAAACCAAATAAATAGCTTTTTAATAGTCCCTGCGTTGCATATTCGAGCACGCCCTATGTTATATCTTGGATCAGGAGGTAAAGATAGTTTATGGCGTGGTATAAAGTTCAGAGACTTAACTCGATGCAGCGGCTAAGGTGAGATGCTAACTTTATACTGAAGATTTGTTTGAAAGTAATTTATAATTTTGTTATTATAATTATCTGTGCAGAACTGTAAACGTAATTCCAATATTGGTACATATATTGTTATACAGCGTGCTACTGCATTGATTTTTTGTTGTACTTATTCCGAATTAAGTTTATGGAAAAGCCACAGGTATTTTCCATGTGGAAGAACCTATGGGACATTTTATAGATGATGATTATGATGAAGATGATATTGATGATAATGGAGAAGCGATTGGCATTAATTTAATTTCTTATAACTACAACACACATTTTGTAGGATAGTTGCAAAAAACAGGGCTTTACCAAGGGCTAATACCCTAAAGGTAAAATGCTTATGATAATGTTCATCAAAAATACCAATTAGACCTTACGGCAGCAAACGCACATATTTTTTATCCCCTGCCCCAGTTAGACGCGAACGGCGTACATTATCCGCCAAATTGATATCCGTGGGCGGCCCAAACACGTCAGTGACAGACCTCCATAATTACAACACGCTCATCAAGTGATGACACGCTCGAATTGCAGAGCACACTGATAGAACATTAATCCAAACGCGTACCTACGTATATGCGCCGATCCATCAACCAATTAATTGCGCATATATCGTCATTTCGGACGCTGCATAGTATTATCGTATATATTATTATATGCTTGATAGCGGAGGGTAATCGTTTCGTGATACATAAAGACTCTCGACAACGAACCTAGCGGCTGTTTCGAGCTTAAGGCTTTGTCAAACGGAACTATGAATTAGGATAGTCGATCGTTGCCGAACTTGAAATACCTACTCGTCAAATAAATTTATAACAATATTATTTTTAATTTGAAATTTATCATTTAAATGAATCGGCTAATAATAATATCGGCTGCACCGGCCGTTTACTCTGCGGCCTTTACATCATCTCATCCATCCATCTCATCCACCTTCTTTCTTTAGTCTGTCGCAATATGAAAAATGTGTTCCGACTGTTAAAGAGTCCAGGTTCCACTTTCGACCTTACTGTCTTTGGCAGACGGACTTAGAATCAGCCCTTCCGTCAACCAAACCGGACCTAAGAACCCGGAACCTCTGAGCCAGAAACATTGGCCTAACAACTAGAGCACCGAGGCGGTAAAAATTGCCTTACAGTGTCTGTTCCAGTACGCATCATTGATCCACGTCGCAAACGCCAAAGTGCGTAGCGCAGTGTCCCGTCACAAAATCAATTTCACGTAAAATTCGCGCTCGAAGCTCAACTTCTATCTGGCCAAAGCCCCGTGTCAGCGAACGCCGTAATAGTTATTTGTTATACAAGATTGCAAAGTTGCTTTTTAACCGCGTGCTCAATTTTGATGACCGAGCAAGCGAAGGATTCTAAAATTGAATCACGAGTGCAGCGAGTGATTCAAACATTAGAATCCTGAGCGTTAGCGAGGGAATCAAAAGAGCACGAGGTGAAAAATCTTTGCACTCGAGTGCAACACGTAACTTTTCATCCCACCTCAACGAGGAAATTACCAACTAAATTAAAAAAGTAGGTACACCAAAAAGGTTCCGAGTCTGAGTTTTTAACAATTTAAAAAGGTCGTATGATAAATCGGCACCATGGAGGAAGAAGAAAATAGGTTTAATGATGTTTTGAATACACATACTAAGTGCACACGATGTTCTAAATTCAATTTACTTTATCCTCTAGAGAATAAAAAAGGCTTTTGCACTCGGATATCGAAGAGTAAAAATACTCTTTCCGAGATGGGGGGATGAAAAATCCTTTAACGGGTTTAAAAGAACGCCCCTCTAGGCAAACTTTGGGAAACGAAATGAATAAATGTTTTATGTTTCTTTAAAACACGGACGACGCGGTTGGTCGTAAAAAGGTTTTATGCTAAAAAATTGCTGCCATGAAATGGAATCATAACTAAAACGGCTTACCAATATTGGCTTTGCCCGTTATAAAATGATAAAAAATAAATAGTTATTTAAACGGACAGGTTTGAGTCGCGTCGCGTCGTCGCCGGCTGTTTCAAATTTTGTTTTACGAGGGGGACCTTGACGCACAATATTTTACGCCATTTCTATTTCCGCACAAACATTTAACACAACTTTTCAGGTTATTGTTGAGTATGCCGAAATATTTTAGAGGACAAATAAAAACAATGCATCACACTTCACTGTTCAACACGTCATGCACATGAAGTATTGTTCATGTACGTTGGAAAATCTGGCAAATTACTGCTCTAATGCAAATGCCTTCTTCACCAATCAACAACCCAATTTTTATTAACGCTTCTTTTTAGCGCTATTAAACGATTAGTCAATTTCTAACAGAAAACATTATTATATTCGCAGTCATCATCAGTATCAGTTATAATAAAAGTTACCATATTTTCTCATAAAAAATATTTCCCAAGACGTGTCCATTCCAAGAGCGGACAGTGAAATATTAACGCGCATCTCCTCCTAGCTCCGAGTGAAAGTTTGTTTTTGCCCTTTTAGCTACCATGAACAATAGCCGTTGAAACTGCAATAAGCAACAGGTTGCTTATTAAGCGCCGTACAACGGACTAAGATTTCCCTGGCGACTGTCCCACTTCGTTATCCTTTAGTTCATCACGGTGATGTTGCACGCTTGGAGAAATTAACAGCGGAGTGGTGAGGTGCTTTTGTTTTTATGGAAACAAAACGCGAGCGCTTTCATATTAGATGAATTTGAGCTGTGTCATTACTGTGGCTCGAGAGGTTTTATATGGTAAGATGTTACATTCATAGCGTTTATATTGTATCATTCATAATAATTACAGAATAAGATGAGATGAGAGATGAAAGGAATTCGATCAACCATTATCAGTTGTCACTTAAAAATTTGGCCGGTAATGTTTGTTTTTGCCTTTTTAAAGTGATATAGAGCTTCTCTATTACCTACTGGCTAGTAATTAGACATATTTCAGTTAGATTTTATAAATGGATAGATTGTCTTTCCCTGGCGACTGTCCCACTTCGTTACGCGTCGTACCGTATATGCACCATTGACTTGCACCATCAATGGTGCAGGTGAGACTAATTGTTTCGTTTGCACCATTAAGAGGAAACACTACGTCGACATGGCATGCTAAATTCTCATATTAAACACAGAAATACGACGTTTCATAGTCCCCTGTTTCCTCCTTTAGAACTGGACCATTATTATTACTTTTTTAGCATCGGTTAAAAAAAGAGATTTTCTATGTCTGTATGTTTGATTTTTTTGCATTAAGTCATTTATTTAATAACCAGGAGCCTTCAAATTTAGCAAAATCACTATGTTTTAAGGTGTCTTCAGAAACATTAAGTGGCTGGTTTTACAAAAAAAGTCAAACATACAGACATAGAAAATCTCTTTCTTTAACCGATGCTGAAAAAGTAATAAAAATTGGTCCAGTTCTGAAGGAGGAAACAGGGGACTACGAAACGTCGTTTTTCTGTGTTTGTATGAGAATTTTGCATGCCACTTCGACGTAGTGTTTCCTCTTAATGGTTCAAACGAAACCGCGGATTGGGTATGGTCTCATATCCTTTAGTTTATCACGGTGAAGTTGCACGCTTGGAGAAATTAACAGCGGAGCGAGCGGAGGTGCCTTTTGTTTTTATGGAAACAAATCGCGAGCGCTTACATATTAGATGAGTTGAGCTGTGTCATTACTGTGGCTGTGGCTCAAGGGATAGGTTTACGATAAATGTTAGATAGCGTTTATATTATTACTATTCAAAATCATTACAGAATGAGATGAGATTGGCGATGAAAGGAATCCGATGTGATATTTTGATGTCGACTCTTCCCCGAATCACAACCTGCTCTTTCATTGAAAAAAAAAAACATAAACTTTAATTGAAAAAAAAACGTAAAACAAATAATTGTGTCGTGATTTCAATCTTTGTCCAACAATGTCAAAGTCCATTTTTAATAACGGTTTCCTTTGTGTTTGTCTAGATAATTGCGTGGCTGCGACCAGCAGTGGCGAGACGCGGTGTTCTGGCCACCCTGGTCACGGCGGCCATGGCCTGGTGTGATGGCTACGACAAACCGCTTCTCGTGCCGCTCAACGGATGGTGAGACTATCATGTTTGCTTTACATACATTTTTTTTTTAATGTGACACGTCATAGTGCCTGATGGTAAGCAGCCGATGTAGTCCAAAATAATGAAAGCGCTCGCCCACCGTGGAACAAACACGGTAACAAGCGCACCCATTCATGACGGCCTGCGTAAATGCCGTTTCACGTTAAAAGACCCGGGATTATAGGAACTGGGAAACACATGCGCCGGCAGAGAATTCCAAAGCCGAATGGTCTTACTATAGCTTCTCATAGATACATAAAGTCGAGGAAGTTTCCGATCGACCACTCTTCGGCGATATTCGCTGGCATACGGTCTTCGATCAACAATACCAACTAGAACAGGTCAGGTCGGCGCTAAAAATATGTCTCGGTAAATAACAGCGCACTTGAGTGTTGAACTCTTATTTTGTTTAGTTTGCTTGAAACATGGCCAATGTAAAACGTTCACAATGTCGCAATGTGTATTTAAAAGTTGCAAAAATAATGCCCGAAAAAGCAATTTAATTGCCGGAGTGTTTTACTTTAGTTAAGTATACATGTAGAATGAATTATACTTATTTTAAGCTTCAAGTTTACAAACAAATACCTAATATAAAATTTTGAACACATCTACCGATTTTAACCCACGCTACGTGAAATGCTAAATGTTTGGCCAACGTTGACCAATAGACGCACCAACATTTTTGTAACAGAACAGTGGATGCGTGGATGGATGCATTTGTGTCTTTATTACTGGGTGTCATGGTTGTAATTAGGTTGAACTTAAAACTGTTTTATAACTTTTGTCTCAGTTCGTTAGTAAAGAAATGTAGCTGTATACACCATGACTGGCTAGACGAAGGACGCGTAAAAGGAGGTGTATAAGAAGCCGATACCTGTTCCAGGCATCTTGCACTCCGTCATACCTACCGCGAAATGCACCTACAGCGCGCGACAACGCGGCGTTGTAAATCGGTCAGGGACTCAGGGCCCCAGCGCGCTTTCGAGCACACGCACGCACAGCCCACAGGCATAGTTAGAAGTGGTCTCGGATCGCAATTTCGATTTGTTTAAAAATAACTACCTCTCCGATATCATTTAATCTACAAGTTCCGTAATAATGGTGTAATGCAACAATAATAAATGTTGTGTGAAAGGCTGTCGAAATAAACAGAAAGATTCAAAGTTATCTTTTTTTACGTTACCGTAAGATTCTGGACGTACCTATAATTATATTTTATTTATTTTAAACTTAAGTTTGTTTACAGAACAAATAGGTAATACGAAAGTAAAGGTAGGTAGGTAAGTATGTCAATACTTATTTATGTAAATTATTTTGCCGTGCGATAGTGAGTCTGTGACCTGTGCTGTGACTGTTGTGATGTAGAAGGTACCTAACCTACCTGCGTAACTTATATTTATAGTGAGTTCGTAAGAATTAACCCGTCAAGCGCACGATGCCTATAAAAAAAAGCGCCTCGAGCGCGCCGCTATATAACAATATTTTTTTTTTTTGGTTTATCATCAGAGATAACCTAATTACGTAATTCCTGTATAATGTATCCATAAGTGTTTTGTATCAATGTAATCTGCATGAAATTTCCTATCAAAATATCATAAGCTTAGAAAAAAAATAAACTTACATGAGGGTCTGAGGTGATGATTGAATTATGATGAATGTTATCATCGCAGCGTACCTACACTTTCACACCTCAATACACATTTTTCCCATACACTTTCACTCAAAACAACACTAACACCACAAAGTTCACTTATTCAAGTATTCACATTTAAAATTTCAGGCTTTGAAGTCACATATTGACTTAGTTATTCACAATAAAATGCACCGCATAGGCAAATACCTAACAGCGGCCATCACCGAACTGAGTCCGCGAAATCTCGTTTTTTCGTTGTTTTCATTGTTATTAGTTACATTAGTTAATTGGTAATGAAATGTTATTTTATCAATAACTGTGTATGTAATCGACCAACTTACAAACTATTATTTATATTTCTTAAGGACGAAAAAACCTACTCGCCATACACGCTTACGAAAAAATCACACTTCAAAAGTTCATGACTTTTTTTACAAAGATAAACACTGATTCTACAATAACCATTATTTTAACACAATCTACACTCTTTTCCAAGTAATTAAATATATATTTTATATATAAAGTAGTAGAGTAAATCATGTATCAAACCCAAGTACACTTTACGCTCGACGGGTTAAAATCGCCAGTAGTTATCATGATTAGGTAATAGAATATTTATAACGTAATAAAATGTGGTTTCCGTTTTGTTTTCGTTATATCTTCAACTCGTCATATCGTGCAGTGTTTGCTTGTTTCTAAGACTTTGAGTGCTTGTTTGTTAAATAGGTAAGTAAGTAACTTACAGAACTACATTTTACTTGGTGTGCAATCACAGAATAAATTACTTACTAAGATTGCGTAGATATGTTTATTTAGTCTATTTGCTGTCATCCCTAACACACGAATCGACGGCGTAGGTACGTTCGGTACTAAACGCACCACAAAGTATTAACTACTCTCCGCGATGAGCGATAAGGTGCTATTTTGAATGCACACGGTGCCTATCTAATATTGTAGGTTATTAAAACGGCGGCTTTTTTCAACATCAAAGGAGTGCAACTTCTGTACGTAGTACTATTATTTATTCTGTGCCTGTTCCATTAAAAATGAAAAAACACCACCTTAACTTTTTACTTGTTTCCTAACTGAAATGGTTTTTCTGCTTATTTACAATTTACTACGCGCGCGTACTACTTTAGTAACGTCAAAGCATGCGCGAACAAAGCCTCCCTTACTCGTGCGTGTAGGTAGTACATGCAAAATGCAGAAAGTTCACTTTTTTTAAAAATGCATAATAACTCGCGTGTTTCAAAATTTCCTATAACCTTTTTTAACTAAAAGGGATGTAGATAAGTTACTAGTTTACCTCCTTATATGCGTCCGTCGTCTAACCTGTCACGGTGTATATTCACGTGGACAGAATTGAGCTTTGATTTTGTACGTGACGCGTTATCTAGTTGGTATTGTTTATCAAAGCGTACGATCTACGTGCACACTACTTTACGAGATGGGCCTCCGGTAATTTCACTAAACGAACGAAACGCAACAGCAACAAAAGTTATTGTTTCACGCCGATATTCTGTAAGAGGGTAGTATTACGCCGGGCGAGCCAGCCTAATTCGTGCTGCAACACAGCGTGGCTCTACCACTTAGAAAAATGTTGATTCTATTAGCGTTGTCAATAGTAAATTGGTAGACAAGTATAACTATACTTGTGAACTACACTAAACTTAGTAAGTAGAAAACGTTACTACGTAAAAGCTCTGCCTCACATCTCTTCTACGTCCATTTCATTTCTGACGTGAACTGACTGACGAGACGTCATGGCCACTCTCATGGCGTCCGTTGGACGCAAAAGTGGGTTAGGTAGAGATTTAACCCCTTGAGGATCGTAAAATCAGACACAATTAAAAATCAATTGTTTCGCGACCACCGGCGGTCTTATGATCCTTGACCTATTAAGAGTGATTCTAAATGATTTCGAATCTGGTTAACAGTAGTGGAGGAAGGGTGGATATCGTAAGCCACCCTCATACGCATTGAAAAGAACTGCATAGCAGGTGCCCAGGGCCCTGCATAGCATTTAGAGAACCTGGGTATCCACACATCAAGTCAAGCAATCTGCCACTCAGGCATCGAGGCGTTATCGTCTTGTATGCAATTAATATGGCTTATGTTACCGTATCGCGTAACCCACCTTTACTTAACAAGGCTAAGTGCGTGTTAACCACA
This sequence comes from Scoparia ambigualis, assembly GCA_963921215.1. Lineage (NCBI taxonomy): Eukaryota > Metazoa > Arthropoda > Insecta > Lepidoptera > Crambidae > Scoparia > Scoparia ambigualis. The sequence continues at coordinate 30,451,098 of OY992506.1, forward strand.
AACATGTTGGCACAGATCAATACGGCTAATCACTTTGCCCCCTACCCCTCAGGGAGGAATTAACGCCAATACGGTAATGACGAAGCTACTGATAGTGTCTTGCAAGTACATACATACATAGCTCGACTGTTGTCCATAGAAGGTAGGTCACAGACTAGGCGATGACAAGGATCTGCTATTGGATGTATGTGCAGTGTTGAGTCTGTTAGTCGCCTTTTACGACACCCAAATGAAGAAAGCGGTTGGTAGTATTATATTATACAATGTGATAAGGGGTGGTACTTCTAACCCTTTAAGGCTAGGTACTACATCTAAATTTATCGACAAAAAATAATATGGGGGGTCCTACCCCCTCCCCCTATAATTTATGACCATTTCTACTTTATGCGATATCAAAGGTTTCGTACGTCGGAGAAACATGAAAAAAATGGCAAACGGTAGCTAATGACACTGGCTAACTAATAAATTACTTTGTTTTGTATGATTGAGATTATTTTGGTGAGTAAAAAAATCATTACTTAATTATTTGTGATTTAAAATCACTTTTTTATAAGTCCATATTATTTTTTTTGTCGATGAATTTAGATGTAGTACTTATCTTATCTTAATATCAAATTGCAAAAAAAGTGAAAGTAGATGAAAGTAATTTTTCTCCCGATTTCATATAAAATAATAAATGTAATTATAAATTAAAACATGAAATCTTCGAACTGTTTTCATTACTTTCATCCTGTCTTTTAAGTCACACAGTCAATCACTTTATATGGAGATTTTTTAATCCAAATTTTTACACTTTTCCGTTCTTTTTTATATTTTCTTTTACACAAGCCTAGTCCTGACAAAGAGGAACACAACAAAAAGAGAATTACCCAAATGATTAACAATTAGACAATAAAAGTAGTTTATATTGTGATGTATATTCTTTACTTAAAATGTACTTACAAATATCTAATGGAGTCTTATTTCTTATTTTTGTGGTTCATGTTTTCTTGACACACTTCGACTATAACCATCCATCACTTTTAAGACTCCCATGTTTGTTTTTTTCTCCATATACCCTCCTCATGACGTGACGGATGACTTGTATTTAAGATTAATATCAGTCGCTCTGCTAGCTATTAAAAATAAAGTAGGGTTCCGTACCTATTTACATAATAAGTAAAACAGTTTTAGCCTATATTTGATCCTATTTTGTAGGAAAAATACCTATACCTTTCTTCTTTATACATTTTTGTCTGCCGCTGCAGATATACAGCGTGTTTCTTGTAAGGTGTCAAGCCCATGTATGGTGATAGGGAACTACCAAACTTATCCATTGGACCCCCCATGTATATTCTACGATTTTTTGTAGTTTTCGAGTTATAATTTATTTCCTTATTTTATGATTCAACGAAGTGATGGCTCTAAAAAAATTATATCTGTTTTTCGGGTCGACTTTTCAATGATGTTTTTTTTTAAAAACAATGCCTATTGATTGCACTTTTATTAGTAAAAAAATCTCCTTCCTAACATTAACCTATAGCACTAAAATTTTGATCCTAACTTTAAAAATTGGGTTAATCAGAACAGAATGGAATTTTCAACTTCGATGAAAAAAAATTAAAACATTTTCCATAGCTTCTTACTAGTCTTAAAAACTGCCCAACCAAATATGCTTTTATACTAATACAAAAAAAGATGTGCTAAATGGGACTTTTTTTGCTGAAATCGATCGTTAAACATGGTAGATCGGAAATTGTGTAATTTTCATCTATACTAATATTATAAAGAGGAAATATTTGATTGTTTGTTTGTATTGAATAGGCTCCGAAACTACTATACCGATTTAAAAAATTCTTTCACCGTTGTGAAGCCACACTATCTCCGGGTGACATAGGCTACAATATATTTTCAAAAAAATTAGGGATCCTTACTAAAACTCCAATAAACTCCTTACATCGTGTGCGCTACAAAAACTATTGATGATAGAACAAATGCGATGTATGGTAGTTCCCTATCACCATACATCGGCTTGACATCTTACAAGAAATACGCTGTATATATTACTTAGACATAACTAAGAAAACCTATAAATAACTTTAAATTAAAGTATTTTCAACTCAAGATCCTTAAAAGATCACGTAAGAATCTTAAGCAAAATTATATTCGGTTAGAACAGATCCATTCGGATTTCGCGTTAATTAACCACCTAATCGTCTTGTTTATCCATCCCATTAACTCCAGTGATAACGTGATGAATGGCCCCGGTTTCCCGATAACCAATACCCGGGCAATGAAACAGGAAAACGCGTCAGAAGGGTCGGGTCTGTCTCTCTCAGGAAATAAGACTAGACTGGCGTTTTTTGTACCACCCAAGGAAATATATTAAGAACATTATTGACACTCACCCTCACTCACTCAAAGGCAATTCGCGCCGAGTGTTTTCGTTCTATGATACTTTGGCGGGAGGTTACGTAATTCAATTGAAAATTAATTTTATTGAACTCTGAGGCGGCGATTATGAAAAGGCCAAGTGAAAAAGTTTGAGTTGTGCTCTCATCCGCCATTGAAGTGCTGACTTTTGAAAGTCAAACGTTCAAAGTCAAACATCAGAAAGCTTTTCTCATTAATCATAAAAATCTATAGGCTCCCCAAAGTGTAGAGGTATAAATAGGCTCCCAGAGGCCTACCACGACGGTGATGCCGCGATTGGTGGAGTTTTGAAAAGGACATAACGGCAATTGGCAATGGGCTTTTCGTTTTTCTCCCTTCCTGGTATAGTTAGGTAAATTGAATTTACATCGTTTGAATTGTGATAAAGGAATTGGAAGTAAAGAATTTATTTTTTTTGTCTTTCATGTAAGACACTACGCGATTGGTTTGGAAGCCTACATCGAAGAGTTCTTAACAATTTTTTTGATTCTACAACGGGTACGCGTTTGGTCTTCATCTCACCTGATGGTTAGTGACGATAAGGCCTAAGGTGGAAGCGCGCTTCACCCGGAATCCTCAACCACTGAGGAACTGACTATCTTATCTCTAAACTGTCGGAACACAACCATGCCATAAACATCGTTGTTATGGCGACAGACTTAGATAAGATGGTGGTAGCTAGCCTTGCGGACTTAGTAGCCCTTCCACCTACCAAACCAAGTATACACCAAGATGTACCCCCCACTGGGAATCGAAACCGCTACATCTAAGTCAGAGACATAAATCATAAAATCTTTATTTGCATAAAACATCTAACAAGGATGTAATTATTGGAGGATAGCAACATACATGTTTTACCGAACTATCGATATGCAAATATTTTGTCGTCATGCTTTTGAAATTAATTATTAATTAGGTAAGTACTTATTTATAATTCTAAATTTTTATCTTAAAACAATGGTAAATACGACCCCACAGTTCAAGGCAGAAATGTAGATTTTTTCGTATTTTTGGACGTAAAAGCAATCATTATTAGGCATCATCAAAATGTTGGACGTAAACGACACCCTCAAATAAAATTGTAGGGTGTATATGCGTATGACTAAAAGTCATTTATAAACATTCAACTAACTAAAGTATATAGGTACGCCCCTAGGTTAAATAAACTTTGATTATTTTGTTTACTGTTTTTTGATTTTCTTCATACGTTCAACTATCGTAACTTTTCAACGAATAATCCGACGATTTGCACTTATCAAGTACAGTCGCGAGTGGGTAAGTATGATTGAATTAATGGAGTGGTATTAAAGCAACTAATGTGTTAGTTGTATTAAATGAAAGGTTTTCATTTAAGTTTTCAATTATAATTTTTCTTTATATAATGATTAAGTAACGTAAAGGCATAATAAAACTATGTTTCTAGCATTTGCTAATAAATAATTTGTAGTTCAATTGGTTCAATTAATTTGTCTTATTATTTATTACCGTCTTTAGGACTTGCCTACAATCAAGTTTCAACAATCGAAAAAGTTTAGTAGCCTTTTACCTAAATTTTGTTTGTCATTACTTAAATCCAAAAACACAAATCTTCCCTAGTTATAAAAATTAGTATAGAACACAAGCCTCTGATGGACTAAGAGTTGCCAAATTGTCCTATTCTACTAAAAGTAGTCATAAAAGAAACCATGCCTGCTGCATGCTTGCTTGCATGCTGCGTGCATTATTATACCAATATAACTTTATAGAAAAAGTTGTTATAGAATATGAGTGTTATATCAAATGACTAGTATACGTAATGTTGTTATGGGAAGTGTATATAGATCAAGTAAAAATTATATCCAATGAACGTTATGTCCTTTGTAATTAGTTCATATGTCATTATATGAAATGATACGCGGGCCATTTCCAAATTCTCTGCAGGTAAATGTCACTTTTATTTCAAAAAACAAAAATTTTACAATCTCTCTAAACATTACTTTTTCCTATATCTATGCAGAAAGTAACCATCAAATTTTAATATCCTTTAATTAGCCGCGAAGTTTATTAATAATTTTAGATGTTATTTCAAATTTAATGTCCTTAGGTGAAAATAAATTCCACTATGTTACCAATAAGAAGTATTTTTTATTTTAATAATGAACTAATGAATCCCAAATATTTTGGTATCGTTATTAAGTACAGCCTTTTATCTCTGAATAACATGCAAAATCACATTTTTATTATTGTTAATGTTTATAAAAAATAAATCTTATACAACTATGTTACTCATATCGGTAACAGTGTGGTAACGCAATAAACACACGCGCCTCCTCCGACGATTCCCGGTCGACTGACTGGCGTTGCGTCCCTCCCCAGGCCCCGCGAACTATCTAGAATGAACTCGGACACCACGCCAATATAACTGCCGGTACAACAGTAGCGCCATCTACTTTTTTGGGTAAAATTACAAATTTATATGGACAGCGGGCCAAACTTTCGAAAAATAGAAAAAAATACATTTTATCACCAACTTGTGTTTTAAATAAGTTAATACGTTTTATCAATATCTGTATTTATATAACCCATTAATTTTTTAATTTATAAGTGTGGTATAATAACAAATATAAACGATATTTGTACTGCCCTACTGTCTGGGACATAATGATTTTGTATGGAAAACAATTCTGTCACCAAGAATGACCATAATGTTACTTTAAACAAAGTACTAAAATATGAAATTAGATTATTATTTTTCACACAACAGTTTATTTTGCATTTATTTACTTTACATTTGCAGTATTTTCGTAATTTATCCAAAAAAAATTAAACATGGTTAGGGACAAGGTTACCTGCAGAGAATTTGAAAATGGCCCACGCACCCCTAGCTACCACCATCTTATCTAAGTCTGTCGCCATAACAACGATGTTTATAGCATTGTTGTGTTCCGGCAGTTTGAGATAAGATAGCCAGTTCCTCAGTGGTTGAGGATTCCGGGTGAAGCGCGCACCCGTTGCCAATAAAAACAAAATTAAAAAAAACGTTTTATATTGGTTGAGTTTCCCCACATCATAAGCCCATATCTTAGTATAGATTCTACATTATCCATGGTATGATATTAGAGCTGTTTTTAGGTTTGCTACTTTCGAAAGATGATACAGAGCGTACACAAACCTATTTATCCTCTGTCATACCATGTCAATGTGCTGTTGCCATTAGAGGATTAGCATTCTTATTATAAAATTGGATGAATTTAGTTGTATTCACATTTACATTTAAATAAATTATCTTCTAGCCATTTAGTTATTTTTCCAATTACATTATTAATTTCATCATTATGATCAATATTAGGCTTTCTATAAATCATTACGGATTTGTCGTCAGCATAGAGGGTTATTGGATATTGATTACATTTAGGAAGGTGATTTATACATAAGATAAAGAGCAATGGGACTAATATACTGCATTGAGGAACACTTGAATTGTTAACTTTACTCTCCGACCGGTGCCCGGTGACCGGTGGCTAAAGCCACTAGACTACAGAGGCGGTTTAATAAGATATTTAATTTCTATTGTGTCTGCTTTTACGGCTCGTAATCTCTAAGAAACTGAGCAGTCAAAGACAGATATTCTTCTCTTTCTTTCATAAAAGGAACTTGCCATCACAAATAGAGTAATTTTATACAAAATAAACCTTTATGACTGAGGACTAGAATTTTATTAACCATAACCAAAATTCCAGGGATGTTCTATACTTATTGTAATTTTCCGTTAATGCAAGCGAACATGAGTTCGTGGTTTCTCGACTGACTCTTATTATTATGATGACTTTTTTGTCCTTAGGCTGCAACCGCCAATAGCGTCGACAGTCCGCGTAGTCTCCGTGGGTGGGTCGACTGCTGGTGCCGGCGCCAGACTGCTGCAGCTCGCGCCATCGGGTCAGCATTTGGTGCTGGCGCCGTCTGCCGGCGATCCGCAGCTGTGGCACGTCATGTCCAACTCCAGGGTGCACACGTTTAAAGGTTAGTTCTCCGTGGGACGACTGATGGTGCCGGTGCCAGACTCCTGCAGCTCGCGCCGTCGTGCCAGCATCTGGTGCTGGCACCGTCTGCCGGCGATCCGCAGCTTTGGCACGTCATGTCCAACTCCAGGATGCATACGTTTATAGGTTAGTTCTTCGTGGGGCGACTGCTGGTGCCGGTGCCAGTGCCAGAGACTTCTACAGCTCGCGCCGTCGTGGCAGCATCTGGTGCTGGCACCGTCTGCCGGCGATCCGCAGCTTTGGCACGTCATGTCCAACTCCAGGATGCATACGTTTATAGGTTAGTTCTTCGTGGGGCGACTGCTGGTGCCGGTGCCAGTGCCAGAGACTTCTACAGCTCGCGCCGTCGTGGCAGCATCTGGTGGTGGCGTCGTCTGCCGGCGATCCCCGATTGAAAAACCCGAATACTTACCTACTAATATTTTTACAAGTAAATAAATATATTAAAAAAAAAGAATTCAGTTTCATAATTAGATTAATCTAAAATGGCTAGAATTTTTTTTTGGGTAGTTTTTTTTATTTTATTTAGAATATAAAACTAACATTACCTATTGGTTATAGCTGTCGTCTAGCTGAGCACATTTTATTGTATGGGACGTCTTCTCTAGTTTATTAAACCTCAATGCCTGTAAACTAGCTGTCTGTCTAAACATGACACAGTTCAACGAAATATCCTCTTTCATCACATCTTCACTTGTTTACAAACAATTGGCTATCGCAAACCGATCGATTTACTGCGAACGCCAAGTCGCCCAAGTTGACCAAGTTGGCCAATCTCTGTTTGGCGCGCCAACTTGCCACTTATTTCGCCAACAGAACAAGTTAACCCTTGTTTCTAGTTTGACGAGTAAACAAAACATTAGCGGGACAGGGATTAGCCTCCCTCGCTCCCGAAGTCCCGACACGCGACCGTTACGATCCCACGTAGTAATTTATTAGTGGCACGTAGGCGTATTCGGATGGGTTTTTTTCAAATGTCAAAAGGAGACAAACGAGCAGGCGTACCTGATGGAAAGTAATCACCGCTGCCTATGGACACCAGAAGAGTCGCTGATGCTTCGCCGGTCTTGAGGAAGGAGTGTAGGATCTTGGATGAATGAGTGCAGGATCTTGGAGGAAGTGTAGGAATTGAGATGGGGGGAAGATTGGCCATCAGTAGTTTCACTCACAGGACTAAAGACAACAGCATCGATGGGTTGGCTCGGCTCGATAGCGGGAGGTCCATGGTTCAATTCTTAAATAGGGCAAAGTGTTTTCGGATTATTCGATACATAGTTTGTGTAGTGAGTTGTGTGTGTGTAGTGGCGGCTCATTCATAAAAAAGACTGTATGTGCAGTCTTCAGTCCGTCAGTCACCTTTTACGACACCCAAGGGACGGGAAAGGGGTTGTTAGTATTATTTTGATGAGCCCATCGGCGCTCTATGCTGTTGGATGTATATGCAATCTTTAGCCCGTTAGTCGCTTTTACGACACCCAAGGGAAGAGAGGGTTGGTAGTATTATTTTGATGAGCCCATCGCCGATCTATGCTGTTGGATGTATAAGCAATCTTTAGCCCGTTAGTCGTCTTTTACGACATCCAAGGGAAGGGAGGGGTTGTTAGTATTATTTTGATGAGCCTATCGCCGCTCTATGCTGTTGGATGTATGTGCAGTCTTTAGAGTTTAGTAGACTTAACACGCCTTTTACGACCCCCAAAGGAAGAAAGGGTTTGGTAGTATTATTTTGATGAGCCCATCTCCACTCTACATGCTGTAGGATGTATGTGCAGTCTTTAGTCCGTTTGTGCAATTTTAGCTCCTTGTATAACAATCTACTACTGTTTTACTTTTGCTTTTTATTGTCTCGTAGATGGTGTGAAAAGTAGAGTATTCTCCTCGGGGATAAAGGTGCCTTCGTCTTGAGCGACCTTGTATCCCACGCTGCACTCAGGATTCTTGTCTAAACTCTAAACACGCTAGAATCCTTCGTTTTGCTCGGGATTCAATACGGGACGCCCGCTAAATGAGACACTACTTTATCCCCTTGGTGCATAATCTACTATTAGTTCCCTTGTCCGTATTAAAATTTTGTCGTCAGCGATCACCCCATATATATCCCTCTCTTCCTTTGGGTGTCATGTAGAAAACTAACGGACTAAAGACTGCACACATCCAACAGCATAGAGCGGCGAAATTCGCCGCGAATGGCTCATCACCTGTCACGCTGAGCACATGTGCAGTCGCTATTTGGTGAAGAGTGGACTATGGTAGAGGACTGCTTTTGCTGTCCTCATTGCCTATATAGTCTCTGACTAAAACTTTGTTCTCCTATAGTAGCGAGACTTTCAGCACTTATTTATTTGTTACAATGTATAATAGTTTGAAACAAACGTACTTATTGTTGGAGAACCAAATAAATAAAATAAAAACCCTTCGGGAATAATAGTCGTGATTATAATTATGATATGATATGATGATGATGATGATAGTTCTATCTGACACTTCATTATATCAGGAAGTGATGATAATAACGGCATCACAACACGAAATTAATCTGATATATCAAGTTTACGTAATTAGTAGACTTTTGTGTTCAGAAAATAAAAATGAATAAAATTTAATTCTAAATGAGGAAAGGTAGCTTTTCTTAATTGGCTTTTGACATTGTAACAAGCCATTTTTATTTTATGACGCAGTAAAGCGTTTTAAAAAGAAACTATGTACAGACGAGACTTTCTTTGAGTACAAATGCATTATAAACCAGAATATTAGTATGATGCATTTCTCTTTAAATGAAATTATATATAATGTTTTAATGACAGTACGTATGTTAGAATGTACTTGAATGAAGGTAGGTACTTTGTTGTATATTTATTCTATCTGCCCGTAAATTTACAGCCGCCGTAATTTCAAAATCCGTGAATGCAACTATGGAGTTACGGATATCTTCTTATGCTGCCTCTGTGCTCTGTAATATCTCTGAATCTAGTACCCCTCAAAAGGGAACATGGCATTATTAAAATACTCTAATAGTCCTATAGCTTATTAACTTTAACTGACATTGGCGACGCAGAGTAACACCTAAAACGAATTCGGAATTTCCTTAAGTATGTTAGGTAACAAAACGAGATTTGTCAAGTTAGGGTGGCGGCGCACGTAAACGTAATTAATTTCATTACGCCGGAGAACCGCCGACCGCTTTGTTTGGCCTGGTTTTGTCATATTAGCTGCGGGTTGCGGCTGCGATTCGGGCTTCATGCTCGCTTGACGCTGCGTGTATAGAAGAACAGAAGACTCTCTTTGTTATTTCTTCTTTTTATTAAAATAAATAGTTTAAAATAAATTAAGACGTTGCACCTTGTGCATCTAGTTTATAATGATATGTGTGATCGAAGCGTTGCACTGTTTTGTTTCATTTGCCAACACTCATGCGCGTTAGCGACGTTTTCTATTTTACAAGCTTTTAATTAACTTGCAATGTTTGTATGTCTTGTTCGGGTGGAATTATGCAACTCAATTTTAATCCACTTCCCGGTTTCCTATTGAGCTGAAATTTTTCATACATGTGTAAATCGCATGACAATGCAATATTATAATCACATGGTGCTGATCTGATTATGGAGCTGGAAGGTGGCCATAGGAACTTCGCAATGAAACAACACAACCTCATCGAGTTTGGGCTCTTTTTAATCATGTTGACGAGTAGTTTGTCTTTCAATGGTAACCAGGGTCTGATGATGGAGCTGGAAGGTGGTCATAGGAACTCTGTAATGAAACGACGCAACCCCACGGAGGATTAGTTAGAGAATGAGGACCGCAAAAGCAGTCCTCCGCCATAGTCTCTGGTGGATGCTTATGTGCAGTCTTTAGTCCCTTAGTCGCCTTTACGACACCCAAGAGAAGAGGAAGAGTTAGAGTACTAGATAGTATTCTTTTATTGACTAGCTACGCGACACGGATCATGATTTTGTTTGTATGAAATTTTGCCAAAATTATTAGTTTATCTACCACATTTATTAGAGAAAAATCCTGCAGCTACGCAATGAGTTAGTAACTTGATATAGACAGAAAATATAAGGAGTATAATATCTTATATTCATTGCTACAAACACAGTTGGAGGACAGGAAAATGATCGTTTCAGTGGCACCTAAATGGCTCCCTCTCGGCATAATTTCATTCGCGACCATAATAATTTATTTCTATCACACTAACTGTAGGCGGCGGGGGCTTCCTGTAAAGGGCTTTCATTTCACCGGTCTAATGTTTTTGCCCGGTGGCGGTCCAATAGATTATTTTAAAATGGGCAGACCTACTTTTGAGGGACGGGTATGTATTTTTTAAATGTAAATACGGCATGTATTAATGCCATGCCGTCCTTTAGGGGTAGTGTAATCATGTTCGAATATTAATCAGACGTAGACAAATACTCACCTCCTGTCTGATCTGAAAATCAAAGAAAACCTTTATAAAAAGCTTATTATAAAGTGTCAGATTATACAGAAGACAAAACAGCTTGGATCTGAAATGCTCCAAGCACTCCAACAGCTATTTCTAATTGTCTTTTTTTAATTGATACTACATTGTGGTGTAGTTTTGTATTGCATCATTTATTATTTTTTAAATTCATATTTTGTATTGACCTGGTAACGACATATTCTTTTTTTTTTTGTTTGTAAATGTCGTTGCTTTTGTGCGCTGTGGTTTCTTGCGCCCATTCTTTGCCACAGTTAAAAAAATTATGTACTGAATAGGTGGTAGGTTAAAAAAGATTTGGACGATTCAAAGTACTTATTAATTGAGTTTATTGAATAAATAAACTATAAAGTAAATAAAGTATTTTGACTTTGATATTGCCGCACTCAGAAATTACATATCAACATACATTAAGTCAGTTTCCCGGAGCGATAGACAGAGACCAAAACTTTAAATTTTCTACAATCCTGCCTGACACACTTCATTTGTTTAATTTACCCTCATACCATTAAAAAAAAACTAACAAGTGCGAGTCGGGCTCGCCATTTAATTTTTTTTCCATTCTTCGTCATAAATCGAAATTTATACATCATAAAAATAATTAAAAATCTTTTTAAGCTTTTGCCAATAAAGCCCTTTCATACGATACCCCACATGACAAGGTTAACTCAATTCAAAATTTGGACCGCCGTTCCTTTGCATAAAGACCCTGTTTTTTAATTATTTAATTACAAATGTAAAGTTTTAGATTTTTCCCTATACTTGTAGTATAAGACGGTAATACTTGCCAAATTTCATAGTTCATAGTTCTAGGTCAATGGCAAATACCCTATGAATTTTGATTTCCTTGAGAGTGCCGAAAATTTACGTTTTTTTGCGGCTTAAACGGCCGTATCATTTTTTTACGTTAACAAAAAAATCAAACTCTTAAGTTTGATTTTTTTTACAGCTTCAAAATACTGCAGATTTGAGTATACTGTTTTAATTTCAACTTGATATCTCCACGCGTTTCCAAGAAAAGGGTCTTGACAGACACGACAGACGGACAACAAAGTAATCCTATAAGGGTTCTGTTTTTTCCTTTTGAGGTACGGAACCCTAAAAATATCATTTACTAAGTCCACGTGCTGCTTGCTTTATTTACTTATCATCAGGTGAAATTAAGATTGCGGAGGACATGAGTTTGATTCCCACTTGAGCTAGTAAATTAACAGAATTTCTTAGTTTTTATTTAATGATGATGGGAGCACTTTTATCTTGACGAATGATTAAAAGTCAATCGTTGACTATTCATTAGGGGAAATCTTTACCCAGCCCTGGAACAGTACAGGATAATTAAAAAGAAAAGTGAACATTAACGTTAATTGAGGTTGCTTTTTGCGACAGTTACACTTCAAGTGGCATTTCTAACGTCACGTTTGTTACAGGTCACTCGGGACGGATACTGTGCATGTGCGTGACTCGCGAGTCGCAGTACCTCCTCACGGGGTCCGAAGACACCAGCGTCATCGTGTGGGACCTACACACGTTGGCAATCAAGACGAAAATACTGTGAGCTACATTTTATTTATGTTGTAATATTTGAGGAGCACGATGGCGCAGCGGCTAGCGCATTCGGCTTGCGATCTTACTCGCTAAGCAACTTTCGCAATGCCGGGTCACTGGATGGGTGACCAAATTAAAAACATCTCGAGCTCCTCCGTGCTTCGGAAGGCACGTTAAGCCGTTGGTCCTGGTTGTTTTTGTAAGATGGCAGTCGTTAAAACCCCCCAACCCGCATTGGGCTAGCGTGGTGGGTTATGGTCCAATATTCCCCCCGTGCTATTGTTCACTTGGGAGGCCTGTGCCCAGCATTGAGACTGATTATAGGCTGATGATGATGATGATGATAATATTTTTTTATACCTAGCACGACAGATGACCCCACTCAATCTGATGATAAATGTTAATGGAGTCCAGGAGTTAGGACAACTGATGCAGCGTTAACAATACGAAACATCAGTCGCCTTCACCTTGCCGACCCATAAAATGCTTATTTACACGCTTCGTTTGAAGAGCAGCTTACTAAATTAGGTAGAGTTAAGCTATTTCGTTTGATTGTCGGTTAGTCCAAACAATAATTTTCAAAAAACTAACTAACTGATTAATTTGTTTGTAACTAACCCTTAAACTAAAGATAAATTTAAATTATAATGAAACACTTTTTACGGATTAACTCGCGTCTAATTTACTATTACATAGTTTTTTTTTATATTATCCTGACGTTTGTTGTTTTCATGACTGAGTTAAAAGTCGTAAAAAGTTATTCATTTCAATGTGTAGTGCTCGCTTAAAACCTCAGAAAACAATATAAATTTAAATGGAAAACACTAGAGAAATATTACTAACATTCGAAAGTCTTCTTTCCGACAAACATATCGTATTTCTTCGAAACATGGATATTCTCAACATTGTTTTGTCTACGACGCACAAACGTTGTTTTGAATTTGAGCAAAAGAGACAAAACAATGTTTAACTTAGTATTGTTTAATTAGTTACTTATTTACCAAAAAAAAGTTTAAATTGGCATACCGTTGTTTTAGGGAGCACATAGCGCCAGTGCTGTGTGTAGCGGCGATTGTGAACCGATCTCTGGTCATCAGCGGAGGGGAGGACTCTGCGGTGATTGTCACCTCACTAGTGGACGGGGCCCTGGTAAGCACAATTCCCCTCAGGCTGAGAACGGCAACTTCCTAAAATGACAAGTTTCGAAAACGACAACTTCCTAAAACGTCTTTTCCAAAATAGACACACTTTCCGAAAAAGACAACTATTTCCGAAAAGGTCAAATTTTGAAAATGACAAATTCCGAAAGTGACATATTTCGAAAATGTCAAACTCCGAAAATGACAAATTCCGAAAATGTCAAGTTCCGAAAATGAAGTGTTCCCTGTGTTTCGTAGTAGCAAGTAATATTGGACTGGATGTTTGTATTGTAACTTTAAATAACTTGTGTAAGTACTTTGTTTTTTATAGTGTTTGTATGAATGACAAAGTTGTCGTTTTTGAAAGTTTACATTCTAAAATGTTTTCTTTTTAGGAAGTTGTCGTTTTCAGAACATGTAATTTTAGGAACTTCTCGTTTTTGGAAGTTGATATTCTAAAATGATGTCATTTTAGGAAGTTATCGTTTTCGAAACTTGTCATTTTAGGAAGTTCTCGATTTAGGAAGTTGTCGTTTTCGGAACTTGTCATTTTAGGAAGTTGCCGTACTCAGCCTGACGGCACAATTCTACACAGCTACACAACTACAATCAATGACCGCAAGATTGATCGAAGCAGATAATAGGATTTCAGCTGTAGCGAAACAGTTGGATTATTTACTCTAACAAAATAAACTAGGCATGAATTATTTAATTACTATTGAAAACTTTTAAAAGGCAATATTTTACCATTTCAACCATAAAATGTTTTAAAACTATGATATTTTTAGTGAAATAAATGAATTTCATTGCTATTAGAGCAGTACCTAATTGCAATAAAAAATATTAAAGGTCGTCACACGCCACAAATCGGTTAATTTAAATAAATTTAAAATGTGACTTGAGTTAACAGACTACTTAAGAATATGTGACTTGAGTTAACAGACTATTAAAGTATATGTGACTTGAGACTATTAAAGAACTTTAAAAGTAAAGTAAAAATCAAGAGCTTTATCAGTTAAGTTTTAATACAAGTAAATTGCATTAATTTACTGTTAGGTACTTAATTAAAAATAAAACTAAGAAAAGTTAACAAGAACTGTTGTATGAAACAAACTTAAAGAAGCAATAATTAAAAGCGTAGATTTAAAGGGAAATATTAAAAACTACGATATTGAATATTGAATTTGTTTATTGTCTTCTATGTAGAGAAGACAATAAACAAATTCAAGTTACAGGGGTGTGAGCAAATAGAATCATTAAATAAAAAGTATCTTATGTAGCAGACAATTTACGAAATCCCTAGGAATACCACAAAATCAGAGTAATTATTTTTTTTATAATTAGTCTGTCAATTTGTAGGTGGCAAATTATAAACAAACAACATACAAAGCTTTTGTTTGTGTCTTGAGCTGATCCAACATAGCAATTTTTAACATAGCAACATGGTTTTTTTTTGGAAATTACTTGTAGAGTGTGAGTTTATTGAAATATATTATATGAAATATAATTCCTATGATTGTCCACTAACACTCTCGTATTTCGCGACGACACGGTAACCTATCAAAAATTCGAAACATTCCTGTACGAATTTCAATTGTTCGAAAACGGTATGATAAAGTTTTAAATAGGTACTTACCAGTTTTTACATAATTTTGTTTATCCATAAACTTACCATACATACGTTTCATTTTCTAGTAAAACTGTTAGCCAATTATCAAAACTACTTTTTTTTTATTGGAAGATGTTTTGCTTACAAAATTTCATATCTAAAAGTATTAAAATTCGAAGTAACTTTTTCCCTAAATAACATATCCAAATTTTCGTTTTTTTTTTTTGTTTTTCATATATTCATATTATTAAGTCAATAAAATAAAATGTCTTGTATGTTAATACTTGTGTTTTCGGTAAGGTTGTACTACAAAAGTCAGTGACAGAGCAGCTTGCTTGCATGCTGCATGCTTGCTTGCATGCTTTAAACGTTACTACGATCACAAGTTGTTCGATGATATTATGGATTTCAATTATTGAAATGTTGTATTTTTGTAATATTGGAAATGTGTTTCTGGAAAATAAATCATCTAGCATTATTAGCTTCGGCCAAACGTTAAGTGGGATTTCAAAACATAAAGCTTTTGAAAAAAATAATTTGTTAATTGTGTTTTCGTTAAAAAGAAAATTATGGAATACAAAAAATTAAATAACGCTTTCAGGCAAATAAAATTCGTATAGAAAAATTTCAATTTATGATAGGTAACCGGCGACGACAGCTAGTCTTATATAATTATTTATCTGGTTACATATTCTTAAAAGAATTTCCAGAACACAAATTCTAAATAATACTAAGGGCTTATCTTTTTATACAAATCTGAGCAACGTAATCAAACAGACGAAACAAAATAAGCAAACCATTGTTTTTCTTAATTAATCTTAAGGGGAGATTTGTTTCGAGTTGCTTCCAAGAACAGTTGTAAAAGACAAAACAGCGTTTCAGCCGACAAAGTTTTGTTTGCCCGATTTAATAATTGGGCAATTTTCATTAAAACCGGAAAATATGGATTATTATATCTCGGTGTAACTCGATTCTTTGGTCACCCACTGTGAATTGGGTCAAATTTGATTTATCATTGAAGTCGAGCTTCAAACACATTATTATTTTACCCAATTCTGTGTTTTTAGGAGTTAAGTAAGTGTCTTATTTCACTGAATCTTCAATTCCTAATCAGTGTTTCCATTCAGAAGATTTTGTAAAAAGAGGCTTTAAACCTGTGTAGCTGGTCGTTGCAGAATACTAATATTACAAAACTTTTTATAAATACTTACGTACATACAACAGTCTGAAGTTCTTCTTTTATTATATTTTTCCGAACCACCACTAGACAGTTTTATTATTTAGATATATGGATACGTTTAAGACTGCTTTCTATGATTTGTTATGATTGCTACTTATTTCATTTTTCTTAAATTAGGTGTTAGGGCTCACCAGAAAGCCGCTGCAGCGGCTTGCATGTCGCTTCAGCACAAGCTGAGGTTGGGACCTATTTGGCCACATGCCACTATAGCATAAATTTTTATTTTTTAAATCATCTTGTTTATTTTAAGTTTTTCTTGTGTATTGTTTCTGTTTTGTACAACCTTTTCTTTTATGTGCTTGTGGTCAATACATGTTTCGTATCTTAACATTTTAACGTGTAGGTACAATTTACATTAACTTTTATTAGGAAAAAGTTATTACAGAAACATTGACTGAATTTAACTATTTGTAGTGGGTAATGTGCCGAATTGTTTCTTTCGGGTTTTGTGGTAAGTGACACAAACCGCCGGGTGCATGAAAAGATTGATGGATTTGAATGAAGCGAAAAAAGTGTGCAAGAACCGTAGCAGATGGCGATCCGTAACCTCTGCCTACCTCGTTGGAAAACAGGCGTGAGTTTTTATACAGGGTTACTGGAAATTCGATACATTCCCTTGGACAGGTTAAAGTAGAGCTCATTTGCGACAGATTTTGTCAAATAGTACTTCTGTCGATAATGGATAATTTTCCAAATAATTCAATTTGAATGTTTTTAATTAAAAATTCCAATTTCCATCAAAAAAATATGTACCTAAAGAATACCCTATTCTAATGTTTTTTTTGTGAATTTTCTGATAGCTTACATTTCAACACTTCTTCAAAATAACATTAAGCTATAAAAAAAAGCTAACAAAAGCACCACTCGAACTTGTCGGCTAGATGACCCATTTCTTAGAAAAATGCCACATGACCTTTGTTCGCACTTTATTATTGTAAATGTCAATTCAGATGGGAACTTTATACCATTTTAGATAGCTAGTGAAATAAAGTTATTTTAATAATTTGTACGATGCATTCCATACATTTTTTAATGCAAACTCACGATAAAGTAACATTTACGATAAAAACAAATATTATCTCTTACGGTTTTAAGTCCACAACATGAAATTTAATAGTATTACTTCAGCTTAATGTTATCATGAAGAAGTGTCGATAAGTAAGCTATCAGAAAATGCACAAAAAAAACATTAAAATAGGGTATTCTTTTAGGTACATATTTTTTGATGAAAATTGGAATTTATAACATTAAAATTTAATTATTTGGAAAATTATTCATTATCGACAGAAGCACTGTTTGACAAAATCTGTCGCAAATGAGCTTTAGTTTAACCTCTCCAAGAGAATGTATCGAATTTCTGGTTTTGTGGCAATTAGGAAATACTAGTTTAAGTATAGGCTATTACTTGTCTAAGTATAAATAACGAAACTTAAATAAAATCAACAGGTGACCAAGATTGACCACCACAGGGGTCCAGTGACAGCAGTGAAGGTCATTCAAGACGGCGACATATTAGTGACCGGCTCCCAAGACGGGACGGTTTGCACATGGAACGTGGATAACTTCACACTGCTCAGCACCGTGACAGCGGGCGTGCCGGTCCACGCGATGGACATCACGGATGACAACGTGTTCCTTATTACTCTTCAGGGCGAGAACGAGTTGCATTTGAGGACATTCATCACGGGGACTTATCTGCATATGCTGAAGCGGCATAAAGCAAAGGTGAGTAATATCTTTACTGATCCACACGATGGACATCACCGAAGGCAACTTGTTCCTGCAGGGCGAGAACGAGCTGCGTCTGAGGACATTCATCACTGAGACTTATCTTTATATGCTGAAACGGCATAAAGCTAAGGTGAGTAACATCCTCATTACGGACGTACTAATCTGTGCATTAGGTATCCAGGACAAGAAAACAACGTATTCCTCATCAAGCTGCAGACTGTACTGTGACTTATTTACATAAGCTGAAGCGGCATAAAGTTAAGGTGAGTTACAGATACATACGTTAGATATCACGGTCGAAAACGTGCTTCACATCACACTGCAGTTTGAGAACGAACTGCATCTGAGGACGTTCAACACAAGGACCTGCATTGCTAAAGCGTTCTATACTGCTTGGATGGATTATATGTGAGATGTCACATATAACAATGCGTTCCTCATCACACTGTAGAGCGAGAACGAGCTACATGTAAAGACGTTCATCACAAAGACTTACCTGCATATCTGAAGCGACATAAAGCAATACCACACTGTATAAAAGATGGTACATTAGACGTTTTACTATTTTAAATATCATGCAAAGTATAATAATTGCTAAAATGTAAAAAAACTATTTAGTAAGATAGCTTTCTTGTACGGAAAACAGCACATCAGAATACCCAATAATAATACTGAAGTGTCGTTTTGAGCACATGAGTCTATTTTTTCATAAATAATAATCACTACTTTTATTAAGGTAGACTTATTAAAATCAAACATTGCGTCAGTATTGTTCGGCCAGCTTATTAAATATAGGACTAAAACTGCGACATGCTTTCTTTAAATTTAAATCAAAATAAGAAAATGCGCAATTTAAACTCGTTTCATAAAGTGTCCTGATGAAGACAAAGTGCCCTATACACAAACTGCGTCTAAAGTAAATTACAGAGAGAAATAAATGGACCGAACTGCCCAATTTACTTCTTTGCATAAATTCTCAATTATTGCATCATTCAAATTCAAATTCAGCGTTTTGCTATTTATTAAAAGTCTTTCTCAAAAATGTATTATTTTCTGAAGGACGACATGGCATTAATTAATGTCATATTTACATTTTAAAAAATACCTACCCGTCACATGGGGGTTAAAACTCTCAATAATAAATATTGTAACGCAGTGCCTACATCTAGAGTGAACATTGGACCATTAATAAATGCAAAACTTCTCATTTTCATTGAAATCAAATCTCCATTTAAATGTCTTTATAGTCAAAGGAGAATAGTCTATGCCATTCAGTTTTGCAGCACAAAAAGATGTGCATAAAATTTTGCGATCCCTTTTGCTTTAATATTTTTTCGTTCTCTGTAATCAAGCTATTCAGAACCCTCGTCAGATGCCAACGCACTCCTTATCAAAGCCGCAGAACACGAAATAATAATATGAGTGAAGCTAAGGACTGAAATTTTATCTCTTGCGCTTATTTTTTAATGTTTAAGACTTTATAAGAGAAACGTGGCGTTGGTGTAGCCACATTTTAATCTAGCTTTACTTATTTTAATTTTACCGTAACGTTTTATCTAACAGAAGTATGTTTTGTTGGTAACGCAGAAGGAAGGAATTACATGTGTAAATGTATTTTATCATCATCATCAGAATAAGCGTGTCAGTCCAAAAACTGGACATAGGCCTTTCCCAACGCTGCTATTGAGCCCGATCTTTGTCCCTTCTTGTCCAATTGCCGTCACAATTTAACTAACTAGTTAACATCAGATAAATATGAAAATATAAAATATGAGGAGCTCGATGGCGCAGCGGCTAGCGCGATCTTGCTCGCTAAGCCACTTTCGCAATGCCGAGTCGCTGGATGGGTGACCAAATTAAAAAAAAAACATCTCGAGCTCTTCCGTGCTTCGGAAGGCACGTTAAGCCGTTGGTCCCGGTTGTTGTCGTAAGATGACAGTCGTTAAAACCCACCAACTCGCATTGGGCCAGCGTGGTGGGTTATGGCCCAATATCCCCACGTGCTATTGTCCACGTGGGAGGCCTGTGCCCAGTAGTGGGACGTTAATAGACTGATGATGAAATATGAAAATAAATCTACAAATTTCGTTATACAGTATTAAATTTTTATAGCAAGTTGTAGGCTGAAGATTTTGTATTATTAAATCTGCTTTGTTTCGAAACACACAAAATAATATGAAAGATAAAGGCAAGTAGGTACATATGCGTTCATTGTTTCATTTTAAGAACGTAGGTGTAATGTTTCATTTTGACGGCCGGGTGGTAGAGTGGTCAGCGACGTCAATATATTTGTTAGTATTTATGTAAGTTTATCAGTTATTCAGCCACCATAGTTCGGGCTATGCTTAGTTTGGGGCTGAATGATTGGTGTGACATTTGTGAAATTTATCTATTTATTTATTAGAAGCAATGCAATAGGACAAACGCCAGATGTATCAATTGCTCTAGATGGGACCGGTATATTTCATTGTGAACCGGTGTCCTAGGTAGGTTCTGACCGTCTCTTTTACAAGGCAAATGAAAGTATTTTAGAACTTCAAGTGATCGTTCTATTTTGCGATCGCCATGGCTACCACCGTGAATATAAGATTTCTGTTCAACTTAACAAGTAGGTACCACTAACTTAAAAAAATTTAACTAAGTAAAATGTCTCAAAACCTCTTAGCTAATGGCTATATTTAGTAAGCCTTGATTATTTTCTATCACTGACTTATAGTTTCATAGCTCTGTTAACTTAAGTTAAATAGTACGTTAGTTACTTGTTTATACCTAAATTATTTCAAGCACACGAAAGTGTTCTTAATGTTCTCATTTTTTATATTAACCATAACCTTTCGTACCTACACTTTGTAAAGGTGAATAACTGCTTTACAAAATATATACCTAAGTATTCTACACAAGCAATTTCCCTGAACAAAGTTGCCAGAAAATTGATGCCACCTGTTTCGCAGACCATTTTCATAGCGAGTAGGTACGATACCTACGTACAGGTAACTAAAGCCATTACTTCGCTCGTAACAAGAGACATAAAACTAAGATTTGAAACATGCAACTATGTTGTCCGCCATTTTATATACCACCTATTTGGGGGGGTATCCAACCCCTCCCGCCTTGTCCACTCTTTTGTCGACCAATAAAAGTCAATGTAACATGATATTTATTAATACTTGTATTGAGTTAGTGTCTCAGTCTTTGTAGTTACAAAACAAATTTCGTCGCACAAACTTTGGAGAAAAGATCGCTTCTTCATAATTTGTGTGTGTGAGATTGATAATGTATCTGTCTTATTCATACAGATTTAAGAGGCCTATTACATCTTGACTGTGATTTTTGCGTAAAATGGCCAATTTTGGCGTTATGGATCTCAGAAACAAAAATACATTAACAATTATGACTTATTGAATAGTATAGAATAGCTATTGGAATAGTGCGTAGTGGCCTCGCTTTTTGTAAATTAATCTTAACTTTTTAATTAAACCCAAAATTGCAGAGAAAGATTTTCATAAAGTGCGCGAAGGCACTTTTTTGAGCTCATCGATTGAACTACTGTTCTAAACAAGTGAAATAAAAAAATAATAATGTATGTATAAAGTCGAATAGTGCGTAGCGGCCTCGGAATTTTTAGATATCATTGATTTTATATAGAAAAAAAATCTTATTCTAAACCAAAAAACTTCGAAAATCGCTATAAGTTAACAGTGAATATCTCCTATCTACGATAATATTATTGAGCAAAATTTATACCAGAGTAATTGTAACTTCATGAGGAATAAAGATTTTATAATGAATTTATTATCCTATTTCGATAAAAACGATAAATACAACTGCAAAATTACTACAAAATGCGATGCGCCGGCCGTCCGAATTCAACTTATGCTTACAGAATGGAGATTTGTAATATTATGCACAAATTTATTATCCTATTTCGATTAAAACGATAAATACAAATGCAAAATTACTACAAAATGCAAAAATGGGCATTTTACGCAAAAATCACATTCGAGATGTAATAGGCCTCTTAACGACTTTTATATTACATTGTCATGCTGTTACAGTTGAAAGTATCTTCTTTCTTTCATGTTATTAAATATAAACTAACATCATAAAAAGTATATTATTTGATTATAGTAGAATTAATTAGGTTAGTGTGTTCGTGCTTTTTCTCGGTGCATCTGGCGAACTACCACTATCATAAATTCTAAGCATACCAACATAACAATTTGTTGGGTTGTGACAGTTGTGAAGACGTTAGATACGAGTAGTTAGTTCCACATGGTTAAAATTTCCGGCTTCAGTGCGATTCCATCTTCGACCTTATCGCTAAAGACTTTCATACCGTAGGATGTAGACTTGATCATTCTTATATATCTACTTACTACAAAAATGTAAGATCATGACACAAATTCAATAAGTGTACGACTTCGCAAGTACAAATCGAACATAAGATCTTTTCTGCGAATCCCTTAGACAAAGTTTTCTCTTTACTATAGTTACCTAACAATAAGCAAAAGCCTCAAAACTTGTCGGGATCATGTGTGAAGGAAAGTTTCCTCAATCTCATTTACGGCGGTTCTGTAAAAGGTCGCAGTTATCACTTAGTTTCTGGCAAACGGAATAAGAAAGGTCGAGGTCTAAGGGCACTTACTAGCAATAGGAGTTAATTTATTTCCACTAGCAGAAATAAGTAGGTAGTGGATAAAGCAATTTGGTGATCCTATCACGTCGTTGATGAGTTGAGAACTTACAACCTTTCAGTGGCGTGTCCGATCTAAACGTTTTCCCTTCGTTGCCCTATAATATTGTCGAGTGCGTATTGGGAAATACTCAAGCGTTAAAGATTTTGTATGTACGAAATTGTTATAAGGTTGGAGTCTATGCGTGTTACTAATAGATTATTAGTACAATAATATATACATACACAAACCAAACGCTTCCTCGTAATACCGTGAAACCTTACAAATTTGCTCGCATTTTGCTGGTTTATAAGTTTAGGTACGCATGGTTTAATTTAAAAGTTATTTTATAGTACTTAATATCTAAAACGCAATCAAAAGAGTGTTTTTATCAAATCAAATGGTCATTATGTTAAATATATATAAATAAAATGACGATCGAAGAGGCGTGCAACTTTATCTGCCATATCTTGCAACATTGCTCACATTCAATAACTCAGAAACCTTAAGCTCTAATGCTTAGTGAATTAAATTCGTAGTGGAGAATGGTGAAAAGATGTAAACCATTAAGAAAACAAGCAACTAGAACCGTTAGTTTTTTTCCCTTGTGGTGAGCAATGTAGTACCACCCGTCAGATTCACTCCCATATTATTAGAATTATTTAAAAAATCAGTAGACCGTGTTGTGCCAAAGGCTACCAATCCAAACCAACCTCGTTCGACATAAGTTATCTATTGTTTTTTATTTCATTATGTCTTAAAAAGTTTCATCATTGTGAAAATGTGGAAGTATTGTTTTGGATTAAGACATAAACAATCAATAATATTAGGTAAAAAATTGAGAAAAGTACTTTTAACTCACTTGGTACATTCTGACAAAACAGGATTTGTTATACGAATGGCAATTAGCAAAATAAGTCCAAAAGGTACCAGTAAAATATTTCGTTATATTTGAATACTTTCGCACGGCGGGTTCGAAACGTCGCTTTCGGTCCTTGAGACGTTGATAGTTGATGATGGTGATGGTTCAGATGATGAAAATAAACACTTTACTTTGTCACACTGATTTTAATAGGTAACAAGATTTAACTAATATAATTAATATTAAAATGGCGTCCACACGCCTCTGATGACAAAACCAATGAACGACTGCTTTAAAAACCAAAAACTATGAACTATGAACTAGACATTTTTTACATTCAGTGCTCTCTATTGACCGCCGTTAGACCAATCACGATCACTGCTTGAATGACAAGTGATTTTTTCTGAACTTATGATCGATAACACAAAGCAGTTAAACCTTAAATTGATACACAATGAAATTAAAATAAAAACATGTTAATTTTCGATTAACAGTAACGGCTTGTCTGTCTTAACTTAACATTCGCAATCCTGAGATGGTTGACCAAATAAAAGATATGTCCGTAATAGCTCCTCCGTTCGTGTTAATTTTGACGACCTCCTTGGTCGAGTGGTTTGTACACCGGTTTTCATGGTGTCGCCATCTCTGAGGTACCGGGTTCGATCCCCGGTCGGGTCAATTTAGAAATTATTGTTTTTCTAAATTGTCTCGGGTCAGGGTGTTTTCTATGTATAATAAGTATGTATTTAAGTATTTTAAGTATGTTTATCCGTTGTCTAGTAACCATTTAACGAGTTTTTTCGAAGCTTCTCTTGGGCAAGATAATTGGTGTGTGTGTAGGAAAGATTTATTATTTATTATTATTGTTAATCCAACAGGTCATAGTCTTCTAATATAGTTGAAACCGAAGAAAGTAGTTATAGGTTTTTGTGTTGTGGCCCGTTTCACACTTTAACATTTTCTCATGTGACAAAAGCTTTAACCGAGCAGTTTTACGGATGATGAATAATCCGTGTAGCGTAGCGGTGAAAGAATACTACCACCCCCTCACTTCCCTTGAGTGTCGTAAAAGGCGACTAACGGCCTAAAGACTGCACATACTTTCAACGGCAAAGAGCGGCGATGGACTCACCACCTGTCACAATGAGCCATGTGCAGTCGCTATTTGTTGAAAAGTGAACTATGGTAGAGGACTGCTTTTGCTGTCCTCATTGCCTAGTCTTTGCCTAACCCTTCGGGGATAATAGTCGTGATGATATGTATGTATCTATATGAATAATCTGTTTCTTTTTGGTAGATCAAGTGTTTCTGCGTGGCGCATGACTCCTCCCGGGTGGCGGTAGGCTGCGCTGACCAGCGCATCTATGTGTATAGCTTACACAGCGGGACCCTACTACGTACCCTCGCCGCTGCCCACGACCTCGCCTCTTTGGCTATAGCTGATAAGGATCACTTCTTGTTAGTCGCTGGTAAGTAGAAACACCTAGTTGTTATACATCAGGCTCTATCGGACCATGACTCATTGACAAAAAAATTACAAACTATGATGATGATTATTAACTCACAATTATTTTACTATTTTTTTACTCAGGTATCAGACATGCTATTTCAGCACCATTCATGTTCTTTATAGGTGGCAACAGAGTGACAATATATTCATTCCACACAGAAGACAACTTAACTAACTTCAGGCCAACGAAACAGCTGAAAAGACGACCAACGAAATCTACAACGAATATTACTTTATTACAGGTGAGAATTTAGCAACGCTGAACAACTCAAAGGGAAGCATCTTATTTTTTTCCTTAATGAATAACTTGAATTCAAAAGAAAACGGGTAAATGGGAACCTATTTTTAGAATGTAAAAAGAATCTTGGTCTGTCCGCCAGTAACACTATGCCGCTGTGAAAACTTTATTGCGAACGGAAATAAAACTGCTACGATATCAATATTTATGTGCTGACTATAGTGCTTTTACAAAATAAATTCAATTTGCAAACAAAAACTCAGTGTGATTTATAATTTAAACATATTTTCACTTTAGATAAATAGCATACCTACCTATTATGATTATTATCACCTGGGCGGTTCTTTCAAGTCAATAAAAAACCCTGCATGAAATATACATATAACCGTGTCGCGTAGCGGTAAAAGAATACTACCACCCCCTCTCTTCCCTTGGGTGACGTAAAGGCGACTAACGGACTAAAGACTACACATACATCAAACAACATAGAGCGGCGATGGGCTCACTACCTGTCACGCTGAACACATGTGCAGTCGTTATTTGGTGAAAAGTACATCATGCCTAG
The DNA here is from genome assembly GCA_963921215.1 of Scoparia ambigualis. NCBI lineage: Eukaryota > Metazoa > Arthropoda > Insecta > Lepidoptera > Crambidae > Scoparia > Scoparia ambigualis. The sequence goes on from OY992506.1 coordinate 30,477,097, forward strand.
CTCTGACTAACCCTTCGAGGATAATAATCATATGTATGTGTGTATGTGTGAAATATATAAAAATACATTGTTTATTACAAATATTGAAAAAATCTTTTACTGCTATAATGATCACAATCAGTTACAGCTTGGTCGACTGTTTAATGTCAGGTTACAAAAAGAGTAAAGGTTTAGTTAATATTATTATTATTATTATTCATTTTAACAAATAATAAATAACTTTAACAACAGGCTGAACAAAGTGAGCTGATCCCCATAAGCTGTCTCGAAGTATCTCGAGATGGCCAACTAGCCGTCAGTGGATGTGCCCGCGGCCTTGTGCGGATATGGCAGCTCTCCACTCACAGACTCCAAGCAACCCTCAACGGGCACCTTGGTCACATAACTTGCGTCACCTTCTCCCCGAACAATCTGTTAGTCCTTAGTGGCTCTGAAGACAGAACTGTGGTGGTTTGGCAGTTGGCGGATAATTCACCGTCATTAACATACAAGGTAAGTAACATAATTTTTTGGTTGATACCTCTTTGTAAGTTTCCTTAGAAACCCGAGTTAAGATCGATATGCATTGTGGATATTCGCAAATTATTATTAACTCCTATTTGCAGTTGTAAGTTAAATTTAAATGCAAAGAAGAAAAATACAACGTATTTCAATTGAATCTGAAATTTATTATGATTTTTTTTGAAATTTTTTAAAAGTTCTAGTATTTGGAAAATAATTTATTTTAAAATGGCTGTATATCGATGATATATTTATTGATTTTAGGCTCATACAGCCGCGTTGCAGTCGCTGCTTATGATGTCGGACGGGCGTCGCGCTATGTCTAGCGATAGAGCACGCAATGTACACGTTTGGCTTGTCGACTCGGGCATCATTTTGCATTCTACCAACGGGCCATCAGCTAGCTTAGATGTTACCTTGAACATGAAATATGCGGTAAGTGATAAAAAATGTGGGTCATAAAAGGATCGATTGAGCGATACTAACATACACTAAAAACTATTGTCCTTTTTTTAAATGACTTGCCTATTCTCAGCATTTTCTCTTATTATGTTGTAAAACGGTTAGGTAACCATTATTTTAATTATGATAAATCGCGTTTGATTTAATCCAAGAAAATATTCAGTATTGATTGCCACACGGCACGACCATAATTTAAATCAATATATGAAAAAAAAATGTATTTTACGAAATCTTTTAGATAGATAGATATATAGCCTACATAATAATAATGCAAACTCAAAACAAGTGACGTCTGTTAAGGGGGTCTTGCACGAAATTGTGATATTTTACTTTTTTAAAGTCACTTGTACTATGCGCTGCAATGATCAGGCTAACGTACATAAGTTCTTTTAAATTAGTTAAATACATTAAAATAACTTAAGTAAGTTAGCCTGATCATTGCACAAGGTCATGGCGTTGTTGAATTTGAAACAAATTCTTTAAACAATAACAAACAATACATAAATGTAATGACTCCTAAAAACTTATTTCTTCGACAACTTTCTTAATTTTACGCGTGAACATATTTGTACTGATAGTCCGCAGGGCAAACCTCCCCCCCCCCCCCCTTATTTAAAAAGAATATTTTAATTTTTATCACAAGCGCATGATGGTTTTGCACATTTCGCAGAATAAAAACATTGCTCTAATTAAATTACTAGGTCTGAAACTTCAAAGCAGAATTGTTCTAAATATAAATATCAATATGATTGAATTTGCTTTGAAGTTCATTAAGAGACTTATGTTAGTTTCTGCGATTGCGCGGCACCCCCTTAAACAGCAGACGATCATAAACTGAAGTCAATACAATCCTGTACTGATATAAAATCTATCTATCTAATAAGAAGAATAACAATGATCAGTTTAAATTATATATATTATTAATAATAACATTAATTGCCAACCATGATTTTAATGAAATGTACATAATCTGATTATCTGTCGATATCGATAAAATCACGTTTCATTATATTTTTAGGGAAATTTAATGATATTTGTCTATTAAACTTTCAGATTAAATTAACATTTGTGTCAAAGATATTTCCGATATTTTTACCAGGTTCTTTCTGATGGCGACAATTCTGTCCGAATATGGGCGCTTGCGGGTGGTGACAGCGGTGAAGAGAGACGATCAGTTTCGCACGCAGAGCGCATCACTTGCTTCGCTCTCACAGCAGACTCACAACATGTCGTGACAGGCTCTATGGATATGTCGCTTAAAGTTTGGAAGCTGGATGGAGGAAAACTGTCTCAGGTCAGTAACTAATTCTTATAGTACCTACCAATGCTTATTTACCTACTAACAAATTGTGATTTTTCTTTTTTACAATTTGATCACATTCATTTTTATAAATTTATCTATAAGTTTATTAATCTGCTCGTGACTTTGTCTGCATGAACACTCTGTAGGTATAACGTGGGTAGTAGTATAGGAATTTCCAAAAAAAATGTGTCACACAAACGTAGTCCCGACAATAAAGAACACAACAAAAAAAGAATTACCCAAATAGGTACAGCCGTTCTGAAGTGATGCGTTTACAAACATTTCGGCAATTGGTTTTTATTAATATAAGTATAAGTAACGTTAGGCTCGTCTCGTCTCGTATAGGAAAACTTTACCTTGAGAATTAATGAATGTTTTTAATTAAAACAAAATTAAAAAATATATAACTGAAAGGATTATCAAAGCTTCCTTTAATTATTTTAGGTGATTGACGAAGTGAACCTGTTTTTAGATTAGCCTTCAGTAGATATGCCCATGTTTAGTAAAAATATATATATGGACGTCCACTGCTGGACAAAAGCCAACCCCAAGGATCTCCACCACGACCGGTCTAGTGCTGCTTGCATTCAGCGGCTACCCGCGACCGCGCACCAGATTGTCGGACCACCTTGTTGGAGCCCTGAACACACTGCGTCTTCTTGTGAGCGGTCGCCACTCTACTGCCACACTTCTGCCCCAATGGCCATCGGTTCTACGGGCGATGTACCCTGCCCATTGCCACTGAGCTTGGCGACTCTTTGGGCTATATAAATCTCCTCATTTCTGGTTCGATCACGTAGAGAAACCTTGAGCATAGCCCTCTCCATTGCTCTTTGCGTGACTTTGAGCCAGATTATTTAAGCCCATAGTAAGCGACGACGTTTTGGTACCGTATGTCATCACTGGCAACACACACTGGTCGAAACTTTCGTCTTGAGACACTGCGGTATTTTGGACGAGAAGATATTTCGTAGCTTACCGAGCGCTGCCCGGCCGAGTTGGATTCGACGATTAACCTCTTTCTTAATGTTGGACCTACCTAACTGGACCGTTTGTCCCAGGTATACATATTCGTCAACCACTTTAAGAGCAGACTCTCCAACCTTTATAGGAGTGGGTATGACACATGAGTTAGACATGATTTTCGTCATCCCCATGTTCATTTTAAGGCCCACTTGTTGAGAGACTTGAGATCACCCAGAATTGTGCCTAGGTCCTCCATGGTCTCAGCCATGACTACTATAGCGTCGGCAAATCGAAGGTGACTGATGTACACGCCGTTAATATTGATGCCGAGTCCTCTCCAGTCCAGAAGCTTAAACACGTCCTCCAGTGCAGCAGTGAAGAGCTTCGGAGATATGACGTCTCCTTGTCGCACTCCACGCTGCAGCCGGACTGGCTTCGAGCTCTGGTCCTGCAGGCGAACTATCATGGTGGCGTTTGCGTACAAAAACTTCAACACTACGATGTACCGGTAGTCAATTTGGCACCGCTGGAGAGACTGTAGCACGGCCCATGTTTCGATCGAATCAAAGGCTTTCTCATAGTCCACAAACGCTAAGCAAAGTGGCCGGTTATACTCTTCGGTATTCTGTATAACCCGCCGCAGCGTATGTATGTGGTCTACGAGTCTATGATAATGAAAACTTTTTCGGAATCCGGCTTGTTCGATTGGCTGGAAGTCATCAAACCTGCGTGCGAGACGATTAGTTATAACTCTCGAGAACAGCTTATAAACGTGACTTAGAAGTGATATGGGTCTGTAGTTCCTCAGTAGGGTCTTGTTGCCCTTCTTAAAGAACAACACAACCACGATTTTAGCGATAAGGCCGCCAATTGTGCTTTATTCCAATAAGCCATCGAAGTGTACTAATGTAGAGATATCTTTCCACGTGCGTGGTTCCGACCCGCATTCACCCCCTCTGGCACACAAAGCCAATTAGGCTATCGTGATTGTATCAGGCAGACAGTACGAACAGTCGTCACTAGCCCCTTACTTTCCACTGGAACTGGCCCGGCATGGTAAAATGCGGTCACGTCCGTACAGTACGTGGATTTTCTGCAATTTTTTTAACTTATTCGTAACGTCAAGAAACTGTAAAAAATTACAACGAAGAGTTCGTTGTAATATGAAGTAGTAAATTGTTATTTGTAACGCATGATTATCGTCTACGTTGTGTGTACTTTTGTTGTGTGCTGTTTGTAGTAAACGATAAAGAAGGATGACACGTTTACACATCCTTGCATATACAACAATAATATGAAGATACCTACAAACATCACGACTATCATGACACATTGCAGGGGAATTAGTAAATTCTGACTTAAATCGGCAGGTACTGGTCGGTCACTCGGACATAGTGACTTGCGTAGCGGTTTCCATTACGAACAAGACCCAGATAGTCTCGGGGTCGTGGGACTGCAATCTCATCGTGTGGGACATCAATACTGGCTCTGACCTTCATCTCTTGTCAGGCCACCTCGGCAAGGTCACTTGCGTCAAAGTCACTGGCGATGGTACCATCGCTGTTTCCGGTGAGTATAATGAAAATCAATTAAAAATAGGTATATGAATTGCCCCTCAATTACCTGAACAACATAAACCATTTAAATGCCTCAAAATCGGACACAAAAACATTACACATGGAAAGAAAATTATAGTTTATAAAAAAATGTTTTATCTTCCATGTCGTGCACTTTGCACGACTAGATTTTAATCTTCATATTCACTAATTACTGACCGGTGCATTATCTTGCCTATAATCATTATCTTTAGTGCTGTTGTATCAACGTATGTACTTAAAATATAGTTCGTAACATGATGAATATAATTAACCATAACATTCAAAATTTGTCAAGATTTATTAATGTTAAAAATGTTTACTCCTATTAGGTGCGGAAGACAAAACCCTGATAATATGGGAAACGAAACGAGGTTTGGCTCTGACGTCACTGTCGCTGCACGTTCCACTCCTGGGATTCCAGATCACCAGCGACTGCTCAAGGATCGTTGTGCACCTTTTGGATAGAGGTTAAACTAACTATGAATACTTTACTTTATGTGTATTCACTTGCATTGTTCAGTATCACCACGTGAATAAAGTGTTTACATGTACTGTTTACACATCTGTACCCCCTGTTTGGAACGCCAAAGTAGAATTTTTTTTAATGTATAAAAGAAGGAGGCAAACGAGCAGGCGGGTCACCTGATGGAGAATAATCTCCGCCGCCCATGGACACCCGCAAAACCAGAGGAATCGAAGACGCGTTGCCGACCTTTAAGGAAGGAATAGGTTTTAGGAAGGAATAGGAATTGTAAGGGGGAGAGGGCCTCCAGAATCCAAAATGTAGGCAAAGTGGTTCCCAGCACCGACAGAGTCATCGTCATCACCACTTTTTTTTGTTTTATAGGTACTTGATATTAACTTTATGAATTGCGCCATGTTATGTTTTAACACAAGTATAATGTATATTCTTTATCTTATTCTTATTGGTGTACTCTAATTATTATAAAACCAATTTTGTCATCTCGCGATAATAAATTTTCTGTTTTGCACAGGGTCATCTGAGAAATAGTAACAACCTCTTAAAGTTCTGTTCAGGCAATGATATTGAGCCACTTTTCCTAAGAAATATATGTCAAAATATTCAGACCGCCGAACGAGCGAGCGAGCGCTGGGACGCTTTATTCAGGACGGGCTCAATATTTATTTCCTCACATAATGACAAAAGTTTACTGGCGAAAGTTGTGCTGTAACACCATTCAACCAAACTATAAGAAGTTTAATAAAGTTATGAATAAACGTGCATAAGTAAATGATCCCAGTAGTATCGTCACGGGACCACGGGATAATTTATAGCGACAATTTAACCGTAAAGTCTACCTTGTTGTCTGAAATAGGATTCCTTGAACAATATATACCTTATTGGTGGAACTAATGGTCTGAAGACTCACTATTCCCGTCAGGTTGCCTGCCCATCATTTGTCTGCACAACACTCCTGCAACTTACGTGAAGATACCCACATACGCCGCGCCAACTAAAGATAAAGATGGTAATTACATATTTGGAATCCTACCTTTTTAGTTTTTGATTTATTTTGTCAACTCAATTATAACCAGTGATAGGAATAGGCAGACTGTAATTACCTAATATTCTTGACGGAACATAATATGGAGCTGTTACCACCAAATTTGATACCAAGTATTGTTTTAAACACTTCCAACCACTGGTACTGAGTAGAATAAGAAATCCCGGAGTTTTCGGGAAATACCGGTTTATACAAAATACCGGTATCAAAGGACATAATTTTTTTTTGTACTAAAATAAAAGAAAAATTAACTGCAACAATTCATATACTTCCTTGTCCAAGAGTCTATCTATCTACCTATCTATCATTCTGTATATTTTTTAGATTTTTAATTACTTCCGTTAAAGAATACTGTATTTTGATAAGTTTTGTACGTTTCTGAACGAAAGTTCCGGTTTTTTTTAATGTTAACGAACGCAGGGTTAGTAAGTAGGTAAGTCTATGAGGTCTATGCTAATGTAGAAACTATATCGTTAACACAGTTATCTTTTTCGCACATAAAGTATTTAGCAACGATACACACAACTAACACAACGAAAGCGCGGCCGGGAATAGTCTGGCGGCTGACAGTCTGACATCTGTCTACGATGCGTATTGACATATATATATATATATACAGTCTGCCTATTCCTATCACTGGTCATAACACATAACACACATGGTTGTTTCATGCAGTACAATAATACTAAGAGAATTATAAAATTAGAGAAACTAGAAATTCACTTTGAATTTATTAATTATACATAGTGTCCAAAAGTGATTTTGAGTAGTCTTCGAACAATGAATTTTTGAAAAACTCTAGTTTAAATAAGTATACATATTTAATCACTGTGACTAATAGTTACGGAAAGGTCAATTTTTATTTGAGCTTGTAGTATAGGACATGTGCCCCATATTTTCACGACAAATTACCTGAAAAGTATTATTTTAAAAAAAATTCATAGTTTGAAAACTATTGAAAATAACGGAACATACATGGAAGTGATTTAGGTACCCCTAGGGCTGCTCTACATCTGGGCTTCCGCTTGACCCCATTTCTTGGGACACCCTGTACAGATATTGACTTTGAGCAAAAATACGAAAGCAAAATTTGTATTTTTATAATTTGCCAAATAGATTCTTTTTCAAACTTCCGCAAATTTATACTTATTTGAAATTCGTCGTTGAAAATCGTTATTCATTATCCGTCTAGAATTACGACCGCTCGCTCCCAAGAGGCCAATGAGGCGGCTCCTGAAGAAGGAGGTGTCATTAGATACGTACACCTGGCAGAAAAAATATGGACACCTCACGTCGGCGGCCATGATGGCTCAGGTCGACGAGCGACTCAAACGAAGGTAAAAAGAAACATAGAAAGTTTGGGCTAGAAACTTTTGGACTTGAAATAGAAGATGAAACCCAAACCTAAAATGTTTATAAAAATACTAGTCGTACGACTACTATTATTTATTCTGTGTTACGGTGAGCAAACAACCCGTGTGAATGACTACTTTAGGGCACTACCCTCTTAACTTCCTAATATGTCATCATTGTTATTATTAGATATATATAATAAAATACCTACATACTTACGTAGGTATTTTAATTCTAATCCTGTCACATAATATGTGATCAAAAGATACATATGACACACTACTTTCTAAAAAAAAGTTGTGTGTATTATTCATTTCAGTACTGAAATTAATGCATTATATTGATCAATGTAATTAAATTGATTTAATCAGAAATTTTAAAGGCTTGGATTTACGTTTACTTTATTAGTGAACAAGGTTTTAGTTAAAGACAAACACAAAGGTGTTTAAAAACCTTTTTTAAGATTATGTATACGTATTGTGTCAAAATATTAGGATAGTTAAATAGTTATGATATATTATTAACATACAAAGAACTGTATCAGTAATTTCAGTAAGTACTCCCAAGTAGTGAATTTCGATGTTGAAACTGAAACTTAAACTTAGCACTTTATTGAGCGTTGTGTCTTTATTGCTTTTTCTCTCATTTAGATTCTCCGTCTCTGCTTCAATGGAAGAAATTTCCAAAATCCAGGAGGCTAAGAACAAAACCTTGGGCTCACAGGTACATTTTAATTATTTTTTAAAACTGAAATAGTATATAACTGTAATATTACTTTAAAGTGTAAATCAAGCGAGCGAGACAAAGCGGTAAGTTTCAACGTCAGCGCGAGAGAGTCAGCGAGTAGCGCGTTGACGTCTCGATCGCTTCGCAACAGACGAGTACGTACGACCGATTCCGACGCCACTGCGAAGTAGCGTCTTTCTCTTTTTCACACAGTAGAATATCCGCAATAGTGCGATGTAGCCTGTTCGCTCGGCAAATTGTGACTAAAGTGAAATTGTGCCTTTAGGCCTAATTTTGGCGGCTCACTCACGAGACGCTAATGCCGTATCTTCCCTTTTTGTTTTAATCTAAGTAATTACCTCATGGTTTGATAAATGTGATAAAAACTGTGAAATTTATCACTTTAACTGTTATCAATAATTCACCTATCTATATTTACGCTTTCCATAGAGAAAAATTAAATTCTTTAATTTTACAACTTACATGTTACGTACCTAATCAGTAACCGATAATTTTTGTCTAGATCTTGACAATATAAACCTGGTAAAAATCGAATCTGTATGTGATTTATTACAATTAATAAAAACTACAAATACAAATCAATTATTACTGACATGTGATATAAAAGTAGAATGGACTAGAATGGAATGAAAAAAAAGTTCATTTTTACTTTATACCATTATAGAAGTTGTTATTCTAAAACCAATAGTTTTTATTTCACTTCGATACGAGAAGTATTTACAAAGTTATTGTACATAAATATTTGCATAAAACACTACTATCGCTTAGTTCTCTGGCACTCGACTGATGTGACGTGACGTCATACGCCACGTCAAAGCCCGCACCCGGCGGGCGTCCGATTACATATTTGCACGATTAATTATTAAGTAATCTGTGGCACAACTGCACTAGTTCAGAGCAGATATATTAATAAAACGAAATCGCGCGAGTCGCGCCACCCGTGCGAGAGAATCTTTAAAAAATTATTGTGAAGTATTTTGAAGGACTACAGAAAAAATTTAATGTAATATTTTAAGTTAAAATTTAAATACTTTTCCCAAGCCCATTAAGCAAAATAATATTTTATCATATTAAAGAAAGAGAAAATAAACATTCTTTGATCTCAGATTTCTATTAAAGCTATAAAAAAAGGGATTTAATTCATAACACACTACGTATGCGCAAATGGCTCGCCTATAACGCTGTGTGCGTTTGATATGGTACGAGTATCATTTAATTTTGAACAATGAATATTATCGAATTAGTACTTATTGCTGTCTCCGTTTGCTATTTCCGTTATACAACGTATTACTATTTACACAATGTAACATATTAACTTACCAAAGCTATAAAGTTGGATTTAATCCATGTCAAAATAAAAAATATTACAAAGCGGCGACAGGCTCCTCGCCTATAACGCTGTGTGCACTTGACGTCGACTTAACGGACGGAGCTTTGGTGAAATGTGGAGCAGACTAGTGTAAACAACACACATAATATACCTATTCGCTCTTCTGGCCAAGCCTCATAATATGCGTATTTAGTATATGCGTATTTACCTATGCATAAATTAAGTTATGAAAAAGTCACAAAGTAGTTTGTTTTAAGAGGAACATTCTAGAGTGTTGGAACCTTGACAAAAAGTTTAAAAATTTAAGTAACTTTGGTTCTCTGGCGTATTACTTTTCGGGTTTCGTGAACACCAAGCATAGCTCTTTCTATATCAGGTACCTAACAAAAAAAAACTAAAATTTCCTACACTCACCGAAGAGAAGCTTCGTTAAAAAAAACTCGATAAACATACTTAAAATACTTAAATACATACTTATTAAACGTAAAAAAACAACGAAACTCGAGACAATTTAGAAAAACAATAATTTCTAAATTGACCCGACCGGGGATCGAACCCAGGACCTCCAAGATGGCGACACCATGAATACCGGTGTACAAACCACTCGACCAAGGAGGTCGTCAAATCTAGACACATCCCTCTGCCTGGTAGGTATAGAGAATTATTTTGAGTGTTATTATTATCTGCCTACAGGTGAGCTTAGGTCCTGAGGAGGCGGCTATTGCGCAGTCGCAGCACTTCGATCAGCTGGAAGCGCTGTGGAACAAAATATCTCCGCCCAGACGTCGCTCGAATAAGGTAATCTTACACCGCAGACCACAATATCATCACTTACCTTATGGGGCTCTGCTGTCACCTCTTGCAGTAGTACTTTATTCTTGCTATGCATTATTGAGGACGAGAGTTGAGAATTGTGGAAGAGAGAACACCAGGTGAGATAGTAGTCAAATGCAAGCCTAACGCATAATAAAAAAGTAACATCTATCATGCTTGTTTATCTATAATTATAAAAATATTGTTACCTAGTGCTGTGGATTTTGTACGAAATATTAGGACCATACCTAATAACAGCATTAATTATACCATTAACGCTATTAGGTATTTAGAAAAGTTTCGGTATTCATTTGTTTTTGTTACCACGTTGTTACGACCGAGGAAGGAAGTTTTTTCAATTCTAGATAAAAGCCTTTCTGGTAAAAAAAACCTAAGAAAGGAGACGGCTAAAAATGTATGAATCAAAAACCCAGAATCGACAGGAATTAAATGTATGTCAATAGACTAACATAACAATGATACATTTTTATCGTTATCCAAAGGGCAACCCCGAAATCATTGTAGTTTAAGAGCTATGGGCCAACAAAAATAAGTACAAAAATCGGAGACTTTGTTTTATTGTGGCTTAATATGATGTTGTATTTATTTTGTTGTAACAACTTAAAAGTAACATGTGTGTTACCTACTGATAATTATTATTGTAGTATTGTTGGTTATTCTGCTGCTATGGATGGCTAAAAGAAAACAATAAGTACATAGTTGTGCTAATATTTTATTTTATTTTGTTTTATCAGTAATCTGTCCCAAGGGAAGAGAGGGGGTGGTAGTACCTACTTATTTCTTTCACCGTTACGCGAAACGGTTACGTAAAAGGCGACTAGCGGACTAAAGTCTGCACATACTTCCAACAGCATAGAGCGGCGATGGGCTCACCACCTGTCACGCTGAGCACATGTTCAGTCCCTATTTGGTGTGCTGTGGACTATGGCAGAAAACTGCTTTAGCGGTCCTCATTGCCTGGTCTCTGAACGCAACATTTCTTTGTGCGTTTAAACAATTTTGTTCGACATATTCGGCAAGTAGGTAAGGTCTGTCCACGTTTCTATCAATCATTTCGATAAAATTCGCAGTAAGGTGGTTAAAATAGCATGAAATCTCCGGGTTTTATCGATTTTTGTTGGCTGATAGCTCTTATACTATACCGATTTCGAGGTTGCTCTCTCGGTGACGTCAACCATTAATTATAGTTAATCTATCGGCACACTTTTCGTTTCTGTCGACTCTGGGTTTTTTTTTGTATATCTCCTTTATGCTAACTGGGAAAAGGAACATGCATTTTTACTAGGTTTTTAATTATCTACCATTGATGTTTAAAACTTTTTTATCTTCAAACATTACCTCTTTAGTTGGCTATCAAAATACAATATCATAACCATGACTTTTTGTGAGTACCTACTTATGATTTTATGCGTTTCATTTTGGTTTCATTAACATAATTCGGAAAAGTAAAGAAAAAGGCATCAAAAATTCGATTTATTTGAAAAATATGTTCAAGCCATTGAGTTTTATAAACTATAAAGTTCAATGGTTTTAGCAATCAGGCAGTGCGATTTTTAATGTCGAAATTCACGGTGAAATAATATCTAATTACTTTTGAAATATTAGGTAGGTAGAGGTACTTAAATCGACAATTTTCAATGTGAGTATAGTCATTGACGACTTCGAATACAGTCACTCGTAATTATTATCGTAGTGCTTAACCCTTTCGAAGGCAATGGCAGCTATATTGCCACCAAATATTGAACCTTATGCTCTTGGAATAAGGTTGAAAAGCAATGAAAAATTTTCAGCTGTACTGCCCGTGAAAGGGTTAAAGTATTTCATTTATTACAGCTCCAAAATCGCAACAACACAAAATTTAGCACAATTTAATGCTTAATGCTTTCAAACTTTTATCATAACCGTTATTGTTGCAGTCGTTGTCAAAGCAAAGTTCCCTGATTGAGCGGTTTGATTCTTCGGACGAAGAACACACACCGGTGGAAGAACAAGGTAAAATATATATTATCTTTGGTACTTCTAATTTCACGTTTAAAGCCATTTGGGTCCTGGCTGCAGAAGAATAATTATTCATCAGAAACCATGTCACAGGCCTGATTAAATGGCCACTTAATTGAACTGACACCAGAAAGTAGATACTGGAATTTTATAAGTACCTATATGACAACGGTAAAATATAAACCAACTTTTTTAATTCCCTGTTTAAGCCCATAATTATATTCTCTCTAATCGAACTCTACGGGTAAAAAGTTTTGCGTTCCGTTACACGCTACGGTAACATTATCGTTTTGTCATGAGATTCCTGATTCACAAAACGTTATCAACGTGAAATGAATAAAACATTTTTAGTCAGTTTCGAATGGCTCAAAAATACAATGAAACGTGACCATTCGAAACGAAATGGTTTCATATGCGAAAATGGAAAAATCATCGGTTAAATTTAAAGATCAACTTGAAAATTATAAGTAGGTATATAAACGTTACGCTTCAACTTATAGGTATCGTATAAGATTATGCAAGCTGAGCAAACCATATCAGCTATCGTCAACTTGAAAATGCAAAACTACGAAAATCGGGCATCAACCATTGTCAAATTAACTGTTAATGAGCTGTTATAATAATATCATGTACTTACTTAGAGTTTATTTTTTATTGTGGACACGAAATTCCACAGCATAATGTATTTCCTTACAACCCACACCCAAGTTATGCAATACACACATACAGACATACATACATACATACATACATACATACATACATACATACATACATACATACATACATACATCAGACCTTTCCATTTGCCACTATCCTGAAAAACAACTAAATTAAATTATAGTGATTCGGTATATTGCTCGGAGTATATAAGATGACTGCTAGAAACCGCAAGAAACTTCAAGGGTTGGTCAGGTTAAGTGTTTTATGCATGACTAAAATGTCAAAAAACGGGGTAACGGCCGGCCGGCCGGCCGTCTGTTGACCCGTCGACGTAGGTACTTATCGCCCAGCTGACACGGACGGGTCAACAGACGACCGTATGCTTTAAAATAAATAAGATACTCAAAGACTTTCCAATTAAAATTCACAAAATGAATTATTTAATTAAAAATGAAAAAAAACACAAATTCCTTTTTGTCATGTTTGTCATGTTTAAAACACTTGACCTGACCAGCCCTTGAAGTTTCTTGCAGTTTCTAACAGTCACCTTATATAAGAAAAAATAATAATAATGTTTTTTTCTCTTTATTTAGTTTGGGGCTTTTGTCTACATGGATATGCTAGCCCAATTGTATCTTCTCAATTACACTCATAAACTAAGATTATCGAAATAACATGAAATACATGTTTATTGCTTTAACTTGACTCTAAAGTCGCGACATGATACATTAAAACAAATCTAAAACAGAATAAAATAGTTTTGTCTTCTCCCTATTCCTATTTAGAAAATAAAGTTAAATATTAACTGATACTATTTTGTCTTCCTATACAGAGCACATGGTGGAATGAAGAAAATCATCGACGAATTTTGATTAAACTTATTCATAGACGGCCACGTCCTATTGACCTCATTAGTTTAAGTTGATTATTCGTACTTTGATGAGCGGGTCTCAATTGTTTTTGTTTAGTTCGTAATTAAATTATATTAAATTAAATTAAATTGTGTTACCAATCAAATTTAACGAACGTTTGCTGCGTTATAATTAGTTTTTACGGAATCTTTACTTTATTATTGTAATTATGTTTGAATGGGCTTTGCTGTATTTTATGAATATAAGAAGAAGAGTGTGTTCTAATTTAGTTGGTACAGTCAGCATCAAATTAATATTGGAACCTAAATGTTTAAAAAGTGTTTTTTATACATTCATCTGAAAAAAGCAACGTTGGCTTTTGAAAAAGATATTTCCCACTAATGTTGCTCTGATCAATATTATGATGCTCACTGTACGATGCCATCATTTACCTCCTGATTTCATTTGGAATAATATTTGCCTGCACATTAACGTCTAATTGAAGTAAATTCAGTAGAAATTCCATGATCGTGGCACAGGCACATTTGCCAATATATCAAATACTCAACACGAACTAAAAACATAAACAATAAATCCTTTAAAACCCAATATCGTCTGCTGTTTGTCGAAATATGAAACCAGGAGGCATATGACGTACAATCGGCTATAAAACTGAGTCTATCAATTTTGACAAAGTTTTTGTGAATGAAATAAGTATAATGAGATAAGGTTTTCTTGTTTATGCAAAAAAATTGGCTTTACTCTATTGTGATGTGCCTGTCCTTTTTAGCCGACCGACGGTACGGACGGTACGATACGGTACCATTCTAATGCGGCATTGTAAAAATATCATAACTTATTCTTAGATTAGCCTCAATGCATTGTGATCTTTTTTAGATGTAGTTTCTGTGTTTCTTTGGTTAAAGTCAATATTTCACTTCTTAAATTCATTATGTTCGCTTGACTAAAACCAAACTGAAGTTGGGAATATTTCTAATTTGATAAATAGAGTCCGAGTTTGTATTTCTAAAATGAAAACATTTTCTTTGGCGTAAAAGGTTTATCTTAAAACCAATTAGATCGTCATTGTTTCGGCCGTAAGATGGTTAGTTAAGATTTTAGTTTATTACTAATGTACACATTGTGAATTAATATATTTTGTTTAATAATCATCTTAACAACTCGTGCCTTTTGCATGGATATTGCACAGCCCAGGCTTTATAGCTACAGTTTTAAAATGCTTCACCACAACCAGCTGAGTTGAAATACACTAATAGAATCGCTATTGGTGGATTTTCCCTCGCGCACCGCGTAACTGACTCGCACTAGAGTTTAGTTAAGTAAAATAAAAATATCGTTTTTTAATTTCAACATAAAATATAATAACTAAAACTCTGTTTTTTTGTTTTTAAAAATATGTTTTTACACTTACAAGTTATGTCACTTTCGCTCTGTTGCGTATAAAATTCAGAATATCTTTTTTTTGTTTCATATTATGTTATAGGTATCACCTTGCTTGTCCTGTTTTTGAGCTTTAGCTGTTTTTAACCTTATATGATATAAAATAAATAATAAAATTATCTTTAGCGTAAAGTGTACCTACGTGAATCTTCAATTACGACATTACTTGGTGGAAATTATGTCTAAATAATATTTTATTCGCATCAAATCAATTTATACTATTCATTAGGCGCATATGACTTGATTCATTTAAAGTATTGCCTACGCCACAGAACATTTTTTATCTGTACCGCGACCTATACTACAAATTACAAAATTATGTTACTTCATTTATTACTTATTTATTTAATGATGTCACTGGACATAATATCCCCTACTAATGTAACTAGTGTTTTCCAAACTGTGATCCCCTATAAAGACTTCTATGTAAGTACTCATAGTAATCAATAGTGAACCTTACTATACTTATTAATAATAAGAATAATGTTATGTCTAAATTGTAAGTGTTTGAACTCAAAAGTTGACACTTTTATATGGCCCTTTTACAAGGGATGTAGAACCTCTTAATAAAGTAGAAAATTAACTTTATTCTTTACTGTAGGATCTGACATGGAATAACAATAAATAATACTATATTTACCAATTCTTAAATTCATTAACAAATTTTGATTTATAATACTTACATGGTACATACATGTTCGGAAGTTTAATGGAGTTAATAAAACAACGTCATAGTTTATTTCAATGATAGTCATTTATCTGTTGCAAATAAAGTTGATTCAATCAATATTCAAGAACCATAAAAATCAATTTTAGTAAAAGACAGAGTTGTGTGGAAGAAGGAGAGGGTAGCCTTTGCCCTGCAATGGGACAAATTGGGCTAAATAATAATAATAATAAAAAAATCATAACATATATACACAAGTATGTTTTTTTTTTTCAAACAAATGTACATGTAAGTACGTACGAATAGTAGACGAGCAAAATAAAGGGTAACCGATTAAAATTCGCCACAACTCCATACAAAAAAATATCATTTTTGTATTGAAATGTTTACTGAAACGAATCTTATACCAAATATGAATTAAAATTGTATTGATCTTTCTAAGAATATATAATTAATCAAAAACGTTGTTTTTTAAATTTATTTATTTTTAATAACCCTTTATTTCGATTCGAATTCGTAGTTAACTAGTAACTGTAAGTTGATAGCATTCTAGAGTCTAATAGAATCTAAAACTGCAAGTGTTATAAAATACCTACTAGTTATTTAACAAATAGCTTCATTCATAAAATGTGCGTCGCAACCCTATACTGTTTCCCCATAACACGAAGAGACCTACTAGATCGTTAATACGTAGAATGTTTAATTAATGTTGGTAGATGTTAAACTAGTGAACGCAATAATATTTCATAAGTAGATGCACCTGTAGCGAACTGTAAGGTGGCTGAATTCTCTTCTCGTAAATACGAGTAATATAACCTTAATGGCACTACATTGATATGAGGTTGACACGCTTCGGAACACTTTCAAGCTTACTTACAAGGGAATTCGGTATAAGGGGACAAAGAATATATTGTTACATGTTGAGTTCGGAACACTAATGGTCAGTTGCACCGCAACGTACATGCTAACCGGGCACAGCATGTTAAGTTTTTTTTTATTGATTTTCGACATTACATCAACGTCGTAAAGTTATAATTTAATTGTCCAATATAAAAACAGAACCCGATTAAGGGTTAAGGTTCTCTTAAAAGTGACATTTCTAACACGTCTGCGTGTTTCACGATCCAATTTACGTTTAGTTATGTTTTTGTGTTTTAAAATGTGTTTGTGTGAATTGCAAACGTAAAGTTGTTTCGGTGTAACCGGTTTTCATAAATATTGAATATTGAACCATTGTGATTTTTTTTATCTACAACGGGTAATCTCTTGACCTTCATCTCACCTGATGGTAAGTCTTGATAAGGCCGAAGGTCGAAGCGCGCTTCACCCGGAATCCTCAACCACTGAGGATTTATGTTTACGAGTATAAATTTAATAATTCTTATTTTGGATCTGTGTTATAAATAGAAAATATATCGTTGTTTGTCCCCAAGCATGAGTAGTATAGGATAAGATATAAGTTTATTATGATCATTAGACACTGTCGCCTTGTTAACTATTTGTATAGAGTTTTATAATATTTATTGTTTCTTATTCCTCACTCGCGTGAGTTTTAGTTTTTGACCTGTCGTGGTATTATATCTGAAAATATATTCTCTGTGTTTCTTACTGAGTGTTTTATTTTAGATCCTTATTATTAAATAGTACATAGTTCCATTTCTGTTAGGTATACAGGAATTTTAAACAGTCTGTTGTATTTCCAACAAAAATAAACATGATTTACAAAATAAGACAAACTCAATGATAAAAAATTTTAAAATTATATATAAGATAAGCTATTTCCTCGTAACAAATGTTATTATCGAAAGTAAAGGAAAGTTGGCAAATAAATAAAATTTAAAGAGAAAAAGATTAATAATGAGGCATGATAGATATTTATAATATTATTATGTTTACTAGTGGCCCGCCGGCGACTTCGTCCGCGTGAACACCCTGTATCCAGTGAATAATTTCCAAAACAAATATTTCACACAAACCTTGTCCTTACAATTACATACATACCTACATATAATTACGACTATTATCCCCGAAGGGTTAGTCAGAGACTAAACAATGAGGGCAGCAAAAGCAGTTTCTACCATAGTCCACTTTTCACCAAATAGCGACTGCACTAATGTGCTCAGCGTGACAGGTGGTGAGCCCATTATGCTGTTTGAAGTATGTGCAGTCTTTAGTCCGTTAGTCGCCTTTTACGACACCCAAGGAAAGGAGGATAATATTCTTTCACGGCTACGCGACACGATTATGTGTTACACGGTTATAATTATTTACGAACACAACAAGAAAAATATCCGCCAAATCGGTCGAGCCGTTCTGAAGTGATGCGCGTACAGACGTTTCGGCAATCGATTTTTATTAATATAGATACCATTAAAGTGGCAAATACGTAAGCAGCCCTCACGGTAGGTAGTAAACGGTAATTGTAGCCAAAAAACGTTCGCGACATCAGAGGTTGAGGAGGAGGCCAGATCCATAATGGATCTAGTGAGGTTTTTTTCTCATTGGATCCTGATTTCAAGGTGTGGATCGACTGAGATTTTATTTGTCGGTTGATCTCTTGGCCAGATCCACGATAGATCTAATGAGATATGTATTTCTCATTAGAACAAGTTTTTTAATTTAATTTTTTTTTCAATTTATGCATGTCGTGTTTACATCAAGAAGGATTTACTAAAATGTATGTCATTTTCCTATGTACATGTCTAAGTCAAAACTGTACATCATGTTTTGTAAACCAATAAAAAAAACAAGTTATGAAGTTGTGGATCTACAAAGAACTTTCCTTCTCAGTAGATCTATATACATAATAAACAATGTTTTGCCATTAAACCTACATGAGGTAGGTATTTTTCTCTCCTTTGACTGTTTGTCATACAATATTGTTTGTTTTTGATTTTCCACTTATGAATAAGTATTTGGGTTTAATTAAAAAAAAATGTAATAATTTCTTTATTAAATAAATTTAACCCGGCTTAATGTTTAAATGTTTTCGAATTTTCCTTTTTTGCAAATATTTTTTTTACCAGGATCAGATGTATTGGCCGCGAACTAAAATACTATGGAAGCGTAACTGCACTTTAAAAAATGATCCAACGAAAATCGTGTCCATAGCATAGATTTACTGAGAATGAAAGTTTTTAGTGGATCCACAACTTCAAAACTTGTTCTACATTAGGTCCATCGTGGAACTGGTCAAGAGATTTACTGACAAAAAAATCTCAGTAGATCCACACCTTGAAATCAGGATCCAATGAGGAAATAAGCGGAGGATTCGTGTCCTTTGTGAGAGTAGTTCTTCCGCGTTCTACAAAGTCAACGCCGGAGTGCCGCAGGGTTCTGTGCTCTCACCTACTCTATTTCTTCTGCATATTAATGACATGTTGTCCTTGGGCAATATTCATTGTTATGCGGATGACAGTACGGTGCATAAGCGGTACTTGGGACATCCTGCGGCAAAGCAAGCCGATATCATGGTGAAAAGGCAAGAACTGGTTGAACCTGATTCTCGATCGTGTCTCTAAGTGGGGATCTAAAAACCTGGTCGAGTTTAATGCTAGCAAAACCCAGGTTTGTGCATTCTCGTCCAAAGTAACTCCCTTCCTTAGTCCTCCCTCTCTTCAGAACTCTCCATTACTCATTTCGCTGAACCTAAGCATTCTTGGCATGGACATCGGCCAGGAACTGAATCCAAAATGCTACATCGAGAGTGCTATTTTATCTGCCTCCCGGAAGTTGGGTATTCTCAATAAGGTGAGGCGGTTTTTCACTCCCGAGCAGCGCTGTTTGCTGTTCAAAACTCAGGTGCGATCGAGTATGGAGTATTGTTCCCATCTATGGGACGGCTCCGCTAAATATCTCCTCGATGCACTTGATAGACTGCAAAGGCAAGCGGTACGCATTATTGGAGATGCTGAGGTTACAGCCTCCCTTGAAGACCTCCAGCTGCGTAGAGATTTTGCTTCTCTCAGTGTCTTCTACCGGAACTACTACGGAGAGTGTTCTGAAGAACTTTTTGATCTTATCCCGCCCTCTCCTTTCCACGGACTACACGTGCCGGTCTTAGGAACCACCATCATACTGTACAGACTATCAGTACTCGTACCAAAAAAATTGGCAAATCGTTCCTCTTTAAGACCATTCGGCTTTGGAATTCTTTGCCGGCGCATGTGTTTCCTAGCTCCTACAGTCCCGGGTCTTTTAAGCGGGGCGTGAAACGGCATTTATGCAGGCCGTCATGAATGGCAGCGCTCGTTATCGTGCTTATTCCACGGTGGGGAGCGCTCTCATTATTTTGGACTGCATCGGCTGCTTACCATCAGGCAGGATGCAGTCACTATGACGAGTCTATATTAAAAAAAAATCTCATTAGTTGATCTAGTGAGGTTTTTTTTCTCATTGTTTTTTTTATTAAATTATGGATCTGGTTAATGGATATTTTGAGATTGAACGGATAATAACCCACCATGCCGGCCACAGCAGGTTGGTGGTTTTAACGACTGCCATCGTAAGCCCGAGATGTTTTTAATTTGGTCACCCATCCAGTGACCGGTATTGCGAAGGTTGCTTAACGACGATCGCAAACCAAATGCCTTAACCACTGTGCCGTCGAGCTCCTCAACCGACCCTTCTGAGAGTAATAACAATATCACTGTGTTCATATTAACAGAAATTGTCTCAATTTTCATAATGACAAAAATTACTTAGCATGATGAAATGCTCTAAGTCACCGTTTATTAAACTATGTTTGAGGTCCTATACGTTTTAAGTATAATACTAATTGTTATTACACCCTGTGTAATTTACTGATTCTTTTAATAAAGCTGGGGACCAGTAATAGCAACAATGATAATGCGGAAAGCAAATATTGAACACTGAAGTGAAGTGGTATTATAAAATTATTGTTTTACCAAACAACACTATTCATCTTATCGGCTTTTGTTATTGCGATTACAATATTAATCACGATATTAAAACTGCAATCTAATCAACCGAAAGATAAATATAGCCCGGTATTATCAGAATACATAGAGCTACCGACCAAACTCGACAAAGATCTGAGAGTAATAGTTTAAGAAATAATTACGAATTACACCGATTAATAATGAGCAGTGTGTGCGTGTTCTTCATAGCCAAAAAAACACATAAAAATCTCCAAAAGTGATAAAAGTGACAAGTGATCTCAGTGAAGACTTGAATAAAATGTATATAGTTTCGGAGTTAGATTTTGTAATCAGCATAAAACGTTCAAAGTCATATTTAGATTTCGACGTTGAAAACAACAAGAATCATGCAAAGGGTCTGCGTGGAAAACTTTTTTGTGGGAAGTAATGAGACGACGTTTTTTGTCTATTTGACTTTAGTGAGCAGTGCAGTGGGGTTACTGCTGTCAGTAATCGCGTTCTTACTTCTCATTCTGACCGCTATCCTATTCAAAGAATGGAGAAACAGCCACAAGAACCAACTTCTCATACAATTAATGCTGGCGAGACTCCTGTACACAATTATGAGATACTCCTACGATCTAAGGAATATCTTCTTCGACGCGTGTGACTACAAGTGTTTGATATATCTCGACGCCATCGGCTTGATGTACACAGAGTGCGCATTGATCGCTTGGATGTTCATGTTCACCAAGAGTTTAAACGACTCTCTAGTGAAAGTTTTCAACGTCTCCGAATGCTCCTTGTGGAAATTGTCATTCTTTACATGGCTCATACCAGGAGTAATATCTGTACCGCTGTACATCGCCTTTAGTAGGCAAACTGATAAAGAACTTTTGTTCTATATGTTGTATTTGTTTCTTATAAAGTGGCCAGTGCTATGCGCTAATGCAATTTTGTTGATACAAGCTCTAAAAGCAGTAATACAAACTAATAAGAGCAAAGTAGAAAATAACGGAAGAATCATTTTCGTAATGATCTTATTGATTTTTGGATTTAGTGTACAACAGATAATTATCGATACATACAAAATTGTTTTTCTGTTATTGTCCGATGGTTATGTTAGCATTTATTTGAACATATTTAATATTATGTCGATTTATTACTGCGCGTTCTCTATATTGTTTTGGTTATTTGGTAATGCACATACACGAAAGTTGTGGAAATTTCAGAAACCTATTTTGTCGAAGAATTCTAGTTTCAGTGGGTCTGCATCTGATGTCTAAATAAATTGTGATATGAGAAATATTATTTTTTAATTAAATCCCACTTTAAACACTATAAGCTGATACCTATTATTAAGTCAATAAAGTATGCACAATATTAATTTAATAAGGGAACTAAAGCTACTGTACTTAATGCATAACGGGTGAAAATGGATTTCTCTAAGTGAACGAAGGACCTTAACGAACTTACTGTGGCTAAGTTATTTTCTAAATGTCATTAGAACTTTAAAAAGGCATGAATAACCACAAACGATTAACAGACTTATGAAGAGGCATTAAATATTTTGGTAAGTTCAATAATTTTAAAAACATATAAGTCTTAGAAAATTATTTATTTATCTTAGAAAGTTTGAACCAAACTTTTCAAGATAAAGAAAATATAGAAATTTAGTAAGTAAAAAACATCATAAAAATGGTAAACTTTTATGCGTCTAAAGATACTCTACCACACCTCGGACACTCGCAAAAAAATGTATGAAACAAACGCGACCTAATAACCTATTACGCACACAGTTTTAAGCTCGAGCAGGTGAACGCGTACCATGGTGTGAGTGAGATATTTTTCTTTCACTCGGTAACTATGAGGTAACTGATCGGGGGCGGGGGCACATTCAGTGGGAGGCAGAGAGTGGCCATACCGTACGTAGTACCTAGGTACTCGTTATTATACTGTACTTTTGGACAATGTGGACTTTAGACACAGTTGTCTAAAGTCCACATTGTTCAAATTCCATAAAAAGAACGTTTAAAAAAATTATTTCTAATAACAAACTTTCTTAAGCCTCGGTGGCCGAGTGGTCCCTCCCAGGTTCAAATCCCAGGTCAGGCAAAATGTGTTTTCGGATTTTTCGATGCTTAGTCCGGCTTTGTGATTACCAATCCGCATTTGGCTAGTGGTGAATAAGCGATTACCCATCAATCGACTCGATTTCAATGATGGAGACCTTTGCGCTGGAGAGGGACAGTATACAGGTTGTATTAAAAAAAACTTTATGTAATTTTTTTAAATATATTTTTGCGTTTTTTACTTAATTAAGTATATTTAAGCGTAAATAAAACGCTAAAATATATAAAAAAAACATTAGAAACTTTGTGGTTAGGTTATGACACTTATTTTATTAGGCAATTTTTTTTCTGGACCAAATGAAGTGTACTTAAAACGTATGCACTTTATTTAATACCACGGATTCGTAATGTTGAACATTAAAGTGCGCAGTGCGTTTATACAAAATATGATACGTGAAGCACATAGGTACTTATCTATTCGACTAATCAAAACGTAGTATTATCATCAAATTCATTACATATTTTATGATTGTATTTATTTTGTAAGTTTGTTAAAGTTACCATAAATGTGATCGTTAACAACTTGGGAGGACTATAGAACTTAAATCTAGCATAGATGCCTGGGATACCAATATTGTACTGTACCTAGGGTTTTTATGGAAATCAAATTTATTATTATTTCCTGTGTCTGTGGCTCTTCCTTCTAATTCTCCTTCATTCTCCTTCTAAACCACACAATGGGATTTTACGTGGTTTATACTGATAGAAAGATCAATAATTAACGAAGTTTTTTATATAATTCGTACATAATGGCTGAAATATCACAGTGTTTCACAAGTTAGGCCGAGTCCTGAGTCCTGAATTCGCCGCGCAGGAAACAAATACTCGATATGTAAGAACCTGTCCGAACTGCGAGCGGGGGCGCCTACATACTTTAGGCTGATTTCACAGTCACGCGTTTGATCAGCGCCGGCCACGCGCGCGCTTACAATTATTATTACACTACCTACATAGTAGTTGCGCGTTTGAACTGCGTGCGTTACTATGAAACGCAACTACTATCTATTGTAATTGTAAGCGCGCGCGTGTGGCCGGCGCTGATCAAACGCGTGACTGTGAAATCAGCCTTATTCCTATGCTCCGCAATCCGCCTGCGCGATGCGCCGTGACTCAGGTCGGGATTCAGCCTCAACGTGGACGTAGCGCGGGCGGGCAGCTAGTCTCAATAATAGTGACTCATCTGAAAAATCCTACGGTATAAATATACATCACTATTATTAACCCTGAAAGGTTAGTCAGAAACAAGGCAATGAGAACCGCAAAAGTCCCATACCATAGTCCACTTTTCACATGTGCTCAGCGTGATAGGTGGTGAGCCCATCGCCGCTCTATGCTGTTGGATGTATGTGTAGTCTTTAATCCGTTAGTCGCCTTTTACGACACCCAAGGGAAGTGGAGGGGTGATAGATGAGGTGATGATTATATGACAAAAGAGGAAAACTCTTGCGGAATGTTTGTTAATAAAATGAAATTAAATGAATGTAATAATAGCTTTAGTAAAAGCCCATGTCAATCATTAAATTTAAAAAATGTACAGTCTTTAAACATTGTCCACCAGAACATCCAAGGAATGATGGGCAAAGATTTGGAGATTGAATTGTTCATGAACTGTAATAAAATTGATATTCTTTGCATAACAGAACACTGGCTTAAAGACCATCAGTTCATGTTCAATTTTAACACATTGACTGCCGCACACTCGGACCCGAGTGTTCGGCATGCCGTACCACTGGTGCCGCACACTCGGATCCGAGTGACCGTCCCGAATATTTTGTTTGGTTTATTACTTGCTGGTACCTTTGGCAAACGCGCGTCGTTTCGTACGCACACATAGACATTTAATTGAACTTGTAAAAACTTGCGTTGGTTTTGATAACCAAGCTAATACCTGTGTGTGCGAGCGCCGCGTTCACGCGCCTAGTCCGAGGATCCGCACACGCGGATCCGAGTTGCGGCGCGGTACGTTTTATAACGCCGGCACCTGTGGCGCGAGTATTTATTTACTAAAATTAGGTGTGTCTGTAGCGCTTTTGCGTGTGTAACGTTTTGTATTAAAAAATTGATAGTGAAGCAGGGCCATCTAAGCGTAAAAATAGCCTAACCTAATCTACTTTATCGTAATTTTAACTCCAAATTATTAGTTTATTGTTAATGTAACAAATTAATTTGTAACTGTTGTTTTTTATATATTTTATTGTAAAACCATTAATGTATATTGCACTAATTATTGTTTTAAATTTTCATGTCACTCACTGATTAATTCAGAAGTTTTTTGTTGATGACACAAATAATTTTTATAATGTTGATTTTTTGTATATCAAAATTAAAATACTTATGGCATTTACCCATATACTTTTTTATTTTAATTCGCAGACAACCAATTTACAAAACAGTTTATAAGAGTACTCAGATCCGAGTGTTTGTCTCCATAGAACCATACACGCCGATCACTCGGATCCGAGTGTTTGGCTCCACAGCGCCGACCACTCGGATCCGAGTATCCCCCTTTTTTAAGAGAAATATACAAATATAAAATAGTATTAATTTATATTAAATGAATGCACATATAAAACATTAATATTATCAAAAAAAAATAGTGTTGCACCTGGCGGGATTTTTGTATTAAGCTCTTGGCAGTGAACGTGTTAAGAATCATTTGGTAGGAAGTTCGTCCAGTCGAGGAAATGCAATACATGGTGGCTCCTTAATTATTGTTAGTAAAAATTTTAAATTAAAGGAACGCAAAGACATAGTGAGCCTCTCGGTTGAGCGAACAATAGAAATAGCTTGTGTGGAGTTGGAGCAGTTTGTTGTATTAAGTGTGTACAGACCTCCCTCAGCATCATATGATTTTTTCGAAAAGTTATGGATGAGGCATTACATAAAGTCCGTAATGTAGGTAAAACAATAATTGTTTGCGGGGATTTTAATATTAATTTGTTAGAAAATTCCACAATGTCAACTAAAATTAAAAACCTATTTCTATCAAACAACTTAAATCATTTATTTTTGGAGCCGACAAGAATAACTGCCACTTCGGCCACCTGTATTGATAACATATATACAAATGTAAAACCACTGACTAAGCAAATTATTAATAACCTGGACTCTGATCATTGTGGCCAAATGGTCAGCTTTCCACACCAGCGTAAACAAGTGACGAAAAAGAATATCACTGTTGTACCAAAAACTGCAGGTCGGCTGGAACGCTTTAAAAGCAATCTAGATACAAAATTAAATTATTTAGAATACAATGACAACCCTAATGTCTTTTATGATAATTTTTTTAACATTTATTGTTCAGAACTTAATAAAACTTTTATTCCAAAAAAGATCTCAGTTAGTGGTACTGTAACTTTTAATGAATGGGCTACAATTGGTATTCACAGAAGTAGGAAACGCCTTTATGAACTTTATGGTGAACGCAACTATAACACCAGCGATCACTTCAAATTATATGTTAAAAATTATTCAAAGTTATTCAAAAGAGTATGTCGATTAGCCAAGGCAAACTATCTGAGTTCTAAGATTAAGAATAGTAATGACAAAATAAAAATGACATGGAATATTATAAATAGTGAAACAGGAAAGGTCAAAAGTCGTAATAATGAGTACAATTTAAATTGTGATAATAAAACCTTGACTTCTGATGCTGATGTTGCTGCAGCATTTGAGAGGTTTTTTACTGACATTCCAGTTTCAACTAAAAAAGCCTTGATTTCCTCCCCCACTGTAGCTGGATCTGTTTTGAAGGAGAATGTTAAAGATTGTGAAAGTAATTTCAGTTTTCAAAAAATTTGTGTTATAGATATAATAAAAACATTTAACACTCTCAATAAAAAGAAAACTTCTGATCTGTGGGGTATTTCTGTGGACGTCGCTAAATCTGTAATTATGACAATAGCTCCAGTTTTAGCTTGCATATTTAATGAATGCATTGACTGTGGTGTTTTTCCTGACCTCATGAAATATAGTAAAATAATTCCAATATTTAAATCAGGTAGCACTTCTGACCCTTCTAATTTTAGACCTCTTTCTGTGCTACCCACATTTAGTAAAATTTTTGAAAAGTTAATGCTAGACCAAATGCAAATTCATTTTTATAAAAATAAACTTTTACATTGTAAACAATATGGTTTTACTAGGGGTCGCTCTACAACTGACGCCGGTGTTGAGCTTTTAATCCAAATATTTGATACCTGGGAGGAATCACAGGATGCCCTAGGGGTATTTTGTGATTTATCCAAGGCTTTTGATTGTGTTTTACATGAAACTTTGGTCAGGAAGCTTAACCACTATGGAATTAGGGATGCTTCTTTGAGCCTTCTAATCTCATATTTGAGTAACAGGATTCAGAAGGTCAACATTAACGGTAAAAGATCTCCGGGATCAGTGGTTAAAATGGGAGTTCCGCAGGGTTCAATACTTGGTCCATTCTTGTTTTTGGTTTATATTAATGACTTACCTTATTTTGTAAAAGACAGTCATGAGATAGTATTGTTTGCTGATGATACTTAACTTTTATTAAAAGTGAACCGACGACACCCAAATTATGACGATGTGAATAATGCGGTCTCAAAGATTGTTCACTGGTTTAGTGTAAATAACTTGCTATTAAACGAGGGAAAAACCAAATGTGTAAGATTTGTATTGCCTAATGTTAAGCAGGTAATAACTAGTGTACAAATTAAAGATAAGAATGTGAATCCTGTGGACACCACTGTGTTTCTAGTCATCATGTTGGATGCCAAGCTTCAGTGGGGCCCACATATAGCTAAATTGTCGAAAAGACTTAGTTCTGCGGCTTATGCAGTAATGAAGATCCGTCAGTTAACTGACGTTGATACAGCTAGATTAGTTTATTTCAGTTACTTTCATAGTGTAATGTCGTACGCCATTTTACTGTGGGGAAATGCTGCCGACATTCAAACTATCTTTGTGCTGCAGAAGAGGGCTATTCGAGCAATATATAACCTACAGGCTGGTGACTCTCTCAGAGAGAGATTTAAGGATATAAGTATAATGACAGTTGCATCACAATATATTTCTGAAAATCTTGTGTATGTTCATAAAAATATTGAAATGTTTTCAAAAAACAGTGATATTCACAAATTAAATACTAGAAGTAAGAACAAATTAGCAGTGCCTTATACTAGGCTCCATAAAATAAATAATTTTTTTAAGGGTCTGTGTGTACGATTATACAACAAAGTACCAAATGATATTTAGAAATTAGATCTTGATAAATTTAAAATCAAAATCAAAGAAAAGCTTTATAAAAAAGCTTATTATAAAGTGTCGGATTATACAGAAGACAAAACAGCTTGGGTCTGAAATGCTCCAAGTACCTACTCCAACAGCTATTTCTAATTGCTTATAATTAATTTATATAGAGCACCATATTTAATTAAACTATTTACATTCAAATTCATATTTTGTATTTTGTGACCTGGTAACGACATATATTATATATATTTTTTGTAAATGTCGTTGCTTCTGTGCGCTTTTTCTTGTTTCTTGCGCCCGTTCTTTGCCACAGTTAAAAAATGATGTCCTGAATGGGTGGTAGGTTAAAAAATATTTGGACGTTTCAAAGTACTTATTAATTGAGTTTATTGAATAAATATATTTTGACTATTGACTATAGCATTCTTTCACCGCTACGTGACACGGTTACGGGATAATAATATATACGTAAAAGACTAGCGACCCTCCCCGGCTTCGCACGACTTACTACCCGCACCCGTACCCCTACCTAAACAAATTATAGCCTTCCTCGATAAATAGGCTATCTAACACTGAAAGAATTTTTCAAATCGGCCCAGTAGTTCCTGAGATTAGCGCGTTCAAGCAAACAAACTCTTCAGCTTTATAATATTAGTATAGATAGATTGGTAATATTATTTTGTTAAAAATAAAAATGTAGCATAGTGTAGATGTAAGAACTATTGTGACGACCTCCGTGGTCGAGTGGTTAGCCTTCCGGTTCTGGCGTGTCGCGCCATTTTTGAATTCCCGGTCTGGTCAATTTAAAAAAAAACATTTTTTCGGATAGTCTCTCATCTGTGTGGCAGAATTCAGCCAGAAATTACTTACCTAAACTAATTATTTCAAAAAAATCCTTACACAGCTCATGATATATGGGTGTTCTTTATGTTTATGTATGTTTATCCGTACCAAAAGGAAGAGATGGTATGGTAATATTCTTGTAATAATGAGGGACCACCATTCCATAGCACTCACATGTCATATATAATAATACCTAAAGCTATACAAATGGTAACCATTAAGTTTGTTATTAACCGTGTCGCGTAGCGGTGAAAGAATACTACCCCCCCCCCCCCCCTCTTCCCTTGGGTGTCGTAAAAAGCGACTAACGGACTAAAGACTGCACATACATCCAACAGCTTAGAGCGGCGATGGGCTCACCACCTGTCACGCTAAACACATGTACGGTCGGTATTTAGTGAAAGTAGACTATAACAGAGGACTGCTATTGCGGTCCTCATTGCCTAGTCTCTGACTAACTCTTTGGGGATAATAGTCGTGATTATGTATATATATTGTATGATGTGTGTTTTTATTTCATTTGGTGGGTTTTCAAAGTGGCGCGTCGGTAGGTACACGAACAGGTACAAGGTAGGTGATACAACACTCCATATAAATTAAGCCCTCTGAATGTTTCCGAGCGAGCGATCATTTCAATTCACGTCATTGGTCAAAGGAACCTTTGCTTTCCGTCTCTCACTTTGACTTTGACAACTCTAGATTATATTTTTAGGGTTAATATTTGCCGCTCGTGATGAGTTTCAAATTCTGTTTAATTTTCAGTTTTTCAATTTAATATCATTGCTGTATATTTAATATTCAGTACATTATTATTCAATAGCAATCCTAGCCTTTGACTTTAGGTGTAGGTACTATCGCGTCACACGATAAATTTGAAAACGTAGTGTAAGTACTAAAAGTAGAGTGACGAAACCTTTATACAAAATAGACAAACTAATATCTACGCTGGCAGCAATTGGATGAGATGAACGGAAGATCGGGCTCAGTGAGATGTTTTTTTATTTATATCTATACTTTGCACGGCAGGTGACTCCCCTCCATCTGATATTAAGTGTAATTGGAGTCCAGGCGCTAGGACAACTGCTCATCGTCAAAAGATACAGCATCAGTCACCCTCACCCTGCCATAGACCACAAGGTACCTCTTCACGCTTCGTTTGAAGGACCCCATATTACAGGAAGGGGAAAAAAATTAGGTAAGTTTTATATCAAGCAAAATACTGATATTGGCTAGCTGATATTATGGTCATGATGAATAAAGCTTATTACTATTAGAATAAAATATTTACTAGAAAAAAATCAACAAGTCTCAGCAAGCTCGAATGGGATGGGAACCAATGATCCTTGGATTGCCGGTCTACTGCTCTAACTGCTAAGCTACCGTGACCCCAGAAGACTCGTTGAATTCTTTCTAGTAGTTGATGATTTACGCTGCAAGCCAGCGGTTGTCAGCCAGTTGCCAGCCACTCCTGAGACAGGTTGATTTTTTTCTAGTAAATACGTTATCCTTTATCTATATAGCATTGTGAATGCAAAATTTCAATAATAAAGATACTTATTACAATTAATTTAATTCAACCACTAGCCCACAAGATATAGTGGTTAGACCACCTGCCTCAGATCCGGGTTCGATTCCCAGCGGTTGAACATAACTGATACTTACGCTGGGTTTAGTTGGTGGCAGGGCTTGCGCTTGTCATCTGCCTCCATCTTATTTAAGGCTGTCACGATAACAAAAATTTTAGTAGCTTTGTTCTGTTCCACAACAAAGTTGTGTAATAAAATAAGACAGCCAGAAAACCAGTTGGAGATTACGAGTAAAGTGTTTACACAAGGTGGCGCAAAAGTCATCACGTTATCGAAAGAATCTATATTTTTTTCAAATGGCAGTAAATATCAGTTCTGCTTTGACATTTTGTGAAGTAAATAGATACAAAACACACGAAGAACATTCCAACAGGATGGAACAACTGCGTATACTGCACGACCCACAAGTGCCCACAACCGAAATTCAGAGGACTGCATTTCCGGCTCGCTTAATCTCTTGATATTGATTTGCACTGGCCGGCAAGATTTGTGGGGATTTTGAGAATCAGTCTATCTTAACAAGCCTCAGTCTCTTAAAGCCTTTAAAGAGATCTTATCGCCGGAAGTTCTGGCAAGAGTGATGGAAAATGCTATAAATCGGGTCATCGGGTCTTCAATTCTAGCAGCGGTGGACACTTGTAAGATATAATGTTTTCTACTTAATGAAAAAAATTAGACAACAAATTTACACGATCTTAATGCAAAACTAACGTTATCCATTAATTGAAATAAAACACTTTTTTATGGATTAACTCGCGTTTAATTTACTATTTACAGGGACACTCCCAGTACCCACGGACCCTGTAAAGTGTTCGAAACGTCAGGATAATATAAAAAAACTATGTAAATTGTAAATTAAACGAGAGTTAATCCGTAAAAAAGTGTTTCATTTCAATGTGTAGTGCTCGCTTAAACCTCAGAAAACAATATGTTAGCCATTAATTTAAAAAATACAGTTAAAGAACATCGGGCGACAACTTTTGCGCCGCTTAGAGGAGTGGCGCAAGAGTTGGTGCTTTTGCGGTCCTCATTGCCTAGTCTCTGACTAACCCTTCGGGGATAATAGTCGTGATTATAATATGTAAGTATGTATACAATGTGATAGGGGTGGTAAAATAATATGGGGGGTCTTACCCCCTCCTCCTATAATTTATGACCCTTTTTACTTTATACGATATCAAAGGTTTCATACGTCGGAGAAACATGAAAAAAATGGCCAACGGTAGCTAATGACACTGGCTAACTATTAAATTACTTTGTTACGTATGTTTGAGATTACTTAATTATTTTGTGATTTAAAATCACTTTTTTTTAAGACCATATTATTTTTTTTGTCTATGAATTTAGATGTAGTACTTAGCCTTAACAGGTTAGAAGTACCACCCCTATCACATTGTATAAAAAAGAAAAGAAGTGAAGTGGAATGTGCATACCTTATCGTTACCTACCATCACAGATTTAATATACAATGTAATAATTAAATACAAAATACCATAAACTGTTTGTACAGCTTTCGGTTAGAAACGTCTAGGGACTGCGGTTAAAAATTAAAATTAAATAATGGTTACCTAATGAAACGCATGACGTTTTTCGCAATAAACTGACAATGTAAATATTAATTGCCATAATCATCACTTGACATAAGTTTTTATAGTATAACATCAAATGGCCAAAATGTTAAAGGCATAACCATAGAAAGGCATATAATTTCGATAAGCTTAAGTAACAAAAGGCATATCTTTTATTTGCCATAATATTCTGAAGACATAATATTCAAAAAGCATACATGCACTAAGGATTACTGACAAAATCCTTCTTATTTACCATAATTTCAAAAGTATACATTTTTTCATTTATTCATCATAACAGTTTTTTTTTAATTGATTAAATATCTTTATTTATCTATACCACTGACTTAATGTAATAAATAAACATTTAACATAATTTTAGATTATATCTATTCTAATCTAATGATAAAAAAGATTGTTAATAGCATGCAAGGAAGCTCGCAGCATGCAAGCAAGCACTCAGCATGCAACAAGCAATGGTTTCTGTCACGGCTCCGGCGGTCCCACGCGAGCTTATCGTCGCAGATGGCTTCGCTCACCACCGCAGCTTTGGCTAGCGTCAGCCACGGCGGCGGGCGTTAAATCCACCTGCTCCTCAGCCCGCTGGCCACTTCGCCCCTCCGCGCCTACGCGTTCTTAAATTACACTATAGAGTAGGGCAGACAAGACTACGTGGAGTCGGTTTTGCCGCAATTCGTTTCTGTCACTGACTTTTGTAGCACAACCTTACTGCTTAACGTATATGATTAGGTATGCGTCATAGTTAAAGTAGAAAATAAATTTATGGATATTTACAATTATGCTTTATAAAACTACTTATGACTAAATTGAATTACCCGTTTTAAAGTATGTGTGTTAAAATTATGACAAACAATAAAATAGATTTTAACGATTATGGTTCTTATTAATATTATGTCTTTCAACGATTCTGCGTTTTGTTGTTTATGCGTAATAAAAAAAATTGCTGCAGGCTTTTGAATTGTATTCCATAATATGATGTATGTCAATTAAAATTATGGCACTAAA
This sequence comes from Scoparia ambigualis, assembly GCA_963921215.1. Lineage (NCBI taxonomy): Eukaryota > Metazoa > Arthropoda > Insecta > Lepidoptera > Crambidae > Scoparia > Scoparia ambigualis. Next base: position 30,510,618 of record OY992506.1, read on the forward strand.
CATTATGCGTTTCAATGATTGTGTCACCTTAAATAATACACTTAATTAGACTGCTGTATTATTTTTTTTTTATATGTGACACGTCATAGTGACTACATCCTGCCTGATGGTAAGCAGCCGATGCAAATTAAATATTATTTCAATATTATATGTATTTATTACGCCATTTTTTTTTTTTTGGCCTATTCGGCCCATTGCCGTTGGCTCTACATACCGGCGCCTCACTGCTAAAATTTGTTGCCAATCGGTAAATTTTCTCACCAATTACTTTCAGCCGAAGCAGCTAGGATTTGGCAGCAAAGGAGGCTGTGAGGCAGCTGTCCACTCACTCCGATCATTTTTATTAAACCAGGGCGGTGAGGTAGTATTGAAAGTCGACGTTAAAAACGCTTTTAACTCTGTCGACAGGGTCGTCATGTTGGATCAAATAAAATCAAAAGCTCCTGCAATATTACCATTTATGATGCAGTGTTACAACAACCCATCCAATCTTTTGTATAAGAAACACCTCATCTCATCTGCCGTAGGATGCCAACAGGGCGACCCTCTGGGCCCAGCTATTTTTAGTCTCGCTATTCACCCAGTCGTCGAGCTACTAAATTCCAAATTTAACGTGTGGTATCTGGATGATGGGATTCTAGGCGGCGACGCATCAACTGTCCTTTCGGACCTCCTAATCCTTGTCCGCGAGTTCCAAGCCATAGGATTGGAGCTTAATATTGCTAAGTGTGAGCTTTTCATAGCGGACAGTTGCGTCGACAGGCACGACATAATATCCCGCTTTAGAGACGTAGCTCCTCTTTTAAAAGTAATAGATAAAGGTTCCCTTCACCTTCTGGGGTCCCCTATTCTGGAAGATTCCTTCCAAAATTTTATAACATCAAAATTACAAAATTTTAGTGATACATTAGACCGCCTTTTCAAAATTAATTGCCACATGGCTTTCACTTTAATTCGGTATTCCCTTTTTGTTCCAAAGTTCACGTATGTCTTGCGGTGTTGTCAGCTGTGGAAGTATCCTGATCTCCTTGCCAGCCTAGATAGCACCATAAAACATACACTCTCTTCAATTTTAAATATAAACTTCAGCGACCGCTCTTGGACCCAAGCATCACTTCCAATTAGATTCGGTGGCCTGGGTATCCGTAAAACTACTGACGTGTCCCTCCCGGCGTTCTTGTCCTCAGTCCATGCTTCCCTGCCACTCACGAATAAAATACTAGAAGCAACATCTAATTCCTTTTTGACACCTTACATGGACGAGGCCAAGGCCGCCTGGAGAGCAGCTTGCCCGTATTCTGATCTTCCAAACAAAACCTCCTCCCAAAGGCTTTGGGACGGGCCCCTCTGCGAACTGTTGCGAAATAACCTTATCAACACGTCTTCTAGTTCCGCAGAGCGTGCCCGCCTTTTAGCTGTAGGGAGATGGGAGTCGGGTCTTTGGTTGCAGGCACTACCCTCAACGAATACGGGTACTCTGCTAGACCGCAGTACTTTTCGCCTAGCAACTGCCCTGCGTCTTGGTGCCCCCAGTATCGTCCCCCATCAATGTCGTTGTGGCGCACCGGTAAACACCACCACGGGCTGTCCTGTGCACGGAGTGCTGGCCGCATTACCCGCCATCATTCCTTGAATGACATCATTCGTCGGGCTCTAGTCACGGCTGGTGTGCCAGCAGTACTAGAGCCCGCCGGCCTGGCGCGCGATGATGGCAAGAGGCCAGACGGCATGACCCTGGTACCTTGGAGGGTGGGACGGGCACTTGTGTGGGATGCTACATGTGTTGACACGCTTGCCCCGTCCCACCTTTCAAGTACATGTATCAACGCTGGCTCTGCTGCCAATACTGCGGAGAACCTCAAACGGCGCAAGTATGGGAATCTGACTGGAGATCTCATATTTGAGCCGTTTGGGGTAGAGACGTTGGGACCATGGGGTTTAGGTGCCCACCAGTTTTTTAAAGATATTTCAAAAAAGCTGGTGGAAGCCACCCGAGACCCCAGAGCCAGCAGCTATCTGGGTCAACGCCTAAGCCTCGCCATCCAGCGCGGCAATGCGGCTAGTGTACTGGGTACTCTGCCTGATGGGGATGATCTGGGGCAATTCTTTTATTTATAGTTTTTATAGTTTTTATTGTAATTAAGTTTTTTTTTTCTTTTTAAATTGTAAATATTTTAAAATCTAGCTTAAATTAATGTGTAAGATAACTTTGAAGGATTATTAATTTATTCAATAAACTCAATATCTTACGCCAGATAAAATGAAACCCCAATATTGCAGCAACAGGTACGTATTTGAAAGCCCTCGCAAGTTAACAGGCAGGCTGTTGACATTTAATCAGAGATCCGCTCGGACCAGCACTCGGCGACTATGAGCTGTGATTGGTCTGGCCGCGACGTCGAGGGGACTCATGTGATCAGATAACGTGGTGGCTATGTACGAATTCCCGATAGGCTAGCAGTGGCAATTTAAAAAATACCCTCTAAATTTATTATTCTAGATGTATCGAAACAACAATATTATGATAAAATTTTCTTGTACAGCCTTTTTGAGTAGGTATTAATATTTCTTACAACCGTGTCGAGTAGCGGAGAAAGAATACTACCACCCCCTTTCTTCCCTTGGGTGTCGTAAAAGGCGACTAACAGACTAAAGACTGCACATACATCCAAAAGCATAGACATAATATATTATGTTCATGGTGAAAGGAACTGACCCGCACGCGCGGTGCCTTGAAGTGTTTTCATTGGGTAAAAAAGAAGGTAAAAAGTCTTTTTTGTATTTTTACTTGTAATAACTATAACATCGATGTGCTGGGTTCAGGCCTTCCCACATGAACAAGATGGTAACGGTGCGTGTCATCACATCATCCAACCTCATTGCTTTCATTCAGCATTCCATTTTCGTTTCCTCCACAGACGTATATCGTCAGTCAACGTCTGTGGTTATGAACGTCAGGATTGAGGAGCCACCCCTGATTTTTAAAGGAAAATCATACCATCAATTAGTATTATAGAAAATAATTTTGTAGAACAAATTCTGGAATTTGTAGTATAATACTTTCTAAGATACATCAATATAAAGGTGGCTCCTCAATCCATACAGTATGGATTAAGGAGCCACCCTAGAACTTGGAAAGTAATGAAGTTACATTTTTGAAAATTAAGTATGTTTTAGTAGGTATTTTGTAGGTTATCTACTAAAAATATCAGTGCAGCGGCAGTACTGCACTGATATTTTTAGTATATCTATATAAATTAAAGAAAAACAATAGTTTTGTTGTGACTTCTCAGCCCGTATACAAAAGCATGAATTCCTATGAAATTGATCCACATATTAATATATTCGAACTAATAGGCAATTAGTAGTATGTATGCTTGAATTTGTAGTATAGAAATAAAATAGTAAGATTAAGTAAATTCGCTAAAAAATACATTTCAGCTGGCTCCTCAATCCAGACACTTGCATTTAAATAATTTACTGTATCTTGCTAACTATAGAAGATAATCAAAAGCTTTATATGCCAATATTTAGTAGAAATTTCTACTAAATATCTATGTACAAAATAACATTGTACAATTTGTTCAAAGGAAGTTATAACGAATATTCGATATTCCATACAATTCACTATAGGGTGACCATATCGATACTGGGAAAGAGAATAAAAATATGGTTAAGTACGCGTAATAAGGTAGCGTATTGTATGTTTTGCTTCGTATGTACAAAACGTTACGCGTATGTTAACTTAAAGCAAAAAAGACACCAACCCGCATTGGGCCAGCGTAGGAGGGCCTGTCCCCAGCAGTGGGACGTGTAAAGGTTGATGATAATACTCATGGGGTATTTCCGACTGCTGATACAATTGATTGTAAAAATGGATACAACTCTTCATACTCTAGCTGTTTTAGAATAATTGCGGTTACATGGCATTTAAGTTTATACAAAACATAAACAGTAATAAATTGTCATGATACTAACTTAGTTTTATTTATCTATTTGTCGGAGTTATTCCATAGACAAGTAACGCCATCTATATCGATAGACCTAGTATCGACTAGTTAGTTTGACTGAATAACGTGGCTAAATAGCTTGGCTGAATCACTAGGCTGAATAACTAGGCTGAATAGCTTGGCTGAATAACGTGGCTGAATAGCTTGGCAGAATAGCTTGGCATTATAAAAGTATCCCTGAGTCAGTAGTTCGGGCGAGTAGTGAGGGCATAGTGTGTGACAGCTGACACTGTTACGACTGAGACTACGATTTTCAACAAAATCCGTTTCCATCTCCGACAGCAGCGGTGGGATTGGAACAAAACACCTCCAGCGCGTCTGTTGAACGTCCAGTTACCGCGCAAAACGAATATTTCGGAAATTGCGCCATGCCATGCGAAGAAAATAATCACGAGGCGAACACGCGTTTGGAGGACCGAAATACGTTATCGCAATCGGGAAATCAGATACCGGCGATGTCGTCTGAGATGTGGACGTCGTTTTTTCGCGGCGTGGCAGAAAGTTTTCGCAAAACCGAAGCTAGTGCGTCGACGTCTAAATGCGCGGCTAAAAAGATGAAGCCTAGTGATGTCTATGTGCCTACGTTCGATTCGGACGACTGTGAGTTTACGGCGGCGCAATGGTGCGACGAAATCGACCATCACCGGACACAGAATACGTGGACCGATTACGAAACAAGGAATGTGGCGTTTACAAGCATACGCGAAGATGGGCGGCGAAGTCTTATCCGCTTTGCAAGACCTGGCAGGAGGCTAGAGAGCGTCTCTCAAGAACGTTTGCTTCTACAAAAAGATTCCACGACCTGTTTCAAGATATGGTGCAGTACTCAAGCGAACGAGCTTCGACCTATGTGGAATACTCTACCAACAAGCTGGCGCTGATCGACCGTCTGGAGACGAGTTGGAGTGAATCAAACAAGATCGAAGTGGTCATCTCGGGTATTGCTGACAATCAGGTACGCTCAGATTTATTGAAAAATACACCAAACGATTTCTTAGCACTTGATAGACATCTCAGTACTTATGCTAAAATTAAGAATTATAAACGACCTCTTGATAGTCACCCCTCGCCGAATGACTTTAAGCGTCAGCGACAGAATTTGGATGATCGTGTATTAAAATGTCACAATTGTGGTAAACCAGGTCATTATCAACGCAATTGCCAATTGAATTATAAAAGTGTGCAATGTTCGTACTGTCATAAAGTGGGTCATACTGAACAAGTGTGATTTTCGAAACAGAGAGGCGAAAAACTTAAATCGAGTGCTTCGAAGTCTGTTAACGTGTGTACGTTTGATGTCCCTCTTGTGTAAATTAAAATTAATGATTACGAATTACAAGCTTTGATAGATAGTGACTCTGATTGTTCGTTCGAAAAGAATTTGCTGATAATTTAACTGGAACCCGAGATTGTATAGCTACGTGTCTCACAGGTATTGATTTCACTACTGCATACTCTTTCTCGCGAATCAATTGCCGATAGAGATTAACGATGTGCATGTAGAAGTTAGTTTCGTTATAGTGGATTCTCATATTCTACCTCGTGATATTATCAATGGCCGTGATGATTTTTGTTTGCCCGAGCTTTAGTTTGATTATTAAAATTTATAACAAAGGTCTTCATATCACGCACGAAGTCCATGCAGACATTTGTCGTTTGCAGAGTATTAACGTGATAGACACTGATTTTACTTATAAAGTTGATGTTAACCGTTTGCAAGGAGTAATGACTAAGTTTAGTGCCGGTTTCTCATTTAATTGGAACAAGTTTAAATCAGCATTTCTACTTCCCCAACGTGACGTCGTGTGTTAGGACGTACATAGTTAGATGTCTGTCATGTAAGATAAATAAGAAGCCTTCAGGTGCTCGACAATCAGCTTTACATGCCATCGACAAAGAGCCCGCACCCATTCTTGCATTCCATATTGACACTAGCGGCAAGCTGGCTGGTAGTCGTAATACTAAAGAATACGTTATTGTGATTATCGACGGTTTTACAAAATATTGCAATCTTACCCCAGTTAAAGACTTAACAGCTAGATCAGCTTGTAATGCTCTCCGCACGTTTGTTTCGCTGTGCCCCAGTCATAATTGTTGCTGATCTAGGTACATCCTTGACTAGAAAAGAGTTCCAGGATCTTTGTAACGAATTTTCGATAGAATGCCATGAAATTACAAGTGGAGTTAGTCGTGCGAACGGACAAGTTGAGAGGTTTATGTCCATCCTTACGAATTGTTTTACTGTCGTCGAGAATCACGAGCGCCGGTCTTGGAAGGCCGCTTTCGGCGAGATCCAACTATCGCTTAATTGTACGGTCTCAAGGATTACTAGCAAAGGCCCTCTTCAATTGCTGTTATACTGTAATAGGAATCCTCCGCGGATCAATGTCTAATTCACGGTTAAGAGAGTTTAGATCTTTTTGATATTAGACACGAGGCTAAAGTCAGGATGGACGAACAGGCGCGTATTGAAAAGGCCCGCTTTGATAAGGGTAAAGCTATGATTCGTCCACTTCGTTTTAGTGATATTGTTTTGGTTTAGAAGAACCCTAGAATAATAACTAAGTTACGCAAGAAATTTTCGAGCACATGTAAAGTAATTGAAGTCTGTGGAAATGATCGATACAAAGTGGAACCTTTAGCTGGTGCACTCGTTCAATATGAGTGTCATGCAAAACTCCGTAAATCCCAGTTAGTTTTGCCCGATCTATCGGAACAACTAGATGAAACAGATCCCGAGGGATCCTTGAGTGAAGTCTTAATAAAATGATGTGCTAGTCGAGTAGATAATTATATCGATTAGTTTTCAGTTGTAAATTTGTCGAATTAACATAAAAATAAAAAAGGGGAGCCTGAATAAAACATTCATTACATTTTTTTAATTAAAAATTTAGTTTTGATAGCGGCAAGTTTTACTTAATTATTATTTTTTTGTTTTGTTCTATTTTGTGAATGAAAGTTGTTGTCTAAAATATCCGCTGTTTATGTTAAAACCCTGTGCTGCGAAAGCTACCTTTTTGCATTGGAAGCTACGCGCTTAATGCAGCTACGCTTTTGCGTTGGAAGCTCTGCGCTTCATACAGCTACACTTTTGCATTGGAAGCTCCGCGCTTCATGCAGCTACTCTTTTGCATTGGAAGCTCCGCGCTTCATGCAGCTACGCTTTAGCATTGGAAGCTACGCGCTTCAACGCTTTTGCATTGGAAGCTACGCGCTTCATGCAGTTACGGTTTTGCATTGGAAGCTACGCGCTTCATGCAGCTACGCTTTTGCATTGAAAGCTCCGCGCTTCATGCAGCTACGCTTTTGCATTGGAAGCTACGCGCTTCATGCAGCTACGCTTTTGCATTGGAAGCTCCGCGCTTTATGCAGCTACGTTTTTGCATTGGAAGCTCCGTGCTTCATGCAGCTACGCTTTTGCATTAGAAGCTCCGCGCTTCATGCAGCTACGTTTTTGCATTGGAAGCTCCGCGCTTCATGCAGCTACGCTTTTACATTGAAAGCTACGCGCTTCATGCAGCTACGCTTTTGTATTGGAAGCTCCGCGTTTCATGCACCTACGCTTTGGCTGTACAGTTTAGCAACAGCACAATATACATAGGTAGATTCAAATTACTGTTTCGTACGTATCAGCACTTACCGCCACTATGTAATTTAATTGCTATTTATAGCCAGTTAAGCGAAAGCCACTAACTAACAAACATATTTACTGTAATTTTTAACTTTGTGATTTTAAATAAAACTATAAACCAGTGACGCCGTTTAACTCAACTAACTAACATCTTAAGACTGTAGGGCAGAAACCCTACATCTAATGGTCCTTCGAGGATAAAAGGTACGGTTACACCAGGCAAATTAAGAAGGTACATATACCGTGTGAGGGGAGAGGGAGCATTGCATAACTTAAACAACTGTGCACGTGGACTATTTGCGCGTTACCGGTGTCAAATACGGATAGTGCGTGAGTGTTTCTACTAGTGCAAACCAGCAACCTCTGGAAAACTTCCATTGAACTTTTCTAACTTATGAAGAAAGAAAAAAGCTGAGCCAACATGAGCAACATCGAAGATTTATTAGCAAACCAAAACCAGGTTTTCGAGGCGATGCAGCAACTACTTCGCAACTTCAAGAAAGATCCAGCTGACCGCAAGACTCCACCCTATATCAAAAAACGTCTGGAACTGCTGGAGTCATATTGGACTGAATTTCAAGCCAATCATGTTGAACTGTGTGCGTTTGAAGACCAAAACCATACTTATTTTTCTGAAAACTGTTATTAAAAAACAAAAAACTTTTACAACGAAACGATAACCACTATTATGCAACAATCAACAATAAGCGAACAACAGATAAAAGAAGAACCTTTGAAAACAAAATTAACTGAACCTGAGGTGTCCGGCAGACCTTCTACCAGTCAACAACAACTATCAAACATTCAGAAATCAACAACTGAAACTGTATCTCAAGATAACGCTAGCAAGGCCGAAGAAATGTTCCGACGACAGCGTAGTAACTTTAAGGCTTTTTCGAGGACACTAGCTGCTATCGACTTGGAAGATATTAACGAGAAGTGGGAGTATGACGATACTTTAAAGAACATCGAGTCAAGATGGAAAACAATCGATTCACTGCATTGGGAGATTGATAGCGAAGTCATAGGAGAGCAAGGAGAGTACGAAACATTGTTTGAAAAATATGAAAGGCAATATAATTCAATGAAGAAAGCTCTTAACACTAGAATGTGGTCAGCATCTCATAAAGAAAAATCAACACCTGTAATGGAGCTGCCTGTCTTTAGTGGCGCTTATCAGCACTGGACTTCCTTCAAGGACTCATTCATTGAAACTATCCACTCGAATCCAACATTATCAAAAGCTCAGAAAATGCAGTTCTTGAAGTCGAAGGTCAAGGGCGAAGCTGAGAAACTCATTCAACATCTAATAATCAGTTCCGATAATTACAGTGTTTGTTGGGAAATACTCAATAATAGATACAACAACAAAAAGCTTATTTTCTCTTCGCACCTTAATACTATGCTAAGCTTACCAACTATACAATACCAAACAGCAATATCTGCTAAAAGAGTGCATGATACTACGAACGAGTGTCTCAACGCTATAAAAAACCTTGGCGTTGATGTTTCAACCTGGAATCCAATTTTGGTACACCTCTTATCACAGAAATTGGATACAGACACTTATAACGATTACATTGAAAGTCTCAAACAACCAAGGGAGCTGCCGAGTCTCACTGAGTTTTTACAATTTTTGGAAATAAAATTTACGTCTTTAGAGTCTTTGCGTCGAAAACAAGAGCGACCAACGACTGATCAACAACAACGTGGTTTATCAAACAACAAGTTCCAGCCTACATACAAAGCGCTAACCAAAGTCTAAGTTCAAAACCGAAAACATTTAACTACTCAACTTATAATAATTATTCTACATTGAACAAAACGACGGCGAATAACATACCAATTCACGTAAGGTGCCCACTCTGCAATAATGAACACGGATTATTTCATTGTAACGAGTTTATCAAGTTACATTTGTATGACCGCAAGAAATTGATTGCGAAACATAACTTATGTAGAAATTGTTTGTTCGATCACAAGGGCAAACAATGCATATCAGAGAAAAGGTGCAAGCAATGTAATGAACAACACCATACATTGCTTCATCAAGATCTAACTGTAAACACAACACCGAAAAACAATATGAATAAATCTAACAACCAGAACGCTACGACTTCAAGCAGCCATGCTTCAATGGAAAACATATCTGAAACACTTTTAGCCACTGCCCAGGTCAAGGTAATTACAGAAAATGCCGCTCAGATGCTCGAATTACAACGACAGAAATGTAAAAGCGTGATTTTCGGAGTCGGAGCGAGAGAAAACAACTGTAAGGGCACTGTAACTATCACATGTACGTCTATGCATGGCAATCATACTTTTGACTCTGAAGTCTACGTCATGCGCCACCTAATCAACAATCTACCAAACCGATCATTCGCAAAACCATCAACATGGACACATCTGGAAGGTCTTCAATTGGCAGACTCAGATTTTAATATAAGCCGACCCGTAGACATACTTTTCGGGGCTGATATTTACTCCAACATTATATTAGGAGGAATAATCAAGGGAGAAGAAACTCACCCCATCGCACAACAGTCCCTTCTTGGCTGGATTTTGTGTGGTAACATGAGATCGTATCAATGTAACGTCATTCTGAATAATTTGGATGAAATCTGCAGATTTTGGACTATGGAAGACATAGCGGAGAGCTCTCAAATGTCTGCAGAAGATCTTAATTGTATACAACAATACCAAACAACTACAAAACGACAAGAAGATGGCAGTTATGTCATCCGACTGCCTTTACACTATGATATCAACGAAAGGTTGGGAGAATCAAGAAAGAAAGCTGCTGCACAATTTCGCCAGTTAGAAAACAAATTCAAAAAATCCGAAAACATAGAAAAAGATTATAAATTATTTATCAACGAATACCAAGAGCTAAAACACATGAGACCTTGCGAAGGTAACCCGTAACCGAGCTATTATTTACCGCATCACTGTGTGCAGCGCCCCGACTCATCAACAACGGCCCTGCGAGTTGTTTTCAACGCATCCGCCAAGACAACTTCAGGAGAAAGTCTCAACGATTTAATATACCGCGGCCCTAACCTACAAACAGACCTACAGTCTATTATTCTGAAATGGAGACTCTACAGGGTTGCACTTACTGCTGACATTGAAAAAATGTTCAGACAAGTTGTTCTAAACGAAGAAGACCAAAAATACCAAAAAAATTTGTGGAGAAGCTCATCTGATCAGCATATTAAGGAGTACGCGTTGACAACCGTTACGTATGGCACTAAAGCGGCTCCATATTTAGCCATGATGACTATAAGGCAACTGGCTAACGACGAGAGACAAAACTATGCTGATGCAGCAGCCATCATAGAAACATCCTTCTATATGGATGACCTTCTTTATACTTCTGATGACCTTGAGACTGCAATACGTATCAAAAATGACCTTAAAAACCTTCTTTTATCCGGTGGATTCAACTTACGAAAGTGGTCATCGAACAACCCTAAACTTTTAGACTACAGTCCAACAAACAATGAACAAGAGGCATTTCATTTTCGACACCAAGAATCTACAAAAACTTTGGGCTTGAGATGGAATCCTAAAGAAGACAACTTTAATTTCCAAATAACAATCGATACAAGTTCTACAAAGCGGGTCACAAAAAGGTTGTTATTATCAGAAATTTCAAAAATTTTTGATCCGCTGGGATGGTTGTGTCTTGTAACTACAAAACTCAAACTAATCTTTCAACAAGTATGGCAAGAAAACTTACGTTGGGACGATGAAATAACTGAAAACATAAAGAAAGAATGAATAAAAATTAAAGATCAATTAATTGAAATTAACGAATTACAGATACCAAGATGGTTACAAATTAAAAAACAAGATAAAATTGAACTGCATGGGTTTTGCGATTCATCTGAAAAAGCCTACGCCTGTGTTATTTACTGCAAGGCCGATCAAAATTCAACAGTTATGGTAGCCGCAAAGTCAAGACTTGTACCTTCTAAGAAAATAGTTTCGCTCCCGCGACTCGAATTTTGTGCTGCGTTACTGCTCGCCACATTAATGAAAAAGGTGCAAGAATGCATACCTAACCACAACATTACTTTATATGGCTGGTCAGACTCCACTGCTGTATTGGGGTGGCTGCACGGAGATCACGGACGCTGGAAAACATTTGTATCAAACAAAGTGAAGAAAATAGTTGCCACGATGCCTTCTAACCGCTGGCACTATGTTAAATCTGCAGAAAACCCAGCCGACTTATTCCTCGCCAGCCGAGGAATAAATCCAATGCAGCTGAAAGAGCATCATTTATGGTGGCACGGACCTCATTGGCTCTAAACGTTTCAACCTGGAACAGAAAACAACAAGATTTATTATGAAACAAACGAAGAGATAAAAATAAACAAGCAATTGCAAACAAACGTCACCACTAAACGTCACAGATCTGACGTAATTGACGATATACTTACGCGAAACAGCTGTCTGGGTCAAGTAACACGTGTTGTCGCATGGATACTAAGAACAGTATCGCGTTACAAGCTGCACTACCTAACTATACTGGAACTTATAAAATCGAGAAACATTATAATTAAACACATACAACTTACCGCATTTGAAGATGAAATTTACAACCTAGAACAGAAGAAAGAAGTAGACAGAAAAAGCAGACTTTTACCATTGAACCCTTATTTAGATCAAGACGGACTTCTCAGAGTGGGAGGACGAATCAGAAATGCTAACATTCATGAAGACCAAAAGCACCCTATCATCATTCCACATGAAGGTCATTACACCAATCTTCTAATCGATCAAGCTCACCTGATTACATTTTACGGTGGAGCCCGCCTTACGACAGCAAATATAAGAAAACAATATTGTATTATCGGTGGAATCAGGGCTGTCAAAAAACGACTTCATGACTGCGTGATTTGTCGAAAACAAAATCCAATAAAACAACTACAGTTGATGGGTGACTTACCTACAGCACGATGCAACCCTACAAGACCTTTTCATCACTCTGGGGTTGACTACACCGGGTACATCGATGTGAAAACCAGCAAAGGCCGAGGCGTCAAAACAACAAAAGGTTACGTGGCTGTCTTCGTATGTATGGTGACGAAGGCAGTGCACCTAGAGTTGGTCTCGGGCCTCAGCTCATCATCATTTCTTTCTGCTCTACGAAGAATGGCTGCCCGACGAGGAGCTCCGCGTCACATGTATAGCGATAATGGCACCAACTTCGTCGGAGCCAACAATGTACTGAAACAAGAATTTATCAACCTCAACGAACTACTTGATCCTAAATCCTTCGCAGCGATAACAGACATGCAAATAGAATGGCACTTCAATGCCCCATCGTGGCCGAGCGCAGGTGGACTTTGGGAAGCAGCAGTAAAGAGCCTGAAGTACCACCTCCGCCGCGTCATTGGTGAACAAAAGCTCACATTTGAAGAGCACTCAACACTGTTAGCCCAACTGGAAACATGTATTAACAGCCGACCTCTGTTACCACTCAACGAAGGTCCTGACGATTTTGACTACTTGATGCCGTCACATTTTCTTTCGAGTGGTCCTACACTAACTATAATTGAAACGGAAACTGATGAGCGCACGCGCTGGCAACTTGTTCAGAGAATCCACAAAGATAATTGGAAGAGATGGCAATCTGAGTATTTATCTCAGTTGTCATCACGCAGCAAGTGGCGGCAAGCGCGCGAAAACATGAGCATCAACGACGTCGTAATTATACACGATGCCAATCTACCAGCTGGAAAATGGGCCCTCGGAAGAGTTATCGAGCTGCACCCAGGAAAGGATGGCTACGTTCGAGTGGTCACCATTAAAACAAAAAACGGAATAATGAAACGCCCTATTACCATGTCGTGAAGCGACATTTAAAAAAGTAAAAGATGATAAGAATTAACAAATATTTATAAGACAAAATAAAATTACAAACGAAAGTTAAAACAAAAGGTAAGTGAGGATGGTGAGTATGGAGGTGATGATGGTTAAAATGAAGGTTGATGATATAAAAAGTGAAGGGGTAGGTGCAGCTGACGTGGAGGCAAGCGCTGAACTTGGCAGTCGTCGAAGGGCGCAGGCAAGTGAAGACAGGCAGGCGCCGGTAAAGGCAGGCGCCGGTAGGCGAAGGCAAGCGAAGGCAGGCAGGCGCCGACAGGCACGCGCCGACAGGCAGGCGCCGACAGGCAGACGCCGGTAGGCGCAGGCAGGCGCAGGCAGCAGGCGCCAGCAGGCGCAGGCTGGCGAAGGTGCAGGCAGGCAGGCGCCACCAGCCGCAGGCTGGCGAAGGTGCAGGCAGGCAGGCGCCACCAGGCGCAGGCAGGCGAAGGTGTAGGCTGACAGGCGAGACAGGCACAGGCAGGCGTAGGCGCACGCGATGTCTGGAGGCTGTAGTCTTCCAATTCGGAAGCTGGTGATTGTACTTGAAGACTAGTCCTTCCAATTTGGAAGAGGAAAGTAAGGAGTCTTGACCTTCCAATTCGGAAGCTGGTGATCGTCTCAGTAGACTAATCCTTTTGTATCCAAAGCTAGAGATGTAATGATTAGTCGTCGGCTGAATTTTATAATGAAACCTCGGTTTCTGAGTTCTGCATAAATTTTAAAATAATATTTTTAAAACGCTGAAATCTAGATGGCCGAATGTAAAAAATAAGAAACTACAAAGTTTGATTGAATTATGTTGATAAGTTGCATAGCAACGAAGCAAAAATAAGTTGTCAGATACGTCAAAACGTAACCAAAACCAATGATATTATGTTAAAAAGAGGTAGATAGGTTATGTCAGTACTAATATGATTTCAATAATGGACCGAAGCGTCGTACATACGAAAACCTGAGCATGCGCTATACTCACTAAATATTACGATGTTATACGGCCGAGGTAACTTGTCACTTCTAGTCGATGATCTCATATGGCCGCATCTGCCGAGTTAACTTGACCGTATTCTAAAGTGTGAGCAAGATAGCATGACAACTAGTAAGAGCGTAAACAAGACAGATACATGTAGCGCTGTGTCATTTCGAATTACATGTCAATTTGCTGTCGCACTCTATATTTTTATGACACAATTTATTCTGACATTTTGTAGTTGATAAATAATAAGAACTTAAATCAATTAAAATTTAAACTCACGCATGCCACTCATGATATATAATTTCATGACCTTTTATGTAGTTCGCATGACACAGGACAGCATATTTTTAATTAATTTTCGGAAACAAATACATGCAAACTGACACTGTCAAAGTGTCAACACTGCTAACGCTTTTGTGAGACTACGCTTAAGGTAAGCCAATTAGCATAGTTTTCTGTTGCCACTTTTTGGCACATGTAACACATCTACCTCTTTTTATTGTAACATCATTGACCAAAACACAATATTTAGTAAATAGAAAACAATTAAGGTGAGATAAATGTAAATATTACAAGGAAAAACGCATAATAAGATTATCGAAGTGATCCGAAACTTGTGGGATACGTAAAAGTGTCTAAAAATAGTGTCCGAAGTTTCGTGATTTAGATCACGTAAGTAAATGTGTTTAGATAAAGGAATTGCGATGTGTGTAGTGTAGTGTGTAGTTACTAAATCATTATGTATCGTTGCAGAAGCGAGGAAAAATAAAGGCAAATATATAACTAAGACAAATGTTAAAATATGACATGATTACATGAAATAAAAAGGTACCTGGGAAGTGGAAAAGGTAAGTGGTTTCACCACATTTCCCCCACAACCCCAGAAAATTTTTTACTTAGAGAAAATTTTGAAAGTGTATTTCTAAAGAATCCGAAAAACACAACTTCACACAGACATACATCTCCCAACAAACAGACATACGTTCTCTTACATACTATCATCTGCATTCAATAAGGGTGGAGTTCACATTCAATGACTACCACTCTAGAAGGGTGTTTTTAATGACGATTAGGGCTTATTTTAAGAGTTGTCGACCGCTCTAAAAGTGAAAAGTTAGACCTAAGGCTTTTTTAGGGAGTAGTTAGCCGCTCCTAACGAAAAAAAAAAATAAAAAATAAGAAATAAAGAAATGAAAATAAAAATGAAGTAAATTAAGATATGCTGAGAGCGGTAGGGCTCAAAGCATAATATCATAAGTAGCTACGAGCGGTAGGGCTCGAAGCAATAAAGTAGCTAAGAATGGTAGGGTTCAAAGCTTGATAACTAAAGTAGGTAGGTACTAGAGTTATAGAGAAGATCAATAGATAGATCTTGAGTAACGTTATAGAATGTTAAAGTGTGCTTAAGAGCACAGACTAAGTTAAACAAAAACAAAAAGAAACAAAAACGTTAATGAGTTAATGGAATGAAAATGTGAATGTGATTAAAACCATATTAAATTTGGAAGATGATGAAGGAGAAGTTAAGATTTAATGTCTTTGACGTGCCATTTGCCAGACGAACCATTAGCATCTTCCAAAATGTATACTAATGGAGAAAGTTTATTTACAATTTTACATTTAATTTATTTAGGGGCAAGCTTAGCACTGAAGTAAGAACCAGCATTACTTAATGCATAATTCTTACGCCTAACAGTATCATTAACATTAAATTCTTTGAAGGACCGTCGTAAATCATAGCGAGCACTATTTTTAACGTGAGCTGTGTGTAAAGAAGTATGAACTTTGTGAAATATAGAAGAGAGGAAACCAGCATTTGACGCGTATATATCACGAGGCAAAAACAGCAATTCCTCAAGGTTTTGAGTTGGAGTATATAAAGAACCACAAGGAATCGTTTCCCTACCGAAGACGATGGATGAAAAAAAGATGGAGTAAAACCAGTAATAGTATTAACGCAACTGTTCATTGCGAATTGAACCTTGGGAAGGTAGAGATCCCAGGATCTATGATCTTCTCCCACTAGTGAAGCTAGTGACGTAATAATTGTACGGTTGTATCTTTCTGTCGGATTGACTTGGGGACAGTAAAAAGGAGAGCGGAACACGAAAGGAACCCTATATCGGTTTAATAAAGAAAGAAATTCGTGAGACTGAAATTGTGGGCCATTGTCCATAATTATCGTTTGAGGAACACCATGTACAAGAAAAACAGAGTTTTCTAAAATGGTAATTATATTAGATGCAATCGCACGTTTTAGTGGAAAAATCATAGTATACTTGGTAAATAAACAATTAATAACCAAAATGTGTTGGTTACGTCTTCTAGTCATGGGTAACGGTCCCATTAAATCTAAAGAAATAGATTGAAATGGTCGAGAGCAAATTTTTGGTTTGCCCATTGGGCCATACGGAGAATGATTAGGGTGTTTATAAGATAGAAAAGTATCACAATTAGTAATTAAATTGGCAATGTCTTTAAACATACCAGGCCAATAATAACGTAGAGAAAGTTTTTTGTACGTCTTGAAGATTCCCAGGTGAGGTTCTTGATTGGAGCCATGGTTAGCTTCAATTATAGTACGTCTTTCTTGAGGTGGAGGAACTTCTTTCCAAATAAAATCATCATTCAGTCTGTTAGGAGAGTGAATGCAACGGTAAAGTTTGTTATTTCTGATCGTATAGTTTGGGTATGCATCAGGATTATTACTGCAGCCAAGGAAAGTTTTATTGTAGATTTCCAGTTCACGGTCAGGAGGTGGATCATCCGCAGAGATAGGATGTACGCCTTGGAGTATCGAATCTTCAATTTTACAACCATCTTGAGTCCTGGATCTCGAAAGTAGATCTGGAACAACATTATCTTTGCCTTTCTTGTGTTTCAGGACAAAGTTAAAACACGATAAGCGTAGTGTCCAGCGAGCAAGTCTTCCTGAAGGATTGGCTAGCTTCTGAAACCATTTTAAAGCGGCATGGTCAGTATATTTTATGAATTCTTTACCATTGTCCAGGTAACAACGCCAATGTTCTAAGGCAGTTATTACAGCCAACGTTTCCCTTTCAGTAGTTGAGTAGTTTTGCTGATTTTTATTAAGTGCTTTGCTCATGTAAGCAATCACGACTTCTTTGTCATTTTGTTGTTGAGTGAGCATTGCGCCTGTACCATAGTTTGAAGCATCGCAATGTACAGCAAACGGAAGATTGAAGTCAGGGCAGGCAAGAACAGGAGCAGTTACTAAGGCTTCCCTAAGTTTTTGGAAAGCCGATGCAGCGTCAGAGTTCCATAAAAATTTAGGAACATTCAATCCAGAACAGGTCAGTTTGTTGAGAGGAGAGGCAATAGTGCTGAAATTCGGGATAAATCTTCGAAACCAACTACAAGTGCCAATAAATCTTCTGACTTCTTTTCTGCCGGTAGGCTCGGGATATTCAAGGATAGCTTTAATTTTATCAGGATCAGCTCGTAACTCATGTTCATCCACGACGAATCCAAGATATTTTAGTTCCTTTCTAAAAAAATTACTTTTCTCAAAGTTTATAGTTAAGTTAGCAAAAGAAAGTTTTTCGTGAACTTTCATCAGCAGAGATATATGCTCATCGAAAGTCTCACTAATTATGACGATGTCATCCAAGTAGCAGAATACTTTATTATCAAAATCTGGAGTAAATAACATGTCCATTAGACGTTGTTGAGTCGCAGGCGAGTTAGTTAGTCCAAAGGGCATGACTTTAAATCTGAACATACCTCTTCCAGGTATATAGAATGCAGTTTTATCTTTGTCCGCAGAATTAAGAGGTATCTTCCAAAAAGCTTTAGCAATGTCAATGCTTGATAAGTACTTAGCATTCTTGAGATTGTCCAGGATTTCGCTTATAAGTGGTAGACTGTAAGCATCACGACGAGTAACAGAATTAAGCTTTCTGCTATCAACACAGAAACGCCATTCGCCATTCTTCTTTGGTGTAATCAGCACTGGAGATAGCCACGGACTTTCGCATTGTTCGATAACATTCCATTGTAGCATCTTGTCCACATCATTAATTAAGGCCCTTTGTTTTTCAGGTGACAATCTGTAACATCTTTGTTTAATGGGCAGAGAATCAGCAGTGTCAAACTTGTGACATATAAGATGAGTACGTCCAAGTGCTCCCTTTCTTCGAACGAGATAGTCTTGAAGCGCTGGATAATGTCGTCAGCAATGTTTCTTTGGTTTGACGTAAGATGTTCATAAGGTAAAACTTTAGTATCCGATGTCTCAATAGTTGAGCATTCAAAGTCTGAAGGACTAGCCAAAGATAAAATGTTAGGTAAGAGATTAAATATTTTCCAAAAATCAATACCCAAAATTAAAGAAAGCGATATATCCGGAAAAATATAGGTTTTAACCAAGTGAGTTTGGTTATTAAAAGACAAAGGAAGTTCAAAGAATCCTAAGGATTTAACTTTTTGATTATTAGCAGTAGAAACAGTTATAATATCTGACTTGAAAAGTTTATAGCCCAATTTGAGAATTTCTAAGTAAGAAGTGTTACCCAGAATGTTAATTGAGTTACCAGAGTCGAGCAAACCAGAGATAGATAGATTATCAATTCTGATATTAATGAAAGGACGTTTATAATCTTTCTCATCAGAGTAAAGAGTAGAAGAAATATTAAAATAAATTTTTAAGAGTTTTTAGCCAAACGTTCCAATCATCAACATCAAAGTTTGAGTTATTTTTCAAGTCAGTAATTAGTTTTTTGAACTAGTATTCGGTTTAGGTGAACAGTTAGGACAATCAGCGGTTTTAAAACCTTTTAGGCCACATTTGAAACAAATAACAAAATGAGACTGAGTACAAGTATTTAAAGTATGTCCTTTTTCACGACATCGGACACAGAAAATATTCTCTTGAATAGGTCCAGCTTGAATTAAGCTATTAACCTGTCTAAATGGATTCCTAAAAGAGGAATTAAATTTATTTGTAACAGGAGGAGGTCCAGAGTTAAGAGCGGAAAAGTTAGAATTAGCTAAATGTTTATAATTAAATTCCGAAGTTAGAGAATGCTGTTGAAGATTTGGTTTTTTAAAATGTTTGTCTCTGTCCGAAAATCTTTCATAGTTTTGGCAGGTAGCCAAGAGAGAATTTATAGAGTCAATGTCTTTAAGAGCCACAAAGACTGAGTAACATGGTCTTATGTTACGTAAGATTATTTCTAACTGTTCGGCCTCAGAAAGTTTTTTGGAAAGACGTGCAAACATTCCGGACATTATAGACAAAAATATGATGATGGATTCGTCACGGCCTTGTGTGCGACTTTTAATACCTTCTAATAGTTTATAATCATAATCAAAACCACCAAAGTCTTTAATTAGAAGATCAGAAATTTCAAGTTCCAAGTGAGGTTTGGATTTAGGTTATGTTGAAACCTAAACCAATGCAAAGCATTATCGGTAAAAATTTCATAACACTGCGTTACCAACATATCTTTACTGAGGCTACGGGCCAAACAGAATTCATTAATTTTTTGTAGAAAAGACCTAGGACAAGATTTGCCATCAAAGGTGCATCTTTTCAGATCTTTGAAAAATTGAAGGTTTGGAATAGTTTGAGGAGGTACCTGATAGTAAGGTTGGAGAGGAAGGGCAGCAGGAGTCGTAAGAGCAGGTTCTGGAACGGCTGCTGCGGGATGTTGAAGAGGAGAAATATTTTCAGCTGGAAGAAAGGTGTAAGATTCAAATCGTTTTTCTAGAATAAACCATTTGGATTGGAGACTATCAAATGTAGATTTAAGATCTGGGCACAAGTCAATATCAATACGTTCTAATCGGTAATAAATATGATTTATAAAAGTTTCAACTAATCTTAAATATTTGGAATCACCCTGTAAGAGTTTATCAATTTTAATTTCTAGGTAGTTCAAGGTAAAGTCTAACTGAGGCAAGTCTTCTTCTATAGGAATGGAAGAAGTCAAGATTTCGTCAGCTGGCATTACAGCAGATAAGCGAAGAATCTGTTTTTTAAGAAGTAAAACAGTATTTTCTGGTTCCTCAAATCTAATTCTTACTTCATATTCAAGTTCAGACTTGTTTAAAAAGTCAAATTTAATCAGTCGAGACATTGTTAAAATTAATAACGTTTATGAATATTTTAACCTTTAGTAAAACTGAAAATAAAAATATTAAATGAAAAGAGTTTAAGTAGGTAAATGTGTAAAGTATTGTAGAATCACTAGACAAAGTGTTGTTTTAGAATTTAGAGAGAAAAAAAATGCATAGATGGTGAAGAAAAAGAAAGCAAACACACAAAAAATAAAATCTCTAGGGAGTGGGTAAAAAGAAAGAAGAGATTAGAATCTAAAAGCTAGTTAAAGCGACATTTAAAAAAGAAAAAGATGATAAGAAATAACAAATATTTATAAGACAAAATAAAATTACAAACGAAAGTTAAAAAAAAAGGTGAGTGAGGATGGTGAGTATGGAGGTGATGATGGTTAAAATGAAGGTTGATGATATAAAAAGTGAAGGGGTAGGTGCAGCTGACGTGGAGGCAGGCGAAAGTGTGGAGGCAAGCGCTGAACTTGGCAGTCGTCGAAGGGCGCAGGCAGCAGGCGCCAGCAGGCGCAAGCTGGCGAAGTTGCAGGCAGGCAGGCGCCACCAGGCGCAGGCTGGCGAAGGTGCAGGCAGGCAGGCGCCACCAGGCGCAGGCAGGCGAAGGTGTAGGCTGACAGGCGAGACAGGCACAGGCAGGCGTAGGCGCACGCGATGTCTGGAGGCTTGTAGTCTTCCAATTCGGAAGCTGGTGATTGTACTTGAAGACTAGTCCTTCCAATTTGGAAGAGGAAAGTAAGGAGTCTTGACCTTCCAATTCGGAAGCTGGTGATCGTCTCAGTAGACTAATCCTTTTGTATCCAAAGCTAGAGATGTAATGATTAGTCGTCGGCTGGACTTTATAATGAAACCTCGGTTTCTGAGTTCTGCATAAATTTCAAAATAATATTTTTAAAACGCTGAAATCTAGATGGTCAAATGTAAAAAATAAGAAACTAAAAAGTTTGATTGAATTATGTTGATAAGTTGCATAGCAACGAAGCAAAAATAAGTTGTCAGATACGTCAAAACGTAACCAAAACACAATATTTAGTAAATAGAAAACAATTAAGGTGAGATAAATGTAAATATTACAAGGAAAAACGCATAATAAGATTATCGAAGTGATCCGAAACTTGTGGGATACGTAAAAGTGTCGAAAAATAGTGTCCGAAGTTTCGTGATTTAGATCACGTAAGTAAATGTGTTTAGATAAAGGAATTGCGATGTGTGTAGTGTAGTGTGTAGTTACTAAATCATTATGTATCGTTGCAGAAGCGAGGAAAAATAAAGGCAAATATATAACTAAGACAAATGTTAAAATATGAGATGATTACATGAAATAAAAAGGTACCTGGGAAGTGGAAAAGGTAAGTGGTTTTACCACAACCAAGCTATCGAAACTGCCTATAGCAAAACCTGAAAACAAAGAGAAAGAAGTGCCGATTTATAGAAATAATCAACAGAGCGAAGAAAAACAACAAACTAATAAACCTACAAATCAGAAAACAAACAAAAGATTATGCAATTTGATATGGGCCATTTTATCAGTTTTGACGATTGTAACACCCGTTAAGTGTAATTACAGCCTTACTAACATAAATAGTAGCCAAACTCTCTATTTTGACAAAATAATGGACATGCACCTTATGCGCGACGAATGGAAATTGATTGTATTTTATGATATGGATCCCTATTGGCATGGCATACAGACATTCAAACACTACATAGCAAACTTAGAAAGTATATGTGCCACTTCCAAGGAACGTCACTGTGACGTCATCCTACTACAACTACGTCATGCCTACACCGAGTTGAACTATTACAGTGATATGCTCCTAAGTCAGCAAGTAAAAAACTCAAGGCGGCGGCGCCGGGGACTTATCAACGGCGTCGGCTCTATAACAAACAGTTTGTTTGGCGTACTCGATCAACAATTTGCCGACAACTACGAAAAGGACATCAGATTGATCAATAAAAACGAAAAACATCTTGTCCAGCTCTGGAAAAACCAAACCTCGCTTGTAGAAGGTGAAAACAATTTATTAAAACGAGTTGAACAAACCATCGATCGCCAACATAAAATGTATAATCAACACATGGTCGAGCTGGATAAGGCCGTGAACACAATGGCGACTGAAATGAAAGACATGAAGACACTTAGCGATTTTACACTAACATCGATTATCGCTAACAACATTTTAGAAAATTTAAAGGGCCTTCAAGAAACCCTTTTAGACACGATAACAGAAATTCATTATGGAAAATTTAACATTCATCTGTTAAGTCCGGAACAATTGGCAAAAGAACTGAACATTATTTCAGGACACCTTTCGAGCGATCTAACCTTACCAATCGAAAACATACAAACTGATTTGAGAACACTCTACCATTTGCTGAGAGTAAAAGCAAGAATGACTTTAAAATATTTCATATTTGAAATTAAGATTCCTCTCGTAACTCGTGATAATTACGAGATATACAACTTAATAGCCATTCCTCAAGAAACTGAAGAACATATGGTACAGATAAAACCGCTTGCTGATCATATCGCCATAAACCTAAAGAAAGATGCTTGCATACTACTATCACAAACTGAATAACGATCGTGTATACCTTATTATTATAAAACTCTGATGTGTCCATTACAACAACCAATTTATCATCTAACGCCAGACGAGAATCTCTGCAACAAGAAAAAGGATACAGATCAATGTGAAACTTCACATACAATATGTACCGACATGTGGACGCAGCTTAATAAAATAAATACATACTTATTTTTCTGCTGTGGACAACGAACAATTAGAATTATATGCGAGCATCAAGTTGCAGCCGAGCGCGTCAGCCGGGCCGGCGTCATCGCACTCGGGGAAGGATGCGTCATCAAGGGCGATACCTTCACGATATATTCACATACTCAGTAATCAAATACTATGTCAGTACGATCATCTGTTCTCAAGGTCGACATACATCCAATCAACAACATCTTCAATACAAGTATACCATTGATCCAACTTAAAGGTATTAATGAGTCCGAATATGAAAGTTATGGAAAAGAATTGAATGCCATTGACAAGCGAATCCAACAAATAAAGAGCAACGAAGTCAGTGAACTAATTACGGATAGCATGACTACCCATGACGTACACCCACAGACCAGGATAAGTGGTCTGTGCGTACACCAGTACGTTGTGCTGTACATACTAGCCGGCGTGACACTCATCGCAGCGGGCACCTACCTGTGGCGGCGCAGGCGTGCGCGCTGCTCCGCGGCTATCTCCTCTACAGCACGCGGTGATCAACCACCTACCGAGCCTCCGATTCCACTAACACAACGTCCGCAGGCATCTCGGCATACACGTCTTCCAAATGAAACAATAGGTAGCTAAGGGACGAGGATCAAACACGAGTCCAGCTCACCTGTACGGCCGCCTAAACAAATCAACGTCACCTGTTATAAGAAAACTATTCAGTGAAAGTGACAGTGCTTAGTGTAGAGTGTGCAGTGTGAAATTATTGAAATCACTTAAGACTATTATCTAACACTAATTTTATAATTCTTTTTTTTACTTTATTTATACTTAAGTCTTATCATTTTTACTTAACTTTTTACTTTTAGTGCTTTTTTTTTATTGTAACTTGTCTCATCTCGCCCTCGGAAGCATGTACAGTTTAGCAACAGCACAATATATACATAGGTAGAGTCAAATTACTGTTTCGTACGTATCAGCACTTACCGCCACAATGT
Organism: Scoparia ambigualis; assembly: GCA_963921215.1. Classification (NCBI taxonomy): domain Eukaryota; kingdom Metazoa; phylum Arthropoda; class Insecta; order Lepidoptera; family Crambidae; genus Scoparia; species Scoparia ambigualis. Next base: position 30,534,932 of record OY992506.1, read on the forward strand.
AATTTAATTGCTATTTATAGCCAGTTAAGCGAAAGCAACTAGCTAACAAACATATATACTGTAATTTTTAACTTTGTGATTTTAAATAAAACTATAAACCAGTGACGCCGTTTAACTCAACTAACTAAAATCTTAAGACTGTAGGGCAGAAACCCTACATTAGCATTGGAAGCTCCGCGCTTCACGCAGCTACGCCTTTGCATTGAAGCTCCGCGCTTTATGCAGCTACGCTTTTGCAATGGAAGCTCCACGCTTCACGCAGCTACGCCTTTGCATTGAAGCTCCGCGCTTTATGCAGCTACGCTTTTGCAATGGAAGCTCCACGCTTCACGCAGCTACGCCTTTGCATTGGAAGCTCCGCGCTTCATGTATTGGGATTTGCTCTGTAGGCCCCTGCTTTTAAAGCAAACCTTGGGTTTAGTTGCTTTCACGTTGAGCAAGTGAGCTGCTGCGCTCGAGAACGCGCGCAGTGTCAGAATGGCCGTGTCGGAGTTATTCCATAGACAAGTAACGCCATCTATATCGATATACCTAGTATCGACTAGTTAGTTTGACTGAATAACGTTGCTAAATAGCTTGGCTGAATAACTAGGCTGAATAACTAGGCTGAATAGCTTGGCTGAATAACATGGCTGTATAGCTTGGCAGAATAGATTGGCATTATAAAAGTATCCCTAAGTCAGTAGTTCGGGCGAGTAGTGAGGGCATAGTGTGTGACAGCTGACACTGTTCTTTGGTGGAACGCGCTCACTTTAACTCGGGAGCTCGACTGCGCCGGTCGCGTGCGCACTGATTCTTTTTCAAATACAAAATGGCAGACGGAGACTACGATTTTCAACAAAATCCGTTTCCATCTCCGACATATTTTTCTCTTTTATTTATTTATTGATTCCTAAATTACGCGAACAGGTTTACATTCTAAAAATTCTTAGTAAAAAAAGCAATAAAAAAGTAACACTTTATCTAGCTTCGATCACTACCAATAAAACATACATGTTTATACGCCAGTGGTTTCGATTGAATCCTCAACCATGACCTTTTAATTAATTATAGTAAGTAATTACCTATAGTAAATACTACTGTAGTAATATAAAAGTAACTTATTAACAAACTGAATATAATTAAGAAAACCTGAATTATTAGCATCATAGAATGTAAACTAAAGTTGTTTTTCCTGAGAACCTGACCCAAAATGTTAGAAGGGTGTAGGATAAATAAGAAATCCTTTGTAGTTAGAAAAATAAAGGAGATGACCCACCCCACTTCCCCATTTATTGTCCGCCCTACAATCTAAAATTCATGCATCATCGTGATCAAAATTGTATATTACGGTTTTAAGGTATTAAGGTTTTTCAACCTTTTACAAGGATCAACAGTTGTTAGCAGTTATTGTTGTAGAGGAGTTTTAAAGGTTAAAAAAATACTTATTCAAAATTACTTGTGCTTGTGACAGGTAACATTCCCGCCGATAGCTTTATAAAAAAGCTTATTACAAAGTGTCAGATTACACAGAAGACAAAACAGCCTGGCTCTGAACTGAAATGCTCCAAGTACTCCAAAAGCTATTTCTCTATAATTCTAAAGTCTATAATTAATTTATAGTACCGTATATTTTACATTCAAATTATTATTTTGTATTTTATGACCTGGTAACGACATATCTTTTTTTTTGTAAATGGCGTTGCTTCTGTGCTCTGTGGTATCTTGCGCCCGTTTCCACAGTTAAAAAATGACGTCTTGGGCCCTTATTCTGTAACGATTCCTTGTTTCAAAACCACGTTAATTCCTTAAAAAGTTACAATATTTTCCCAAAAACGTATGCGTTTGCGTGGTAAGGTTTATGTGTGGAATCTATAAATTGCGATACAGAATCAGGGCCCTAAATGGGTGGTAGGTTAAAAATTTGGACGATTCAAAGTACTTACTAATTGAGTTTATCGATTAAATATATTTTGAGTTTGAGTTTGATAATTTTGTTCCAAATTATTTTTTAATACGTAATTTGTGTTATGCATCATTAGCAAGGCAAGGCTGTTAGATAAGTGACAACTTATTTCTTTACTTTCGAACTTTAACTTTTTTCTTTGATTTCAAAGAATAAAATGTGTAATTCATTAGATTGATTTTATTTATTTATGAGGTTTGGCTCAATAATCTTTGATGCCAGTGCCATAAAGAATTACAAAAAAAAATTGGTTGCCTGTAAAGTCGGTATACGGGCGAAAGTTTTACGTGACAACGACTTTGAGTGGTAAAATAATTTTAATGTGAATATTCATTCGTATAGTAGGAAGAAGGATGAAATAATAGTAACAATTTAAAACATTTATTTATACAAAGAATTATATTTAAAACATTAATTTATACAAAGAATCTCGCACTGAATTTCATATTAACAAAATCTTAGGCGGGCTAACCATGCCCGAGTGGAAGGGACGCGTGCCTCTCACTCGCTCTCATGGCCTCTCTCTCGTTCGGTGACTCATCGTAACGTTACCGAGCGTTACACTTTTTCATAAGTGACTCCCAGCCGCAACCTAATTTAAGACGTTGTCACGTCAATAACTGATGTGGTAAATACTCACGCTGGGGCCACACCTATCGCGCTAATTCGACACGTCTATCTGGCCGAACACTTCGTCTTAGCGCGTTGCATGTCGTGTCGCGTAATAAAGCGACAATGGAACACAAAGTTTTTAGCGCGCTAATGTGGCCCCAGCGTTAGAATAATAACTATTATTCTATGGGTAGATAGGAAATGACGTAAACAAGTCTAACTTTGATAACTTTAAAAAAAAATTTGAACACCTACCAAATTCAATTATTGCAACAGAACGCATAGGTACACTAATAATGTAACGTGAGGCGCAAACAGTAAATTTATTTGTAATTATTGTTATTTAACATACAATATGATTTACGGAACTAAATAAGCCAAAATACTAAGTGTCCGTTTTGATTGCTCGGAGAGTGTCGTACGTAGTAATTTGTAAAACACTAACAATGAAAGTCGCAAATTCGTAGAAACAATATTCAAAAAGTTGTAAGGGTTTCACCATAGCCGCGCGGTTAAAAAGTGGCTGCCTCTCATTTCTCTCTCTCAAACGATGCATTTTAGAGGTCTCATTCTTTTATTATAATAACTGATACGAATTCTCATAATTTAAAATAGCTAGTAATAAATACGTTATTTTGGGATTAAAAAAAGTGGGTAGCCACAAAAGTGTCAACACCGAAAATTTTACTGCTCTATATTTTTATTATTTAAATATATTAAAGTTTATATTATGTGTTAAAATTTGTGTCTACAGTATCCAGTTTGATTAAACACAGCTCACTCACATATTTTCATCACTTAACTAACTATGGATAACACAGCACAGCAGCTACTAGGTAGCATCAAGGAACTCTCCACCATGTTCAATGACAGGATGTCCGAGTTTGAAAGGAATCTGCAGCAGCCGGGCACTAAGGAGTCGAATACCACTGTTAAAGCATTAGCAGTTGAGTTCTCTTCCTTCAAGACCTTTGTATGGAAGACTCTTGGCATGTTGCGGACACAAATTGAACTCGTAGTCCAGGGCATGGATCGCCTTGACACACACTCCCGCAGAAAGGTCCTTCTTCGTCATGGAATAAAGGAAGACAAGGATGAGGATGTTCTTGTGAAGACCTTAGGGGTGCTATCTGCCCAAATGAAGTTGTCTACTCTGGGTGCCGGGGCTGTTGAGTCTTGCCATAGACTTGGTGTCAAGAAAAAAGAGTCTGCCCGGCCGGTCCTCGTCCGCTTCACTTGTATGCAGCATCGGGTGTCGGTGTGGAAAGCCAAGACTACGCTCAAGGGTTCCAAGGTGACTGTCACGGAGTTTCTGACCAAGTCTAGACAGGATGTTTTTGCAGCGGCGCGAACTCATTTCGGATTAAAAAAATGTTGGTCAGCGGAAGGTACTATAAACATTCTGCTTCCGGACAACACACGCAGAAAGATCTTCGCGATGGGCGAACTGGAGCAGCTCATTAGGCAGCACCCCAAGTGTTCGACGCAGGCGTCCGGTAACAAAACAAAGTGAACTACAAGTTTCGTGCTGAAGTTGTTGGTGCTCCTTAATTTGGTCGCGTTATGAACTAGCATCGCAGGGTATTTCGAAAATGTACAACAATATTAATTTCTTTGTCACAATAATTTTTAGATGCAGTGAATAGCTCTTTGATTTTTGCTGTGACAGACGACACAGACTTCAACAGCGCAAGCAAATGTCAAATTAATGTTTTGAAACTTTATGCAAAGACATTTAAGCCATACTGCCTTAGAATAATTTTAAGTTAAATACTTGTTTTTTTTAATGTTATGATGGCAATCGGTTTAATTTTTATTCTTACCTATTTTGTTTTTGTTAGTAAGTACTGTGTGTTGTTGCAAAGCTGTTACTGTGCTTGTTTTTGTTCTTTTTATATGTAAATTTAACAGTGATTTCTTTTGATCAACCTGGAAATGTGGATGTCGAGATTTCTTTTTTTTTTAATTTGCGTTTGTAGCTAGTATTTAATTTTAGTTTTTATACATAATTATTTTATTTTATTTATTGTTATGATCATGACAGATGAATACTTCTCTTGCTCATCTGATAGTTATGAAAGTGCTGAAAGTAACGATAGTTCCTTTTCCGATTCTGACACCTTGGAAGGGAAACTTACCGGGGTGTTGGTAAAAAACTCTAGGTCCCTTTCTATCGTGCATATCAACGCGCAAAGCCTTGTAGCCCATCATGCTGACCTTCTAACATCCTTTGGTGTCGGTGTAGTCGATTGTATTCTTGTCTCTGAAACATGGCTTAAGCCTTCTCTCCCCACTACTTGCTGTTCAATTCCAGGTTACAAACTTCTTCGCAATGATCGGACTGGTCTGGGTGGAGGTGGTGTTGGTATGTACCTGCGCAGCCACATCCCGGCCTCTGTCATTAGCAGTTCTCCTTCATCCTACTCAGGTTCCCTTGAATATATTTTCGCAGAAGTAGTAATTAATCACACAAAAATTCTTTTGGGAGCATTGTACAGTCCAAATGATCACATTGAATATTTTTCTAATTTAGAGAGCGTTCTGGAAAATCTACTACCAACCTTTGACCATGTGATCCTTATGGGAGACTTTAAAACTTGTTTATTGAAGAATGATCATAGGGCCCATAAAATAACAAATGTCTTGTCCTCTTTTAATCTGCAGGTGCTCTCGCAAACTGCTCCAACTCACTTTTTCCCCAACTGTAGACCCTCTCTTCTTGACTTATTGATTGTCTCCAACACTAGCCTTGTTTCATCCTATGGACAATTTACAGCCCCCTTCTCTTATCACGACTTGATTTACCTTAGTTACAAAGTACGTCCTCCTAAGGCCAAGCCAAAAGTAATCCTTCAGCGCAACTTTCAGCATATGGACATAGATCGTTTGAGGGAAGATGTGAGACAAATTAACTGGTCATCCGTGCTCCTTTCCAACAACATCGATCATATGGTGCAGTTTTTTACAGCCGAATTGATTAGAGTGTATGACACTCATGCTCCGGTCCGACCAGTTCGTGTAAGGCATGTTCCAGCCCCATGGTTGACTCCTGCAATTAAAAAGGCAATGGGTAGACGTGACAAAGCCAAGACTCAACACAGGAAATCGTCGTCACTGGATACATTAACTACTTATAAAAGGCTTCGAAACATCTGTAATCGTATGTGTCGCGATGCAAAGCGGAAATATATTCACTCTAAAATCGAGAGTATTTCTTACAAACACGTTTGGAGTTTCCTAAGGTCATTGGGAGTGGGCAAGGCCACGGATACATGTCAAAGTACCGTGGATCTTAACTCTTTAAATAATCATTTTTCTTCTTCCCCCGTAACTTTGGATAGCGTCTCTAAATATTCTTCTCTTAACTACTTAAATAACCTTGTCCCACCTGACTGTCCCTCTTTTTCTTTCACAGCAGTCTCTGAAAGTGAAGTCGAGAAGAGTATCAACTCCATATCCTCCAAAGCCATTGGCAGCGATGGTCTTAGCCTTGACATGATTTGTCCTGTGTTGGATGACATTGTGCATATAATCACCCACATTCTTAACTTTTCTTTAGCTGAAAATGTCTTTCCAACATCGTGGAAGAGAGCCAATGTGATCCCACTTCCCAAAACTTCTAACCCAAACACCTTTTCTCAATATCGTCCGATCTCCATACTTCCTGTCCTATCTAAGGTTCTTGAATCCATCGCTCATAAACAGCTTTACTCCTTTCTTGCTTTCAACTCACTACTGTGTCCTTTCCAATCCGGTTTCCGTCCCTCTCACAGCACTGTTGGAGCACTCCTGAATATCACTGAGGATATTCGGGGCGCGATGGACTCCACCAAACTCACGGCGATTATCCTGCTGGATTTCAGCAGTGCATTCAATAGTGTTGACTTTGACCTGCTCCTTGCTACTCTTCGTTCGATTAACATCTCAGACTCTGCAACTGCATGGTTTCACACCTACCTCCATAGTCGTCAACAGCGTGTCGTAATCCACGATGACTCTTCTGAATGGTCTTCCTTATCAGCAGGTGTGCCACAGGGTGGCGTACTTTCTCCTCTTCTATTTTCTATTTTTATCAATCAAATTTCTCTTGCTATAACTTCCTCTTTTCACCTATATGCTGATGACCTTCAGATCTATAGACACTTTCACATTTCCGAGGCTGCAGATTCGATCGAAGCTTTAAATAGGGATCTTGCTGCTATACATGAATGGGCTAAATCTTTCGGCCTCATTATTAATCTAACCAAATCGCAAGCCATGATTGTCGGTAGCAGCAGATTAAGAGGCAGGATGGACTGGAGCACGCTTCCTCCGCTTACTTATAATGATACCTCTATTGAATTATCTAATAAAGTTAAAAATTTAGGGTTAATAATGGACTGCAATATGGCTTGGTCGTCACATATTGCGGATGTAAGCAAGAAAATGCATTACTCTTTTCACTCCCTCAAACGACTTCAATACTTTCTCCCTTTCAAAACTAAAATTATGCTTGCGCAATCTCTTCTGCTCCCTATTCTCGACTACGCCGACGTCTGCTACTTAGATGTAACTGAAGAACAGCTCAATAAACTCGAGCGTCTGCAAAACCTGGCCATTCGCTTCATCTACGGCCTGCGTAAGTATGATCACGTGTCACACTTTCGCGCAGAGTTAAAGTGGCTCCCAATTCGTCTTCGCCGTGATATGCACACTCTTTGCACCTTATTTAAAATTCTCAATGACCCTAACTCTCCTCCCTATCTTCGCTCCCGGTTCCGCTATCTCCCCATTCCTTCCCGCGGGCGGCGGTCGTGCATCACTAAAGTGCTCGAACTGCCGACCACCAAAACCAACTTTTTCCACCATTCATTCACAGTAAAAGCCGTTCAGCTATGGAATAGACTCCCCAAATCTATTCAAGATTGTCCTTCCATAATTTCGTTCAAATTAAAGCTCAAAGAGCACTTTCTTAGACTACCAGTATAACATGATCATATAAGTATTATAATGTAAGTATAGATAAATATATATATATATATATATATATATATATATATATATATATATTTTTTTAGTATATATATTTTATTGTTGTTTTATTTGTATGATTGTTTATTTTGTATATATACTTAAGTATTTGTATTAGTTTTAGGTCTAGGTAATCGTCTTTTTTTTTGTTGCACTTTGTGTCACCCCTATTACATTTATCTCGCACACTCTCTGGGTTGACTGGAAGAGATCTCTTTTAGAGATAAGTCCACCTTTGCACACAATGTCTCTTGCTACTTTTGTTACTGTGTTTATGTGTAATAAAGAATATATACTTACCTTATCTCAGTTTGTTACTTAGTTTTGCAAATACTATAGGTACAAGATTCAAGATTCAATATCATTTATTCAGGTTAGGCCATGTTTAGGTTACAGCACTTATGAATGTCATTTATGCCATCGGTTCGTAAGTCTAACTTTGGGGCGGGAGCCTTGTACTGAAAAGAACCGGCAAGAAACTCACCAAGGGCATTTCTTTTCTCCCTTTCTTTTACAGCGTCAATTAGAATTGTAAAATGCCCTCCCTATCATAGAAGGGCACTTTCCTTTACAATAATAAAAACAAAACAACTACAAGACATAAAAATAAAAAATATATTAATAAAAATTTCAGGTATTCATCAAAATCAATGTTATCAATGTCTTACAGTATAGAAAAATAAAAGTAAGACTACAACTACTAATATACTAATAATAAAAATAAGTTAGCAAGAGCAGACCAGCCTCCACAGGCGGCACCCGTTCACGAGTATGACATGTGAATCAGCCATCGCTTCGCTCAACCATGTTTTAGGGAACGTAATGACCCGACGCACATGCCACCACCCCAGAGACATTTAAGAGAGCATGACACACTCGAGCAACTCCAATGAAGCAAGCAAGAAAACATTTAGGCAACGTTTTACGCAACATAAGTTTTGATTAGGTACCTCTTGTCTGTAAGACACTGCTGATAAAGGCTATCATACCAGGGTAAAATGAGCTAGTTACAAAGAAAATGGACATAAGAAAATATAATGTGATTATTTTATCATTACCAGGCTGTTTTGTCTTCTAGATGGTGCGTTTCTAAATATTATTTAACTGTATAATAACCTAATTAAGTAAACAAGATTTTACATGATTTTTAAACTTATCTAAAGGTAAATCTAGTACAGTACTCGTAGTTCGGATCTCAGAGGTGAAAACTTCTAAGATTTGATGAAGCAATGTTGACTAAAAACATAAGCATCAAGCACTGACAAATTTCGACGGTTGAAAGCCAGACCTCGGTAGCCAAGTGGTTAAGGCAGCCGCCCGGAATGCGGAAGGTGCGTGGTTCGATTCCCGCCAGAGGTTGTCGTCTTTTTTCAGTGTTTTTAAATTTTACAGTACTTGGTATTTTATTATAATAGTGTATACCTTGCCCCAAGAAAGAGCCGAGAACCTTCTGTAATCTGAACAGGGGCATCATAAGTTTGGACTTATTTCTAGTATTGAAATTGTGTACGTCACCGTGTTTAGTGAATGAGTTAATATTGCAACGCAAAAAAACTATACAATTATAAATATATTGAGATGCAGCTGTAAGAACACCAACTTCTTTAAAAATATCTCTTAGAGAAGTTCGGTGAGCTTAGTCTATAAATGGTTCTCATTGCCCGTTTCTGTAAAATGAATATAGTTTCAACATCAGCCGCTGTTCCCCACAGTAGGGCGCCATATGACATGACACTGTGAAAATAACTAAAGTAAACCGTTTTAGCAGTTTCAACGTCGGTTAACTGCCTAATTTTTCTAATGGCGTAAGCAGCAGATCTGAGTTTGCCGGCCAATTTCGATATATGAGGATTCCATTGAAGTTTTGAGTCAAGGGTTATCCCTAGAAAAACAGCAGAGTCTACCAAATCTAATTTATCACCGTTTATCCTTACATCAGTTTGTTCGGTCTTAACATTTGGTAGTGTAAAATTAATGCATTTGGTTGTTTTTAGCATTTAGCTGTAAATTATTAACAGTAAGCCAACTGAGTATCTCTGAGAGAGCATTGTTAACATCGTCATAATTTTTCTTAGACCTAGTCACATTAAAAATGAGTGAAGTATCATCTGCAAACAATACAATATCACAAGTTTTGTAATTTCAACTTTAGATATGTTAATCTTACATAATATGTACTTACCTCGTAGAAATATGTTATTTAATTAGTTCTTGTTATTTTCTTAGTCTCTCATTGAGGCCTTCGTGTCTTTTGCTTAAAATATTGTAGTGTAGTTTTTGTAATTTAACTGTGTTATATCAATGTTTTGTATTGTCACAGCGAGCACGTCTGCCCCTAGGCGCAGTGAACTGTTACTGGCGTAATGGCGTAACTGGCCGTGGCCGGTCCCGGTCCCGGTGGCCGTGGCCGGTCCCGGTCCCGGTGGCCGGGCGGGGCTCACTGTGCGTCATTTTGTTACCTTCTTATTGTTAAATTGTTTGTTGGTTTTTTTTATTTAATAGGTATTACGTATATTGCCTGTTATTCTTTGTACAGTTTGTTTGCCTTATATAATTATGTGTTTAATTTAGGGAACTTTAGGTTTATAAGTAATAATTTGTTTGATTTAATTTAAAAAATATGTAACTGTTTGTTCCTAAATAAATAATAAAAAATAAAAAATAAAAAAGTTTTCTACAAAGAATGGAAGGTCATTAATATATATCAAAAATAAGAAAGGGCCTAGGATTGACCCTTGTGGAACTCCAATTTTTACATGAGAACCAGATGACTTAGTTCCATTGACATCGACAGTTTGTGTTCTAGAACTGAGATAAGACTTTATCAAATCAAGCGCAAAACCTTTGAGACCAAAATAATTTAACTTCATCACCAATGTCCGGTGCTCAACGCAATCGAAAGCCTTGGACAGGTCGCAGAAAACTCCAAGAGCGTTATGAGTTATGTACAGTAGAGGAAGTTTCCGGTCGAGCACTTTTCGGCGATATTCGCTTGCATACTATCTACGCGCACGCTACTGTACGTACACGCGGTCGGAATGGAGCGCAAGCAAATATCGCCGAAAAGTGGCCGACGGGGAAGTTCCTCGACTGTACATCTGTTATAGAATAGAATATAGAATATAATAAAACTTTACTGCATTACTGTTACATTTTTGTTTGCTAGGTTACATTGCATTAAAGTTAGAACAATTACCCTTAACGGGCATACAATAGAATAACACATTTTAAATTAAACACTTTCACTCACATTTCATTATTATTTATACATATTATTATTATTATTAATTAATTCATTTATTTATTAATACACTTTGTAATTACTGTTATTAATAATACATTATTCATGCATGCCTAATCAATTAATAAAGTTTGTATATCATAATATTCATTAACATTATAAAATGATTTAGTAATTACTCAATACAATACAATACACTCTTTCAACCTTCTTGTAAATTTATAATCGGCATGGCACTTTAATTCAATAAGCAATTTATTGTAAATACGTATAGCAGACATATTATAGACATAAAATATTTAAAACATTATAATTGTTAAGTTCATAATAATATATATTTTGTTAAAAATTAAATGTAAAGAACCATTTGTCCTGTTTACATTCATATAACATGGTCACTCTATATGGTGAATTGTATGGAATATCGAATAATCATTATAACTTCCTTTGAACAAATTGTACAATTTTATTTTGTACATAGATATTTAGTAGAAATTTCTACTAAATATTGGCATATAAAGTTTTTGATTATCTTCTATAGTTAGCTAGATACAGTCAATTATTTGTGTCTGGATTGAGGAGCCACATGAAATGTATTTTTTTAGCTAATTTACTTAACCTTACTATTTTATTTCTATACTACAAATTCAAGCATACAAACTACCTATTAATTGTCCATTAGTTCGAATAAATTAAAATGTGGATCTATTTCATAGAAATTCACGCTTTTGTATACGGGCTGAGGAGCCACAACAAAACTATTGTATTTTCTTTAATTTTGGCGGTATTGCACTGAAATTTTTAGTATATAACCTACAAAACACCTACTAAAACATACAAAATTTTCAAAACTGTAACTTCATTACTTTCTGAGTTCTAGGGTGGCTCCTCAATCCATACTGTATGGATTGAGGAGCCACCTTTATATTGATGTATCTTAGAAAGTATTAAACTACAAATTCCAGAAGTTGTCCTACAAAATTATTTTCTAAATACTAATTAATGGTATGATTTTCCTTTAAAAATCAGGAGGGCTCCTCAATCCTGACGTTCATCTGTGGTTTCCTCATATTTTTTAAAAAGAATATTGTTTTCACTCCTCTTGCTCAAAAAGACCGTCATTGTAGCGTTCTAGAGCGGGGCTAAAATAGCTTTTCTTGCCCTAGGGGAAAAGTATTTTGTTTTAATTTTTGTCTGTCACATGACAATGAGCCTAGAAAAACGAAAAAGTATTTAGTGTTAGGTATGTAGAATAATCATGAATAAAGATTCGACTTATGTTTACTTAGATCAAAAACTTTTTTGAGATAGTTATTATTAAAGTTTATGGTAAAATTAGTAATCATTTGAATCTATGGACAACACAGACCACGCTTCAGCAAGAAAAAACTGCACAGTCTGCACATGTGCTTAGGTGGTGAGCCTTTAGCCCGTTAGTCGCTTTTACGACATCCAAGGGAAGCCCATCGCCGCTCTATGCTGTTGTTTGTATGTGCAGGCTTTAGTCGCCTTTTACGAGACCCCAGGGAAGGGAGGGGTTGGTAGTATTATTTTGATGAGCCCATCGCCGCTCTATGCTGTTGGATGTATGAGCAGTATTTAGTCCATTAGTCGCCTTTTACGACACCGAAGAGAAGAGAGGGGTTGGTAGTATTATTTTGATGAGCATATCGTCGCTCTATGCTGTTGGATGTATGTGCAGTCTTTAGTCCGTTAGTCCCCTTTTACGACATCGAAGAAAAGTGAAGGGTCGGTAATATTATTTTGACGAGCCCATCGCCGCTCTATGCTGTTGGATGTATGTGCAGTCTTTAGTCCGTTAGTCGCCTTTTACGACATCCAAGGGAAGAAAGGGGTTGGTAGTATTATTTTGATGAGCCAATCGCCGCTCTATGCTGTTGGATTTATGTGCAGTATTTAGTCCGTTAGTCGCCTTTTTCGACACCGAAGGGAAGAAAGGGGTCGGTAGTATTATTTTGATGAGCCCATCGTCGCTCTATGCTGTAGGATGTATGTGCAATCATTAGTCCGTTAGTCTCCTTGGCGACACCCAAGGGAAGAGATGAAAAGACTGCACATATCTACTATCCAACAGCATAGAGCGGCGATGGGTTCATCAAAATAATACTACCAACCATTCTCTTCCCTTGGGTGTCGTTAAAGCAACTAACGGGTTAATTTTTAATAAAATAAACCAATTCATATGGTATTGGATTGTTTTATTTTCTCGCATTCGTAGTGAAAAGCAGAGTGTAACACACGGCGCTAAAAACCCATTAAAACTCGGTTTCTATTTACTCCCTCGCTAAAGCTCGGGAGTAAAACTACATCGTATATAATGGGTAATTTTAGCCCCTTGTATAACAATCTACAATTTCGTATTGACATTGTCACTCTTGCTTGCTTTTTCTTTTTTCTCTCTCTCTCTCTCTCTGTCAATCTGTTTTGGAATTTATTTCTTGTTTTCGTTCAATTTTCGTTCATGGTAAAAGAATAATACCACCCCCAATAATGTTACAATATTATTATAATATCATTAACCACCCCCTCTCTTCCCTTGGGTGTTGTAAAAGGCGACTAACAGACTAAATACTGCACATTCATCCAACAGCAACAGCATAGAGCGGCGATGGGCTCACCACCTGTCACGCTAAGTATATGTGCAGTCGCTATTTGGTGAAAAGTGGACTATGGGAGAGGACAGCTTTCCTCGTTGCCTAGTCTCTGACTAACCCTTCGGGATACTAGTCGTTATTATATGTATGTATGTAAGTAATTGGTGAATCATTATAATAATTAATTACGAGTTACACCCGCATCGCTCTCCTACAAACCCTGAAGAGCTTCTAGCAGAGGTACACAGCCTAACTACGTGACAAGCTTATGAGGAAATTGACGCTACACTTTGGGGGTTAAAGTTACTCGCGTCCGTAGGTTAACCCTCGAGACCCTACACGTGACTCCTGGGTGGTGCTAAATGAGTGACACTGATTGAGTGGTAGAGCCACGCTGCGTTGCAGCACGCATTGGGCCGGCTCGCCCGGGGTAATACCACCCTCTCACGAATATCCGGCGAGAAATAATGCGTTTCGTTCACTAGGATCCCCTGGCACTTGGTGCTGTTGTGTTTCGTCCGGCCAGTGCGAGTTCCGGAGGCCCCTTCCCTCCTCCCCCCCTCACAATTCCTATTCCTTCATTAATTTCCTTTCTTAACCCTATTCCTTTCTTAAAGGTCGGCAACGCATCTGCGACTCCTCTGGTTTTGCAGGTGTCCATGGGCGGCGGTGATTGCTCTCCATCAGGTGACCCGCCTGCTCGTTTGCTCCTTCTTATATAAAAAAACACGCTGACTCAATACGGTAAATGCAAATAAAAATCTGAATCTAGACGGGAAGCCTTTACTCAGCAGTTTCATAACATAAGATAAGATAAGATAAATATACTTTATTGTACACCACAAGAAAAACATTTATGACAAGAATAAAAATACATCTATAATATATTAGTAGACGTACAAATGGCGGTCTTATCACTTAAAGTGATTTCTTCCAGACAACCTTTGGATGAACAAGATTGATTTAATATTGTAATAAAAAAAATATTTAAATACTAATGAAATAAAACATAGATAAATAAATAAATAAAGATTCGATTGGGTGTAAGTAGAGTGAGTTCACAAAGGCTGGCTGCTTGTTTGCTACAAATGTAAATAGGTTAGGTTATTTAGATAGTTTTATAAGTTCTTTTGTACTGTCGCATTAGGATTTTATATCTGTAGTGGTAGTACTAAGTTGGTTGAAATACATAAATAAATAATAAATAAGCATTGCTAAAAAAAACCTTTAAATACGACGTTGTTCATTGGAAAGTGTGAGCAGATAACAAATCTATACAACTAGCAATTTCACAGGAAACAGAAGATTATCGCAAAAGAAGATTGCCATCTGAAATGACTATCTTGTGACGTCACGAAGCAATTGCGGCCAGCTATACGAGTAAATAAGAAGTTAAGATGGCCAGGAAACAGTATTGGACGATATAAAAATACTCACGCCTCCGGTGACCTGAGATTTTATAGGCCATCGTTACTTTTACGGTGCCGTAATCTTCCTCCGTTTCATTAGGGGAGTCCAACAGTTTAACCATAAAAGTGTATTAATCGTTTCGATTTTAGTACGTTATCTTACTTTTTCATAACGGAGAAGATTGGCCTTCATCTCGCTTAAGTGAGTGATGATAAGGCCGGAGGTAGAAGTGCGCCTTATCATTATGTTCCGACAGTAAGGCTGAGATCTATAGAGCGTACTTATACTTTACTCAGACTTATCTAGCGAGCTAAGACAAAATTGGAATTTATAATGAATGCCTCGACGCTGTCTCAGCACAGGCTTAGCAAGGGTTAAGTCACTGAAATCGGTGACTTACGAAAAACTTAGGATATAAACCGAACGTGAATAAAAGCACACTACCTCAACAGCTCTACGGCGGCGTTACCGTGCCTTTTTTAAATTTTACGGGTTATTTTCTGTCAAAACAAGATCTTATTTAGTCAAAACAGTTATGACTATCAATTCGAAATCAAAGCTTGTACTTAGGATGCACTGAGCCAAGTTCGCCATAAGTAAAGTCAAAGTTACTTGTAAGCACGCTCTATAAATCTCACCCTTAGACACTAATAGCTAACTGTCTGTTTTTTAAGATGTGTATAAAAAAGTTTCTGAGTATAATAATAGTTTAAAAAACACTAGAAAACACGCTTTTACAAATACACGCAAAAACAAAAAATAAATTATGGATCGTTCAAGTTGTCTTTGTTTCTAGGCTGAAGTGTAAACTATGTGCTTTTAATTATAATATTTGATTGTAAAAGCGTGGGGCGCTGGAAAAGGAATGACTTTTTGTATAACTTGCTGAGAAATCAAGTTAAGCGATGTTACAGGAAGCAGGTTACACAGATTGGCGCTCTTACTGGAGTTGCAGCACGACTAGTAGGTGGCTCTATATTCAGGGTAATGCGTCAACAGTGGCAAAATGTAAAGTTCTTGTTTGTGGACGAGATATCTTTGGTTCCCTTTGGTAACCCTTTGGCGGCATAAACGTTATGCTCTTGTGCGACCTCATGCAGCTTCCGCCAGGAAGTTAGTATTAGTATTTGTTAACAAGAAAGTCTTTCCTGTTCCAGCGCCCCACGCTTTGACAATCAAATATTATAATTAAAAGCACATAGTTTACACTTCAGCCCAGAAATAGAGACAACTTGAACGATCCATAATTTATTTTTTGTTTTTACATCCATTTATAAAAGTGTGTTTTCTGGTGTTTTTTAAACGATTAATTTATTTTATACTTTTTGGTCTAACCTTGAAACCTGATCGTGTTCAACGTCCATTACGTGGCCTTTCTCACAAGTGCAAACACGACTATGATACGATACTCTATCATGGAATGCCAGTGCCTATCTTCCGGCTTCATCATCAGTGTGGGCGGTAGTTCCAAGGTAGTTGTCGATGTAAAACAACAGTTTTGTTCCGAAACACTTTTATTGCGAAAATAACACAAAGGTACACAAAATGGCCGAAAATATACAATTTTTGGAAAAGCACGTGTTTTAGGCTTAAAGTAAGGTAGTACAGTATTACTTCCATAGAGGCTCGCGGCAGACTGATCGGTGCTGCGACATGCAGCGTGCAATATGGCGCGGAGGAATAGTGGTGTACAAATGTTAAAACTAGTGTTGGGAGCGCGTCGCTTACATTCCCCACCCCAGTGCTGTGCTCAGCACTACTAACCTAAAGGTATTTTAGCTACGCGCGCCGCGGACCGCTTCAACGTACCAGTCTTTGTACGAAGCTCGACGACTCGTACGCGACCGTCTGAGCCAGGGAATACCTGCTGAATGATAGCCTTGGGCCATAGATTGCGAGGGACTGCGGGATCTATGACCAGTACTAAATCACCCACCTTCAAAGGTTCTTGATCCTGGTTCCACTTCCGACGTGGTATGAGGTCTGGTAAAACTTCGACCAGCCAACGCTTCCGAAACATGTCAGCTAACCTCTGCGACTTGCGCCATTGTTTGCGCAAGTCGCTGTCGTCGAACTTACCTGGTGTCGGCATATTTGTGGAGGTCCCTAAGAGAAAATGGTTGGGAGTAAGGGATTCTTCGGAGTTAGGCTCCACTGAAACATGAGAGAGTGGACGGCTATTGACTATAATTTAAACCTCCGCTAGAAGGGTTCTCAAAACTTCGTCCTTCGGCGCACGCTCTTTTAATATTTCTCGAAGTGAGGTTTTAATACTCCTTATCAGCCGCTCCCAAGCCCCACCCCAGTGTGGGCTCATGGGCGGAATGAATGTCCATTCAGCGAAGTTGTTAGAAGCTTCGGCTCTCAGCGCCTCATTATCCAGCTCGAGCAAAGACCTTTTCAGCTCAGTATCAGCTCCTCTCAGGTTGGTGCCATTGTCGGACATAAGATGGCGAAGCCAGCCTCGTCGCGCTGCCATGCGCCTGAGTGCCATGATCAATGAGTCAGTGTTAATAAAGTTTACCAGCTCGATATGCACCGCGCGTACGGTGAGACAAGTGGAGATCACTCCGTATCGCTTCTCGCGTCGACGCCCCACCGTTACTTCCATTGGCCCAAATAAATCCACGCCACAGTGTGTGAAAGGACGCTGATGATGGGCCATCCGTGCCAAAGGTAAGTCACCCATTCTTGGTACCTGCGGTTGTGCCTTTCTTATCCTACAAAACATGCATCGTGACACTACATATTTGACAGACGGCCTTATTCTTAATATCCAATATTTCTGTTTCAAAGTATTAACGACGGTCTCGTGGTTCCCATGTGCAGCCTTCTCGTGGTAGTACTTGATGATCAACTGCGCGACCCGACTCTTACCATCTAATATGATTGGTCTTTTAGTTTCAGGTGACACCCTGGGAGCAGCATCGATGCGTCCAGCACAGCGTAGAACTCCGTCATCGTCGAGAGCTGGTGACAAGGTAAGTAATCTACTAGCACGATCTATACATTTACTTTTTGTAATTACAGATATCTCTGCTCGGAAAGAATCCACTTGGCTTTGTTTTATCAATAACAATTCAGCATTCTCCATTAATTCCAATAAAGTAGTTTTATAATT
Source organism: Scoparia ambigualis (assembly GCA_963921215.1). Lineage (NCBI taxonomy): Eukaryota > Metazoa > Arthropoda > Insecta > Lepidoptera > Crambidae > Scoparia > Scoparia ambigualis. Next base: position 30,552,886 of record OY992506.1, read on the forward strand.
TCTTCTACATCTATTTATAAATAGTAACACCATAGCCGTTGTTCTTAATAGTCTTAACCATGAAGAGAAACGGTCCGAGCCCGGAACAGGTAAGTCGTTGGAAACTTCCTCAACGAGGTTCACGTGCTCGAGATCCACTTCGGTATTGTAAGCAATGACGTCATGGGGCCAGCTCGTCTGCTTGCCTGAGAGAAACGACGGGCCTAAAAACCATTCGGATTGAAATATAGTGACGTCATAATTTTCCCTGGTGCCGACGTCGGCTCCTCCATTCAGTTGGTTTTGTCAAAGTATCTATTTCGCCCAGCCGTGTCGCTACGAACGTTTTATAGTTACGAGCGTCATTGTTAATCCAGTGTAGCACTGTAGTCGAATCAGACCAAAAATATCTTTCCTTAATTATCAATTTATGTTCTTTTGCTATAGTATCTGCCAGTCTAGCTGCAAACACTGCCGCTTGAAGTTCCAGCCGTGGAATAGATACCAATTTCAACGGCGCGACTCGGCCTTTGCTCGCTACCAAAACAACATGTACCGATCCACTACTATCTACCCACCGCCAGTATGTAACGGCGCACATCGCTTTAGACGAAGCATCACAAAAAATATGAAGTTGTAAATTGCAATAATTATTTCCGTAGTTGACCGTCGTCGTCGACGTCGTAACACGCCGGGAGTCCGTAGCAGTCGTAGCGGCTTGTCGTAGTACGGGCGGCGCGGGCGCGGGCGCGCGGAAGGTACCTGCCTGTTGCAGTGCTACGGTTGGTGCATTCTTTGTCCCTGTAGGTAGCAACGCGGTATTCGTAAATCTGCTATCTCTTTTAAACGTTTTATCCAGTTGAACCATTTATTGTAAACAACATCTAATATCGTCTCGTCCCAGCCGGTGTTATCTTTCCAGACATCTTGCAACATAATTTTACCCTGTATAGTAAACGGTGTAAGCAGGCCGTAGATGTCAAATATCGACATTACCACAGCGAGCATTAAGCGCTTAGTAGGTTTACAATCACCTTGTCTTATACTTTCGGGAATCCTTTTCAGAGACACATCGAAGCCAACCTTGTCCCGGTCTGGGTACCAAATCATACTGAGCGTGCGTTCACCACAGTATTGCGTATCTGATTTAAACCTTACGGCCGCTTCACCTAAGGTTTCTTTTGGCAAACTACTTAGAACGGACTTACTGTTACTCGTCCAATTTCTTATTTCGAAACCTCCGTGTTTGTGGATTTCGGTGAAATTTTTTATCATTTCTATAGCGGCGGCGTCATCGGGCAGGCTATCAATGTAATCATCCGCATAATGTTGTTCGAGTTTTGCAGCTACAGCGGCGGCCGGGTGGGATGACTCATGCAGTTGCGCGTTTTTGTTCTTAATGCATTGAGCTATGAAAGGCGAACAGTTTGCACCGAATATTAGTGACGTCGTTACTTAGGTATTTATCTTATCCTGTGAGCTATTTTTCCATAAGAAGCGTAATGCGTTTTGGTCTTCGGTTTTTATTTTTATGCGTAAAAACATATCTTTTATGTCACCGGCGACACCAACTTTATTTTCTCTGAAGCGTAACATAATACCGAACAAAAAATTAAGTAAATCGGGGCCTGTCAACAAATAGTCGTTTAGCGATTTGCCTTGTACTTTAGCAGCGGCATCGAACACTAAACGTAATTTTTTTTTATTTGGATTGTCCTCTCCAAAATGTGGCAAATACCATGTTTTAGAGGTAGGTAATTGCTCAGAGCTTTCAAGCGGTTTTGCAAAATCGTTAATCAAAAGGTGATCAATACGGTCCCTGTACCTACTGGCATATTCTTCACTGGACATACCTTTTTTATAAACATTTTGTAAACGAGACAGTGCGTAAAAATAGTTGTTAGGTAACTTACAATTAGGATCTTTCCAGGGTAAGCTGACGTGCCATCTGCCATCAATGAGTTCAGCGCTGCTCTGCAGCACACTCACTGCCTGCATCTCCAACCTATTTTCTCGGGGCTTACTGGACACTCCCAAGGCGTCGATGGAGAATGAACGGCGAACCATCTCGTGTAGCTCGCGCAATGCGTCGTCGTCGTCGGGCCACGCCGGCGGCAGCGCCAGCGGCGCTACTTCTGTCAACAACAAACTAGTATGCGAGGCGGCCCGCGGCGTCGAATGCGGTAATGCTGTGCATACTAAACCGTGCACGCACCAGCCTAGGGGTCAATAGTCAAAATATATTTATTCAATAAACTCAATTAATAAGTACTTTGAAACGTCCAAATATTTTTAACCTACCACCTACCACATTCAGGACAAAATTTTTTAACATACCTTTAATTTTTGTTCTTTTACATACTTATATGTAAGTCATATGTAAGCCGCCATTGTTAGCTGCTTTTATTCACATAGACTTTTATTGTAAAGGGTAAACGCCTTTAGCTCAAGACAAACCTTTGTGGTTTTTAGATGCTATTGTCATTAGTATTATGATGTAAAACCTTGTTAATTTGATAAATAAATAAAAAAAAAAACTGGCAAAGAACGGGCGCAAGAAACCACAGCGCACAGAAGCAACGACATTTACAAAAAATATATATAATATATGTCGTTACCAGGTCACAAAATACAAAATATGAATTTGAATGTAAATAGTTTAATTAAATATGGTGCTCTATATAAAGTAATTATAGGCAATTAGAAATAGCTGTTGGAGTAGGTACTTGGAGCATTTCAGACCCAAGCTGTTTTGTCTTCTGTATAATCCGACACTTTATAATAAGCTTTTTTATAAAGCTTTTCTTTGATTTTGATTTTAAATTTATCAAGATCTAATTTCTGAATATCATTTGGTACTTTGTTGTATAATCGTACACACAGACCCTTAAAAGAATTATTTATTTTATGGAGCCTAGTATAAGGCACTGCTAATTTGTTCTTACTTCTAGTATTTAATTTGTGAATATCACTGTTTTTTGAAAACATTTCAATATTTTTATGAACATACACAAGATTTTCATAAATATATTGTGATGCAACTGTCATTATACTTATATCCTTAAATCTCTCTCTGAGGGAGTCACCAGCCTGTAGGTTATATATTGCTCGAATAGCTCTCTTCTGCAGCACAAAGATAGTTTGAATGTCGGCAGCATTTCCCCACAGTAAAATGGCGTACGACATTACACTATGAAAGTAACTGAAATAAACTAATCTAGCTGTATCAACGTCAGTTAACTGACGGATCTTCATTACTGCATAAGCCGCAGAGCTAAGTCTATTCGACAATTTAGCTATATGTGGGCCCCACTGAAGCTTGGCATCCAACGTGATGCCTAGAAACACAGTGGTGTCCACAGGATTCACATTCTTATCTTTAATTTGTACACTAGTTATTACCTGCTTAACATTAGGCAATACAAATCTTACACATTTGGTTTTTCCCTCGTTTAATAACAAGTTATTAACACTAAACCAGTGAACAATCTTTGAGACCGCATTATTCACATCGTCATAATTTGGGTGTCGTCGTTTCACTTTGAATAAAAGTGAAACGACGGATGTTGGAGTAGCTGACGGCTCATTTATTTTACCCACATTAACTTCTAAAGGAACTAACAAATGATAGTTATCCTGTCCGATTAATATTTCTGGCTTACACAAATTGTTATAATCTATTTCAACAATTTTCAAGTAATTATACTTTTCTAAATCAGACAAACAAATACCTTGGACAGGTAAGTTAAGGTTGTTTATGCTACGCACTTTTATATGAAACAATTGATATTCACAAACATTAATCAAGCTCATAGTAAACAAATGAGTTACATACGTAAGTACTATTGTCCCAAGCTCCACTCTCGGAGCGGCCGCGCAGCCCTGCGCGGGCCGCCAGCTGTGTGCTTACCAGCGACACGGTAGACCCGTCGTCCAACAACGCACTTGCACTTATAACACCATAAGGTCCGCGTATTTTAACCGGCACCACTTTTAACAACACTTTGTCACCGAACTCAAATGCGCGACGGTTTGCGTCGGCGCCGGCGGAGCGCAGCTCGACGTCGACGCGTCCTCTGCAGTCCTCGGCGGTGGCGGTGGCGGCGGCGCTGGCGCAGCATCGCGCCGCGCGGGGTTATGCAGTAATCGGTGATGCGCCTCCCCGCATGCGTCCTTATCGCACGCGGGCGCAGTACAGGATTCTCTGTCGTGTCGAGACAATAGACACTTGAAGCAAATTCCATTGCGTTTTATGTATTGCCATCTGTCTTTTCGCAAAGCCTTTAAAAACATCTTGCACTTCGTTAAGTCGTGATTGTATTCGTTGCAATAGTTACATTTGTCGTTTCTGTCGTGCGAGTTTTGCAATAATACGGTGTGGGGACTCTTCCCGTGACCTTCACGAGTGTATTTATTTTGATTAACACTGCGTGCGGCCATTGTAATTAAATTAGAAGTAGTTGATATTTTAATCGCTTCCTCCCGCAGAAACTCGCATAATATTTCTATTCTTGATTTATCAGTTCCCTGTTTTATTAGTGGAAAACTGTAATCGGCCCACTTTGACATTAATATTGTAGGAAGTTTAGATAAAATAATGTTCGACAAATGCATACCGCGTAGATATTCCTCACGTCCCACTGCTCGAACAGCTGTTATATAATTTTCTATTTTGACAGAAAAGGGTACAATTTCACAGTGATAATGCGGCGGCAACGGTTGTATTTTCTTTAAATCTTGAGTTATTTTATGTATTAAAATATCAGGGTTGCCGAATCTGAGCTCTAATGTAGATAACAGCTGATCTGGTGATGTTGCACATAGTAACAGGGCTGCGACGCTGTCCTTGGCTGCTCCCCGAAGACATTTCCTCAGTCTCCACACGTTTTCCATATCGCTGAAGCCACAGATTCTGGTGGATTCTTCATAAGCTTGCTTGAACTGGAGCCAGTCAAGCGGGTCACCATAAAATTCTGGTAATTCCTTCGGTACACTCATTCGACTAAGTAATTGAGTATTAGTCGAGTTATTGGCTGCGGAAGTGGTAACTTCTTTCAGTGTTGTTGCCAACAGTTGGACTGTTCCATACAGCTGGTCCAGCACGCCCGTAGTGGTGCCCGTGGCGGGGGCGGGCTGTACCGTTTCCATATCCTGCTGGCTTTGTTCAAGCCACTTCTCAACTTCGCTGTGAGTGTGTTGACTCCTACGGTCACCTTCGAGTGGACTGTGTTCATCTTCTAAGTCGGCTAGGTCGGCTGCGAGTCTTTTGTCAATAAGTTCCATTTGTATCCTAGCCTTTTGTTCTGCTGCCTCTAATTGTAACCTATTGCGTACTGCCTTGATGGAGGATGATGTTGAAGCCTGCGACTTTTTGCGATCTCGGCGTACGCCGCCATCTTGTGAAGTTTCACGAGATAAAGGCACTGGCGGTTGTAATGCGTTGCAAGTTGCAAGCTGCTGCGATGGTTGGCCCGAATGTGCTGCTGGCTCGAGCTGTATCACGGCCTTCGTTGCAGCTAACGCGGACGTTGACGGTTTGGGCGCTTGCTGATTATGCGGCACTAGCAACTTCGCGGGCTCGGTTTTAATACTGCCTAGTATAATAAGTTCGCATTCGCAGACACTATATTTTTACCAGCACTACGCGTAAGCACCATTTTCGGAGGTGGCGTATAGTACATCGACAACTAGTAGGTAGATTCGGCTCGAAGTGACCACTTTGTGGGCGGTAGTTCCAAGGTAGTTGTCGATGTAAAACAACAGTTCTGTTCCGAAACACTTTTATTGCGAAAATAACACAAAGGTACACAAAATGGCCGAAAATATACAATTTTTGGAAAAGCACGTGTTTAAGGCTTAAAGTAAGGTATTACAGTATTACTTCCATAGAGGCTCGCGGCAGACTGATCGGTGCTGCGACATGCAGCGTGCAATATGGCGCGGAGGAATAGTGGTGTACAAATGTTAAAACTAGTGTTGGGAGCGCGTCGCTTACAATCAGACCTTGACACCTAATCGTGGTCAAAGTTCATTTTTCTAAGAAATCCGAAACAGCTATGATACGATTTTCCATCATGAAGTTCCAGTTCATATCTTACGGCTCCATCATTAGATCAGTTCGACAGTACCATATTATTGTATTGTCATCAGAACTACATACAGCTGCTAATTTTCATTACGCTACGACTCTTGGAAGATGTTTAAATTAGTTACCTTAGATTCCATTACACAGTTTGTTACATACAGGTCGACCTAATAAAAGCGTGTTAAAAAGAAGGTCATTCTCATAAGGACAGATTCTCATGTGGACAGATTCTCAAAAGGACAGGAGTACACGTAAGCACATAAAGAGAAAAATTAATATTATTATTATTTTCAGAGAAAAAATGAGAGGTTTATATTATTTAAAAAAGAATAATTTAAATTCAAAATTAATTTAATATCTAGAGACACGAGTATCATCTTACATACTATATAATCACGACAATTATCCCCGAAGGGTTAATCAGACTAGGCAATGAGGACCGCAAAAGCAGTCCTCTGCCATAGTCCACTTTTCACCAAATAGCGAATGCACAATTTTTCAGCGTGACAAGTGGTTAGCCCATCGCCGCTCTATGCTAATGAATGTATGTGCAGTCTGTAGTCCATTAGTCGCCTTTTACGACACCCAAAAGAAAAGAGGGGGTGGTAGCATCATCATCAGCCTATAATCGTCCCACTGCTATGAGCACTGGGCTTTTTACATAGACAACAGCCATGGGGACATTGGGCCATACATAACCTACCGCCACCACGCTGGTCCAAGGGTAACGGTCCACGTCTGCCATCCTACGACAGCAAACGGGACTTCGCAAACGTTGCTTGACAAAAAAAAATATATTTCTTTGTTAATTCTAAGTAGGAATTGGCTATGGTTCGCACATTTTTATATGACTATAAAATAGAAATAGGCACCATTTTCGTAACGCCATCCTCAACAGCAAACGGGACGTTGTAAGCGTTGCTTGACAAAAAAATATATTTTTTAATTCTAAGTAGGAATTGCCATGGCATAATTTACAAAAAACAATTAAATACTTTCGTATTTTAAACACAACAAAATGCTATAATTTTAAAATTAATACTCATCACCTTAATGACATATATTCAAAACACAATTAAAATTTTAATGAATCCCACCGCTAGGGTTGTTCTATCCACTTAAATCTCAAGGCCCGTTCCTGCCGGTAATTAAGCACTAATTACTTACCAATTTGGGCTAGCGTTAAGCACATTTCCAGGGCAATTAGTGAGGGTGGGCGTGACGTCATATCAAATTATGGTCCATCACAAATAGTGTTAAAATTTTTTGATACATAATATGATGGTCTTAAATAGCTTTAGCATATTTTTTATGTACGTAGTAGGTACTTATATAGATACTTATAATCAAGATTATTATCCCCGAAGGGTTATTCAGAGACTAGGCATTGTTTATAGCAAAAGCAGCCCTCTACCATAGTCGACTTTTCACCAAATATCGTGACAGGTGGTAAGCTCGTCGCCGCTCTATGCTGCTGGAAGTATGTGCAGTCTTTAGTCCGTTAACCGCCTTTTACGACACCCAAGGGAAGAGAGGGGTGGTAGTATTCTTTCACCGCTAAGCGACACAGTTGAAATAGGAACTTACTTATTTGTATTATTTTCACTATTTCTCTTATAAAAACGCTTCGGTGGCCGAGTGATTAAGAACACGGCTCGATATCCGCAAGACCTAGGTTCAATTCCCAGGTCGAGCAAAGTATGTTTTCGGATTTATTCGGTTTAGTACACTTAACTCACCTAGCTGATATCACTTGGATGCATTAAGTCTACCAAATAATGCTATCGCGAATTAAGTATACACTTAATTCGCCTGCAAATACGTGAATTAAGTCTAGGTACCTACTGAAGGAAAACGTTAACCTTTAGTAGACATAATTCACCTATTCCACTAAGTCTATGTATTTTCCATAATTTTGGAAATTTTGGAAAAACAAATGAATGTCGGGAAAATAATTGAATGTCGGGAATATAATTAATTAATTAACATAGATGCGGGTTTGTGTTTGTGTTTGTTTGTGTTTGTGTTTGTGTTTGTGAGGATCGTAAAACCAGACACAATTGAAAATCAATTGTTTCGCGACCGCCGGCGGTCTTATGATCCTTGACCTATTACGTGAATTTTAAAAAACAAAATAAATGTCGGGAAAACAAATGAATGTCGGTAAAATAATTCGATACATAGATGCGGATTTGTGATCACCAACCCGCATTAGGTGAATTGCCGAAAAACAAATGAATGTCGGGAAAACAAATGAATGACGGCCAAATAGATCGATACATAGATGCGGATTTGTGATCACCAACCCGCATTAAGTGAATTGCGGAAAAACAAATGAATGTCGGGAAAACAAATGAATGTCGGCAAAATAATTCGATACATAGATGCGGGATTGTAATCACCAACCTGCATTAAGTGAATTGCGGAAAAACAAATGAATGTCGGGAAAACAAATGAATGTCGGGAAAATAATTCGATACATATATGCGGGTTTGTGATCACCAACCCGCATCTGGCAAGCGTGGTGATCAAGCTACTAGGTACCCATCAATAGTAGCGATGACTTGATTTCAATGATAGAGGCCTCTGCCCTGAGGGACAGTATACAGGCTGTACTTTTTTTATAAAAGCAGCGAATATTATTATCATAATTTCAATCAGAAAATTAGGATCGCCCCCACTTCGGGGCATCTTTCTAATTGAGAGATATTTTTATCAGTGGAAAAATAATTACAAAACTTCTTGTAGATATATTAACGTTCAAAAATACTTTGTTAACATTTTGAATAAAAATATTTTTATATATTTATTTAATAAAATAGTTATGGCAGCTAAAAACTTCAAGTAAGAGATTTTTTGTGCTCGTGTAATAAAGTTATATTTTTTGAAGTCGGCGGAGCGAATTCATTAACGTTTGACTAACGACAAGAGGGTCCTTCATACCGTGAGGGCTTGAGAGCCCTCTCATCTTCCTCCAGAAAGGATCAAAAAGGCTATAGAAAAACACCATAAAAATTTTACCCGTTTTGCATATCACAGGTAGGTATATATATTTTAATTTAAAGCTGTATGTATTAGGTACATTTCGATGAAAACTTTCCAATCAAGAATCTAAATAATTGTTGCTATAACTAGGTATCATAAATGTTACTAACATTGTTAGTTACTGTTACTTGTATTAACCGTGTCGCATAGCGGTGAAAGAATAGTACCACCTCCCTTGGGTGTCGTAACTAACGCACTAAAGCCTGCACATACATCCAACTGCATAGAGCGGCGATTGGCTCACCACCTGTCGCGCTGAGCACAGGTGCAGTCGCTATTTGGTGAAAAGTGGACTACGGTACAGGGCTACTTTTGCTGGCCTCGTTGCCTAGTCTCTGACTAACCCTTTGGGGATAATAGTCGTGATTATATGTATGTATGTACTAGCTTTGTTATAATAGCCAGCTCCTCAGTATTTGAGGCATTTGGGTGAAGTGCGCTTCCGCCATTGGCCTAATCATCAACTAACATGAGGTGAGAGGAAAGCCAAGTGCTTAAAAATATATTCTTTATTTCACAAAACACACATACCTACAAAGAATAATAAGTGAACAAGGTTACCAGTAATAAATATAAAAATAGAATTAAGTATTTTATTTTAAGGCGAGGTATTTCGAGCGCTTCTCTCTCGCTCTATCGACGCCGACGGTACGGGACGGCTATAACAGCAAAGCGGCGCGAATAGGCGCGTTTTTAGGTTTTTTGCCATAACAGGAAAAAAAAGTGAATAAAAAAAATATGTCCTTTGCATTCACTAATAGATAATAAAAAGTTTCTTCTATTGGTAAAAAAATTAAGTCGTTTATTAATGTATGACTAACAGCTCTTAAAAATGCTGAACAGAGCTATCTTTGATTTTTTTTTCTATCGAGTGAAGTATTTACCAATCATGTTTCTGCCTTTAAGAGTCATTAGATTAATATGTTCAACTATATTATATTATGAATTTTAGAACTGTGCCTATGTTTTATATTGGTGGCGGTACAATCAATCGAAAATGTTGAAAACGGGAAAAGAGCGCCTTAAAACAAATATTATAAAGACTGTGTTTGTGACTCTTAACGTAACTTGCTTTTGTTTGAATTTAGATACTTACAAAACTTCTTCATTCACTTAAACAATGGACAAGACTCCCCGGCGATTATAAAGTCATAGTAGACTTGAGATTTCACTGCTCAGCATAATTTAGTTATAGGATTCGGACTTAACATAAGAGTTGTAATATCGATACAATGACTGGAGTTTCAGTTCTAAACATAGGTGAGTTGGGCTGTGCATATTATTAAGAATAATTATTTAAAAAAAATACTGAGCGGTAGAGTCACGCTGCGTTGCAGCACGAATTAGGCCGGCTCGACCGGCGTAATACCACGGGATATCGGCGTGAAACAATGGCGCTCGTTGCTGTTGTGTATCGTCGGGTAAGTGACATACCGGGGGCCTATGTTTCTCCTTACCCCACCCCCCACCCCCTCCACAATTTCTACTTCTGTCTCAAAGTTCCTGCTTCCTCCTCTTGGCCGGCAACGAATCTCTCCTCTCATTTTTCGGGTGTCCATGGGCGGCGGTGATTACTTCCTTCAGGTGACCTACTTGCTCGTTTGCCTCCTTGTTACATCAAATATAATAGTTCTTATTTTATTACTTATATGAGGACAGCAAATGCAGTCCTCTACCTCTACTTTTCACCAAATAGCAACTACACATGTGCTCAGCTTGAGGTGGTGAGCCCATCGCCGCTCTATGCGTTGGAAGTAGTGCAGTCTTTAGTCCTTTAACCACCTTTTACGACACCCAAGGAAAGAGAGCGAGTGGTAGTATTCTTTCACCGCTGCGCGACACGGTTATTCTAATTTTATTCTATTACGAAAAGAACTGATGTTATATTCTCATTATCTAAGTTATCGTTTTACGCTCTTACCCGCCCCTTCCACCCCAAACGTCCCTGTGATACAAGAACCTCTTCGCACCACAATCAACCTCCAAAAGATTAGGCGTGCATACATTGCAAGTTAAATAAAAGCTTTTAAAAATTCAGTTCATGTCAGAAAATAAGAAACCTGAAATGACCAGTATTTCTTTACCCGAAAAACTTGTCGTGTCTGTAAAAAAACTCGTTTATTTGTCGTGATGCCCGGTTACGTGTGAGGATTACGAATGGTGTTCGCCTTTATGTACTTACTTCACGAAATAGACCTTCCTCGAGGTCAGTTTATTAGCAGTGCAACTTTCGTCAAAAGAAGTTGTGTTTTCCTTTATCTATGTCATATTTAAAAAGTAAAAATCAGAGCTTTTATACTATTCCACTGCTATAGGCCTTCATCATTTAATTTAGGCCAGGTAGTCTGAGCGCTTCTCTCTCGCTCTCTCGACGGTACGGGACGGGTATAACGGCGAAGCAGCGCGTTTTATAGGTTTATATAGGTTTTATTGCCTATAATGTATGGACTTTATAGAATACCTACTCTGCGAATTTGTCTGCAAAATATTTGTGTCTTTAGTTTCTTTAGAAATTAATTGTAAAATATCAGTAGTGTAGTCATAATATTCAAAAAACATTACAAAAAGGGGTAACTTTGGATTTTTTTTCTATCAAGTAAAGTTCATTGGATGCGACTTTGACTAGATTAGATCCTTAACTAATACATACCTTTTCCAGAATTTAAACTATTATTTTCTATGTCTCAGGTGGTTTGAAAAAACTCAAAGTGCGGCCTACCTAGCCTTAATTGAAATCAAGTTATCACTATAATTGCGCGATATTAGCTTAATCTCCATGCTTGCTAAATGCAGATTGCGGGCTATGCATCGAAAACCGAAACAAATTTTACCCGACCCGGGATTTGTATCCATAGCCTCTGAAGATCGGGTCGTGCTTTGACCACTCCATTGAGACATTCTCTATCTGCTAGTTCTTTACCCTGGAAACTTGCACAAATTTATGCAAGCCTAGATTTGCGTTTTGTCGTAAGCTCTACGCAGCTCAAACCGTCCTCATTCGATGAGGGATTCACAGACAAAGGTGTTACATTTAATAATATGCGGACGCTGTACACTCGTCAGCAGGGCAACCTGCCCAAATTCTTAAATCTCTCTAATCAATAATGATGCTTATAACCCAAACATAAAGTCCAAAATGTATTGTCAAAATTTAAGATTTTAGTTAGTGCTGGCATCTGCACCTTCGCAGAAGAAACGATAACAAAACGTGTGCGCGACAAATTTGTACGAGACACATTCATCTTCTTTACCCCATTTTGTGACAGGTGTTACGAATGGATACAGGTACTTGCAAAAAACAAATCATAACACTCTATGCTAACTGCTGTACTAGTACAGCAGTGCGATTCTGTAAAGGCTCGAAACTCGACGCTGAATCTGCAGTGAGTTATCAAATCCACATTATCTAAATTCGACTTTACACTAACGTCACAAAGGTCACTCTTGATCGCAACGTGAGGTCGAAGTAGAGGTAAATTTACGATTGAGCGTTAGAGAATCGGCATGCAGGCAGAGAGAGGCTAGCACTAGAAAGCAGCTTTAAATGACATTTTAAGCAGGCTAAAAAAAACTTTTCAATTTCAGAAATTTTAGCATAGTTTTTTGGTAGATTTATGATAGATATTAAATGTAGCATTTAAATGGCCGAGGAATGATTTCTTCGCGCAAATAAATGAAAACTAAGAAATAAATTATCTAACTTACGTTTTAATTGATTACTTTGTATATGTACTTAAGTAGATTTTTTCAGGCGTGAATCGAACCACGCAAAAATATTACTTAAGTATATTTAAGCGTTAATAAAACGGTAAAATATATAATAAAACATTAATCTACTTTGTATACGTAAATGTTTTGTGATTTTATCATTAAAATATAACGAGAAAGCGGCTGCCTTTATTTAAACACACATCACCAGCCTGCATATATTAAGTCTTATTTTCACAGTAAATAAATAACAACAACTTTAGGCAAGGGGTAGTAAAGGGTACCTACAGATACAGTGCAAATCATAAGGATTATACTGTACTGAGTTTTAAAATTTAGAGAACTATGCATTTGAAGCTAGCGGTACTAAGCCATATTTTTTCGCTACTAGCTGTACCGCTGAGCACATGTGCAATCGCTATTTAGTGAAAAGTAGACTATGGTAGAGGACTGCTTTGGCCTAGTCTCTGACTAACCTTTCGTCGATAATAGTCGTAATGATATGTATATTTTTATTTTATTTATTTATTTACTCATAAACACAACTATAAAAAAACTATAAAAATATGTTTGTATGTATTATCTAGGTCTACTTGAAAGAAATACTCCATTGTTAGTAGTTTTCTGTTGAATTTCTCTCAAGAAAAGTAAAAATCAGACTGACACTACACTAGATATTATGTGCACAAATAATTGTTAATTTTACTATTTGTGTAAAAAAAATCTTCTTTGAATTTGGCCGGAGTATTATACGTAAGCGAAATGGAGCTACTTGTCGGGGGCAGCACATTCTTAAAAGAAACTTTGTAATAAACTATTCGATTTAATTAATAAGCTTACTGTCAGTTGTTCCAAATATTGCTTTTCTAAATACGTTAACCTTACGAAAATGTTATTTAGATATGCACCCCCGAATTAATTCAGCTTTACGTTGAAAGCACACGGACCCTATAGTATTAATTATGGAGACTAGCCAAATTAATATTCAAACAAAGGTTTGTGGACTAAATGGTATAATTCGACGGCGTGGCGTTGCTGTCTTGATTGAAGACAATTGAAGGATATGCTAATTTAATTACGGCAACGAATCAAGAAAAATGGTTAACCGTTTTATGTATAAATGTTAGATATTTAAAAAAAAATATCATCATCAGCCTTTATAAACGTACCACTGCTGGGCACAGGCCTCCCACGTGGACAATAGCACGTGGGGATATTGGGCCATAACCCACCACGCTGGCCCAATGCGGGTTGGTGGGTTTTAACGACTGTCATCTTACGACAACAACCGGGACCAACGGTTTAACGTGCCTTCCGAAGCACGGAGGAGCTCGAGCTGTTTTTTAATTTGGTCACATAAAGTGATTTTCTAAATTTATTTCGGGTCTGGGTGTTTGTTTATGTTTATCCGTAATCTAGTAAACCATTTAAAAAAGGTTGTAGTCTTTTTTAGTGTTTCAAATTTTACTTAAGTTTATTTAAGCGTTAGATTAGATAACTCTTTTATTGCAACAATTTACATATACTTACAAATACATACAAAACATTAAAATAGGTAAAATACATAGTCACAATTTGGCGGTCTTATCGCTATGAAGCGATTTGCCGCATTGGGCCAGCGTGGTGGGTTATGGCCCAATATCCCCACGTGCTATTGTTCACGTGGGAGGCCTGTGCCCAGCAGTGGGACGTTTATAGGCTGATGATGATGATGATGATGAACCAGTCGGATGTCGGCGTTAATAAAACGCTAAAATATATAAAAACATTAATCATTTAAAAAAGCTTCAAAAGAGGCTCAATTATTTACTTGGGTTAGATAGTTGGTGTGAGTAGAAAGTTTAAAAACCAATTTTATTCGTTCAAAAATTAATTTAAAGTAATGCTCCGATTTTAATTTTGTTTACAGTTTTATAGATTATACATTCCGGTTTTTAATAAAAAATTATAAAATCATAATAGTTCGAATTCATACAGAAAATACAAGCCGTAGTATTAAAAATAAAAAAAGGATTTATAGAAAAGGGTCTACTAAAATGTATGTTTTCTCAAAAAAATGCGCGTATATTTAGTCTGCAGATTATTGAAAAAACATCTACACATTTCTAGCTATCCAACAAGGTAAAAAACACTACCCTAGGTTACACATTTAATGAAAAAAATGCGATAACAACGGACTCAGGTAAAAAATCCAAAAATGTGATTTTTGTCTCGTAACAATAAATGCGCAGCGATGGGCTCATTAAAATAATACCACAAACCCCTTTCTTCCCTTGGGTGTCGTAAAAGGCAACTAACGGACTAAAGACAGTACATACATCCAACAGCATAAAGCGGCGATGGGCTAACACCTGTCACGCTGAGCACATGTGCAGACAGCTACTTGGTGAAACGTGGACTATAGCAGAAGATTGCTTTTGCCGTCCTCATTGCCTACTCTCTGGTCGTGATTATATGTTAGTATGTAGAAAGTTTTGTAAGCCCTCACAGTATCTTATGTCTGTCATAACAATCCAAAGCAGAACCCAACAGATTATGTACACCTTATCCCGATTGTGTCAAGAGTTTCCGTTCTGTGGTCTAACATGACGTCGGCATTATTAAACTGTACGCTAAAGCTATTCTGATACGTCTGGCTCTGACGTTCGTCACTGTGTTGGGATACAGAATATAGCTTTTAGCATAGAATAGTAACGCATAGAACGATAGTCTCGTATTAGAAAACTGTCATGGCGTGAGGCAGGAAAAAAATGGATGTAGGAGTAAGTTACGCGTACTATCTCGGCGACACGCACACAAGTGTACAAGTAATGTTGCTGAAAGAATCAGATTTGCCCCAAAAGTAAGGAAATTGGAACTGTTGATAGATAGATAAGTTTAGATTATTAGTACTGACGCGGGCCGTTTCGGTACCAAGCCTGGTGGTGGCTTGGTTTTACTGGCCTCATTTATCGTGCGTGTTCTCGCTTTCTATGCGTTTTTATTCTAAGGCTTTTAGGCTATTTGTGTTTGAAGCTAAGTTACGAGTAATAATAGTTTTCTCAGTATTGTTTAATCAATTAAGAAAACTTATTACAGGTTTTAACCGCCTCTGGGCTCTAGTGGTTAGAAAACCTAGACCTAGTGGTACCGGGCTCGATTTCCAAATTGTACCACCTTTGTACTATATTTATAACCGTGTCCCGTAGCGGTGAAATAATACTATCACCCCCTCTCTTCCCTTGGGTGTCGTAAAAGCGATTGACGTACTAAAGAATGCACATAAATCCAGCAGCTTAGAACGGCTATGGACTCACCACCTGTCACGCTAAGCACATGTGCAGTCGCTATTTGGTGAAAAGTGGACTATGGTAAGAGGACTGCTTTTGCTGTCCTCATTGCCTAGTCTCTGACTAACCCTTCGGGGATAATAGTCGTGATGTGTTTAAGTATGTATAGTACGGCCAAATTCGATGAAAATGTTTGTTAACAAATTTTTAACATATCTCTGTGCAAATATCTAGTATCATGATAACAGTAACAGTTCTTTTCTCCTCGGTAACTGAATCCAGGTGAAGTGCGCTTACCATCACTGTTTAAAATCAAGTTGACCCCTTGAGGATCGTAAAACCTGACACAATTGAAATTCTATTGTGTCTTGACCACCGGCGGTCGAATGATCCTTGACCGGTTAAAGCAGTATGGATGTGGCACTTTGCCTACCAAAAATTGACGGATCGGTAAAAGTAATAAACTGAGGTGACATTGACATTCGTTGTGTGTCGTATTTGCTTGTTATTGTTCTGAGGTCGTATTCATTATCAATTCGGATTTCGAAAAAACGTAATGGCGACGGTCTGTACCTCGGACCAAATATCACAATGGACAGAGTCTTTGGATTTTTAGCATGTCCGTATTTTGTTAGTGTGCAGCTTTCTATCTGTACATGTGTGCGTGACTAAAGATGTGACTAGTATATCGATATAATCACTTTAATGTGGTGTGTACCTAGTTCGTTATTATAATTGGGGGTTAAAGTTACTCACGTCCGTAGGTTTACCGTTTAGACCCTACACGTGACCCTTGGGTGGTGCTAAATGAGTGACACTGACTGAGTGGTAGAGCCACGCTGCGTTGCAGCACGCCGGGCACGCTGGGCCGGCTCGCCCGGCGTAAATACCAACCTCTCACTAAGGGTGTTACCCGACCAATCGATCGATCGTCGATCGACGGCATCGATCAACGTCGATCAAAGTTGATCGACTGGTCTGGTAGCTTTAATCGATCGACGGATACCTACCGTTTGACTAACCAATCGATCGACGACGGTCGGTCGACGTTGAGCGATAGGTGTGGTAGCTTTAATCAATCGACGGATACCGTTCGTCTAACCCATCGATCGACGGTCGGTCGACGTTGATCGATTAACCCTGGCTAAATTCCATCAGCGAAATGTATTCAGAAAAGGACTCGTTGTTCTTGGCCAGTACGATGTTGCTCGTACTATTATTACGGAGACGCAAACGCAGAAGAATCTGGATGCGGCCGTTTTTTAATGTATTTTATCCAAATGTGAGCGTCAAGTTAGCAGGCACACCACGGAATTAGACGGTTTTGACTATGTCAAAAAATTATGTATAAATAGTGATAAATAGTGACGTATAGCATATAAATAGTGATACTATGGTTCAAAAGATATTTGAGTATCTTGGTGTGCCTGCTAACTTGACGTCAAGATAGCAGGCACCATAAGAAATACAGTTCGTATCAATGTGATTTATATGTCAAAAAACTGTGTATAAATAGTGAATCATATACGCAAAATTTCAACAATTGTACTTTAATACAAACCGAGATATTACGGTCTCTAAGTGGGCTGCCAACTTGACGATTCTTGCGATGGCGATTCCAGGGAAACGGGTTGAAGTTTGAAACAAATAAATACATGGAAAAATTGTATGTGAAATTGTGAATCTTTCAATATCAATAAAAAAAGAATTCTTCTTTGCTATTTTCCAAAAATCTAAGGTAAACTTCTACCATACATTCGATTTTAAGTACAATCGTGCACAATTTTATTTATTGACTTTTAAGATACTGATATAAAGTCTAATTATGTTTAATTCAAGTCATAAAATTACACTTCAATCTACCGTTGTAATGTCAGTTTCAAGTTATTTCTATGGAAACTTATGTCAAGCAATTAATAATTTTAGTGACTCGAATTAAAAGTCTCGGATATTGATGGACGAGCGAGTGTCGCGAACGACCGAGAGATGGCGTGATTTTGTTTACGTGCGGTGAGCCGGTGATACGAGAATGGTGCGCGAAAAGTTTTATTTGTTTGTGTTGAAATTTGTAAGCAGTGAGTACATTTGCATCAGAAGTGAAAGTGATTAAATCGTTGAATAACAACCTACATTTTTATAGGTACGCAGCTTTTTTTCTATCATGGTATTTACAAAAAAGATATACCTAGGTACGGTCGAGTGTCGACGTCGCTTTACCACTTTGCAGCGATTTTCGTGTGAAGCGCACCGACCGCCCGGGTACCTACGTGCCCGTACCAAATAGACGACGCGGTGTGCAAGGGATTTTGACCTTTAGACTGGTAAAGCGACGGAGTCCGCCATTGTACCTAATGTGAGGTAGATATTTTCTCAGTCATTCAAAACTTTTCATAGTTACTACTCGACCAACATAATAAATCACATTGAAGCTAGACGTTTATCATAATTGTTCAATGATTAACAATCTAAATATATTGCACTTCAATTAGTTTGCACATGCTGAGTGGTCAGATTTTAAAATGGAATATCGAAGAAGAAGTTTAGTTTGTAAATTATTGAACAACTGTGATAAACGTCTAGCTGACATGGGCCTAATTATGTTGGTCGACTAAGGCTGGATTCGACCAAACTGGAATAAGACTTACTCCCAGATTAGTCTATACAAATTCAGCTTTTAATCTAGGTATAAGACCTTATTCCAGTTTGGTCGAATCCAGCCTAATACGTATTACTTCATAGTAGGTACTTACCAAGCTAATCGTTCGTAAAGTTATCTAGGGTCAAGTATATTTCTAGTGCATTAAATGTTACAGTTACCTGCCTAGTCTTTTATGACTAATAAACAAAGAATAAGTTATTCCGTGTTTTGTTCCTGTCATTTAAACGTAATTTTTTAATTAGAGTAAAAGAGACAAAACACGGAATAACTATTCGTAGCTCATTCTTTGTTTATTAGTCATAAAAGACTAGGCAGATAACATTAGCACTAGGAATATACTTAACCCTAGTTAACTTTAAGAAAGATTAGCTAGGTTAGTACCTACTTATGAAGTTATACGTATTACTCGACCAACACAATTAGATGCATGTCAGCTAGACGTTTATCACAGTTGTTCAATAATTTACAAACTAAACGTATCTTCTACGATATTCCATTTTAAAATCTGACCACTCAGCATGTGCAAACTAATTGAAGTGCAATATATTTAGATTGTTAATCATTGAACAATTATGATAAACGTCTAGCTTCAATGCGATTAATTATGTTGGTCGAGTAGTAACTATGAAAAGTTTTGAATGACTGAGAAAATATCTACCTCACATTAGGTACAATGGCGGACTCCGTCGCTTTACCAGTCTAAAGGTCAAAATCCCTTGCACACCGCGTCGTCTATTTGGTACGGGCACGTAGGTACCCGGGCGGTCGGTGCGCTTCACACGAAAATCGCTGCAAAGTGGTAAAGCGACGGCGACACTCGACCGTACCTAGGTATATCTTTTTTGTAAATACCATGATAGAAAATAAGCTGCGTACCTATAAAAATGTAGGTTGTTATTAAACGATTTAAACACTTTCACTTCTGATGCAAATGTACTCACTGCTTACAAATTTCAACACAAACAAATAAAACTTTTCGCGCACCATTCTCGTAACACCGGCTCACCGCACGTAAACAAAATCACGCCATCTCTCGGTCGATCGCGACACTCGCTCGTCCATCACTATCCGAAACCTTTAATTCGAGTCACTAAAATTATTAATTGCTTGACATAAGTTTCCATAGAAATAACGTGAAACTGACATTACAACGGTAGATTTAAGTGTAATTTTATGACTTGAATTAAACATAATTAGACTTTATGTCAGTATCTTAAAAGTCAATAAATAAAATTGTGCACGATTGTACTTAAAATCGAATGTATGGTAGAAGTTAACATAAGATTTTCGGAAAATAGCAAAGAAGAATTCTTTTTTTATTGATATTGAAAGATTCACAATTTCACACACAATTTTTCCATGTATTTATTTGTTTTAAACTTCAACACGTTTCTCTGGAATCGCCATCGCAAGAATCGTCAAGTTGGCAGCCCACTTAGAGACCGTAATATCTCGGTTTGTATTAAAGTACAATTGTTGAAATTTTGCGTATACGATTCACTATTTATACACAGTTTTTTTTCATATAAATCACTTTGATACGAACTGTATTTCTTATGGTGCCTGCTATCTTGACGTCAAGTTAGCAAGCACACCAAGATACTCAAATATCTTTTGAACCATAGTATCACTATTTATATGCTATACGTCACTATTTATCACTATTTATACACAATTTTTTGACATAGTCAAAACCGTCTTATTCCGTGGTGTGCCTGCCAACTTGACGCTCACATCCAAATGACATTTTAAGCAGCGGTTTTTGTTTTTGTTTTTTTTTTGCGTAGCGATTGTCATGAATTTCGAGGTTAGTAGTTTCGAGGGAGGTAGAGAGGAGGGGGATGGAGGGGGTACGGTAATGGTAACTTAGGCGAATATTTGTTTTTTTTTCCTAAAAATAACCTAAAATAACCTCAAAATAAAAATATCTTGAAAACTATGCATTTTCGCACTTTGACTCCCCCTCCCCTCCCCTCCCCCTCCCCTTCCCCCCTTTTTCGGTGTTGCTTAATCTAAAGTGCTTCCCAAGGTGTTTGGGGGAATATCATTTAGTATTTAAACGTTCATATTATCATCACTCATTATTATCAACATAAACATAATCTAATATTACGATTATTATCCATGGGCACGAAATATTTTTTTTTATTTTATAAACGAGGGAGGCAAACAAGCAGGCGGGTCACCTGATGGAGAGTAATCACCGCCGCCCATGGACACCCACCCACAAAACCAGAGGAATCGCAGACGCGTTGCCGGCTTTTAGGGGAGGAATAGGTATTGGGAGGAGGGGGGGCGGGGAAGGGGCCTCCGGAACCCTCACTAGTCGGACGAAACACAACAGCACCAAGTGCCATTATTTCACGCCGAATATTAGAGAGGGTGGTATTACACCGGGCGAGCCGGCCCAATGCGTGCTGCAACGCAGCGTGGCTCTACCACTCAGAAAAGTGAAGCGGCCGGTGCGTCTAATCAAACAGCTCGATTTAACACCCAATCCATTTTACCGGTCGATTGTCGATCGACATCGATCGACGTCGACTAATCTATTCTACCATCGATCGACGATCGATCGATTGGTCTGGTAACACCCTAATATCCGGCGTGAAATAATAGCCCTTGGTGCTGTTGTGTTTCGTTCGGGCAGTGAGGGTTCCGGAGGCCTCCCCCCCCCCCCCCCCCGCTCACAATTCCTATTCCTTCCTTAAATGCCGGCAACGCATCTGCGATTCCTCTGGTGTTGCGGGCAGGGACTGAATAACCCAAAAATTAAGGTACCTTTATATAGCGGTATGGCGTCATACCGAAAAATAGCGGTTACCGGAATATTCCGATATCCAAATTTATATCGGTACCGTAATTTTGAGTTTTTAAATAATAAAGGTTTATTTCGGTATGAAAGAGACGGCTAACAACCGTTTCAAGCATAAGCAACTACTGGCTTTCTTATAAAGCTTTAGTTTGGATTGTTCTCGTTGTCAAAACACGTGCGCCGCGCATAGGTTTGAATTTTTTACTAAAAGACAGGATATACCCACAAAATATTCTTTTCGGCCAAAAACACAAACAAGATTAATTTTGTCAATCTCTAAACTTCACTTACACTCTAAAAGTCCGTTAGTAATGTGTGTGAAAATATATAATAAATTACCTACTTCTTTAAAAAATATACCCACATAAAAATAATTCTTTAAAAAACTGAAAGACTTACTTAATGCAAAATGCTACTACACGCTGGAAGATTACCTAAAAGATCGCCTATAAAAATATAATAATGTATAATAATAAAATAATTATTGATAAATAAATAAAATAATATGTAGATAATATTTTGTATATGTATATATATGTATGTAAATATATATATATATATATATATTTTTTTTTAGTATATATATTTTATTGTTGTTTTATTTGTATGATTGTTTATTTTGTATATATACTTAAGTATTTGTATTAGTTTTAGGTCTAGGTAATCGTCTTTTTTTTTGTTGCACTTTGTGTCACCCCTATTACATTTATCTCGCACACTCTCTGGGTTGACTGGAAGAGATCTCTTTTAGAGATAAGTCCACCTTTGCACACAATGTCTCTTGCTACTTTTGTTACTGTGTTTATGTGTAATAAAGAATATATACTTACCTTATCTCAGTTTGTTACTTAGTTTTGCAAATACTATAGGTACAAGATTCAAGATTCAATATCATTTATTCAGGTTAGGCCATGTTTAGGTTACAGCACTTATGAATGTCATTTATGCCATCGGTTCGTAAGTCTAACTTTGGGGCGGGAGCCTTGTACTGAAAAGAACCGGCAAGAAACTCACCAAGGGCATTTCTTTTCTCCCTTTCTTTTACAGCGTCAATTAGAATTGTAAAATGCCCTCCCTATCATAGAAGGGCACTTTCCTTTACAATAATAAAAACAAAACAACTACAAGACATAAAAATAAAAAATATATTAATAAAAATTTCAGGTATTCATCAAAATCAATGTTATCAATGTCTTACAGTATAGAAAAATAAAAGTAAGACTACAACTACTAATATACTAATAATAAAAATAAGTTAGCAAGAGCAGACCAGCCTCCACAGGCGGCACCCGTTCACGAGTATGACATGTGAATCAGCCATCGCTTCGCTCAACCATGTTTTAGGGAACGTAATGACCCGACGCACATGCCACCACCCCAGAGACATTTAAGAGAGCATGACACACTCGAGCAACTCCAATGAAGCAAGCAAGAAAACATTTAGGCAACGTTTTACGCAACATAAGTTTTGATTAGGTACCTCTTGTCTGTAAGACACTGCTGATAAAGGCTATCATACCAGGGTAAAATGAGCTAGTTACAAAGAAAATGGACATAAGAAAATATAATGTGATTATTTTATCATTACCAGGCTGTTTTGTCTTCTAGATGGTGCGTTTCTAAATATTATTTAACTGTATAATAACCTAATTAAGTAAACAAGATTTTACATGATTTTTAAACTTATCTAAAGGTAAATCTAGTACAGTACTCGTAGTTCGGATCTCAGAGGTGAAAACTTCTAAGATTTGATGAAGCAATGTTGACTAAAAACATAAGCATCAAGCACTGACAAATTTCGACGGTTGAAAGCCAGACCTCGGTAGCCAAGTGGTTAAGGCAGCCGCCCGGAATGCGGAAGGTGCGTGGTTCGATTCCCGCCAGAGGTTGTCGTCTTTTTTCAGTGTTTTTAAATTTTACAGTACTTGGTATTTTATTATAATAGTGTATACCTTGCCCCAAGAAAGAGCCGAGAACCTTCTGTAATCTGAACAGGGGCATCATAAGTTTGGACTTATTTCTAGTATTGAAATTGTGTACGTCACCGTGTTTAGTGAATGAGTTAATATTGCAACGCAAAAAAACTATACAATTATAAATATATTGAGATGCAGCTGTAAGAACACCAACTTCTTTAAAAATATCTCTTAGAGAAGTTCGGTGAGCTTAGTCTATAAATGGTTCTCATTGCCCGTTTCTGTAAAATGAATATAGTTTCAACATCAGCCGCTGTTCCCCACAGTAGGGCGCCATATGACATGACACTGTGAAAATAACTAAAGTAAACCGTTTTAGCAGTTTCAACGTCGGTTAACTGCCTAATTTTTCTAATGGCGTAAGCAGCAGATCTGAGTTTGCCGGCCAATTTCGATATATGAGGATTCCATTGAAGTTTTGAGTCAAGGGTTATCCCTAGAAAAACAGCAGAGTCTACCAAATCTAATTTATCACCGTTTATCCTTACATCAGTTTGTTCGGTCTTAACATTTGGTAGTGTAAAATTAATGCATTTGGTTGTTTTTAGCATTTAGCTGTAAATTATTAACAGTAAGCCAACTGAGTATCTCTGAGAGAGCATTGTTAACATCGTCATAATTTTTCTTAGACCTAGTCACATTAAAAATGAGTGAAGTATCATCTGCAAACAATACAATATCACAAGTTTTGTAATTTCAACTTTAGATATGTTAATCTTACATAATATGTACTTACCTCGTAGAAATATGTTATTTAATTAGTTCTTGTTATTTTCTTAGTCTCTCATTGAGGCCTTCGTGTCTTTTGCTTAAAATATTGTAGTGTAGTTTTTGTAATTTAACTGTGTTATATCAATGTTTTGTATTGTCACAGCGAGCACGTCTGCCCCTAGGCGCAGTGAACTGTTACTGGCGTAATGGCGTAACTGGCCGTGGCCGGTCCCGGTCCCGGTGGCCGTGGCCGGTCCCGGTCCCGGTGGCCGGGCGGGGCTCACTGTGCGTCATTTTGTTACCTTCTTATTGTTAAATTGTTTGTTGGTTTTTTTTATTTAATAGGTATTACGTATATTGCCTGTTATTCTTTGTACAGTTTGTTTGCCTTATATAATTATGTGTTTAATTTAGGGAACTTTAGGTTTATAAGTAATAATTTGTTTGATTTAATTTAAAAAATATGTAACTGTTTGTTCCTAAATAAATAATAAAAAATAAAAAATAAAAAAGTTTTCTACAAAGAATGGAAGGTCATTAATATATATCAAAAATAAGAAAGGGCCTAGGATTGACCCTTGTGGAACTCCAATTTTTACATGAGAACCAGATGACTTAGTTCCATTGACATCGACAGTTTGTGTTCTAGAACTGAGATAAGACTTTATCAAATCAAGCGCAAAACCTTTGAGACCAAAATAATTTAACTTCATCACCAATGTCCGGTGCTCAACGCAATCGAAAGCCTTGGACAGGTCGCAGAAAACTCCAAGAGCGTTATGAGTTATGTACAGTAGAGGAAGTTTCCGGTCGAGCACTTTTCGGCGATATTCGCTTGCATACTATCTACGCGCACGCTACTGTACGTACACGCGGTCGGAATGGAGCGCAAGCAAATATCGCCGAAAAGTGGCCGACGGGGAAGTTCCTCGACTGTACATCTGTTATAGAATAGAATATAGAATATAATAAAACTTTACTGCATTACTGTTACATTTTTGTTTGCTAGGTTACATTGCATTAAAGTTAGAACAATTACCCTTAACGGGCATACAATAGAATAACACATTTTAAATTAAACACTTTCACTCACATTTCATTATTATTTATACATATTATTATTATTATTAATTAATTCATTTATTTATTAATACACTTTGTAATTACTGTTATTAATAATACATTATTCATGCATGCCTAATCAATTAATAAAGTTTGTATATCATAATATTCATTAACATTATAAAATGATTTAGTAATTACTCAATACAATACAATACACTCTTTCAACCTTCTTGTAAATTTATAATCGGCATGGCACTTTAATTCAATAAGCAATTTATTGTAAATACGTATAGCAGACATATTATAGACATAAAATATTTAAAACATTATAATTGTTAAGTTCATAATAATATATATTTTGTTAAAAATTAAATGTAAAGAACCATTTGTCCTGTTTACATTCATATAACATGGTCACTCTATATGGTGAATTGTATGGAATATCGAATAATCATTATAACTTCCTTTGAACAAATTGTACAATTTTATTTTGTACATAGATATTTAGTAGAAATTTCTACTAAATATTGGCATATAAAGTTTTTGATTATCTTCTATAGTTAGCTAGATACAGTCAATTATTTGTGTCTGGATTGAGGAGCCACATGAAATGTATTTTTTTAGCTAATTTACTTAACCTTACTATTTTATTTCTATACTACAAATTCAAGCATACAAACTACCTATTAATTGTCCATTAGTTCGAATAAATTAAAATGTGGATCTATTTCATAGAAATTCACGCTTTTGTATACGGGCTGAGGAGCCACAACAAAACTATTGTATTTTCTTTAATTTTGGCGGTATTGCACTGAAATTTTTAGTATATAACCTACAAAACACCTACTAAAACATACAAAATTTTCAAAACTGTAACTTCATTACTTTCTGAGTTCTAGGGTGGCTCCTCAATCCATACTGTATGGATTGAGGAGCCACCTTTATATTGATGTATCTTAGAAAGTATTAAACTACAAATTCCAGAAGTTGTCCTACAAAATTATTTTCTAAATACTAATTAATGGTATGATTTTCCTTTAAAAATCAGGAGGGCTCCTCAATCCTGACGTTCATCTGTGGTTTCCTCATATTTTTTAAAAAGAATATTGTTTTCACTCCTCTTGCTCAAAAAGACCGTCATTGTAGCGTTCTAGAGCGGGGCTAAAATAGCTTTTCTTGCCCTAGGGGAAAAGTATTTTGTTTTAATTTTTGTCTGTCACATGACAATGAGCCTAGAAAAACGAAAAAGTATTTAGTGTTAGGTATGTAGAATAATCATGAATAAAGATTCGACTTATGTTTACTTAGATCAAAAACTTTTTTGAGATAGTTATTATTAAAGTTTATGGTAAAATTAGTAATCATTTGAATCTATGGACAACACAGACCACGCTTCAGCAAGAAAAAACTGCACAGTCTGCACATGTGCTTAGGTGGTGAGCCTTTAGCCCGTTAGTCGCTTTTACGACATCCAAGGGAAGCCCATCGCCGCTCTATGCTGTTGTTTGTATGTGCAGGCTTTAGTCGCCTTTTACGAGACCCCAGGGAAGGGAGGGGTTGGTAGTATTATTTTGATGAGCCCATCGCCGCTCTATGCTGTTGGATGTATGAGCAGTATTTAGTCCATTAGTCGCCTTTTACGACACCGAAGAGAAGAGAGGGGTTGGTAGTATTATTTTGATGAGCATATCGTCGCTCTATGCTGTTGGATGTATGTGCAGTCTTTAGTCCGTTAGTCCCCTTTTACGACATCGAAGAAAAGTGAAGGGTCGGTAATATTATTTTGACGAGCCCATCGCCGCTCTATGCTGTTGGATGTATGTGCAGTCTTTAGTCCGTTAGTCGCCTTTTACGACATCCAAGGGAAGAAAGGGGTTGGTAGTATTATTTTGATGAGCCAATCGCCGCTCTATGCTGTTGGATTTATGTGCAGTATTTAGTCCGTTAGTCGCCTTTTTCGACACCGAAGGGAAGAAAGGGGTCGGTAGTATTATTTTGATGAGCCCATCGTCGCTCTATGCTGTAGGATGTATGTGCAATCATTAGTCCGTTAGTCTCCTTGGCGACACCCAAGGGAAGAGATGAAAAGACTGCACATATCTACTATCCAACAGCATAGAGCGGCGATGGGTTCATCAAAATAATACTACCAACCATTCTCTTCCCTTGGGTGTCGTTAAAGCAACTAACGGGTTAATTTTTAATAAAATAAACCAATTCATATGGTATTGGATTGTTTTATTTTCTCGCATTCGTAGTGAAAAGCAGAGTGTAACACACGGCGCTAAAAACCCATTAAAACTCGGTTTCTATTTACTCCCTCGCTAAAGCTCGGGAGTAAAACTACATCGTATATAATGGGTAATTTTAGCCCCTTGTATAACAATCTACAATTTCGTATTGACATTGTCACTCTTGCTTGCTTTTTCTTTTTTCTCTCTCTCTCTCTCTCTGTCAATCTGTTTTGGAATTTATTTCTTGTTTTCGTTCAATTTTCGTTCATGGTAAAAGAATAATACCACCCCCAATAATGTTACAATATTATTATAATATCATTAACCACCCCCTCTCTTCCCTTGGGTGTTGTAAAAGGCGACTAACAGACTAAATACTGCACATTCATCCAACAGCAACAGCATAGAGCGGCGATGGGCTCACCACCTGTCACGCTAAGTATATGTGCAGTCGCTATTTGGTGAAAAGTGGACTATGGGAGAGGACAGCTTTCCTCGTTGCCTAGTCTCTGACTAACCCTTCGGGATACTAGTCGTTATTATATGTATGTATGTAAGTAATTGGTGAATCATTATAATAATTAATTACGAGTTACACCCGCATCGCTCTCCTACAAACCCTGAAGAGCTTCTAGCAGAGGTACACAGCCTAACTACGTGACAAGCTTATGAGGAAATTGACGCTACACTTTGGGGGTTAAAGTTACTCGCGTCCGTAGGTTAACCCTCGAGACCCTACACGTGACTCCTGGGTGGTGCTAAATGAGTGACACTGATTGAGTGGTAGAGCCACGCTGCGTTGCAGCACGCATTGGGCCGGCTCGCCCGGGGTAATACCACCCTCTCACGAATATCCGGCGAGAAATAATGCGTTTCGTTCACTAGGATCCCCTGGCACTTGGTGCTGTTGTGTTTCGTCCGGCCAGTGCGAGTTCCGGAGGCCCCTTCCCTCCTCCCCCCCTCACAATTCCTATTCCTTCATTAATTTCCTTTCTTAACCCTATTCCTTTCTTAAAGGTCGGCAACGCATCTGCGACTCCTCTGGTTTTGCAGGTGTCCATGGGCGGCGGTGATTGCTCTCCATCAGGTGACCCGCCTGCTCGTTTGCTCCTTCTTATATAAAAAAACACGCTGACTCAATACGGTAAATGCAAATAAAAATCTGAATCTAGACGGGAAGCCTTTACTCAGCAGTTTCATAACATAAGATAAGATAAGATAAATATACTTTATTGTACACCACAAGAAAAACATTTATGACAAGAATAAAAATACATCTATAATATATTAGTAGACGTACAAATGGCGGTCTTATCACTTAAAGTGATTTCTTCCAGACAACCTTTGGATGAACAAGATTGATTTAATATTGTAATAAAAAAAATATTTAAATACTAATGAAATAAAACATAGATAAATAAATAAATAAAGATTCGATTGGGTGTAAGTAGAGTGAGTTCACAAAGGCTGGCTGCTTGTTTGCTACAAATGTAAATAGGTTAGGTTATTTAGATAGTTTTATAAGTTCTTTTGTACTGTCGCATTAGGATTTTATATCTGTAGTGGTAGTACTAAGTTGGTTGAAATACATAAATAAATAATAAATAAGCATTGCTAAAAAAAACCTTTAAATACGACGTTGTTCATTGGAAAGTGTGAGCAGATAACAAATCTATACAACTAGCAATTTCACAGGAAACAGAAGATTATCGCAAAAGAAGATTGCCATCTGAAATGACTATCTTGTGACGTCACGAAGCAATTGCGGCCAGCTATACGAGTAAATAAGAAGTTAAGATGGCCAGGAAACAGTATTGGACGATATAAAAATACTCACGCCTCCGGTGACCTGAGATTTTATAGGCCATCGTTACTTTTACGGTGCCGTAATCTTCCTCCGTTTCATTAGGGGAGTCCAACAGTTTAACCATAAAAGTGTATTAATCGTTTCGATTTTAGTACGTTATCTTACTTTTTCATAACGGAGAAGATTGGCCTTCATCTCGCTTAAGTGAGTGATGATAAGGCCGGAGGTAGAAGTGCGCCTTATCATTATGTTCCGACAGTAAGGCTGAGATCTATAGAGCGTACTTATACTTTACTCAGACTTATCTAGCGAGCTAAGACAAAATTGGAATTTATAATGAATGCCTCGACGCTGTCTCAGCACAGGCTTAGCAAGGGTTAAGTCACTGAAATCGGTGACTTACGAAAAACTTAGGATATAAACCGAACGTGAATAAAAGCACACTACCTCAACAGCTCTACGGCGGCGTTACCGTGCCTTTTTTAAATTTTACGGGTTATTTTCTGTCAAAACAAGATCTTATTTAGTCAAAACAGTTATGACTATCAATTCGAAATCAAAGCTTGTACTT
Organism: Scoparia ambigualis; assembly: GCA_963921215.1. Lineage (NCBI taxonomy): Eukaryota > Metazoa > Arthropoda > Insecta > Lepidoptera > Crambidae > Scoparia > Scoparia ambigualis. The sequence goes on from OY992506.1 coordinate 30,582,807, forward strand.
AGGATGCACTGAGCCAAGTTCGCCATAAGTAAAGTCAAAGTTACTTGTAAGCACGCTCTATAAATCTCACCCTTAGACACTAATAGCTAACTGTCTGTTTTTTAAGATGTGTATAAAAAAGTTTCTGAGTATAATAATAGTTTAAAAAACACTAGAAAACACGCTTTTACAAATACACGCAAAAACAAAAAATAAATTATGGATCGTTCAAGTTGTCTTTGTTTCTAGGCTGAAGTGTAAACTATGTGCTTTTAATTATAATATTTGATTGTAAAAGCGTGGGGCGCTGGAAAAGGAATGACTTTTTGTATAACTTGCTGAGAAATCAAGTTAAGCGATGTTACAGGAAGCAGGTTACACAGATTGGCGCTCTTACTGGAGTTGCAGCACGACTAGTAGGTGGCTCTATATTCAGGGTAATGCGTCAACAGTGGCAAAATGTAAAGTTCTTGTTTGTGGACGAGATATCTTTGGTTCCCTTTGGTAACCCTTTGGCGGCATAAACGTTATGCTCTTGTGCGACCTCATGCAGCTTCCGCCAGGAAGTTAGTATTAGTATTTGTTAACAAGAAAGTCTTTCCTGTTCCAGCGCCCCACGCTTTGACAATCAAATATTATAATTAAAAGCACATAGTTTACACTTCAGCCCAGAAATAGAGACAACTTGAACGATCCATAATTTATTTTTTGTTTTTACATCCATTTATAAAAGTGTGTTTTCTGGTGTTTTTTAAACGATTAATTTATTTTATACTTTTTGGTCTAACCTTGAAACCTGATCGTGTTCAACGTCCATTACGTGGCCTTTCTCACAAGTGCAAACACGACTATGATACGATACTCTATCATGGAATGCCAGTGCCTATCTTCCGGCTTCATCATCAGTGTGGGCGGTAGTTCCAAGGTAGTTGTCGATGTAAAACAACAGTTTTGTTCCGAAACACTTTTATTGCGAAAATAACACAAAGGTACACAAAATGGCCGAAAATATACAATTTTTGGAAAAGCACGTGTTTTAGGCTTAAAGTAAGGTAGTACAGTATTACTTCCATAGAGGCTCGCGGCAGACTGATCGGTGCTGCGACATGCAGCGTGCAATATGGCGCGGAGGAATAGTGGTGTACAAATGTTAAAACTAGTGTTGGGAGCGCGTCGCTTACATTCCCCACCCCAGTGCTGTGCTCAGCACTACTAACCTAAAGGTATTTTAGCTACGCGCGCCGCGGACCGCTTCAACGTACCAGTCTTTGTACGAAGCTCGACGACTCGTACGCGACCGTCTGAGCCAGGGAATACCTGCTGAATGATAGCCTTGGGCCATAGATTGCGAGGGACTGCGGGATCTATGACCAGTACTAAATCACCCACCTTCAAAGGTTCTTGATCCTGGTTCCACTTCCGACGTGGTATGAGGTCTGGTAAAACTTCGACCAGCCAACGCTTCCGAAACATGTCAGCTAACCTCTGCGACTTGCGCCATTGTTTGCGCAAGTCGCTGTCGTCGAACTTACCTGGTGTCGGCATATTTGTGGAGGTCCCTAAGAGAAAATGGTTGGGAGTAAGGGATTCTTCGGAGTTAGGCTCCACTGAAACATGAGAGAGTGGACGGCTATTGACTATAATTTAAACCTCCGCTAGAAGGGTTCTCAAAACTTCGTCCTTCGGCGCACGCTCTTTTAATATTACTCGAAGTGAGGTTTTAATACTCCTTATCAGCCGCTCCCAAGCCCCACCCCAGTGTGGGCTCATGGGCGGAATGAATGTCCATTCAGCGAAGTTGTTAGAAGCTTCGGCTCTCAGCGCCTCATTATCCAGCTCGAGCAAAGACCTTTTCAGCTCAGTATCAGCTCCTCTCAGGTTGGTGCCATTGTCGGACATAAGATGGCGAAGCCAGCCTCGTCGCGCTGCCATGCGCCTGAGTGCCATGATCAATGAGTCAGTGTTAATAAAGTTTACCAGCTCGATATGCACCGCGCGTACGGTGAGACAAGTGGAGATCACTCCGTATCGCTTCTCGCGTCGACGCCCCACCGTTACTTCCATTGGCCCAAATAAATCCACGCCACAGTGTGTGAAAGGACGCTGATGATGGGCCATCCGTGCCAAAGGTAAGTCACCCATTCTTGGTACCTGCGGTTGTGCCTTTCTTATCCTACAAAACATGCATCGTGACACTACATATTTGACAGACGGCCTTATTCTTAATATCCAATATTTCTGTTTCAAAGTATTAACGACGGTCTCGTGGTTCCCATGTGCAGCCTTCTCGTGGTAGTACTTGATGATCAACTGCGCGACCCGACTCTTACCATCTAATATGATTGGTCTTTTAGTTTCAGGTGACACCCTGGGAGCAGCATCGATGCGTCCAGCACAGCGTAGAACTCCGTCATCGTCGAGAGCTGGTGACAAGGTAAGTAATCTACTAGCACGATCTATACATTTACTTTTTGTAATTACAGATATCTCTGCTCGGAAAGAATCCACTTGGCTTTGTTTTATCAATAACAATTCAGCATTCTCCATTAATTCCAATAAAGTAGTTTTATAATTTCTTCTACATCTATTTATAAATAGTAACACCATAGCCGTTGTTCTTAATAGTCTTAACCATGAAGAGAAACGGTCCGAGCCCGGAACAGGTAAGTCGTTGGAAACTTCCTCAACGAGGTTCACGTGCTCGAGATCCACTTCGGTATTGTAAGCAATGACGTCATGGGGCCAGCTCGTCTGCTTGCCTGAGAGAAACGACGGGCCTAAAAACCATTCGGATTGAAATATAGTGACGTCATAATTTTCCCTGGTGCCGACGTCGGCTCCTCCATTCAGTTGGTTTTGTCAAAGTATCTATTTCGCCCAGCCGTGTCGCTACGAACGTTTTATAGTTACGAGCGTCATTGTTAATCCAGTGTAGCACTGTAGTCGAATCAGACCAAAAATATCTTTCCTTAATTATCAATTTATGTTCTTTTGCTATAGTATCTGCCAGTCTAGCTGCAAACACTGCCGCTTGAAGTTCCAGCCGTGGAATAGATACCAATTTCAACGGCGCGACTCGGCCTTTGCTCGCTACCAAAACAACATGTACCGATCCACTACTATCTACCCACCGCCAGTATGTAACGGCGCACATCGCTTTAGACGAAGCATCACAAAAAATATGAAGTTGTAAATTGCAATAATTATTTCCGTAGTTGACCGTCGTCGTCGACGTCGTAACACGCCGGGAGTCCGTAGCAGTCGTAGCGGCTTGTCGTAGTACGGGCGGCGCGGGCGCGGGCGCGCGGAAGGTACCTGCCTGTTGCAGTGCTACGGTTGGTGCATTCTTTGTCCCTGTAGGTAGCAACGCGGTATTCGTAAATCTGCTATCTCTTTTAAACGTTTTATCCAGTTGAACCATTTATTGTAAACAACATCTAATATCGTCTCGTCCCAGCCGGTGTTATCTTTCCAGACATCTTGCAACATAATTTTACCCTGTATAGTAAACGGTGTAAGCAGGCCGTAGATGTCAAATATCGACATTACCACAGCGAGCATTAAGCGCTTAGTAGGTTTACAATCACCTTGTCTTATACTTTCGGGAATCCTTTTCAGAGACACATCGAAGCCAACCTTGTCCCGGTCTGGGTACCAAATCATACTGAGCGTGCGTTCACCACAGTATTGCGTATCTGATTTAAACCTTACGGCCGCTTCACCTAAGGTTTCTTTTGGCAAACTACTTAGAACGGACTTACTGTTACTCGTCCAATTTCTTATTTCGAAACCTCCGTGTTTGTGGATTTCGGTGAAATTTTTTATCATTTCTATAGCGGCGGCGTCATCGGGCAGGCTATCAATGTAATCATCCGCATAATGTTGTTCGAGTTTTGCAGCTACAGCGGCGGCCGGGTGGGATGACTCATGCAGTTGCGCGTTTTTGTTCTTAATGCATTGAGCTATGAAAGGCGAACAGTTTGCACCGAATATTAGTGACGTCGTTACTTAGGTATTTATCTTATCCTGTGAGCTATTTTTCCATAAGAAGCGTAATGCGTTTTGGTCTTCGGTTTTTATTTTTATGCGTAAAAACATATCTTTTATGTCACCGGCGACACCAACTTTATTTTCTCTGAAGCGTAACATAATACCGAACAAAAAATTAAGTAAATCGGGGCCTGTCAACAAATAGTCGTTTAGCGATTTGCCTTGTACTTTAGCAGCGGCATCGAACACTAAACGTAATTTTTTTTTATTTGGATTGTCCTCTCCAAAATGTGGCAAATACCATGTTTTAGAGGTAGGTAATTGCTCAGAGCTTTCAAGCGGTTTTGCAAAATCGTTAATCAAAAGGTGATCAATACGGTCCCTGTACCTACTGGCATATTCTTCACTGGACATACCTTTTTTATAAACATTTTGTAAACGAGACAGTGCGTAAAAATAGTTGTTAGGTAACTTACAATTAGGATCTTTCCAGGGTAAGCTGACGTGCCATCTGCCATCAATGAGTTCAGCGCTGCTCTGCAGCACACTCACTGCCTGCATCTCCAACCTATTTTCTCGGGGCTTACTGGACACTCCCAAGGCGTCGATGGAGAATGAACGGCGAACCATCTCGTGTAGCTCGCGCAATGCGTCGTCGTCGTCGGGCCACGCCGGCGGCAGCGCCAGCGGCGCTACTTCTGTCAACAACAAACTAGTATGCGAGGCGGCCCGCGGCGTCGAATGCGGTAATGCTGTGCATACTAAACCGTGCACGCACCAGCCTAGGGGTCAATAGTCAAAATATATTTATTCAATAAACTCAATTAATAAGTACTTTGAAACGTCCAAATATTTTTAACCTACCACCTACCACATTCAGGACAAAATTTTTTAACATACCTTTAATTTTTGTTCTTTTACATACTTATATGTAAGTCATATGTAAGCCGCCATTGTTAGCTGCTTTTATTCACATAGACTTTTATTGTAAAGGGTAAACGCCTTTAGCTCAAGACAAACCTTTGTGGTTTTTAGATGCTATTGTCATTAGTATTATGATGTAAAACCTTGTTAATTTGATAAATAAATAAAAAAAAAAACTGGCAAAGAACGGGCGCAAGAAACCACAGCGCACAGAAGCAACGACATTTACAAAAAATATATATAATATATGTCGTTACCAGGTCACAAAATACAAAATATGAATTTGAATGTAAATAGTTTAATTAAATATGGTGCTCTATATAAAGTAATTATAGGCAATTAGAAATAGCTGTTGGAGTAGGTACTTGGAGCATTTCAGACCCAAGCTGTTTTGTCTTCTGTATAATCCGACACTTTATAATAAGCTTTTTTATAAAGCTTTTCTTTGATTTTGATTTTAAATTTATCAAGATCTAATTTCTGAATATCATTTGGTACTTTGTTGTATAATCGTACACACAGACCCTTAAAAGAATTATTTATTTTATGGAGCCTAGTATAAGGCACTGCTAATTTGTTCTTACTTCTAGTATTTAATTTGTGAATATCACTGTTTTTTGAAAACATTTCAATATTTTTATGAACATACACAAGATTTTCATAAATATATTGTGATGCAACTGTCATTATACTTATATCCTTAAATCTCTCTCTGAGGGAGTCACCAGCCTGTAGGTTATATATTGCTCGAATAGCTCTCTTCTGCAGCACAAAGATAGTTTGAATGTCGGCAGCATTTCCCCACAGTAAAATGGCGTACGACATTACACTATGAAAGTAACTGAAATAAACTAATCTAGCTGTATCAACGTCAGTTAACTGACGGATCTTCATTACTGCATAAGCCGCAGAGCTAAGTCTATTCGACAATTTAGCTATATGTGGGCCCCACTGAAGCTTGGCATCCAACGTGATGCCTAGAAACACAGTGGTGTCCACAGGATTCACATTCTTATCTTTAATTTGTACACTAGTTATTACCTGCTTAACATTAGGCAATACAAATCTTACACATTTGGTTTTTCCCTCGTTTAATAACAAGTTATTAACACTAAACCAGTGAACAATCTTTGAGACCGCATTATTCACATCGTCATAATTTGGGTGTCGTCGTTTCACTTTGAATAAAAGTGAAACGACGGATGTTGGAGTAGCTGACGGCTCATTTATTTTACCCACATTAACTTCTAAAGGAACTAACAAATGATAGTTATCCTGTCCGATTAATATTTCTGGCTTACACAAATTGTTATAATCTATTTCAACAATTTTCAAGTAATTATACTTTTCTAAATCAGACAAACAAATACCTTGGACAGGTAAGTTAAGGTTGTTTATGCTACGCACTTTTATATGAAACAATTGATATTCACAAACATTAATCAAGCTCATAGTAAACAAATGAGTTACATACGTAAGTACTATTGTCCCAAGCTCCACTCTCGGAGCGGCCGCGCAGCCCTGCGCGGGCCGCCAGCTGTGTGCTTACCAGCGACACGGTAGACCCGTCGTCCAACAACGCACTTGCACTTATAACACCATAAGGTCCGCGTATTTTAACCGGCACCACTTTTAACAACACTTTGTCACCGAACTCAAATGCGCGACGGTTTGCGTCGGCGCCGGCGGAGCGCAGCTCGACGTCGACGCGTCCTCTGCAGTCCTCGGCGGTGGCGGTGGCGGCGGCGCTGGCGCAGCATCGCGCCGCGCGGGGTTATGCAGTAATCGGTGATGCGCCTCCCCGCATGCGTCCTTATCGCACGCGGGCGCAGTACAGGATTCTCTGTCGTGTCGAGACAATAGACACTTGAAGCAAATTCCATTGCGTTTTATGTATTGCCATCTGTCTTTTCGCAAAGCCTTTAAAAACATCTTGCACTTCGTTAAGTCGTGATTGTATTCGTTGCAATAGTTACATTTGTCGTTTCTGTCGTGCGAGTTTTGCAATAATACGGTGTGGGGACTCTTCCCGTGACCTTCACGAGTGTATTTATTTTGATTAACACTGCGTGCGGCCATTGTAATTAAATTAGAAGTAGTTGATATTTTAATCGCTTCCTCCCGCAGAAACTCGCATAATATTTCTATTCTTGATTTATCAGTTCCCTGTTTTATTAGTGGAAAACTGTAATCGGCCCACTTTGACATTAATATTGTAGGAAGTTTAGATAAAATAATGTTCGACAAATGCATACCGCGTAGATATTCCTCACGTCCCACTGCTCGAACAGCTGTTATATAATTTTCTATTTTGACAGAAAAGGGTACAATTTCACAGTGATAATGCGGCGGCAACGGTTGTATTTTCTTTAAATCTTGAGTTATTTTATGTATTAAAATATCAGGGTTGCCGAATCTGAGCTCTAATGTAGATAACAGCTGATCTGGTGATGTTGCACATAGTAACAGGGCTGCGACGCTGTCCTTGGCTGCTCCCCGAAGACATTTCCTCAGTCTCCACACGTTTTCCATATCGCTGAAGCCACAGATTCTGGTGGATTCTTCATAAGCTTGCTTGAACTGGAGCCAGTCAAGCGGGTCACCATAAAATTCTGGTAATTCCTTCGGTACACTCATTCGACTAAGTAATTGAGTATTAGTCGAGTTATTGGCTGCGGAAGTGGTAACTTCTTTCAGTGTTGTTGCCAACAGTTGGACTGTTCCATACAGCTGGTCCAGCACGCCCGTAGTGGTGCCCGTGGCGGGGGCGGGCTGTACCGTTTCCATATCCTGCTGGCTTTGTTCAAGCCACTTCTCAACTTCGCTGTGAGTGTGTTGACTCCTACGGTCACCTTCGAGTGGACTGTGTTCATCTTCTAAGTCGGCTAGGTCGGCTGCGAGTCTTTTGTCAATAAGTTCCATTTGTATCCTAGCCTTTTGTTCTGCTGCCTCTAATTGTAACCTATTGCGTACTGCCTTGATGGAGGATGATGTTGAAGCCTGCGACTTTTTGCGATCTCGGCGTACGCCGCCATCTTGTGAAGTTTCACGAGATAAAGGCACTGGCGGTTGTAATGCGTTGCAAGTTGCAAGCTGCTGCGATGGTTGGCCCGAATGTGCTGCTGGCTCGAGCTGTATCACGGCCTTCGTTGCAGCTAACGCGGACGTTGACGGTTTGGGCGCTTGCTGATTATGCGGCACTAGCAACTTCGCGGGCTCGGTTTTAATACTGCCTAGTATAATAAGTTCGCATTCGCAGACACTATATTTTTACCAGCACTACGCGTAAGCACCATTTTCGGAGGTGGCGTATAGTACATCGACAACTAGTAGGTAGATTCGGCTCGAAGTGACCACTTTGTGGGCGGTAGTTCCAAGGTAGTTGTCGATGTAAAACAACAGTTCTGTTCCGAAACACTTTTATTGCGAAAATAACACAAAGGTACACAAAATGGCCGAAAATATACAATTTTTGGAAAAGCACGTGTTTAAGGCTTAAAGTAAGGTATTACAGTATTACTTCCATAGAGGCTCGCGGCAGACTGATCGGTGCTGCGACATGCAGCGTGCAATATGGCGCGGAGGAATAGTGGTGTACAAATGTTAAAACTAGTGTTGGGAGCGCGTCGCTTACAATCAGACCTTGACACCTAATCGTGGTCAAAGTTCATTTTTCTAAGAAATCCGAAACAGCTATGATACGATTTTCCATCATGAAGTTCCAGTTCATATCTTACGGCTCCATCATTAGATCAGTTCGACAGTACCATATTATTGTATTGTCATCAGAACTACATACAGCTGCTAATTTTCATTACGCTACGACTCTTGGAAGATGTTTAAATTAGTTACCTTAGATTCCATTACACAGTTTGTTACATACAGGTCGACCTAATAAAAGCGTGTTAAAAAGAAGGTCATTCTCATAAGGACAGATTCTCATGTGGACAGATTCTCAAAAGGACAGGAGTACACGTAAGCACATAAAGAGAAAAATTAATATTATTATTATTTTCAGAGAAAAAATGAGAGGTTTATATTATTTAAAAAAGAATAATTTAAATTCAAAATTAATTTAATATCTAGAGACACGAGTATCATCTTACATACTATATAATCACGACAATTATCCCCGAAGGGTTAATCAGACTAGGCAATGAGGACCGCAAAAGCAGTCCTCTGCCATAGTCCACTTTTCACCAAATAGCGAATGCACAATTTTTCAGCGTGACAAGTGGTTAGCCCATCGCCGCTCTATGCTAATGAATGTATGTGCAGTCTGTAGTCCATTAGTCGCCTTTTACGACACCCAAAAGAAAAGAGGGGGTGGTAGCATCATCATCAGCCTATAATCGTCCCACTGCTATGAGCACTGGGCTTTTTACATAGACAACAGCCATGGGGACATTGGGCCATACATAACCTACCGCCACCACGCTGGTCCAAGGGTAACGGTCCACGTCTGCCATCCTACGACAGCAAACGGGACTTCGCAAACGTTGCTTGACAAAAAAAAATATATTTCTTTGTTAATTCTAAGTAGGAATTGGCTATGGTTCGCACATTTTTATATGACTATAAAATAGAAATAGGCACCATTTTCGTAACGCCATCCTCAACAGCAAACGGGACGTTGTAAGCGTTGCTTGACAAAAAAATATATTTTTTAATTCTAAGTAGGAATTGCCATGGCATAATTTATAAAAAACAATTAAATACTTTCGTATTTTAAACACAACAAAATGCTATAATTTTAAAATTAATACTCATCACCTTAATGACATATATTCAAAACACAATTAAAATTTTAATGAATCCCACCGCTAGGGTTGTTCTATCCACTTAAATCTCAAGGCCCGTTCCTGCCGGTAATTAAGCACTAATTACTTACCAATTTGGGCTAGCGTTAAGCACATTTCCAGGGCAATTAGTGAGGGTGGGCGTGACGTCATATCAAATTATGGTCCATCACAAATAGTGTTAAAATTTTTTGATACATAATATGATGGTCTTAAATAGCTTTAGCATATTTTTTATGTACGTAGTAGGTACTTATATAGATACTTATAATCAAGATTATTATCCCCGAAGGGTTATTCAGAGACTAGGCATTGTTTATAGCAAAAGCAGCCCTCTACCATAGTCGACTTTTCACCAAATATCGTGACAGGTGGTAAGCTCGTCGCCGCTCTATGCTGCTGGAAGTATGTGCAGTCTTTAGTCCGTTAACCGCCTTTTACGACACCCAAGGGAAGAGAGGGGTGGTAGTATTCTTTCACCGCTAAGCGACACAGTTGAAATAGGAACTTACTTATTTGTATTATTTTCACTATTTCTCTTATAAAAACGCTTCGGTGGCCGAGTGATTAAGAACACGGCTCGATATCCGCAAGACCTAGGTTCAATTCCCAGGTCGAGCAAAGTATGTTTTCGGATTTATTCGGTTTAGTACACTTAACTCACCTAGCTGATATCACTTGGATGCATTAAGTCTACCAAATAATGCTATCGCGAATTAAGTATACACTTAATTCGCCTGCAAATACGTGAATTAAGTCTAGGTACCTACTGAAGGAAAACGTTAACCTTTAGTAGACATAATTCACCTATTCCACTAAGTCTATGTATTTTCCATAATTTTGGAAATTTTGGAAAAACAAATGAATGTCGGGAAAATAATTGAATGTCGGGAATATAATTAATTAATTAACATAGATGCGGGTTTGTGTTTGTGTTTGTTTGTGTTTGTGTTTGTGTTTGTGAGGATCGTAAAACCAGACACAATTGAAAATCAATTGTTTCGCGACCGCCGGCGGTCTTATGATCCTTGACCTATTACGTGAATTTTAAAAAACAAAATAAATGTCGGGAAAACAAATGAATGTCGGTAAAATAATTCGATACATAGATGCGGATTTGTGATCACCAACCCGCATTAGGTGAATTGCCGAAAAACAAATGAATGTCGGGAAAACAAATGAATGACGGCCAAATAGATCGATACATAGATGCGGATTTGTGATCACCAACCCGCATTAAGTGAATTGCGGAAAAACAAATGAATGTCGGGAAAACAAATGAATGTCGGCAAAATAATTCGATACATAGATGCGGGATTGTAATCACCAACCTGCATTAAGTGAATTGCGGAAAAACAAATGAATGTCGGGAAAACAAATGAATGTCGGGAAAATAATTCGATACATATATGCGGGTTTGTGATCACCAACCCGCATCTGGCAAGCGTGGTGATCAAGCTACTAGGTACCCATCAATAGTAGCGATGACTTGATTTCAATGATAGAGGCCTCTGCCCTGAGGGACAGTATACAGGCTGTACTTTTTTTATAAAAGCAGCGAATATTATTATCATAATTTCAATCAGAAAATTAGGATCGCCCCCACTTCGGGGCATCTTTCTAATTGAGAGATATTTTTATCAGTGGAAAAATAATTACAAAACTTCTTGTAGATATATTAACGTTCAAAAATACTTTGTTAACATTTTGAATAAAAATATTTTTATATATTTATTTAATAAAATAGTTATGGCAGCTAAAAACTTCAAGTAAGAGATTTTTTGTGCTCGTGTAATAAAGTTATATTTTTTGAAGTCGGCGGAGCGAATTCATTAACGTTTGACTAACGACAAGAGGGTCCTTCATACCGTGAGGGCTTGAGAGCCCTCTCATCTTCCTCCAGAAAGGATCAAAAAGGCTATAGAAAAACACCATAAAAATTTTACCCGTTTTGCATATCACAGGTAGGTATATATATTTTAATTTAAAGCTGTATGTATTAGGTACATTTCGATGAAAACTTTCCAATCAAGAATCTAAATAATTGTTGCTATAACTAGGTATCATAAATGTTACTAACATTGTTAGTTACTGTTACTTGTATTAACCGTGTCGCATAGCGGTGAAAGAATAGTACCACCTCCCTTGGGTGTCGTAACTAACGCACTAAAGCCTGCACATACATCCAACTGCATAGAGCGGCGATTGGCTCACCACCTGTCGCGCTGAGCACAGGTGCAGTCGCTATTTGGTGAAAAGTGGACTACGGTACAGGGCTACTTTTGCTGGCCTCGTTGCCTAGTCTCTGACTAACCCTTTGGGGATAATAGTCGTGATTATATGTATGTATGTACTAGCTTTGTTATAATAGCCAGCTCCTCAGTATTTGAGGCATTTGGGTGAAGTGCGCTTCCGCCATTGGCCTAATCATCAACTAACATGAGGTGAGAGGAAAGCCAAGTGCTTAAAAATATATTCTTTATTTCACAAAACACACATACCTACAAAGAATAATAAGTGAACAAGGTTACCAGTAATAAATATAAAAATAGAATTAAGTATTTTATTTTAAGGCGAGGTATTTCGAGCGCTTCTCTCTCGCTCTATCGACGCCGACGGTACGGGACGGCTATAACAGCAAAGCGGCGCGAATAGGCGCGTTTTTAGGTTTTTTGCCATAACAGGAAAAAAAAGTGAATAAAAAAAATATGTCCTTTGCATTCACTAATAGATAATAAAAAGTTTCTTCTATTGGTAAAAAAATTAAGTCGTTTATTAATGTATGACTAACAGCTCTTAAAAATGCTGAACAGAGCTATCTTTGATTTTTTTTTCTATCGAGTGAAGTATTTACCAATCATGTTTCTGCCTTTAAGAGTCATTAGATTAATATGTTCAACTATATTATATTATGAATTTTAGAACTGTGCCTATGTTTTATATTGGTGGCGGTACAATCAATCGAAAATGTTGAAAACGGGAAAAGAGCGCCTTAAAACAAATATTATAAAGACTGTGTTTGTGACTCTTAACGTAACTTGCTTTTGTTTGAATTTAGATACTTACAAAACTTCTTCATTCACTTAAACAATGGACAAGACTCCCCGGCGATTATAAAGTCATAGTAGACTTGAGATTTCACTGCTCAGCATAATTTAGTTATAGGATTCGGACTTAACATAAGAGTTGTAATATCGATACAATGACTGGAGTTTCAGTTCTAAACATAGGTGAGTTGGGCTGTGCATATTATTAAGAATAATTATTAAAAAAAAATACTGAGCGGTAGAGTCACGCTGCGTTGCAGCACGAATTAGGCCGGCTCGACCGGCGTAATACCACGGGATATCGGCGTGAAACAATGGCGCTCGTTGCTGTTGTGTATCGTCGGGTAAGTGACATACCGGGGGCCTATGTTTCTCCTTACCCCACCCCCCACCCCCTCCACAATTTCTACTTCTGTCTCAAAGTTCCTGCTTCCTCCTCTTGGCCGGCAACGAATCTCTCCTCTCATTTTTCGGGTGTCCATGGGCGGCGGTGATTACTTCCTTCAGGTGACCTACTTGCTCGTTTGCCTCCTTGTTACATCAAATATAATAGTTCTTATTTTATTACTTATATGAGGACAGCAAATGCAGTCCTCTACCTCTACTTTTCACCAAATAGCAACTACACATGTGCTCAGCTTGAGGTGGTGAGCCCATCGCCGCTCTATGCGTTGGAAGTAGTGCAGTCTTTAGTCCTTTAACCACCTTTTACGACACCCAAGGAAAGAGAGCGAGTGGTAGTATTCTTTCACCGCTGCGCGACACGGTTATTCTAATTTTATTCTATTACGAAAAGAACTGATGTTATATTCTCATTATCTAAGTTATCGTTTTACGCTCTTACCCGCCCCTTCCACCCCAAACGTCCCTGTGATACAAGAACCTCTTCGCACCACAATCAACCTCCAAAAGATTAGGCGTGCATACATTGCAAGTTAAATAAAAGCTTTTAAAAATTCAATTCATGTCAGAAAATAAGAAACCTGAAATGACCAGTATTTCTTTACCCGAAAAACTTGTCGTGTCTGTAAAAAAACTCGTTTATTTGTCGTGATGCCCGGTTACGTGTGAGGATTACGAATGGTGTTCGCCTTTATGTACTTACTTCACGAAATAGACCTTCCTCGAGGTCAGTTTATTAGCAGTGCAACTTTCGTCAAAAGAAGTTGTGTTTTCCTTTATCTATGTCATATTTAAAAAGTAAAAATCAGAGCTTTTATACTATTCCACTGCTATAGGCCTTCATCATTTAATTTAGGCCAGGTAGTCTGAGCGCTTCTCTCTCGCTCTCTCGACGGTACGGGACGGGTATAACGGCGAAGCAGCGCGTTTTATAGGTTTATATAGGTTTTATTGCCTATAATGTATGGACTTTATAGAATACCTACTCTGCGAATTTGTCTGCAAAATATTTGTGTCTTTAGTTTCTTTAGAAATTAATTGTAAAATATCAGTAGTGTAGTCATAATATTCAAAAAACATTACAAAAAGGGGTAACTTTGGATTTTTTTTCTATCAAGTAAAGTTCATTGGATGCGACTTTGACTAGATTAGATCCTTAACTAATACATACCTTTTCCAGAATTTAAACTATTATTTTCTATGTCTCAGGTGGTTTGAAAAAACTCAAAGTGCGGCCTACCTAGCCTTAATTGAAATCAAGTTATCACTATAATTGCGCGATATTAGCTTAATCTCCATGCTTGCTAAATGCAGATTGCGGGCTATGCATCGAAAACCGAAACAAATTTTACCCGACCCGGGATTTGTATCCATAGCCTCTGAAGATCGGGTCGTGCTTTGACCACTCCATTGAGACATTCTCTATCTGCTAGTTCTTTACCCTGGAAACTTGCACAAATTTATGCAAGCCTAGATTTGCGTTTTGTCGTAAGCTCTACGCAGCTCAAACCGTCCTCATTCGATGAGGGATTCACAGACAAAGGTGTTACATTTAATAATATGCGGACGCTGTACACTCGTCAGCAGGGCAACCTGCCCAAATTCTTAAATCTCTCTAATCAATAATGATGCTTATAACCCAAACATAAAGTCCAAAATGTATTGTCAAAATTTAAGATTTTAGTTAGTGCTGGCATCTGCACCTTCGCAGAAGAAACGATAACAAAACGTGTGCGCGACAAATTTGTACGAGACACATTCATCTTCTTTACCCCATTTTGTGACAGGTGTTACGAATGGATACAGGTACTTGCAAAAAACAAATCATAACACTCTATGCTAACTGCTGTACTACACTCGGCGTCAAAAAAATCGCACCTTTTAAAAATCATCTTTAAAAATTCTTAAACCTTATGTAGAGGATGGTGTTGGGTATCATTAGAAAGGTAACAAAAAGGAGTATCAAAAAACAATTAAATTTAACTTTCTGTTTAATTATAATTATACAAACAACATTAAAATTAATAAAATAATAAAAATCCTTAATTAAGTCCTAATTAACAACAGATAATTTACAAAGAAAAATGTACAAAAAGTGTCTTAAAATTAACTTAAAATCTAGTGTTACCCCCCCTTGCCCTGATCACGGCTTCCATACGGTCCCTCATGGACCTCACCAACTTCAGGAGCTCTTCTTGAGGGATAAGCCCCCATTCTTCAATCACCGCGTCTTGGAGCTCCTGTAGAGTCGAAGGAGCTGGATCCCGAGATCGAACCTTACGTTTAAGATGGTCCCAGAGGTGCTCTATAGGATTCAGATCCGGACTTCGCGCTGGCCACTGCATCACAGAGATTTGGGACCTCTGCAAGAAGTCGCTCACGATGCCTGCAGTGTGAGCGCGAGCGTTGTCGTGCATTAATGTGAACCCCTCGCCAAAAGATTCGGCAAAGGGGACCACATGCACTTCCAGGACCTCAGTGACATAGCGGCGAGCAGTCAGCGACCCTTGTCCGCGAGCACCTCCAGTCCGGGAGACGCAGACAAGGTCGGTTTTGCCGGCAGCAGACATACCGCCCCAGAACATGCAGGATCCGCCACCATATTCCACCGTCTCCTGGATGCAGGCTTGGGCGAAACGTTCACCCTGCCTCCGGTATACTCTTCTCCGTCGGTCGTTGCAGAAAAGACACACTCGCGTCTCGTCTGAGAAGAGAACAGCTCTCCACTGCTCAAGGGTCCAATCGACGTGGTCACGAGCAAACTGCAAGCGGGCTCGCCGATGCGCTGCAGTCAATTTTGGACCCGTAGCAGCTCTGTGGGCCGCTATCTTCTTCTCCTTCAATCTTCTTCTAACCGTAGATACGCTTACGGTGCGTCTGCGAACTGCCTGGAGCTGCTGTTGCAACTCAACAGCGTTGGAGAAACGATTTCTCAAAGAGTTCGACACAACGAACCGGTCGTCTCTTTCCGAAGTGCAGCGACGTCTACCCGAACCGTGTCTGCGGATATAGCCACCGGTCTCTATGAAGCGCTGGTACACTCTTCGAACGGAATAACGGCTCAGGTTCAGTTGCCGGGCGACATCACACTGCCGCACCCCTGATTGCAGTAGTGCAACCACTTGAGCGGCTTTATCAGCTGTGGTATCCATCAAAATCTGTGCGTGTGTCCTCTTCAACGGTTGAATAGCGAATGACCCACATTGAACCCGTGTTGACCGTTTTATACCCACAAAGGAAGCGCAACTAGCAACTCTCACGGGTAGCAAAATTTGCATCGAATTTTTGTGACACTTTATTTGTTGCATTAGGTTTTATTTGATAATGAAAAGTAATGTTTTTTATTAAGTTAATTAAGTAACCTTGTAAATAAAATCATAATTAATGCGACTGCATGTGCATATCAAGAGTAAATGACATTTGAAAGTGATTTTCTAAGAGGTGCGATTTTTTTGACGCCGAGTGTAGTACAGCAGTGCGATTCTGTAAAGGCTCGAAACTCGACGCTGAATCTGCAGTGAGTTATCAAATCCACATTATCTAAATTCGACTTTACACTAACGTCACAAAGGTCACTCTTGATCGCAACGTGAGGTCGAAGTAGAGGTAAATTTACGATTGAGCGTTAGAGAATCGGCATGCAGGCAGAGAGAGGCTAGCACTAGAAAGCAGCTTTAAATGACATTTTAAGCAGGCTAAAAAAAACTTTTCAATTTCAGAAATTTTAGCATAGTTTTTTGGTAGATTTATGATAGATATTAAATGTAGCATTTAAATGGCCGAGGAATGATTTCTTCGCGCAAATAAATGAAAACTAAGAAATAAATTATCTAACTTACGTTTTAATTGATTACTTTGTATATGTACTTAAGTAGATTTTTTCAGGCGTGAATCGAACCACGCAAAAATATTACTTAAGTATATTTAAGCGTTAATAAAACGGTAAAATATATAATAAAACATTAATCTACTTTGTATACGTAAATGTTTTGTGATTTTATCATTAAAATATAACGAGAAAGCGGCTGCCTTTATTTAAACACACATCACCAGCCTGCATATATTAAGTCTTATTTTCACAGTAAATAAATAACAACAACTTTAGGCAAGGGGTAGTAAAGGGTACCTACAGATACAGTGCAAATCATAAGGATTATACTGTACTGAGTTTTAAAATTTAGAGAACTATGCATTTGAAGCTAGCGGTACTAAGCCATATTTTTTCGCTACTAGCTGTACCGCTGAGCACATGTGCAATCGCTATTTAGTGAAAAGTAGACTATGGTAGAGGACTGCTTTGGCCTAGTCTCTGACTAACCTTTCGTCGATAATAGTCGTAATGATATGTATATTTTTATTTTATTTATTTATTTACTCATAAACACAACTATAAAAAAACTATAAAAATATGTTTGTATGTATTATCTAGGTCTACTTGAAAGAAATACTCCATTGTTAGTAGTTTTCTGTTGAATTTCTCTCAAGAAAAGTAAAAATCAGACTGACACTACACTAGATATTATGTGCACAAATAATTGTTAGTTTTACTATTTGTGTAAAAAAAATCTTCTTTGAATTTGGCCGGAGTATTATACGTAAGCGAAATGGAGCTACTTGTCGGGGGCAGCACATTCTTAAAAGAAACTTTGTAATAAACTATTCGATTTAATTAATAAGCTTACTGTCAGTTGTTCCAAATATTGCTTTTCTAAATACGTTAACCTTACGAAAATGTTATTTAGATATGCACCCCCGAATTAATTCAGCTTTACGTTGAAAGCACACGGACCCTATAGTATTAATTATGGAGACTAGCCAAATTAATATTCAAACAAAGGTTTGTGGACTAAATGGTATAATTCGACGGCGTGGCGTTGCTGTCTTGATTGAAGACAATTGAAGGATATGCTAATTTAATTACGGCAACGAATCAAGAAAAATGGTTAACCGTTTTATGTATAAATGTTAGATATTTAAAAAAAAATATCATCATCAGCCTTTATAAACGTACCACTGCTGGGCACAGGCCTCCCACGTGGACAATAGCACGTGGGGATATTGGGCCATAACCCACCACGCTGGCCCAATGCGGGTTGGTGGGTTTTAACGACTGTCATCTTACGACAACAACCGGGACCAACGGTTTAACGTGCCTTCCGAAGCACGGAGGAGCTCGAGCTGTTTTTTAATTTGGTCACATAAAGTGATTTTCTAAATTTATTTCGGGTCTGGGTGTTTGTTTATGTTTATCCGTAATCTAGTAAACCATTTAAAAAAGGTTGTAGTCTTTTTTAGTGTTTCAAATTTTACTTAAGTTTATTTAAGCGTTAGATTAGATAACTCTTTTATTGCAACAATTTACATATACTTACAAATACATACAAAACATTAAAATAGGTAAAATACATAGTCACAATTTGGCGGTCTTATCGCTATGAAGCGATTTGCCGCATTGGGCCAGCGTGGTGGGTTATGGCCCAATATCCCCACGTGCTATTGTTCACGTGGGAGGCCTGTGCCCAGCAGTGGGACGTTTATAGGCTGATGATGATGATGATGATGAACCAGTCGGATGTCGGCGTTAATAAAACGCTAAAATATATAAAAACATTAATCATTTAAAAAAGCTTCAAAAGAGGCTCAATTATTTACTTGGGTTAGATAGTTGGTGTGAGTAGAAAGTTTAAAAACCAATTTTATTCGTTCAAAAATTAATTTAAAGTAATGCTCCGATTTTAATTTTGTTTACAGTTTTATAGATTATACATTCCGGTTTTTAATAAAAAATTATAAAATCATAATAGTTCGAATTCATACAGAAAATACAAGCCGTAGTATTAAAAATAAAAAAAGGATTTATAGAAAAGGGTCTACTAAAATGTATGTTTTCTCAAAAAAATGCGCGTATATTTAGTCTGCAGATTATTGAAAAAACATCTACACATTTCTAGCTATCCAACAAGGTAAAAAACACTACCCTAGGTTACACATTTAATGAAAAAAATGCGATAACAACGGACTCAGGTAAAAAATCCAAAAATGTGATTTTTGTCTCGTAACAATAAATGCGCAGCGATGGGCTCATTAAAATAATACCACAAACCCCTTTCTTCCCTTGGGTGTCGTAAAAGGCAACTAACGGACTAAAGACAGTACATACATCCAACAGCATAAAGCGGCGATGGGCTAACACCTGTCACGCTGAGCACATGTGCAGACAGCTACTTGGTGAAACGTGGACTATAGCAGAAGATTGCTTTTGCCGTCCTCATTGCCTACTCTCTGGTCGTGATTATATGTTAGTATGTAGAAAGTTTTGTAAGCCCTCACAGTATCTTATGTCTGTCATAACAATCCAAAGCAGAACCCAACAGATTATGTACACCTTATCCCGATTGTGTCAAGAGTTTCCGTTCTGTGGTCTAACATGACGTCGGCATTATTAAACTGTACGCTAAAGCTATTCTGATACGTCTGGCTCTGACGTTCGTCACTGTGTTGGGATACAGAATATAGCTTTTAGCATAGAATAGTAACGCATAGAACGATAGTCTCGTATTAGAAAACTGTCATGGCGTGAGGCAGGAAAAAAATGGATGTAGGAGTAAGTTACGCGTACTATCTCGGCGACACGCACACAAGTGTACAAGTAATGTTGCTGAAAGAATCAGATTTGCCCCAAAAGTAAGGAAATTGGAACTGTTGATAGATAGATAAGTTTAGATTATTAGTACTGACGCGGGCCGTTTCGGTACCAAGCCTGGTGGTGGCTTGGTTTTACTGGCCTCATTTATCGTGCGTGTTCTCGCTTTCTATGCGTTTTTATTCTAAGGCTTTTAGGCTATTTGTGTTTGAAGCTAAGTTACGAGTAATAATAGTTTTCTCAGTATTGTTTAATCAATTAAGAAAACTTATTACAGGTTTTAACCGCCTCTGGGCTCTAGTGGTTAGAAAACCTAGACCTAGTGGTACCGGGCTCGATTTCCAAATTGTACCACCTTTGTACTATATTTATAACCGTGTCCCGTAGCGGTGAAATAATACTATCACCCCCTCTCTTCCCTTGGGTGTCGTAAAAGCGATTGACGTACTAAAGAATGCACATAAATCCAGCAGCTTAGAACGGCTATGGACTCACCACCTGTCACGCTAAGCACATGTGCAGTCGCTATTTGGTGAAAAGTGGACTATGGTAAGAGGACTGCTTTTGCTGTCCTCATTGCCTAGTCTCTGACTAACCCTTCGGGGATAATAGTCGTGATGTGTTTAAGTATGTATAGTACGGCCAAATTCGATGAAAATGTTTGTTAACAAATTTTTAACATATCTCTGTGCAAATATCTAGTATCATGATAACAGTAACAGTTCTTTTCTCCTCGGTAACTGAATCCAGGTGAAGTGCGCTTACCATCACTGTTTAAAATCAAGTTGACCCCTTGAGGATCGTAAAACCTGACACAATTGAAATTCTATTGTGTCTTGACCACCGGCGGTCGAATGATCCTTGACCGGTTAAAGCAGTATGGATGTGGCACTTTGCCTACCAAAAATTGACGGATCGGTAAAAGTAATAAACTGAGGTGACATTGACATTCGTTGTGTGTCGTATTTGCTTGTTATTGTTCTGAGGTCGTATTCATTATCAATTCGGATTTCGAAAAAACGTAATGGCGACGGTCTGTACCTCGGACCAAATATCACAATGGACAGAGTCTTTGGATTTTTAGCATGTCCGTATTTTGTTAGTGTGCAGCTTTCTATCTGTACATGTGTGCGTGACTAAAGATGTGACTAGTATATCGATATAATCACTTTAATGTGGTGTGTACCTAGTTCGTTATTATAATTGGGGGTTAAAGTTACTCACGTCCGTAGGTTTACCGTTTAGACCCTACACGTGACCCTTGGGTGGTGCTAAATGAGTGACACTGACTGAGTGGTAGAGCCACGCTGCGTTGCAGCACGCCGGGCACGCTGGGCCGGCTCGCCCGGCGTAAATACCAACCTCTCACTAAGGGTGTTACCCGACCAATCGATCGATCGTCGATCGACGGCATCGATCAACGTCGATCAAAGTTGATCGACTGGTCTGGTAGCTTTAATCGATCGACGGATACCTACCGTTTGACTAACCAATCGATCGACGACGGTCGGTCGACGTTGAGCGATAGGTGTGGTAGCTTTAATCAATCGACGGATACCGTTCGTCTAACCCATCGATCGACGGTCGGTCGACGTTGATCGATTAACCCTGGCTAAATTCCATCAGCGAAATGTATTCAGAAAAGGACTCGTTGTTCTTGGCCAGTACGATGTTGCTCGTACTATTATTACGGAGACGCAAACGCAGAAGAATCTGGATGCGGCCGTTTTTTAATGTATTTTATCCAAATGTGAGCGTCAAGTTAGCAGGCACACCACGGAATTAGACGGTTTTGACTATGTCAAAAAATTATGTATAAATAGTGATAAATAGTGACGTATAGCATATAAATAGTGATACTATGGTTCAAAAGATATTTGAGTATCTTGGTGTGCCTGCTAACTTGACGTCAAGATAGCAGGCACCATAAGAAATACAGTTCGTATCAATGTGATTTATATGTCAAAAAACTGTGTATAAATAGTGAATCATATACGCAAAATTTCAACAATTGTACTTTAATACAAACCGAGATATTACGGTCTCTAAGTGGGCTGCCAACTTGACGATTCTTGCGATGGCGATTCCAGGGAAACGGGTTGAAGTTTGAAACAAATAAATACATGGAAAAATTGTATGTGAAATTGTGAATCTTTCAATATCAATAAAAAAAGAATTCTTCTTTGCTATTTTCCAAAAATCTAAGGTAAACTTCTACCATACATTCGATTTTAAGTACAATCGTGCACAATTTTATTTATTGACTTTTAAGATACTGATATAAAGTCTAATTATGTTTAATTCAAGTCATAAAATTACACTTCAATCTACCGTTGTAATGTCAGTTTCAAGTTATTTCTATGGAAACTTATGTCAAGCAATTAATAATTTTAGTGACTCGAATTAAAAGTCTCGGATATTGATGGACGAGCGAGTGTCGCGAACGACCGAGAGATGGCGTGATTTTGTTTACGTGCGGTGAGCCGGTGATACGAGAATGGTGCGCGAAAAGTTTTATTTGTTTGTGTTGAAATTTGTAAGCAGTGAGTACATTTGCATCAGAAGTGAAAGTGATTAAATCGTTGAATAACAACCTACATTTTTATAGGTACGCAGCTTTTTTTCTATCATGGTATTTACAAAAAAGATATACCTAGGTACGGTCGAGTGTCGACGTCGCTTTACCACTTTGCAGCGATTTTCGTGTGAAGCGCACCGACCGCCCGGGTACCTACGTGCCCGTACCAAATAGACGACGCGGTGTGCAAGGGATTTTGACCTTTAGACTGGTAAAGCGACGGAGTCCGCCATTGTACCTAATGTGAGGTAGATATTTTCTCAGTCATTCAAAACTTTTCATAGTTACTACTCGACCAACATAATAAATCACATTGAAGCTAGACGTTTATCATAATTGTTCAATGATTAACAATCTAAATATATTGCACTTCAATTAGTTTGCACATGCTGAGTGGTCAGATTTTAAAATGGAATATCGAAGAAGAAGTTTAGTTTGTAAATTATTGAACAACTGTGATAAACGTCTAGCTGACATGGGCCTAATTATGTTGGTCGACTAAGGCTGGATTCGACCAAACTGGAATAAGACTTACTCCCAGATTAGTCTATACAAATTCAGCTTTTAATCTAGGTATAAGACCTTATTCCAGTTTGGTCGAATCCAGCCTAATACGTATTACTTCATAGTAGGTACTTACCAAGCTAATCGTTCGTAAAGTTATCTAGGGTCAAGTATATTTCTAGTGCATTAAATGTTACAGTTACCTGCCTAGTCTTTTATGACTAATAAACAAAGAATAAGTTATTCCGTGTTTTGTTCCTGTCATTTAAACGTAATTTTTTAATTAGAGTAAAAGAGACAAAACACGGAATAACTATTCGTAGCTCATTCTTTGTTTATTAGTCATAAAAGACTAGGCAGATAACATTAGCACTAGGAATATACTTAACCCTAGTTAACTTTAAGAAAGATTAGCTAGGTTAGTACCTACTTATGAAGTTATACGTATTACTCGACCAACACAATTAGATGCATGTCAGCTAGACGTTTATCACAGTTGTTCAATAATTTACAAACTAAACGTATCTTCTACGATATTCCATTTTAAAATCTGACCACTCAGCATGTGCAAACTAATTGAAGTGCAATATATTTAGATTGTTAATCATTGAACAATTATGATAAACGTCTAGCTTCAATGCGATTAATTATGTTGGTCGAGTAGTAACTATGAAAAGTTTTGAATGACTGAGAAAATATCTACCTCACATTAGGTACAATGGCGGACTCCGTCGCTTTACCAGTCTAAAGGTCAAAATCCCTTGCACACCGCGTCGTCTATTTGGTACGGGCACGTAGGTACCCGGGCGGTCGGTGCGCTTCACACGAAAATCGCTGCAAAGTGGTAAAGCGACGGCGACACTCGACCGTACCTAGGTATATCTTTTTTGTAAATACCATGATAGAAAATAAGCTGCGTACCTATAAAAATGTAGGTTGTTATTAAACGATTTAAACACTTTCACTTCTGATGCAAATGTACTCACTGCTTACAAATTTCAACACAAACAAATAAAACTTTTCGCGCACCATTCTCGTAACACCGGCTCACCGCACGTAAACAAAATCACGCCATCTCTCGGTCGATCGCGACACTCGCTCGTCCATCACTATCCGAAACCTTTAATTCGAGTCACTAAAATTATTAATTGCTTGACATAAGTTTCCATAGAAATAACGTGAAACTGACATTACAACGGTAGATTTAAGTGTAATTTTATGACTTGAATTAAACATAATTAGACTTTATGTCAGTATCTTAAAAGTCAATAAATAAAATTGTGCACGATTGTACTTAAAATCGAATGTATGGTAGAAGTTAACATAAGATTTTCGGAAAATAGCAAAGAAGAATTCTTTTTTTATTGATATTGAAAGATTCACAATTTCACACACAATTTTTCCATGTATTTATTTGTTTTAAACTTCAACACGTTTCTCTGGAATCGCCATCGCAAGAATCGTCAAGTTGGCAGCCCACTTAGAGACCGTAATATCTCGGTTTGTATTAAAGTACAATTGTTGAAATTTTGCGTATACGATTCACTATTTATACACAGTTTTTTTTCATATAAATCACTTTGATACGAACTGTATTTCTTATGGTGCCTGCTATCTTGACGTCAAGTTAGCAAGCACACCAAGATACTCAAATATCTTTTGAACCATAGTATCACTATTTATATGCTATACGTCACTATTTATCACTATTTATACACAATTTTTTGACATAGTCAAAACCGTCTTATTCCGTGGTGTGCCTGCCAACTTGACGCTCACATCCAAATGACATTTTAAGCAGCGGTTTTTGTTTTTGTTTTTTTTTTGCGTAGCGATTGTCATGAATTTCGAGGTTAGTAGTTTCGAGGGAGGTAGAGAGGAGGGGGATGGAGGGGGTACGGTAATGGTAACTTAGGCGAATATTTGTTTTTTTTTCCTAAAAATAACCTAAAATAACCTCAAAATAAAAATATCTTGAAAACTATGCATTTTCGCACTTTGACTCCCCCTCCCCTCCCCTCCCCCTCCCCTTCCCCCCTTTTTCGGTGTTGCTTAATCTAAAGTGCTTCCCAAGGTGTTTGGGGGAATATCATTTAGTATTTAAACGTTCATATTATCATCACTCATTATTATCAACATAAACATAATCTAATATTACGATTATTATCCATGGGCACGAAATATTTTTTTTTATTTTATAAACGAGGGAGGCAAACAAGCAGGCGGGTCACCTGATGGAGAGTAATCACCGCCGCCCATGGACACCCACCCACAAAACCAGAGGAATCGCAGACGCGTTGCCGGCTTTTAGGGGAGGAATAGGTATTGGGAGGAGGGGGGGCGGGGAAGGGGCCTCCGGAACCCTCACTAGTCGGACGAAACACAACAGCACCAAGTGCCATTATTTCACGCCGAATATTAGAGAGGGTGGTATTACACCGGGCGAGCCGGCCCAATGCGTGCTGCAACGCAGCGTGGCTCTACCACTCAGAAAAGTGAAGCGGCCGGTGCGTCTAATCAAACAGCTCGATTTAACACCCAATCCATTTTACCGGTCGATTGTCGATCGACGTCGATCGACGTCGACTAATCTATTCTACCATCGATCGACGATCGATCGATTGGTCTGGTAACACCCTAATATCCGGCGTGAAATAATAGCCCTTGGTGCTGTTGTGTTTCGTTCGGGCAGTGAGGGTTCCGGAGGCCTCCCCCCCCCCCCCCCCGCTCACAATTCCTATTCCTTCCTTAAATGCCGGCAACGCATCTGCGATTCCTCTGGTGTTGCGGGCAGGGACTGAATAACCCAAAAATTAAGGTACCTTTATATAGCGGTATGGCGTCATACCGAAAAATAGCGGTTACCGGAATATTCCGATATCCAAATTTATATCGGTACCGTAATTTTGAGTTTTTAAATAATAAAGGTTTATTTCGGTATGAAAGAGACGGCTAACAACCGTTTCAAGCATAAGCAACTACTGGCTTTCTTATAAAGCTTTAGTTTGGATTGTTCTCGTTGTCAAAACACGTGCGCCGCGCATAGGTTTGAATTTTTTACTAAAAGACAGGATATACCCACAAAATATTCTTTTCGGCCAAAAACACAAACAAGATTAATTTTGTCAATCTCTAAACTTCACTTACACTCTAAAAGTCCGTTAGTAATGTGTGTGAAAATATATAATAAATTACCTACTTCTTTAAAAAATATACCCACATAAAAATAATTCTTTAAAAAACTGAAAGACTTACTTAATGCAAAATGCTACTACACGCTGGAAGATTACCTAAAAGATCGCCTATAAAAATATAATAATGTATAATAATAAAATAATTATTGATAAATAAATAAAATAATATGTAGATAATATTTTGTATATGTATATATATGTATGTAAATATATATATATATATATATATATATTTATATATATATATATATATATATCCCACAAGCAAACATCCGTCCACTGAAGGCGAAATTACATTTAAAATGGCGTCCACCGCTATTGGACGTCCGCATACCGGACGCCACTTTTTTAATCGATGACACTTGGCGCCTCTAAGATCAAGCTAGCCGTAGAACAAAAATCGATGGAAGCCAAAAATTTATTGTAATGGCTGCAAAAAAATACTAGATAGTTCCCAAAAAAATCTCAGCAGAGGTGCGGCGCTACTGTCGTGCGTATATCCACAGCCGTATTAAACGCGCTTCTTTTCTGACGTATTCATATAAATTTGGCGTCCGCTAATGCGACGTTGCCAGCTTACTCAATGTTTGGTGCCTACTAAAATACAATATCACACTAATATTATAAAGGCGAAAGTTTGTGAGTGTGTATGTTTGTTACTTCTTCACGTAAAAACTACTGAATGGATTTGAATGAAATTCGGCATACAGATAGTTTATAACCTGGATTAACACATAGGATACTTTTTATCCCGATATTCCCACGGGAACGGGAACCACGCGGGTAAAACCGCGAGCGGTCGCTAGTTATTATCATAAATCGTAATCTATTATACTTACTTATTAAAAAATGTATTGTCATAAATGACTTTTTTTTAAACAGGTGACATTTTAGCTTGATTGCGTAATGCTTTATCAGAAGGATAAGTTTTATCCAATGATTGAATAATCAGCCATAAAACTAATAAATAATTAATAAAAAATGTAAATGTACAGACACCTGCAACCTATCCAAAACTGTAAAATTTCTTTAATACATTTTTAACCATATGTTTAAGGCATAAAGTTCAAAGTCTATTGAAGAAAATTGGACATTTTGTGGTAGGTAGGTTGATGTGCTGGCGTGTGTACATGTTCTTTCATCATCCCACCTGTCGCATATTGTGTTCAGAATGCTCTTAGAGCTGGCGCAAACTGTGAAATAGCAATATACGGGCGCCAGATAACAATATAATAACTCCTCAACAAAGGGCCTACGCCTTTCAACTATAAAGACAATTAAGTTAGGAAGCCACTATCCGAGGCGCAATATGAATTCGTATATCGGATTGTCCGACTTGCCACATATTATGCTCAGGATGTTGTTAGAGCTGGCGTGAAATGTCAAATAGCAATATCCGATATACGGACGCCAGTCATCAATATACGGACGCCAGATGTCAATATACGGACGCCAGATATCAATATACGGATGCCAGTTATCAATATACGGACGCCAGATAACAATAGACAGACGCACGGTAAAAAAGGGCCTAGGCCTTTCAAACTATAAGGACAATTAAGTTAGGAAGCCAGAACCCAAGGCATTTACGCAATATGAATACGTAAATCGGACTGTCCGACTAGTTTTTTTTTCTGTAAATGGGTTTGCTCTTGATCCCAATCAAGCCGATTCACGATGGAGCGAGCTAACCCAGAAGGTGTCTATTCACTCTTGCTTTGAAGATACTTAAGATAAGTACTCGGAAACACAGACGCAGGGAGGGAGTTCAACTCTTTTTCTGTGCACAGTATAAACGATGTTGAGTAGCGCTTTGTGCGACATTTAGAAATATCCTCCAAGAAAGGGTGGTAGCCCGCAGTGCGTCTGGATGTCCGATGGAAGAAAGGGGATGGCGGTATGAGCTCATGGAGTTCCAGGTCTGTAAAAGACCGACAGAAAGGCAACTTTGCGGCGGTGAGCTAGGGTGTGAAACTTGCTCTTCACCAGTTCTTTGTCGCCAATTAGCCTCTCAACTCTGCGTTGAATCGTGTCCAGTGCAGTTAGTTGGTATTTTTTTATATATAATTCACCAACGTTTGTTTACACTGATACATTAAATTACTTAATTAAGTTTGTAATATTATTTAAGTGTAACAAACACTTACAGGTAAATACAATATGTTAGGACTCTTTCAAGTTTAGGATAATAATTTTTAAACAATAATAATCTAAAAAAGTAACAAGAAATACAAATATTCACGATAGATCGATTCGATCAGCGATAGATGTTCACTGTAGTAATCTTTGTTTTTCAAAAAATCACTAATTTCATAATTTTGAGACGCTTTACTGTCACTATCAATATACACAGATGCAAAGTACAAGTAGTATTTCGCTGAGCCGTCCCATAGGTGACTGCAATATTCCATACAAGATCGGACTTCAGCTTTAAATAGAGTTTAAAGCTATCCCGGCGTGAAATATCACTTGACCTTATTTAGGACGCCCAGCTTTTTGACTGCAGTTTGCATCCGAAAGGTATCTCTCTACGACAGTACTGTCATCTGCATACCCAACAATTCCTGGTATCAACAGGTCATTGATGTGCAACAGGAAAAGCGTCGCAGAGAGACCCCTGAGGAACTCCGGCATCAATAGCCACTGAGTCAGAGGACCAGCCATCGATGACTACTCTGATCGATCGTTCCGTCAGAAAATCAGCTATCCAACTACAAAAGTACATATAATAATATCTACAGCGGGGACACTATACGCAGGAAGCTTGCGCAGCAGACTTGCGTGCCAGACCCTTTCAAAAGCCTTCGAGATGTCCAGTGATACGGCAAGTGCTTCGCCGTGCATCTCGAGGGCCTCACCCCAGTAGTGCGTCACATAAACTAGAAGATCCCCAGTCGAAATCCCCGGCTTCCTCGGCGGAAGCCATATTGACAGTCACTGAGGAGGTCATTAACTTATAGGTACATACCTATAAGTTAATGACCTCCTCAGCTCCTCATACCAACTTTCTGTTTAGAAC
The DNA here is from genome assembly GCA_963921215.1 of Scoparia ambigualis. Taxonomy (NCBI): domain Eukaryota; kingdom Metazoa; phylum Arthropoda; class Insecta; order Lepidoptera; family Crambidae; genus Scoparia; species Scoparia ambigualis. The sequence goes on from OY992506.1 coordinate 30,611,886, forward strand.
TCTTTCCATGACCTTACAGAGTATGGAATTGATAGCGATCGGTCGGTAGTTGCATGGGTCAGCATGAGACTTCCCTTTTAGGGTACTGGCTGCACATTGCCAAGCTTCCAGCATTTCGGTACGGTTTTTGTCTTTTTTTCTCTTGTTACATAATTATGCTCAGGATGTTTGTTAGAGCTGGCGTCAAAATGTCAAATAGCAATATACGGACGCCAGACATCAATATACGGACGCCACATGTCAATATACGGACGCCAGATAACAATATACAGACGCACGGTAGCTCCTCAACAAAGGGCCTAGGTATTTCAAACTATAAAGATAATTAAGTTAGGAAGCCAGAACCCGAGGCATTTACGCAATATGAATTTGTAAATAGGACTGTCCGACTTGTCTCATATTATGCTCAAGATGTTATTAGAGCTGGCGTGAAATGTCAAATAGCAATATACGGACGCCAGATATCCAATATACGGACGCCAGACATGAATATACGGATGCCAGATGCCAACAACGGACGCCAGATATCAATATACGGGCGTACGGTAGCTCCTCAGATTAGGGCTTGGATAGTTAGTAGAACATCATCTTTAAAGGAAAAAGAGAATATAAGTACTTATTTAGGAAATCAGAACCCAAGGAATGCAAGCAGAACCACTTACCCAAAACTGTCAATTTTCTCGAATCGTGTAAATCGTATAAATAATAAATTGTGTACTTCAGTGTAGCGGCTATTTATGATGGCCACTGCACTTTTAATTAGATCGAGATCAAACCTTAAGGCATCACATTGATGAACCCAAAACTGATGTCAGTTTCTTTAATAAAGTTAAGAGCGTTATCGCATTTCAGTTTCCCATACAAATTTCCAAGTTGAAATTTTTAAAAACCATTAGGCCATTTTTGATGAAACTCTGCATTAATGTTTTTATATTTTAGCGTTTTATTAACGCTTAAATATACTTAAGTAAAATTTTAAACACTGAAAAAAGACGACAACCTCAGGCGGGAATCGAACCACGCACCTTCCGCATTCCGGGCGACTGCCTTAACCACTTGGCTACCGAGGTCTGGCTTTCAAACGTCGAAATTTGTCAGTGCTTGATGCTTATGTTTTTAGTCAACATTGCTTCATCAAATCTTAGAAGTTTTCACCTCTGAGATTCGAAAGAAATATTTTTACAAATATTTGAACATTCGGTTAAGATGAAGCTGCGTTTATAGATTAATGTTTTTATGTTTTAGCGTTTTATTAACACTTAAATATACTTAAGTAAAATTTTAAACATTGAAAAAAGACGGCAACCTCAGGCGGGAATCGAACTACGCACCTTCCGCAAAAATTTTAATTAAGAAACTCGGCATGCTGAGGTAAAATATAGAGATCTAGATAGTTTGTTGAAAACATTTTTAAAAAACCTTTATTTAACTGAGTTATTGCGATTTTAAATCTCAATAACTCAGCCAAATAAACGATTGGATCCCTGTGTTTTACTTTAGCATGCAAAGTTTCATAAAATATGGCATAATGGTCCTTAAAAATTTCGACTTGGAAGATTGTATGGGAAACCGAAATGTGTAAACCCTCTTAAATAAAAAAAACTTTGGTTAACAATTTTAAATACATCTGTCAAATTGGACCCAACATTAAAATATTCGATGAAAGAAAGAGATAGGTAACGCATTGCTGGCAACGTCGCATTTACAAAATCAGGAGGACGTGAAAATGTCAGCGCATTAAGTAAATGATAATCAGTATATCCAGGAAGCCAAAAATTTATTACCATGAAATGGAGTTCATAAATGTTTGGGCATGACTGCAAGAAGAATATTGCCACAATTAAAATAATCGCAAAATAAAATATCCTATGGAGAAAGGCATCAAAAAACTAAGAAACATTCGCAGAGAGATGATCTAAATTGTAAGCTGAACTGGAGGACGTCGTAATGATGCACAGCATGCGTGACGCCAAATGCGTAGCTGGATGTAAATATATATATATATATATATATATATATATATAGATATAGATATCCGGCAGATATCCTGGATAGTTCCCAAAAAAATCTCAGCAGAGGTGCGGCGCTACTGTCGTGCGTATATCCACAGCCGTATTAAACGCGCTTCTTTTCTGACGTATTCATATAAATTTGGCGTCCGCTAATGCGACGTTGCCAGCTTACTCAATGTTTGGTGCCTACTAAAATACAATATCACACTAATATTATAAAGGCGAAAGTTTGTGAGTGTGTATGTTTGTTACTTCTTCACGTAAAAACTACTGAATGGATTTGAATGAAATTCGGCATACATATAGTTTATAACCTGGATTAACACATAGAATACTTTTTATCCCGCTTTTCCCACAGGAACGGGAACCATGCGGGTAAAACCGCGAGCGGCCGCTAGTTATTATCATAAATCGTAATCTATACTTAATTATTAAAAAATGTATTGTCATAAATGACTTTTTTTTAAACAGGTGACATTTTAGCTTGATTGCGTAATGCTTTATCAGAAGGATAAGTTTTATCCAATGATTGAATAATCAGCCATAAAACTAATAAATATATAAAAAATTTAAATGTACAGACTGCAACCTATCCAAAACTGTAAAATTTCTTTAATACATTTTTAACCATATATTTAAGGCATAAAGTTCAAAGTCTATTGAAGAAAATTGGACATTTTGTGGTAGGTAGGTTGATGTGCTGGCGTGTGTACATGTTCTTTCATCATCCCACCTGTCGCATATTGTGTTCAGAATGCTCTTAGAGCTGGCGCAAACTGTGAAATAGCAATATACGGGCGCCAGATAACAATATAATAACTCCTCAACAAAGGGCCTACGCCTTTCAACTATAAAGACAATTAAGTTAGGAAGCCACTATCCAAGGCGCAATATGAATTCGTATATCGGATTGTCCGACTTGTCACATATTATGCTCAGGATGTTGTTAGAGCTGGCGTGAAATGTCAAATAGCAATATCCGATATACGGACGCCAGTCATCAATATACGGACGCCAGATGTCAATATACGGACGCCAGATGTCAATACACGGATGCCAGTTATCAATATACGGACGCCAGATAACAATAGACAGACGCACGGTAAAAAAGGGCCTAGGCCTTTCAAACTATAAGGACAATTAAGTTAGGAAGCCAGAACCCAAGGCATTTACGCAATATGAATACGTAAATCGGACTGTCCGACTAGTTTTTTTTTTCTGTAAATGGGTTTGCTCTTGATCCCAATCAAGCCGATTCACGATGGAGCGAGCTAACCCAGAAGGTGTCTATTCACTCTTGCTTTGAAGATACTTAAGATAAGTACTCGGAAACACAGACGCAGGGAGGGAGTTCAACTCCTTTTCTGTGCACAGTATAAACGATGTTGAGTAGCGCTTTGTGCGACATTTAGAAATGTCCTCCAAGAAAGGGTGGTAGCCCGCAGTGCGTCTGGATGTCCGATGGAAGAAAGGGGATGGCGGTATGAGCTCATGGAGTTCCAGGTCTGTAAAAAACCGACAGAAAGGCAACTTTGCGGCGGTGAGCTAGGGTGTGAAACTTGCTCTTCACCAGTTCTTTGTCGCCAATTAGCCTCTCAACTCTGCGTTGAATCGTGTCCAGTGCAGTTAGTTGGTATTTTTTTTTATATAATTCACCAACGTTTGTTTACACTGATACATTAAATTACTTAATTAAGTTTGTAACATTATTTAAGTGTAACAAACACTTACAGGTAAATACAATATGTTAGGACTCTTTCAAGTTTAGGATAATAATTTTTAAACAATAATAATCTAAAAAACTAACAAGAAATACAAATATTCACGATAGATCGATTCGATCAGCGATAGATGTTCACTGTAGTAATCTTTGTTTTTCAAAAAATCACTAATTTCATAATTTTGAGACGCTTTACTGTCACTATCAATATACACAGATGCAAAGTACAAGTAGTATTTCGCTGAGCCGTCCCATAGGTGACTGCAATATTCCATACAAGATCGGACTTCAGCTTTAAAGAGAGTTTAAAGCTATCCCGGCGTGAAATATCACTTGACCTTATTTAGGACGCCCAGCTTTTTGACTGCAGTTTGCATCCGAAAGGTATCTCTCTACGACAGTTCTGTCATCTGCATACCCAACAATTCCTGGTATCAACAGGTCATTGATGTGCAACAGGAAAAGCGTCGCAGAGAGACCCCTGAGGAACTCCGGCATCAATAGCCACTGAGTCAGAGGACCAGCCATCGATGACTACTCTGATCGATCGTGCCGTCAGAAAATCAGCTATCCAACTACAAAAGTACATATAATAATATCTACAGCGAATCATACGCAGGAAGCTTGCGCAGCAGACTTGCGTGCCAGACCCTTTCAAAAGCCTTCGAGATGTCCAGTGATACGGTTAGTGCTTCGCCGTGCATCTCGAGGGCCCCACCCCAGTAGTGCGTCACATAAACTAGAAGATCCCCAGTCGAAATCCCCGGCTTCCTCGGCGGAAGCCATATTGACAGTCACTGAGGAGGTCATTAACTTATAGGTACATACCTATAAGTTAATGACCTCCTCAGCTCCTCATCAACTTACTGTTTAGAACTCTTTCCATGACCTTACAGAGTATGGAATTGATAGCGATCGGTCGGTAGTTGCATGGGTCAGCATGAGACTTCCCTTTTAGGGTACTGGCTGCACATTGCCAAGCTTCCAGCATTTCGGTACGGTTTTTGTCTTTTTTTCTCTTGTTACATAATTATGCTCAGGATGTTTGTTAGAGCTGACGTCAAAATGTCAAATAGCAATATACGGACGCCAGACATCAATATACGGACGCCACATGTCAATATACGGACGCCAGATAACAATATACAGACGCACGGTAGCTCCTCAACAAAGGGCCTAGGTATTTCAAACTATAAAGATAATTAAGTTAGGAAGCCAGAACCCGAGGCATTTACGCAATATGAATTTGTAAATAGGACTGTCCGACTTGTCACATATTATGCTCAAGATGTTATTAGAGCTGGCGTGAAATGTCAAATAGCAATATACAGACGCCAGATATCCAATATACGGACGCCAGACATGAATATACGGATGCCAGATGCCAACAACGGACGCCAGATATCAATATACGGGCGTACGGTAGCTCCTCAGCTTAGGGCTTGGATAGTTAGTAGAACATCATCTTTAAAGGAAAAAGAGAATATAAGTACTTATTTAGGAAATCAGAACCCAAGGAATGCAAGCAGAACCACTTACCCAAAACTGTAAATTTTCTCGAATCGATATTGACCCTTATAGCTAAATAATAAATTGTGTACTTCAGTGCAGCGACTATTTATGATGGCCGCTGCACTTTTAATTAGATCGAGATCAAACCTTAAGGCATCACATTGATGAACCCAAAACTGATGTCATTTTCTTTAATGAAGTTAAGAGCGTTATCGCATTTCAGTTTCCCATACAAATTTCCAAGTTGAAATTTTTAAAAACCATCAGGCCATTTTTGATGAAACTCGGCATTAATGTTTTTATATTTTAGCGTTTTATTAACGCTTAAATATACTTAAGTAAAATTTTAAACACTGAAAAAAGACGACAACCTCAGGCGGGAATCGAACCACGCACCTTCCGCATTCCGGGCGACTGACTTAACCACTTGGCTACCGAGGTCTGGCTTTCAAACGTCGAAATTTGTCAGTGCTTGATGCTTATGTTTTTAGTCAACATTGCTTCATCTTAATAGATAATAGTAAATATAAGTAAATAATAAATAGATATAGATAAATCTTAGAAGTTTTCACCTCTGAGATTCGAAAGAAATATTTTTACAAATATTTGAACATTCGGTTAAGATGAAGCTGCGTTTATAGATTAATGTTTTTATGTTTTAGCGTTTTATTAACACTTAAATATACTTAAGTAAAATTTTAAACATTGAAAAAAGACGATAACCTCAGGCGTTAATCGAACTACGCACCTTCCGCAAAAATTTTAATTAAGAAACTCGGCATGCTGAGGTAAAATATAGAGATCTAAATAGTTTGTTGAAAACATTTTTAAAAAACCTTTATTTAACTGAGTTATTGCGATTTTAAATCTCAATAACTCAGCCAAATAAACGATTGGATCCCTGTGTTTTACTTTAGCATGCAAAGTTTCATAAAATATGGCTTAATGGTCTTTAAAAATTTCGGCTTGGAAGATTGTATTTGAAACCGAAATGTGTAAACCCTCTTAAATAAAAAAAAACTTTGATTAACAATATTAAAGACATCTGTCAAATTGGACCCAACATTAAAACATTCGGTGAAAGAAAGAGATAGGTAACGCATTGCTGGCAACGTCGCTTTTACAAAATCAGGAGGACGTTAAAATGTCAGCGCATTAAGTAAATGATAATCAGTATATCCAGGAAGCCAAAAATTTATTACCATGAAATGGAGTTCATAAATGTTTGGGCATGACTGCAAGAAGAATATTACCACAATTAAAATAATCGCAAAATAAAATATCCTATGGAGAAAGGCATCAAAAAACTAAGAAACATTCGCAGAGAGATGATCTAAATTGTAAGCTGAACTGGAGGACGTCGTAATGATGCACAGCATGCATGACGCCAAATGCGTAGCTGGATGTAAATATATATATATATATATATATAACAATACCTGTACCACATTAGATGCAATTTTATTCCTATGTACAATAAGTCCTACTCTCGCCTTACGTAATTATATTTATTTAAGTAGAATCACAGAATAATATTGTAGAACAATGCAACTGCCGTGCACACGGACTTTTAAAAGTACGCTTGCCGGTAGGTATATTAACGCCAACTCAAGCTAGTGTCTGCTAATAAGCGGACGGACTTTTACTTAACCCTTAACCGATTCATTGCGTATCCCTCTTTTAATGACTTTTGTGCATGGCGGCTAACAAATATTCTGTGACGCCTCCGTGCGTCAGCCGCCACCCATTCACGTCACCCAAGTGACGCGCTTGCGCGTCTTCAGCCATGAGTGAACATATTTTGCTTTTTGTTATGATTTTGGCTTGTTTACACGTGATTGCATTCAGTCGGAATCGGATGTCAAACGTAAAGGGTTTGCTAATTCGTTTAGTGTATTGTAAAGTGACTTATCTACGCGATTTTGCTGGAATGGCTGCTAAGTGATTTATTTGGATCAGTGGTTGTAAACCTTTTGTGTATTTTTAGTAGAAGTTTACAAAAGGGTGTGAAAGGAGTACCTTTATTTAGGTTCTATACCGTAGTGTTGCGATGCAGCCACTATAACGAGTCAAAATATAAAAAATATAAAAATAAAAAATACGCATGAGTAGGTGTCGGAACTCTTGTTCTCATTGTTAATGAGCAATGTAGTCCAATGAAATGGAAAATGGGTCGGGTGGTTCAACTTCATATTGAATAATCGCTTGAATTTGCGAATAATCGAACTTACTTATAAAATCAGTTTTCAATCTAGCCGTTTTTAATAGTAGATTGATACACAAACGACATATTAAAACGAGGTATTTTAACTCCCGAGCTTAATTCGATTGCAAGAAAATAAAATAATCCAATACAATATTTAAAATAAATAATGTACAGCCACTCAGGGCTTGTTTATTCGGTTAATTTTCAAACCTAGTCAGCAGCCAGTTCATAGGAACCGTTTTATTAAGGTTTTTTTCTTTTAAACAAGGAGAAATCCTATTTTCGGATACACAGCGGGCCTGAGGAAGCCCGCTGATTATGTGGCGACTCTCCCCCCAACGCCCGGTTCCCTGTCCAGGTCCGAAGGCCTCGACAGGGACTCGGGTGAAGAGGGGCCTTACCCACTAAAACTCCTTACACCATCCCATAACTTTTTTTTTTTTATGGGTTGGTTTGTAACTTAGGGCTTCATTAGAAGGCAAATATTTCCTTTTGTGTGTTAATTTGGGAGTATGGGTATTTCCCCGCATAGGATAAGCGTAGGCTATTAAAGGATGTTGGGTAATTTGGGTTTTGAGGATCAATTTGGATTAGGGTTCGTTTAAGGATATTGGGAATTATTTAGGGAAGTAAGGGAAAGCAGAAATTTAGAATCTATTATTTAATGCCAAAATTTTTGAGGTGGACTTTAGAGTCCTATATTTAAATTTAAGTGGACTTAAGGTCCACTTCTAGTCGATTGCGGGTCACAAATAGTTAGGAAAGAAAGATTTTAGAGGTAGAAGGGAAAGAAGAAGTAAGGATAAGAATAAGGAAGGAATTTTTAGGGTTTTATGGGATTATTTTTGTTTATAAGCTTTATTTGCGTTAGTTTTTAGTCTTTAATTTAGGCTTAAATTTATTTATTAAGTCTTAATTCCGTATTATTATTTTAATATTATTTATTGAAGAATGAATTTAATTTTTTTACGTTTTTTACAGAGTTTTGAGAGATTTATAATTTATTTATGTAATAGTTTTTATATAAAAAGGCTAAGCATTATACTTGCAAATTTTCTGCCAATTTATTTTAGGTTTGTTTATGTGTATTATTTGGTCAAAGTTTTTTATTTTAGACTAGGTAAAAATTTTATTAAAAGTTTAAGGTTTGTTTTAGAAATTTTTAGTGTTTTACTTTGGGCCTTTAAGTGTAGATTTTATTGTGTGTTTATTATTTAGGAACAATCTGTGATAAATTTATTTAAAGGTGTTAAAGTTAATTTTATTTTTTTTAAGATTTTATTATGAATATTAGGGTTTTAATTTTTAGTGTAGATTATTTTAATGTTATTTTAGTTATTCAATTTAGGTAATTTATAGTGTAGTTTAGTGTATAAGTGTAGTTTATAATAAGTTTTGATTTCAAAATATGTTCAATTTCCATAGTCTGTTTGGTTCTGCAAGCGCAGAACCATGGATTTGATTCGGGGGCACTCTTTTCCATTCGTGGCATTATGGCTGGAGTCCACTTTAGTGCCCATGCGCAGGTTGTGTGCGGTACAGTTATAACATTTAGGTCTGTCCAGTTTGTTTGGGCACTCGGTGATCTGATGTCCTGGACTAGCACAGTGGGCACATGGTTTTTTCTCCGCCTTGCACTTGGACTTTGTGTGCCCGTATTGCAGGCACTGGTGGCACTGCACAAAGCGGCTGAAGTCCTCAACGTGGACCCTGCTATGGTCCACGTTGAGCCTCCCGAGAGCGAGGATGGTCTTACGCATCTCGGGAGTGACCTCCACAACCGCATTGTACAGTGCCGGGTTTCTGTTTGAAGTCAGAAAGCAGATGCGAGAGATGGCCACGTCATTTTGGGTCACAGCGACCTCCACCAATTCCTCGCGGGGGATGTCTTTCGAGACTCCCTTCAGGATTAGAAGTGGTGGTCGCTGCTTCGCCGGTTCGGCGACGAAGTTAGGGCTCTCGTGGTGACGGGCAATTGTCTCATCGCACTGCTCTCTGCGTTCAAACTCGACCTTGAGACCTCGATTTTGAGTGCGTGATCGGCAGAATTTTGATGGGGGCATATTTGTGCCTCCGGAATGATATCTCTTTCTTCCACATGGACATCACTTCCGGAGGCTTGAGGGAGGCGTCAAATGGGCTGACAATAATTGCGGGGTAGGTTTCGGGAGTTCGGGGCAACCAATTGCTCCAAAAACCACCACCACTTATGCAAGCGTTACTGCTGGCATCCCATCACTTGTCATCAGGGTGGTTCGGGACCACGGACAGCAGACTCCGAATTCCACCCTACGACGGCCCGCCAGTGGGGAGGACGCCCGGGATAGTTTGGGCGCCCTGCAGATTCCCATGAGTTTCATGCAATGCGGCTATGGGGTCTCCCACCCCACAGTCACGCAAGCCTCACTGCGGTGGAAGGAGGTGGGTAAAATGCCGCCTTCTCCTACCGACTCGCCTGCGTCGGATCGGGTCCGCATGGAGTTGCTCCTCGCGGACCCTCTCCGCGGCCTCCTTCTGTGAAACAACCGCTTCACTGATCAAGGCCATGGCCCTCCATGATCTGTCGCTGTCTAGCATGGCTTTTACCACGCTAGGCAGCGAGAGTGTCTCCCCCAACGACCGACATCAGACTGTGGCGCTGCGCAGCCCACGACCCGCACTCCTCAAGGGTGTGCGTTTCTGTGTCCTGCGCAGCTCCACAGCTGTGGCATTCTGACGTCGACTCCCCTCGGTGCAGGTAGTATCCAAAGCATCCAGGCCCAGACAGCATCTGCTCCAAGTGGAAAGATAGAGTCCCATGTCGCCGCTGTAGTCATCTCCCCAATTCTGGTTGGATGGCTCGGCACAACTGGGAGCCGTAAGTCGATGACCGCAAATCATCGGCCCATTTGGCCAGCAGCTCTTGGTCAGCCAAATCTCGAGCCTGTTTAAGCTCTTCTTAAGTATGGTTTCTATCCTGTTCTTTAGCCTCTGCCCGCTGTCGGTACAGTTCCGCCAGCTTCACTGCCTCCAACCCCCATGGCGGGATGCCAGCCAGCGCACAAGCTGCAGCATGAGACACTGTCCTGTACCCTCTGATGGCCCTCAACGCTATTATCCGCTGTGCGGCACGAAGATGTTGTTTGTTGGTAGCGTTGAGGGCAGTCGCCCATATAGGGGCCCCATAAAGGGCCATCGAGCCCACTACTCTAGCATAAAGCCGGCGAGTCAAAGCGTTCGGCCCACCAACATTCGGCATGTTGCGTCCCAAAGCGGATGCCGCACTGACGAGAAGAGGGGAGAGTTTGCGAAAGTGCTCCTCGAAGCGCCAACGCCCGTCCAGAATGAGACCCAGATACTTCATCCGGACCCCAACCCGGATCCTATGCTCGTCTATATCTAGGTGGGTTCCAGGCGGCGGTCCTCGTCGAGGCCCATGGAAAAGAAGAGCCTCAGTTTTACCGATCGCTACCTCGAGCCCCAACATATGGATTCTGTCCACCACCAGAGATGTTATGACGGTGACCAGTCTCCCTGCGTCTGCGCAATTTCCGCCCCGGGCCGTGATCAGAGTATCATCTGCATAACAGATTACATCGGCCCGTGGGCCTACCCAAACATTAAAAAAAACCTGTTTCTAAAAAAACAATAAAATGGGTTTTGAATCAATTAAACGGTTTATAGAGGTTTTTTCTTCTTTTTTAAGTACCTAAACACACCGGGACAACGCGAGCGCGCGAGTGGCAAAGCGAATAGCGACCTTCCATACGTAGACATGAATTCTATTTGCCTGAAATACCGCTCTCCCAAAGTGAGCGCGCGAGTTTTAAATCGACTTGCGAGCTAATGTCTACACACGGAAGGTCGCCATTAGCCTAATCGCCTCGCCAGCAGTAGGTACATTTCGCAGCTTTGGATTAAACTGGTTTATTTAGGTTTTTGAAGCCCTCTCATTTACATTGGAAGCGGTTTTTGTAAAAACCTTATTCAATAACCGGGATTTTTTAAACCGGTTCGAAGCCCTATCGTCACTAATTCAATTTATAATTAGAAAATATTAATAAAGGAAAGATGGCGAGCCAGTTTAAACGTTTACATCGTTGTTCCATAATAAGTCTTAACGCGTCAAAAACGTATGCCGCATAATCGCGTTTATCGTCCGGCATAGAAAATCGCGTAGCGAATTATTTATTACATCAAGCAAATCCTCAATATAATGAAAGTTCTGCTAATTAGCACTCCCTAAAAAGTAATTCTACAAAGTTTCAGTGGAATTTTCTTTATGACGCTATGTGGCGTCATACGCCATACACAAAAGAAGTAAAATTAGGGAACAAAAAGTTTGCAACCACTGAAGTTTTTTAACTGGCGCTATCTCCTAAAACGTTCAATACAGGCATAATCTACGTGTCAAATAATATAAGTTCTGTTAATTAGAACTCTCTAAATAGTCATTCTATAGAATTTCAGAGGAATTATTTATGACGCCATTTGGCGTCAAACACCATACGTAAAAGATATCAATGAAGCTCCATGGCGTCATACGCAATGAATCGGTATGCATGGCAAATGGCAACACGTAATGATGGACTTATTATACTAGTGCAGTAAGTTGGTTTTCACAGACGAGTAGACTAATGTAAGGCTTACTATTGACATGAGTTTGTAAATACCAATTTCCGCACTAGTGTAAAAAGATGTTTACACGCGCACATTTTTTACACATTATTGCGCGCGACACGCAACAAAAACAGGTTTTTACTTGTCGCCTCGCAAGCAAAAGCAAGTCTCACCCCTCACCCTGCGCCCCGCAACTGTCAATGCAACGTTTTTCGGTACCGATATCGCATAAAGGTTAAATAACGGTAAAGCCTTACCTTTATTTTATTAAGGTACACTTATTTTTTACCGGTAACGTAACCTTATACCGTAACCGCTTTCAGTCCCTGGTTGCGGGTGTCTATGGGCGGCGGAGATTACTCTCCATCAGGTGACCCGCCTGCTCGTTTGCCTCTTTCTATTATAACAAACAAATAAAAAATAATAATTTGTGTAGTAAAGTGAAGAGCAATACTTTTTACTATTCATATTCCCGCCCATATTATTAAGATTCAATTTTGAACTAAGGCTAAAATTTTAACTGTAAAAAAAGATTTTTCAAAATGTTTGAAACAGAGCCTTGAATATTTTGTAGGCTCTCAGTTATCACGTCTAATAGCGTTAACCCATTCACGTCTTATTTCCGGGCATTTTGGAAACCTAAAAAAAGAATAATAAAAAGAATATTAGTAATATCGATAAAGCTTCGATACACAAATACGTACAGCATTAATCGTTAAGCCAAAAACAAAGCCTTTAAATTACATTTAATTAAGGTTTAAAACCTGATTCTTATGAATAGTGTACGATATAGTATGATTTAGAATTAGCAAAAATTAATGCTTTGCCGTTTTAATTATTAAAAAACTCATAGTAAAGCATACATATTATGAGAAATCACTAACGTATGAAATGATAATTCCTGGTCCCTCACACCTCCTTTTGTTGTTCTTGACGAACAATAAACAGCAGAACAAGACATTATGTCAATTGTATATTACACAAATAACACAAACACTAAGATTTCTTAATATTTCACTATTATTTCGCACAATCCAGCAATGTTTTGACCTAGTAGTCGGTCATGAAATGACACGTCTCACACCGACAGTGCGTCGTTGCCAAACGTACATTAACTATCTCTTTCACTCATATCACACTACAGTCATACAGACAGAGATACAAATACTTTACTTTGATACACGTATGTAAAAGCGGCAACGTCGTAAGACTCTGTCCATGTAATATTTGGTCCGAGGTCTGTACGGTGTGCTGAATTTTCATTTTCCCACGGTACTGGACAGCTCAGACCTCATTATACAATGTAAAAGAAACCGCGATTAATCGGATAATATCTTGTCAATCTCCTTGTGAACAGCCATCGGAGGCTGCTTTGTGTAATTAATCGGACGGACGAACGCTAGCAGCAGCGTATATTCGGAAAATTAAAAAATCCTGTGCCTATCCATCCATGCATATAAAAAAAAAATTTAGACGATTCTAAACGCTTATTTTAAGCTTACTGAATAAAGTTATTTTGATTTTGATTTTTTTTGATTATCCCGCGTTTGACCAGCATTGTAAGCCACTGCTAATTAGTTGGAGTGGGAACCGGTTCCTGGTGATAACGTGGAGGAGGCGACTGCTCGGCGAGTCAGACGGTGTGATCTGGACAGCCTCTTGGATTCGGCCGGCGTGGCAACGCTGCCAGAGGCCAGGAGTCACACCACGGTAGCTGGACTGCGACCAATACTAACCTGTTCCTCCCCCTTACCCCTTCCTTCCTAAGGTTGCAAGGCGGGCTAACCATCGGACAAGTCGGTAAACTGTCGTACACGTAAAGTTGGGGGGAGTTTGTAATAATAAAAACATCCTTTACTTAGTATACCACTTCATATTTATTGTATACGTCTTTATATTTATTTACAAGTTTAAACTACATTATTAAAATATTATAATTAAATAACATGGTCAAGTCTACCCATGTTGGCACTTCAGATCGGTCTTCATCCCAAGTAGCACGTTAATAAATTTTAGAACTTTTTTTAAAACTGTAGGTAGCACATAAGTGATGCAAGAGTGTACGGTATTACTTATAGATGCAAACAGCACTCGAATTTGCAAATGAGTAACTCTTATCACCAACAGTTGCTTTTGAGTGATTTTTGTTCCTGCTTTATTACCTATGGTAGCATTGAGCCAAATTTGTTACTTATAGATGCATAAAGGTTTTAATTTTCTTTCTTTTAGTACTCAAAGAGGCATATGACATCTTATAATCCCCCCTAAAGAACTGTGCCCTAATAGGTGCAAATTTTTCCTTATTTGGCATCTTTAGTACTAAATAAGTAGTGCATATGAGTTATTTATCACCTGTAGTGGCTCAAGAGTTATTATTGCAGCTCATTTGGAATTTAGGGGTTGACTTTTGAATCGAGTCGCCTGAATTTGAAGAAACTAACACTGTGGGGGGGTCTAAGGGGTTGGCTGGCGGTATGAAAAAAGTCTCAAGAGTTCATTAGATTAGGTTAGGTTAGTATGTTGACCAAAAACGCGCGAGCCGAGCTAGCGAAGCGAGCGTGCTGCGGGAGCGGCCGGCGAAGCGCCAGAAATGACATTTTTGTAAATTCCCATATTTTTAAAAAACTTACATAACTTAAAAATTACATGTCTGTGGCAGAAGGGGTAAGTGGGGGGGCACTCCTTATTCCTCCCCTCCCCTTCTCCCACCAATTATGGCGACTCGATTCCATTTTTTACTACGATACATAACCTCAAAATACAAAAATTATCATAACTTAAAAACTACTTGTTGGCGGCAGGGGGAGTAAGTGGGGGAGTACTCCTCCCCCCTCCCCCTACCTTCTCCACCCTCACCCCACCCCCGATTCAGGCGACTCGATTCAAAAGGTTTACCGAATTTAGTGTATTTGCCTTTGTAAGGTCTAATATACTCTAATATGCCATTGTAACGCGTAGATCGGTTCCAAAAGATGGTTCTTGAAAACCTTAAGCAACATATTTTTCTCATTTAGAACCACTTAAGATCTAACAGTTCTAAAAGATAAAAACGTAAAACTTATTTTAATTGCAATTCAGTGTGCGGCACGTGCATATTATGCTTGTTTATAAATAATCAAGTTTCTTGTAAAAAAGTCCTATTAGCTAAAAGACCTACTCAAAATGAATGCTGAAAAGAATGAATAAGATTTAAAATAAAACACATTCAAATTCATGTCATACACGGATTTTATTTTCAATCATACAACTAAAAATCCTTCGATGGTCCTATAAATTATAAGGGTTTTGTACCCGTCTTGAGTATCCCCAATTCATCGCAGAGACAGCGAGACCTGTAAAGTGAAAATAATCACTGTTCCCGCCAAGGCCGGGACGCCCATTTAAAGGTAGACGTCCATTAGCGGCGAATCGGGCCGGGGCGGATCGGCACGGGTCGCATCGCATACGTAACACTGCTATCGCGCTGCGGCCCGCCCCGCCCCGACCCGCCGCTAGTGGACGCTATTTCATAATAAATACAGGCAGGCGGATTTTTGCGTTGCGATGCGCCCCGGCCCGATCCGCCTAGTGGACGCGAGCCTTAAATGATACCGCCATCTGTATGGCGGTTGACTCAACGGTTGTTGACGACCGCGTCCGCCTATCTGCCGCGGCGCCACCGCTGCGCGACCCGCGGCCGCTCGCCCCGTAAGCAGACCGCGTCTGTTCGTCTCCAGCTATCTACCGCGCGTGCACGAAACAGCTGATCACAAGACGTACGGACGATACGCGCCCTGATATCGCTTTGGACTGCCCTTAATGATAGTGCCTGTGAATATAGTGCCTAGTGTGATTAGGTGAAAGAACTGTGTGCTGTGACGCGACCATCAAATCGCCTACATCGCCGCCTGTCAGCTCGCCTCCCGTCTCCTGCCTCATCATCCCAGGTAAGCCTTCCGACCTACCCACCTTCTTTACTCTGCCTTTCTTTACTCTGCTGTATTTGGCGGTGTCTTCTGACCCGCGAATACAATCTGGTCATTCGAACCGGTAAATAAAAAATAAATAAAAAAAAACCGACGACCTTCCCGTAGTAAACTGTTTCCCATTTCACCATAACTTGGTTTCACGTTCCATCAGCTCATTCAATTAAAGTCCTCTAAAAAATAATTTTACATTTCATTTCTAAATTCAGTTGTTCCCGTAACATTACGAGTGAAAGTTATATCTCGTGGCGAACCTACCAGCCACAATAAAAATATCGTCGGTAGTCTGAAAACATTTGTGTTAGGATTGCGACCACACAACATCCGAATTATTTTAACGCAATTATTTCTGCACGTTGCTTAATTGTTGTTTTTGTGTTGCTTGTGACCAATTTTGTCTTACGTCGCTGACTAAAGGTAGACGTCCATTAGCGGCGGATCGGGCCGGGGCGGATCGGTACGGGCCGCATCGCATACGTAACACTGCTATCGCGCTGCGGCCCGCCCCGCCCCGACCCGCCGCTAGTGGACGCTATTTCATAATAAATACAGGCAGGCGGATTTTTGCGTTGCGACGCGCCCCGGCTCGATCCGCCTGGTGGACGCGAGCCTTAAGCGCGCTTGTGTATTATAACGAGAGATTGTATGCAAAATTGTTTTTTTTCTCGTTTTATTTTTTAATGAATTTTTTATGTTCTTGTCGTGTTAAATCGGCTCAGTTCTCGTGCATGGTCACCACGCGTGCCAAGTAGCGTGCTTTATTTTTTCGCTCGTGTTAATTTTATATTTTTTTTGTTTTTAATTTTTGCCTTTGCGATCGGCTCATTCTTTGTGCGTGCTCACCACATGAGCTTAGTGTGTTTCATTTAGTTTCATCAGTTTTTTTTAAAATCGCTTACGGCTATTTGCGTGCGTCGCCTTCGCTTCTACACACGTTTGCCCACTTGTGGGACACAGACAGAGTATCCCAATTTTTTTATTAAGTTTTTATTATTTGTTTTTTTTTTTTGCGACCGACTCATTCTTCGCGCTAGTTTCCGCTACAGGTCTGCCCAACTGTGGGCTACGTACAGCGTATCCCACACTTTCTTTTTATTAGATTTTTTTTCTCTTTTCTCAAAAGAATTCTTTTAAAGTACTTGCGTTTTTTTATAGGTATTATTTGATTGTTTAAAGATTATTATTAATTTTGCACGTCCATACTTGTTCAATATCACATAGGCATTACAGACAAACCTCAGTGGTTTAGGGTAATGCTATTAGATTAAGTATTTTTATTGTAGTTTTTGAAATGTTAAATTAAATTAAAAAAAAGTACTCCCCGCTGGGAATCGGACCCGAGACCTCTGGGTCTAAGACTTAGCCACTAAACCACAGAGGCGGTTATTTTCTACTCTACAAAGAAAGTTTTCTTTCGTTACAATTCCAACCAATAACCATTAAAGTCACCGTAGATCCTTTACCTGTTAAAAGTGACTGCCATTTCGTGTAATTCGATCGTAAGCCAATTTTGCAGCGCAACGTCGTCGTTGCGTCGCGTCTGAACGAGAGAATGTCTTGATTGTAGTGTAAATGAAGACAAAATTTAGGTTTAAAGAATGTTTTCATAGAAAAACATGTAAGTTGTATACTTAAAATTAAATACGTAACTTGGAGATAATCAAACAAGTATTATAATTTATTTCTTACCTTAAGAAGAAGCTTACTTTCAGAAAGTTTACCTTCCGAGGAGTTGGTCTGGATCAATTTCTTGATATGCCAAATGAGCAACTTATGGAGCTCATGCACGCTCATGCTTGCCGTCGGTTCGCCCGCAGCAGTTTTACAGTGCCCGCTGGCTGAAGCGCAATTGGATGGTGCTGGTAAAGAAGCTGCACCGCGCGAAGCAGGAGGCCCCTCCCAATGAGAAGCCCTGGATCGTGAAGACTCACCTCCGCAACATGATCATCATCCCTGAAATGGTTGGCTCTATTGTGGGCATCTACAACGGAAATATCTTTAACCAGGTTGAAATCAAGCCTGAGATGAATGGACACTACCTTGGTGAGTTCCCTGTCACATACAAGCCTATGTAAAGTACGGTAGGTCCGGTACCGGTGCACCCACAGCTCCAGTTTCATTCCTTTCAAGTACATGAAGGCAACCATCTTAAGTTATGCGAACAACAAAATAATGAAAATAAAAATATTTTTATTTTTATAAATTTTCTTTCTTACTTTTGCATAAAACTGTAAGTTGTGTGTGTTCCAATAATTACAATTCATTTCATTTCATTTCGTTTATCTTATCTTACTGTTATTTACTTGTATGTTGTTATTATTAATTGTTCTATTACATTATATTGACTGGTTAGAGAGTAGTACTGCTACTCGCCGCAAGATGGCATAGTATGCCCATAGATTATTTCTCTGCCGTTTTCTGATGAAGGTCAAAGTTCAACTTAACGTTCGAATTGAATAATGGTCTTTGAATATAGTTTTCCTATTCTTCTTAGCACTTAAAGTTAATAGTTCGCATCAAATGTTGTATTTGTTCAGAAACACTTACTTGCGCTGCTTTTGTTGAACTTTGATACCATATTTATCTTCTATGGAATACCTCGAAGGACGATTAAAAGAAAAGTTAAGAGTCTTCAAAAAAATAAACCTGGACATCCGCTTCGATTGACATTTGAAGAAGAATTGCATTTTGTGAAATTTCTTACAGTAACAGCTGATTATGGTTCTCCGCTCACCCAAAAAATTAGAATTCAGGGTACTTGCCCATGAGTATTCACTGAAAAATAATAAAGCTCATATTTTTGACGATAAGCTACCTGGTGAGTGGTGGGCCCAAAATTTCATAGAACGTCACCGTGATAAACACTCTAAGAGCAGTGCAAAACATAAAGAGAGCCCGGGCAGAAAAAACTTTGGCAGAATTTAAAAGATTTTTCCGATACCGATTTGATTCCAACACATTTTTTTAATGGTTCGTTAAGATAATTATACAATGGGCGCGCAAATTCGAAGGACCCAAAGTAATACTTGGCGACCATTTGACAAACCACATAAATATAGATGTAATAGAATTGTGTGAGAAGTATAATATCAAAGAACATTGACAATCTTTGTATGGGAGTTGGACCAAGTGCTGCCCAGAATGAACACATAGAGCATTATGTTCCTTAAACTAACATTAGTCTGTAAAACTAAGCGCTTCAAAATCTAACCGAGGGATTTTGAGAAAAAAAATGTTTCTTGTTGAATATATTTTTATTTATGAAGAATAAAAATGATTCCAATATTTTTTTAGTAACAGCAATTATTATAAACAATGTTTTACATAATTATTACTACACATTATTATTATTATGATAATAATTATTACAACAAAAAAAAGATGTATCTTTTTTTTAAATGAAAAAATAATGTATTATTATTACAATCATTTATTTAGTACAAACAATCTAGTACCTTTAATTGTCGTCGTCGTCGTCATCTATGATAATACTGTCGAGGAATAATGCAGGGCGCCTCACAACGTCTTCGTGCCTAGCCCACCCTAAAAACCAAACTAGGCACACAACGTGCGCACAACTGCCAATTGTTCTCCGACCAGTGAAACATGAGCAGCAATAGTTTTTTCATTCCTCATTCACGGAAAGTAGGTCTTAAGTTGCCTGAGGAGCGGGTGGAAAGTAATACTTTTCCGCCTAGTAACGTAAGCAACCACTTGGAAGTACTCCCACGTCTGGGCAGCATGGTCCAAACCCTGTCAATGTCCTTTGCATTATTGCCGCCAAATTCAACCCAACTGACACAACCGCTAGCTAGATGTGGCTTTCATTGGTCCGCTAAAGAAAATGTGGCGCAAAGTACTGACGCAGTATGAAATCGAAAACTCTCGTCAATCTTCACTAAATAAATCACATTTTCCGCCTCTTTTGAAAAAGCTAATGGACGATGCCTATATGAACAAACAAAAAAATGTAGTAAGTGGATTTAATGCCACAGGAATATTTTAATCCACAAAAAGTTTACAAAACAGTGTCAGAATATACTCGAATATTTATGGAGGGCAGAAAACCCAACGAAATGAAATGACCACGAAATAAAAACTTAAAGTTGAAGCAGGAATGTCTATCACAAAATCAGACCTCACTAAAGATTTTATTAAAAAACAGGCCAAGAACAAAAACAAAACAAAAGAACATTCTACAAAAATAAAAGAAAATACAGAAAAAAATATCAAATTACGACAAATAACCGAGAAAAGAAGACTGATTTAAACATTGTTGTTTGTGCTACTGGACAAACAAAAGACATTAAAGTCAGTATTTGTGGAACTTTAAGTGACAGTGACGATCCAAGTAGTAAAAATAAAGAAAATACCAAACAAACATCAAACAAGAAGAAAATACCAAGACAATAAAAAACGAAAAGTTACTAAAAAACACTTAACAAGAAAGAAATTATGAAACGTTTAGGTAAGTTACGGAAAAAAGTAGAGAGTGCATCTACAACCACAGAAGATATGGAAATAAGTATACATAGTGACAGCGACATTCTAAATATCGATCCAGAAAACGAAGACGAACATTTATAATACATTATCGGAACTGATATTAGACGATGATGATGATGATGACTCTGTTAAAATGAAGGTGAATGCTATGGAAAGAGAAATATTTACTTAAATAAACTTTTGATCAAGATAAAAACAGATAGACTCAGAAATAATGAAGAAAAATCCTAATACTGATGAAAATCATAAGATCAAAGAAAATCGAAATACAGACCTGAGGATCTATATTCACATGAAAATAATATGGAATGTTAATGGGATGTGGGAACAACTATATTGGCTCGTTATTATTCTCGCAAATGGAATTATTACATTGGCATCATTGAGAGCGCCAACAGCTTTAAGAAAATGTATTCCGTTTCTTATTATAAAACAAGATTTGTTCATGTTAATCCCTTTTTGTTTTAATCTAAGGTGTTACTATTAAGTTTGTAAAAACTAAATGTGAAGATAAAGATATTGCCCTGCCTAAAAATTCAATTGTAAAATCAGTAGATATCGTTACTGCAGGTATCAGAAAATCTGGACGAGTATGTACTCGTGGATGACGAAGATATAGTTTATTTTAAATGAATCGTAATGGCTTTAAAGCTTGAACTTATGTTTATGTAATATTCGTGCCATTTCAACAGTAAATACCAAAAATTTTATATAGGTATACCTATCTAAGTTTTTCATATTTGCTTCAAACTAAAAAAATCGTGCCTTTGGAACAAAATGTGGCTGGTTTTTGACTCTTTTAACTTATTACTGATTCCAAAAAGGAACCAGAAATTAGACTCGACGTGTAATTTATGAATTACCTACCTATACGGATGATACCTAATGCTTAAATTTCTAGAAACTGATAATGAAATTGAAAGAGTCGTTAATCGGCCTGGTGGCATTTATTTGATATTAGTTAATACGTTCCGTGAGGCATGACCAGTATAGGGCCATTCGTTACTTCACTGGGGTGCGTTGAGTGCGGCCCTCAAAATAGCTGTTCTCACTGTGGTGCGAGGTGTTTTAATAGGTTATTCAATGAGTGAAAGTGAGACAAATATATGTCTGTAGATACATTTTTAAATAAATCTTAATTTGTAGAAAAATTGACATGCCAAAATACTGTATACGACGCACACAAATAATATCTTTTGCTTTGTTTGCGGTGTGAGAAATATTTTGCCACGAACATGCACCTCACGCCGCACTTTGTTGAGACGCATCGCGCAGTCAGTTTCGCCATACTATTATTTATTCTGTGGTTTCGCTTAGTGCAGCAACAGATCTACGCGTGTCGGCAATCGACATATTGTTTTTGTTGTTGAAAACTTTAAGTTGTTTGTTTTAAGATTGTTTATTTATGTGATTAGTACCTACGTAAGTGTTAATTTTTTATGTTAAATAATAGATCGCGTGATTTATGTCAATTATAATTATAACTACAGCTTACATTGAGTTTCTAATTATAATTTAAACAAAGTAATTTGTTCTAAGGCTTAGAATAATAACACTATAGAAACCAAGTCCGCGCGCCTATTTTGAAGCACCTTAATCAGAGCCATAAATGGCTCCAAACGCCTGACCGCTCCGTAGTGTTCAATGTCAAAGCGCGCCGAACGTGTCTCGCGAAAACAAAAAAAATATGACGGTTTGTGCAGTTCAATTGTGTCACAACCATAAAGTTACTATACCTAGCGGAATAGAGCAACAAACATGAGCTGTCTAACGAAACCGAAATATGATGGCATTTGTGTGTGTGTAAAGAATGCGTTCAGTGATTTTACGTCATGTCGCTTTTCACATTAACATCGATATCGATTATATTAATTACTAACAGTAATAGTATTAATAGAATAAAATAGGATGGGATGGGAAAATATCCACAATTTCACGTAAAATCCGAAAAATTCGCAAAACCCAAATTCTCAGCGTGCTGATAAGTGCTGACAAACAGTAGCCAAAAACAGTTCTGTGACGTTGCATCACGCATCTCTTTTTATCCCACAGCGTTGTTGCTAGCACATGAGTAAAGGTTGCTAGTGTCATCCTACTCGCTCAGCCCTTTGTTTCTCTATTCCGCTAGGTATAGTAACTTTATGGTCACAACACATCTGAAAAACAAAAGAAGTGTAATAACATCGCTTTTCACCTGTAAGCTTTCAGTATTTCATATTATCTTGTAGTTAATTAGGTCAAAATATAAACGTACTGCAGTGTGATTTTTTTAAGTTAAAGCCTCGGTAGCAGCGGCTGCCGCCGCGCTGAGGATTGACTCTGTCTCTTTCATATTCATAGAATTGGAAAGAGACAGCACATCACAGCCATGCGCGCAGCGTCTATGTGTCGCATCGGTTTAGTGCTTCGTGCTTCATTTTTGACAGAGCGCTTGTATGAGGACTATCTTTCTATAGTGTTATTATTCTAAGTTCTAAGGTTTATTTATATTTTGATGGACATTCTTTTTGCCAAATAATAGATCTCATTAAGAAAAAAAAATTGTTATCAAATTACAAAGACATAAGACTTCACCGAACAAAACAAGTTGCTTAAATAAAAGGCTGATGTATTCCACATTCATTAATCATTACTTATTAAGGTTGGAGTTGATTATTTTTGTCGAGGTTTTTATTATTTTGAAATATTTCCCATCACTATTACGCAACTTGTCTTATTAACGTGGTGCGGAATGGCAAAATATTTCTCATGAAATCAGATTTTTACATTTTTCCTTATATCTCGAAAACTATTGGGCCTAACTAAGGGCGATTATTGTGGTATATATACCACATAATATGACTAATATTTTGATAGAAATTAAAAAGAATATGTTAAAATTGAGTAACTTATTAACCCATATAGCAAGAAGGTGAACATATGGTCAAATAGTGCTCATGACGCACTATGGTGAAGTTGCGTATGAGAAGCATAAGGTCATGTAGCACCCACGGCAAATTTGACATATCTGTTACCGCTTGGAACTTGTTTAACTCTTTAAAGCTTTACAATAAGAAATTAGACTTCGTGCCATATTGTAACAATAAAACTGCCAAATATTATTTTAAGATTTACTTTTGACCATTTTGAATAGCTTAAATTATTGCTATTGTAATTGACTAGTCAAAAATTTTATGTAAGTAAAACGTTCATATTTTTTTCAAACTAAGAATAGAAAAGACAAAATTCAACTTTCAACTTCTAAATAGTTAGTTATAGTTCTTTTTAAATGTTGATGTAGGTATAAGGTATTTTGAAGATACTCTTATTGAAAATAAAAAGTCAATACATTATTATTGCCCTGTAGAATCTTTAACATATTAAAGAAGTCTATCTGTTTTAAAGTTACACTATAAAATGTAAAAATATGTGGTCAAGTTGCCACGGATGGTGGAATAAATTCTGTATATTTATATTTTTTCAACTTACCCTAAAAATGGGACTCCTTGTATAATATTTAAACAAAATTGATTGAAGAACTGTATTATTATATACTTATCTCTATATTGACGTGAGGGAAGCCGCGTGCAAAAGGTAGTACTTATAGAATAAGTGTTTGAACGAATTGTTACGGCTATAGCGTGGTATACATAAATGGAATACGGGTAAAGCCGACTCTAGTCCCCTAAGGAATGGAGCTACCGTCTGAATTGCAGGAGGTCCCAGCATAGTCTTATTTCACTAAGTCCGAACATTAAATTGTTAGGATTGTGGCGGCATGTCGGAATTTGTTTCTAGCTAGCGATATTAAACCCTACGTATTTTTATTTTTCTTACTACCTAACTAATTTACTACCGGCCAGCATTTGTAGACACATAATAATATAAGAACAGTATATAAGACATCATTGAAATGAAGACATAGATCGTATTGGCTTAATCATCACATCTGCCAAACGCTGTTGGCGATCATAATCCCGGGCTATGCATCGAAAACATGAAACACACTTTGCCCGACCTGGGAATTAAACCTGGGACCTCCGGATTCGGCCCATGCGGCTTACCACTCGACCCCCGAGGCGAACATGAAAGAACTGAAACTGTAAGCGATAAGGAAGTTTGTTTTATGGAACTGTACCGTTAATTTTAATGTTAAGAAGGTTTACGCATTTCGGATTCCAATACAAACTTCCAAATATAAATTTTTTAAAACTATAAAGCCACTTTTAATGAAACTTTGCATGCCAAAGTAAAATACAAGGATCTCAATAGTTTGTTGAAACATTAAAAAAATATGTTTATTTAGCTGAGTTATTGCGATTTGAAATCCACTAAAGAAAGTTTAAAATCGCAATAACTCAGTTAAATAAACGTTTTTTAAAAATGTTTTCAACAAACTATTTAGATCAGTTAATGTTACTTAAGCATGCAAAGTTTCATTAAAATTGGTTTTTTAGTTGTTAAAAATTTCGGCTTGGAAATTTGTATAAAAACCGAATGCGTAAACCCTCTTAAGTAAATCTGCAACAATTTATTCATCTGACAGACGCTGTTTATTAAGGGCGCGATCGCAAAAACTGACCTAAGTCTCTAAGCAAAATCAATCATATTGATATTTATATTAAAACAATAATTGTTGTAATATAAATATCAATATGATTGATTTTGCTTTGAAGTATTATTCTGCTTTGAAGTTTCAGACTTAGTAATTTAATTAGAGTAATGTTTTTATTCTGCGAAATGTACATAACCATCACGCGCTTGTGTCAAAAAGTAAAATTAACTTTTTTAAGAAGGGGGTGCCCTGCGGAATATCAATACAAATATTTTTATGTAAGGATTTCATGCGTAAGATTAGGAAGTTGTCAAAAAAATATGTTTTTATGAGTCATTAGATTTAGGTATTGTTTGTTATTGTTTAACGAATTTGTTTCAAATTTCAACAAGGCCACGACCTTGTGCAATGATCAGGCTAACCTACATAAGTTCTTTTAATGTATTTAACTAATTCAGTGCACAGTACAAGTGATTTAAAAATACGTAAATTTTCACAACTTCGTGCAGGTGCTTCGTTAAGTGAATAATACAAAGCTCCTTGATAATAAATGAAATATAATGATAACTCAAATGGCAGGAAAATGATAAATGTCGCTAAAAAAAGGAAAAAACAGCAAAAAGTTTTAATTAACCGAATTAATATAATGCACAACGTCTTTTAACATTAATTGAAGTTTTTCTTGAGGGTATTTACTATTATTGTTCATTCTAAACCACCCCGGCATTAAAAGAAACAAAAAAAAAGCTATTCAAATTAGACAAGCTGTTTTGAGTGTAATAAGCCAGACTATCGAACGGCAACTGATTTATACTCGTATATTTACTAGCGGGCGCTCGCGGTTTCACCCGCGTGGTTCCCGTTCCCGTGGGAATATCGGGATAAAAAGTATCCTATGTATAATCCAGGTTATAAACTATGTTTGCCGAATTTCATCCAAATCCATTCAGTAGTTTTAACATTGAAAATGTTTTTTCGATTGCTCCGGTGTAGTGCCCCATTTTCGCTGAAAGTGTGTTTGCCCCGTGGTTTAGGGCCATGAAGATGTATAAAAGCTCAAAAGACGCAGAATTTGAATAGCTTTTAGATGGTGAAAAATGTTTTTGTAAAAGTCGAAAACTTTTTTCGAAAATTGAAAAAAACCAAAAAATAACCTTGATTTTTTAACACCTTTCCTCGGAATATCCTTGATATCTCGTGAACGAAGTCGAAAATCAAAAAACTGAGAGAAACGCCTAAAGATATTGAGACGGGGAACATTTTATGTCTTATACTTTTTTTTGTGGGAGTGATAGGGTGGGCGGTATGCTCCCCCTCAGCGGCGCGTGGAGCGTCGCCGTGCGGTATTACTCGGGCGTCATAGCCTTGTGGAACTTCGCAGCTTTGAGATACGAAGATCTCTTAGGACTCAATAGACGCGGAAAATTTTAAGGGCTTTAGGATAGTATAAACAAATTTTGGAAAAGTCGATTATTTCTTTGAAAAATAAAAAAATAAAAAAAATCAATGTTTTATAAGAAGATCTATTAGGACTTAATAGACGCGGAAAATTAAGGGCTTTAGGATGGGTGCGTATCATTTCATATAATGACAAATGAACTAATTTCAAAGAACATAACGTTCATTGGATATAATTTTTACTTGTCTAAATACACTTCCTATAACAACATTACGTATATTATTCATTTGATATAATACTCATATTCTCTAAAAACTTAATCTATAAAGCTATATTGGTAGAATAATCATATTCTATAACTTCATTTATGATATAATTTTGTTAAAAATAAGAATACCATTTTAACCCTAAATTGATTTCAAATATTGTCTTAAAAAGTTAATACGTTGTGTTTTTGTTATGGTTGTGCTAAAAATGTCAGTGACAGAAACGAATCGCGGCAAAACCGACTCCACGTAGACTTGTCTGCCCTACGCTAGAGTGTAATTTAATCCCGCGTAGGCGCGGAGGGACGAGGCGGCCCACGAGCTGAGGACCTGGTGGGTTTAACAAGTAGTAGTGGTGTAGCAAGCCGAAGATGCGGTGGTGAGCGAAAGCCATCTGCGACGATAAGCTCCTGTGGGACCGCCGGAGTCCCGCAGCGCCGGAGCCGTGGCATAAAAAATTCCTGCTTGCATGCTGCATGTCTGTTTGCATGCTGCATGCCTGCTTGCATGCTGCATGCCTGCTTGCATGCTGCATGCCTGCTTGCATCCTGTATGCCTGCCTGCATGCTCCATACATGCCTGCATGCTGCATGCCTGCTTGCATGCTGCATGCTTGCTTGCATGCTGCTTGCATGCTTGCATACTGCTTGCTTATTACATGAGTAATGTTGTATATCATTTGATTATTATATCAAATGTACATTATATCAAAAGTACATTATATCAAATGTACATTATATCAAAAGTATATTATATCAAATGAAATTATAGAATCTAAAATTATATTTAATGTTTATTATATTAAGTTAGTCGTTATATGAAATGAAATTATATTATCTGAACGTTAGACCGTAAGTATTTATATCAAACATTACACAC
Source organism: Scoparia ambigualis (assembly GCA_963921215.1). Taxonomy (NCBI): domain Eukaryota; kingdom Metazoa; phylum Arthropoda; class Insecta; order Lepidoptera; family Crambidae; genus Scoparia; species Scoparia ambigualis. Next base: position 30,639,484 of record OY992506.1, read on the forward strand.
CCCTTTAGGATAGTATAATAGCTAGGTTCATTTTCAATGCCTTTTCAAGTCGTGTAGAGCACGAGATCTGTGAATTTTTACGTGAAAAGTAACAAACATACACACTCACCAACTTTCGCCTTTATAATGTTAGTGTGATAGTGTGATTCGCAAGTTTTTTATTGTTGGAATTGACATTGTTGGTTACCATCACGCATTTGACAAGCGTCTTGATTTTTTATTATTTTGCCTTGAGAAGAAGTAGGGTCTTTGAGGGAGGAGTAGGAATTGTGAGGGGGAGGGGGGATAGATGGGCCTCCGGTATTTTCACTCACCGGACGAACACAACAGCAACAAGTACCATTGTTTCACGCCAATATTCCGTGAGATAGTGGTATTACGCCGGACAAGCCGGCCCAATTCGTGCTGACGCAGCGTAGCTCTACCACTCAGGCAATGTCACTCATTTGGCACCACCCAGGGGTCACGTATAAGGTGCAAGAGTAACTCAGGTGCGATCGAGTATGGAGTATTGTTCCCATCTATGGGACGGCTCCGCTAAATACCTCCTTGATGCACTTGATAGACTGCAAAGGCGAGCGGTACGCATTATTGGAGATACTGAGATTACAGCCTCCCTTGAGGACCTCTAGCTGCGTAGAGACAATTGCTTCTCTCAGTGTCTTCCACCGGAATTACTACGGAGAGTGTTCTGAAGAACTTTTTGATCTTATCCCGCCCTCTCCTTTCCTCTTCCGGACTATACTGTACTGTACTATACGTGCTGGTCTTAGGAACCACCATCATACTGTACATACTATCAGTACTCGTACCAAAAATTTGGCAAGTCGTTCCTCTGTAAGACCATTCGGCTTTGGAATTCTTTACCGGTGCATGTGTTTCCCAGCTCCTACAGTCCCGGGTCTTTTAAGCGGGGCGTGAAACGGCATTTATGCAGGCCGTTATGAATGGGTGCGCTCGTTACCGTGCTTGTTCCACGATGGGGAGCGCTCTCACTATTTTGAACTGCTTCGGCTGCTTACCATCAGGCAGGATGCAGTCACTATGACGAGTCAGATATATAAAAAAAAGAAAAACTACGAACACGAGTGATTAAATTAAATTAAATTTGTTTACGCTCACACCAATTATCTAGACCAAAATTCTTTTAAAACTCGTTACAAAAAGTTAGAATATACATAAACATAGAAAAAACAACCAGACCCGAAACCAATATTTAGAATTACAGTTTTTCTCTAAATTGACCCGACCGGGAATTGAACCCGGGACCTCAGAGATGGCGCGGCTCCAGACCCGGCGTGCTAACCACTCGACCACGGAGGTCGTCGAATCGTCGAGTAACCTCTAAGATTAAGCTAATTCCCTTCAATTGTAGCGTAGTTTTGATTTCAATGATGGAGGTCTTTGCCCAGCAGTGGGAGAGTAAGTATATCTATATATATAAAAATGAATTGCTGTTCGTTTGTCTCGCAAAAACTAGAGATTGACCGAACCGATTTGGCTAATTTAGATCTTGAAATATTTGTGAAAGTTCAGGGAAGATTTAAACAATGAGCAAAAAGGGCAAATATCCATAAAAAATATTTAAACATAAAAAGACGTCGTGCAATATAGGTATTAAATATTAAATGGTTTCTAAAAACTTTTAGCAGTTTTCTTATTTATTTTTGGTGACATTTGGGGGTTAAAGTTACTCGCGTCCGTAGGTTTACCCTTGAGACCCTACACGTGACCCCTGGGTGGTGCTAAATGAGTGACTGAGTGGTAGAGCCACGCTGCGCTGCAGCAACATTGGGCCGGCTCGCCCGGAGTAATACCACCCTCTCACGAATATCCGGCATGAAAAAATGGCGCTTGGTGCTGTTGTGTTTCGTCCGGCCAGTGAGAGTTCCGGAGACCCCTCCCTCACAATTCCTATTCAACCCTTAACCCAATAGGGTTAAAGGAATACCTTTCTTAATGGTCGGCAACGCATCTGCGACTCCTCTGGTGATCCGCCTGCTCGTTTGCCTCCTCCCTATATATAAAAAAAACATTTATCTTTTACCTGTCAGTTGAGTTGTCATTATGATTTGGACAGGACAACTACTTATAATAATAAATACATTACTTTAAGGGATCCTGCACGAAATTGTGAAATTTTACGTATTTTTAAGTCACTTGTACTATACGCTTAATTAGTTAAATACATTAAAATAACATATGTAAGTTAGCCTGATCATTGCACAAGATCATAAGCCTTGTTGGAATGTGAAACAAATTCTTTAAACAATAACAAACAATACATAAATGTATTGACTCCAAAAACATATTTCTTCGACAACTTTCTTAATTTTACGCATGAAACAATAATTCTTACATGAAAATATTTGTACTGATATTCCGCAGGGCAACCCCTTCTTTAAAAAGTGTAGCCTAAAAGTATAGTTAAAAAAATTAAAAGTAAAACACCTTTTTAAAAAACAAACTTTTATTCAAATGAGCTGAAAAGAAAAAAATAAACTTTTACTTTAAAACTTTTACTATCAATTTATAACGTCATTACACAATTTATTTATATGATATAAAAGGTTGTCGCGAGATTAGTGTCTATTTCATGGCTCCAGATATTTATAATAAAATACCCAAGTGCTGGAAAGAATTACCTCTATTGAAATTTAAGCATAAACTTCGAATTTTATTAGCAGAAAGAGCATATTTTAGTGTAAGTGAATACCTGAATGAGAAACAATTAATAATTGATTAGTTATCTTATTAATATAATAAATTAGAATTTATAATAATTTAATTATGTTTAACATATTTTTGCATGCCCAGTGGTAAAATATAGCTAAATCAATTTAATTTTTTTGTACCACCAATCATGTACCTATATTTGCAAATAAATATATCTTTATCTTTATCTTTATCTTTAGACTGAATATTTTAATAAGTACTTAGTTAAAACTAGGTCTGAAACTTCAAAGCAGAAATTGTTCTAATTATAAATATCAATATGATTGATTTTGTTTTAAAGTTCATTAATAGATCAAGGATTATGATAACCAATAAACAATTGAATTTAAATTGTGTCTGGTTTTACGATCCTCAAGGGGTTAAGAGACTTATGTCAGTTTTTAGGATCGCGCGGCACCCCCTTTAAGTTTCGGACTTCACCGTACTGACCTATTTAGACTGCTCAGCCTGTATACTAGTCCAATTTCAAACTCGCGTTTTAGGTAGGTAGCAACTGTTTGCAAAGATTTATTCTTAGAATATTTGCATATTATTAGAGCTCCGAGAAAGATTAGTAGAGGTAGCGAGCGAATGCTTTCGTGAATTTTAATCGGTCTTTTGAGATTGTGAAAGAGTTTGTACTTATTTTTCTTTAGTATTCTGAATTTAGGTACAAACTGAACATTGATAGTTAATCTGAATAACTTTAAACAATCTGCTATTTAAAGAGTGAAAGATAATGTAGTAGAAAGGTATCAAAAGCTTTATAACATTTTTATTATAATGCTTATAATAATATCATAATTTTATATTTTAACTACTTATTTGTGTATTTCCAGTGAAGTTGAAAACCCGTCACAATGGATATTTTATTGTTGGAGTCTATGACAGACTAGGAAGACAAATGCCTTATAATGTTCTAGAGTGAGGTACTGGATACTTATAATCTCCGAAGGGTTAGTCAGAGACTAGGCAATCAGGATAGCAAACGCAGTCCTTTGCCATAGTCCACTTTTCACCAAATAGCGACTGCCCATGAGCTCAGCATGGCAGGTGGTGAGCACATCGCCGCTCTATGCTGTTGGAAGTATGTGCAGTCTTTAGTCCGTTAGTCGCCTTTTACGACACCCAAGGGAAGAGAGGGGGTGGTAGTATTCTTTCACCGCTACGCGATACGGTTAAAATATACACTTTGTAATAAATAAGCTTTTTGTAACGTCACTGGGAAAGATAGTTTCAAAGTTTCAAGAAGAGAATTCGAGACTTCCGTAACAGCGACAGATTCTTAGTACCTACCTGATAAGTGTATACCAGCTCACAGCAGCTAGCATACAATACTAACCCCCTTATAGACAAGCGGAAAACGCTCACCCTCTGTCTATTCGTCGTACACTGCTGTGTACTGTGCCAAATTGCTAGTGAAAAACATAGCAACGCGCACGCATTGTACGACAAATTACGAATAGACAGGTGAGTGTTTACCACTGGTCTAGGGGGGGTGAGGGCCTAGTACAAGTTTTATTCATGATCGATCATTTATATATTTATTTGTATTAGTTAGTAATAACAAGCGATATCATTATCATTATCGTTATAGGCCTCTTACATCTATAAATAAAATAAATAAAAGATGATTTAAACAGCGTCCAATTGTGAGGTTTGGCATTTTCTTAAGAGTGTAGTAAAATCAGCAGTGTGGGAAACGAGAAAAAAATCTTGTTTGTCATACTGGTGTGACTACGAGTCGGCAGTGGTTTATTTATCTCGCTATATAGCTTTTTATCTAGTCAGGCTTACGACAATTCCTACCTGGAGGTAATCAAAGCGATTGAATCAACATGTTTTCCCCGTTGGGAATCTATCCCTACCTCTGTGTTTCAGTAATGGTTTAACCAGTTTATAGCAGTAAAAATATACACAGACGTGTATTATAAAAATTAGTGATGTTCTTCTAACAAAACCTCTTTTCAAAGACGCGGAATCGTGGAACAAAAATCTTCGCAGAAGTATGTGAGCACGAAAAGAGCTCATTGAGGTCGTCTTTAAGCAGAAAACTCATCACTCCCACCTGTTGCCTGTTTGCCTGCCAACTGTGTTTAAAATACGCTTTAAGGAATACTGGCTTAACTCAAAATTGATTTCTGGCAAATCGTGAATAATCGGAGTCAATTCTATTTCACTTTCTGTCCTAAATTAGTTCAAAAAGTAGTGATACCATCCCGTAATCTCTTAATAATCCTGGAGTGGCCCTTTCTCCCCTAATTAGTTCTTATGCCCCTATCTCACTTACTTGGAGTTTACTTAGTTAATTTAATTAATTGAAGCCTCGAGGCAATGCGCCCTTAGTTTGATTTATTAGGATAAGAACAACAGTTGTGCTTAGAAAAACAGTTAGATAGTTAAAAACATTCTATTGTAAATCACTCGGCCTCGTCACTTATGTAAGGTGATGATAAGACCGAATGTTCTTCACCGAAACCTTTAACAAGTTAGGAACTAGCTATTTTTATCTCCAATTGTTGGAACTAACGATAAACAATAATAAATAATAAATTTTATTCATAACACAAGTCGCATTTACAGCGTTTCAAGCTTAAAAACCTGTAGGTAGAAAGTTATGACCGCTCTTCCTAAAGCAATATAGGTCCTCACTAAGGCTTATTGAAATAAATTGATTGAAATAAATTAATGAAACTAACGATACGGTATGGCGACATTAGATAAGATGGTGGTTATTAAAACAAGCCTTAGGCAGTTGTCCCACCGCCGACAATGAACGAGAAGCGAGTCGAGCTAGAACTAGAAACGAGTTGGCGAGCAGCGGATAGCGAGTGTGTAGTTCCGATAGTTTTGTCGCTGGCACAGAATAAATAATAGTACTACGTATCGTATCGCTGGGCTATAAGCGAGTGTACGAGTGAGACGGGCGAATACTCGCGCCACTCCCTCGCGGCGGCCGAACCGAGCGTACAGTCCTCTTGGCGGGAAATGACCGCTGCCGCTCGCTGGTTGGTCTCTCGGCGTGATGCCGGTTTCACACGACGGCAGAACAGTAGGCAGCACAGTACTGCTACTGTCTGAACGCACAGAAAAGTACTGTCTTGACAGTAACCAAGGCAGAATAGTACTGTTCTGTGCGTTCAAACAGTAGCAGTACTGTGCTGCCCACTGTTCTGCCTCACTGTTCTGCCCTCGTGTGAGACCGGTATGAGTTCTGATCGCTGGGCGAGTATCGCTAAGCGAGAATTATCTTTAATAGGTCTTGTCGCTCAGCGGCGAGCGAGTCCTCGCCGGCAGTGTGAACAGGCAGCGATCAACTATTTAAATATGTATCTCCTTTGTTTACACGGAATGTACCTATATCTATTGTATGTTTCTTGAGCGAAAAAATAGCTAATACACACTCGGTTTCCGCTGCTCGCCAACTCGTTTCTAATTCTAGCTCGACTTGCTTCTTGTTCATCGTCGGCGGTGGGGTAACTGCTTTAAGAACCGCGCTTTCACCATCGACCTTATCATGACCCTAACATAAGGTAAGTTGAAGCCAAGTGCTTACCCGTTGAGGAATAAAAGCGACTACCGGACTAAAGACTGCGCATACATCCAACAGCATAGAGCGGCGATGTGCTCACCACCTATCACACTGAACTCATGTGCAGTTGTAATTTGGTGTGCCGTGGACTATGACAGAGCACTGCTTCTGTGGTCCTCGTTGCCTAGTCTCTGCCTAACCCTTAGGGATAATAGTCGTAAATCTATGTACACACGGCGTCAGATCAATCTACCGAATACTGTCAAATTTCTACAATCAATTTTGAACTTTATCGTTTGGTTCTAAGGATCAATTTTCATTGGAGAAATTTGACAGTTTAGGGTAGGTAGATCTGACGCCGTGTGTATGTATATCAGGCTCCGTTTGCCATCAGACAGGTCAGTGCGGCAGGTAATTGTCTCAAAAGGAAATTGCTAAGCCGCAACATCGATGAGGCCAACGTTGAAACCCGTTAATATGGAGGTCGTGCCGTGAAGCTCAAAGGTCTCCGCGTCAGAATGGCTGGTTGCCTATGGCATTTGGCTGTGAGATTTAAATGAACAATTGCTACATATTTGTTGATATTTGCTTTATCATGTTAAATAATTGTTACATGATATTTTTTTGAAATCCGCATTTTTTTTGACCAGCCATCGTGCCGTCTCAGTTTGACTAGTCACCTCCTATGTTCTGTGCAAATTTGCAGGGTTTCTTATAGTGTTAAGCGGCAATAATTGCTACATAGTTACTTCATTTACCTATTTCAGTGTCATCTTCGTACATGTATAACGTATGAAGTTAATGCAATTTCAAGATTTGTTACAGACGGCAGTGGGCATATAGTATAAATTCAAAACCTGTCTTAATACCTTTCGAGTGGAAGAACATTGCTTCGCTAGCAAACCGTCTTTAGAGCTCCATCTAGGCTTGCCAACTCCAAAAAAGGTATTTCCAGGATTGCCCAACTCGACATACATCCGGGACTTCGGTATATTACGCGGGACACAATAACACACCACATTTAAAATGGTTAGTAAAAAATACATACTTAGCTATATTTTTTTTATTTATCATCTAATAAAAAAATCAATACAAATGCCTAACCCGAGGGTAGTTTGTACGAGATAGATACTTATAATCATATTATCACTGATTTCCGGGACAAAAAGCGTCCCGCAAGGGGTCACGGCGGGACGGCCCAAAGTTGACCCGGAAGCGGGACATCCCGGAAAATCCGGGACGGTTGGCAAGCCTAGCTCCATCCGTCTCTATACCAAAATTCATCAAATCGGTTGAGCGGTTTAAGCGTAAAAGTGTAACAAACAAACAAATTTTCGTAATATAAATTAATATTATGCAAACAATAAAATTGCTTTGTAAATAACGAGCTACATTTCAATTTGTAACATTCGCGTAAACTTCATAAGACACAATGTTTTTCTAAACATTTAGGGAACGGTCCCATCGGAATACACGTCACTACTAGTTTACAGCAAGTATTATTTATGTTAACTCATTACTTGTGACCTTTTTGTAACAGGAAGTGGAAATTATGTTTGTTTTACGAGGGGTCGTACAAGTTAAAAACAAACATCTTTTTAATTCCTTTCCTTTTTTCCTTCATGGTGTTCTAAGATAAGTCTTAACACTCAACTTTACGGCCCAGTTTTGCTTGAATCGTAAAGTTTGACAGTGTTTGTCAAAAACATACTCTTACTTTGAGGCCAGCCCCGTTATCAACCCGGCAGCGTTGCGGCGTGCAAGTGACAGCGGCTTTTAAGGCCAACGTTATGGGACTTCGCCGTTTACGCAATTTTAAAATCATTTTCAAAAATGTACTGGCTTTACGTAAGGCGATGCTTCTACTGCACTTAGTGCCGCTTGCACTGGGTTCTCCGTTCTCAGTTTAGCTAGATTCACCTCTATGAGTAGCTAAGCTACCGTACACTCAGACTCAGAAGTACCGGGTTCGATCGCAGCGGGGGAAGCATATTAATGTGCTGGGCTGGGTTGAACTTAGGGTTTGTTTTAAATCGTCCCGACTAGGTACCACCCCGGTATAATGTAGCACATAATCGTCATAATAAGATTAAGTTCTCAGACTGCTAACAACAGACTGTGACAAGAAGAAGAAGCTGAAGAAACTCCACTCCACCCTCGGTCTCTTGGATCTCAAGCTTGCACTCATTCAGCGACATACATACATATAATCACGACTATTATCCCCGAAGGGTTAGTCAGGGACTAGGCAATGAGGACAGCAAAAGCAGTCCTTTACCATAGTCCACTCTTCAGTAAAAAGCGACTGCTCAGCGTGGCAGGTGGTGAGCCCATCGCCGCTCTATGCTGTAACCATGTCGCGTAGCGGTGAAAGAATACTACCACCCCCTCTCTTCCCTTGGGTGTCGTAAAAGGCCACTAACGGACTAAAGACTGCACATACATCCAACATTCAGTGACGCTCGGATTGCGAAAGTAGCCTAACTTGTTAAGTTGCAAGTGCAACCACGGAACAAACAACTATGCTGCGAACTACTGCTAAGTGGTATAATTAATTGTGAAATATGCAGTCTTCTTATGTAGAGCATAACCGTTAAAATAATGTATTATCTAAAATTCTCTTTAAAATTTTGAAACAAGTGACCCTGAAGTATTTCTCTAATATTTCAATGCATTGACCCTACAGTACACTATCCCTACCTATGCAACGGTTATGCTGCCCTATTCTGCCCGCTACGTAACTTTCGCAATGCCAGGTCGCTAGATAGGTGACCAAATTTAAAACACCTTGAGCTCCTCCGTGCTTAGGAAGGCGCGTTAAGCCGTTTGTCCTGGTTGTTGTCGTAAGATGAACGTCGTTAAAACCCACGAACCCGTATTGGGCCAGCGTGGTGGGTTATGACCCAATAGCCCCACGTGCTATTGTCCATTTGCGAGACCTGTGCCCATCAGTGGGACGTTTACAGGCTGATGATGATGGTGATGATTCCCTATTCTTTTTTTTTAATCTATTATTTTGTTAGAGGCTTTTGCTTTACAAAAGCATGTCAGCCTCATTATATCCTAATCTAAAATATTTTTAAGAAACTTAAAGTCTAACTTGAATTAAGAGTTATTGATGCCAAAACCATATCATACACCGACCTTGCCATATCAGAGTTAGGTTGCGCTAATATTTCCAAAAATACACCTACTTGGCACATGTTTAGGTTATGGTTTTGCACCAATGACTCCCTTGCACTCCTGTTTTTCTCACACTCTGATAACAAATGTTGGACATCGTCTATCTTATTGCAAACTTAACAATTTAGTGAATCGACCTTTCTTATCAAGTGTGCAAATTTCCTAGAAGGAAAATGTCCGGATCGTAATCTGTGAGCAAGAACTACATAAAATCTACTTAACTTTGTTTCTACAAACCATGGCGTCCGAAGCGGCTGACATTGGATGGTCTTATACCAAATACCTTTTTCTTTACTTCTCTGATCAAAATATTCTTTAAATTGGTTGAAACACATAATTTTAAATTTAGTTAATATTTCTGTATAACAGGGGACATTTGAATTTCGATTTCTTCTAAAACTGCTTTTCCTGCTAATCTGTCAGCCTCTTACCCAATTCTTGTATTTCTTTATTCTGAAAATGGATTATTTCTTTATTCTTGAGCATTCACAATGCTATAAAGATATAAGATAAAATATTTACTAGAAAAAAATCAACAAGTCTCAGGAAGCTCGAGTGGGATTCAGAGCAGTGGACCGGCAATCCAAAGGGTTCGAATCCCACTCGAGCTTCCTGAGACTGGTTGATTATTTTTCTAGTAAACATTTTATCCTGGATCATTTCTGTTGTATCTCTGTTTCATTTTCCAGAAACAACTATTGCCATATCATTACATATTATGAAGTAATGTCGCCGTTTTACTCTGTATGTGGCGGGAACAGTCTAAAACTCCAAAAAACTAAATTCCGAATTTGAATATTCCGAATTACATATTTCCGAAAAATTTAAATCACGAACGTCATTATTCTGAATATCATAAATACGATTTTTAAATTTTCCAATTTTCATAAGTCCGAACAAACAAAAACCCGAAATATTATTAGTCCAAAAAACGAAATTCCGAGTTTCATATTTCCGAAAATTCATTGCTGCTTAAAATTTACAATTCTTTTTTTGTGGCAATAACCATGTCCATGATTCATACATTCATGATCAGAACCATATTATGATTTTAAAAATAGCATTTTAACCTTTTTTAGATAGATTTTGTAATTTCGGATTTGTAAAAAAAAGATTTATCACATGTTGGAATTGTGATACTCGGAATTCTGAACCATTCGGAATTATAATGTTCGGAGTATTGAAATTCGTGATTATGAGTTTCGGAATTAAGTTTTTCGTATTTATGTAGTGTACCCGTCTGTGGCACCGCACTATTCTCCTAAACCACGCAGTGGATTTTATCCGGTTTTCACTAAAAGATAGAGCGTTAACTGAGGATAGTTTTTGTTTATATTTTGTAGATATATTTTTTAAATGGCTGAACTATGACGGTCTTACTAATTTAGCGTGGACGAAGGCGCGGGCGAACAGCGAACAGAAAGAATATGAACAGTACTTTTTCTTGAATCCCACATTTATTTAACTTTGAATGAAACGCTCTGTCGCGGTTGCAAAAGTCAAATTATTCAAGAGAATAATGATTTCAGTTACGTTTTCTCATCCTTTCCAATTGGAAGGGATCCGAAACTCATAATTACGTCGTACAAGCACTACGCTTTAAGACCTACCACCAAGTTCCTTAACAAGAACAATCATTATTTTAATGCAATGTTCCACACACAGACCGAAGTCAAATGGAGCGTCTAAAGTTTGTAATAGTATTTGCGTCACAACCTGAACTGGCAGTAAATTGTGTACAGACACGAGTAGATCAACCTAAGACCTTACCACAAAATGAAAAACTTCTGTAATACATCTTTAACTTTGTCCTTAGGGTTTAAGGATCAATATTGTGTCGCGATATTGATCCTTATACCCTGTCGCGAAGCTGTGAAAGAATACTACCATCGCCTCTCTTCCCTTGGGTGTCGTAAATGGCAACTAACGTATTAAAGACTGCACATACATCGAACAGCATAGAGCGGCGATGGGCTCACCATCTGTCACGCTGAGTACATGTGCAGTCGCTATTCATTGAAAAGTGGAATCCTCAATTCCTAGTCTCTGATTAACCCATTGAGGATTGTTAGGGTCATTTTCCTAAAGCAATAGTTAATCGTCATGAATTATTATATTTATTATTTAGAACTTCGTTCGAACTGATTTATATTATCTTTGATAGTGTTTCCTTTTAATAAACCGTCTTTTCCACTTCCTGTTACACGGTGATGTAAAAGACGGTAAGGCGTTTCCGGCTATGCTAAATAAATTTCATATTTATATTGTTGCTTGAATACCTATATTATAAAATGTTATGAAATCACTTTAGAGACCTTTAAAATTATTTAACTTCATTTGTTTTTATTTAGTTCAGTGTGTTATAGTCGTACTTCCGGCGTCATTGCCAATACGTTTTAAATTAATATTTAGCCAGAGTATAACTTTAATAAATTAGATTTTAAAACTTGTTGATAATATTACAATAATTTATGATTTAATTCGGTATTAAAATAATGTTTCGGCGATTCGACTGCCCTTTTGCGCTTCCGGTAAACGATACGCGCAAAAGGACGGTCGCTGGTAAAAATGGCAGCATTGATTCACCGACAACTTATGCGATCCGATTGTGTTATCATCCGATGATGTTAAGAATATTGTGCTGAAAATTGTGTAAAGTGAATAAATACTGTTGTAAACTATAAAGGACTTTGAACTTAGCGAAAGCTTATAGGATAAAAGTCGTGATTATATGTATGTATGTAAGTTAAGGGGGTGCCGCGCGATCGCAAAAACTGACATAAGTCTCTTAATGAACTTCAAAGCAAAATCAATCTTATTGATATTTATAATTAGAACAATACTGCTTTGAAGTTTCAAGCCTAGTAATTTAATTAGAGTAATGTTTTTATTCTGCGAAATGTACAAAACCATCACGCGCTTTTGTTAAAAATTAAAATTTACTTTTTTAAGAAGGGGGTGCGGTGCGAAATATCAAAATAAATATTTTCATGTAAGAATTTTATTTTTGTTTCATGCGTAAAATTAAGAAAGTTGTCGATAAAATTTGTTTTTAGAAGTCATTAGAATTATGTATTGTTTGTTGTTGTTTAAAGAGTTCGTTTTAAATTTTAACAAGGCCATGACCTTGTGCAATGATCAGGCTAACTTACATAAGTTCTTTTAATGTATTTAACTAGTTCAGCTCATAATACAAGTGACTTTCAAATACGTAAATTTTCACAATTTTGTGCAGGACTCCCTTATAGGAAGAACAAAACGACACGACACAATTGGATAAGACCGTATCTACTATTCGATTTTCAAAAATTACAATTATATTTAGGAAGTGTATAGAGTGCCACAAGCGGCACTGTATCTCCATTATATTTGCGGTATATTAGTGACGCCGCTTAAGCTGCCGTAAAGTTTTTGTTAGACAACAGAAATACTAGCTGCCCTACTCCTGTAGGTCACGTGATAGGCTAGAAGCTTAAATTGATGTAGTCACTATGACGCGTCGCAATAAAAAAATAATAATTTGCTGATTCGTAATATTTGATTATTTGCATTAAAAACTCTCAAATAAACTCAAAGATAGCGAAATGGTTTGATGAGACACTGTTGCTATAAAAACATAAAGTCAAAAGCGTTGAAAAATCTAACTAAAACTAAAGCCAACGCAGTTCTAACCTAAATACCTTGGTGGCGGAGTGGTCAACGCGGCTGCCCGGATTGCGGAGAACGTGGGTTTGATTCCCACTTGAGATAGATTTTTTTATTTTCAACGTTTCGTTAACTTCGTTATCGATTTATTTCTTTAAGCGTGAAAGCTTGTGACAAACAAAGAAACAAACTTTCGCATTTTTTAATATTAGTTAGGATATTGGCTTAACAAATAAAAAAACTAACTTACTTTCGCATTGTAAAATATTAGTTAGGATATTAGTCAAAGGAAGCGTAACTTTCCATTAGTGAATAAAATTGTTGTTTTCTTAATGATTCGGAAAACTATACTCATCTTATGTACAATTATGAAAAACATAATGCTACAAAACATTTTACGACTCACATTATGTCGCAAAACCCACGACTTTGCGAGCCTTACTCTCCCACCACAAACGACAAAAACTCTTTCACAAAACTAAATCAGTGCGGGTGGTTCATACAAAATGCAGGAAGAAACGGACTGGAATTTCCGCTGCTACTCAGACACGACACAGCTGCGGTCACTGCTATTGGGTTTAGACCCTGACCCGCATATATTATGGAGAAAGGGGCGATCCAACAAACTGTCTCATAGTCCATAATTAGGATCTTTGATACAATCAACTCTGCTTTATGATGTCGAAACAGTGTTCTGTCCTAACCTAACTCACGGTTTGATGACAGGGTAACCTCCTTCAACGTTCAACGCTAGATAAGAGCTTTCTGTGTTTTAAGTAGGTACCTTAGATTTCATTAGGATTATCTCAATTCTCAAGTGCTCACTCATTATTTCTTGATTATTGGAACTGTAGTTGAATGTGTAGGTTTTTTTTTTTAATTATCAACTTTCTAGTTTTTTACTTGACCATGACCCATCTTCAGTGCTCACCTGTGCGGGATGTTTGATAATAGGAAAATTGAAACAGCGGAATAAATATAAGCCGCTGCATACAAAACTGTTAGTTGCTGCTAAAACTGCTATTCGATCTAAATCTTTTAGCAATTAAACTAAATTAAACTTTTCTACAATCACACCAATTATCTAGCCCAAGAGAAGCTTCAAAGAAACTTGTTAAATGGTTACTAGACCACGGATAAAACATACTTAAATTACATAAATACATACTTATTATACATAGAAAACACCCAGACCCGAGACAATTCAGAAAAACAATAGTTTCTAGATTGACCCGACCGGGGATCGAACCCGGGGGACCTCAGAGATGGCAACACCATGAAAACCGGTGTACAAACCACTAGCAAAAATGACAGCATAATAACAAAATCTCGCATGTGCTTTATCCCTGTGGAAGGTCTGTGTCCGGCAGTGGCACGTTTGTAGACTGATGATGACGATACTATTTTATTTCTACAGTACAGTTATTATTACAAAACAAAATATTCTGTTTTATGATATCGTAAGAAAATTCGTCCCTAAAAGTGGTCAGTTTGATAAAGGTTGCCCTTCTTCAAAATTGGACGCATGATAAAGGCATTCAATGTTTTGAATAAGATACAGGTACTCATACATGATTTGTTTATTCATAATTTGTTACTTTTTTTATTTCTTGAAAGGGTTTCCGTCTTTATATACCATTATACGCCCGCGACTTTGTCCATGTGGCCACCAATTTTGGACTTTTTCCGTGGATATACCAAAAAAAAGTTCAAAAATACTTTGTATAAATTTCATTTTAAATAAACAGATTTTAATGATAGTGTAAGGAGTATATTCTATAATTGATATTCCTAATCTGAGTTGTGTTTAAAATTATCTAAAAGTTTGGTCCAAAAAAGAGTACCTACGTAACTATTTCAATAAATCCTTCGAAAACTTTTTTCCGCTGTGAAATTGCTCCGCAATTAAGATGTTACATCGTTTTACCTGAATTTCAGGGTAACGTAAACTTTTCTAATAACGATGGAATCGTTTCGCTTGCTTGCATTGGAATGTTTTTGATTTATCCTCGTGGAGGCTTGAAAGTAATAAAAGAGGAATGAAGTTAAAAAAAGCTCAAGTCATTGGATAATGTCTCTACTGCGTATTCACTTTTACTTGACCACTAGTCAAGTGAAATGGAAAATAGTAAAGTAGAAAGATTTATATGGTTTAGAATAGGAAATAGAATATAGTAGAATAGGGCACCCAGAAGTGCCGAGGAAATGTAGGCGTATGCCACAATCTCGAATAGGAAGCCGCAGTAGAGCGGATTAGTATTAAAAACATCTCCGACATGACGTGGGTCGGGGGATAAGAATTAAAAAAAATATATAGTGGTCAAGCGGGAGTCGAATCAAGTCGGGGATTTATAATAATTGAGATGAATCTAAGTACTAGTAGTTATGTAATTATTCAAGTAATTTTATTGTAGTATAATTTTTCTAATTTGTTAATATACTACTACAAATAATATTTGGTTAATTCATGCTTTTTATATTTGTTAACGATCTGTCGACGCTCCTTTCTTTCACTCTGTTTTATATCTGGCATTTTTTGTTTGAGTAATTTTTTTTTGTTTATTAAAGCATTTCGTTACGTGTTATTTTACTTTCCATCATTAGTACAGTCTAGTTTCTATTTACCTTCAATTCACTTAGAAATGGTATAATTCTTTTCATTACAATAAATCATAAATAAAAATCACTAAACTAAATAATAATCACCATGTGATATCATTCGCAAAGATAGTTACAAGAAATATTAAAACGGGTAGTAGGTACAAAAAGGTTTTGATTTCCTACCGCGTAAAGTACGTCCTATAAGTACCTACTTTGCAATATTGGTAATAAGGTTTATTCTCAGTCCATCTTAAAGCCGGTCACTATAACAAAATTTAGAAGCATTTTTAAGTTACGTCAGTAAGGGTAAGATAGCTCTTTCACTATGGTTGAAGATTCAGGTCAAGCGGTTTTTCTTTGTGGCATAGAAAAAAAAGCTTGGAACATTCTAGGAAAAGTGCAAAGTTCAGTCAGAAATAAATACCCGTCATTGCTGGGCCTATATAGGACGGGCAAGTGATAAATGATTCGTAGTATATTTTTTTTTCTTTAATAACAATAAAATAAAATCAATTAATAACAAAACGTTGAAAAAAATTTCTACCTCAAGTGGTGGGTTTTTTTTTCAATATTTCGTAACCTTTTATTTAATAATTTGTTCAATTACCGTTAATTTAATTTACACTCCAAATAACTTAGAAAAGAAACACAATATATATATATTATTACAATGTAATACATAAGTCTAGTCTAGTCTTGCCCAGTCTCTGACAAACCCTTCAGGGATAATAGTCGTGATTATATGTACCTATGTATGTAATACAATAGCTGTCAGTTACAGAAGTTGCACACTACGACTACGAGCTACAACTGATAAGAACTGCACTCTTACTCTCGAAAGCGATCGCTATTGGACCGCATCGGATTGGTATTGTGAATTTTCGTATTTTTAAGTTACGACACCAGCGCTAATTTGGATTCATATTGGGTGAACTGAATGGCATTGAGTTTCGTATTTTTTTCACTCAATATCCACGCAATATGAATCCATATTAGCTCTGGTGTCGTAACGTAGGAGTACGAAAATTCACAATATGAATCCGATCCAATAGCGATCGAATTCTAGAGTAAGGGGGCTGGCCAGACGTCAGACACTACGACTACGAGTCACGACTGCTAAGAACTGGCCAGACATCAGACACTACGACTACGAGCTACGGCTGCTAAAAACGGGCCAGACGTCAGACACTACGACTACGAGCTTCGACTGCTAAGAATTGGCCAGACGTCAGACACTACAAGCTACGACTGCTAAGAACTGGCCAGACGTCAGACACTACGACTACGATCTACGACCACTTAAGAACTGGCCAGACGTCAGACACTACGACTACGAGCTACGACTGCTAAGAACTGGCCAGACGTCAGACACTACGACTACGAGTTACGACTGCTAAGAACTGGCCAGACGTCACTATGTCAGTCACTACGACTACGAGCTACGACTACTAAAACTGGCCAGACGCCAGACACTACGACTACGAGCTACGACTGCTAAGAACTGGCCAGACGTCAGACACTACGACTACGAGCTACGACTGGTAAGAACTGGCCAGACGTCAGACACTACGACTACGAGCTACGACTGCTAAAAACTGGCCAGGTGTCAAACACTACGACTACGAGCTACGACTGCTAAGAACTGGCAAGACGTCAGGTTCGCCGGCTGCTACGACTCGTATTGTTAAGCTGAGTCGGCAACCCGTACTCGTCTCTCAGGTGGCCCTATTTTGTACGGAGTTCTTCGCTCACTTAAAAAAACTAGATGCACAATCCCATACAAAACCGTTGCAGAATAGTGAAAACATTGACATATACATTTGAGGTATTATGTGAACATACATACAGGGTCTAACAAAATCATAAGCGAAGCGGTATCTATACATAATTCTGAATACAATGACAAAAAATGGGCTCCAGTTTGGTAGTGATTTTTCAAAGTTATGTTTTCTAACAAACTTAATCAATATTCTCTAACAAACTTATTCATTATTTTAATGCACATCCTGAAACACGCACGCAAGCGTCACAAAAAAGATAGCTCAGTGTACTCTAAGTTTAGTGTGCATGTTCGGCATCTTTGTGTGCGTGTAGTACAGCTGTAAGGGTTTGGAAAGGGTGTATTCTTTGTATCTGTGTATCTTTTGTTGATTATTTCGGTAACGAGCCTGTAGTTTAGGACCAAATTTGGTGAGCATGCTCAGTGTGATGTATAGATGCACCCCTTAAACGTTCACTTATTGATATTGTTAGACCCTATATACATTTGAGGTAGGTATTATGGACCCTATATACATTTAAGGTAGGTATTATGAGAAGAAAATACATTTTTGAAGAAGCTCTTCGTCTAGTTGACCCTTGGCTCGCAAACTACCAAACAAAACGCGTACCTAAACATCTCAATAGGTAGGTACTCTTTTTGTGATGACGTTTTGAGAGCGTTAATTTTGCATCTAGTTTTTATATGTGGAACTAAATAAAATTAGCATTTAGGTACATACAATGCATCCACATTATAATAATAAATAAATAAATAAACTTTCCTACACTCACACCAATTATCTAGCCCAAGAGAAGCTCCGTTATGAAACTCGTTAGATGGTTACTAGACAACGGATAAACATACTTAAAATACTTAAATACATACTTATTAATACATAGAAAACACCTAGACCCGAGACAATTTAGAAATACAATAGTTTCTAAATTGACCCGACCGGGGATCGAACCCGGGACCTCAGAGATGGCGACACCATGAAAACCGGTGTACAAATACAAACCACTCGAACAGGAAGAACAGGAGGTCGTCAAAATTATGTTACTGATTACAAAGTCCTTAGAGCATTCAAATGCTCTAAGACAAAGCCGCACCGTAATAGTCATATACTTGCTTTACAACTGTGCATTATAATAATATGTTCGTAGGAGTGCTACCACCTTCTCCGTGTCATATCATTTCCTTCTGTTTTGAGCCGATCGCTACACTTAATTAACTAGCGCTAACTAAATGTATATATAGACTTGTATTTAACCAATTACTACAAATAAAAAAGTGTAATAAGGTGTTTACATTATAAGAGGTGTAATTAACATTATACCATTAAAATTGGATAAGTATACTTTAATAATAATATATATTGTAATATATTGTAATATAACAATAATAATACAATAAATAATAAGATAAATATCCTAGTTGGGCAAGTAAACCTTACTGTTCAGGTTCAGGTCATGAAAAAAAAGTAGAAAGAACATTCTAGAAAAAAGTCCAAGCCAAAGTTCAAAGCATGACCCGAAATATCAGAAAAGTGTATATCCTATCTTGTTCGTAGTTTTTTTATTTCATCATCATCATCAGTCCGTGTTAGTCCTCCAATACATAGGACATAGATCTTCCAATACATGCCACATCCCAGTTTTTTATTTACTTTTTCCAAATTGCAAATAGTTCAATTTATAATATTCATCTTCATTACAATCAAAGAGTTGTCTTTGATTACAATACATATTACTAGGGCCAAATTCGATGAAGAATATTTGTAAACAAATTTCTGTCATTTCTTGTGCAAATATCTAGTTTCACTCGGATTTTTACTGCTTTTTGAAAACAAGTCAGTTGTTAGCTGTTTTTTCGTAATTCTCTAGATACAATTATATAGTGACACTAGATATTTGCACACAGAAATGTCACTAATTTATTTATGTTAGCTACGACACAATCGTTAATTTATATACGAAAAGTTTTAATTAATCGAACACTCCGCTATCTCATTCCATCGACTTGATGAGGGAGGCTCCCCGGAGGCCGCGAATGATCTTTTTACCTGAGTTTGAGTAACTGATCACTGTTTGTGTTTGTAGTCCCACATCGGCAGAGTATAATTACTTAGGCGGGCCCTAAACGATCAATTATACCTGTACCACAACCCACAACACAACGTTTGAGAAGTGAGCAACCATTGGACTGAAGTTTGAGTGAGTTTAAGTATGTGCTTGCGTAGTGCTGTGTAAGATTAGTGTAACAATTTTGAAATTCATCATTATCATCAGCCAGGGGACGTCCACTGCTGGACAAAGGCCTCCCCCAAGGATCTCCACCACGACCGGTCTTGTGCTGCTTGCATCCAGCGGCTACCCGCAACCTACACCAGATCGTCGGACCACCTTGTTGGAGGCCTGCTTACACTGCGTTTTCCGGTGCGCGGTCGCCACTCGAGAACCGTTCTGCCCCAACGGCCATCGGTTCTACGAGATTTGCCCTGCCCATTGCCAATTTACCTTGACGACTCTTTGGGCTATGTCACTTACTTTAGTTCTTCTATGAATCTCCTCATTTCTGATTCGATCAAGTAGAAACCCCGAGCGTAGCCTTCTCCATTGCTCTTTGCGTGACTTTGAGCCTGCCTGAGCGACCACGTTTCGACCAAATTGATATGACAATAAATACTCATGTAAAGTATAGTATTGCCTATAATACAGTCCTACTACTGGACAAAGGATCCATTATTGTAATATATATAAAGTATTCGTTACAATTGCACCACAATCAACCAAATGCAGGTTGGTGATCACGAACCCGGGCTATGCATCGAGAAATGCGAAACACACTTTGCCCGATCTGGGCATTGAACCCTGGACTTCAGGGCGAGCGCTTCGTCACGTGTCCACCGAGGTGTTCATGTAAAAAAATAAGTAAATATGTACACATTATGCCCGTTCCCTTGAGATATTCACCGAAGGTAAAGAAACAGCTTTGCTACGTTTTGCTACGAATGGCTACGATTTGTAACGATTTGCTACGAGTCTGACACATTACATAGCTTAATAAAAAAATATATATTTTTAATTTTTTTTTATGTATTGAACAAAGATTCACCACTAACATATCCTTACACCCTTACACATTTAAATATAAACATTGAAATCTGACTAGGCCAAAAGTAGTAGTAGCCATTTACTATTTAGATTAACTTATTTGACATTAGAATTAGATAAAACAGAAAACTTAAAAAATATTATTAACTTGATTACCATTACATTATGCTTACACACACAACCGCTTAAACGCGCGATCAGAAAGATGAAAGATGTCGACATTGCTATTATCCATTTCGTAGTAAGTAAGTAAGCATGCACCGATATAACGGAGCGCACCGGCCAAGATTAGTTTTACAACGAGGCAAGCTAAAGCTAGTTGACAAGGGATGTCTATGGATATGGGACAGAGAGACTAATCTGTTTAAGCAGATTTGGGATATCGTGAAAATATTATATATTTCTTTGCATTATTTATTGAATAAAATAAAAAATAAAAATCATTTATTTCAGACAAAATAATAATAAATAAACTTCCCTTCACTCACACAAATTATCTAGCCCAAGAGAAGCTTCGTTATGAAACTCGTTAAATGGTTACTAGACAACGGATAAACATACTTAAAATACTTAAATACATACTTAAAATACTTAAATACATACTTACTATACATAGAAAACACCCAGACCCGAAACAATTTAGAAAACAATAATTTCTAAATTGACCCGACCGGGCATCGAACCCGGGACCTCAGAGATGGCGACACCATGAAAACCGGTGTACTAACCACTCGACCAAGGAGGTCGTCGAAAATAGCCCATATCAACACCAATCTAAATTTAAAAATGCAAAGAAATATAATATCTATCTATATAAAAATGAATCCCTATTTCCCTTGGTAGTGAACGGCTGGACCGATTTCGCTAATTATTTTTTTGTTGTGTTTATTATTGCCAGGAGAAAGTTCTTATGAAAGAAAAAATTAGAAATGTAATTTTAATCAATTATACCATTTGAATTCAATATTCATAATTAAAACAGGACAACGTCAGTCTGGTCAAATCACAGACAATTATAATGTCTGTGGGTCAAATATATATAAATACATTTACAACGTCAAATGGGGAGGGGTTTTGGTACTTCAACAAAGCAGGTTTCGAGCTAACATGAGACAGGAGAAGGACAGGACATCAAAGCTGCATTGCACCAACCACCGCTAACTTACTTATCTCGCCAGTGTGTCGCTCTCATCTTCAGCCTATCAAACGTCCCACTGCTGGGCACAGGTCAACATGACCATTAGGTGAAGTCACAGTTCCGACACAGTACCGGCACAGTCCTTTTCATACATTCTCTATGAACGCATCCCACTTGTCAGTGTTAATGCTCTCAGTGTCAGTGCCGACTGCAGTCACGTCTGGCCAACGAAAGCTGGACCTTGTAGTTATTTGATTGGCAACACCTTGTTTATATGTGTGTCTATCTGAGGTGTCATGCGCATATCAAATTGAAATTTTTCTGAGAAAATTGCAGCTGTGTAAGTGACCCTGTGTTACCCAGTCATGTTTTTTTTTTAATTTGCCGCGTTTTTCCTGGTACAGCTTTCGTTAGCCGGACAGAGAACGTATGAAAGAATATTTCGCACTGTGCCGGTACTGTGTAGGAACTGTGACTTCACTGATATGTGTGAAGCAACCTTTATCCACCACACTGGCCTAATGCTGAAATGAAAATAAAAATTGTTTAGTTTGGTTTTTGTATTGTTAAAATTAATAATTTCATAGCCAATGTTACCAGTTATCGCTTACTCAACGATTAGGACATAGTTTGGTTTACTGCTAGTACATATTTAGTATTAAGAGGAATATTACATCTCAAATGTGATTTTTGTGTAAAATACCCATTTTTGAATTTTGTAGTAATTTTGCAGTTGTATTTATTGTTTTTTATCGAAATTGGATAATAATTTCATGCTTAATATTACTAATCTTCATTCTGTGAGAACAAGTTGAGTTCGGACGGCCGGCCGGGCGCATCGCATAATGTAGTAATTTTGCAGTCATATTTATTGTTTTTATCGATATAGGATATTAAATTCATTATAAAATCTTTATTCCTCATGAAGTAACAATTATTCTAGTATAACTTTGCTTTATAATATTATCGTAGATAGGAGAAATTTACAGTTAACTTAAAGCGTTTTTTAAAGTTTTTATGGTTGAGAATAAGATTTTTTTCTATATAAAATCAATAATATCTAAAAATTCCGAGGCCGCTACGAACTATTCGACTATATGAGAGATAACATTCTAATTTTTTTATTTCATTTGTTTAGAACAGGTAGTTCAATCGAGCTCAAAAAAGTGCCTTCGCGCTTTCTATGAAAATCTTTCACTGCAATTTTGGGTTTAATTAAAAAATTAAGCAAAATTTACAAAAAGCGAGGCTACTACGGACTATTCCAATAGCTATTCTACACTATTCAATAAGTCAAAACTGTTAATGTGTTTTTGTTTCTGAGATCAAGAACGCCAAAATTGGCCATTTTAAGCAAAAATCACAGTCGAAATGTAATAGGGTTCTTAATTATTTATTGTAACTTGTTTCAGCTGTACTTATAGTGTTTTGTGTCTTTATTAAATAAATAAACAAGCGGCTCATTAATCGAATACTACCGCCGTCCCTTGGGTGTCGTAAAAGGCGACTAACGGACTAAAGACTGCACATTACATCCAACAGCATAGAGCGGCGATGGGCTCACCACTTATCACGCTGAGCACATGTGTAGTTATCATTTGGTGAAATGTGGACTGTGGCAATGGACCGCTTTTGTGATTCTCATTACAAATGAGTTTGTTTGGTTTAAATAGGGTAATTACATTTTGATGTTCTAAAAATAAAATAGGACTAACTAATGTTTAAATCATAATAATCTCCAAAAATTAACATTATCCAGAAACTAAAAACATTCAAAAATAAGAATGTCCAAAAATAAAACGTCCAAAATTAAAAAAATCTAAAATAGCACAACACAAATTAAATAATAAAACAAAGTAATAAATTTTGTCAAAAATGTCAATGAGTACAATGAAATAAAAAATGTAATTAAATAAATGTGACACAATAATGACATGGAGTTAGTGTTCCATAAATTCCCGCAAAAGGAACTTAAAACGACTGATTGGAATATTCTCCATAAAATGGTCAAGAATCTTAATGAAAGCCTCTGCCTGGCCATTGCCTGTATATTGCCAATAGGGGTAATTTATACGTTTGTGTGTATCTTACTACAACAACCGGGACCAACGTACGTAGGAGCTCAAGTTGCTTTTTTAAATTTGGTCACCCATCCAGTGACCCGATCTTACGCAAGTGACTAAGCTTTTACAATGTTAACCGCCCTTAGCTGTTGACCTAACTGGTTCCATTAATCTTATTAGCCTTGGCTGCTAATTGGAAACAACAGAGCGTTCGAGCGTTGTATTGGCGTGCATTGTCGCGTGCAGCGTGTAATCTGATTTGACGATACACTAAACTTGGGTTATTGGTAATCAAAGGTGGCTGTTTAAGGGTAAGGGTAAGGGTAAAGGTCAAAGCAGGAATGAAGATATATTTTGAATCTTAAAGGTCACTCTTAAAGATTTTAACAGGTTCACAGTCCAAGCTTCACATAGGAAACAACCCCCCACGTCCAATTAATTTTTTCATTAAAAGCGTTTATCTAGGGGTTCAGGTAAATATATATATTTGGTAAATTAAATATATATAACGAAAATGTAGTTTTTTTTAAACATACCACATATGGTCTGTGGAGTCGTTAGAACAAAAGAGACTTAAAAACTTCCTCTTAAGTCCACAGACGAGAAGAAAAGCAAAAGAGTTTCACAAATATGTAATGTTTGTACAAAACCATACTGTCTACAGTGTTTTACATAAGCTCATAGCAACTTACATGTTGCTATGATAATTGTATAAAAAAAATTTCAAGTAGGTTCTTTCAAATATTTTTGTTTTCATTAAATAATTTTCTGTTTCATATTCCGTATGTTTTTTTTTCTACCTTCCCACGATAAGTTATTAAAAAATAGCGAAAATAGCAATAAAATGTAGTAAAGTCTGTATACAGTCTAAAAAAAAATATCAGAAAATAACACAAATTATACAACTTTTCTCCATGTCCCAGCACTTTTTGTGTTCTATAAGATATGTCCTGTCAAGTCCATGTCCATCTACTCCTTTTAAGTCTACCTGGTATTCTACCACCATGTCGCCATAACAACAATGTTAGTAGCATTGTTGTGTACCGACAGTTAGAGATAAGATAGCCAGTTCCTCAGTGGGTTGAAATTCCGGCTGAAGTGCGCTTCCACCATCGGTCTTAAATCATCACAGCTAAGTGCTTATCCGTTGTAGAAAAAAAAGAATGACTTACAATGTCATTGTAAGTCCTCTTTTAGACGACGTTATTTCATAGCATTTTTTTTTGTGAAAAATAATAATTAACGATAATGTGCAAAAAGTACGCATCCTAACAAGAATCGTCCAATGTTACGTTCTACGTTCTATAAAGTGTAATCTTTTGAACTTGAATTAGAGTTCACTGCTTTATAGGGACATTCAATTATTCTAAGATATTGTTATTAATAGGAATGCCTCTATGCCAAATAATCATATTACACGACAACCTTTATAAAATCTGTGATTTGTTGTATGTTTACCTAATATGACAAACTACAAAACAAAATAATCCTAAAGCTTTCAAAAGGTAAAGGCTTAAAATATTGCACTACCTTTACCAAAATAAAAAGTTCGTTTACTAACAGCCAGCTATAGTTGTTTGAATAAGACTTATTGGTTTGTCCTACCCACGTCCTACCAAAAATCGCACACAGCTTTGTTTTACCTTTGTTGACGCTTTGTGTGAAAAAACTGTTTCAAAGGCTAATATTTTTGTGTGTTCTCCCTTTCGTTTCTTTTATATTTATTAACCGACAAAATAATACTCTCAACACAATGACCATC
This sequence comes from Scoparia ambigualis, assembly GCA_963921215.1. Classification (NCBI taxonomy): domain Eukaryota; kingdom Metazoa; phylum Arthropoda; class Insecta; order Lepidoptera; family Crambidae; genus Scoparia; species Scoparia ambigualis. The sequence goes on from OY992506.1 coordinate 30,664,998, forward strand.
CATAGCTACATCTTATTAAACTCCACGACAAGTAAGTCTTGTTAATGAGATGTAATTGCTTCTTAGACTCTAAATAAAAAGACAAAAAATCTTAACTATTGAAATAAGTTTACAACGAGTAAAGTTTCAATTCAAGAAACCACAAATACACGCTAAAGGATAACGACTCATCCTTAGGACAATACGCGAGCCAGACATTACAAATCAGGATAAAATACATAATAAATAATGTAGTAATTAAATGCGAGTTAACCCGTTAGAAGTTTAATATATATATATTTTCTAATTTAACTAAACATTCTATACGTGACATCCCACAATGATTTCACTAACGCTTAATTATTAACCTAGCCTTTTCCATTCAATTTGCATAAATAATTGTTTTTATTTAACCAATTAAACGTTGGTAATGGGATTGCTGGCAATAATTCGTCCGTTCTTCTAATTTAACGCAACTAATATTGCTGTCCTATTATACTTGCTATCCTATTATCCTAGTTCTGTATTACCCCGGTACTCTTGAATTGCGTTATCAGTTACAGGGACGTAGTTAGGCCACGGTGGGCCCAGGGGTGCATTTATTGTCCTTTATAGTCTTTTGTGACATAGTCACCTGTGCTGCTTTTAGTTTAACCGGCTTCAAAATGTTCTCAGTTCGTCTATATATATTTTACTAATATAAGACAAAAAATTCGCGGGCGCGCTCCCAACAACTTAAAATTTCATCACACTCTGATAATTGTCAGATTCGCAAATTGTCAGACGTTCATAATTTCTAGTTCTTTAGTTTTAATAATAATTAAAGGCAACTAATTAATAGGCATATTGTCTACCTATTTAGTTGACTTTAATTATTATTAAATTATTTTAAACTTAATTAGTTGACTTTAATTATTATTAAAACTAAAGAACTAGATATTATGAACGTCTGACAATTTGCGAATCTGACAATTTGCGAATAAACCATCTTATCTTGCCGTGATAGGTAATTTTAATTGATTTTAATTGTTAACGGATAGAGAGTATTTTATTAAACAAAAAGGTGTCTAGAAATCATCTCTAACAGTCTGTGTCAGATTCGTAATGTTTGATGTTTATTACGTAAATAACGCTCTAATATATTGAAACAATGAAAAAAAATACTACTATTCAGGTGGGAATCGAAACTGTGAAATCAAATGCAAAGGACGTGGGTTCGCCTCCCGCCCGAGGTAGTATTTTTTTCATAGATACATACATATAATTACGTCTAATATCCCCTAAGGGTTAGAGACTAGGCAACGAGGACAGCAAAAGCAGCCCTCTATTATAGTCCACTCTTCACCAAATAGCGACTGCACATGTGCTCAGCGTGACAGGTGGTGAGCCCATCGCCGCTCTATGCTCTTGGATGTCAGGCAGTCAAAGAATATTTAAAAGACAAAATAGCCTGGTTATCCTACTAATATTATAAACGCGAAAGTTTGTAAGTATGGATGGATGTTTGTTACTCTTTCACGTAAAAACTACTGAATGGATTAACACATATAATACTTTTTATCCCGATATTTCCACGGGAACGGGAACCACGCGGGTGAAACCGCGAGCGGCCGCTAGTAAAATATATATTTACATTATTTTTTCTTAATCCATTATCTTAATAACTGATTGTATAATTTGGTAACGACATGTTGTTTTGTAAATGTTGTTACTTCTATATTATTTTAAAGCTGTGGAGTTCCTTGCGCCCGTTCTTCTCCTCAGCTAAAAGACTTCCTGAAAGGGTGGGGTGGGTGGGCGGATGCCCATCCATCCAAATAAATTTAGACGATTCAAAATGCTTATTTTAAGTTTATTGAATAAAGAAATGTTGTGTTTGAGTTTGAGTTTGATGTATGTGCAGTCTTTAGTCCGTTAGTCGCCATTTACGACACCCAAGGGAAGATAGAGGGTGGTGGTATTCTTTCACCGCCACGCGACACGTTTATTTATGCATTTTTTGCAATTGTTTTCAACGTTTCAATAACTTAACCTGTGTCAGTCCACCGGTGGACATAGGAGTGGATTGACCACGGAGCCTTTGCAGCCCATGTACATGTAGCCCTACTATAGACACACCTGGTACAGCCCTGCTCATTTTAGAAGCCTTTGCTACGGGTACATTTTGAACGTTAACAGCAAAATAAATTCCGTTGAATCGCAATCAACTCGACACAGCAGCCGACGCTGATTTAATGTGTCCAATTACCAACCGACGAAGGTTCTTAATTGCAATTACCGTCTAGAACGGATGATAATTTTGGTCTCATAACAATGATAAATGTTCAAAAGAGATTAAAAGAGTTTTGATATTTATTTTCAAGATTAGATTGTTGCAATTGTTTTTTTCCCCATTTTTAAAGGGATTGCTGTACCTTTGCCACAAATACGAATAAGTTCGTCACATTTTGTACACTCCATGTATTGAATGTTTATTTGCCACATGCATTAAAACATATGTGTAAGTTCGTCACAGGTAGGTACGTGTTATTGTAAATTAGTCACAAGTTAGTTCGTCACATCATTTTTGTTTAAAGTACCGGCAGCAAGCAAAGTTTTTGGTTTTTAGCGCTCGAAATATAATAAGAAAATCAAAAATCAAAATGTTTTTATTGTAGGCATTTACATGCACTTATCGAAAGTTAGTATTCTACCGATGGCCCAGCGGCTAACGTGTTCGGTTTGCGATCTCGCCGTTTAAGCATCTTTCGCAATTCCGGGTCAGTGGATGGGTGACCAAATTGAAAACACCTTGAGTTCATCTACGCTCCGGAAGGCACTGTGTGTGGTGTGTAATCCCATTGGTCCCTGTCACAGATATAGATTTACATAGATAACGCAAGTATCACGGTTTGTATTGAAACTTAACGTGCCGACTTTTTAATACCTACAGAGTCACAGGTTCCTGCCTTTGGGTGCTCGAAATTTTTAGGTTATTGCAGTTAATTATCACGCAACTAGGCATTTTTTTTTATTTCAGTTTTATTTTATTTTATATTAGTTTAACAGACGCGCGCGGACAGAAGTTAGTTTTTCGGACTTCACGTGTCCATGCATTTGCGTTATCTATGTAAATCTATATCTGTGGTCCCTGTTGATGTCATAAGATGAAAGTCGTTAGAACTCACCAACCTGCATTGGTGGGCCAGCGTGGTGGGTCATGGCTCGATCTCCCCTTATGCTTGTCGGAAGGCCTGTGCCCAGGAGTGGGACATTTATAGGCTGATGATGATGTTTTTTTTTGTAGTACGGTATGTGGGAGATAATTATAAATCACAGTATAGTGAACACGGGCCAACAACGTGGTGGATAGTAGACATACATATAAGACTTATCCAAAAAGGGTTAGTCAAAGATAAGCTAATGGAACCGTAATAGTCCACTGCCATAGTCCACATTTCACCTAATTACAACTGCACATGTGCTCAGCGTGATAGGTGGTGAGCCCATCGCCGCTCTATGCTGTTAGATGTATGTGTGTGTAGTATTCTTTCAGTGAGTCGCTACACACACGATGACAGGTGACTAACAATAAACAAACGGTCCGACAAAAATCGATCGTAGTCGGTCATAAATAGGACCGATTAAAAACAGTCGTCTCCGCCTTAACCATTTCCCATGCGAGGATAAAGTAATTGCGTCATAAAAATACCCATACGCCAACGGTTCTTTTTTTGTCATTACTAAAAACATTTAATGTTGGCTCAGTTTTAGGTAAATAAAAATATAGGGATTGACTACTGCTACTACGGTCAAGTTAATTTGTTATTCTCTAGCTCTTTCTAGCCCGCGTAATTATTAGAATATTTTGTAATGTAGTGCATCAGGAATGTCGGACAGTTTTTTTTTGTCGAGATGTTTTTTTTTCAATTAGGTCACCCATCTAGTGTCCTAGCAAACTGGTAAGATCGCGAACCGAACGTCTGAGCGATTGCAGTGTGTATTTCTCTGGAAACTAACAAGTATCTACGAATTGTTAGTTTCGAACGAACGGTCTTCGCGTTGAAGTCCACATTGTTTGTTCATTATTCCGTAAAACTATCTAGAAAAAATACTCATACATTATTTTTTCTCCAGGTAATCCTAAACCCAAGTTGCCAAAAAAACAACCACTTAACATGTATAAGACCTCCAAAATGGAGGTCCTTAGGAGCCTCCAACGAAATTATTTTAAGTGCCTGCTCAGCCCCATTCTAACTACATTACGCATACATTACGCCGCGCGCCGTATAGACGATAGATAGACACAAGGGTAGTGTTGCTAGAGACAGAATATATTTTTGCCCTGATTTTAAGAAAAATAACTGTCAAATATGTAACGGGCAAATAATGTTATACTAAAATTGAAAAAGTACTTTATGCTTTTGTCTGTTTCCTTGTAATAATATTTTATATTTTATATCTTAGCTTACCTAAATTCTGTTTAAAACTCAATTCTATAGTCTCCATCAAATTGTCACAATTATGATAGTTTTAGGATAAGAAATAAAATAAGAAAAAATAAGCGTGATATCAAACATAATGTAAATAAGTTGTTAACACCACTATTGTTATTAAAATAAAATCGCGAACAAAAATCTTATAATGACTGAACTCTAAATACAGGAACCGACCAATATTTTTAAAATTATACTCTAAACTTTTATTAGAAAAATGTAGGTAACATTATTGTAAAATTACACTAACCTATTACCTGCCAAGATCGAGAAAACATATGCCTCCTGAGCTATTTGCCAACTCTTCTCAGTTAAAGGCTAGTTAATACAACTAAATTTTAGTTATTTTTCTTTAGTTTTATCGTCAACAAGTGGCTGTGATGGTACCAATAGCCTAGGTAGTATATTGAATAAACTATTTGATTATCAACTACCAAAATGTAAAATTTTCAATGTCTGGCAACACAGCCTGTGTGTGAGCGTGCTGCTCCTTCCTAGCTTCCATGTGAGGTGTAATGCGTAGTTGGAGTTTCTAGTGCCATTACCGCGGCAATTCTGTTAAACTCGTTGCAAGATGGCTCGTGAAATAGCGCCAATCACATTTCACTATTAACTATTGAGCTGTATATAGTAGTCATTTAATTAATTTGCAATCCTATTGTATTTTGGTAATAAGTATACGCCCTTGTCTGAACGACAAACGAAGTACTTCTATGAGAGGATTAAAAGAGGATCACATTACATTATTGGATCAACTACACTTGAGAGCAAAAATATCACACAGTCGTAATTTTTTGAACTTAAATCGCAGATATACTAAAATGTTGTCTACAATCCTAGACTGCATTATATAATTTTATATAAGTTAGGTATCAATTTGTTCGTTATAAAACAAGGTTTTCAGAATCATATAACTAAATGTACCTACCATGAATTTAAAAAATAAAATTTTGTTATAAAATATCATGGGTTTGTTATAATATATTTTTGGTCTCAAGTATATTTTTTGAGCTGTTGTTGTAGTCAAGTAATCAATTTGCAATACTGCTGTATTTTGGTAATAAGTATATGCCCTTGTCTGTTACGAAGACTCCTAGAGGTAACTAACAATTGAATTTCTATTGTGTCTAGTTTTAAGGCAGTCTACCGTACATATAATTTAACAACTGGGTCATAACATGAAGTGCAAAGAACAACTATTTGTTTAGACTGATATCATTTTAAAACATGCATATACACGGGCAGTACAGATCTTATCACCTATGCAGAGACCGCATGCGCATAACCTGTAAAATACCCTACTTATCTAACCTAATTTTGGCCAAGCATGTTACATAAAAATTCGGTAATTTTATCATTGACCATATTTTGAAGATCTCTAGCAAATCATTAGGCAAAGCATTAAAAATGCAATGTTGAAGAAAAACCTTATTATTAGTTTTATAGTTAAAGAGTGAAAAGTTTTAATACGTAAAAAGGACAAAAGAGTAGAAATCTCATGTTTTCGTTGAATTAAGAAATTTAACAATTTCTAAATAGGTATTTTTTTTAATACTTAGTTCTTAGTTAGGCCCCGCCAGAATACCAGCGTTGTTGCGATACGTTCTGGTCGCAACAACACAAGCTGAGGCGGGGTCCTGATTGACAAATTATTATTTTTTTGTATGTGATCTTTTGTTATTATTCTTTTTTTCATTGTCAATAAATGTTTCTCTCTCTCTCTCTCTCTCTTATTTTATATTAACATTTCGAACCAGGCTCCATGATCACAGGAAAGTATCCATTTATAAAATACACGCGAGGAAATCTACATAAAGTGATTTATTTCCTATTCAACTTTCATTCCACAAGCAATTAGTCATCATCTCACCTGAAGTTAGGTGAGGTGATTGTTTCAGACAGACCCTAGACCCTTGGTCTCCGATCAGGGCTTGCCTGAAGCTGCTGCGCTTCGCAGCGTTTCATTTTAAACTTAAATTCTAATGCCTAACTTAACCTAGGTACTGTAGAGTTTATACCATGTTAGGGCGCTGGCTGGTTTTACTTTGTAATAATTTATAAATAAAACTTAATATGAATTGACAACCGATCCCAAGTAACACATTTGGTGACAAATAGCTTGCATATAGTATTTTTTGGAAACTTTAGTAATAAAATCCACCGTGATTAAGTTCTATAAAGGTGGTTAGAACCTATAAGCAACCTGTATGTTACCAAAGGGAGAAAAATTGCAACTTATTTATAGATGCAAAATCGATGCATAAGAGTTCGAATTGTTATCCTGAGTGGCTCTTGCAACTAACGGTGCGAATTGCGCGCTTAGAATGAATGATTGAACGATGAAGCGATACCGTTCATTCGTTGAGTGACAAATGAGATCCTATCAGCCTTATTTTCGGTGGAGATAACCAAATGCCGCGTTAATTGTGCTATGTGCTATTGTGTTGAGAAAGCATTTGAATTATCGCATCTATTTGGTGAGTATTAAAAATTTACGTGTATAACGCAGGATAACATCATGGAACCCTTGCAAATGGTTTTTTATCGTGAAACCATGGTATATTTACTTAGTAAATTTTGATGCGCCTTCAGTCTAATCATAAATTATCTAAAGAATATGCGGTAATCAAATAAATAAGATAAAAACCTAACATTCTGATTTCACAAAAATTTTAATGTCAAACTACATCAGAAACAGTTATCAAAACTCATTTTATTTTATGTTATTGTTATAAAATACAATTCAACAAGATGCTTTTCAAGGACTCCATTTTTAAACATGGCGATTTAAAATAGATCTTGCAGTTCATATTTTCACTAATTTGTTGCCTTATTGGAGCTCTTAGGACCAAAAATCATTCATTAGTACCTACCTAGTAGTGATTGTATTCGCGGGTCAGAAGACACCGCCAAATACAGCAGAGTAAAGAAAGGCAGAGTAAAGAAGGTGGGTAGGTCGGAAGGCTTACCTGGGATGATGAGGCAGGAGACGGGAGGCGAGCTGCCGGGCGGCGATGTAGGCGATTTGATGGTCGCGTCACAGCACACAGTTATTTCACCTAATCACAGGCACTATCATTAAGGGCAGTCCAAAGCGATATCAGGGCGCGTATCGTCGTATCGTAGATAGCTGGAGACGAACAGACGCGGTCTGCTTACGGGGCGAGCGGCCGCGGGTCGCGCAGCGGTGGCGCCGCGGCAGATAGGCGGACGCGGTCGTCAACAACCGTAGAGTCAACCGCCATACAGATGGCGGTACCATTTAAATGGGCGTCCCGGCCTTGGCGGGAACATCCTCCGGGGCCCAGGGTGGGCTCATCCAATGGGAGCCTGGCGATCCGGAATACAGGCCTCCGAAGATGTCCATTTGCGGTGTCCAGGTCTACCACCCGCACGACGCCATCCTTCCCAGGCAGGGTGCGAGCAATGCGCCCCAGTCTCCATTGGAGGGCAGGCAGGTTGTCCTCCTTGATGAGGACGAGCTCGCCAACTCGGGGAGGGGAGGCCCATCCTCCCCTCCCCGACAACCATTTGGAGCGGGTTTGGAGGGTGTGAAGGTAGGACTGGGTCCACAGCGTCCAGAAGCGCTGGGAAAGGGCTTGTACCATTTGGAATCGCCTACGTGTGGAAATTGGCCTATCTTCCACGGATAGTTCGGGAAGGGCCGTTAGTGGGCGGCCTATAATGAAATGTCCGGCTGTAAGCGGCTCAAAGTCTGAAGGATCAGACGAAAGTGGGCAGAGAGGTCTAGAGTTAAGGACAGCTTCGATTCGAGCTAAAAGTGTGGAGAATTCCTCGAATGTGAGGTGTTGTTCGCCAATTACGCGATATAAAAGTTACTTTGTTGATTTTACGTTAATCTCATGTAACGCACCGAACCATGGTCCCTTAGGGACGTTCAACAACCAAGTAATGTGCTGACCAGCGAGCTTGTGCGCAATCGTGTCATTATTCGAGGCAAGAAAGTTTTGTACTTCAATGAGCTGATTTCTAGCGCCTACATAATTTGTACCGCAGTCCGAGCGGATGAGAACCGGGTCACCGCGGCGTGCTATAAAACGCTGTAACGCCGCGAGGAACGCTTCCGTGCTGAGGTCCGAGACCGGTTCCAAATGAACCGCCTTAGTGGAGAGGCACACGAATATACAAAAGTACGCTTTTAAGAGTTTAACATCACGTAGGGTACCTACTAGATTTAACGAGGAATGGGCCGGCAAAATCGGTCGTGACTTGACTAAATACTGGCTGAGGCGTAACTCTATCGGCTGGCAGGTCGGCCATGAAGGGCGCTTGCGGCTGGGCCTGGCATCGAAATCATCTAATGCATTTAAAGACTCGGTGTCTAATAATACGGCGTGCGGACAATATCCAAAATTGTTGGCGTAAGATAGCGTGTAAAGTGTCAGCGCCAGGGTGGCAGTGTATTTTGTGGTAGTAGTCAATGATGAGATCTACAAGTGGGCTAGAGCTGGGAAGTATGAGCGGATGCTGCGCGTCATATCGGATAGACGCATGGGACAGTCGTCCGCCAACTCTAAGGAGCTCATCTTTAATAAGAGGTGACAGTCGCTGGAGTCTGACGGAGCAGATTTTGCCAGTTTGAAGGCGGTGAATGTCTTCCGCAAACTCATTGTGCTGAACACTGCGCACCCAGTAAAGTAGGGCGTCTCTTCGTTCACTGACGTACAAGGGGCCTGAGCGTCGCGAATCTGGTGATGTCTGCAGTTGTGCAGAAAGCGTTTTAGACAAGCTGTCACTCCGACGAGCTTGTCTAGTAAGCTGAACCGAGTGAGGAGGTCAAAGTCAAGACCAGGCACTGTGACCAGTGACGGGATGTGTTTGGGCTTAAGGCCGGGCAGGGCGTGATGGCCCAGAGCTAAGGGGCGTGAGGCGATTCTTGATTGGTGCGACTCGCTACTTGGCGACAATCAAGTGTACCAAAGTATCTCCGGAGGCATCGAGCTAATGGAGATAAACAACGGCGGCAAACCCGGCTTCAGAGGCATCTGCAAACCCGTGAAGCGAGTATGCAGCTGAGCCTTTGTTTGCACAAATGTGCCGAGGGAAGCGAATGCTAGACAACAGCTGCAGATCCTCTGAGATGTGGTGCCACTCCGTTTGTACTTCAGAGGGAGTGGGCTCATCCCATTCCAGCTTCAGTAGCCATAATTGCTGAAGCAGCAGCTTTGCGCGGAAGATAACGGGAGAAACCCACCCGTTTGGGTCATAAAGTGAGACTACGGTGCTTAAAATAGACCGCTTTGTGACATGTGTGATGGGGGGCAGAGAGATGCGGTAGGTGAACTCGTCTGACTGAGGGCTCTACTGAATACCCAAGACCTTAATGGACGAATGGACCATGTCGCATTGGTTGTCGGGAAATCTCTCGAGCAGCTTAGGCGAGTTAGATGTCCATTTACTGAGCTGAAAGCCGCCTAGATCTAGCAGATTTATCAACTCGTCCTGGAGTGCTTGGGCGGATTCAACTGTGTCATGACCACACAAGATGTCATCAACGAAAATAGACTTGCGAAGAACCTGAGCGGCTCCAGGGTAGCGATGGCCTTCATCATCAGCTAGCTGAAGCAGAGTGCGGATTGCATGGTATGGGCTTGATCTTAAGCCGTAGGTGACTGTATTGAGGGCGTAGGTGAGCAGAGGGTGATCTGGTGAGGACCGCCATAGTATCAGCTGATACCGTCTCTGGTCTGGGGCAACTAGCACATTTCTGAACATCCTCTGGATGTCAGTGCTGAAAACGACTGGATGCGTTCTGAAGGACATGATGATGTCCACAATGTCCTGTTGAAGGGCGGGGCCTGTGTGTAGGCATTCATTTATACTGACACCATTGGAGCTTTTGCAGCTACCATCAAAAACAATGCGCAGCTTGTCCGACCCTGCCTTAAATACGCCATGGTGGGGGATATAGAAGTGAGGTTCATGGGCGAATGTATTTTGGTGACAGGGAGCCATGTGCCCTAAGTCGATGTATTCGGCCATAAACACGACGTATTTAGAACGCAAAGACGGGTTCGCCATTAGCTTCTTCTCAATATTGAGGAATCAGCGTAATGCGATGGGGTGAGTTTTACCTAGTTGAGGGGCGTCCTTTAGAAAGGGTAGAGCGACCGTATATGTGCCTGAAGGATCGTGTGTAGTGGTAGAGCGGAAGATTTCCTCGCATTGTTCCTCCAGGGGATCATTATGAGTGTGAGTTTGAGGCAGGGGCTCCTCAGACTCCCAGAACCTTTCCAGACTGACGTATGTCCTGGGCTGATTCAGCTGAGTCTGGTTGTGAGCTAACAACGTGAGCTGAGTTAACCTGCTGCGCATACGAGTCCTCAATGGGTCCTATCAACGCGAAGTCAAAAATCGTGCCGAAGGCTATGATGGGCTTGCCCGGGCCCAACGAGACCTTAGTCCCGTCCAACACCTGGCCAAGAACGTCCGACCCCAATAAGAGATTGATCGGGGCTGGTGTGTGGTAAAGCTGATCAGCCAATGGCACGGGTGGCTGGCCTAGTATGTGGAAAATGTTTGGTACCTTCTTTAAGGGAAGGTAGCCAGTGAAGTTTTTTAAAATATGAGCTGTGGCGGTGATTGTAGGAGTATCATTGTGAGTGGGTCGGCATACTATTGTTATTTCCGCTTTTGACTCATGTTTGTGCTGATTCCCAACTCCTGTAATTTTTAAAGAAGTGGGTTTTGATGGCAAGTTCAAAAGTCGTGCCATGCGTAACGTTATTAATGTCAGCATACTGCCACAGTCCAATAAGGCTCTTACTGTGTGAAGATGGCTATGCACGTCCGCGACTCTTAGTGAGACGGTTGGCAACAAAATGGGTGTGCCAGTGGGCACGGAAGGTGAGTGAGCTGATTAAATATCAGCCGAAATTGTATGAGCTGAGTATGTATCAGCTGTGTGGGCATGGGTTGACTGGGCATGGGCTAAAGGGACATGGGCTTGATCTACCTCTTCGCTAGGGTGCTCCGTGATAGTTGGGAGTCATAATTGCTGGCGGCGTTCGCGGGGCCTACCTGGCAAACCGGACCTGGGCGGGGTGGCTCTGTGAGCAGAGCTGAATTGCACCTGTTTAGCATGTGCGGGTTCGTGCCGCCTGCTGTTTCTGGGACGTTCCCTCGAGTGCTCTCTTAGCTGTGGTGGGGGTATATGTACTGACGACGAATGAGCTGAGTGCGTTGGGTCGTCTGGTCGATGTAGGGACGTGTGGTGGTTGGAGCTCCCACAGTCCTTGCATGCCCCCCTTGACCTGCACTCGCTCTCGTAATGAGGGCCGAGACAACGCTGGCAGCGCTCGCGTGCCTGTACAAAGTCCCAACGGCCCTGTGTTGGCTGGGCATTGTACCATCTGCACGTCATGAGCCTATGTCCCCTAGTGGCACAATAGGGACAGTAGGACGTCGAGCGTGAGGAAGAGGACGAGGACGATGATGAGGAGCAGCTTTGCTGGAAGGCCGAGTAGACGGGGAAGGGCTGACTGCGAGCCGGGGAGGTGGATGGGCGGTGACGCATTTGCTGCGCTGGGCGGAACGGCTGGTGAGTAGGCTGATCATAGGTGCGGTGAGGCGATGGAGCTGAGGAGCGGCCACGGTAATGGTCGGGTTGTTGCTGAGCCATCTGAGCATAAGTGCGATGGGGCAACTGAGGAGGCGCGCGGCTACGAGAAGGGCCGGGCTGGGGCTGAATGGGTTGAGCCATGGCTATGTTGGAGAACTCTGTCTCCACACAGCGCGCGTGCTCCTCGAGGTAGGAGATAAGGTCCCTTAACGTGGGCAGGGTGTTACTAGACCCGTGCCTGCGTTCAAATAGCGTGCGGAGCTCGCCCTTGAGCTTCCGCACCACTATTGACACAAACACGTAGTCGTCTCCTATGGGCAGATCTAAATTGTTGAGGGCACACTGAGCTGATATGAGTGGCGTGAGAAACAGTGTGCGGATGTTCGAGCGCGTGTGGATGCTTAGCAGCCCCAGGATTATGTCGACGAAACTATCGATGAGAACCCGGCGGGTCTCGTACCGCTTGGTGAGGATGTCCATGGCCACTGCAAAATTTTCATTGGTGACCTTTAAGTGGGACACCGTACTTAATGCCTCACCGCTGAGGCTCGAGAAGAGATAGTGGAGCTTGACTGCGTCCGACAGGGTCGCCATGTCGTCAGTCAGACTCCTAAACAGCGCAATGAAGGAAGGTCAGTCCTCCACTTTTGAGCTGAACCTGGGCAGCGCTATCTTGGGGAGGACGGCTGTTGGCGTATTGACGCCGAAACTGGGCTGAGCGCTATGGGTTAGGGATGACGTGAAAGAGGTTGAGATTTCCTCCCTAGCCATAAGTATCCCCAGGTACGCCCCGGAGGCTTTTGTGTGGTTCTCAGTGTATGTCTCCTCAATCCCCTCGTCTAAGTTCTCTTCGTCGAGAATGTTGTAGTATACTGAGTTCAGCTTGTCCTTTACGCCTTGTATTTGTGCGAAACGCACGTTAAATTCCGTTATGGAATGTTTTTTGTCGCCAGCAATGATTCTTGATCCCACCTCTAGGAGCTGGTGTATAGCTTTGGCGGCCTCCCTAAATATCGCGGCTTGTGACTTGGTCAGCATCGCGATGATTAAAAGGAGACAAAAAAAAATAAAAAAAAAATAAAAATTTAAAAGCAGTAAAAAGAACAACACCCTGTATATATTCTATAGTTGGGCCGGACGCACCCGTTCACCAAGGTAAGGGCAAATGGGCTAAAATTAATGCAACAATAAACTACGTTGGGACGCCTTGTATATGTCCCACGGGTGGGCAAACGCATTTGTATGTGTATGTCTGTGTTTATTGAACACGCGTACGTAATATTAGCCGACCGCAAAAGGAAAAACAACAAAAAAAATCACGTCATCCGTAGCCCACTAGTGGGCAAGTGCATGCGTAGTAGATGGCGGCGCATCCAATCAGCCGGGAAAGCGTCAGGAAAAGGAAAAGGTAAAGGTTGAGGTTAAATCATAAATCATTTATTTGCGGAATATCATGTAAACAACATTTTATGATAGAATAGATGTAAGACAATGATTTAGGCTGGCCTCACACAGCCGGAATGGCTTGCTGAATTAAGAATCTGAATTTAAGATTCTGAATTCCGGCACCTTGACTCACACATTCTTAAAAATTCAGATTGATCAGTAGTCTTGTGACTCCCGGCCTAAGCAAACGTCTCCGAGATGTTAACCGCTTGCTGTTTCAACCAGGGTTGCCATTTTTTTTTCGCTGTTCCTACCAATTGACGTCCTCCGTGGTCAAGTGGTTAGCGCGCCGGGCCTGGCGTCGCACCATCTCTGAGTTCCCGGGTTCAATTCCCGGTCGGCGAGTCAATTTAGAGAAAACTGTTTTTCTTAATTGATTTCGGGTCTGGGTGTTTTTCTATGTTTATGAATATTTATCCATTATCTAGTTTAACCATATTAACGAGTTTCAATCGTGCGGTCGTGTTAGCTGTCTGATTTAAACGCGTAGTGCGAGTTTAAAATGGCGAACTTTGTAAAGTGTAACGTTTGTAATATAGTAATTGACGAAATATTGTCATATATACAAAATAAAGTCTCGATAATTGACGAAGAAACATTGGTGCGGATTTGTGTATCTTCGTTTTCCGGTGATGAAATTGAAAGATCTAAGTCGCTTTTATTTCAATCGATTCCTACCAGTAAGATTAAAATCAAGCGCAAGAATAAGGGTAAAGAAGAAAGAAACCTGAATGACATTATTAATGTGTTCAAGTCGACAGAGCCCGACTTGATTCCTACTTTTTGTGCAAAGGAACTTGAAAGGCTACCGCCAGTTCTATTCGACCATCTCGATTGTACGAAGCTTTTAAAAGATCTGCTTCGGCTACAAAATGAGTTGAAAGACATTAAATCGACATACGTTACTAATGCTAATACTGCTAATACTAATGAAATGAAATTGGAGTTGCTGAGTGATAAACAAAACGGAGGAGGATTGGAGGAGCTCAATGGCGCAGCGGCTAGCGCATTCGGCTTGCGATCTTGCTTGCTAAGCCACTTTCGCAATGCCGGGTCGCTGGATGGGTGACCAAATTAAAAACATCTCGAGCTCCTCCGTGCTTCGGAAGGCACGTTGAGCCGTTGGTCCCGGTTGTTGTCGTAAGATGACAGTCGTTAAAACCCACCAACCCGCATTGGGCCAGCGTGGTGGGTTATGGCCCAATATCCCCACGTGCTATTGTCCACGTGGGAGGCCTGTGCCCAGTAGTGGGACGTTAATAGGCTGATGATGAAACAAAACGTAAGTAAGTCGGCGGCGAATAAACGATCGTCGCGGGTAGTGTCTCCAGCGATCAGCTGCGCGTCACCCGCCCGCGCCCCTCCCGCGGTGTGCAGCCCAACCGCCGCCGCGACCACTACCGCCACTGTCGCCGCTAGCGCTGTGAATCATGCGGTCAGCCCGCGTACAAATGCAACTTATTCGAAACGAGCTACAATAGATAAGCCACTTGCACAACACGAGCCTAGCTCGCGCTCTTCGACAATAACGAATAGTGCAGTAAGTACCGCTGTGGTGCTTTCGTCAATTAAAAGTGGGAATAACAATGAAGGATGGCAACAAGTAACTAAGCCTAAAAATAAAAGATCAATAAAGTATCGCTATCAAGGAAAGGCCGGCATAAACAGGGATAGCGAGGGAAAATTCAAGGCAGCGGTGAAAAAATTACCGATTTTTATTACGAATATACATAAGGAAACGATGGAAAAAGATATAACTGATTACATTTACAAGAATACACAGGAATCAATTAGTCTCGAGAGAATAGTTTTTAAGCAAGAAAGAGATTATCATGCTTATAATTTTTTTGTGGACGAACAAAAATTATCTTTGCTCTTAGATGACAAACTATGGCCCAATGGTATCATATTTAGGTGTTTTGTTAACTTTAAGCAGAAAAGATTGAGCGGTGATAAGAATAATAGCACTGCATACGGCACTACATCTCATTACAATGACAAGTGTACATAATTTTGTGAGTTTTAATTGCAAGAACGTTAAGCGCTCTGTGGAGTTTATAAAGCAGTTATGTCTAACATCCGATATAATAGCTTTGCAGGAAACATGGCTTCTTCCAACAGATATTGATTTTCTGAGTTGCATTGAGAAGGATTTCGGATACACCGGTACGTCGGCGGTTGATATAGAAGCCGGTATGCTGAAGGGTCGACCCTACGGAGGAGTGGCACTGATGTGGAAAAAGAGTGTTTTCCCTAATGTGTCGATAATCCCATGTGATAATCCGCGAGTATGTGCAGTGAAAATAAGTATACCACAAAGTGCAATCATAGTATGTTCCATTTATATGCCTACGGATAGTGCGGTGAATCTCCCGGATTTCACGGATTGCCTAAGCTTGGTGAGCGCTATCATTAGTAATGACAATATTGAATCTGTTTTCTTACTCGGTGATTTCAATGCGCATCCTTCTGCGCCTTTCTATACAGAATTAGATAGTTTTTGCTCTGAATATGAACTGAGTTGCGTGGATGTTGAACTGCTAGGATTAACGTCTGACACGTATACTTTTATAAGTGAAGCGAATGGATCTAGACGATGGCTAGACCACTGCGTTGTGACTGACTCTGCCTTGCAGTCTATTGTAGATGTATATGTTATGTATGACGTTCTGTGGTCCGATCACTTTCCACTAGTTATACAATGTAATCTAGAGACTATTAAACCGAAGACTGTGTGTGATTGCAAAGGGGTAGATACTAGTGTAAAGTGGGGGGAAAGAAATCCTGATCAGGTAAAGTTGTATTATTCATTGTGTCATCAAAAGCTACGACAAATTGATTATCCACGTGAATTAAGCTCTTGCGGTGATTACATGTGTACTAATGTGGACCACAGATATATTTTGGATAAAATATATGATGAAATTGTAAGTTCGTTATCTGACGCGGCTAGTGAAAGTTATCATGAAAATGTTAGAAAGAAAAAGCCAGTTGTCGGCTGGAATAGACATGTCGCTGAGGCTCACAGGGACGCACGGTGTAAATACAGGACGTGGACGCTTTGTGGTAGGCCAAAAACCGGTCATATTTGGAAAGAAATGCAAGAAAGTCGTAAAGTCTTTAAATCACGACTAAAGTGGTGTCAGAATAACAGGGAGCAAATCAAAATGGACATGCTAGCTAAACATCATAATAAGCGCGATTTCAGTGGTTTTTGGAAGCAGACCAGTAAGTTTAATAGCAGGCCGGGTGTGCCTGTGAGCGTCAATGACGTCAGCGATCCAAAGCAAATAGCTGATGCATTTAGAGAGCATTTTGCGGTGAAGTCACAATTGGGATCAGCACAGTTGCAGTGTGGAGGGAGACAGAGTGGCCGGGAGCTGGGTGTCAGATTCACAGCCACAATGTTCAGGGGTGTCCTAAGTTCAATGTCGGGAGGAAAGTCACCTGGTCATGATAATCTGAGCATCGAGCATCTAAAACACGCTGGCCCCCATCTGCCAAGAGTTTTAGCGATGTTTTATACATTATGTGTGAGTCACTCTTATATGCCTGATAAAATGATGAAAACTGTGGTGGTGCCAATTGTGAAGTCCAAAACCGGCGATATCAGTGACAGGTCTAACTACAGACCGATCTCTCTGGCTACTGTTGTGGCTAAGGTTCTTGATGGTTTGCTTAATGCTGAACTCGATAAACACCTGATTATCCATGATAATCAATTTGGCTTCAAGGCCGGACTTTCTACAGAGACAGCCATTTTATGTTTAAAGCAAACCGTCAAGTACTACACCACTCGTAAAACACCTGTATTTGCCTGCTTTCTAGATTTGTCGAAAGCTTTTGACCTGGTTTGCTACGATATCTTATGGCCAAAGTTAAGCAGTACCTCTATGCCAAGTGAGCTCATAAGCCTGTTTAAATATTGGTATAAAAACCAGGTCAACGTTGTTCGCTGGTCTAACGCATATTCGGACCCATACAGGATGGAGTGCGGGGTGAGACAGGGAGGGCTGACCTCACCTAGCCTCTTTAACATATATGTTAATGCTCTCCTGGAGGAGCTCAGCAGCGCTCATGTAGGTTGTCATATTGATGACGTTTGTCTCAATAATATTAGTTACGCTGACGACATGGTGCTGCTGAGTGCCTCAGTATGTGGGTTGCATAAGTTGTTGTCTATCTGTGAGCGATATGCAGCTAGTCACGGACTGCTATATAACTCTAAAAAGAGTGAATGTATGGTCTTTCGGGCCAGCGGTAAGTGCCTGGACAGCATACCAGCTATCAAACTTAACGGCGCGCCACTTAAGATGGTTGAGCGCTTCAAATATCTTGGGCACGTGGTTACCGCTGACCTCAAAGACGATACTGATATAGAAAGGGAGCGCAGGGCACTGTCTGTAAGGGCCAATATGATCGCACGCCGCTTTGCTCGTTGTTCGGAGGAGGTGAAAATCACCCTTTTTAGGGCATTTTGTACCTCTTCTACACGAGCAGTTTGTGGGCGGACTATACAAAGAAACAGTACAGTGCCTTGCGCGTTCAATTTAATAATGCCTTTAGGGTGCTGTTGGGGCTGCCTAGATATTGCAGCGCGTCGGGGATGTTTGCCGAATACAGAGTGGATTGTTTTTACACAACCGTGCGTAAACGGTGCACATCTCTGGTGCGCAGGGTTCGCGCAAGCCCTAACAGCATTCTTAGAGTTTTCGCGAACAGATTTGACTGTCACTACGTGAACCATGCAGCTATGGTTCACGTAGTGACTGCAAAATAATTTTATTTATGTGTTTCATCTTTTTGTTTTATTTCATTTAACTGGTGATATTGATACCTATTAATTAATTTATTGATAATTTAATTTGGAATGTTTTATTATGTATTGAATTTGTGAATATTTTATGAATTAATTTGTTGAAATTTGATTTTAAATATTATTTGTTCATATTGTTAATATTGTCTAATAATTTGTCTCTCACTATATGATCTATGTGGTCGAAATAAATGAATTTATTATTATTAATAGAAGCTTATATTGCTATCAAATTTTATAAAAATAAAATATTAATTTATGGTAAATCCTGCTAAAACTGCTAAGCGTTGTCTATAAAAATGCACCAAAACTGCTATATTTACCTTTATAATTTTTGGGAATTGAAGTACATCGAAAATTAAACACTATTAGAGCAAGGTATCAATAAGATAACATACAAACTAAATATCTAAAATTTACTTTTAAAAATGCTAAAAAAGCAGGATCCTACTAAAAATGGCAACACTGAAATAATTCAGAATCTGAATTCCAGCATGTGTGTGCCGCTCCATATAAAATGTATGGGAATACGCGCGTTCTGAATTCAGAATCTTAAATATTCAGACACGGAATTCCGGACGCTCGTCAGCTCATTCTTCCAGATCGATCTGAGAAATTCAGATTCTGAAAAAATCAGCATGTGTGTGGAGCATACTGATATTGTATGGTATTCCGGCCTTTCTGAATTCAGAATCTGAATTCAGATTCTTAATTCAGAAAGCGATTCCGGCTGTGTGAGGCCAGCCTTAAGGTATCAACAATATTTTGCCATAAGTATGTAGGCATGCAAATATCCATAATTATAACTACAATCAATTGATTTTTTGTTTGAAATTAATTATTATTGTTAAGGTAAACGCAGGTATTACCGCGGTAGTCAAAAATCTGCAGGTAACACCGAGGTATGTAATATAAATGTAATTTTAAGCAATTACATGCATATTTTACTCAAAAAGTTAAACTTATATTCGTTTGGATGGATCCGTGGCGGACTGTGCTCAACAAAGCCGAAAAACAAAACAACAATTAGTTTGCTTCAAACCGGCGCCAGAGCACGACCTCCATATAAACGCAAGTCGCCAAATGTAAGTACACTCAATATTTTACTAAGCTTAATGTGTCGTAAAGAAACCATTTATACAGATTAGAAGTAGGTCACAAGGTGGATTATAGTTTCAGCCATGATTGTAACTATCTAATTTTTGTTTATTTTGCACTATTTTTCGACAATAAATAAAAATAAAATACCGCGGTAGGACAAAAAAATAAGAGTTCTAACGCAATTTTCATACCGCGGAAATAGTTTTTTTACGATAAATTACCTAAACGAATTACCAAATCA
Organism: Scoparia ambigualis; assembly: GCA_963921215.1. NCBI lineage: Eukaryota > Metazoa > Arthropoda > Insecta > Lepidoptera > Crambidae > Scoparia > Scoparia ambigualis. The sequence continues at coordinate 30,684,638 of OY992506.1, forward strand.
TTTGGGTTACTATACAGCAGTAAAAAGCAAATATATATAGTAAAATATAGTATACAGCAAAAAAAATAAGAGTTCTAACGCAATTTTCATACCGCGGAAATAGTTTTTTTTACGATAAATTACCTTCCGCGGTATGAAAATTGCGTTAGAACTCTTATTTTTTTGTCCTAAATTGAGCCATAAAAATTAACTTTGTATAAGAGCACTAAACTGAATACGTCATGAAACCTTACCTTAGTCTTTATTTTAAATCGCAGTACTTAATTCAAATATCAAGTATATGTTTAGGTAAGTTCATTGGCTATCGATTAAACTTTTGTTTTGCTTAAAATTAATCAGTTTTTATACATACCGCGAATGAAGCTTTCACCGATGGTGCAAACAAGCCATTTTCGGTAATAACTTGTTTAAGAAGCTATTACCGAGTGTTATTACTCGGTATTATCTTCACCATAGAAATCTAATACCGACTGATAATAGCATTTATTTTTCAGTTTAGGGTTCTCTAGACAATACCGATATGAAATTCAGAACCCTATTTTTATCTATCCTACCTACTTTTCTAACTGAGGATTTAATTTTTACGCAGGCAAAAATTCAAGGTTCCTTTTTTTTTCTTTTAAAATAAAATAACTTTATTTTTTATTTCTTATTCCCATAAATTCGAAAAAAATGGTGGGGAGCTTGATTTACCGCCAACTTTACCTCCTTAATTTTGAACCATGATCCAGGATTGGGGAGATCAGGTACAGTGGAGCGACTGCCGTCTGATCTCCGTGACCCTGTTAACAGGGGAACCTAACTAGCTTGGATCATGGTTACACATTCAGTCGCCTGAGTGTGCAAGTCACGATGTTTTCCTTTATACATAGAATAGCCAACAATTTGTTTTTAATAAAGATTTTTACGGAACCAAAATGACTATTATATTTCTACGCTCGGTAATAGAATCACGATTCGCGGTATTAGCTGCAATCCCATTAGCATACCTCGGTAATAGCTTTATCCGACTTTTTATATTTAATAATTTTTTTCTTTACAAAATTTACTCAAAACCTATCATTTATCATTAGATTCCTAAAGTTCAGATCTCAAAATATCAGGAAATAACTTGTTACTGTTTTTACATTCGGAAATTCTTATTTCGAAAGCTTAAACCTTAAGGCCTTGATTTAACCTCGGTAATACCTGCGTTTTCCTTAGTATCATTTTTACTGAATACCTAAAAATGTCTTTACAATTTATACAAACAATAAAAATAAATTAAAATTCATTCAAATGTCATAATTATTAAGAATTAATATTTATTGCAAATTAGAGTTAATGATAATTATTAAAAGCAAGATGTCATATTTCCAAATATTCTTTGACGGAGCAGAAATTGAGATTTAGGAACCACTGTGATAATTTTTAAATCTATTTCTTTCTAACGGGAGATTCATCATGTCTAGCGGTAATTTATTAAATATTTTGATGGCCATGTAGAATACATTTTTCTGGAATAAGGTGAGGTTACATTAGGTATAGCCAATTTATTTTTTCTTAAATCCCGTAAATTTATTTTGATGTCTTTATTATTTACCAAATATTCTAGTATGTGCATGCAGGGTAGAGAGATTATTTTATGTTTTGTAAATAGGGGTTTAAATGAATCTCTTTGTTTAATTCCACACATGGCACGAATCCATTTTTTCTGAGCTCTATACAGGGTATGAAAAGAAGCTTAACGAAGCCGAGAGCCACGTAATCTGTCCATTATTACGAAGTTTTTTCTGTACTGGGCCATACCTGGGAACCTTCTAATTAGGGAGATATTAAGTGTTAAAGTCACAATATTGTGACTTTGGTTTTGACAAAAATAAATGTAAAACATGATTACTAAACTTTCTGCTAAAGAAACATTACCAAAATTATTTAAATTTCTTAGTCAAATAGGCTTATGAAATTTCAAAACGCAATGAATGTCGAGCGCAGGCAGCGCAGCCACTGCCGCACACGCACACAAATGCACACGTATATCAGTCCAAATCAGCTGTACCGGCAGCACGCGAAGATACACGACTCAGCACGTCTCGCCGCCGCGGGCAATGACCTCACCATAATTTAGATAAATAAGTACCTACATCTCAGTAACTGTTAACTTATTTATCGCTTTATTTGATCGAGCGGTTTTTTATTTTTGACCGAACCTAATACTTCATCATCATCATCAGCCTATAAACGTCCCACTGCAGGGCACAGGCCTCCCACGTGAACAATAGCACGTGGGGATATTGGGCCATAACTCACCACGCTGGCCTAATGCGGGTTGGTGGGTTTTAACGACTGCCACCTTACGACAACAACCGGGACCATCAGTTTAACGTGCCTTCCAAAGCACGGAGGAAGCTCGAAATATTTTTAATTGGTCACCCATCAGGTGACCCTGCATTGCGAAAGTTGCTTAGCGGGCAAGATCGCAAGCCAAACGCGCTAGCCGCTGCGCCATCGAGCTCCTAACCTACTACTTACGCAAACTTAACAATTACGAGTTACTAACAGGTCTTCTGCATGTTAAAAAGTAAGATTACCGTCCTAAATTAAGTTTCATTAACTAAACTAGGAAGAACTAGGAGCTCGATGGCTCGGTAGGTATGTGGGTTGCATGCAAGTACAGCAAACACGGAATACAAATAATAAGACGCGAACGGACAAGCTACTAACAGTTACAAATTTAGTCTAGGTATACAAATTACTTTTACTAAAATTAATGAAATAGATCGACAATATTGTTATCTAGTAGGGTAATAATAGGTAATCGAATCGCTCTTCTCTTTCAAATGATCAAAGGGAAATTGCTACACATTTCACTAAGGCGCTCTGATTGCTTTCAATTGTATGGAAAAATGAAGTTACGTTTATTAGAAATTCTGCGTGATAAGCAGTATGATTTTTAGTAAATTAGAAAGAAAGTATGTAAGTGGTATTATGTAATTTATTATGATTTGATGTAAAGGGTTATTTTATACTTTGATAGCGAGATAGATATTTCCAAGTGCCTTTCACAGATAGAACACATTCCTGTTTAAACGACAGTGAGCATTGCTATTTTTTCTCTCTAGGAGTTTAATGCTACGTTTAGGCTTTGTACTAGAGTATGAAAAATAAAGATGTTTATTTAAAATCATGCATAAATTGACAACCATGGAGTCCACCAATTGTAAACACTTTTTCTTTTGCCACAAGTTTTAATAATTTATTTGTTTAATTTATTAATTTGCCTCTCCATCGGCACGGTAGCAACAATATATGTCGTTTTCATTTTTGTGTACCGTCAGTTGTCAGTAAAATGGTTATTTCCGGGGATTTGGTTATAGTGCGCTTCCACCTGGCACAGAGTACAATCTCCACCACGACTGGTCCTGTGCTGCTTGCATCCAGCGGCTACCCTCGACCTTCACCAGATCGTCGGACTACCTTGTTGGAGGCCTGCCCACACTGCGTCTTCCGGTGCGCGGTCGCCACTCGAGAACCGTTCTGCCCCAACGGCCATCGTACTACACAATACTACAATTACTACAAGTGCTTACCCGTAACAAAATAAAAAGAGTCTTTTGAATTGAATAGGTACCTACCATAAAGTAAACAGTACTTAATTTACCAATGAAATAAAAAATTTCATTTCATTTCATTTTTCCTGTAGGTACATTTGAAAGCTCTCATGGCCTTAATCTCAACCTGATGGTAAGTGACGATAAGGAATAAGACGATAACGCACTTTGGATCTCCGAAGGAGCTGAGTATTTATTCATTCCAAAACGAGGAAGCGCTTGGCCTTCATCTCACCTGGAGGGTGATAAATGACGAAAAGGCGGAAGCGCACTTCATCTGCATCCCTCAACCACTGAGAGGCTGGCTATCTTATCTCATACTTGGAACACATTGCGCCAGACTTTATGTAAGATGGTAGTAGCTTGCCAGGCGGACTTAGCGCTAACCACTTACCGCAAAGGCTTCTTCCTAGTCCGTTTGGCTAGCTCTCTACCACCATTTTAATTAAGTCTGGTGTCATAACAATAACGTCGTTTTCATTGTTGTGTTTTGTTAGTTAGAGGTGAGATAGCCAGTTTATCCCACTGCTAAAATAAAAATAATGGACTTTCGAAATTACAATTATGGAAAACTAATTTGAAGTTCTGATTGTAATGATAAACTAAAAGAATGAAGCTCAACCTAGTCATAATGAATGACTAGCCAGCCCCCAGCCGTCTAGCTCGCGCGCTGCTTTTGAAGGGGTGTACGGGGGGCGCGCCTCCGCGCACCCTCCCCCTACCCCCCGTCCCCCGCCACGGCGCCGCCGCGGCGGGCGGCATAAGTCAAAGGAGTACCTAGTTACCTACTAGTAGGGCGGCTTTTAAATTCTTTCAGTTCGGTTTCTTCTGTGATCGAAAGCGCAAGCGCATAGTTTGATAACTTGACTGATTCTTTCGTCTATTTTATCTCTTCTCTTCGCGTTGTGGTTCGTGGTTGTTTAGTTTGTGTGTGTGTGTGTGTTTGCGTATTTTCTGTGAAAGATGCCTTTCCATGCATTTAGTGTTCGCGAATACGTTAATATGGTGCTGTGTTACGGCATGGCCCATGGAAATGCCTCCGAGGCACTAAGACTTTACGGAATTGAACACCCAACCGCAGTTCAGCCTCGCGACCCGCGAGTTTTTACTCGGGCTGTACAGCGCCTGCTGGACAATCAGCCGATAATGCCGGTTTCAGAGGGAGGTGGCAGGCCAATACGTTTAGCGACAGAACAAGCGATTTTGGACGTGGTGCGCGAAAACCCACGCCTTGGAACGCGAACGGCAGCAAAAGTTTTAAGGAGACGCCATGGCCATCGCGCACGACATGTAGTGTCGTATAACACGGTGCACAAAGTGCTCACGAGAGACAGGCAACGACCCTATAAAATTCACAGGGTTCATGCGATTGTGCCAGGAGACAGGCAACGTCGAATGGCTTATTGTGCGTGGGTCCTAGGCCAGAGCCGTCGGTTTGTGGAAAATATTATTTTTACCGACGAGTGCACGTTCACCAATAACGGAATGTGGAACCGCCGAAACGCCCATTATTGGTGCTCGCAAAACCCACACCAGATGCAAGAGACTGGATTTCAGACACGCTGGAAACACAATGTTTGGGCAGGTATAGTCCGTAACCAGATTCTGGGACCCGTTTTCTTACCACCTAGAATGGACGGTTCTGCGTATCTAGAATTGATAAGCAATTATTTAGCGGATACTCTCGACGATATGCCACTGGCACAGCTGCAAGTAACTTGGTTCCAGCATGATGGCGCACCCCCACATATCGTGAGGCCGGTCCGCGAGCGGCTTACGGAGCTATTCGGCGACCATTGGATTGGGCGGTATGGGCCTCATGAATGGCCTCCACGATCGCCGGATTTAACCCCTCTGGATTTTTTTTGTGGGGCCACGTCAAAGACAGGGTTTTTGACCGCCCTTGCCAAACAGCTGATGAGATGCATCAAAAAATTGTCGCTGTTTTCGAAGAGCTTAAGCAGCGGTCTCTACGAGAAGGAATCCTGGAGTTGGTCCACCAGGAAAATCTGGAACGGGCGCGCTTATGCCTACACGTGGGAGGTCGGCAGTTTGAACCGCAGCTCGTCAGTGTCGAAAGGTCCCTTGATGACATCGATGAAGAGTAGGTAAGTAGGTAGACTAGCCTAGACTTAAACAAAAATTTTCTACAAACAATCATGAAGCGAAAACATTGAGTTCATGAATAAAACCGCGCAGGGTGCGTGGTACGGTACAGACATGGCGCGCGCTTTTTTATCCCACTCATACGCCTATTGACTTCTCTCTCGTCCCGTAACACACACACATGCACACTTTGTTGCACGCGTTTCATTGCGTGTCTTAGAAAACACCCGTTTTTTAATATCTAAAAATTAAAGTAGTTTCCCAGCAATTATTTTTACTGAATGTTTCTTAGTTTGATGTACACTATGTGTATATTACGGCTTCGTTAAGCTTCTTTTCATACCCTGTATATAATACTATAATACCCTTTCGATGTCAACGCCATTACCCTTAGAGCATTCAACCAAATTACCCCACATTACCACACCGTAACGCAGCAGAGAAGATACGTATCCGTGGTACGCTTGAAGGGCTACTTGAAATGACGCAACATTTTTGACTCTTTAAAATGCAAATACAAACCTATTTATTTTTGCGCATAAGATGTCTAAGTATGTGTGCTTTCCAATTGCAATTTTCGTCTAAAGATATACCTAAAAATGCTGTGCTATTTACGATGTCAATTTTATTATTATTGTATTGTATGTCAATATTATGGTTTTTCGCTTTATATATAGCTTTAGTCTTAGATAGGTTAATTTTCAGGTTATTTTTATTTAATTACGTCAGAGAGGGTATTATTAATGTCATTTCGAAGTATGTCAATATTTTTATTATAAAACAATAGTGTACAGTCATCAGCAAATAAGAAGCAATCATTGCTAGTCACATCTGGAAGGTCATCAACATATAAAAGAAACAGCAGTGGTCCCAAGATACTGCCTTGAGGCACTCCATTGCTTATTCGACGATATTTAGATCGGACATATTCTTTGGTTTACTTTTTGCGTTATTTCGGCACATTGCTGTCTATTCGATAGGTAACTAGCGAACCATTGATTTGCTATTCCTCTAATACCGTAATCATGGAGCTTCTGTAGAAATGTCATGGCTTACACAGTCAAAAGCTTTAGACATATCTAGAAATAGTGCTACAGTTGGGATTTTATTATTAATTGCTTCTGTCATTTTTTTGAGTAAGGAGAAACATGCTAATGAAGTGGATTTACCCTCCTGAAAACCGAATTGTTGCTTGTTTATAATATTGTGTTTGTTAATAAAGTCACGTAGTCGAATAGCGATCACTTTTTCAAAAATTGGTATTAATGCGATGGGTCCGTAATTTTCCATACCACTTTCATCTCCTTTCTTAAATAAAGGTTTAACTACAGTTAATTTCAATTTTGCTGGAAATGTACCATTTTCCATAGAAATGTTTATTATGTAGGCTAGAAGAATACTGATCACTGGAGAACATAATTTATTAATATCAGTACTGATTTCGTCATAACCTACTGTTATTGTGTTTTTAAGTTCATAATTATTTTTGTAAGTACTTCATCTTTATTTGTTGGGTACAAAAATATGCTATTATTTAATTGTTTTTTATTTGTATTTACTTATTTAATTCTTGTATTCTAGGCTATTTCAATAAAATAGTAATTAAATAATTTAGACATGTCGTTCTTATTATAAATAATGTTATTTTTATGTCTTATTTTTATTATTATTGATTTCATTGTATGTTGGATTTTTGTTAATGTTAATTTTATTATTCTCCAGGACGTCTTACATTTGTTTTTGCGTTAAGTATGTATTTAGAATTGTTTGTTTTTTGTGCAGCATTCATACATTTCTGTTATAACGTTGTGTATTTTATATGTTTATTTTTATTTTCATCTTTCTTTATTTTGTGTGAGTGTATATAATTATAATATAGTTTACGTTTTTTCACACAGCTTTTTTTAACCCTTGGTAAGCCATTTCAGTTTCTTAAAATTGTGATCTTTTCTTAATTTAATAATACGGAAGCAAAGGTTATAAAGAAAGGAAGGACTGACATGAAAAGTGTTAAAAACTTCATCAGTGTTTGTTTGCTCTAATACATCATTAAATGTCAGGGAGTTGATATGTCCACGAATTTTGCCTTATTTTCAACGTGGTTATCTCTTTGTAGTTCATACCAGTATATTTTATTATAGTTTTCTATATGGGCAGATAAAACTTGGCATTTAGTATGATCAGATAATGATGACTCATTTGTAAATCCATTTGCTTCGTCTAAATTGCTAACTATCAAGTCCAAACAGGCGGTTTTTTTAGTTGGTTGGTTGGTTTTTATTAGTATATCTAGGTTATATTTCTGGAGGATACCGATTAAAGTCTGAGTATTTTTGTTGTTTTTTAGGATATCAATGTACCAGTCCCCACAGATTATGATTTTTCTTGATTTTTTGTTGACTTTGCTTAAAAGTTGTTCCAATTTATCCAATTTATTAGTTATAAATAAAATACAGATATACTTGAAGATGGGGTTCTGTGTACACAAATTACGAATAAATTTATACCTTTTATAATTATTCCGCAACATTCAAATTTCAGACAGTGTATCTATCTGCTAATTGTAGTTTTATGCAGTTAATATGATTTGCTACCAAAATACACGTACGTACGTACGTACACGTTAACGTAAGCGTAAACAATGAATAAAAACTTAAGTATTGTGCAATTAATTAAAACATAATGTTTTAATTAACAGGAGCTCACATCTGGAGAAAGCAATTTTTGAGTTGTGTTTTAAAATTATCCTGATTTAAATTATCAACCTAGTTCGTTTATTAATCGAGGAACCAAGAAGTGCGTCATTCTCTCGCTGTACAGGTTTTTTACGCCGTAGGTCTACATCTTTGTGTGTTTGGTTTAGTTGGCGGTAGGGCTAGTCCGCCTGGCTAGCTACCACCACCGCATCTAAAGTTTGGCGCCACAACAACAATGTTAATTGCATGTAATTTGCTGTGTTCCGACACTTCCGTTTTTTTGTTAGAATAGTTGAGGAGGTTCTTTTCAAAACTTGACTATTCCACTTTTCATTTTTTTTTCAGAATTCGAGAAAAATGTATTTTAGGTATGCAGCAATGAATATTGATAATTTTTTTTGTTGAATATTGTATACGAGAATAGTCATTGCGTGGTACAGGTTTCAAAAGTTTGGCATTAATATACATATACTGAATAAATCGACAATTTAAAATGGAATTATCTAGTTTTGACGCGGCTGATTGGATTAATCAAGTTTTGTTATGAGCTCTAGAGGAATAATCATGTTTTGATTATATGTTGTAGAAATAATCTTGCTTTACTGCAATCAGAAATCTTATTTTTGAATTGAAATAACCTGAAATTTATCTTCTTCTATGAAGAAATAAAACAAAAAAAATATTATCAAAGTATGTTTTTTTTAAACTCTTACAGCTACTTTATGGTCAAGGCAATTACAATCCTTTGTATGTTCATGATCATTTACTTCATTATTTTCAACATCATTCATTATACTTTAAAATACGTTAGATACGTGAAATACGTTATACTTAAAACATCACATTAAACACTCTGCATCTGCAACTGACTTGATTGAATTACAACCTCAGAATAATAACTAAAGCATAGAAGCAGTCCAAATGTGTTTGAGTGTGAGTGCTGTCGGTCGCAGATGACCTTTACAGCTTTACTGGGCTTGTTTGGGGGCAGCGCGAAACTCCAAGGTTCCTCAAGCCGTGATGGTCGAAATTCCCCAGAGGGTTTCCGCCGCAAGCGAGTCTCCGATTCCGAGCCCGTAGGGAGCGGAAAACCCGAGGGCCCCTCTAAGAGGCACGGTACCTCGGCTCGGGTTTACCGTGTCGTGGGGGGTCCAAATGAGACTCGTATCGTTGTTTTATTTTATCAAATGGGTCATAAACATTGAAAGGAAAGAGACACAATAAGTTGCTAAAAACGTCAAATGGAAAGTGAAAATCAAAGTCCATGCGCCACTCTACACAAGTCTTGTGCAATCGTTCAATAACAAAAATTTCAGCTTGCCATATTAAAAAGTAAAGAGCATAAAGTTCTAACTAAAAAATGAAGGGATAAAACATGTTTTGTTGCAATTTAGACTAAAATAGTTAATTGACTTCAGGATTAATCATATTTTGTTTCAAAAATGAATATTTGAAATGGGTAATGCCATTTCGAAGTGGATTTATCAACTTTTGACCAAATCGTATGTTTTGTTGTTTTTTTTCAGTAGATCTATCGAGATTATCTAAACTTTTGTTTTTGCTTCGTGTAGATTTCAATGTTACCAACCCAAAAAAAAAACATGTTTGGTCAAAAGTGGAATAGTCAAGTTTTGAAAAGAACCTCCTCAGTTTGTTGTTAGTTTATATTCAACGACGATAAAGCACACTTCACCTGAAAGTAAGTGACAAATAAGGGTGTACTTTATCAAGAATAAGCTGAAACATAGAGGTATAAGTTAGAAAAATATTATTTTATTTTAATTAATTTAACACAACGATTAAAAGTAGAGTTGATTATTTTTGTTTATATTTTTGATTTGAACATTCGAATACTTAAGCAAAATGACACTACTAACCAGATTCTATGTTACAACACATCATACCATCATACCCAACTCGGCAACAGATACAAAATAAAACAAAAAAACTACTCTCTAGCAAAAAAAACCGAACTCCACTCTAGCGTAGTTAGCAATCGAAGCGAGCAACGAGCTTTACAATAAAAAGGCAGCCTCAATCCAATTTCGTTGATGCCGAAAACGGCAGGCTTCTGCTGTCTCGTAACGAGCACACCTAGCCTAGCTATGTTGTTGGTTGACCCAGATTTTTACAGCTACTACCAAACGAAATTCCGGTGATATTTTGTATCGGATTTTGTAACAACGCATGCATTTGTTTGGGTTGTGTCTTTTTTATGTCGGACTTTGTAGGAGTTTGTTGATGCATGTTTTTGTGTTTTGTCTTTCCGAGTGTAGAGTTGGGTAGTATATTTTGTAAAGCGTCGAAGCAGCGCCATCTAGTTATAACTTTGTGAAGCTAACTGGTTTCTGGTGGCGAGCGACCCTTTGATCCTATGCAAGGAAAGGAGGGAGAAGGAGGAATTTCACCCGAGTTCTTTTCGTAACAACATGTGTTGCGAGACTCCATTTTCAATCTACCGTACCATAACTGATTATATTAAAAAATTACCTACTTGAAATTATCTAGCTGCGTTTATCGTGAATCCTTTAATTAAGATTACAAATTGTAGTTAAATCACCGATTCAAATTCTGATCGTAGAAAGTCTTTTGACACTTTTTCGTTCAAACAGTGAATAAAACTCGCACTCAGCAGCTTTGAGTTACATTGTTACCTACTTGTTTAAAAGTAAAACTTGGTAAAGTGGACCTAATTTTATCACTTCTTTTTGTGCTTTAATTTTTGGTTCTTACTTAGAAGATCAGAGCCATCTTCTAGCGCACCAGCCAGGGCCGTACCGAATCGGAGTCGAAGTGATCGCCTTAACCAAAATCGTCATCAATCAGATGAACAAAGAACTAGCCTTAACACAATCAAACCAAGTACAATATTAGTACCCGAAACCTGTTACCAATTTAATTATAAATATGAATGTACGAAGCTCATTTAACAGCAGGAAAACTAGACAGATTCTAACTTTTCTAAATTAGTGATTAACTTCGTAATCAAGTAACGTAGACATATGTACAATACAAAAGTTTTAGAGAGAGACGCCGCGCCGTCTCGAAGTTGCAGAATTGAATTTTGAGTTCCAGTAGGTACTGGAATTTGAAATACATGTAATTTGCATGTTCATTCATATATGAGCGAGAACGGATGTGATAGGATTACGAAGTATAATTTTACACAGAACACGTATATAGTATTTATTTATATTTATTTTTTGGTATTGTCATAGTATTATTCATATTCGGCAATTGAAATCCTCTGACCAGATTTGTATTTAAAAGATCTATGATAAATTTTAAATCAGCAGCAAGATATTGTCCCACATAATCATAGGAACATACTTAGGATTTTTTTAAAGTATTAAATAGGCAAATTTCAAAAAAGGATCAAACTCACGAGTTTTCATGTTGGAAAAGAGATTCCCCACTAGGCTAATATAGAATCCAGTTTATTCTGTATTATGTTTCTTAGTACTTATCTGCCAATGGTTTTGTTTCTGCAAGTAGCCTTAATAACTAGTTTCTAAGTACTATTTGGCAAACCTTGTGTTTATTGATTTAGACGACCTCCTTGGTAGAGTGGTTTGTACTCCGGTTTTCATGGTGTCGCCATCTCTGAGGTCCCGGGTTCGAACCCCGGTCGGGCCAATTAAGAAATTATTGTTTTTCTAAATTGTCTCGGGTCTGGGTGTTTTCTATGTATAATAAGTATGTATTTAAGTATTTTAAGTATGTTTATCCGTTGTCTAGTAACCATTTAACGAGTTTCTTCGAAGCTTCTCTAGGGCTAGATAATTGGTGTGAGTGTAGAAAAGTTTTATTTTATTTATTTATTATTGATATTTAAAATATAAAAATAAAAATAATAATTCAGTAGTTTGTTATCTATCAGTGATAGCTGCAGTATCGTAAACACCAGTGAAGCGCAAATAGCATATGTTCTATTTTAAGATACGGCATAGTATTATGGGGAAATTTATGTCATATAAATAAGGTTTATATTGCCCAAAAGTCATGCATTCGTGCGATGTACGATGTCGACAGTTTGGTTTCATGTAGACCACTGTTTAAAGATAACTGTCCCTTGTTTATATATATATGAAATATGCGTTTTTGTAAGAGCTCATCCAAAATTGTTTAGGTGTCTATATGATATGCCTAGTAATTATAGCCGCAGGCATCCCAATAAACTAATTTTGCCAATTATACGAACAGTCATACGTTCTAGGAACAGTCGCTCAATGGCTGTAAGAATTTATAATAAGCTCCCTAACGACATTCAAAGTCTAACATTAAATAGATTTAAACAAAAACTTAAGATATGGCTAACACAGAATTGTTTTTATAGTGTGAAGGAATATTTTGACTGTTGTTAAACCTCTAATATTTTTATTTTATTTTGACATTTAAGCGAATGATATAATATTGTATGTGATTATTAAGGTTGAAATTTTATATAATATTAATACTTAATAGAAAATTATATTGATTTGATGTTTTTATAAATAATTAATACCTAAACTTCATTATTATTACTTAATTGCATGCCCAAACTAGGTGAATGTGTCTTGGACTTATTCCTTAGATAAAGATCGCTACTGTATCGCCTTCATGCATAATAAATTATTCTTATTCTTCTTATTCTTAAAAAAATAGAACTCTAACTGCAGAGACTCTCAACTATCTTATCCGAGATGACTCCCTCATTTGAACAATATCTTTCCAGCTCACTGAGTTATGTGATTAGGCCACTCCTAAGTTTGTTTTTTTTTATTTATTTAATTTTTTTTTTTATAAGGTACACCATCAGTAGATAATACACATAAACAATTAAAATAAATTTTACACGGGTAGTATCTTAAATATGTTTGCCAATTATAGGTATACACAGCATTTGTTGTAAAGTTGTCTTCCAATAGCTAAACTTAAATTAAATACTTAAACTAAAATTAAATACAGAACATTGTTATGCCAATTATAATCGGACTGACTTAAGACATTATTCTACGTGACTTGTGTGCTTGTAGACTGAAGGTAATAACCAGTCAATTTCTTTTTGAAAATTCCAGAAGAGTCGTTAATAATATCAATCGTAGGGATTCTAAGGGAAATCTCGTTGTACTCCTTACATACTCTGGCAAGAGGGTAGTGTGCGCCTAAATTGGTTTTATGATCCGGAACATTAAATATTTTCTTTATTGGAAATCTGGGATACCTGTAAGGAACGTTTATTTTAATTTGATTTAGAAGATTTATATTTTTGATTTTGTTGTTTATTAGTTTGTAAAGAAACATTAAATCTGCAATGAACAGCGGTTTCGCAGGGTTGTTCGCATTTTGAAAAATGCTAGTCGTTGACTGTATGGATGTCTGTGGGATATGCCTGGGGATGAAAAGGCAAGATAGCGTGTGAATGCTCGCTAGATAGATTCTATACGTTGTGACGCTGCACTATAGACAGGGTTCCAGACAACGCTTGCGAATTCGAGTTGACTGCGCACCAGGGTGTTCAAGAGAACAATCTTAGTTTTAACGTTTCGAAAACCTTTGGCGCTTCTCTTCAAGAATCCCAACATACTCTTACATGCCGCACGTTTTATTATTTTTTCAATATGTGGTGCTAGTTTCAGCTTGCTGTCCAACATAACACCTAAGTCCCTAATCTCACTAACCATAACAAGAGTTGTACCTTCCAGCTCGTAGACGGTTTTAATAGGGTTTCTTTTTCTAGTGTAACTAATGTGAAAGCATTTATTCGGATTTAGCAGCATTTCATTGTTAGAACACCAGTCAGAGAGATTGTCCAAATCAGACTGCAAGAAATCAGCGTCACTGGAGCTTTCAATATGATAACTCATCTTGAGATCGTCAGCCAACATGGACACTCTACTATGGCCTATTTTGTTCACAATGTCGTTTATATATATGTCGGCGCCAGGAAAAATAAAGCGCTCATTTGATTAGAACAAGGCACAAGCGCGCGAGCACATGACAGCGTCACAAGATGGCGCAGCTGTTTCGCGCGCTTTCGGAACGTCGGAGCGGGGCGTGTAGGCTGCCGCGCGTTTCGAGCGGCACTTTGCTTCCGGCACGCACCGCGCGAACATCGCCTTGTCTGACGGACCGTCGTGCCTTTAATTTTGCTGTTATTTAATTGTTATAATTTGTGATTAAAATAAATTGTTTCTAATTGTTGTAATAAGTCATTTCTATTCCGTAACCTACTATGTCTGAGTCACACGAGGAGCATAGCTCTGGCCATCTGCCGACATCAGAAGTGGGATACGAAGGAAATGACGAAAATGACAATGGTTCCGTGAGTACGCCGGGAATGAATAAAGACATGGACGTTTTTATTCGGGTGCTTCGAAGTATGTCGAGTGGAGTACAATGTCAAGCAACACCTTCGCTGATCAAATTCGACCCAGATGACCCGGACGCTGACATCGAGGGATGGTGTTCCATCAATGAGGTTATAATAAAACAAAAGGATGTCAAAGGTACCGATTTATTACATGCTCTTACTCAGGCCTTGAAGGGCCGCGCTGCCACGTGCTTAACAAAAATTAAGGCTGATTGTATTACATGGAAAAATGTAAAGGAGTTACTCATAGCAAAATTTTCAAAACCAATGCTTATGCAGGACTATTTTGATCGAATAATTAACTTTCAAATTAGCCCAAAAGAAACGGCAGCAGATGCCGCCATGCGCCTGTGGCAATTAATCGAGACTATACCTAAAGTTGAATTCGCAGATGAAGTATTGACTGGTTTTGTAATATCTGTTTTGTCTCATTGTGACTACAGTATCAGACGCGAACTGAGTGCCTATATTATAACCTCCAAGTCTCAGCTATGTCGTGTTTTACGAGGCGTCACTTTAAAGAGGCGTGCAGATGATGTGGATACTCGTTCAGATTTTAAACGCACACGATTGCATGATGCACGCGGACTACCCTCTTTTCGCGGAAATTGCCACCGTTGTGGCTTGGCTGGTCATAAGTTCTATAGCTGCCCTCAAAATCGTATTGAAAGTTTACAGCCCTACAAATCTGCACCCCGCCTTGAAGAGAAGCAACCAGTCATCTGCTATGCGTGCGGAAAGCCGGGTCACATTTCCACCAAGTGTACGGCTGCTAAAGAAACTGCTGGGATCAAGAAGGACGTAAAGCTGTGTACCAAGCGAGCGGTAACCGGTGAGCTTGAGATTGAAGGTATGTGTTGCCATTTTCTTCTAGATACTGGGTCAGAGTGTTCATTAATCAAAGGCAGTTTCGTTTAAAGGATTCAGGGAATACAATATCAGAAACCGGTAGTTCTTGTAGGATTAGGAAATGTCGATGTAAAATGTTTTAAACAAATTTTATGCAATATTAATATTAAGGGGTTGCTGATAGAGATTCTGTTTCACGTAGTTGCTGATGAACTCTTAGTGGAGCCTATTTTGTTGGGACGTGATTTGATTGAAAAAGGAATCCATATAGAAATTAACTCCATGGGGGTTTCTGTGTTAAAAGCCCGTCAAAGTTTAATTTGTGCCAAGGTTAATATAGCGGAACCTCAACTAAATACAGACTTAAGCGCTAGTGATAAGAAAGCGCTTTTCTGTGTTCTTAATAAATTCACTGACAGCTTTGTTGAAGGGACACCAAGTAGACGCGTAACTACGGGTGCTATAAAAATAGATTTAGTGGACCCAAACAAAATAGTTCAGAGGCGCCCGTATAGGCTGTCAGCTTCTGAAAGACAAATCGTACGTGACAAAGTTGCAGAGTTACTAGCAGCAGGTGTCATAAGAGAAAGTAGCTCACCTTTTGCAAGCCCTATCCTACTTGTAAAAAAAAAGGATGGTAGTGAGCGTATGATAGTCGACTATAGAGAATTAAATTCAAATACGCGTTCTGATAATTATCCTCTCCCACGTATAAGTGACCAAATCGACAGACTTCACGGAGCTCAATATTTCACGTCTCTAGACATGACATCAGGTTTTCATTGTATTCCTATAGAGTCAGACTCTATAGAGCGCACTGCCTTTGTGACGCCTGATGGGCAATTTGAATACGCTGCCATGCCATTTGGTTTAAAAAATGCACCATCCGTTTTTCAACGTTGCATGAATAAGGCTCTGAAAAACTGTGATTTCGCTCTAGTGTATTTAGATGACGTTTTGATCCCATCTGTCTCTATAAAACAAGGTTTAGATCGTTTAGAACTGGTACTTAAAGACCTTAATAAAACAGGGTTTTCTCTTAATATGAAAAAATGCAGTTTTTTGAAAATTCAAGTCACTTATTTGGGTTATGTTATTAAGTCCGGGGAGTTAAGACCTAATCCTAATAAAATAGAAGCTCTTATAGGTATTCCTGTGCCTCGCACTGCCACTCAGGTACGGCAGTTCATAGGACTTGCTTCTTATTTTAGACAGTTCATTCCCAAATTTTCTATTCTAATGGCACCACTTTACCCTCTAGTTCAACACAAAGGTGAAATAAAATGGACCCCAGAGCATGATAAGGTTCACAAGCGCGTTGTAGAAATCCTAGTTTCGGAACCAGTATTATCTATATTCGATCCGGATAAAGATATTGAGCTCCATACTGACGCAAGTTCCCTGGGCTACGGAGCCATTTTGATACAACGCTTTGAGAATGCACCTCACGTGGTAGAGTATTTCAGCCGACGCACCAGTGACATAGAATCACGTTATCATTCATACGAGCTGGAAACTCTTGCTGTGGTTCGTGCAGTAGAACATTTTAGGCACTACTTGTACGGGCGGCATTTCACGGTGCGTACGGACTGTAACGCATTAAAATCTTCCAGCACTAAACGAGACTTGACTCCACGTGTGCATAGGTGGTGGGCCATTCTACAAAGCTATGATTTTAAAATAGAGTATAAGGAAGGTCGATTTATGTCTCATGCTGATTTCTTTTCGAGAAATCCTCTACCGAATACAGAAAATAAGTCCGAAATAACTAAACGTGTTAATATTTTAAATTTACATGATGATTGGTTAAAGGTAGAACAAAAACGCGATAGTAGTATTGTCGACATTATAACCAAATTAAGAGCAGGCGATCTTGCTGCGGATTTAGCTCAGTCTTATGATGTTAGAAAAGGGCTTTTGTTTCGAAAGGTCCAACGCTCTAAGCGCAGCAATATTGTCCCGATATCTTTGGCATGGTCCCTCATCAATCACGTTCACGTAGAGTTAAAACATCTCGGTTATGAGAAGACGTTAGATAAGTTATATGACATTTACTGGTTCCCGGGTATGGCTAAGGCTGTTAAGAAATTTGTTGATGCGTGTATAGTGTGCAAAGCTTGCAAGGGTCCGTCAGGTGCTCAACAAATCAGATTACATCCCGTAACTAAGTTGGCTGTACCCTGGCATACATTGCATGTAGATATTAGTGGTAAACTTAGTGGGAAAAGTCAAAGAAAAGAGTACGTTTTCGTACTAATCGACGCTTTCACTAAATATGTTTTGTTGCGTCATATTTTAAGCTTAGACGCTAACAGTGCTGTTGAAACATTAAGACAAGGTGTTCAACTGTTTGGAGCTCCAAAAAGAATTATTGCTGATCAAGGTCGATGCTTTATAAGTACAGAGTTTAAGAAGTTTTGTTTTGAAAATAATATAGACCTTCATATAATAGCAACTGGTGCATGTAGAGCAAACGGGCAGGTCGAAAGAACAATGCAGACTCTTAAAAATTTGCTAACCATAATTGAGAACAGCACCGATAGCGTTTGGAGAGAAGAGTTAGGAGAAGTCCAGTTAGTTCTTAATACCACTAAATGTAGAGTCACAGGATATTCACCCATTGAACTAATGTTTGGTATTAATGCTCAACCTTTAGAAATTTCTAAAATTTCTGTAGATGATGAACTTCCTAGTAGGTCCAATGTTAATGAAGTCCGACAGTCGGCTCATGAAAACATTCAAAAACTTTCAGAGGCTGAAGTTGATCGTTTTAACAAAACTAAGGCTAGAGTTAGGTTATTTTCTGAAGGTGATTTTGTATTCCTTAAATGTTGTGAGCGAAACCAAACTAAACTGGACCGCAAGTTTAGAGGACCTTTTATAATTACAAAGGTCTTAGAAAATGACAGATACGAATTGCAAAATATTGATGGTACGAACAGGACTTACAAATATCCTCACGAAAGCTTACGCCTAGTTCCTCAAGGCAGAGCCGGACTGACCGAGGTTGCTGGGGCTTTATGTGATGAAGCTTGTGGTGATGATGATGATAATGCTGGTAAAGAAGTAAGCAATAACGTTGAGACCGTGTCGGCGGGTGATTGTGTACAACCAGATGGTGGCAGAGAGATGGTTGGCAGTGGTAATAATGAAAACGGTAAAGGGAGTACAAGGTCGTTTCAAGAAGTTACTGTTTCAACGTGTGCCAGTGTACATCGGTTGAGTGATGGTAGTGTTCCGGTAGTCCACAGGACTAGCCGAACGCTAAGTGAAGTTGGATCATTAAGTGACGGTGGTGCTGAGCGAGGATGGCGTTCCGGTAGTCCAAGGGACTAGCCGAACACCAGGTGATGTAGTACTTTGGTGATCCAATGGATCAGTACTTCAAAGCGTAACAAAGTATGCTAATCCTGTTCATAGGATTGTAAGCGTCTCGTCCCATATATAGCTGAGGTTCATGATACATTTGCCGCACTAAGATTCAAACTATGTGGTTCGATGTTTTTATGAATGTCGCCGTTCTTTATATAAACTCCCAATGACGCTAGTATTCATTTACTATGCGGATTATGCGTTAATGCTACTAAATAGATCATTATTTTGCTTTGAATTGTTTTGCTCACAATTATTTCTTTACAGATTACTAACGCCCGAGGACGTGCGTATGTCAGGAAGGCCGTGTCGGCGCCAGGAAAAATAAAGCGCTCATTTGATTAGAACAAGGCACAAGCGCGCGAGCACATGACAGCGTCACAAGATGGCGCAGCTGTTTCGCGCGCTTTCGGAACGTCGGAGCGGGGCGTGGTAGGCTGCCGCGCGTTTCGAGCGGCACTTTGCTTCCGGCACGCACCGCGCGAACATCGCCTTGTCTGACGGACCGTCGTGCCTTTAATTTTGCTGTTATTTAATTGTTATAATTTGTGATTAAAATAAATTGTTTCTAATTGTTGTAATAAGTCATTTCTATTCCGTAACCTACTATGTCTGAGTCACACGAGGAGCATAGCTCTGGCCATCTGCCGACATATATTAAAAATAAGAGAGGACCTAGATGCGAGCCCCGTGGTACACTAGACTCAGCGAAAAATATGTCGGACTCGAAACCGTCCACGGCCACAGTCTGTGATCTTCCTGTCAAATACGAGGCAAACCATTGCAACAGCGTCCCACCCACACCAACATGACTAAGTTTTGTTAGTAACACCTTATAATTTACTTTGTCAAAAGCACTCGATAAGTCAGTGTAAATTGCATCTACTTGCAAGTGCCTGTCCACATCTCTTGACACAGAAGATACAAAGGAAGCCAGGTTAGTATCCCCTGAACGACCACGCATGAAACCGTGCTGGACGTATATAATAAATAAACAAATAATATAATAAACAAATTTAACAGTCTTAACTTAACTAAATAGCGTAACAAAAACCAGAAAGGTTTAATCGGACACTACATTCGTCGCTGTACTCCAAGAATATAAATCAAAAAGTAAATAAATTAACACAGCGCAGTCGTAATACATTAAAAAATTTGTTAAAGTAAGTGGGTAAGTTTAAAAGAAGCTACTATGCGGGAGCCCGTCCTTATTGTGTTACAAACACGATCCGTGCAGATTACATTTTTGCTACCGTCGAACACACAATTAATCGTGTGCCCGCAAAATAGTTTAACACAGAATGCTCCATTTGGAAAAATGTTTACAACTAGTTTTTTTTTGTTTATTTATAGTTTGTTTATAAAGTAGTTCTTTATAGTGCTTTTTAAGTTTTTAATATTTATTTTATTTTTAATATCGTTCGGTAACTTATTAATTAAATTTGGAACAATGTAGGTACTGCAACCGTGAAGGTTATTAAATTTATAAGTAAAGGTGCTAATCTTGTAAACAATTTCAATCTTTTTTATAAACGTTACTTAAGCTTTGACATCTATACTAACTTCCTAAATAACTAATAAGATAAAGAAAAGATAAAATATGCTATAATGTACACCA
Source organism: Scoparia ambigualis (assembly GCA_963921215.1). Classification (NCBI taxonomy): domain Eukaryota; kingdom Metazoa; phylum Arthropoda; class Insecta; order Lepidoptera; family Crambidae; genus Scoparia; species Scoparia ambigualis. Next base: position 30,705,221 of record OY992506.1, read on the forward strand.
CAGACACATAGGACCAAACACATGGTAACGTTAAAGCTCCTATTAACGACCCCCCAAAATTTGTATTCTATTAACGATCTATTTTTTAAACTATTCATATCAGACTTTACCCATATTGAGCACCATAAAACCAGACACAATTGAAAATCAATTGTTTCGCGACCGCCGGCGGTCTTATGATCCTTGACCTATTAATATAGGTTCCAGAAAAGTCGCAACTTAAAATGAGTTAGGTATTTTTGTTGGTCAACATAAAGAGTAAAGTTTGTGTGTCTAAATAGTCAGTGAACGGAATAATTTGACGATAAGTGGGGCGCGCCCGAACCGGACACACGTTTCATAGTGTCGCGTCTCCAGCTACGTAAGTACACTTAAATAATGCTTAAGGAAAATAAAATAAAATACATAGAGTGGGTTTATCTTCTTGCTATCACATAACAACTGTAATGAAAATATTCGTTATCCATACTAACCCTTAATATAACCATTTTTATTGGTTTTTAAAAGTATAAATAAAATGTTTAATTAGGGCGGTGCTAGAATCCAAATTTCATAATTTGATTCTAATAGCGACCCATGGCGTTGTTAGAAATTTGAGAACATTTAGTATTTTAAGGTGAATTATTATTAAATATCTAATTTAATTAGATTTATTTTTCTTGTTTGATTCATAAGGTTATTTTACTTAGTTGGATCAATTAACGCCATAGGTTTTACTTAGATATTTTGGGTAAAACTCGTTAGCCATTATCTCTATTAATATACGCTAAAATATTATAAACAACTTTTAGTAGTAGGGATTCGAGAGTTCTGGCTCACTCAAAACTGGCCTTCTTCTGGCCCTCGCTCGGCTAGTTCAAGTCGTTCCAAAAAAAAAAAAAAAGAAAACCCCCCCATTTGAATCGATTGCGCTGGGTCCCAGAGCGATATCTTTAACCGTTTCCGAGATACAATCTTCGAGCGTTAGCTCTCAGTTGATTTACTAATGAATCGTTAATGACTCGCCGGTCTTAATCACACAATTCCCGATGTACCTCATTATATCGATTCTGATGCACCTCATTATCTAATGACGTACCGTCACTGTAGTCTTGTCCAGTTACTAATATGCGATTGTATTTTATCGATTCTTCAGGAAAGCGCTTTGTCTTCATCCCACCTGATGTTAAGGTCATCCCTTAGTAAGACCAAAGTGGAGGCACACTTCACCTGGAATCCTCTAAAAAACTACTAAGGCACTGGTGGCAACAGACTTAAATAAGATAAAATGATAAAACGGATTTTTTCAAGTCCTACCTACCAAACCGAGTACACACATGTGCAACCCCTGCTGGGAATCGAACCCGTGACCCTGACTCTGAGACCGGGGTGGTCCTAACCACTTAACCACAGAGGCGGTAAGTGAGTTAATTGTAATCATGGACATTCTGTATGCGTGAAATCTTCTTCATGGACCATCTCTCGTGATATATTTTGCTGTTATAATACACCCATACTTACTAACTTTCTGATAAGAGTAGGTATATCTTAATAACTTTGTTCATTATAATTAGGTAAACTCTATTAACTTGTACTTTGAAACTAGTTTATCTGCTCGTTTAAATTAAAATAACTACCGAACTTGTTTCTTCGTGATTGAGAAACACACATTGTTCATTAAAATTAGATTTTTGTTTTGAAAGTAACATTCTCCTAAATTACAGTTCAAATAATCATTACATTAACTATCTTGTCTTGTTAAACAACATCGAGTTAGATATCTTAAGTAGAGTAAGTTCAAATAGTCATTACTTACTAAAATTGGTATAAAACGAACTGATTTTATCTATTTTCGATACTCGTGGATAGGAACCTCATACAGTTACAACTACTACAAGTGCTCCGTTCTGTATTCATCACAAGTACCATGGATGTAAGTAAAACGTTTTTATTTTCTGAGTGAATATTCTGATCTATTCGGACTTCTGACTAACGTATTATGATGTGTATAAAACTGATGTGATACCTAAGACAAAATTGTACTGGTTGTTACAGATTGCTCGTTCTACATTCAATGAAGACGATGTGGTGTTTGAAGAAAACACGTATAAACATTATTATTACCCACAGTCGGACGACGATGAACTTCCTTCGTTGCAGAAGAATCGACGAATTCTTTGAACCACCAAAGAAGAAGCCGAGGACAATGAGATCTTCAACAGTTGGACGTTGTTCCGGGAGAGATTCGACATCTTACGTGTCAACCAACACCGACGACGGAGCAAGTGCAACACACCTCATTAAGATTGAGGTGTATGATTTGAAGAAGATTGAAAACATTGATCAATCGGACCATTGGAAGCATGCAGATGTTCGTGTGAAATATTACACAAAGTCTACCAATGACGATCATCATAAGAAAACTCGTCAGCTTATTTACAACATAACAAAGGGAATATCCAATTCTCCGAATTGTCGGAAATACTCTTACAGCAACAAAGATAAAAAGTAATACGCCTAAAATCCATGGTATTTGTGATTTTATAGAACGAAGCACTTTCTTATGTCATACAATAAATCAGATATTGGTTTGTGAGTATAAAATAAATATATTGTTAAATCATTTACTTGTTTTTATTTATTTCAAAGGTTTTAATGAAAATACCAAGTTAAATTTCAACATATTTAATAATAATTTCTCAAAAAAAAAATAGGTTACAGTTACATGTTATTGAATCAATAAAAAAGACTTAATAACATGTTTTATTAACACATCATTATTATGTATCTTTATTAAACATTTCAACAAAGTCACTAAGAGGCATACCTCTAAGCTTAAGATACAAATACACAAAACGTTATTCACCATAAAGAATAAGAAATATCGAATACAAAATAACTTAAATTATATAAAATAGTTTTTTAAAATTTTATTTATCGTAATTTATAATGACCCCATGCTAATGTGTCAGTGGAATTTGGTATAATATATCTCTTGGTATCATTGTAAGACAAACAAATTTTATTTATCTTTTGAGTAAAAATGACATGTTTAATGGATCTAAAACGATACATTTCAGCAAGTTCTACATTTTTTTTAAACAAACAAGTTTTATAATTATGTAATTTCATTTGTCTAGTTACACATTTGTTTACACCTTTTGCTTTAGTTATTGTTTTATTCTCTACTTGCATAGCATACATTTTTGAGCGTAAACCGACAAATTCAGAAAAAACATGGCCATTGTGTTCATCTTTAAAATAACCTAATTTTTTCTTATTTAATAAAGGAAAACCATAAATATTGTTTCGTGCGTAATCCGATGTGTCAAAATAATTACATATATCGGGTAGAATTTCTTTATAAAAATCTGCACAAAAAATTTGGTAAACTAAGCTGTCAGTGTCCGTATACAACAATTTTAAATTTTCAAATTTACACTTCATGTATTTGTAATGGAAATCATACATTAAAGTTTTTGATAAATCTAATATACTAAAACCTAAAAATATGGGTTTATTGTAAAAAAGTTTAGTCTTTTGTAATTGGACTGCTACTAAACTCTCAGAGAAAACTGACAAACTATGAAATTCAGGTTTGGCAATCAGATCTGACGCACCTTTTCTTTTACCCCGATTTTCCCAGTGAGTCAATAGTTTAACGTTTACTCTTTTTTCAATATTTTCCATGGTCTTTCCAAAAATTGAATTATTCATTAACTTATAAAAATCTTTTTCAAACTCAGATTTTGCTAACGTACGCAATTGCGTGTTTAAATCTATATATTTTTTTAACCAGGCACTTTGTTTAAATTTCAGAACTCTATGAACTTTCGTAAGTTTTAAACCCAACTCTAAGCTTTGTAAGAGATTTCTATAATGTAAAATATATTTTTCCTTATTATTTAAATTTGGGACCAGCTTTCGTTCCTTAGAACCACCAATACAAATATTTTCAGGACATAATGGTAAATCGGAATGATGATCATGAAGGCTATCAGGATATTCCAAATCTACTTCTAAAATGTAACCAAACTCTGAAGTGATAGGAACATTAAAACTAACATCAACACTCGCCCATTCAAATTGAGAAATAGGTAAATACTGAGACATAGCCCACCCATACAAATTATTAGCATCCAAATATGTTAGAAAAGAAATAGGATCATCTGCTTTATAATTATCCATATAAGGATTATTGGCTTTAGCGTAACGATTACTACATTGAGACACACCACCCCTGATACCAGCTTTTATATAGGCTATTTTATCAAAATCTGTCAATAACTCCATTTCGACTTCGGTAAACTTTAACATAGCGTCCCAGCTTAAACCAGGAGCAGTGTAATAATGAGCAGGATCTAAATCATAGGTTTTTAAACAAACATTTCTAAAGTTTTCGTATATATTACTTAAAAGCAAAACATCTGTTTTTAAATAAAGATTAGAATAATCAGACATACTACAACATTTAAAATGATACCACACTCTTTGAGCGTGAACGTAGTCTTCGTTAGAAATCGTTGACCCAGTAAGTGAATTAAAAAAGTCATAAATTTTTGGTAATGATGGTGATTTTAATGACCTGAAAGAACTCATATACTCATATGGATATACACCTTTTCTTTTCAGCAATTCAAAGTCGTTTACATTCGGAAATTCATTTTTTAGTTCTATAAACTGATTATTATTAAGATTAGAAGCTAATGAATTTAAACTACTTGATAAAAATTTAAAAGAATCAATAAACCTTAAACTTACACGCTGACCGTTTACGTGAAGAATTTTAGAAAATGAAATATATTTTTCTTTATTTTGGGGGATTATTTGTACTTCACCATCAGCAAAATTTAATGCGTGTACAATAAAGTGAGCATCGTAATTACTTAGATTATGTAATACTACTGGTACAAAGTCTATTTTATGAAACTTTTTACTACATATTTCATGTGAAACACCTATAATCGCTCCCGTCTGCCAGTTGTAGTCAATAAATTGCTCATATAAATCTTTTTTACAAATGTAACATACTTTGGTTTCTTCTATATATTTTTTATTTTCATTCGTAAGAGGGAGAGGAGCAGTTTGAAAACTATACTACTACATATAATTTTTAAATCTTCTTGGAGCTTATTCATAAATACATGAGCACAGTTTTCTCCGCTATAACTAACATATTTAGAGAGATTACTATCATATGAACACTTAATATAATAACCGAAACTGTACACGTCATGTCTCTGAACATTAATGGTTGATGATTTGTTAGGATCACTTACATTTACTTACAACATTTAAAAACGATTCGAAGTCGGCGTAAATAATAAAAGGAACCCTCTTTTTCTTTTAAAATTTATCAAAATATAACCTATCATTAGAAACATTTTCATTGAACCAGTTTTTTCTAAACATACTTGGACCTGGTAATATTGTACTAATATGAGCACAATCATGTTTTTGGTGGTTATCTACCGCATTGCTTGTAGGAAAAAAAAGGAGACAACCATCACAAATGTGAACCGCGCCATTTCGTTTAGTGATCTGCTTACTCACTAATCGTGATAAATTTTTAATATAGCAATAATGTCCGTTACTACCACTGGTGACGTATAGTAAATTTATATGTGTTGATTTGCGAGACTTTGTGAAGTACAGGGTACAGAGTTTTAGTCTCAGAGTTATATTCTAAACCAAAAACGTTAATGCTTATATTGTTTAAGCGCTCAACTCTGTAAATATCAGTTAATTTTACTGGAAACGAAATCCCATTAAAATTTAACTTGTTTTCCAATTTCCAATACTCGTTTACACGATCGGGGTTTTTTGATACAGGATACAAAGCTGAGAGTAAAGCCCATTTACAACACTGCACATCTGCGTTTTTAACATTGATGACTGCTTTTTTAGTCCTAATATCATAAGGTAATTCAATAAAAGATGATCCCCGCAGTGGATTGAATTTATTAATATTCATATCTAAACTAATTAGGTCCGTAAGACTCCATCCACTATCTTTTTTCTCAAACTCACTGACTTTATTAGCTAATACTTCTTTTATTGAATTAAAAAGTATATTGATGTCTTCGGATTCATTGAGAATATAGTTCTGAGTTTGGAAGTCAAAAACGTTTTGTACATTTTTATTTTGGTGCACGAAGTTGGCACACAGTATAAAGTTTACTTTAAACGTTTTTAATTGTACTATATCATCAAGAATCAAAGTCCTTAAATCATCAATTATTGAATTAAAAAATGTATCAACCGTTTCCAAATCTTTTGAGTAAGCTAAAGAAGTTATTCTGTATGTATGAACTCTTTTGCCAAAAGCAGTTTCAATTAACCTTACATTTGGTAAATTATCATGGGAACGAAACACATTATTTTTGTGATTCTTACTTTTATAGTGATTGGATAAATACCTTTTTTTAACGGAAATATTGCAAACTGAACACATCATCATCTCGCTATTATCTGCAGTCGAATAATCTTCAGCTCCTCTAGATGTTGATGGTTCATTAATACGTCGTCTTTTCTCATTGTTTTGAATGCTACTCTCAGTTTGCCGTTTTAATCCTCTCCCAATTTGTATGTTAACACTGTAAACATAAATAAAAATATTAGAACTAACAAAAAATCAAAAGCATAATTTTTTTTAAAATATTAAAAATAATACTTACGTCTTTTCAATTTCTTCACTGAGTTTCACTAATGATTCATCGAAATATGAGTCAAAAATATTTCGTTCTTTACTTTCAGTAGTTTCTACTATATCACAGATTTCATTTAACTCTTCATCATATTCAGTGCAGTTCAAATCAGTTTTATCGACTGAAGATGAAAAAAAAGCACTGACATATTTCGTTCCAGCCATTTATTATTAACTCTCAAGCAATTAGACGAGTAGAAGTTTATGACTCAGAGCATTGATTACTACCAGCCTAAGCTGGCGAGCAGTGGTGCTTGTGGTATGTCATGTCAAATTCAACTTTCAATTGTTCAAAATAACGATAATTTGAGTGTGAAATCCTTGTTTCATGGACCATCTCTCGTTATATATTTTTGCTATTATAATACACCCATACTTACTAACTTTCTGATAAGAGTGTATCTTAATAACTTTGTTTATCTGCTCGTTAGCTACCGAACTTGTTTATTCGTGATTGAGAAACACATAATGATCTACCTAGTATAAAAACGACGAGCAGTGGTGCCTATGGTCTGTCATGTCAAATTCAACATAAATAGAAGATCGATCAAATATTAAAAGTTACTAGTTAGTAATCAATGCTCTGAGTCATAAACTTCTACTCGTCTAATTGCTTGAGAGTTAATAATAAATGGCTGGAACGAAATATGTCAGTGCTTTTTTTTCATCTTCAGTCGATAAAACTGATTTGAACTGCACTGAATATGATGAAGAGTTAAATGAAATCTGTGATATAGTAGAAACTACTGAAAGTAAAGAACGAAATATTTTTGACTCATATTTCGATGAATCATTAGTGAAACTCAGTGAAGAAATTGAAAAGACGTAAGTATTATTTTTAATATTTTAAAAAAAATTATGCTTTTGATTTTTTGTTAGTTCTAATATTTTTATTTATGTTTACAGTGTTAACATACAAATTGGGAGAGGATTAAAACGGCAAACTGAGAGTAGCATTCAAAACAATGAGAAAAGACGACGTATTAATGAACCATCAACATCTAGAGGAGCTGAAGATTATTCGACTGCAGATAATAGCGAGATGATGATGTGTTCAGTTTGCAATATTTCCGTTAAAAAAAGGTATTTATCCAATCACTATAAAAGTAAGAATCACAAAAATAATGTGTTTCGTTCCCATGATAATTTACCAAATGTAAGGTTAATTGAAACTGCTTTTGGCAAAAGAGTTCATACATACAGAATAACTTCTTTAGCTTACTCAAAAGATTTGGAAACGGTTGATACATTTTTTAATTCAATAATTGATGATTTAAGGACTTTGATTCTTGATGATATAGTACAATTAAAAACGTTTAAAGTAAACTTTATACTGTGTGCCAACTTCGTGCACCAAAATAAATATGTACAAAACGTTTTTGACTTCCAAACTCAGAACTATATTCTCAATGAATCCGAAGACATCAATATACTTTTTAATTCAATAAAAGAAGTATTAGCTAATAAAGTCAGTGAGTTTGAGAAAAAAGATAGTGGATGGAGTCTTACGGACCTAATTAGTTTAGATATGAATATTAATAAATTCAATCCACTGCGGGGATCATCTTTTATTGAATTACCTTATGATATTAGGACTAAAAAAGCAGTCATCAATGTTAAAAACGCAGATGTGCAGTGTTGTAAATGGGCTTTACTCTCAGCTTTGTATCCTGTATCAAAAAACCCTGATCGTGTAAACGAGTATTGGAAATTGGAAAACAAGTTAAATTTTAATGGGATTTCGTTTCCAGTAAAATTAACTGATATTTACAGAGTTGAGCGCTTAAACAATATAAGCATTAACGTTTTTGGTTTAGAATATAACTCTGAGACTAAAACTCTGTACCCTGTACTTCACAAAGTCTCGCAAATCAACACATATAAATTTACTATACGTCACCAGTGGTAGTAACGGACATTATTGCTATATTAAAAATTTATCACGATTAGTGAGTAAGCAGATCACTAAACGAAATGGCGCGGTTCACATTTGTGATGGTTGTCTCCTTTTTTTTCCTACAAGCAATGCGGTAGATAACCACCAATAACATGATTGTGCTCATATTAGTACAATATTACCAAGTCCAAGTATGTTTAGAAAAAACTGGTTCAATGAAAATGTTTCTAATGATATGTTATATTTTGATAAATTTGAAAAGAAAAAGAGGGTTCCTTTTATTATTTACGCCGACTTCGAATCGTTTTTAAAACCTATTGCCTCTTGTTCTGGTGATCCTAACAAATCATCAACCATTAATGTTCAGAGACATGACGTGTACAGTTTCGGTTATTATATTAAGTGTTCATATGATAGTAATCTCTCTAAATATGTTAGTTATAGCGGAGAAAACTGTGCTCATGTATTTATGAATAAGCTCCAAGAAGATTTAAAAATTATATGTAGTAGTATAGTTTTCAAACTGCTCCTCTCCCTCTTACGAATGAAAATAAAAAATATATAGAAGAAACCAAAGTATGTTACATTTGTAAAAAAGATTTATATGAGCAATTTATTGACTACAACTGGCAGACGGGAGCGATTATAGGTGTTTCACATGAAATATGTAGTAAAAAGTTTCATAAAATAGACTTTGTACCAGTAGTATTACATAATCTAAGTAATTACGATGCTCACTTTATTGTACACGCATTAAATTTTGCTGATGGTGAAGTACAAATAATCCCCCAAAATAAAGAAAAATATATTTCATTTTCTAAAATTCTTCACGTAAACGGTCAGCGTGTAAGTTTAAGGTTTATTGATTCTTTTAAATTTTTATCAAGTAGTTTAAATTCATTAGCTTCTAATCTTAATAATAATCAGTTTATAGAACTAAAAAATGAATTTCCGAATGTAAACGACTTTGAATTGCTGAAAAGAAAAGGTGTATATCCATATGAGTATATGAGTTCTTTCAGGTCATTAAAATCACCATCATTACCAAAAATTTATGACTTTTTTAATTCACTTACTGGGTCAACGATTTCTAACGAAGACTACGTTCACGCTCAAAGAGTGTGGTATCATTTTAAATGTTGTAGTATGTCTGATTATTCTAATCTTTATTTAAAAACAGATGTTTTGCTTTTAAGTGATATATTCGAAAACTTTAGAAATGAAGAATTTTAGAATTTTTTAAAAACTTTAGAATTTTAACCGCCTCTGTGGTCTAGTGGCTAAGCTACCTGTTTCAGACCCAGAGGTCCCGGGTTCGATTCCCAGCGGGGAGTACATCTTTGTGTGCTCGGTTTGGTTGGTGGTAGGGCTGTTAAGTCCGCCTGGCTAGCTACCACCATCTTATCTAAGTCTGTCGCCATAACAACGATGTTTATAGCATTGTTGTGTTCCGGCAGTTTGAGATAAGATAGCCAGTTCCTCAGTGGTTGAGGATTCCGGGTGTAGCGCGCTTCCACCTTCGGCCTTATCGTCACTTACCATCAGGTGAGATGAAGGCCAAGCGCTTACCCGTTGCCAATAAAAAAAAAAAATGTTTGTTTAAAAACCTATGATTTAGATCCTGCTCATTATTACACTGCTCCTGGTTTAAGCTGGGACGCTATGTTAAAGTTTACCGAAGTCGAAATGGAGTTATTGACAGATTTTGATAAAATAGCCTTTATAAAAGCTGGTATCAGGGGTGGTGTGTCTCAATGTAGTAATCGTTACGCTAAAGCCAATAATCCTTATATGGATAATTATAAAGCAGATGATCCTATTTCTTTTCTAACATATTTGGATGCTAATAATTTGTATGGGTGGGCTATGTCTCTATTTCTTTTTTATTTTCTTTTTATTTTTGTATTTACCTATTTCTCAATTTGAATGGGCGAGTGTTGTTGTTAGTTTCAATGTTCCTATCACTTCAGAGTTTGGTTACATTTTAGAAGTAGATTTGGAATATCCTGATAGCCTTCATGATCATCATTCCGATTTACCATTATGTCCTGAAAATATTTGTATTGGTGGTTCTAAGGAACGAAAGCTGGTCCCAAATTTAAATAATAAGGAAAAATATATTTTACATTATAGAAATCTCTTACAAAGCTTAGAGTTGGGTTTAAAACTTACGAAAGTTCATAGAGTTCTGAAATTTAAACAAAGTGCCTGGTTAAAAAAATATATAGATTTAAACACGCAATTGCGTACGTTAGCAAAATCTGATTTTGAAAAAGATTTTTATAAGTTAATGAATAATTCAATTTTTGGAAAGACCATGGAAAATATTGAAAAAAGAGTAAACGTTAAACTATTGACTCACTGGGAAAATCGGGGTAAAAGAAAAGGTGCGTCAGATCTGATTGCCAAACCTGAATTTCATAGTTTGTCAGTTTTCTCTGAGAGTTTAGTAGCAGTCCAATTACAAAAGACTAAACTTTTTTACAATAAACCCATATTTTTAGGTTTTAGTATATTAGATTTATCAAAAACTTTAATGTATGATTTCCATTACAAATACATGAAGTGTAAATTTGAAAATTTAAAATTGTTGTATACGGACACTGACAGCTTAGTTTACCAAATTTTTTGTGCAGATTTTTATAAAGAAATTCTACCCGATATATGTAATTATTTTGACACATCGGATTACGCACGAAACAATATTTATGGTTTTCCTTTATTAAATAAGAAAAAATTAGGTTATTTTAAAGATGAACACAATGGCCATGTTTTTTCTGAATTTGTCGGTTTACGCTCAAAAATGTATGCTATGCAAGTAGAGAATAAAACAATAACTAAAGCAAAAGGTGTAAACAAATGTGTAACTAGACAAATGAAATTACATAATTATAAAACTTGTTTGTTTAAAAAAAATGTAGAACTTGCTGAAATGTATCGTTTTAGATCCATTAAACATGTCATTTTTACTCAAAAGATAAATAAAATTTGTTTGTCTTACAATGATACCAAGAGATATATTATACCAAATTCCACTGACACATTAGCATGGGGTCATTATAAATTACGATAAATAAAATTTTAAAAAACTATTTTATATAATTTAAGTTATATTGTATTCGATATTTCTTATTCTTTATGGTGAATAACGTCTTGTGTATTTGTATCTTAAGCTTAGAGGTATGCCTCTTAGTGACTTTGTTGAAATGTTTAATAAAGATACATAATAATGATGTGTTAATAAAACATGTTTTTAAGTCTTTTTTATTGATTCAATAACATGTAACTGTAACCTATTTTTTTTTGAGAAATTTATATTAAATATGTTGAAATTTAACTTGGTATTTTCATTAAAACCTTTGAAATAAATAAAAACAAGTAAATGATTTAACAATATATTTATTTTATACTCACAAACCAATATCTGATTTATTGTATGACATAAGAAAGTGCTTCGTTCTATAAAATCACAAATACCATGGATTTTAGGCGTATTACTTTTTATCTTTGTTGCTGTAAGAGTATTTCCGACAATTCGGAGAATTGGATATTCCCTTTGTTATGTTGTAAATAAGCTGACGAGTTTTCTTATGATGATCGTCATTGGTAGACTTTGTGTAATATTTCACACGAACATCTGCATGCTTCCAATGGTCCGATTGATCAATGTTTTCAATCTTCTTCAAATCATACACCTCAATCTTAATGAGGTGTGTTGCACTTGCTCCGTCGTCGGTGTTGGTTGACACGTAAGATGTCGAATCTCTCCCGGAACAACGTCCAACTGTTGAAGATCTCATTGTCCTCGGCTTCTTCTTTGGTGGTTCAAAGAATTCGTCGATTCTTCTGCAACGAAGGAAGTTCATCGTCGTCCGACTGTGGGTAATAATAATGTTTATACGTGTTTTCTTCAAACACCACATCGTCTTCATTGAATGTAGAACGAGCAATCTGTAACAACCAGTACAATTTTGTCTTAGGTATCACATCAGTTTTATACACATCATAATACGTTAGTCAGAAGTCCGAATAGATCAGAATATTCACTCAGAAAATAAAAACGTTTTACTTACATCCATGGTACTTGTGATGAATACAGAACGGAGCACTTGTAGTAGTTGTAACTGTATGAGGTTCCTATCCACGAGTATCGAAAATAGATAAAATCAGTTCGTTTTATACCAATTTTAGTAAGTAATGACTATTTGAACTTACTCTACTTAAGATATCTAACTCAATGTTGTTTAACAAGACAAGATAGTTAATGTAATGATTATTTGAACTGTAATTTAGGAGAATGTTACTTTCAAAACAAAAATCTAATTTTAATGAACAATGTGTGTTTCTCAATCACGAAGAAACAAGTTCGGTAGTTATTTTAATTTAAACGAGCAGATAAACTAGTTTCAAAGTACAAGTTAATAGAGTTTACCTAATTATAATGAACAAAGTTATTAAGATATACCTACTCTTATCAGAAAGTTAGTAAGTATGGGTGTATTATAACAGCAAAATATATCACGAGAGATGGTCCATGAAGAAGATTTCACGCATACAGAATGTCCATGATTACAATTAACTCACTTACCGCCTCTGTGGTTAAGTGGTTAGGACCACCCCGGTCTCAGAGTCAGGGTCACGGGTTCGATTCCCAGCAGGGGTTGCACATGTGTGTACTCGGTTTGGTAGGTAGGACTTGAAAAAATCCGTTTTATCATTTTATCTTATTTAAGTCTGTTGCCACCAGTGCCTTAGTAGTTTTTTAGAGGATTCCAGGTGAAGTGTGCCTCCACTTTGGTCTTAGTAAGGGATGACCTTAACATCAGGTGGGATGAAGACAAAGCGCTTTCCTGAAGAATCGATAAAATACAATCGCATATTAGTAACTGGACAAGACTACAGTGACGGTACGTCATTAGATAATGAGGTGCATCAGAATCGATATAATGAGGTACATCGGGAATTGTGTGATTAAGACCGGCGAGTCATTAACGATTCATTAGTAAATCAACTGAGAGCTAACGCTCGAAGATTGTATCTCGGAAACGGTTAAAGATATCGCTCTGGGACCCAGCGCAATCGATTCAAATGGGGGGGTTTTCTTTTTTTTTTTTTTGGAACGACTTGAACTAGCCGAGCGAGGGCCAGAAGAAGGCCAGTTTTGAGTGAGCCAGAACTCTCGAATCCCTACTACTACTTTTTCTATCTAAATTAGTGACTAATTGGTATTAAAAGAAAATTTATAGCAATGACTTCGAATTTAACTATTTTCCATGGGTTAGATATTGTAGCTGGTAATTATTAATTTTATTGATCGCTATAGCTCCGACTATAGGCCCATTCTCGCAAAAATAAAATTTAATTTTAAAATCCACAGAATTAATCAATTTTATACTAAAATCCAACATTCCAAACACACTCTATTAAAAAACTCAGAGCAGTTCAATATAGAACTCACTAATCAGTTTTCTAATCTCAGAATCTTAGACATAGAAGTAAACAAAACTGAGGAGCAATATAATGCAATAGTTAAATGTATAGAAAATAGTAGTAAAACAATAAAACGTACTTATAAAAATAAAGCAAAACCCTCAAGTCAAACAAAAACATTAATAGAAACTAGATCAGGTATTCAAATATGCACTCCAGAGTTTAGAACAGTTGACAGAAAGGTAAAGCGTAGCATCAGACAGGACATAAGAACTTTCAATCTTCATTTAATTAAAACTGCAATAGAAAAACAAACTTCACTGAGAACTGCGAAAAATGGAATTTCCCGTGGAAAACAGTGGATTAACAGCCTCCAGGATGCAAATGGTATAAAACAGAATAGTCGTGCCAAAATAATGAACATCTGTACAAAATTCTATGAAGACCTCTATTCAGATCCCTCAAAAGTCGAGAAAGTTCCAGACTATAACTTACCTGAGTCTATACCATATTTCACTGGCAAGGAGATCTGATTGAGATGTTCTCAAATCCATGAAATATGATAGAAATACGGGAGAGGATGGAGTCTCTACAGAGGCGCTAAGAATTGGTTCACCTACGTTGCTTCCACATGTTACAAACTTGTTTATTTCGATTTTGAAAACAGGACAGCTCCCTGCGCAGATGAGCCACGCTAACATAGTCCTTCTCCATAAGAAAGGAGATAAGTCTGTTATAGGCAACTACAGACCAATTAGCCTAGTGTCTCACCTGTATAAAGCCTTTATAAAAGCTGTTCAGAATCGGAATAAATCCCAACTTGACCAACACCAACCACCTGAACAAGCCGGTTTCCGTCCCAACTTCTACGGACCACCTACATACATTGAATCAAGTCATCGAAAAGTATACAGAGTATAACAAATCTCTTTACATAGCCTTTCTAGATTATGCGAAAGCTTTTGATAGCATACGTCATTTTGCAATATTTAGAGCTTTAGAAAACCAACAGATTGACAAAGCCTATATAGATTTAATATAAATAGTTTACAGCCGCAGTACCGCCAATATTAAATTAACCTCCACCGGCCCATCTTTCAAAATTCAGAAAGGGGTTAGGCAGGGTGATCCACTCTCCCCCATCCTGTTTACGAGCGCACTTCAAGAGATCTTCAAGACGCTGGCAGATTCGTGGGTAACAAAGGGCATTGTCGTCGGAAGCAAACGCCTAACGAATCTGCGAATTGCGGATGACATTGTTCTGTTCGCTCCAACATTTCAGGAACTACAGCAAATGCTCGAAGATCTGAGCACAGCGAGTCTTAGGGTTGGACTTCAAATGAACCAGTCGAAGACGAAGATAATGACCAACAGCACGAAACGTAGGGTTGAGGTAGATGGGCAAGAGATACACTATGTCGATCAGTATATTTACTTGGGCTAGGTAGTAAGCTTCGAGAACAGGCAAGACAAAGAGATCGATCGCCGCATCGATAATGCCTGGAAGAGCTACTGGTCCATGAAGGCGTTCATGAAGGGAGACCTTCCAATCACGCTGAAGCGCAAACTCATCGACATGTGTATCCTGCCCGTCCTAACCTACGGTGCACAGACTTGGTCATTGACTGAGCTTCAAAAATCCAGGCTCAAGATTTGTCAGAGGGCAATGGAACGTAGTATCCTCGGCTACAAACGAGTTGACCGAATTCGCAACACCATACTGCGTTCCATGACTAGAATTGCTGACGTAGGGAGCAAAACAGCTATGCTCAAGTGGGACTGGGCGGGCCACGTTGGCCGAATGCAATCCGAGAAATGGGCACACTCCATCACGCCTTGGGTGCCTGAGAACGGGAGGCGTGGGCGGGGACGACCGCGGAAACGTTGGCGAGACGATCTCGATGCCTTTGTGGGAAACTGGTGGGAAAGCGCCAAAGATAAAGATGCGTGGAAGGGTTTGGGGGAGGTCTTTGCTCAGCAGTGGGACAATATAGGCTAAAATAAAAAATAAAAAATGAAAAAAATTGATCGCTAATAGAATATTGTAATCTTCATACTTGATTCTATTACCGACTCATAGATTAAAAGATATTTAAGGTCAAATTTTAGTACACAAACACTTGAGAAAAAACCGGCCAAGTGCGAGTCGGACTTTCGTAATGTGGGTTCCGTACTGTTCTCTAAGATAAATTAAACTTTTATCTATGCACCAGTATATTAAGAACCAAGAACTTTTGTAAAACGTATCCAGCGTAGGGTCACGTTATATTGGCAGCTTACAAATTGGTAATACTAATACATAAACATTCTTCATTTTTGAATTTTCCTTATAAGATTTCTGATAAGAATTACCCTCATACCAAATTTTAAGATTCCAGACTTACCGTCTAAGTTTTGATTCCTTAACATTTAGTATGAAGACACGGTTTTTGTGTTATAGGTTTTTTTCCTAAATTATTTTTTTCTAGACCGCAAGAAATAAAACTGTTATAAATACTTAATAAATACCTCTTACTACTATTTCTTATTTTATTGTGTAGTACCTATAGGGGATGTGGCAATTTCTTAGAGATCGGTAATAGAAGCAGAAAAAACAGTAAAATAATCTAATCTCGCATTCCATGGGTTGGTAATAGAATCAATTGCTCTTTTGGATTAAACTATTATTTAATAATTATTGTGTGATTGAATACTGAATTTCATAGAATACTTCATTAAGATTAATTATAAATTATAACATCTTTCCTAACATAACAGCTTATATCTATTTTTTTAAAGTAAATCCGAAGACTGCTAAAACTGGTGGTAATAGGAGCTTTTACGTATACAATTGGCGGCCTTATCGCTCAAAGGCAATTACTTCTATGGAAATTGTTGGACTGGATAAAAACAATTATACGATACAACGATAACGTTTATAAAGTTAGGCTTAAGTAACGTTTATTAATTACCTAGCTAAGTATTGTGAAGTTAAACGACGCAATTCTTTAGTTTTTAGTAATTATCTAAATAAACTCCTTTGGGGGGAGAGTAAGGCGGTGAGTCCTACTTTACAATATGCTTCTCCCCAGCGCACTGTGAATAAATACTACTAGGTACTTAGTAAGTAGCCAAGGGGTTACCTCCATGTCTGTCACGAAAAGTCCTATTGAGGTTGCTAACAATTCAATTTCTATTGTGTCTGGTTTCACGACAGCTGAGCTTTGATAACCTCACTGTGAAGGTAAGTATTTGTTTTAAATTAAGAATAATATATGCTACGATATTTTTTTCGTCGTTTTCATATTTATTTACTGTTGATACACCTAAAAAATTTGAACAGAACTTTTATATATGAGGTAATTTTGTGTACCCTCAAAAGCCACTTTGCCGCCGCTGGCTGGCTGATTCTGCTTCCATTTTTCATGTAATGCATTAATAATTTGGGAGCTTTCATACTTCCCCTGATGTTGTGTTTTACGGCGGAGTGTGTAAAATATTCCGTTTTAAATCGCAGGCCATCAAAACGCTCGCGTGGGCCCTCTGAAACATTGAAGCGATCTGCTACACAAAAGTAATAATATGTCACTCTAATTACCTACGGGCCGCAACAAAGTTGTAGAAATACTCGCATATAGCCTGTGAAATGATTAAACCAGACTCATTTCGTGTGTCGTTATTCGAGGTTACCGTTTTCGTCTTTATGGCGATCGCTCTACATCGCAAGATCAAAAATAACAATTACATACCTACTTATACATAGAATCACAACTATTATCCCCGAAGGGTTAGTCAGTCAGAGACAAGGCAATGAGGACAGCAAATAGTCCACTTTTCACCAAATATCGACTGTACATGTGCTCAGCGTGACAGATGGTGAGCCCATAATCGCTCTATGCTGTTAGATTTGTGTTCAGTCTTTAGTCCGTTAGTCGCCTTTTACGACACCCAAGAGAAAAGAGGGGTTGGTAGTACTATTTCACCGCTACGAGACACGGTTAAAATTGACAATTAAAAATACTTATAGTCCAAAAACACACATTGTCCTCCTGGAAATCGAGCCCAGAACCTCCGGATATCGAGCCGAGCGCTTGGCCACTCGGCCACCCCGAGGAGGCCTTAAAAATAATTATAAAAGTTTTTTTTATTTATTTATATACCAGATTATTCGTAATATTTGATTATTTGCGTTAAAAAACGCTCAAATAAACTCAAAGATAACGAACGTTTAAAAATGTCCACCTCACAGGCGGGAAAACATTTTTCCCGCCTGAGGTAGACACCTTTTAGGGTTCCGTAGCTAAATGGCAAAAAACGGAACCCATATGGATTCGTCATGTCTGTCTGTCTATCCGTTCGTATGTCACAGCCACTTTTTTCCGAAACTATAAGAACTATACTGTTGAAACTTGGTAAGTAGATGTATTATGTGAACCGCATTAAAATTTTCACACAAAAATAGAAAAAAACAATAAATTTTGGCGGTTCCCCATACTTAAAACTGAAACTCAAATTTTTTTTTCATGAAACCCATTAATGTGGTGTATCTGAGGATAGGTCCCCAAAAATGATATTACCTAAGGTTTTTAATATCAATTTTTTCTAAACTGAATAATTTGCGCGAGAGACACTTCCAAAGTTGTAAAATGTCCCCCCCCCCCCCCCTGTAACTTCTAAAATAAGAGAATTATAAAACTAAAAAAATATATGATGTACATTACTATGCAAACTTCCACCGAAAATTGGTTTGAACGAGATCTAGTAAGTAGTTTTTTTTAATACATCATAAATTAATTTATTTAAAAAAATACACTATTATTAAAACATCGACAAAGTTACAACGAACGCAAGAACTTTTATATGATGTTACTTGCTGCTACGGAACCCTTCATGGGCGAGTCCGACTCGCACTTGGCCGGTTTTTCATAACGTTTCGTTATACCAGGTTATTTCAAAATAATGTAACATACCGAAAAGGCAACTTATTGTAGTAAATTTATATAGGTTTAGAAGTAAACTAACTTCACTTCAATGTCACTACACAGTTTGTACATACAAAATTAACTAATTACTTGACCAAAAAATTCTTATAGAACTTAAGCATGCTATTTGGTCCGCATGGTCTATGACATAATCTTCTCATGTGCTTGTTGATGTGGGAAGTATTGTGCCCAGCAGTGACATTTATAGGTGATCCTGTTCATCATCAGCCGTAAAACTAACACTGTTGGTCAAAGGCCAAAGAGCCCCAACAAGACCATTCTTGTGCTGCTCGTATCCAGCGGCTACCCGCGACCTTTACCAGATTGTCGTTCCACCTTGTTGGATGCCTTTATTAGCTGATAAAGGTAAATAAGGAGTTAAGTCCTACATAAAACAGAATAAACCTTCTCAAATTTAATTTAAAAGCACGCTTATGAAACCTGCTCGTATTTTACGCGAAACTTAATATTCAGAAAAGTACACAAGATGGCGTCGTTCCTTACTAACTGGTGATTTATATACTGCATTCACGGTACACAGCATAAGTTCGCTCTTAAATTATAAGAACAATAACTCTCCTGCTATGGAATAATTCACAACTTACGGGGCTCGGGCTACTTGCTGGCGTTATTAATTAAATTTCGTATAGTACCTATGCTGTTAGAAATAACTTACCTATACACTTCTTAACGTTCGCGTTTAATTTTAAACAAGTTTTTAACATGTTTAACGCAAACTACTTAGTTTAAATAGGTTTTCTAGCCTTTATGTACCCGACGCGTCGGGTTTCGATTGAGTTGCACCGACAATAAACGGCCAGACAAAAAAATAATCTTACAGATCAATTATCATCCATTTCAAAGTCGCTTGAATTTTTTTATTTTTTTATTGGCAACGGGTAATCGCTTGGCCTTCATCTCACCTGATGGTAAGTGACGATAAGGCCGAAGGTGGAAGCGCGCTTCACCCGGAATCCTCAACCACTGAGGAACTGGCTATCTTATCTCAAACTGTCGGAACACAACTATGCTATAAACATCGTTGTTATGGCGACAGACTTAGATTAGATGGTGGTAGCAAGCCAGGCGGACTTAACAGCCCTACCACCAACCAAACCGAGCACACAAAGATGTAACCCCCGCTGGGAATCGAACCCGGGACCTCTGGGTCTGAAATAGGTAGCTTAGCCACTAGACCACAGAGGCGGTTAAAAAGGAAAGGAAATCCTAACCTAACCTAGCCAAAGTTCAAAAGCGTAAAAAAAATTAAAAATCCGTTTTTTCGCCGAATGCCGACTTGGCAAACGACACAAGCAAAAACATAAGTAAACGACGGTATACGGATTATATTTATGTCAATTAGTGTAACCAGAACCCACCAACCTGCATAGGGCCAGCCGGGTGGGTTAAAGCCCAAACTCCACATGTGCTGTCCACATGAAAAGGCCTGCGCACAGCAAATAAATTTAATTTATTTGGTTTACGCTCACACCAATTATCTAGACCAAGATGAGTATTCTCTTGAAACTCGTTAACCCTTCAAGGATCATTAGACCGCCGGCGGTCGCAAAACAATGGGGTTTTCAATTGTGTCTGGTTTTACGCTGCTTGAGGGATTAATATGGTAAAATTACGGATAAATATACAACATAAACATAGAAAAAACACCCAGACCTAAAATCTATTTAGATAAACAGTTTTCTCTAAATTGACCCGACCGGGAGTTGAACCCGGGACCTCATAGATAGCGCGACGCCAGACCCGGCGTGCTAACCACTCGACCTCGGAGGTCATGAAACGACGACATATACATCTGAACAACAACCAGTTCACTTACAAAGAAACAAAAAGAGACTCGAAGCCAAATTGAAAAGCTGAAAATATCACAATAGCACAAAGCTCTAAAATCTGTAGTTACATATTGGAAAGTGTCTGCCTTCCCGTTAAGAGGTTCTCGAGACATCAGGTCCATTGAGATCTGTCGTAGCTTCAAGAGCAGGTTATTGTGGTGTCAACACTCTTTGGAGATACAAATTTGTTCTTTTTTAACCCAAGTGGGCGACTCGCTATATCGTTACTTGCGCTGTCATATTTAGTTATATTTTTCTTAAGGCTTTTCTCTATTGATAAACTTGCAGCATATGCAGTGCTCAAGTATATTATTTTGTTTAGCACGGTTACCTATTTTAACATAGGTACGAGTACATAACGTATGTACATATAATATTATTCTGTGCTATTATCCCCGAAGTGTAAGTCAGAGACTAGGCAATGAAGACAGCAATCATTAGCAGTAGCAAGCAGTCCTCTATCATAGTCTACTTTTCGCCAAATAGCGACTGCACATGTCCTCAGCGTGACAGGTGGTGAGCCTGTCGCTGCTCAATGGATGTTGGATGTTTGTACAGTCTTTAGTCTGTTAGTCGCCTTTTACGACACTCAAGGGAAGAGAGCAGGTGGTAGTATTCTTACATCGCTACGCAACACTGTTCATTCGTTATTAAGTTATATATTTACCCTAAACCGGTGAACGTGTAAGAAGATGTACGTATAACATTACTATAGTAGGTAATTAATAACTTAACAGAGTAATCTAAGCAAAATAAGTGGGTCAGGTTTAGCTAATAAGAACCGTGTAACGACCCGTGGCGCGTAGCGGCTATTATTAATTGTAATACTACCACCCTCTCTCTTCCCTTGGATGTCGTAAAAAGCGACTAACGGACTAAAGACTGCAGATACATCCAATAGCATAGAGCGGCGATAGGCTTACCACCTGTCACGCTGAGCACATGTGCAGTCCTTAATGACATAGGACTGCTTTTGCAGGTCCTCATTGCCTATACTATAGTCTCTGACTAACCCTTCGGGGATAATAGTCGTGATTATATGTATGTGTTTAGGTTTAGCTCTTATATTAGGAGCACGATGGCGCTGCTGCTAGCGCGTTCGGCTTGCGATCTTGCCCGCTAAGCAACTTTCGCAATGCCGGGTCGCCTGATAAGTGACCAGTTAAAAACATCTCGAGCTTCCTCCGTGCTTCGGAAGGCAAGCCATTGGTCCCGGTTGTTGTCGTATAATGGCAGTCGTTAAAACCCACCTACCGCATTGGGCCAGCGTGGTTGGTTATGGCCCAATATCCCCGCGTGCTATTGTCCACGTGGGAGGCCTGTGCCCTACAGTGGGAAGTTTATAGGCTGATGATGATGTAGGTTTAGCTAGAGTGCTATGAAATGGACAGCTATGGTATCTGCGGGAAACAGACTTGATATCGCTAGGTAATGGTATTAAAAGATGCGGGTGCAGGCAAGAAATGCATTCGAGTCGGAATTTCCAAATCGCTAGACAGAGAAGAAGACAATCACTACGCTGCGCTTCGCGATTGTCTTAAATTACTAGCCTATGACGTAACGTAACCTACAGGAGTTGGAAAATTTATGTTCTAGTGATGATTTTTGAGATCAATTTTACTACACTTACTAATTATTTTAATAATTATGCATGTAATTACAAGTAAACGACGTTTGAAATACCATAGAAAAGCTTTTTTGTCATTTCACGGAACCAGTTCTGGTATTTGTTCAAATCCCTAGATTTGTTTAGGGAAATGATAAAATCGTGTTGGTATTTTAACATCCTCCGTGATTTGATCAAATCACTTAAGGAATTGATCAAATCTCTATTTTTATCATATCACTGCGACATAATATACACTACGCGCGGCGCCTCTTAAGTGTGGTTTGCGCCTATAGGCAGCCATTATTTAGGGGTGCCATAACGAAACGAATGAATAAATGATTACGATTATTACTATTATGGTGGTAAGTACCAAATATTTTTGGTCGACATATAGGCATAGTAAACATTTAACTCTTTTAGGACCAAATAGTCTATATATGCAACTACTGCATTCATCCAATAATGGATGCATGGTTGCACGAGCGCGATCGTTACGAGCGAGTTGGTGTGACAGGTACTACAGTGTTAAGCTACTACTGTGGCCGACCGTACAATGCGTCCAATCTTCTTCATTAATTAAGATAGATCGCAGGACCGCAAGCACCGCATGATCTACAACCTCTACCTACGTAGTCCGCACGTATAGGGTAGTAAATTTGATTAGTTGTTATGTTGCTATGGATTTATTTATTTATTTATTTATTTATTTAAACTTTATTGCCTAAAATACAGCAAATGGCGAACTTAATGCCATAAGGCATTCTCTAACAGTCAACCAGTAAATGTGTACATAAATTTTTTGTAGGCGGTGACATTATTAGAAACTTACAATTAATTTAAAAAAGAGACAAATGAAACACTTAACTTTACTAGCACAAATATACATAAGTACATGCATTATACACAAAATATCTATACCTATACACATACATATTATACTTAATATATAATTATAATTTATATAAATATATATATACAAACGACAAAAACATAGTGTAAATCAGCTCAAAACTATTGGACGGATTTCAGAAAGTACTCACGCGCTAAACTCTTGAAGGCAACCTTGTTGGAAGCATTTCTAACGTCAAAAGGCAGTGCATTCCAGAGTCGAATAGCAGTAAGAGTGAAAGATTTAGAAACGAAATTAGTACTATGAGAAGGAGTTTGGAGTACCAGATTAGTGCTGGAGCGAAGATGGCGTTGGTGTGAAGCACCCAAGAACTGAAAGCGGGATTTAAGATAAACCGGGACGCGTGGATCGAAAAGGATATTAAAAAGAAGGCAAACCAACCTTAGGTTTCTACGCTCACGAATAGGGAGCCACTTAAGTTGGTTTCGAAAGTCAGAGATGTGGTCGTATTTTCGTAGACCGAAGACAAAGCGTATAGTACTGTTGAGAAGACGATCCAATTTGTTGAGAAAGATTTGATTAATATCGGGCAAACAAACATCAGCATAATCAAAAAGCGGATGAACAAGAGCTCGTACGAGCACAACTCTAGTGCTGGGCGGTATAAAGTTTCTTAGTTTGTAAAGTGCGCCAAGAGTCCCATGTACTTTACGACTAATATTTTGGATTTGACCCTCCCAACCCAAGCTGCAGTCAAGGACAAGCCCAAGGTTCCTCACAGAAGTAGCGTATGGGATTGCAATGCCATTAAATGTCAGAGCCAGAGTATTACTCAAATTGAGTTGTGAGAGCTGACGAGAACTGCCAATAATGATGGCCTGACACTTGTCTGGGTTAACAGAGATCCCAAAACTATCCGACCACGCACGTATCCTATTCAGGTTTTGGTTAAGGAGTGTTATAGCGTTGTCGAGGTTGCGCAGATCACTCTGTGCATACAACTGCAGATCGTCAGCGTACAGATGATAAGAAGAGGAAAGAATAGATGTAAGAGAATTAATAAACAAGGAGAAGAGAAGAGGTGAGAGCACGCCGCCCTGAGGTACACCAGCAGTCAAGTTGGACCAGTTAGAGACTAACTGGTTGACTCGCACCGCTTGATGGCGCCCCCAAAGATAAGAAGTAAACCACAGAAGTGCAGAGGATGAGCAGCCGTAAAGGGAGAGGAGAGAGAGGAGAATGTCATGGTCCACTGCGTTGAATGCGTTAGAGAAATCAATTAAGACTAATACAGTAAGACGTGAATTCTCCATCCCATCGCGTATATCTTCGACAACTTTGAGTAGAGCAGTAGTAGTACTGTGACCAGGCCGAAACCCAGATTGGTAGGAGGAGAGAATATCGTTACGAAAGACATAAGAGGAAAGCTGTTTGTGGACAGCAGCTTCAAGGATTAATCTTGTTATATGGGTAACTATCAAATTAGTCAGTTAAAACTTTAAAGGAGAAAGTACAGATCTAATTTTCTGTGACATACTAGCAGATATTTAACCGCCTTTGCGGTCTAGTGGTCAGAGTGGTTAAACCTCTCTGATATCGTACCCCGGAACCTGTGGGTATACCGTGGTTAATTCATAGAATAGAATATGTAAGAATGGTCTTACTTGTGAAATGTAGGTTAGTTTTACAATGATAAATATTCATGTCGTTTCAGTATCACTATAACATCCACCTAGCTAGGTGTACCTACACAGAATAGTTAAATATAGCCTGTGTACTGTACCACAGCAGGAAAAGACGATCATTGAAATCAAGTCATCGCTAATATTGATGAGTTTGCCTTACCCTTTACATAACAGGCACAGCATGTTAAAAATTTTCATTGGTTTTTCGGAAATAAAGTTCAAAATATGGTGGTGGCTATAAGATCACTGCCTGGCTAAGGGCTAATAGCCACGCTTGGCAAATGCGGTAGTGATCACAAACCCGATATACCTACATCGAGTTTGAACCCGGGACCTCCGGATATCGAGCCGAGCACTTGACCACTCGGCCACCAAGGCATCTTAATAATATACTTACTTACAACTTAAAAAGTGCACTTAGTTCCTACAATCGAGGAAGTTCCCGGTCGACCAGTTTTCGGCGATATTCGCTTGCACCTATAGTGTTGGCCAGGACTGGAGTTCTTTAAGCCCTTTTTTAGGGACTGGACTCGATTTTTGGAGACTTGACTCGTAAATGAGAGCTACTTGTCAGTGATAAGGCTCACGAGTCCTTAGAATATGATTCGAGAATTCGAATCTTTTTACAATAATATATTGAAAGAGACTCATAAGACTCGAGTTCATTGCTAGTTCCGAAGTTTTTTCAAAAACCACTGTTTAGAATAAGTTGATTGAAATGTATTTGATAATCAATAATTTGCCAAAATCCCCAAAAAACAAGAAGACTCAACTCTTTTTGAAGTACTTACCTACCTATACTCAATTTCTCCAAAAAGACTTAAGTGTTTTTAAAGAACTTGAGTTCCATAATAAAAGCGCAGTTCTATAAATCGAGTCTATTTGCATTAGGACTCGACGAAAGGACTCAAGGCTCAGAACTCTGGAGTCAGGACTCATTTTAATCAGAGTCTTGCGAGCACTGCCAAAATGAGTCCAGTCCCTAAATTAGGACTTAAAGAACTCGAGTCCTGGCCAACACTACTTGTATATTATATTACCCTGCTACTTGCCCCATTCCGACCGCGCGTATCTACGTAGGTAGGTACAATAGCGTGTGCTTAGATGGTAAGCGAATATCGGTGAAATGTGGTCGATCGTACTTGCACACAACTAATCTGTGGTACTACATTTCATTCTGCTGCCACACTTGTAATGTCTTTCTTATTGAAATTTTTGCATTCACAATGTTATATACCTATATATAGGTTAAATTGTTTACTTGAAAAAAAACAACCAGTCTCAGGAAAGCTGGAATGGGATTCGAACCCATGACCTTTGGATTGCCGGTCCACTGCTCTAACCGCTAAGCTACCGAGACCCAAAAGACCCGTTGATTATTTTCTAGTAGTGTGATTTACGCTGCAAGCCAGCGGTATCGTCACTGTGAAGTGGACCGGCAATCCAAAGGTCATGGGTTCGAATCGAATCCCATTCGAGCTTTCCTGAGACTGGTTGTTTTTTTTCTAGTAAACATTTTATCCTACACATGTAATGCTCATTTACTTTCTTAACAACAGTTATATACATACTCGTCGGTTATGGTAACCCACTAACAAGTTACCCTTTCACACCCAAAATGTAAGTAAAGTAAAATACCCCATCCACCATGACCCATGATTAATAATCCTGTACTAATTACTCCACTGATTAATAAGCACACTCAGCAGGTAATCTGCCAGCATCATTAAAATGAAACAACGCTTGCACTGTACGATTCAACTAAGGGTATTTAATTAGAGCAGAGTGTTCTACCTTGCATTAGATGTGTAACAAAATAAGGGATAACCCCCTTCTCCCACACATACGTAATGCATCAGTTGCGAGATGAGAGTGGGCTCATAAAATATTAGAGCCGAGCCGGCTAATCGCGCTAATGGCACTTCGGAGGCTAATTACTACGAGTACAACACTACAACTACACCTATGAGCTGATTTTAATGCATTGGATCGAGCATGATTTCTGTTACAATTAATTATTTTACTTTTAGTAATCCGTTAACATTTTAACAACCGTGTCAAGTAGCGGTGAAAGAATAATGCCACCCCCTCTCTTCCTGTGGGTGTTGTAGAAGGCGACTAATGGACTAAATACTGCACGTATACACAACACAACATATAGCGGCGATGGGCTCACGACCAGTCACCACCACCTGAGCACCTGTGCAGCCGCTATTTGGTGAAAAGTGGACTATGGTAGAGGACTGCTTTCGCGGTCCTCCTAGTCCGCGAAAGCAGAAGTCTTCTACCATAGCCTAGTCTCTGACTAACCCTTCGGGGATAATAGACGTGATTATATGTTGTATGTATGTATTTATATCTGGTTAGTCGCATAAATACAAATACGGAGCACCTGTTGTAAACCATAAACCACCACGTTGACCTAATGCGGGTTGGTTGATTTAACGACGCCGTCCAACGATAACAACCGGGACCAATGGCTTTACGTGTCTTCCGAAGAACTGACTATTATTTTATACTAGCGGCCGCTCGCGGTTTCACCCGCGTGGTTCCCGTTCCCGTAGGAATATCGGGATAAAAAGTATTCTATGTGTTAATCCAGGCTATAATCTATCTGTATGCCGAATTTCACCCAAATCCATTCAGTAGTTTTTACGTGAAAGAGTAACAAACATCCATCCATCCGTACAAACTTTCGCGTTTATGATATTAGTAGGAAGGATACTTACACTTATTTTTGTTTTTCCTTTAGGTCATTTACTTTATCGACGTTCATAATATGCATACATATAATCACAACTATTATCCCCTAAGGGTTAGTCAGAGACTAGGCAATGAGAACAGCAAAAGCAGTCCACTTTTCACCAAACAGCAACTGCTAATGTGCTCAGCATGACAGGTGGAGAGCCCATCGCCGCTCCATGCTGTTGGATGTATGTGCAGTGCAGTCTTTAGTCGGTTAGTCGCCTTTTAGGACACCCAAGGGAAGAGTGGGGGTGGTAGTATTCTTTCACCGCTACGCAACACGGTTACGTTCATAATAATGGTAATTTTAATGGAAAATTTAAATTAAAATTACTTTTAATTTTTAATTTAACATCCTAAACATTGAGTAAGTAATTATTAAATCGAGTAAACTAATAATTTGGTTTCAAATAATTTTCAGCGACTTTCTAAATACTGCTGCTACTGTTTTCTCCTACACTATGGCAGCGGCATAGATTCGGGTTATTAATCAGCTGAATCCGGAGCGTAATTTAATTTGCGTTATAATCATGCTGCCGGAATTACATTCATAACGTACTTAGGCGAAGCTTTGTTAACAATTAATCTTTAATCACGTTTGTAGTAAAGTGCAAATTGGGTTACTTACTTTTATGACCATTTCAAATCTCCTTGTTAGGATGAGTTTTAGTACCAAAAGATTATCTGGTTTGGATTTTAAAATAAGCCTATATACGTGTGGCTCATTTTGGCTTGGCCACCATCACCAACTCTAAATCTGACTCTATAGATAATTTGTCGAGAGTATGTCAAAGTAGGTATGTCGTCAAATATCAGAGTTGGTCTATGGTTCAAAAGTTATAAGGGGCCATTGGTGGCCATACCTGGATGAGCGCTCATCTCTGGCATGGCCACCTTGTATCTCGAAAACTACCAGCGAAAACCACCTTGTATCTCGATCTGGTCGTAGCGAAGATCTGATTTCACCAATAGTATGTCGAGAGTATGTCGAAGTATGTCGACAAAACTCCAGAGTTTGTCGGTCTACCGTTCAAAAGGATGAGCGCTCATCCTGGCATGGCCACCAATGACCCCTTATAACTCTTGAACGGTAATCCGACAAACTCTGATATTTGGCGACATACTTCGACATACTCTCGACAAATTATCTATAAAGTCAGATTGTGTTGCTCATCTTGGCATGGCCACCATCACCAACTCTAAATCTGACTTTATAGAAAGTATGTCGATAGTTTGTCGAAGTATGTCGCCAAATATCAGAGTTTGTCGGTCTACCGTTCAAAAGTTATAAGGGGTCATTGGTGGCCATGCCAGGATGAGGCTCATCCTGGCATGGCCACCTTGTATCTCAAAAACTACAAGACGTAGCGAAGATATGATTACTCCAATAGTATGTCGAGAGTATGTCGAAGTATGTCGCCAAATATCAGAGTTTGTCGGTCTACCGTTCAAAAGTTATAAGGGGTCATTGGTGGCCATGCCAGGATGAGCGCTCATCCTGGCATGGCCACCTGTATCTCAAGAACTGCTGGTCGTAGCGAAGATCTGATTGCACCAATAGTATGTCGAGAGTAAGTCGAAGTATGTCGCCAAATATCAAAGTTTGTTGGTTTACCGTTCAGAAGTTATAAGGGGTAATTGGTGGCCATGCCAGAATGAGCGCTCATCCTGGCATGGCCACCTTATATCTCGAAAACTACAAGTCGTAGCGAAGATCTGATTACATCAATAGTATGTCGAGAGTATGTCGAAGTATGTCGCCAAATATCAGAGTTTGTCGGTCTACCGTTCAAAAGTTATAAGGGGTCATTGGTGGCCATGCCAGGATGAGCGCTCATCCTGGCGTGGCCACCTGTATCTCAAAAACTACTGGTCGTAGCGAAGATCTGATTTCACCAATAGTATGTCGAGAGTATGTCGAAGTATGTCGAAAAACTCCAGAGTTTGTCGGTGCTTCTATAAAGAGAAAAATCAATTTTTAATTTTCTTATAGTGATGTACAATCGCGTGCATAAAGTTTATTGAAAAAGTAAATGAATAATTTTAATCTGAAAGGTTCCTTGATATAAAGAGCGCAACTTTATTAATTATGAGTGATAGGCAGGTACTTAATCCGATGCTTGGATAATAGACAAATAGTTCATTCAATATAAACCATCACAGGTTTATATTGAATGAAATAAGTGCCTACTTATTGACGTCGAAAACTAATAAAATAACAGTTAACTATCATTTAGTTATCTTTTAACAATAGTTAGATTCAGTAAAATCTAGCACCATTTCCAATATAATCAATCACGCATGAAATTTCGCAAAATGTACAATAGTGTCTACAATCAATCATAATAATACTGAACCTTGAGAAACCAACTTATATACATAAGTTGATAATACATACAGATGGAAGTGCCCTTCACCCAGAATCCTCAACTACTGAGGAACTGGCTGTTTCTTGCATCTTATCTACAACTGCCGGAATATAACAATGCTACACGAACATTGATGTTATGGCGACATATTTACATAAGATGGTGGTAACTTATGTATCTGCTCTGAGTTAAAGCACCCTTTTTGTCGCTGTTACAACGGGTAAGATTCCGAAGCCAACAAGTCAACATCCTCAAACTTTTAAATTTATTGGATTTGATATTTTGTAAAGGGTTAATTGACCTGCGGTCGTCTATACCTTAGTTAGTAGTTACCTATCTGATTGATATTTTCAAAAAAGCATATTACACTTACATGTTTTTTTATTAGTATCCCCTTTTTTAAATCCTATTGTAATGTTCGTAACTCTCCACTCAACTATCACAAACAATGGTTTGTTTTTAATTCTTAAAACAGATAACAAAATGTACAGTTCTAAATTGCGCCTATTCGCTAATAGCCCATATAAAGAAATGCAATGATAAAATATAAGTCTAAATTATGACACCAAAATCAAGGCCATATCAGGTACCGCTTTATTTTCGGTGAACTAATGTTTTGCATGATTATAAGCATCTGATAAACATACATTCATACACATCGAAGTTCCGTTCTTCGTTCAACACTTTATGCGTTCATTAAATAGCCGAATAAAAATTATTTAATGCTCGTGTACGCGATTGTACTATTTGCTGTTGTATGGAAAAAAGAAGTTGATATAACTTTTCCTAGAAGCACCGACAAACTCTGGAGTTTTTTCGACAAACTTCAACATACTCTCGACATACTATTGGTAAAATCAGATCTTCGCTATAGTTTTTGAGATACAGGTGGCCATGCCAGGATGAGCGCTCATCCTGGCATGGCCACCAATGACCCCTTATAACTTTTGAACGGTAAACCGACAAAGTCTGATATTTGGCGACATACTTCGACATACTTTCGACATACTATTGGTGAAATCAGATCTTTGCTATGACTAGTAGTTTTTGAGATACAGGTGGCCATGCCAGGATGAGCGCTCATCCTGGCATGGCCACCAATGACCCTTTATAACTTTTGAACGGTAGACCGACAAACTCTGATATTTGGCGACATACTTCGAAATACTTTCGACATACTATTGGTGAAATCAGATCTTTGCTATGACCAGTAGTTTTTGAGATACAGGTGGCCATGCCAGGATGAGCGCTCATCCTGGCATGGCCACCAATGACCCCTTATAACTTTTGAACGGTAGACCGACAAACTCTGATATTTGGCGACATACTTCGACATACTATTGGTAAAATCAGATCTTTGCTATGACCAGTAGTTTTTGAGATACAGGTGGCCATGCCAAGATGAGCGCTCATCCTGGCATGGCCACCAATGACCCCTTATAACTTTTGAATGGTAGACCGACAAACTCTGATACTTGGCGACATACTTCGACATACTATCGACATACTTTCTATAAAGTCAAATTTAGAGTTGGTGATGGTGGCCATGCCAAGATGAGCCACACAGTCAGATTTAGAGTTGGTGATGGTGGCCATGCCAAAATGAGCCACACTATATATACCTATATAACTTCAGGGACTTCAGGGTAAACATAGGCTGTATAATTATTATCCTATTTAAAAGCGAAACAATAACGGAAGCAGGGGGTCCGATACTGATAAATAAAGTAATTAAAACCTGAGCCTGGAATGCACCCACTGTGGTTAAAATAGTAAAAACCATTGGTTGTATGGAAATAAATAAAATACATGAATCAATATGAAAAAAAATAATTTATTACTCGAGTAAGGTATAAAAAATATTGGGTAGGTACTTTAAAATCAAAGTGGCAACTTATAAACAACTAGAACATACCGTTGTTGACGTATTTATATTATTATGTGCTTAATTTGAAACGACAAGGTACTTTTACATATCAATAAGATTCTTTAAGAGCTACGGATATGTTTTACATTAATTATATTAGTATATAAATTATTTAAACGTAACATAACACTCCATAAAAGCTGTATCTCCCAACAATATCCTGACTATCACATCGTGGGGGCTTTCTCAAAGCCTAGGCGTTCATAACAACATCACATTACAATACTTGCATTTATCACAATCAAAACCATTTTAACGTATAAATAAATTGAAAATATCAAATCACAGTCTCTCGGCCTTCCTCCGCAAGTAGTGCTTTAACGTTATGAGAATTACAAAGCGAGTAACCCTTAGCCAGGCACAGCATGTCAAATTTTTTTATTACTTATACCTTATGTTCAGGGAATAAAGTTCAAAATATGGTGGTCGCTATAAGGTCACTGACTGGCTAAGGATTAACTTAGTTTTATTCGCTACAGCGTGGTGTACATTCTGTTGTTTGAATAGGGGAAAAAAGACTACTAGCTGTCAAGTAGTTCTAAAAATAGGGAATCAAATATGAATTACAAAACAACTATTCAAACGATCTCACAATCTTATACATTATTTTTAATGAAAATCAGAATAGATCATTCACTAACTGATGGGAAGAAAAATGTCAGAGTAATTGAGTTATTAAGAAAAGTAACTTTGAGTGGTAAATTTAAAGCAACTGATTTTGAGATAATTTAAATTTGGTACTTATACATTTCGAAGGATATAGAATTTTGATTTGTTTTTACATAAAAAGAAGCTTGTTCATAATACCTCCCCCTTGCATTATGATTAGTTAAATACAAAACAGCTGAAACTACAATATCAAAGAGATGTTTAAATTGATTACTCATCTTACAAGAAAAAGCACTGCAATAAAAAAAAGATTACAACTTCGTATTCGTAATACTTTAAAGAATTATAATATTTACCAATTTATAAATTTATTTTTATCATTAAATAGTAAATATTTGTGACATGCTGCGCATAACATATTAATATTTTTTTTGCTGAAGCTACAGCATAAGCCATCAATACAAACACTAGTATTTTATACTTGAAGTTTGTCTACAATTGCACAGTTATTATAAATATTATTATGTAATTTAATTTCGTATGCAGCATATTTCTATTTGCTTCTACATTTGAAACCTTAACAGTAAAGTTTTGAAAAGAATTTCGCATAGTGAATATTATATATAGGCCAATATATAAACGACCTTGAAACTAGAAGGCTTTTTGACTAAGTTCGCTAAACTAACAGCTATTCAAGCTTTACAACAAGATTAATTGGAATTGAGTCACCATGAGTCATGAGACTTAGGAGTCATCTACATTTTGGTGATACCTAACGATATGGTCTGTTTTCCAACGAATACAGATTGTAACTGCAATTGAACGCAACTACGCCAATTACATACATTTTCTGATACAGCTACATTTGGTAATGTATATCATTTTACATTTTCATAATGAATAATGTACTACAACTCTCAGGTAACACAGTAGCGATGTCATGACACTGTTGTTTTTTACAAGTTTCGATTTGTCGAAACCGACGGTCTTTTAAAATTATGACTTGTTGCAGAAGTTTTCAACTTCTTATGTTCACCCACATAAGGTTGATATGTGGTCTAACTGTAGCTGATGCCGCATCTAGCTGCGACTTGTTGAGTATGTGCGATATCCATAACATATTTCCAATGTCACGGCACACCAAACTGTGCCTTAGGATTACCACTATAAGGTTCATCTGTAGCTGTCGCCGTGTCAAACTGCGACTTAAATATTGTTTGGTAGCAAATAATTTCTTTCCACTGCAGAGGTACATTTAAACTGCGCTGTTTATTCACCATCTTAAGGTTGATATTCGGTATACCTGTAGCTGATGCCGTACCTGGCTACGACTTGTAGAGTATGTGCGATTTCCAATGCCAGAGGCACATCAAACTGTGCCTTAGGATTACCACTATAAAGGTTCATCTGTAGCTGTCGCCGTGTCTGACTGCGACATCGAGCAACAGCGTAGTTGCTAACCGAAGTGGCAGACATTGTTCTCATTACAAAGGTGGAATCAGAAGACATCGAAGACATCGAATTGAGCTTCATGTTTACGAATATAATGTTGAAATTCGGTCTATCTGTAGCTGATGCTGCGACTTGTATAGAACTTGTGCTTTATGTTCACCCTAATAAGGTTGATATTTGGTCTAACTGTAGCTGATGCCGTATCTAGCTGCGACTTGTAAAGTATGTGCGGTATCCATTACATATTTCCAATGCCAGGGCACATAAAACTGTGCCTTATGATTACCATTACAAGGTTCATCTGTAGCTATCGCCGTGTCACACCGCAACTTGAATATTGTTTGGTAGCAAATTATTTCTTTCCACTGCAGAGGTACATTTAAACTGCGCTGTATATTCACCATCATAAGGTTAATATTCGGTCTTCCTGTAGCTGATTCTGTATCCGGCCGCAACTTGCGGAGAATGTGCGGTAACAATATAATTATATAGTATATTTCCCATGCCAAGGCACATCAAACTGTGCCTTATGATTACCATAATAAGGTTCATCTGTAGCTATTGCCGTGTCTGACTGCGACTTGTGAATTTTGTCTGGTAGCATTTCTTCCATTCACTACCGGGGCACATCTAAACTGCGCTTTATGTTCACCATGATAAGGTCGATAATCCGTTTACCTGTAGCTGATGCCGTAGCGGGCTGCGACTTGCGGGGTGTGAGTGGTGGCGATCGCCAGCAGTAGCGGGACGTCGTTTACATCGATGTTTAAGGATTTGGTGAGGGTGGCGATGTCGCAGAAGTCCGTGGACATTAGCATGTCGGCTAACGTCTTGGACATCACGCAGAATTCACGGAGCTTACCCTCCAAAAAGGATAGGCACTGCAACAAGACGAATTGATTATTAGATTCAAATACATATTACACAGTAATCGTTATTACTTAAAAAGTATATTTATTTTTATTTTAAGTAATAATCCGTGTCGTGTATGTAGCGGCCACAAATATACAGGATGTCCCAGAAATCAAAGTCAAGCCGAAAATGGGCAATAGCCCAAGTCGTGTTAGTTATTAGAAAAATATAAAAAATAATCTTGGTTATGTAAGGTAAGGATTTAAAATAAATCCTAAAAATTTTCACCCTGTGATGATCTTTCAAGTCCTGTGACTACAAATATTAACTTTTCGTCAGTTTTTTTTATGATGTAACCATGAATAACCCATATGTAAATTACAGTTAAAAGTAAAAACATATCTGCCTCAGTTTTAAATAAAATATCAGATTTGTGCCCAACATTGATTCAAAATAATTACATCAACCAACTTTAACTGACTGTACTTTAAAAAAAATATACTACACTGTTTTGGCAAGTAACAGATTTTTTTTTTGTTTTGAATTTGACAAAAAACAGATTTACAAGGTTTTAGTATAACAAATGTTCGAACTGTTTGCCTTTAGTTGCAATGCAAACTCTACATCTCTTTAAAAATGATCGCGTAATAAGACGGGCGTATCTTCTCCACATTTTTATTTCAAACCGGTACTGCGATCTGTCTACCCGTATCAAAGTTGGATTTTCCACGTGCTATTCGTGCAAATCGTGAAAGTAAACATGTGGACGGGAATTTTGAATGGTAATGTGTATTGGTCCAATCGAGCTGCCGGAGAACTTAAATGCCCAGGCTTATTTGGACTTCTTACAGAATCAATTACCAGATTTATTGGAAGAAGTGCCGCTGAACATTTACAAAAGCATGTGGTAACAACAAGATGGCTGCCCAGCGCCTAATGCGCTGGGCAGCTCCCACAGTACGAGTTTCTTAATGGAGAATAACCCGATAGGTTGATTGGGCGGAATGGTGCAATTCCGTGGCCTGCCCGTTCACCTGACTTAAACCCCTAAGATTTCTTTTACTGGGGTACGATAAAGGAAAAAGTGAACTTTTCACCTATTCAATATTTAGACGATCTGCGCCAAAGAATTGCCGAAGCCGTTAAATACATCAACTCTAGAAGATACGCCCGTCTTATTACGCGATCATTTTTAAAGAGATGTAAAGCTTGCAAAGCAGCTGAAGGCAAACAGTTCGAACATTGTTATAAAACCTTGCAAATCTGTTTTAATAAAAATAATAACTAAAGGAATCTAACAACTGATTTTTTTTTATCAATTAAGAAGTAGCAATTATTAAGTGTTATACCATTTTAGAATCCAGACTAAACGCGCTATATTTTAATGTTACTTGCCAAAAGAGTGTAGTACATTTTTTTTAAAAAACAGTCGGTCTAAGTTGGTTGATGTAATTATTTTGAATCAATGTTGGGCACAAATCTAATATTTTATTTAAAACTGAAGCAGTTGTGTTTTATCTTTTAACTATAATTTACAGTAGGTTATTCATGGTTACATCACAGAAAAAAAAACTGACGAAAAGTTAATATTTGTAGTCACAGGACTTGAAAGATCATCACAGTTAATTTTTAGGATTTATTTTTAAATCCTTATAATTTGAGAAGTACAAGACCAAGATTTTTTTTCTTATCCATCTAATAACTAACACGACTTGGTATATTGCCCATTTTCAGCTAGACTTTGATTTCTGGGACATCACGTGTTATTAACAGTTTAAGCGCCATGTCAATCACCGGTGACTGACAAACAATACATTTTCTGGTTATGTGGCAGCCAACGTGTTAATAAACGTGCACGAATGTTACACCTCGGTTTAAAGTGACGCTGTCTCGTTTTTGTAAAAGAAGGCAGATAGAGACAGCGTCGATTTAATCCTAAGTGTAACTTTAATCAACGTTTATTAATAACAGGGTAAAAGAATAGTGCCAATACATCTCTTCTCTTGGGTGTCGTAAAAGGCGACTAACGGACTAGAGACAGCTCATACATCCAACCGCATAAAGCGGCGATAGACTCACCATCTATCACACTGAACATATGTACAGTTGTGATTTAGTGAAAAGTGGACTATGGCAGTGAACTGCTTCTGCGGTCCTCATTGCCTAGTCTCTGCCTAACCCTTTGGGTATAATAGTCGTAAGTACCATTTCACATAATTACAACAAAGTACTTACAACAACTACCAAAAGCGCGGTAGCTCAACTGACAAACTTCGGCAACAAGTGCTGTTGTACAAATTTCTACAATCAACTTTGAACTTTATTGTTTGCCTCTAAGGATCAATATTCATTGGAGAAATTTGACAGTTTAGGGTAGGTTGATCTGACGCCGTGTGTACATTGTTAGACGAAAATTAGATCAATCGATCAGCACATCCCTAATGTCCCCGTACCTCAGCACTTGTTGCCGAAGGTTGTCAGTTGAGCTACCGCGCTTTTGGTAGTTGTTGTAAGTACTTTATTGTAATTGGCTATTTGACAGTTGTAACAATAAAATATAAAATATGTCGGAAATGGTAGGTTATGATTAAACGATAATTATCCAATAGTTTTTTTTATTAAGATAAATTGTAAATATTTTATTTTTACAAAATAAATTTGCGTTTTTTTATCTGTGGATTACAAGACCCGAAACACGGGCAGCCATGATTGAGCTTCATGTGACGGATTGTGACGTCACATTTCACAAAGTATACAGAAACTATCTGTCAGGTTTCAAGTTAAGTTTCTATATTTATTGAAATGTGACGTCACCGAGCAAAATGTCACGTGACCAACCGTTTTCGCACGAAGTTTGAAATCAACAAAGAAAAATATGGTTTTTTCTGTTAAATAAAGGTTTTTAGAGAAAGAAAATATTGTACGGGGTATAAAATAAGTGTTTGTAACTTTTTAAATACTTTTTCGAAAACTGTCAAGTAGCCAATTATAGGAAATGGTTATTGTGAAGAATTAATTTTATTTCTCATTAGTAAAGTCTCAAATACCTATATTAAGTTAGTTTCTTTTTCTTTTCGTTTTTAACTTCGTTCCGTTCTGTCTGTGCATGTCATGGCAACCTATTATTAAGACAGCATTCAGTTGGTTGCTCTATTTAAATATATAAATAAGTCGACGGTCCTAAAGAATAACGTCATATCTGCAAGATAGTTTTTTTTATTATTTATTTTCATTACTTATTTAATTTGTCCGGCACAATAAAAAAATAACTCGTGGAGACCGGGCGAACGAAAGGTCACGTGTCGGTGCATGTGACCCGCCCGGCCGCCTGTAGGCCTAGCATGCGCAACACGAGATATGTCGCGGACGAGAGACGACAAATCATTTTATGTTGTCATGTTATGGTTTGTAGACAAAAATACCAAAGTTTATGCAAATACTACTATTAAGTCTATTTTTGACATATTATGTAGAGTTCTAAGCGCATCCACGTGTTTTTAGTGTCGATAGACATTAGAGATAAATGAATAAAACACGAGAAAACGGGTCGAGAAGAGTTCTCGTGTTGCACATGCTAGGCCGGCTGGTACCGTAATATGTCAAGTTCAATTTCGCGGTCCCGGTCGATTGACCATGATTAACGGTATTTTTGTGGATATGTTTGATCAATTTAAGTTCCTTTATGTAGTTCTACATTAAGTTACTATATAATTTTAAAAAATATGCGCACAGATAAAATGTATTTCCTATATGACGTTATTCTACGGGACCGTCGAAGTATGTAAATAGCTTTATATTACTTACCACAGTATCAATACGATAATTGGAAATCATATTACACAATTCTATGACCACGGCTTATATTTCGGTTCGACGCGATTCTGTTTCGGCGTGCAGTGGTACTGGGGGTAGCAATGCGCATTTGTCTGGCACAGACTATAATAGCTCGTTAGATTAGTTATTAAGTCTTAACTATAAGCTAGTTAACTGTTTTTTTTATTATTATTAGTATTGACGTCAATAAGTGCCTGTAAAGGTTTACATTGAATAAATAATTTGACTTTGACTTTGACTTTGATGTATGTGTGTGCACTGACCTGATGCGCGGGCACCCTGGCGCGGCGCATGGCGGGCAGCGCGTCCAGCATGGCGCCCACCAGCGACGACATGCCGCCCGCGGCGCACGAGCGGCCCAGCACGCGCACCTCCCTATAACAAACACCATTTAGTTTGGCTTCTTGGCGGGAAAGTGAAGCGTCATGTCTGCAGTTTTGTTTTATATTCTAACATTTGTGTTTTTTCGAATATTAATGTGAAATAATAGTGGATTATTAACCGTTAAGTGTTTGTGAACGTGCATGAGTGTTGGCAAATGAAACAAAACAGTGCAACATCACTTTTCAAATTCTCTCAAGTAGTCCGCGTGAGACCTCAGTAAAGTCCCACATTTTTACTGAGGACTCAAGGGGTTTGGGGAACATCATTTATCATTCATCTTAATCACCACTCATTATCATCAAGGGAAAAAAACAAATAAAAAACTAATGACTAGGCAGTATGGCTCAGACCTTAGCCTGTTCCTTCATGGAACAAATATATAAAAAAAAAACCATTTAGTTTTTCAAGAGGGTGGCGCGCGGTGCCGCGCGATCGCAAAAACTGACATAAGTCTCATAATGAACTTCAAAGCAAAATCAATCATATTGATATTTAAAATTAGAACAATTCTGCTTTGAAGTTTCAGACCTAGTAATTTGATTAGAGCAATGTTTTTCATCACGCGCTAGTGTTAAAAATAAAAATGTACTTTTTTAAGATGGGGGTGACCTGCGGAATATCAATACAAATATTTTCATGTAAGAATTATTGTTTCATGTGTAAAATTGAGAAAGTTGTCGAAACAAAATGTTTTTAGGAGTCATTAGATTTATGTATTGTTTGTTATTGTTTAAAGAATTTGTTTCAAATTTCAACAAGGCCACGACCTTGTGCAATGATCAGGCTAACTTACGTAAGTTCTTTTAACGTATTTAACTGATTCAGCGCATAGTATAAGTAACTTAAAAAAAAGTTAATTTTCACAATTTCGTGCAAGGATTAGGCGGTGAAAACGGAAAAATTGGCTGTTTTCTATTAGCTGTTATTCAAAATTTTTTAGATATTTTACACTAAAATGTTCAATCTGTATTACAGATCGTATGTGTGAGGGGAGGAACAAGCCAAAACACGATTGGAGACATTTTAGTGCACATACGACCGTATCTTATAATATTAATTCCTATAAAAATCATAACCACATAGGTTTACCTATTAAATTTCTTGACTGTTTTGGATTTCCAAAAAACTAAACATTTTTGATAAAAATGTGAATGGCGCTTACGAATTACCGCGGACCCCGCACCGCGCAACACCCGCGAGGGTCCGCAATTTTCGCTGACCGCCTAACAACACCCTTCCCCCCCCCACCCCTAAAAGCGTTGAATAATATAGTAAGTATGTGTATTTGAATTTTTTTTAAATTTATTTATTACTAGCGGCCGCTCGCGTTTTCACCCGCGTGGTTCCCGTTCTCGTGGGAATATCGGAATAAAAAGTATCCTATGTGTTAATCCAGGTTATAAAATATCTGTATGTCGAATTTCATCTAAATCCATTCAGCAGCTTTTACGTGAAAGAGTAACAAACATCCATCCATACTTACAAACTTTCGCGTTTATAATATACTAGCGACCCGCCCCGGCTTCGCACGGGTGCAATGCTGATACTAAATACACTACAGAAAAACTGTGAACGTTGTATATAAAAACATAGCGGCCCGCTCCGGCTTCGCACGGGTATAAAATATATATATAGCCTATGTGATTAAAATCGATTCAGTAGTTTTGATTTATTCATTACTGCCCGTGGCCCGCACGCGTTAAGAGCGGGCTCCCTAAAATAAATCCAGCGCTAGCTCCGCCCAGCCGCCCCGCCACCCGCATGCCACACTCGTTACACTAGCGATACAATATCAACCAATTCAAAATTCGCGCGCGCGCAGGTCATCCGAGTTCATGATCCAAGAACATAGAATGAATAGAGCATTTTCGACAAATTTTTTTCAACTTTATTCAGTAATTTTAAAGACAGATTATTCATATTTTTTATGAGCAGTAGTATGTTAACTTTGATTATAATATATTGAAAATCATGTTTGTACTTTGTATACCTATTTCATTTTTATTTATTTATTGTTTCAATTTTTTTTTTTATTTATGTAAGTTAACTTTATCATTATGAAACTACTTCGGGAAAAGTAGTGTAAATTATATTTGTCAAGCCGGATTGCAATGTACATAATTGTAATATTATAATGTTATTGTTCTTTTTATTTGTTTTATTATAATGCACAAAGACACACTTCAATTTTACACATTTTATTAACCCCGAACGCAAAATTAAGGGTGTTGCAAGTTTAAGCCCCAAGCGGCCATATTTGGCCGCACCTAAAAACTCGCTATTCCGTCGGACCCCAAGCGGCCAAAATATGGCCGCGCTAGCCGCGCTCTCCACTTGACTTTGTACCGTGTTTAGATACACTTAGAGACTACTTTAGTATGAACACAGTTGATTATTTCGGTTTGTGGTACATTTTATGTATCGTGAACGCAAAATTTAACATGAATTGCGTTTGATTTTTTTTCTATTCTGCAAATTTAAATTGACAGCACCTGCTGTCGACATTTTTAGACATTTCAATGCCAAGACTGAGAGGTTAACGTGTGTATTTGAGTAAATTGTTTATCTGTACGAATTATCGTATCTCCCGAACGGATGCACCGATTTTGATTTTGTTTTTTTTTTATTTGAGGTGTGTTGATCGTGAGTGATTTTGAGCCAGAATCTATCAATCAATAAAAATGTTTTTACTTTTTCTAAGAAGAATTGTGTTTTAAGAAAATCTGTTTAGCCTTTTTAAGATCATTATCTCTACTGTAGTCGAGAAAAGGATTTGAGCAACTTTCATAAGTCTGATCGATTCAAAATTTGATACCCTGTTACTTAAATGATATTGAAAGAACATGGTAACTTTGACCTGATGCTGCAGCATCTGCAAGAATAACTAATTCCTTACCAACTTACAACATAGGTATCGTGTTTAGGCTCATTGGAATGGTCTCTACAAATAGGTTGATCAAAATCTGATAACGGAGCAGGAAAGAAAAAATGGGAATAAGTTGGTGAGGGATTCTAAGCTTCTTTTACTTTTAATGTTTTTTATATATTTTATCGTTTTATTAACGCTTAAATATACCTAAGTAAACACTTTTACTTGTTTTATCGATATGAAATTATTGGATAATTAAAAATAAATTACCTATTGGAAAAATAAAATCCAACCAGTCAATCAAAGTAAATGTATTTTGATATGGAGGTAGAATTATAATTCCGTAAAACCTAATTAACGTCACTCTACTGCTGGAGCCTTGCAACTCGTGACCTCCAACGAGTCTTCATTACTGTTACGTATAGCTATAATGTCAGTAGGAGTGATTGTTTTAGCCGTCACTTATTCTGTATATCTTTCGGCTTGATAATACCAATCCGATTTTATATTTACAGTAACCTGAAAATATAAAAAGAGACGAGATACTTATACGAAATATTTGACATATCTAATTATTGTGTTCAACTGATATAATATATTATAACTGATATAATATAGTAGAAATTAGTATTATATTTGTTTAAATTAATACTCACTTGGCCATTCCTGTCAAGTTTCCAGAAATGAACTTTATATAAAAAAGCTATAAAATGTTGAGTGGCTCTGTAGAATTTAAACTTTCAACCTAATACCTAAGTATATCGAAGCTCAAGAAACAACAAGATAACTGACACCGAAACATTTAGCTAGACCTAGTTAGCTAGTTTAGTTATTTGTTCTTGCGTTATCCCGTACAAATCAAGCTTGTTCAATTTGAAACGCTGAAATGTATCTTATGTTTAAAAACAATAAATAAAAAACGTACTTAAGTTAGATCTTCACATATAGACAGTAATGGAATGCGAATAACGCTTTGAGCATTAGCGTTATTTTTGCCAGTTCCTAGGCTTAGGAACGTTAATCTAAAAAATATCAATTCAGGTTATTTGAAACAAACACTAATACAGTATTTAAAATTAAATATCGAAATAAATTATAAAAGTTCTAATAATCAAATTAATAAAGAGTTTTTTCTTTAAAGATTGGATTTGTATTAATAAAACTAACATTGCTGAAATGATCTAATAAGATACTATTTGATTTGAATAACACTTACCTTTCCTCTAAACAAATTGGAATCGGTAATAAATGTATTAGTTTATTTGGCGACTCCACGCGTTGTCTTTGTTCCGAAGTACAAATTGTTCTTTTAGTTAGAGAAAGCGTAATATTTTGTTTATGCAAAGCGCTTAGTATCATTTTTATTATTGTATGTACTTACGTATTGATTATTAATTTTGAAGGACTACATCACCATCATCATCGTGGCGATGGTCTAACAGCCTTAGTCAAATAATTTTTTAAATAGGTAACTCAAAAATCCTTAACAAATCTGCTTATAGTTTTAGATCTGATCGCAGATTAGCACAAAAAAAAATAGGTCAGTAATATTATGTGATAGACTACGGCAAGACTTACGATAGGTACCCAAAATCTACGTACTGAAATGGATTCAAAATTATACTTATACTCATACATTACGCATTAAATACTTCGAATCTCCTTCTTTTTTCTCGAAACATATTTTTTATTTTTCTTGTTGCCCATAATTTGGCTAGCACAAACGACTTGCTAAACAATTAGTCGTACGTTATAAAATAATAACGTAATCAGCATCTCTGTCATTTGCGCTAGCGAGTTGCACAGGTCCACCGTTCATGACGCGCATTGCGGGACTGGGAGTGCGCTCGCGTAGATTTTAGAATAGTTCTATTTCTGCAGTAGTACGGTTGAATATTGCGTGCGCCGTTTCAACACGCTTAGCGCAGAAGTAAATGACGTAAGTCACAAAACTGTTTTCATTTATAATTCGATTATTAAGTACTCAATTGAAAAATTGTCTTACCAGTCCCTAACTAACTATCTTAGTAATATATTCGTTGTATTTTTATACGTAAGGCTCTATAACGTAAAAAGATATACGTAATAATATTTCAAAAACTCATCATTTTCGATAAATAAAAGTATCGTACATAAACCAATATTTTTTGTTTTTGCTTTGCTCAAGCCTTAGTCAACTATACAAAGAAATATATACTTAAATTTGATATGTCTAGTATGCTGTTCACATATGATAATTTATCTTCGAAATCGCTACTCGTTTAGGCAGCCGCCTCTTAAATTTGGAGTAAAACAATCCCCCTTTCCCTATACCATGAAGATTTCCTGCTATCTTTGGAATATCTAAATTCATACACTACATTTTTACTTATTTACTTTTTACATTTTTAACTATTTTTTTTTTTACAACATATTACAGAATGTCTTTATAAACAACGTTCACAGCTTTCTTGTCATTAGACAATACAAACATGTTTTCTCTGGAGGTCACTCTTGAAAGAGCGACATACAGTTGTCCATGTGAAAAACAGTCAACGCTCAAATCTAAGCCTGCAACGTTGAAGGTTTGACCCTGCGATTTATTAATGGTCATTGCAAAAGATGTCTTTACCGGAAACTGTAAACGTTTAAATTGGAAGGGTAAATCCGATGGTATCAGAGGGATTCTGGGAATCAATACATCTTCTTCGGTACCACATCCTGTGAGTATTGTGCACTCTATTATGAAAGTTTTCAATGATTTTACCAGCAAACGCGAGCCATTGCAAAGTTTAGGTGGATTCAGGTTTCTTAATAAAATAACAGGACAACCTACTTTCAACACCATTTTGTGAGGAGGGAGTCCAGACGGGTTCAAAGAATTTAGAAATTCTG
This sequence comes from Scoparia ambigualis, assembly GCA_963921215.1. NCBI lineage: Eukaryota > Metazoa > Arthropoda > Insecta > Lepidoptera > Crambidae > Scoparia > Scoparia ambigualis. Next base: position 30,750,103 of record OY992506.1, read on the forward strand.
TAGGAAAATGAACAGCTTCTTCCAAATCGAGAACAGTATCGACCGAGTAGTATATTTTCGTCGGCGCATCAATCTTTGAAAGAATCAAGTTATTTACTTTATCTACTTGTTCGTTAGTTGGTGACAGAATCGCTCTTTCTTTAAACCAAGATATTGTCTTATAACTTATGTTATCAATGTCAGGATAGACATTGTTGACACCGCCTCAAACGCTACGTCCCGCAATTTTTAAATCTGTAATATCTTCGAAAATATTCACTTAAATTATACGGTGTAAAGGGCACAATATTCAAGGTATTTAATTGGTTAAGGTAATCCTTAACACATTAATATGCTGTATTGGTTAAAATCGCTTCGAAAATTAGCCATTAATTGTCGTAAAAAGTAAATGACAAAAAAAAGTTATTGTGGGTTATCCATAAGAGATAGACATATACGAGTACCATCACGGACTTTTCTGTAGACCTTTTCAATGTGTACAATACTCAGTATATTATTTTGATAAAACTCGTAGGGTTCAGCCTGCGTTTGCAATGTATGCGGAAAAAATGTAATTATTTACGACATCACATTAGAAAGCTCAAAAATAACAGTACTTCTCCACTATTTAATGGATGTTATTATACATATAAACCTTCCTCTTGAATCACTCTATCTATTAAAAAAAACCGCATCAAAATCCGTTTCGTAGTTTCAAAGATTTAAGCATACAAAGGGACATAGGGACAGAGAAAGCGACTTTGTTTTATACTATGTAGTGAAGTAGGATTTATTTAATTTGTCCGGCACAATAAAAAATACCGGGCGAACGAAAGGTTACGTGTCGGTGCAAGTGCATTGACCCGGTCGCCTGGTATCGTTATGTGTTAGAGTTCAATTTCGCGGTCCCGGTCGATTTACCATGATCAACGCAAGGACCGGAACCGCTTACCATTTATGGGGTTTTTGATAGGGTAATTCATAGACTTGTTTTCACTAACCCTATCAATACGGTAAGCATTTCGTCGACTTACTGCATAGAAAGGGTTACCAAATTGATACAGTTAATTAGGGTAAGCACTAACCGTATCCAAAAACCCTATTGAGGCTAACCCTATAAAAAGGGTTTTAACGTGCACAAGCAATTCAAGCTTCTAAGCGCAACGCATTAGACGTATTATTGTATATCGTTTACGTGTGTTGCTTTCAACAGAGGCGCCCCGTGCTCCGGCGAGCGTGCTGCAAAATATCGCTGCGTGCAATCGCGCGCGGTGCATGCAGCTTGTTAGTTTTTTACAAGCTTTTATTTAACTTGCAATGTATGTAGGTATGCATGTCTTTTGTTCGGGTGGAATTTTGCAACTCAATTTTGATCCACTTCCCGGTTACTGATTGAGCTGAATTTTTGCATACATGTGTAAATCGCGTGACAATGCAATATTATGATGACAGGGTGCTGATCTGATGATGGAGTTGGAAGGTGGCCAGGATATAGGAACTTACCAATGAAACAACACAACCTCATCGAGTATGGGCTCGTTTGAATCGTATTGAGGAGTAGTTTTAGTAGTTTAGTCTTTCAATGGTAACCAGGGTCTAATGATGGAGCTGGAAGGTGGTCATAGGAACTCTGTAATGAAACGACGCAACCCCATCGAGTTTCGGCTTGTTTCGTCTTGACGAGTAGGTACTTTGTGTTTAGATGGTTACCAGGGCATGATCTGATGATGGAACTGAAATGTGGTCCTAGGAACTCGGTAAAGAAACGACGAAACCCCATCGAGTATGAGCTCGTTTGATTCGTCTTGACGAGTACTTTGGTGCTAGATGGCAACCAGGGTCTGATGATGGAGCTGGAAGGTGGCCATGTGCATAGGAGCTCAGTAATTAAGCGACATAACCGCGTCGAGTTCAGTTCGTCTTAGGTAATGGGTAGACCGTTTTTGATGAGTGGTGAACTGGCGGTTTGGTGGACTTGGAGTAACCTTACTCAACGTTTATTATAAGACGGAATAAGTACTAGCCTAATCTGGATTTAACTAGTCTAAGCGTAAGTTCGGGTTGAGACAGGTGTAGGCCATTTTTATTAATGAGACGGCTAGAGTTTAATATAAATGTCTATTAGGTATGTACTACTATGTACCGACTCACGATATGGGATTATTGTGACGTAGACAAATATGGTTAATTGTCGTTAAAGGTTGCAATGTTGATACCTAATATAATGATATTTTTCTTATCAGGTTTAAATTATTATTTTCAAATTTTTAGTTATTTTTAATAACAAAAACATACTAAAAGCTTGTTTTAAAAAAAAATATATATTGTTTTCTGAGGTTTTTAGAGAGCACTACACATTGAAATGAAACACTTTTTTACGGATTAACTCGCTTAAAAAAATTATCTTTGAATTTTATTTTAAGCTTTTAACGAACTTTGTTTCCCAAAGATGGGGTCGCATATTCACGTCCACCAAACTACCACTACTCACCAGTCTCACCTTCACCACCCATCAAAAACGGCGGTTGTGTTGCTTATTTACTGAGTTCCTATGGCCACCTTCCAGCTCCATCATCAAACCCTGGTTATCAGTTGATTCTTTTATATGGTTGTGAAAGTTTAAAAAATGCACCGTTTTCGAGATATTCGCGATTTTATAAAAACCTTAATTTTTTTTGTGTTAGGTTAGCGATTGTCGCGCTTTGGACGTGTTAGTGGTTAGAAATTAAAGACAATCGCGATGAATTTCAAAGTTATTTTTTTTAATTAGACAACCGAAGTCTAGATCCATATACAAATTAGAATATTATTATTATTCTTTCCTCAAAAAGAAGTTTAATTTTTTTTATACATCGGTTACCGCTCAGGTCCCTGCGGGGTGTTACAGGCGGGCCAAAATTTCGTTAGATTTTAGCTACTACGACGCACGGTTTTCGAGATATTCGCGTTTTATAAAAGTTACCTTATTTTTTTATAAGTGTCGGCTCCATAAATAAAAATCAACTTAAATTTTTTTGTGTTTTTTTTACATTTATTTTAAACTTTTTCTTGGAATTTTTCTATCTCTTTTTGAAAGAAATGTTTTTCGTCAGTCTGTGAAAAAAAAATTTGTGTATTTTTAGGCACCCCGTTTGCGACACCCGGACCCAAAAATTAGAATATTTTTTTTAAATTTTTTTTTTCCTTTAAAAACTTCAAAAAAAATTTGATTAGTACATCAGATACCGCTCAGGTTCCTGCGAGCTTCTACAGGGGGAACAAAATTTCGTTACATTTCAGTTACGACGCACCGTTTTCGAGATATTTGCGATTTTATAAAAAGTTGCCTTTTAATCATTTTGTGATTGGTTAGAAAGAAACGCAGCGTAGCGATTGTCTTGAATTTTGAGTTTATTTTTTTATAAGACAATAGAAATCTAGCTTCATACAAAAATTAGATTTTTTTTTCCTTAACTTTAAATTGTTTTTTTATAAGTATCCATCGGATACCGCTCAGGTTTTTGCGGGACGTTACTGGGTGGCCAAAATTTCGTTACGATTTTAGCTACGACGCACCGGTTTCGAGATATTCGCTTTTTTATAAAAGTTTAAGTGTTGGCTCTATATTAAAATAAACTATTTCTCCATATTAAAAAAACAATTTTTTCATAATTTTTATGGAAATTTATCTATCTCTTTTTGCCAATGCAATGTTTTTCAAGTTTGTGAAAAAAAAAATTAGAGTGTATTTTTTATGCATTCCGTTTGTGAAACCGGGACCGCATTTTGACTTTTTTCGCTAACTTCACTTAATTGTAAGTAGTTAAACACGTTACTAAACTTGTTTTTTTTCGCCCCATCGTTTTTATACAGGGCGTCCCACGGATATGCCACATGGAGGGAAAGTACCTTGAAAATTGTAGATCGAACATTTAACTCAAAGAAAACATTATTTGAATTTAAATAAAAAATTAAATTTCATTCATAGATATTTAAATAATTACATGGTTGAACCGGGAATCGAACCCGTTACATGAGAAAAATAATCACCTTGTAGCTTTATCATACCGATCGAAAGGCTTCATCATAAGGATTATTTTTTGCTAAATAACATAGTGTGACAAATAAAAGGAAGACCATGAATTTTAACATTTAAATACAAAATTAATCAATTTATCAAATGCTCAAAATGTGTCCCTTCCTGTTGAAAGTCGCAGTGTTCCTGTACAAAGTCGCGCTCTTTTAATTATTTCGCTTTCTGTAGATTTTTTGATCTTGTTTGGGTGGATATTTAGAATAATACTTCTAAGTTCTACTTCTACCTCTAGCTCGTGGACACGTTCGTACTGGTTACTTCTCAAGTGGGTACATTTATTAGTAATAGGTACTTATGATAATGTCAGTTGTATGTCCTAACGGCAATGTCAGCTTTTCATTTTTCTAAACAAAATTTCACATCAAATGTTAAAATTCATGGTCTTCCTTTTATTTGTGACACAATGTTATTTAGCAAAAATCTTAGATTTGTTTTAATCTAAGGCAAAAAATAATTCTTTTCGTGAAGCCTTTCGACCGGTATGATAAAGCTACAGAATGATTATTTTTCTCATGTAAAGGGTTCGATTTCCGGTTCAACCATGTAATTATTTAAATAACTGCAATGCAGTTTAAATTATTTTTAAATTCAAATAATGTCTTCTTTCAGTAAAATGTTCCATCTACAATATTCAAGGTACTTTCCTTCCATGTGGCATATCCTTGGGACGCCCTGTATAATACAAGCGGTCGCTCGCGGTTTCACTCGCGTGGTTCCCGTTCCCGTAGGAATATCGGGATAAAAAATATTCTATGTGTTAATCCAGGTTACAAACTATCTGTTTTCCGAATTTCATCCAAATCTATTCAGTAGTTTTTACGTGAAAGAGTAACAAACATCCATCCCATACTTACAAACTTTTGCGTTTATAATATTAGTAGGATAGTTAAACACGTTACTAAACTTGTTTTTTGTCGCCCCATCGTTTTTATATAATACAAGCGGCCGCTCGCGGTTTTACTCGCGTCGTTCCCGTTCCCGTGGGAATATCTGGATAAAAAGTATCCTATGTGTTAATCCAGGTTACAAACTATCTGTTTGCCGAATTTCATCTAAATCCATTCAGTAGTTTTTACGTGAAAGAGTAACAAACATCCATCCCATACTTACAAACTTTTGCGTTTATAATATAAGTAGGATAGTTAAACACGTTACTAAACTTGTCTTTTATCGCCCCTTCGTTTTAATATAATACAAGCGGCCGCTTGCGGTTTCACTCGCGTAGTTCCCGTTTCCGTGGGAATATCAGGATAAAAAGTATTCTATGTGTTAATCCAGGTAATAAACTATCTGTTTGCCGAATTTCGTCCAAATCCGTTCAGTAGTTTTTACGAGAAAGAGTAACAAACATTCATCCATACTTACAAACTTTCGTGTTTATAATATTAATAGGATAAATTTTCCAAATAATACGTCACACCTGTTCTCGTTCGCGAGATTCTAATGAACCCTTAGTTGCGTTGCGACTGCGAGCGCTGCGTTTGTGCACAATATGGCAACGTCGCAGATAGATACAGGAAAGAATCGGTATCCAGGAACCGAAATGGAAAATACCGGTACTTACCGATATAATACCTGTATTTTCGGTATCGGTTCTAAGCCCTGATCATCTAGCACCATCATTATCAAGTACTCGTCAAGACGAATCAAACGAGTCGAGACTCGATGAGGTTGCGTCGTTTCTTTACTGAGTTCCAATGACCACCTTCCAGCTCCATCATCAGAGCCTGGTTACCATTGAAAGACAAATTACTCGTCAAGACGATTCAAACGAGCCCATACTCAATGAGGTTGTGTCGTTTCATGCAAAGTTCCTATGGCCACCTTCCAGGTCCATCATCAGATCAGCACTATGTTTACATAATATTGCATTGTAACGCGATTTACACATGTATGCAAAATTTCAGCTCAATCGGTAGCCGGGAAGTAGATCAAATTTAATTTGCAAGATTTGATGACAAACGGACAGGTGAAACTAAATAAAAGCTTGTAATAATAATAATAAAAAAACAAGCTTAATAATAAAAAAATAAACTTTACTATCAACTTATAACATCGTTACACAATTTATATGATTAAAGGTTGTCGCGAGATTATGTAATTACTCGTATTTAACTATACTTAGATTGAAAATTTTAATCAATCACACATCAAGTTATTTACTTTTTTATTTAAACAAGTAAATCTAGCGACAACCTTTTATATCATATAAATTGTGTAACGAGACGTTATAAGTTGATAGTAAAAGTTCATGATTTTCTTGTTAGCGCATTTAAAAGCTTGTTTTTTAAAAAGGTTTTTTAATTTTAATATATTTTTTACTTTTTAGTAGGTATTGGATTTAGGAGTCATCTAGCAATAAAGTGCTCGAAAAGACAAACCCAACGAAACCAAACTCGATTAGTTTCCGCCGTTTCGTTTAGGAGTTCCTTTGGCCACCTCTCGACTCCATTATCAGGACCCTGGACATCATCTAGCACTAAAGTGCTCGAAAAGACAAATCCAACGAACCCAAGCTCGATGAGTTTCCGCCGTTTCGTTTAGGAGTTCCTATAGCCACCTCCCGACTCCATCATCAGGACCCTAGACATCATCTAACACTAAAGTGCTCAAAAAGACAAATCCAACGAATCCAAACTCGATGCGATTCTGCCGTTTCGTTTAGGAGTTCCTATGACCACCTCCAGACTCCATCATCAGACCAGCTCAATGATACCATAACATTGCATTGTCATCGTACTTACATAAGTATACCAAATTTCAGCTCAATCAGGTGAGGAGAACTGGTCTTAAATTCAGTTGCAAGATTTGTCCTACACTAACACAGGAGAAGTCAAATAAAAGCTTGTAAAAACACTGCAGTCCGCCGCGCCGCAGCCCGCTGCCGCGGCTACAGACGCCGCCGCCCCGTGCGCGAAAACGAGATAGGAGACAATAGGGTGACCTTATTAGTTCGTAAGCGCTTAAAATTACAGTTACTGATACCCTATTTGATTTGGTAAGTGCATAGGAAGCAGTAAACCCTATTCAAAAAAGTTTCCGCTAAGAAAGACGACCCTATCAATAGGGAAACCCTATCGTTCGGTAACCTTTTGATTGGGTTTCCCTAAAAATCGGCTTAATCAAAAAAAGGGGTTTTCCGGTCCCTGGATCAACGGTATTTTTGTGGAAATGTTTGATCAATTTTAGTTTATTTATTTTTTACTTAAAAAAATTAAAATTAAATCTGTAGCTCTAGTTTAAATTACTCTATAATTTAAAAAATATGCGCACTGATAAAAAAAATCCTACATATGCATAGAAAAACACCCAGACCCGAAATCAATTCAGAAAAACAGATTTCTCTAAATTAACCCGACCGGGAATTGAACCCGGGACCTCAGAGATGGCGCGGCGCCAGACCCGGCACGCTAACCATACAGGTCAGAGAGATAATAGTGAAGCGTGAATGTTTGAAATGCTCACCAGTTTTTAGTGTCCCCTACGATGGCGACGGCTTGCACGGGCGCGTCCACAGCCTTGTTGAGAGACGTCAGGTCCAAATCGCGGCGCAGATCAGACTCCCACGCGTTGCACTTAGATACTGTTCCTGGAACGTAATCGTTGGACATGAGACACATACGACAAAATGTTTAGAAGGGAATTAACGCTAACTCTAACTACTTTGTATAGGCATTGTACGAACGAGAAAGTTTAAAAGTAACCTGTTTTTGACGACCTCCGTGGTCGAGTGGTTAGATGGTGACGCCAGAACCGACGTGATTCTGGCGTCACTATCTCTTGAGGTACAGGGTTCGAATCCCGGTCGGGTCAATTAAAGAATAACTGTTTTTCTAAATTTATTTTGGGACTGGGTGTTTTTATATATAAGGCGCAAGCTAGAAACCGCAAGAAACTTCAAGGGCTGATCAGGTCAAGTGTTTTAGACAAGACAAAAATGCCAAAAAAGAAATTCGTCCTTTTTTTATTTTTCATTAAATATTCATTTTAAGAATTTTAATGAAAGATTAACTATTAAATAACGATTATTTACAAAGTGTACTGTGTTTCATGAGTAAGCCTACAGTTCTTCTCTAAATTAACCCGACCGGGAATTGAACCCGGGACCTGAGATGGCGCGACGCCAGACCCGGCGTGCCAACCACTCGACCAAGGAGGTCGCCGAATGATGGCCTCATTCTTACCTTGTAATACTAAATCAGGTACATAATGGTCCGTCACTCCACCCAGCAGGTAAGCATCGAAGCCCGACGGCGTTTGCTTCTCCTCTTGGAGGCAAAGCCGCGGCGCCGGCAACTCGATCACTTGCTTCACTTTCGTCACTTTATCCTTCTCAAGGCCCACACTTTTCACTTCCCGCTTCATCAACGGAGCACATTGATTCGAATCCCCTCTCCCAACGTTCACGACAACGGTGTTCTCTTTCCGTTTTCTCACAAAAGTTTTAGGCGTCGTCTCCCTACTAGTCTCCACACTTTGCACTACCGTCTCCCTAGCGTATTGCGGCTCTTGCGGCTGCATATCGTTCATGTACTCCATCTCGGAGGCGTTGGTAGGGGTCTGTAACATCGACTCCATCAGCTGACACTTGTAACAAGTCTCACACTTCTCCTCCTGTATAGGTGGCACCACAGTCGGGTCGAACTGAAAATTGTCCAACTTCAAATTGCCCGGTTTGCCGATATAATGCCTATCTAGTATCTCTAAATTCTTGCTCTTCATATAATTAGTGACTATCTGGGGATACTTATCGAATTCGAACTTAAAGCCGGAATGTTTTATGGGTTTGGAATGTTGGAGTGTTTGCCCGCAGCACTTGGACGGGCTCTCGGGGTTTCTTTCGCGCTCACAATTCTCTTTGGCACACGATTCCGTCTCCTCTGGCGTAGTATCATTATGAAGTTTGGCAGACTTTTTGACGCTCTTCCCGCCGTTTGACTTGTTCTTCAGTCCGACTAGCTTCTCGTCGTCACCGAGAACGAACACAACCTTTTGTTCCGGCTCAGACTCTTCCGATACTGATGAATATAGACTAGAGTCGGAAGATGACTTCAGAGACATCATCACCGTGGGATTCCTCTTCAGTTGGCTAGTCATCGGTTTTTCGCACTTGGATACGGTCTCGTCTTCTGTTATTGAATTGTTGGTCATAAACTCCGAACTGTTAGAGAGCTGTTGATTTAGGTTCGCAAGGGTTGACGACCTTTTAAAGCTGACGACACTGGCCGCTAGCGTACTGACACTAGTATCACTATTTTGAGTATTCACAGTGGGCACTTTTAGTAGACTATCCTTGAAGTCTAAATCATCAAGTTTGTTAATATTTGTAGCGACTTTAAAGTTAGCGTCTTCTGGATTTATGTTGACAACTCTGCTTTCAGTTATATCACATTCTTGGAATTGGTAATCGCTTCTTTGGACATCACCGCATCGGACGAAGTAGGTTAATACTAGGAGTAGCCTGTTAATAAATTGTGCGTTGGTGTTGCCGCTTATGACTGTTCTAGCGGCTCGTGGGGGGAATCCGATGCAACCGCAAAGGTCCGAGAGTTGGGCCCACAACGCGTTGTAAGGTCTTTGGGAGTCGGCGGTGGGTTCTGAGCGCTTCTGAGGGTCTACAGTGTCGTAAGGGCTGACGGTGGTCACCCATCCCAGGTGATATGTAAGAACATGCGTCAGTAGCGTGCTGATAAAACTGAAACAATACACATTGCGAATTAGCATAAAATATGGTTGTTTTATTTAACAGATCTGCAATAATGATTCGTGATTATATGATACACTTTTAGAATGCTGATTCAATTTAACAAACTTAACAATTTTCTAATCTATTCAAAGCTATGATGTCGTTAGAAAATAACAATAAAAAAAACTTCTTACAGAATTTACACGACAATTTTGGCAATCAACGACAAACGTAATTAACAACAAAAGTTAAATCCGATCCATCAATGTCAACGGACTGCCATCAGATTAAAAGCACTTCAAAAAGTTGTTTTTTCAAACAACAAATTAAAGTCACATTTGCCTACGCCTACGTGTTTCATTACACAACGTTTTGTAGCAATTTGTAAACGTCAGATCATCTGAATATAGAAAAATCACGTGAAACAATACGTAAACATTGTTTATAAAAATAGAAAACATCAAGCATGCACACACGATACCGCCAAAGTCAAAGTTCTGGAAATAGTAAGTTAGCCGTGACGCGAACAGAAGTTTTCATGGTACAGGGTCATGGCTATAAATACATTGACCTTAAGAGCGGGCTCCCTAAAATAAATCCAGCGCTAGCTCCGCCCAGCGCGCCCCGCCACCCGCATGCCACACTCGTTACACTAGCGATACATTAACAACCAATTCAAAATTCGCGCGCGCGCAGGTCATCCGAGTTCATGATCCAAGAACATAGAATGAATAGAGCATTTTCGACAATTTTTTTTCAACTTTGTTCAGTAATTTTAAAGACAGATTATTCATATTTTTTATGAGCAGTAGTATGTTAACTTTGATTATAATATATTGAAGATCATGTTTGTACTTTGTATACCTATTTCATTTTTTATTTTTTGTTTCAATTTTATTTTTTTTTTTATGTAAGTTAACTTTATCATTATGAAACTACTTCGGGAAAAGTAGTGTAAATTATATTTGTCAAGCCGGATTGCAATGTAAATAACTGTATTATTATAATGTTGTTGTTCTTTTTATTTGTTTTATTATAATGCACAAAGACACACTTAAATTTTACACATTTTATTAACCCCCGATGCAAAACTAAGGGTGTTACAAGTTTAACCCCTCAAGCCCCAAGCGGCCATATTTGGCCGCACCTAAAAACTCGCTATTCCGTTGGACCCCAAGCGGCCAAAATATGGCCGCGCTAGCCGCGCTCTCCACTTGACTTTGTACCGCGTTTTGATACACTAACTTTAGTATGAACACGGTTAATTATTTCGGTTTTGTGGTACATTTTATGGATCGTGAACGCAAAATTTAACATGAATTGCGTTTGATTTTTTCCTATTCCGCAAATTTAAATTGACAGCACCTGCTGTCAAAATTTTTAGACATTTCGATGCCAAGACTGAGAGGTTAACGTGTGTATTTGAGTAATTTGTTTATCTGTACGAATTATCGTATCTCCCGAGCGGATGCACCGATTTTGATTTTGTTTTTTTTTTTATTTGAGAGGTGTCTTGATCGAGAGTGATTTTGAGCCAGAATCTATCAATCAATAAAAATGTTATAACTTATTTAAGAAGAATTGTGTTTTAAGAAAATCTGTTTAGCCTTTTGAAGATCATTATCTCTACATAGTCGAGAAAAGGATTTGAGCAACTTTCATAAGTCTGATCGATACAAAATTTGATACCCTGTTACATAAATGATAATGAAAGAACATGGTAACTTTGACCTGATGCTGCAGCATCTGCAAGAATAACTAATTCCTTACCAACTTACAACATAGGTATCGTGTTTAGGCTCATTGGAATGGTCTCTACAAATAGGTTGTAGCTAGGTGATGATCAAAATCTGATAACGGAGCAGGGAAGAAAAAATGGGAATAAGTTGGTAAGGGATTCTAAGCTTTTTTGACTTTTAATGTTTTTTATATATTTTATCGTTTTATTAACGCTTGAATATACCTAAGTAAAAACTTTTACTTGTTCTATCGATATGAAATTATTGGATAATTAAAAATAAATTACCTATTGGAAAAATAAAATCCAACCAGTCAATCAAAGTAAATGTATTTTGATATGGAGGTAGAATTATAATTCCGTAAAACCTAATTAACGTCACTCTGCTGGTGGAGCCTTGCAACTCGTGACCTCCGACGAGTCTTCATTACTGTTACGTATAGCTATAATGTCAGTGAGAGTGATTGTTTTAGCCGTCACTTTTTCTGTATATCCTTCGGCTTGATAATAAATAAATAAATAATAAATAAATAAAACTTTCCTAGACTCACACCAATTATCTAGCCCAAGAGAAGCTTCGAAGAAACTCGTTAAATGGTTACTAGACAACGGATAAACATACTTAAATACATACTTTATTATACATAGAAAACACCTAGACCCGAGGCAATTTAGAAAAACAATAATTTCTAAATTGACCCGACCGGGGATCGAACCCGGGACCTCAGAGATGGTGACACCATGAAAACCGGTGTACAAACCACTCGACCAAGGAGGTCTTATATAATACCAATCCGATTTTTTATTTACAGTAACCTGAAAATATAAAAAGAGACGAGATACTTATACGATATATGTGACATATCTAATTATTGTGTTCAACTGATATAATATATTATAACTGATATAATAATATATTATATTAGTATTATATTTGTTTAAATTAATACTTACTTGGCCATTCCTGTCACGTTTCCAGAAATAAACTTTATATAAAAAAGCTATAAAATTTTGAGTGCTCTGTAGAATTTAAACTTTCAACCTAATACCTAAGTATATCGAAGCTCAAGAAACAGCTAGACCACTCACAACTACGGGTATAGAAAATAGACCGAAACGTTAAATGATAGGTAAGTAACTGTTTAGAGTATGTTATTTGTTCTTGCGTTATCCCGTACAAATCAAACTTGTTCAATTTGAAACGCTGAAATGTATCTTATGTTTAAAAACAATAAATAAAAAACGTACTTGAGTTACATCTTCACATATAGACAGTAATGGAATGGTTGCGCTTTGAGCATTAGCGTTATTTTTGCCAGTTCCTAGGCTTAGGAACGTTAATCTAAAAAATATCAATTCAGGTTATTTGAAACACACACTAATACAGTATTTAAAATTAAATATCGAAATAAATTATAAAAGTCCTAATAATCAAATTAATAAAGAGTTTTTTCTTTAAAGATTGGATTTGTATTAAAAATGAAATGATCTAATAAGATACTATTTGATTTGAATAACACTTACCTTTTCTCTAAACAAATTGGAATCGGTAATAAATGTATTAGTTTATTTGGCGACTCCACGCGTTGTCTTTGTTCCGAAGTACAAATTGTTCCTTTAGTTAGAGAAAGCGTATTATTTTGTTTAAGCAAAGCGCTTATTATCATTTTTATTATTGTATGTACTTACATTAATTATTAATTTTGAAGGACTACAGACCATCGTGGCGATGGTTTAACAGCCTTAGTCAAATATTTTTTTAAATAGGTAAGTCAAAAATCCTTAACAAATCTGCTTATAGTTTTAGAGCTGATCGAAGATTAGCGCAAAAAAATAGGTCAGTAATATTATGTGATAGACTACGGCAAGACTTACGATAGGTACCCAAAATCTACGTACTGAAATGGATTCAAAATTATACTTATACTCTCATACATTACGCATTATATATTTCGAATCTCTTTTTTTCCTCGAAACATATTTTTTATTTTTCTTGTTGCCCATAATTTGGCTAGCCAAAACGACTTGCTAAACAATTAGTCGTACGTAATAAAATAATAACGTAAGCAGCATCTCTGTCACGTGCGCTAGCGAGTTGCACAGGTCCACCGTTCATGACGCGCATTGCGGGACTGAGAGTGCGCTCGCGTAGATTTTAGAATAGTTCTATTTCTGCAGTAGTACGGTTGAATATTGCGTGCGCCGCTTCAACACGCTTAGCGCAGAAGTAAATGACGTAAGTCACAAAACTGTTTTCATTTATAATTCGATTATTAAGTACTCAATTGAAAAATGGTCTTACCAGTCCCTAACTAACTATCTTAGTAATATATTCGTTGTATTTTTATACGTAAGGCTCTATAACGTAAAAAGATATACGTAATAATATCTCAAAAACTCATCATTTTCGATAAATAAAAGTATCGTACATAAACCAATATTTTTTGTTTTTGCTTTGCTCAAGCCTTAGTTTACTATACAAAGAAACATATACTTAAATTTGACATGTCTAGTATGCTGTACACATATGATAATTTATCTTCGAAATCGCTACTCGTTTAGGCAGCCGCCTCTTAAGGGGGGGCAGACGAGCTCCGTTTAGAAGACGTATTTAATAATTAAGGAGAACCGGTGGACGCGGTGAAAAGTGAGAATTTCTTTTGTCACTGTTGTAGTCGTAAATTGCGCGAGTGATTTGGACGTGCGCCAGGTAGCACTACAATGTTGATGTTAATACTTAAAAAGAGATTGATTACCTACGTTGTTGATTATAAAATAATTTACGTACAGGGGAAGCTATCTGTAAAATAAAAACCTAGGTGGGTACTTTGAAAGCTACTATTCAAAAAACATTAAAACACGAATTCTATGCTAAAAGGTGAAGTATTGCCTCTTTGCCGTTTAGAAACGGGTGTTTGTTATTTTTAAATACATAACATCCACTTTTATGATAGTTAGTAAAATAGCCGTAACTGAATAACTCTTCTAACTGTTGGTCAGTTAACCATCAATTATTTATTAAAACATTTATTTTTATATTATTATTCACTTACAACTATCATTACAGGTTTTATTACCTAATACAAAAGTGCAGCCACATACAAGTTCACGATAACAAGGAAAATGTAAACAATTGGATTTGGGGCCGATTTTTCAATTGTCAGTTAAAACCTATCGGTCTGTCAAAGTATTACACAACCATTTTGAAAATGTGTTGTTATGTCATGTCTTTTCTTTCTTTTCAGGTAACATTTTAGTTTGATCTTGTTATGTATACTTTATCAAACGGACAAGTCCCATAATTTTATTTGACATGCATTCGCGCTAATCACACTGTTTTTGATTTTATGTGGTGATTTTAAGGTGTGCAGTACAAACACATTACAGCCCGCTTCATTCCACACACCTCATCTATATTAATAAAAATCAATTGCCGAAATGTTTGTACACGCATCACTTCAGAACGGCTGCACCTATTTGTCTAATTCTTTATTTGATGTGTTTGTAATTTCGGACAAGGTTTGTGTGATAGAAAATGTTTAAAAAAGTACGATAATGTGTAAAATTATGGATTAAAAAATCTCAATATAAAGTGATTAAGTGAGCGACATATAACACAGCAAAGAGGATGTAAGTAATGAAAACAGTTGGAAGATATTTAAGAGGGTATACGCCTTTCGGTTTCCCATACAAACTTTCAAGTCGAAATTTTTATAAACCAATAGGTCAATTTTAATGAAACTTTGCATGCTAAAGTAAAATACAAGGATCTAAATAGTTTGTTGAAAACATTTTTAAAAAACGTTCATCTAGCTAAGTTATTGCGATTAAAAGTCCACTATAGAAAGTTTAAAATCGCCATAACTCAGTTAAACAAACGTTTTTTGAAAATGTTTTCAACAAACTATTTAGATCTCCGTATATTTCTTTAGCATGCAAGTTCATTAAAATTAGCTTATTGGTTTTTAAAAATTTCGACTTGGAAGTTTGTATGGGAAACCGGAATGCGTAAACCCTCTTAAAATAGTAATACAAAAAAAAACATTAACATAATTGACTTTAGAATTGACAGCTTGACGTTTTGTTTTTTTCATTGTTTTGTCTTAATTCATAGTTTTGGTTGAAACCTCAGAATAATAACTAAAGTTATTTTTCTGAGGTTGAAACATAAATAAATTTTAACCAAAAGTTGACACGACATTCATTTATTGTTAGGCGGTACGAAATTCGGCGGGACAGCTCGTATGTGATAATAGTGATAAATTAATACAAAAGTAATACTTAATATCACTCTAACTCTAAACTCCATCCTCTTTTACTGTTTCGTATTGTAAACCAATAATCCCGAATCAAATCTCAAATTAAATGTGCGTAGCGTGCTTTACATTTTTTAATACTTCTATAAAACAACTAAGTTACGAGAAAAAGCTATACAAAGCGTCAGCAATGACAAGTAATAACCATGTTGTTTAAAGATAACAACAACAACACGGATTTCATATATCAAAATCATATCAGCATAATTACGATACGACAGCAAACAAATACTGACAATGATAAAAATAAGAAGCCTATTATCATTTTAATAATTAATCGGCATGACCACTATCATTTAGGTGAAGCAAACAAGCGAAGCTTTCCCTTAAAATCACATGACTCGAGACAGTTATCTAACAATCCATAAAACGCGTCATAAATAGATGCGATCGAATGGTGGAGGAATTCAAACGACTTTGCACTTTAGTGCGCGCACATAAATCTCACGCGGACTAACTACGTTGGAGCAAGACGTGCTGTGCGTAGCTGTAATGTAAACCGTTTTATCGTTCAATAACGTGCATTATATACCAATTTACACAATATTTTTGTGTTTGCCGCATGTATACAACAACACGCTTTTGTCAAATAAAATATTAAATAAATATTGAAGTGAAAACAGGAAAATATTACATTATATTTTTTTTGCATATTTTGCACTAATCGCAATGCAAAATAAGCTCTTTTATCTCTATTCTAAACTAAACATCATATAACTAAACTATACATCATCTATTTTACACCAATCTAGGCACATCAATTCAAATGAGTCTTAAAAACATACATAAGTACATACATACATATAAACACGACTTTTATCCCCGAAGGGTTAGTCAGAGACTAGGCAATGAGGACAGCAAAAGCAGTCCCCTACCATAGTCCACTTTTCATCAAATAGCGACCGCACATGTGCTCAGCGTGACTCTATGCTGTTAGATGTATGTGCAGTCTTTAGTCCGTTAGTCGCCTTTTACGACACCCAAGGGAAGAGAGGGAGTGGTAATAACATAACCCTACAAGATTATATACGTGCCATATTTCCATCGCGTAAAGGGTACTTTTAGGGTACTTCGACAATTTGATTACCTACCTTGATTTACCTTACATTACTATATTGAATGAAAACAGGAGTTTGACATCCTCTCAATAAACACTACAATCGTCAGTAGTATTCATATTACCCCTAAAATACTGGCTGAACGTACATCACTCCAGCAGACACATTTTCTCGAACGATAACTTAATCCATTATTATTTTTATCAATAACCATTCTCAGAGATGTCATTACACTTTGGAAATGTTAAACGCCATCACGTGAAATTCTGTTTATTCTTTCAACATCATTATTGTATGTATTTTATAGTCACAAGACTCAGGTGTCATCTTGTGATATTGTTTCGGTGTCGTACAAACATGAAATTATCGGGACAATGTTTGATGTTTGCACGTTTGAGAGGTGTAAAAGGATTACTGTTAGTCTAGTCATGTTATATTGTCGTCTACCGTATAATTATGTATCCTATGACAACACTATCTTGGTATTTATGAACTAGAAAATCCTACTGACATATATTTCACAATTTATTTAATAATAATTAGCTTTCATGTTCACTGAGCTTCTTTTATGCTTAAAAAAATATTGTCGGTTATCGGCTGCTGCTTGTCGTCTGCCTGGCTAGCTGCAAGCTAGCCAGGCAGACTTAAAAAGCCCAACCACCCACCAAACCAAGTACATTTACACCCCACTGGGAATCGAACCCAGGGTCTAAGTAGTGCTGTACAAGACTCGAGCTCTCTGAGTCCTTTTACTTAAGGCTCGGAGTCGTTTACAAAGCTCGCGACGACTCCGAGTTTAGGAGAGTCTCGGAGCGTGACATTAGAGCTCGAGTCTTCTTCTGCGCTCGAGTCTTTTTCTGCGCTCGAGTCTTTTTTTGAGCTAGTCTTTCTTTGATCTCTAGTATTTTGTTGTGATGAGTTATTTGATGTTTTAAGGTTAGCATTTTAATAAAAAACAATGTTTAAAAGCAATTATTGTTTACACAAACATTAATAACACTGATTCAAATTGTAAATGAGAAATAAAATATGATTGATTACAATAGTAGTTAATTATAATTCACCTGAAATCTTGGCTCGAGCCCTTGTTGAGGGTCAAGCTTCAAGTATTTTTTTAAAACTCGAGTTATTCTTGAAAGCTCGAGTTCATTTTAAGACTCGAGCTCCTATGAAGGCTCGAGTTGTTACTCAGAAAGCTCGCGCTCAACCAGACTCGGGACTCGGTGGACGGTGTGGTGGTTAAGGTGGGTTATGGGTAAATTTCCCCTGCTGCTGTCCATATGGTATCTTATCTTATCTTAGTGATACCTGCAGAGGTTTCCCTCTCGCAGCAGCACGTCGACCCATTGGGATCTTTTGTGCAAAAATATGTCCATATGGTAAGGCCTGTGGCCAGCAGTGGGATGATGGTTCACTATAGAAGCAGGAACCGTAGCACGCTCAACATCACCAATCCCGCGGATTCTCACCGCACTTGACGCCATCCTGGATGCAGCTTTCGACTGTGATTTGTTTTTTTTTTTTGATAATACTGAATGGCGTCGCCAAGGGGGGCAGAAGGGAAGCAACCAGCCCTCAGTCAGGCAGCGGGAAAGCGATGAGGCGAGAGCGAGCGGGAGGAGTACCTACGTGGTACCTAGGTAGGTACCTATTTCCTGGCTCTGTGCAACAAGATGAAGTGAGAAACACAAAACAGGTCGTAGAGTTTACACATTGGGACTTGTACCGTTCTTATTACAACCGCCTCCTTTATTTATATCGGCTTGCCCCCCCTGGGCCATCGGCTGGCGACGCCCTAGATTATACATAAAAGTTGGTGGTGATCACCGATAGACAGCACCGAGCACAGATCGGTCAAGAGGCTTACGGCGGTGCTGTTGGAAGCGCGCCGGTCGGCTGTGGCGATGTTCAACCATACCGGCGGCTCGAGTGTGATCTGTTTTTTATACTTGTACGGGTAGATACATCTAATAATAATGATAATACTCACAAGTTGGTGCTCTTCGTATCGCCGACAGACAGCACCGAGCACAGATCGGTCAAGAGGCTTTCGGCGGTGCTGTTGGAAGCGCGCCGCTCGGCTGTGGCGATGTTCAACCACACCGGCGGCAGGCGAGGCCCGTACATGAGACCCGATAACCTTTTAAGGGAATGCGACCTTATAAATGTGTACATAGAGTTGTTTACAGCTAGTTATTTGAAAAATCGTATACGTGAAACGTTAAACGAAACGACTACCTAAGGTACCTACTCGTTTTAGTCAACGCTTCACAGGTCTTTAAGTATTATTGTAACCGAGTGTCATTAACGCAAAATAGATAACAAATTTCTTTTTTGTATTTTTATTTTATTTTAGAGTCATGTATCGTTTTTTAAATAGTTCGATTTGTAAATAGCGACAGTTTGGAACTCCTTCAAAAATATAGTCATGAAGGAAAATGGTATTAGTAAGTCCAATTGTTTAATTCCGTACTACTACGTACGAGGAGTGGTCAACGCAGCCACCCGGATTGCGAAGGACGCGGGTTCGTTTCCCGCCTGAGGTAGACATTTTTTTCAACGTTTCGTTGTCTTTATAAAAATGCATTTTAAATCAAGTTACGGGATTTGATACAATTACAAATTTTTTGAAGTGGTAAGTATTGCTTAAAGAAGAATGGGCGTTTTTGTATGAAACCCGTCCCGCCCCTTGTAAGTTCCCACATGGTAAGTTTCGAAATAAATAGTGTATTTTGTTGCAAGGACAGCAAATATGAACGAGCGAATGAATCAATGGAAAAAAAAGAAAAAAAAGAGAAAAAGAAAAAAAAATGAAAAATAGGCCTTTTATTTATTTTTTCATTTTATACGACTCATATAAATCAAAGCAATCTGCGACGGAGGAGTTTAAATTTAAGAATAAATCTTGACTTCAATTTTATATTATCATATTTTGTTGTTTTAATTTTCTTCTTCTCAATAACTTTTTTTTCCCATCCCTAACAGATTTGCTGTCATACAATAAAATGCTTCACTTTTCAAGTACTTTTATTTGATGCATAGATGTAAGTGTTACAAGGAGAGGGGACGTTTTGCCCATTCTTCTCTAGTTTTGCTTATTAGTTTAGTTACAGTATTAACCAATTTTGTTTAAATATATTTTTCGCATTTCCTTGACACCTCCTAAATTCCTTTCTAAATCATGGTCCAACTCCCATTCATAATAAATAATTGAACAAATTAGTTGCAAAGACACTAACCGGAAGTCTAAACTACAATATTATAATAATAACAATTTATTAGAGAGCGCGATCGCTTACGTAAAAACATGAGCGTCAGACGGTCAGCGAACGACGCAGGTGTTCTGTCACATGACAACGACGTACGACGTGACTCAGAGCTTCTATTCATATTATTATTGTGGGGAACACCGCATCAGTATAATGACCGCGTATATACAGTCACAAAATGTACTTGATATGTTAATCTGGCAGTGTATAGGCCATAAATATGCAAGAAATTGCGATGCGATATTGCTCGCTAAGCAACTTTCGCAATGCCGGGTCGCTGGATGGGTGACTAAATTAAAAACATCTCGAGCTCCTCCGTGCTTCGGAAGGCACGTTAAGCCGTTGGTCCCGGTTGCTGTCGTAAGATGGCAGTCGGTAAAACCCACCAACCCGCATTTGGCCAGCGTGGTCCAATCTGCCCATGTGCTGTTGTACATGTGGGAAGGCTTGTGCCCAGTGGGGCATTAACTATAAGCTGATAATGATGACGTCATTCTTACCTTGTAATACTAAATCAGAGACTTCTTGGCAAGAAAGTGAAGTGAAGTGAACCCATGTCTGCAGTTTTGTATTATTTTCTATAATTTGTGTTTTGTCGAATATTAATGTGAAATGATGGTGGATTATTTACTGTTAACTGTTTGTGAACGTGCATGAGTGTTAGCAAATAAAACAAAACAGTGCAACATCACTTTTCAAATTCTCTCAAGATGTCCGTGTGAGACCTCAATAAAGTCCCACAGCTTTATTGAGTCTCGAGGGGTTTGGGGGAAAATCAAATACCATTAAACGTTCATTATCACTCATTATCATCCACTTAATGTGAAGAAAATAATAATTACTATTAAAAACTTGACACTGGCTAAATGTGCTGATCGCACGAAGCCATTATATAAGAGAAAAAAAATTACTAAATCAGGTACATAATGGTCCGTGGTGGGTTATGGCCCAATATCCCCACGTGGGAGGCCTGTGCCCAGCAGTGGGACGTTTATAGGCTGATGATGATGATGATGATAATGATAATGACGCAAGATACTGTCCTGTGCTGGTAGCGGCTCATTCATAAAATACTACCGCCTCATCTGTTCCCTTGGGTGACGTAAAAGGCGACGGACCTAAGACTGCACACACATCCAACAGCATAGAGCGGCGACGGACTCACCACCTGTCACGCTTACCACGTGTGCAGTTGTCATTTGTTGAAACATGGGCTGTGGCAATGGACTGCTTCGACGGTCCAATTGGCTATTTAAAAGTTACAGTTGTAACAATAAAATATGAAATATTATGTCGGATATGGTAGTTTATATTTTAATAATTATTATCCAATAGTGTTTTTATCAACACATTTACAAAATAAATTTGCAATTTTTTATCTGTGGATTACAAGACCCGAAACACGGGCGGCCATGATTGAGCTTCGTGTGACGTCACATTTCACAAAATAAACAAAAACTATCTGTCAGGTTTTAAGATAAAATTTGTTTGTTTATTGAAGTGTGACGTCACAGGGCAAAATGTCACGAGAACAACCGTTTTTGTGCGAAATTTGAAATTAATGAAGAAAAAGATGTTTTTTAAAGCATTTTTAAGAGAAAAAATATTGTAAGAGGCATAAAATAAAGGTTTGTAACTTTTAAAATTCTTTCAAGAGAACTGTCATGTAGCCAATTGCCTAGACTCTGACTAACCCCTTGAGAATAATGGTCGTGAATCTATGTATGCATATCATATACAACATAAATATGTACAGTCACGAGCAAAAATATGTAAACAATTGTAACTCTTAACACAATGGAATAAGATTCAAAGTGTATACATATTGGTTCTCGTGACTGTACACATATACAGCTGTAGCGTTGTACGAAATTTTCGATAACAGTAATTTGGTAAGCACGTTCAACTTAATTGACTCTGAAATGTGTTTACGACGAATTGCGCAATGTAAAAAAGTGTAACTGTTTATTTTAAAGGCAAAATAACCCGAATATTTGACATATTGTTCGTTTATCAACTTTGTGTCGTTGTTGGATCAGTTAAAATCTTAAATAAACCCACATCTTTCTTATTTACAGTTAAAGTCATTAACCTTTGATATGCCAGGAGCGTAGATCAACGCTACTATACATTGAAATTCTATTGTGTCTAGTTTTACGGGAGACTATCTTTTTGGTTATAGTTTCGATCACAATCCATTAACAAGAGTGATTCTCAATTGCTCCCACCGGCATCGCCCCCATAGGAGGCAACTGGGAATTTGTAAAAAATAAGGTCCCAGTTGCCACCGGTGCCTCCCATCAAGGGGGCATCTGGGAATTTCATTTTTAAACGTCCCAGTCTCCCCCACTTGAGACGCCGTAAAGTATAACTAGATTTTTTTTGTTTCATCCTGATAAGACCCTAAACGATTATTTCATCCATGCCCATCACATATTCGTCGTTATATCCGATACGGCAACGTCTCAAGGGGGAGACTGGGAAATTAAAAATTTAATTCACAGTTGCCACCTCTAAAGGAGACACGGTGGCAATTGGGACATATTTTTTTACAAATTCTCAGTTGCCCTCAGTGGGAGCGATGCCGGTGGGGGCAACTGGAAATAACCGATTAACAAACGCTGAACACCATCCAACACTTCTCACCGCTAAGCTATGTTAAAACTATGAGTTACCATCTAGCAGCGTCAGCGGCGGCTGCATACAGCGTGGACACGAAACTGGTGCCGGCGCCAGCTGTCATGGTAGCCAACCGGAGTCGGCAGACCAGCGCCTGCAACTGCGGGGAGTGTTCCAGACATCTACGCACTACGTCCCTGCGGAAGAAGATGCTATTTTAATAAGGCGAACTTTTGGTAGAAGACAGAAGGAGCATATGAAAAAGGTTTTGTTTCAAAAATTACCTTGATAGGGATTGTAATGGAACGCATTTGTTATTAAAAAGTAAAACGTCAATCTAATGTCAAATACGTCTGTCAGAGCGCGCGACCTATCGCTGTCTTTCTACTCAACCCTGGAAGAAACCAATAAACCTGAAGATCTTAACTAATGTTTCATTTCAACCCACAATACAGGATACGTTTTGTAGTTCTTGGTGTATCATCTAACGGCGAAACTCCGTAAAGAAGAGTCTTAACATATCTGCTGCATAGAGAACAGTGAAGTAAAATAGACCAATGTAATCGTTAATGTTGTTATAGGAGAGCCCGAAACAGTTATTTAAACAAAGGAGTTTCAAACCTAGATGTTTGTTTTTTATTTTTCTTGCCATCTTTAAGCCTATTCTATGCCTATAACCGTGGCACAAAAACAAGGGGACTGTGAACTGTGCCCAGCATTGGGAAGTTTATAGGCTGAATGATAAAGCAATGAAATTATAAAAAAATATTAATCATAATCATACTCACATCTCAGCAGAGTCGCTGACCGTAAACAGAATCGCCAAGCCCAGCTTGTTCTTCTTCTGCGGCGCAGATCCGGCGCTGACGAGGCTGTCGCTGGTACCGCTGGAAGAGCTTCCACTGAACACCTGTCAGGACAAAGCAGTATTTTACCGTGATGGTTTTGCTTTATTTATACAGAGTGATCAATCCAAATGGCTCAGTAGGCAGAAATCAAAAACTATAAGAGATATGGAAATCTGTTATAAGGAACCATGGCGTCGATTTTAGATTAAATGAAAATGGCATTCAAAAATATTATTTTACTCTCATGTCGTATTCGTAATAGCATATCGTATTCGTTGATCCTGTGAGCATAAGGACCAAAGGACAATGGCGAAATCATTGTTGAACGAATTCTTTAGCGTCTTTATATTTCACTATTACAAATACGAATGAAATAAATTTGTAAGATTTTTAAAACTATAGGAAAAACCTGTCTAAGTCTGGAAATAAAAACAATTTCAAAAGAAACGCAAATTACTAGTTATTGCTATGTTTGGTTATTTTTTTTGGCATAACGTTTTTAGGGAATCTATGTCACAGATGAAGTTCTTGTATTGCTATATGTTACCTCTAGCCGCCTTTAATATACACTCGGCGTCAAAAAAATCGCACCTCTTAGAAAATCACTTTCAAATGTCATTTACTCTTGATATGCACATGCAGTCGCATTAATTATGATTTTATTTACAAGGTTACTTAATTAACTTAATAAAAAACATTACTTTTCATTATCAAATAAAACCTAATGCAACAAATAAAGTGTCACAAAAATTCGATGCAAATTTTGCTACCCGTGAGAGTTGCTAGTTGCGCTTCCTTTGTGGGTATAAAACGGTCAACACGGGTTCAATGTGGGTCATTCGCTATTCAACCGTTGAAGAGGACACACGCACAGATTTTGATGGATACCACAGCTGATAAAGCCGCTCAAGTGGTTGCACTACTGCAATCAGGGGTGCGGCAGTGTGATGTCGCCCGGCAACTGAACCTGAGCCGTTATTCCGTTCGAAGAGTGTACCAGCGCTTCATAGAGACCGGTGGCTATATCCGCAGACACGGTTCGGGTAGACGTCGCTGCACTTCGGAAAGAGACGACCGGTTCGTTGTGTCGAACTCTTTGAGAAATCGTTTCTCCAACGCTGTTGAGTTGCAACAGCAGCTCCAGGCAGTTCGCAGACGCACCGTAAGCGTATCTACGGTTAGAAGAAGATTGAAGGAGAAGAAGATAGCGGCCCACAGAGCTGCTACGGGTCCAAAATTGACTGCAGCGCATCGGCGAGCCCGCTTGCAGTTTGCTCGTGACCACGTCGATTGGACCCTTGAGCAGTGGAGAGCTGTTCTCTTCTCAGACGAGACGCGAGTGTGTCTTTTCTGCAACGACCGACGGAGAAGAGTATACCGGAGGCAGGGTGAACGTTTCGCCCAAGCCTGCATCCAGGAGACGGTGGAATATGGTGGCGGATCCTGCATGTTCTGGGGCGGTATGTCTGCTGCCGGCAAAACCGACCTTGTCTGCGTCTCCCGGACTGGAGGTGCTCGCGGACAAGGGTCGCTGACTGCTCGCCGCTATGTCACTGAGGTCCTGGAAGTGCATGTGGTCCCCTTTGCCAAATCTTTTGGCGAGGGGTTCACATTAATGCACGACAACGCTCGCGCTCACACTGCAGGCATCGTGAGCGACTTCTTGCAGAGGTCCCAAATCTCTGTGATGCAGTGGCCAGCGCGAAGTCCGGATCTGAATCCTATAGAGCACCTCTGGGACCATCTTAAACGTAAGGTTCGATCTCGGGATCCAGCTCCTTCGACTCTACAGGAGCTCCAAGACGCGGTGATTGAAGAATGGGGGCTTATCCCTCAAGAAGAGCTCCTGAAGTTGGTGAGGTCCATGAGGGACCGTATGGAAGCCGTGATCAGGGCAAGGGGGGGTAACACTAGATTTTAAGTTAATTTTAAGACACTTTTTGTACATTTTTCTTTGTAAATTATCTGTTGTTAATTAGGACTTAATTAAGGATTTTTATTATTTTATTAATTTTAATGTTGTTTGTATAATTATAATTAAACAGAAAGTTAAATTTAATTGTTTTTTGATACTCCTTTTTGTTACCTTTCTAATGATACCCAACACTATCCTCTACATAAGGTTTAAGAATTTTTAAAGATGATTTTTAAAAGGTGCGATTTTTTTGACGCCGAGTGTATAAGTAAATAATTATTTATGTTACATTTCTTTTTTTTTCAATATATTTATTCTAGGTTTTCTTGCCTAAGAGGTATTAGAAATATATTCACTTTTAAAATAATCGTCTATAATTAAATAAAGCAATTTAATAAAGCAATATTTAATATAAATAGAATAAATTAAAATCACAATATTGCAAAAACTGCAATCGAATATGGCAATAACATCCGCGTAAAAAAGATACAATTGACATCATAAATATGTCATTCATTACTTTTTCAGTTTTCCTGCGTGTTTTTTTTATTTTTCCCAGTTTTTTGTGCAACTCGGAGAGCTTGGACTGCTTCACCTGGATTCCTGAGATCTCCCCACGTGACTGTTAACTAGTGCTTGCCAAAGGATTCCGATAACCTGTTATTTACGACGACTTTGGCTGTGAACTTCGGACTACGATTGTGCTTCATACTTTGGATTTTGTTGTTTGTGCATCGATTATTTCAATCCAATGTGATAATCTCATTTTATGATAAAAAAAAAAGTCGTGTAAGGCCCCACATGCATTACGTGCGTCAACTGCAGTATATCCGTAAATAAATTACGCCGGTATCCTACTTGAAGAATAAAAACTTATAAGTATATTAGGTAAGTATATTCAACAAAAAAAAATTTTGTTTAATTTTTGATAACCCAGTAGATAGTACCCTAAAGTAAAAAAAGTTAAGTATAGACTACATAAGTATCCGACTGCTGGGCAAAGAAAGACCTGCATCATTGAAGTCAAGCCTTTGCTACACTTGATGGGTATTGGCTTAATCACCACGCTTGCTTAAATGTGGTTTGGTGACCACTAACCCGGGCTATGCATAAAAAATCCAAAACACACTTCCCCACCTGGAAATTGTACCCTGGACTTCCTGTAATCGGGCCGAGTGCTATTATTAGTTAATAAAGAATTAGACAATAATGAACCTATTAATATACTTATGCTTATTTGCAAATAATTTGAAATGGAATGTGAAAAAACTAGATATGTATTCATTAAATTATATCCTTTAAATAAAGTAACCACTTAATACTAAGTAATTCTATTTAAGTCTTTTTGATGTACTTATCTAAAAATACACTAAGTAACTACTTTTTTATCCAATAATGTCTAACAAGACATAACCTTTAAAGGCCGGCAACGCGCCTGCGATTCCTCTGGTTTTGCGGGTGTCCATGGGCGGCGGTGATTACTTTCCATCAGGTGACCCGCTTGCTCGTTTGCCTCCTTCTGCTATAAAAAAACCTTCAAAACCTTTATAACTGGAATATCTTTACTTTAAGACTTCTTAGAGTAGTAAATAAAAGACCATGTTGTTCAGGAATACCAACTCTATACTAACATTTTTTTTTTTAATTTATAGTCGCTTGAAAAATAAGTCTACAAAAATTTGTATGGGAGTTCGCCAATGTCCCTTGCTAAGAAATCTTGTGTATGTATGGTCGAATTATCAGTGAAACACATGAGTTCAAACACACCTCTGCATATAACAATAAATGTTAAGCTACGTTTGACGCGGTCAATAAGAGGAGGGGTGACCACAAATATAATCTCGTTTTTCCTCTGTGATTCGGAAGACACGATATTAAACCATTGGTACTGGCCACCATCGCTATCAGTTCAGATGATTTCATACCTAAATAAATTATTGCTAAAAAGTTTTAATATAATTTTAGGTAGGTGCTAATTTTTAAGAAATAATATCATTCCTTAATGTATGTTTAAAGAATGATTTAATGTATGTAACACAGAAAATTACAATGCAAACAACTCAATTAGCCCGCAGTATACCAAATTAACCTTAATTGGGCTAACTATTATGTAATCAATATCTTAGCTCGTAAATGCTATACATTTTATTTATATTACAAACACTTTTCAACAGTAAGCACATGCACGACTCAATGACATGACAAGTTAATTAGTAGGTAGTTTTAATAAGCGAGTAAAGATCACTAAGTATATTGAACTATCTACTTTGCAAAATAAACTAACGACCTGTAGAATTGTCTAGAAATTACTGCATGCATGATAATTAGAATAAACACAATCATTTTTAGTAGGTAGGTGATGTAATTGCAGTTTCATAAACCTACTAGCGACCGCACGCGGCTTCGCCCGCGTACATACTCATATCCCGTGATCCCGAGGCGAGGGTATTTCGAAAAATTCTATCTTATCTGTTTCAAACGCCATGAAAATCAGAACTTCAGTGAGCCAGTCACTTTTTACTATTTATAACCATGTAAGCGAAAGCCGACTAACAAACAAACATTTATACGGTAATTTTAACTTCGTGAATCTGAATAAAACTATAAACCAGTGACGCCGTTTAACTCAACAAACAAAAATCTTAAGACTGTAGGGCAGAAGTGTATTGGTAGATCACGCCTCAGACTCTAAAGTGTAGGGTTTCATTCTCATCGGGCAATAAAGTTTCGTTGTATTTAGTGGTAGTATTAGTAGTAGGGCGTGTTTTAAGCCTGCCTGGCTGGCTACCGCCATCTTATTTAAGTCTGTTGCCATAGCAACCATGTCAATACAATCGAGGAACTTCCCGGTCGATCACTTTCCGGCTACATTCGCTTGCACTCTTGCCCCCGCAAGCTTTTCATTTTTTCCATTTAATTTTTTCAAGCTCTTTTACATGTGCCAGCTTAAATTACGGAAACTATTCGCGAACGGCGCGTCTACCAATGAAAAGCTTGCGGGGGCGTATTGTTAAATTAAACAGCTTTTGTTCACGATCATCTTGCATATTTATTTATAATTTAAACTTTACAAAGCACACATAACTTAAAAACGCCATGTGATATCTATCCATGCTCGCACTTCATACCGTTGTCTCTAGCCCATTGAGGTAAATAAACTAGAGAAGACGTCCCATACAATAAATGTGCACAGCTAGATGACAGCGGGCATCTAGTGCGTGGTGCGTTGCGGGCACGGTACAATGATACTTGTACCGTGGTGCGGGGCATAGTTGTCATCTTCTGCACAAAACAGAAATATTGTTACTCTATGCATTTTACCGAAACATGGCCGCTGCTTCATGTCTCGGCGATTTAATAAAATAATTAGTCAAATGCATGTTATTCGATAATTTTGTAGTATTTCCAGATGAAAAGTAATTTCTTTGGTTTTATTTGTATTTCCTGAGTTGTATAAACAGTACCTTAGCACACATAAAGGCATATTTTAATAAAATAGAACACAGAATGCACACGTATTGTTGCGTCTAGCGCCTGCCACAGACTAATATAGTTGGAGCGAGCTGGCTCTAACGCGTGTTACAAACAATCTGGTTGAGACGTCTTCTCTAGTACGTAGTACATTATAACTCAATGCTCTAGCCCCGTTTGACATTGTAATTAATTTTTCATGATTACAAATTACAAGTTTTATTCATAAATTGTTTCAATGTAGCACCTGCCAGTGCATCAACATGCATAGACTCCACAGTACCTACTGTACGTAAGCGCGGTCGGATCTGCGATATTGCATAAAGGTTCCTCGATCTACATTATTTTATTAGGGTGAATTCGACCAAACTTGAAGATAATCGAGAATAACTATACCCAGAATGCATCTATTCCACGATTTTATTCTCGAATAAAGAAATCGAATTTTTCCATGCAATCCATACATTAATTACTCTTGGAATTGTTATTCTTCATTATTGAGAGAATGGCATGCGCGCATGATGAATGAACCTATTATCCGACCAATGGTCATTGTTCTAAAAACAAACTATTTAAAATTCAAAGTCCTGACAACTCTCATTTTGTCGTCTAGTGCAATAAATGTAGCTGTCAAAGTCGAATGTCAATGT
Source organism: Scoparia ambigualis (assembly GCA_963921215.1). NCBI lineage: Eukaryota > Metazoa > Arthropoda > Insecta > Lepidoptera > Crambidae > Scoparia > Scoparia ambigualis. The sequence continues at coordinate 30,779,727 of OY992506.1, forward strand.
TTTTGTTTGTGGTATTTTCGTTTCGTGTGTTCTGTTTGCTCTTTTATGCTAATGATTTTAACCTTTTTAATATTTTTATAATATAAAATGAGGGAGGACAAACGTAAACGTAAGTAGTCCTAACTGGCTGCCAGCTGAAAAAGAACTGTTGTAAGTCTCACTTCAATGTAATAGAAAATAAACAAACCGACGCAGTAACTATAAAAACCAAATTGGCTCCATGGCAAATAATTGCCGATACTTCTACTATTGCTGGACGTCAAGGTGTTACTATCACTATCACTATCTTCAATCAATTTTATTAAACGCCTCATAATACTTAACTAAAAGTTTATAACATTTGCAAAATGCGTACACTTGACTATTTCAAATGACAATAGGTACATACAGATGTCAGATAGATAACAAATGGTATGTGGACGTAATACTCTCGGATTATCTCTGTTATTCCGCGCTGAACGGTGGTATAGCTATTCCTGAATAGGTAAGCTACTCTGAGAATAGTGCGTGGTAAAACGTAATTTCGATTTACTCTCGCATAACTGACAATTTAATCTAAGAATTAAAATAACTCTAGCTTGGTCGAATCCACCCTAAGAGATAGATAACCAGTTCCTCAGTAGCGTCAGTAACGCCCAACTTTGGCCTTATCGCTTATCGTCTTACGAGACCATGTGAGAGACCAAGTTCAAATATTTAAATTAAAAATGAAAATTTAGAATAGGATGGTTAAACGGTTAAACTGGGTTATCATGAAACTGAGACTAAAATAAGTGTATTTTACGTTGTGTGAGTGACGCACATGCGTACATTTACATGTCGTGATATACGTATATTGGTTATGCCCGCACTTTCTTTATTTCTGTAATACACAGTTAATGTGACTGTGAAGTTAATTATTTAGTTTATAGACTATTTATATATATCTGGTTTTGTGCTTTTTGTATTTTAAACAATTGTGTGACAAATGTGTAGTCATGTTCATAAAACATAGATATATAAGTAGTAATATACTAACTATGAGGGCACGGACAGCACTATCAACCTGACTTCTGACAGTTTTACACAACAATAAAGCGCTCCGCTTACATCTCATCCAGTATTAATGTGACGATAAGATGGAAGTAAGCGCAAGTGTCTTCTAATAACGGAAAACTATATTTCTGCTATCATCAATTATTATGGTGGCAGACCTATATCAGAACGTGGACTCTAGCCTGGCGGGCTCAAAACCAGCTCTACACCAACTGAACAGAGGTTACATAATGTGTAATGAAATGCTATGTTACCCAGACCTATAAGACTGAACCTGATGATTTCATCCTAGCTCACAGAGGCGGTTGCACATGTATAGTGTAAACAAAACGGTCCTTATTAACTCAGCTGGCGTAAAACCAGACGCAATAGAAATTCTATTGTGAGTAAAGGAGCCTTCGTGACAGACTATGGGTTATTATAATGACATTTAATTAATAATAAACGTGATGACTTTAAAACGCGATATGTGAATACGAAGTATACCTATGGCGATGGATTGACTCCCACGTCAGTTTTCACCTTGAGAGTGACGTGCGGGATTAGGTACCGGAATGCAACTATGCAAATGTAACGAGCATAAGACATACTCGTAAATAGATACATTACGCCCATTTCCCCGAGGGATAGGTAGGCATAAAGTTTACAAAGTTTGTTCCTTTGCATTAAATCATTAGTTGTATATTCTAAGCAAAGTCTGTCAATCTGTCATACATAATCAGCAAACCTACAATGTACAAGCATCAGTATAATCTAGGTGTCGGTGAGCAGATAGTGGCTCAAATGATCGTTCACAGGCGAGTCGCAGTGTGGTCACTCGCATGATCATCTTATCTAAGTCTGTCGCCATAACAACGATGTTTATAGCATAGTTGTGTTCCGACAGTCAGAGATAAGATAGCCAGTTCCTCAGTGGTTGAGGGTGAAGCGCGCTTCCACCTTCGGCCTTATCGTCACTTACCATCAGGTGAGATGAAGGCCAAGCGCTTACCCGTTGCAGAATTAAAAAAAAAATAAAAAAAAAAGACGGGTCGTCACGCACGTTTGCGTCCTAATAGCTCTCATCATATCGAATGGCAAAACTACGACGTCCTAAACCTTAATTTTCAAGTTTAACAGCCATTCTTTGGCTGCAGGCGTCAGTTGGTAGTTCTCTCAGGCCACCAGGGAGACAGTACAGTGGGCAGTCCTCTACAATGTGGCACAGTATCTGGTCCGGGGCCCCACATTCACACGCTGGCGAGTCCTTTAGTAATAACTATAGGACTAATTTTAATCTAATAGCTCTGATAACGTTTATACCTGTATTTAATGTAATTGAAAATTCATAGGTCCTCGTCCAAAACTTAAAACGAAATGTTGGAAGATCCAACTTTTCCGGTGACTGCCCATATAAAACTTCATTATATTACTTTATATAGTACTTGAAAACTGTGTACTCAACAAATGAAGCTTACAAAGTGTGTTCCTTCGTATTGAGTCATTAATTGTATCTTCCACACAAAGCCCGTTAATCTGTCGAACATAATCAGTGTATTCAGCATAAGTACTATGTGCCGATAGCGGATCACATGATCGTCTGATAGGCGAGGCGCGGTGTGGTCACTCACATGACGGGTCGTCACGCGCAACGCAGCCTAATAGCTCTGATAACGCGCGTGCAAACAGTTTTACCACAAAACAGAAAGGTACAGAAGTCAATCACATGTATGTAGGTACTTCACTTTTCATACAGACTACACGCCTCGGCGGTCGCGCTAGGGTTGTCAACTTTGACTTAAGCACAAAAAACGATCGTGGTAGTGGCATCTATAGTTGTTTGTAGTGGCACTAGTTTAATTTTAAATTTGACAATTTATACTCAAAAATCTAAAATCTCTAGTTGATGTTTAATTTTAAATTTGACAATTTATACTCAAAAATCAAAAATCTCTTATAACTTCTAAACAGATTATCAGATTTACACAATTTCTTTTGTCCTATCCATTTTAGAGCTAAACCTACCAAATGACACTAAAAATAACACAATATCTAAATTTTGTTACTTCGTTTATACGAATAAGATTCAAAATAGGAAACTATTTATTGATTAGAATTGGAAACCATAACATATTCTTCGGGGGCCGCCGGGACGCCTACCTAAATGTTCTGTGTTACGTTAAAACAAACCATCGAAATACAAGCAAATAGAAACAACTGGTAGCTTAAAAAAGACAATTCATCGTTTAATGTTGAATTTAAACAACCGTCCACTGAACAGTTATAATAAAATTTTTTGTTGCTCCATTTTTGCACAAAATAAAGTTCACAGACGCGTGTCTCAAGCGGATGGCACTCGCGCTCGCAGCCGGTCCGAGATATCGTGTCCGTGAGCGATGTCTATGTGTGCGTTGCTCGGGCGCACTTTGTATGTAGATTGACTTCTGTTTCTGTACCTACCTGTTTTGTGGTTTTACTAAACAACAACAACAAGCGTGCGATCACCGGTTAGCAAAGGTCTTAATTTTTTGACGATAAATGTGGTGCAATAAAAAAAAGAACGATCCGATATCTTTATTCATTCGTATTTATGTTATTAGGACATTGAAGAAAGTAAATGAGGAAAAGGTCAGCCCTCCGATGTTGTCACGCCATTGCAGGGCATCACGTGTAAGTATACCTTTTGCTTTTGTGATGTAAGATGCAATAAACGATGTAATTGTAAGTATTTGAAAAAAATGCAACAGTATTTTTCTATTTATTTGTTAGTTACTTTGTGCTTTATTTACATTAAAACTGAGCAACGAATTATCATATTATACATTTTATACAGAGCTAGATAGACAGGTAGAAGAGTTTGAGCTATTTGGGTAAATGCCGCACCCTGTGATACGGCATTCCGGTGTCAGATGCTGCGCCATCGAACTCCTTAAAAAAATGTAGTGCCTAGTAGTAATTATGTTATTTTCGCACTCACCTGCGAGTCCCCAAAGCTCGTAGCAGTAGGCACGTTGAGCAGCCTCGAGCTCTGGCCCAGGTCGAACCTGGTGGCCATGTTCTGGAAGGTTCTGCGCTGCCAGCTGCCGTTGCTGGTGGTGCTCAGCTTGCGACCGGGCGGCGCTAAAGCAAAACAGTTCTGCAATTACATACACACACACTTACGACATTTTTTTTCACGTTTAAAGCAGGCAATCGAGTAGGCTGGTCACCTGATGGAAAGTAATCTATGGACACCTTGTGGAAGGAGTAGGATGATTGAGGAAAGAGTAGGATCTTTGTGGAAGGAGAAGGATGTTTGAGGAAGAAGTAGGATCTTTGTGGAAGGAGTAGGATCTCTGAAGAAGGAGTAGGAGCTTTGAAGAAGGAGTAGGATCTTGAGGATGGAGTAGGAGCTTTGAGGAAGGATTAGGACCTTTGAGGAAGAATTAGGATCTTTGGGAATGGAGTAGGATCTTTGAGGATGGAGTAGGATCTTTAAGGAAGAAGTAGGATCATTGAGGAAAGAGTAGGATCTTTGAGGATGGAGTAGGATCTTTGAGGATGGCGTAGGATCTTTGAGGATGGAGTAGGATCTTTGAGGCTAGAGTAGGATATTTGAGGATGGAGTAGGATTTTTAAGGAAGGAGTTAGATCTTGGAGAAAGAAGTAGGATCTTTGACAATGGAGTAGGATCTTTAAGAAAATATTAAGAGGGAGGGGGGGGAGAATGGGCCTCGGTTAAGTCCGGTGAGTGAAAGCACTCACAGGACGAAACACAACAGCATCGAGTGCCATTGTTTCAAGCCGATATTATCTCCAAAGGGTTAGCCAGAGACTAGGCAAAGTGTACTGCAAAAGCAGCGCCCTGCCACAGTCCACATTGCACCAAATAACAACTGCACAGTGTGATAGGTGGTGAGGACATCGCCGCTTTATGCTGACCTTGCTTTGAGCTTAAAATAGGTTTATCTATGTTTCATTTAAAATAGGTTTATCTATGTTTCGTTTAAAGCTACTATAACTGTAACAATAATGTATATACCTACATATCTAATCAACAGTTAATAATATTTTTAGAATCAACACAAATAATCATAAGGATAAAAATCATACATAATCAAAGTTATATTGGTACTCACAGTGGAACGAGTACACGTCGTCTTGCGAACTTTTCCCATCCCAAACGTCGAACATCGAGAAGTAATCGTACGTGGAGCCGACGCTGCTGTATGGTGAGCTGTCGCCGCAGTAACCTAAACCGTATAATAGATTTTAAAACAAGTGTCTCATGTAAAACAAGATGGCGAAGGGCTTGCCGTATTCCTTAGCACCATTAAGCGGTACAATATTGATTACATTCCGGAGGAGTAGGCATAGACCATACTATTTCATTTGCTATTAAACTGACTTTCTTTTGCATCATTTGCATAACATTTCATGCTCGTTGGTTTAGGGTAATCTTGACCTGATCGTTCTCAAAAACGTCGCGTCAGAGGTTTTTCCCTTCCAACTGTCCTGCACGCACATATTAATGTACTGTGGATCGGGTTTCTAAATGACCTGATTTTGGTGTGCCTTTACATGCTAACTTGAGCTGATATCTCACCCGAATCGCCTCTGTCGAGTGAGAAGCTCAGTGAAACGCCTTCTTCCCTGAGCAGCGGCACGTTCAGCGGTTTAGAGCCATCCCTCACGTCACCACTGCTCCTGCTGTTGACGTCACTGGTCTTGCGGTCCGCACGGCTGGTCTTGCGAGACGTTGGCACACAGAATACTTTTGTGCACATCAATCTGGACGAAAAAAAAGGGTGCCAAATCAATTTTGGGGGTTCATGCGATCTTGTTGGACAACGAGATGACTTGACGAATAAAGTACCAGCACCCATCTCAGCTATCTGTCGGGGTGCTGAAATGCTTTTTGACCTTTCAAGATTGGGAATATAGGCACGACAGTGTGCATTAAAGGGCCGGATTGCATAGCCATTTTTTTAAAATGGCACACCGCAATATGCTGTCGCATACAGCAGGACTATGGCTGACCCCAGATTCTGTGTCTTTTCTCCCTCCCCGCTCAGTTACAAAAGGCGTGGGAAGGAGAGGTAGAGGCCGATGCACTTAAAACATAGTACCATCCCTTTTCGGGGATAGCTCAGGATTAGAACGACAAGCACCGAGATCCTCCACACAAATCCTTCACTAATGATTCTCAAATTAAAACTTTAATTAAAGTTTTAATTTGATTCACGCAGCAGCCGAAATCGACCAGGACGTTATCATCATAAAAAAACGGATGTTTAAAAGGTTTAAAAAGAATGCAACGTACCTTCTTGGTTCATCCATTATGTGGATTTTGAGCGAGACATTCCTATAGTTGATCGCGACAGCTCCAAATATCATCTCACCGAGTATGCTCGCATCAGCAGCTGGTCCTTTGTACTGCGCAAAAAAATCTGGGTTTTAGTTTTAGGCATAGGGTGGCGATGGGCTCACCACATGTCACGCTGAGCACATGTGCTATTTGGTGGAAAGTGGACTATGGTAGAGGACTGCTTTTGCTGTCCTCATTGCCTAGTCTCTGACTAACCCTTCGGGGATAATAGTGGTGATTATATGTAGGTATGCATGTATGTATTTATGTTTAACTATTTTTCTTTGCATGTGGATTTCACGACGTGTAATCAGTAGTCAGCGCGTGCGTAATAGTATCTGTACTAATTATTTACATAAATTTGACACAAGTACCCTATTTTTATTTGCAATTGTTTATTTTAAATATAAAATAATTAGTGATCTGATAATAATGAACACGTGCCAGTGCGAGTGTGTACTTATTATTTACACAAATTTAACAAGAAAAGAAGTTAAACAAAAATGTCTGCTTAATACTTGACTTGTATTCAGTATAAACTAGATTGCTAAAACACATAAGAACCGTTAAATATTACGCAATTGGGAACACGCAAAATTTTGCATACCATACGTGATCAATTGGTTATGCTCGCTTACTAAGGTCACAGCTAGATGAGTAACAAGACACTACGTATCTCGTACAGCACACTAGTGACAATTTTTAGGAACCTATTTTTAGAAGCTACTCATTATTTTTTTATATAACAGGCAAAGGCTAAACAGTCGTCACCATAAATTACACTTTAGTCACTTCCAATGTTTAAAAGAATGAAAAATTATACATGTAATGCTGTACAAATACCAAGGCTATACAGCAACATTATGTAGGGATATTGACAGAACTTTTGGTCTCTCTGACGCTGCGCCATCGAGCCCCTCATGAGTTCTTGCAATTGATCAACGTCCGAAATTAATTAATCGATCTATCTATTGTTTTGCCTATTAGAGTCTGAAATTTAACATAATTTGTAGGGAGCTTAAGTTATAACTGTGTCGAGTAGCGGTGAAAGAATACTACCACCCCCTCTCTTCCCTTGGGTGTCGTAAAAGGCGACTAACGGACTAAATATTGCAGAGGTATGTACAACATAGAACGGCGATGGGCTCACCACCTGTCACGCTGAGCACATGTGCAGTCAGTCGCTATTTGGTGAAACTTGGTTGGACTATGGCAGAGGACTGCTATTGCGGTCCCATTGTCTCTGATTAACCCTTCGGGGATACTAGTCGTGATTATATGTATTTATGTTTGTATGGCGCAGCGGCTTAGGCGTTAGGTTTCCGATCTCGCGTGTTAAGCAACTTTCGCAATGGCGGGTCGCTGGATGGGTGACCAAATTAAAACATCCCTAGCTCCTCCGTGCTTCGGAAGGCACGTAAAGCCGTTGGTCCTTGTTGTTGTCATAAGATGGCAGTCATTAAAACCCCACCAATCCACATGGCACAACAGCATGGTAGGTAATGTATGGCCCTGTTGTATGGCCCTTTGTCCATGTGGGAAGCTCTGTGCCCATCAGTGGGACGTTTATAGGCTGATAATGAATGAATGTAAAGTCCAAATTTCTAACTCTTATTAATTTCAGTTGTATGTCCTACTATACAGTCGATGAAACAGCGCTGGCTATATCAACGTAGGAAACAAGCAATTGACAAACGCGACAGGGATAACACTCATACCCCCAATGTCTCGGTAGCTCAATTGGAAGACCAGCCGCCCGAATTGCCAAAGGTGGTTCCAGTCTTACTGGAAGAGGTAGTGTTTTTATCATATTATAGTGCCAAACAAAAATCATTTATTTTTTATTCTACAATGAGTAAGCGCTTGGCCTTCATCTCACCTTATGGTAAGTGACGATAAAGCCGAAGGTGGAAGCGCGCTTCACCCGGAATCCTCAACCACTGAGGAACTGGCTATCTTATCTCAAACTATCGGAACACAACAATGCTATAAACATCGTTTTTATGGCGACAGACTTAGATAAGATGGTGGTAGCTAGCCAGGCGGACTTAACAGCCCTACCACCAACCAAACCAAGCACACAAAGATGTACCCCCACTGGGAATCGAACCCGGGACCACAGAATAAATAATAGTACCGGGACCTCTGGGTCTGAAACCGGTGGCTTAGTCACTAGACCACAGAGGCGGTTTAAAAATATATATATTTAATAAAATAAATATATTTATATCAATCTTAAGTATCAATAAATGTGTTAAAAATGCGCCATGATTCCAGTGGCATGTGGATTTCTTTTCCATTTAACATCAGGTACTTAAGGGAAGTAATTTGTCAAGAGTGAAAAATGAGTAAAAAATGCATTTTAACAATAAAAAGTCTATACAAAATACAATGAAGGCATCACCGACTATTTAAAAATCATCATCAACGACTTTCTTAGAAGTTGACAGAAAAAATAAAATGTTTTCCTTACTCGTAAGCGAACCTTGACAAATCTTACGCGCGTTTAAAATTCCAATCGATCAATAACCTTTAATCGGGATTTACATTGACAATAACGCGATAAGAACAAATACTTTGTGATAGATTACTGTGACGTATTGTTTGTGAACTGTCTGGGATATCGAAAATACATTGGTTTTTGCAACATGCCCCAGACGGAAAAAAAGAAAACTAAGAGAGATAAGCAATAACATACCACGATGTATATGGATGTTTTGTACCGACTGCCATCTTACGATAACAATTAAGACCAAAGTCTTAACACGTCTCCTGAAAATAAGTTCGTTATATAAATTTGGTCACCCATCCCTGCCGAAATGTAGAGCAAAGTACTGCGCCATCGATCTCTTTCATCAACCAACATCACTAGTTCCCATGTTTAGTTCCCATGTTCCTTATTAGCACTATAACGATAAATCAACTCAAACAACACACTAGCTTGCGTGCAAAATACTCCTAAATTAGAAGAGACACTTATGGAAAGTATGACATGAGCAGAAACATATAGGCATAAACGACTTTTGCAAACATGACCATTTACGCGAGCCATAAATTATCGCATCAATGTTGTCGACCGTTTTAGATCTCCAGCAGGGCATGTGATGTTCGTTAACAATTAGAGCGAGCTAAAGTTACAGCGGCAGGCGTGGTTCATTCGTCCCATTTGCTGGTTTAATCAAAAAGGCTAACTCGAATGATCTAAATTTAGAACTTTTAAAGTGACTACGAGCGGAACAGTCTCGTGACCGCCCCGGCGACGTGGCAGTTGTAAGAATATTTATAAACCAGCATCATCGTGATAAGGATCGTTCTCGTATGTATGTTTTATGAATGGCGCACTACTATACCGATAATCAATAAGCAATTATTATATTATTGTGATAGATTTTCAAGACAAAACCCACAATATATAAGTAGAATAAAGGTCATAATCGTCAGCTTATAAACGTCTCACTCCTGAGCGCAAACCAAATGGGAAGATGTGATGTGACACAACATATCAATCTGCCTAGGGTTGAGTTCAGTAGTGGTTTATAATCTCCCTAGCCGTTGTCCATGTGAGAAGGCCTGTGCCCAGCAGTGGGACGTTTATAGGCTGATGAAGACCATAACTCACAGCCGGAAAAATCAGAGAAGAGCAGGAAGAATCAGAGATATTTTTGTTTAGTTACTAAACCATCCAATGCTGGGTAGCATTGCGAAATGGTCAACGTGCAAGGTTAAAATGCAATGCTATATCATAGCCACTTGAATAGTGCTCAAATCCAAACAAGGTTCTGTAGCCATTGAGTTATTTATTCGATCAGGTCTTCTGCGGCCCTGTATTTTGCTTTGTAGGTCCAATATCATAGAAAATTCAAGAGAAAGGTCGCATCAAATAAACACGTGACCAAAGCACCTGTGTGACCAAGCACAAACTCATTTGCTTCCGGACTGATTTTCTAAATATCTTTGTTTTAGAATGTCGGAAATAAAACTGGAAATTCATGTACAGTCATTAACTTTATTTTATAATATTCTAATTAAATAACAAAAATTATATTCTCTTTAAGAAACAAAACGATATTACTTATTGTTGAAAAACGTCAATAGTAAATTAGTGCATCCTCTTTTTTATAGTTGCAATATTTTGTAGAAACTGTATTTCTGTTATATCGCCGCATTGTAACTCATAGAAACTGTTTTTGTAACAGTTGTCAAATAAAATGTCACGACTGTGCCTAATAGGCACCACTAAGGGAAACAGGTTTGTTTTTTTGCTTTAACATTGTTTTTGATTTAATATCACGAATGTACCTTTTCTGTCAGACAATAAAAGTTTCCGGCGTTCTTATTAAACCAAGACATTTAGAAAATCAGTCATTTTGGGAACAGGTGATTTTGATTTTTGTTCATTATGAGATCAGTACAATATAGGAATCGGTCCTAACAGACCGGAAGCACCAATTTGTGTCAGAAAAAGTTTAAACGCTCTGACGCGAGTGCGTGAAAGAGACACTTTGGCCCAGTTAATGAATTTTTTGTAACATATGAATGTTTAAGAAAAAAACAATCCGTCACCTAAACAGATCTTTAGAAAATTCGAAGATAATATGGACTCCTCCTAAGTCGTATGTATAGTCGGCCGACAATAATAAAGTCTACCTACTATACACCCTTAATATTTATTCGTTTAAATTAAATTACGGGTTCCACCCTTGAAACTGAACAACTTCTATCGTCAGCTGATCGGACACTTTTGTATGGGAGGTCGAATTATTTTTGTAATTTTTGCAAATAGGTTTCTTTGGGAAAGTTGTTCAGTTTTATGTGTGGTGGAACTCACCCTTAATTTCTTTTAAACGAATAAAAATTAAGGGTGTATACCTCTGAAATTCGGTTGAAAGTGATTTTACACGATCCATTTTCACTTGCAACAACAACAAACTGTCAATCCGTAGTCAGATTTTTAAAGCTATCACAATAATTCTAGCACTATGATGTCAATTATTAAGGCTGCTACCTTGCACATTAACTACTCGAAATAACCGGTGACTTTTTTGACACGAAAAGCTCTCGCACAATGTTACATGAGTATGCAAAGAGTCACTGAACACTTTATAACCATCATAGTAACATTTAAGTCCACCAGCGTATGTCACATTTTTAGTTCCTTTGACAAAGCACTAAAGAGGTACAAAAGTGCTGCTTTGCTGCTGCTCGCACTTCAGTGTTTGTGAAGTTGGCCGACAGCACTTCTAGTTAAGACTGTAGTAGGAAGTAACCTTAAAATACCCCTGAAGTTTTATTGAACGTAACTACGTCCTATATAAAACGGAAAAATGGATTAAGATAAGAGGAAGAACTGACTCTAACGACGACAGCGGTGCAGACGTTTATTTACAAATTGATTAATGCTACAACAAACAGTTCTAAATCTTTGTTGAACTTGCTGCTACGACGTCGACAATTTCTATGTTTCATGCCATACTTTTATAGTAGTTCATACAAACAATACTTCTACGCGTTACTTTAATGCCTTCTTTTATTAAGTTAGGGTAATAACTTGGCCTTCATATTACAAGATGTTAAGTAATGATAGACCGAAGATGGAAGCGCACTCAACCGAAATCGTCAACTACTGAGGAACTGGCTATCATAACCTTAACTTAACACAACAATGCTAAAACATTGATGTTATGGCGGTATATTTAGATAAAATAATGGTAGCTAGCCACGCGGACTTAACAACCCCTGCCACCAACTGAGGACAAACATGTACCCCTGCTGAGAATCGAACCTGGGCGAAACAAACAAAAATCTGCCCAACTAAAATGGAATTGGGCCGGCTACGTCTACCGTATGTCAGAGGAACTTTGGGCCAAAGCCACTACTGCTTGTGTCCTTCTAAACGCAAGAAGGCGACGCGGCAGATCGAAGCGAAGATGTGGGACGTGCTTTTTTTGTGTAGACGGGTCGCTTGAAGATATTAAGCCATCACCGCCGCCCATGGAAATCAGCGACATCAGGGATGTTGCTTTTGGTTTGCCAACTTGAAAGCTTTTAAAACTACTTTTTTTTACTGAAACCTTGCATACAAAACAACTTTGACCCTCAAAGTTGTTTTGTATGCAAGGTTTCAGTAAAATTGCCTTACTTATAGGTTTGTAAAACTTTGAGCTTGGACGTGTGTATGGGATACCGAAATGTGTAAATCCAGGCTCCGTGACTATAAAAAAATTAAGATGTCGGTGGTCTCTAAATTAGTTTGTAACTTATGTGTTTCATTGTGTTTAGTGTTTACTTGGTGTTCACGTAAATTTAGAAAACATGATGTACCAAAGATGATAATTTTGGAAAGGTTTATTTATCACTGTTTGGTTATTCACGTACACATTATGTACCTACATGGTGATAAAATCTGACCGTTACTGATAAAATACCAGTTTATAACGCAAACTGAAACACACAATGAAAAAAACTTCATTCCTAAATTCACTAATTAAAATAATAATTAGCACTTCACCGTTCATATTCGAAAAGAAAAATGAGTACATAAGTATATTTTTAGGGTTCCGTACCCAAAGGGTAAAAACGGGACCCTATTACGATTACGAAAACTCCGCTGTCCGTCCGTCTGTCACAAGGCTGTATCTCATGAACCGTGATAGTTAGACATCCCCTCTCCTTACATCCCTAATTTTATTTGTACTGGCACCTCGAGACCAACCGTTAGGTTATGCAAGTAGTGCCAGACGTCCCTGCGCCAGTAAACCAACTTGCGCAGGAGACCTCCGCGTTAGGTCTTGACACCGAATCAGTGCCCGCCGAAGCGCGCTCTTCATTCAGTACTCATAAGACTCACTGCCTCACTGCCTATTTTCCAGATAGGTAACCACAGCTGTCGAGCTCGCTCACTTCTCGTTGCACGAAGTGCACAACTCGCAGTTGCCACTGATCGGGTCGTCAACTCTAAAGTCAACTTCCAAGTGACCACCTTGGTCGCGGAGTAGTAAGCACACCTCACTTCTCGGAACCCATCCGGGAGCCTAGCCAGTTCCCACGTCATGCGCGGCTGGCAGGACCGGAGGCTACGGCATCTAGGGGGCTAACTTAAAGGGAAACTCACGTTCCCCGCAGGACTTTTCGCTTCAGGCCCCACCGAGACCGCTACTAAGCCCCGCTCGCTGTGCATAAGTTTGGAAGTCCTGGCACACAATATACCAGGACAAAATGAACATTCCCAAACTCTACAGCTAACCACAAGCCACTACGAGTCCAACCCATGTCCGTATCCCGCCGACGGCGCCGGTAAGGGCACAACCAGCGGGGGGCACGAACCGGAACCCCGTAGTACCACTGAGCAACAAACAGCCGGACCCGTAGTTCCTGCGAAACCCTATCTATAGTGGTGAGTAGATAGAGAAAGACGTGATAGTTAGACAGTTGAAATTGTCACAGATGATGTATTTCTGTTGCCGCTATAACAACAAATACTAAATAAAAACTAGACAAGGCGGGTCGGACTCACCCACCGAGGGTTCCTTACAAACTTGTAGGTGAATATTAAAAAAAAAATTCATTCTTCGTCAAAAATCGAAAACTATACTTTCATAATAAAAATAATTAAGCTTGTGCCAATGAAGCCCTTTCATACGATACCCCACATGATTTTTAATGATTTAATTAGAAATGTATAGTTTTCAGAATTTTCTTTACACTTGTAGTATAAGACGGTAATACTTGTCAAATTTCATAGTTCTAGGTCAACGGCAAATACCCTATAAATTTTTTGTACCCTTGAGAGTTTAGAAATATACGTTTTTTGCGGCATAAACGGCCGTATCTTTTTTTTACATTAACTTAGGAGTTTGATTTTTTCACAGCTTCAAGAGACTGTAGACCTGAGTATACTTATTGTTTTAATTTCAACTGGATGACACGCGTTCCCGAGATAAAAGGTCTTGACAGACACGACAGACGGACAACAAAGTGAGCCTCTAAGGGTTCAGTTTTTTCCTTTTGAGGTACGGAAAACTAAAAACAGAATAAAATAATAAGATATTTTTAAGGGGGACTCCCATACAACAAAAGTACTTAATTTTTTTGCTCTTTTTGCTCGCTATTGATAACGGCAACAGGTAGACTGTCTAATCTTGTATAGATAATGGTACGGAACTCGTGCGCGAGTCCGACTCGCACTTGGCCGGTTTTTGTTCGAACCTAATATTTTTATTGCACTTGATAAACACATAAAGGTGGACTTATCTGTCCAGAAATTTCTTTCAGCCAATCCTGCTTTGTGAATATGTATTTATATTATTATTATGGCAATCACATTTTATTCTTTCATCTCTTATTAACGATATGATAGTTTTCTTATTTACAAGAAGCTATTACATACGCACTCTAATACTAGAGCCAAATTCGATAAATAATGCATAAATACAAATTACTCACAATTCAATGAATGAAGAAGAACGAAGATGAAGAAGACATGTGCACTAGGAATTTGTGAGTTAGTGTTTATCAATCAACTCTATATTATCACTATAGTGATGTTAAACAGGTTAGCGGGTTCCCACCTAGCTTAGAAATATGTGACACCTCTGTATTCTGTAATACCAAGATAAATCACTGTTAATCCATTTATATTGTAATAAATGGTAGTTATCTGTTGACTGACTGATATAACATTTCTATCAACGGTAAACAATTGTTTTAATAAAGTATATATCAAACTCGAGAGCATAACAGATTAAATATCACGAGATAGATTAATAATATAGGAGCACATTTGTTACGTTACACAGTAGTCTCGAGTGCTTTGTCTGGAAATTGAATAATCATGAGGTTGTAACGATTTTCACTAAACTAAAATTAAAAGCAATCATCGATTTACCAAAGGACTACCAAAATATATTTTACTTTTAAGTTTGTTAGCAGTTCGAACGAGTGAGGCGCTGCGCCAACGTAGACAGCGCTGCGCCATCATGCAAAAATAAGATTTGTAGTGCGTTCAGTTGCCGCTGCCAGACATTGCAACCTTTTTGTATGATTGTGTTCCTTGTCGTGTACAGAACGAGTGACGGTCCCAAAGAATAATCTAATATCTGCCAAACAACTATCTCACCGATATGACCTATTACGTTTGCGCAGCGCCTACAGACTGCGTGTATGGATATCTTTATTGTTGAAATTTTGCATTTACAATGCTATATAAATATAGGATAAAATGTTTACTAGAAAAAAAAATCAACCAGTCTCAGGAAGCTCGAATGGGATTCGAACCCACGTCTTTTGGATTGCCGGTCCACTGCTCTAACGAGCCATTCGAGCTTCCTGAGACTGGTTGATTTTTTTTCTAGTAAACATTTTATCCTATGCTTGTATGGAGATCGTAGCAACGACACCTCGTAACGAACTCGTTTAACTAACTTGGAGCTGCTTGAATGCACTACAAAATAAAGTAAACGCAAACTTTGTCGAATACTAAATTAAACTCGCACATAGGCACTCAGTACCCACAGGAGCGAAGAAAGAATCGGACGCAAAAGACCAATTTCAGAGTTCAAGTTACGCCGAATTTGACCCTACGAGTCTACGACCCCATAGGCATTAGCCATTTACATTGTTCAGATGCAGCATAATATGTTCTAAACCTCTAGTATCATTAAGCTACCCATCATCTATGATGTCTTAGTACCATGTCACACCAATACGGTCGGAACGAGCGCGCTCGCGTCCATTAAGTATGAATGCAGTAGATGATATGACATGGTACTAAAACTTAACACAAGCTACTCCTGAGGCTGGCTGTTCCTTGCAAACTGCCCAAACGAAAACCAACTATGTCAGTTCTGAGAAATCCGATTCAATACCCATATTTAGAACATCTTCTGGATATACTTCCTAATAGGACGGTGTGTGACAGTGGTGTTATCTGACGAGCGTCTTTGTGACGCGACAACGAATTTCTAGTATAATGCACGTTATACGAGTACTACGGCAGTCTTAGTCAAAGCTAATAGAAATAACGCAATAAACATGAAAATGGTAGGCTGAACGGCAAAGTTCTTCATTCGGTACCTACTTTAAAAGGATAATCGCTGAGTGGAAAGATACTCACATAAACAATTAAAGAGATTGGGCTATTATCTGTGCCGTGTGATTGATATTATACTGTTCTGTTACCGTGCTACTGTTTCTATGCGACTATGCGCAAACGCAGTGCGTCTCTCGTGCATGCGCAGGGTGCGGGACAGAGATCCAACGCCGTCCTAAACACGATATCAGGCAGGATTCATTGCATTTACAATACGACAATGTTGCGACTTGCGACAGAGACTGTCATGTAGAAAGCGGTATCGGTTAGAAGTCAGATGTTTTTTCTATTGTCATTATGATCCAATCGTGTACCTACGCCTGGCGTACTCACCATGGAATTCTGTTATTTCAAGAATGCCAAAAAACTGTGCCCAAATAGTACCAAATAGTGCCCAAAGGAAATAAATAGTACCCTTATGGTTCAAAAGTTATAGACATAGTTTGGTGAGTACGCTAGGCGTAGGTTACGCCTAGCGTACTCACCTCAGTTTGGGAAATCTGAGCAAGCTACAACTTTAACTAGTATGTCAAAAAACTGTACCCAAATAGTACCAAATAGTGCCCAAAGGAAATAAATAGTACCTTTATAGTTAAAAAGTTATAGATATAGTACTCACCTCGTTGCGCGAAAACAGAACCAGCAATGGCTCTCATTTCTATCTCAATAAATAGTACCGGAAATAGTACCCTCTAAGAGTGTAATTGTTATTTGACTTTTACACTAGAAAGTCATTAAATTTGATAGCAAACTTCTACATACATTGACATGAGGTACAGGCGAACTCATAATAATTTTAATATTATTAAATTTCGTATTATGAACCTACTACATATTACTTTAAGTTTTGTTGAAATTAATAGGTGTATATACGTAACGAGGAAGTTTAATATCAGTTAAATAATTGATTATAATCTTATTCTTATAAATAAGATCCATATTTTCCAAAATATGACTATCGCATTTTTGCCGGATTTCATAAAGTAAAAGCACCTTCAATATAAGGAACTATTTGCCTTATGTCTGAAATTGAAAGCTCAATATTGTGCAAGAACAATCTGTTACTTTTGTTGATCATAGTGCAACTTATCGACGCGCGACAGCGATGCATCTTAGTATGAACAAGTTACAATAGATGGCGCTTATCACACTTCTTACTTTAATTACTTACAAACTGACCTGTATTATGAAAGAGCTAAAGATCAATATTGCAATTCACAACAATTTGCTTGACGCCGCGGTGGGAACGCATAGTTTTCGGCAACCGATTTTTTTAGTCGTTTACTTTGCCTTGCCACCGCAACCGCAAAGGTTTGCAAATACTTAGTTAATTTGTGAAACAATTAATGAAAAAACTTGTGAATTTTGTTTCATTGTGATGTGAGTGATCTTTAAATGAGTAAGTACCTATGTATATTTCATCTGTAATAGCATTCTATGTTCATGTCGATTTGCAGTTGATCTTTCATTAGCTAGGTAGGTACTTACTCAGTTTGAATATATTATATATACTTACCTACAGAAATACGTTATTTTTTTTATTAATCGTAGAATAACAAATTAAATCATATTCTTAGTTTTCTGGACTGTATAAAGTGTTTAAATGAGTCGCGTACTTACCGGTGAAAGAATACTACCACCCGCTCTTCCCTTGGGTGTCGTAATAGGCGACTAACGGACTAAAGACTGCACATACATCCAACAGCTTAGAACGGCGATGGGCTCACCACCTGTCACGCTGAGCACATGTGCAATCTTTATTTATGTAGGTATGTATCTACAATCTATACAATCTGTATATTAATAAAAAATCAATTGCCAAAATGTTTGTACGCGCATCACTTCAAAACGGCTGCAACAATTTGGCTAATTCTTTTTTGTTGTATTTGTAATTGTCGGGACAAGGTTTGTATAAAAATGAACATTTTTGGAAATTCGTCACGTAAGGGGTTCACGCGGACAAAGTTGCGGGCGGGCTGTCATTCACGATCAACAAATCATAAATAAGCAATGCTTGATACATAGATATAAGTTGGAGTGGGTCTCATTCACCCTCGACTACAAATTTTGTGATTTATAACAGTTATCACTAGATTTATAGTCGAAGTAAGAATCACCGCTTAAAACCAGCCTTCTCCAAAATTCGCCTTCGCTTCGCCAAATCTGCATCCAAATCTAGGATATTTAGGAGCTACGGTGCCAAAGACAGACACACCAACCTCAAGACCCCCCTTTTTTGGCCACCCTTGGTTTACTGTTATTAAATATGTACCTATTTTATTTTAGGTCGTCGTCTATTAATGAACTCCATAGTTATTTCAATCATAATTCCTTTGGTAATAAAAATAATATTTTACCATTCACTGTGTTCGACTGTACCACACGTAATTTTTGTATGTAGAAGTTTGCTATCAAATTTAATGACTTTCTAGTGTAAAAGTCAAATAACAATTACACTCATAGAGGGTACTATTTCCGGTACTATTTATTGAGATAAAAATGAGAGCCATTGCTGGTTCTGTTTTCGCGCAACGAGGTGAGTACGCTAGGCGTAGAACCTACGCCTAGCGTACTCACCAAACTATGTCTATAACTTTTAAACTATAAAGGTACTATTTATTTCCTTTGGGCACTATTTGGTACTAATTGGGTACAGTTTTTTGACATACTAATTAAAGTTGTAGCTTACACAGATTTCCCAAACTGAGGTGAGTACGCTAGGCGTAACCTACGCCTAGCGTACTCACCAAACTATGTCTATAACTTTTGAACCATAAGGGTACTATTTATTTCCTTTGGGCACTATTTGGTACTATTTGGGCACAGTTTTTTGGCATTCTTGAAATAACAGAATTCCATGGTGAGTACGCCAGGCGTAGGTACACATCCAATCTCTCTATGTGCTGTTCTCCATAATATGTAAAGCCGGCTCCAGACGTTTGGCAAACAAGGGCAAACAGCAAACAGCAAACAACAAACACGAACATGTGGACGAGTGTTTGTCTGTGTTTGCCTGTTTGTGTTTGTGTTCGCCAGTGTTCGGCGTCGGTGTCGGTTTTTCTTCACAAATCAAAGGATGTTCGGCAAACAGTTTGCGATGTCTCCACACGCTTGCTGAGCATCAGTATTGCGTTCCAGCTTGCGGGCGGCGGACGTTCCGGTTCTCAGCAGTTTTCCGCGTGCAAAGTGGCGGAGATAGGAAAATGGCTGATTGGTCTCAGGATACAACTCTATCCTTTTTGGAAGCATACCATAATGAGCAATGCATTTGATATACTGAAGATGCCAGTCATAAAAATAGGCAGAAGGTGACCGATGCGTTGGACGCGTCTTAGTTTTTATTGTCATTATGAACAAAAATATAAAGGAAATAAAAAATAAAAAGGAAATATTATTATTCTTTTATTGATACTTGATATGAGTAAATTTTTTTGACTAAAAAACATAAGCATTAAGCACTGACTAATTTCGACGGGTGAAAACCAGACCTCGGTCGCCAAGTGGTTAAGGCAGCCGCCCGGAATGCGGAAGGTGCGTGGTTCGATTCCCGCCTGAGGTTGTCGTCTTTTTTCAGTGTTTAAAAATTTTACTTAAGTAGGTATATTTAAGCGTTAATAAAACACTAAAATATATAAAAACATTAATCTATAAACGCAGCTTCATCTGAACCGAATGTACAAATATTTGTAAAAATATATCTTTCGAATCTCAGAGGTAAAACTTCTAAGATTTGATGAAGCAATGTTGGCTAAAAAACATAAGCATCAAGCACTAACAAATTTCGACGGTTGAAAGCCAGACCTCGGTTGCCAAGTGGTTAAGGCAGCCGCCCGGAATGCGGAAGGTGCGTGGTTCGATTCCCGCCTGAGGTTGTCGTCTTTTTCAGTGTTTAAAAATTTTACTTTAAAATATTTAAGCGTTATTAAAACGCTAAAATATATAAAAACATTAATCTATAAACGCAGCTTCATCTGTACCGAATGTTCAAATATTTGTAAAAATATATCTTTCGGATCTCAGAGGTGAAAACTTCTAAGATTTCATGAAACAATGCTTGACTAAAAATCATAAGCATCAAGCACTGACAAATTTCGACGGGTGAAAACCAGACCTCGGTAGCCAAGTGGTTAAGGCAGCCGCCCGGAATGCGGAAAATGCGTGGTTCGATTCCCGCCTGAGGTTGTCGTCTTTTTTCTGTGTTTAAAAATTTTACTTAAGTATATTTTAAGCGTTAATAAAACGCTAAAATATATAATAAACATTGATAAATATTTTTTTTAATTTAAAATAAAAATATGATAACCCAAAACTAATAGCTGCCACAAATTCGTCGTCCGTCATGTTTGCCGTACCGGAATATACCAGCACGTTTGCCAAACATAAGGATGCCTGTTTGTGTTGGGTGTTTGTGGTCGATGTTTGTGACTTTGTTTGTAGTGATCGGTGTTTGCGGCAAACAGCAAGCGTCTGGAGCCGGCTTAAGATAGCAAGAGACTATAGTCTGACCGCTACCGCTGTACCGCGCCTTGGGTATGCGAGCGGCGAGGCGGGGGGGCGAAACAGTTGCTCCAATTGCTCCATTATGTCATTCAGTCGTCATCGCTCACGGCGGCAACTAGTGTGTCAGACGCACATGAGATAAAATATCTAAAAATTGCTTGTGCATTATCTCGAGATAATCAAGACTGTCATTTTCATTTTAAAGTGGCCGAATATTTTAAGAAGAGAAAAGCAAACAAAGAAAGTTTATATTATATATTTCCAAGAATTAAAGATTTATTTAATTTATATTGGTTCTTTAATTGTACTTATCTAAAAATCATACTGGACAAAAACGGATTGGATGTAATTATACTCGTAAATATAAAGCTTCAATAAACTGTGCTTCGATATCGTAAGATCTGTCTGACACTACGAATCTCATGTGAGTTCATGCTCTTTACTTCCCACTCCCCCCACCACCCGCGCATACCTAAGGCGCGGTACAGCGGTTGCGGTCAGGCTATAGTATAGTGGTATGTTTATAGGCTTTTCATGATAAAAAGACAAGTGTCTTTAAACTCTCATCTGTGAGAAAACCGATATTGGTTACTAACAACCGAATTTCTATTGTGTAGTTCCGCACAGACAAGAGAATAAGAATTAAGGACAAATTAACGTCTGACAAAGATAGAACCGTGTCGCAAAGTGGTGAAAGAATGCTACCACCTCCTCTCTTCCCTTGGGTGTAGGGCGTGCACCCGGTTCTACCCGGTTAAGAAAAGACCCGGTTTTACCCAGATCTTTTAATCTTCAAAGAACCGGTTCTTAAAATTGTATTACCCGGTTTTTTCGGTTCTTTCGGTTCTTATCAATGTCGTCAAATAAATAAAAATTTTCCATTAAGTAGGTAGGTACAAGTAAATTGTTGATCGTGCATGAAAAAATATTAGTCTATTAATAGTTTTTAAGATTGAGACATTTTTCACTACCTAAAGGATCACTCGCGGCTCCATGATCGCCAGTATGGGTTCAGACCCAAGCGATCAACGGGTGATCTTCTAGCGTACGTTACTCACGCATGGGGTGAAGCGATGGACAAGCATGGCGAATCCCTGGCAGTTCCTTCGCGTTCTTCATAGTAAATACCCGAGTGCCGGTTCTGTGCTCTCACCTACTCTATTTCTACTGCATATTAATGACATGTCCTTGGGCAATATTCATTGTTATGCGGATGACAGTACGGTGCATGAGCGGTACATAGGACATCCTGCGGCAAAGCAAGCCGATATCGTGATGAAAAGGCAAGAACAGGCTGCCAAACTGAACCTGGCTCACGATCGTGTCTCTAAGTGGGGATATTAAAACCTGGTCGAGTTTAATGCAGCAAAACCCAGGTTTGTGCATTCTCGTCCAAAGTACTCCCTTCCTTACTCCTCCCTCTCTTCAGAAATCTCTGTTAACCATTTCGGTGAACCTCAGCATTCTCGGCATGGACATCGGCCAGGAACTGAATCCAAAATGCTACATCGAGAGTGTTATTTTAACTGCCTCCCGTAAGTTTCTCAATAAGGTGAGGCGGTTTTTCGTTCCCGAGCAGCACTATTTACTGCACAAGACTCACGTGCGATCGAGTATGCAGTATTATTCCCGTCTATGCGACGGCTCCGCTAAATACCTCCTCGATGCACTTGATAGACTGCAAAGGCGAGCGGTACGCATTATTGGCTGAGGTATAATACATCCTCTCTTGAGGACCTCCAGCTGCGTAGAGACATTGCTTCTCTCAGTGTCTTCTACCGGAATTACTACGGAGAGTGTTCTGAAAAACTCTTGATCTAATCCCGCCTAGGAATCCTATCCTATCCTATCTTAGGAACCACCATCATACTGATCAGACGATCAGTACTCGTACCAAAAAATTTGGCAAGTCGTTCCTTTGTAAGACCATTCGGCTTTGGAATTCTTTGTTGGCGCATGTGTTTTCCAGCTCCTATAGTCCCGGGTCTTTTAAGTGGGGCATGAAAAGGCATTTATGCAGGCCATCATGAATGGGTGCGCTTGTTACCGTGCTTATTCCACGGTGGGGAGCGCTCTCATTATTTTGGACTGCATTGGCTGCTTACCATCAGGCAGGATGCGGTCATTATAGCAAGTCAATATAAAAAAAAATTAGAAAAAAGTTTGATTTGGTTTTTACTCACAGTGGTTGAGTGTGATGACAGTGAAACTCTATTAATATTATAATTGACATTATTGCTTATTTGATAACTTTATTGTGATATGTTACTAGTCGATTTCTTAACTGTAATTAATAGACTTCCTAAATAAAAGCATTGGTAACAAATTAAACATTATTTTATTTTACGAACCCAAAAGCACCGAAAATAACCGGGTACCCGGTTCTTCGGTAAAGTGGAATCGAAAAACCCGGTTGCTAAATAAGGTCCGGTTCTGCATCCTCTACTTGGGTATCGCAAAAGGCGACTAAAGGACTAAAAACTCCACATACGTAGGTATGGTAGGTATCCAACAGCATAGAGCGACGATAGGCTCAACACCTGTCACGCTGAGTACATGTGCAGTTGCTATTTGGTGAAAAGTGGACTGTGATGGCAGAGGACTGCTTTTGCTGTCCTCATTGCCTTGTCTCTGACTAACCCTTCGGGGATACTAGTTGTGATTAACATGTATAGTATGTACAAAAATAGACTGTTGTTCCTGTTTATCAGAAAAAGGAATATGTAACAAAAAATAAGCTGGCATTATTAATGATCTTGCTGTAAGATTTAATAAAAAAAATATAAGATTGACTTTTGCGTTTTCTTTATTTGTAAACCCATGCTATACATATTATCCAAGACTAGATAATTAGTACATGTCACGTGATAACATAATAATTAATTGATATAATCATGATTAGTGTGATTGATAACACAGGAATTCCAATAAAGAACTCACCAAGTATGCATATCCCTCGGAAACCTCCACAATGTATGGAAGCTGATCTGCTTGTTGCACTTTGGGTTTAACATGTTTGCTGGCAGGTACTTTTTCTATTGTTGACGAGTCAAAAAGTAGTTTTCTTCCCCTCCAATTGCACTCCTTGAACAGAAGCAATCTCACTTGCTCTGAGTTTATCTGACAGGATCTACAACAAATTATAACATTTGTGTGCACAAACGAGTTTGAATTCCTATAAATTTAAATATATAAACAAAAGAAAGCATGAGAAATGGAGAAATATTTATAACCATTAAAAATAAGTGATCAGATCAATAACAAAGACCTCAGCTATGCGATTCTCTAAGCGACACATAGACGCTGCGCGCATGGCTGTGATCTGCTATCTCTTTCCAATTCTATGAATATGAATGAGACAGAGTTATTTCTTAGCGCTGCGGCAGCCGCAGCTATCAAGGCTTTAGCTTAGAGAATCGCACGGCAGTTTACATTTAAAACAAATCTAAGGAAAACCTCTTTGAAGGTTAGAAGATTTAGATTAAGGCTAGACATTTCTGTTTACAAATAGGTAGGTATACTGGTCCATCCTATATTTTACAATTTAAGCCTTATTTAATTAACATTAAGTTTTATAATGTGTTCTATGTGTTTTTTTTTATGAATAGAATAGAATTCCTTTATTGCTTAAACTGTGTAACAAGTTCTCAAAAAAAATATTTAGGTAGTATCAACAATTTGCCAATGATCAGGCATGCAATGTACACAAATAAATATTATAAACATTAATATTAACAAAATTCATCGTGAATTTAAAAATTAATTAGTCTTGAAAAGTATTGTTTGCTTTTTACTGAATATGTATGTACTTCTTTGATTGTTCACTAGATACACATTGAAGTTGTTAATGTAAAAAATATATTTTCTTATTGGATTTGATAGGCTTACTTATAATATAAACCTTCAATTGAAAAGTCTGAATAAGACCATAACCTTTAAACAGAAGAGAATATAAAGCAGCAAGATAATAAAATAATCTACCAAACACCATACCACAGAATAATACCACACTGCTAGTTTACAAATACTTACTTGAAAAATTTACAGAAACGTGAAGTAAATAAATAATTATTGCCTGACAGTAAAAAGTTAAGATGACACTTGCGAATATAACTTTCTCTACTTTTATTACTTGAACAATGTCAACATCACCCTCATGTGAAAGCAAATGTTTCAAGTGTAACATGTTTAAAAGAAAAATGAAGGTTAACACCAAATGTTAACTTGTAATTGTATGAAGGTAATAAAGATTTCTAAAAGCGAATGGCAAACAATACTTTTATAAAATCTATGTCACACTCATTAAAACCAAGTAACTATCTTACTCTATCAATTAATGGCTGACTAAAAGAAGTCCACACCACCATGATCTGCTCATCACTAGCTCCAATAAAATGGTAGTCTAGAAAAGACATACACAAGGTTTGATACCACCACTCAACACCCATCCACCTTCCAAACAACACCGCACAAAAGGAACCACTTTACCTAAATTTCATCTTATTTCATAGTCGCTAAGGTGCCCACAGCTGTTGATCATCAATAAAACTTGTAAAAAATGAAATTTGTGTCATATGCCCTCACTTCTCAAATACGAAATCACAGTAACGTTTTCACTGTAAATGCACATTGGTGGCCGTGAGACAACAGACGATCGTCGCAAGTGGAATGTGCTGGTGTACTAAACAGGCTTAGTTTGAATGTAAATAATAAGTAAACAGTGAGCGAGCCCCGCCCCCTAGTGACGTGAGCTGTGATCGCGCGGCCGCCTACGCCCGGTCCCCGCGCAGTCAGATGCTCGCCGCACTGACAGCATCGTGTGCGTCACCAGCACACCAACCGGACAATAGGTCCACGGAGCGCTGCCCGGTCAGTCAGCACTAGCCGGATCATCGTGCGTCAACTCTCCACCGCATACCGAATCGTGCAAAAATAGAAAAACATGAATGAAAGGCATCCTAAGACGTACCTGGCCCGATTTTGTGCTACGTGATAATCGTTTAGTATTCTCTTGATTGAAAAGAATTTGTCGAACAACGCCATTGCGTCACACGTAAGATATCACCAAAAACTCATTGCTTGAACCACCAAACACCTTCATTTTGTAAAATTAAGCTACAAGTCGATAGATGCCATGCCTTCTCCCTTTTTCTTGTCCTTAGACTACAAATGTAAGGCTTTTCTAATTATTGATCGTAGTTAGACATCACAGTGGAAATGAAGTATCCATTATTATGATATGATCATACGTTATATCATCGAAATAATTTCAAATTATTCTAATTCAAACACTTGTAAATAAATAAATAAAAAAAATCTGACAGTCACGTGCAAACAAAAGTCATATGATTTGCCATAGACAAAGAAAGAAAGAGATGCGAACAACCGTGAAATGAAAGTAGGTAGAATACCCACTTACTAAGGTAAACTTACGCACACACCCAATAATAAAAAGGAGAACCAGCACTTTCCATAGAAAAAATGCTTAATTTGTATACAATAGAATTTGGTCATAAAGTAAAGCTAATATTATTTGCTACCTAAACCAAGTTTTGTCTTATTTTTATCGAATCGCGGATAAGAGTTATTTAATTATTAATATTTTTTATAATGGAAAGACTAAGTCTTCAAAAAACAGAAATGTTACTTTAAAAATGTCTAAATGTAGCTGCTTAAACTATAATTCTTTTGCTTTTAAAAAAGAGAAATATCAACAATGCATATTTGGTCCGAGAACAATGCCGTCAAGTCATGTTTGATTTGACAGCTAGCGGCTGTCATTTGTCAACAACTGTCATTTGTTGACAGATATTTCCAGATAGTTATTGAATCAGATTAAAAAATTAAAAAAGTATACAACTTAACGCCGGGTCTCCTTTTATTTATTGGACAATGATGAGAACAAAAAGTTAAATGTTGTATTAACCGAAAAGAACAAAAATTATGTGTACATTGTTTTAAGTTCAACCAGTTCGACCGAGAGTCCGAGACCATAGACAGAGGGGACCTATCCAGAGGGCCTAGTCAACTGGCAAACGCTCGACCGGTGACAGCGTCAAAATCGCTCATCAAATTCGCTAGCCACTTAAGCTACATCGATATCGATAAGCTAAGGGATATAGAACATACAGGCTTGTCTTAGTATTTTTTTGTTTGATGATAATGTAACGCTTAAGTAAGATTAATAAATAGGTAGTAACCACACCGATCCTTTTGAGTTTTAGTGAATTGAATGTCACTTTACTAAGAAATTCGGGTAGACTCCTTGAGACAATTTGAAAAATGAATCAATCGCTTTTTTCGCCGGAAGTTCGCCAGACAAGCACGTTTGTAAATAAGTACTTATAATGATGACGAGTGACTTACCTACCATAATATAATATTGATATGAGACCAAACCCATTTTTCAGCTTATAATATAAATAAATTAAGACTGAAGACCACAAGCAAACGCTTGCTGCCAAGAATTTCTCAAATATTAACAACTTGACGTCCGTCTGTCATGAAATAAGTGATAACACTAAATGTTACAAACCGCGCGAACATTTATACACTTTGATCTTAGATGCGAGTACCCACTAGGTAGTGATTAAAACGTTTGCATCTTGTATGAGTACATCGCCTAAAGTAACTCTATGGCGTAGCGGCTAAGGCTTTCGGGTTTAGTTGTCTAACTACAACACCTATCACATTACTTTTCTAATTGATTATTGTCCTAAATAAAATAAAATAAAAAACATTCCAAGTACATGGTTTTGCTAGTTAAATTAAAACTAATTTTAAAATATGCAAACTAGCGAAGCAATGTACTTACTGTTACTTGAAAGGTAATGGTTCAACTAATGCAAAAAGTCCCCGCCCGCGCCGCACCGGTTTGTGATCTTGCCAGTTAATTACGCAACTTTCACATTACCGAGCTAAAGGATGGGTAACCAAATAAAAAGCGTCTCGAGCTCCTCCGTGCTTTGGAAGGCAAGTAAAGCACACTGCGGTTGTATTGGCTCAGGGCTTAAGCCTGTTATAGCCCAGTCTGCCTTAGTGCTGTCGTTCATGTGGGAATGTTCAGGACGTTCATAGGATGACGTTGAAGACAACATCGCCTTAATATAGGATTGTTTCATTGTTACTTATTAAAGCGGTAGGTACCGAAAATAATTGAAATTAAAAGTCAAATCATTTATTAAATATACGCCTTCACAGACACAATGACATGATCGTGGTCTCTACGCGACAAGTTAAAATATTTATTTATTTTACATTATTTATTTCACTGCCATTCATTATGAGTTGGTTGATAATGTTTCGAAATAAAACATAGGATTATTTATATGTTTACCAAAAATAATTTTAAAACAATTAATTTTATATAATTACCCTAGTATGTTGATAATTAATCAAGTACAACTTCAATAGCTTAATGTTATGACTAGTAGAAATTGATATAAGTAGGTACTTAAACATTTTCTATAGGTACCTACTGCAAGTAAAATTAAATATCAAGTAAAAAATAACATTAATGTTGTATTTCTTAATATATTCTTATTTCCTTACCTAACTCTCTCAAAGTCAAAGTTTATTAAATTTGAGGCTTCACTTACTCTTATTGACATTAAAACTATATGTGTACTTATAAAAATAAATGCCAATTGTGTGTATAAGAAGGTACTGTTTTTTAGTACCTACCTAAGTAAATCTTTTTAATAAAGTACAATAAACTTAGAACTAAATTAACTTTATACTTAATTTTTCCCCATCATATAAACCAAATCACTATTTTATGGGTTAAATATATTTATGGCACACTGTTCCTTTTCTTAAAATAAAAATGTTGTCAACGAAGGTACTGTTTTTTTGTACATAAGTAAATCTTTTTAAATAAAGCACAATAAACTTAGAACTAAATTAACTTTATACTTAATTTTTCCTTATCAAATAAACCAAATTACTATTTTATGGATAAATATATTTATGGCACAGACTGCTCCTTTTTGTAGAATAAAAACGTTGTCAACATTAGAGCTCCACAAAAAAAAATCATATAAATAACTAAATTCAACGATGCCAAAGCCATGTTCAATGCAGTTTCATTGTTGGATATGACATGTGGTACACACCCCTCCTTTCTTGTGAGTCTGATGCAGCATTAAATATTGTTGTTATTATCATTAACCATGCTTTTTGAAGGTATCCAGAATCTCCTAAGAAATTAGAACAATATACTTACTTATAGAAAATTGTCATAGATAAAAAGTTAGTAGGTTGCTTGATTTGAGGCTTGATATTGTTTTTTACCAAATAACCATGTTTGTTCACCATTCTAAGGAAGTCCATCCTCCAAATTATGAGGTAACATTTAAGATTTTTGAATCGTCGTCTCAAATCTGCAAAACCACATAAAATAGTTTTATCTTTATGTCAATACTCTTTATTCTAGCAATTTTAACAAAACTGACATTTCCTGGTAAATCCCAATATAATAATAGACATAAGACTTACCTTTATTATGTAAGTAATAATTTATTTATTAAAACTTACCGTTTGAACGTAAGGACTGATATCTTTTCCTATTAAGAAAGATGCTTGTCTGTATAAGATTTATAGGGTATAGTCAATAGGTACACCTTACTACACTTAGAGCCTTGGTTTAATACTCTAAGCTACCTGGCAAATTAAATCTTCATTGGAACCTGTAAAACAAATAGGCAATCTAAGTTATAAATTGATAAATGGACATTATGGATAGGTTACATTTAATATTTATACAAAAAGTCCCTTACTGTTGTCTTATTCTTGACCTTTCTTGTCATGATTAAAGGTACTTAGGTGGATTTATTTGGCCCAAATGTTTGTATGGTTTGAGAGCCCCTACAAATTGTTATGCAGCGACTTGCTCTTCGTTGCGGAAAATGTTGCATGATACACATTTATTTGGTCACTCACATTGCAACAACTATATCAGCATGCAATTCCCGGCAGACCTTAGTTAGATATTTGAAAGTTCGTAAACGAGAACTCCGAGAACTATTCACAAGTACAACAAACTCGATTTCGTTAATTTGCTCCAAGTAACGTAGGGAAACATTTCTTCCTTAGCGCCTGAGCACTTGATTATCGCAGTCCACAATAGCCCTAAAAAGAGCATTTTAAACAAAACCTTCAACACAACACAACTATTCCTTCATCAGCTGATTAAACAATCGCCATTTTGTGTGAATTTTTATCTTCAATGTTTGAGTGATCGCTAGATTAGCGATTCTTGGCTTGTCAAACTGTCAATTAGGTCTATTTTAGCGTAAATTTTACGTCGTAGGTAACTTTTGCTTATGTCAATCCCATACATTCGGTTTATTACGCGACACGTAGCGACACTATTAGGTATACCGCACTTGAACTGCAGTGCCGCGACAGTTTGCAGCAAAGTCTGTCAGTCGATCCACAATTGCTGAGAAAGATGGAAGAAACTGATTTGAACGTTATTTTGTTAACTTAATATTACTTTTTCTATTAATTTTAAATGTATTAGATTTTCCAAACCTATATCAAATTATTGTATACCTTGTAAAAGGTGGAAATGTAGTGAAACACCAAAAACCCAACAACAGCAATCTATGTATACCTACATTTCACAATAAAGAGATTTGTATTTGTATTTGAGTCAGGTGGACGAATTCATTTCCTACATTTCCTCACCAATTTCCTTCCAAATGTTGTTTTTCCTAAGAGAATTCATGTAATGTTCATTTTGCAGGTCATACATCTCAGGATACTGACTGACTAATATAATTAATTTCTCTTCGTCGAAAGGCATTTTGTTTAACACAATTTGTCGTACTACCCACCTATTGAACACGTTCTAAAAAGTGAAGTGTCGCGTCGCGTCGCTTGCTATACCGCACTAACGGCAGCGGAACTACACGACGCGACAAGACACGGCGCGTCAGATTTGATGAGTTGGTCAACTTTGCCGCGCAGTGTCGCGGCGCGTGGTTACGCTGCTGCGTAGTGCGTTATACCTCATAAAATTTCTTACAAAGAATATATATTTGGTCGGTACGTGTCGCGTCGCGCCGCTGCCGTAAAGTGTCGCTTAGTGCGGTCTAACCTTAAGAGGGTTTACGCATTTGGTTTTCCATACAAACTTCCTAGTCGACATTTTTAAAAACTAACCAATAAGCCAATTTTGATGAAACTTTGCATGCTAAAGATCTACTTAAATAGTTTGTTAAAAACATTTTTAAAAAACGTTTGTATAACTGAGTTTTTGCAATTTTTTTCGAAAAAGTTCGACTTGGAAGTTTGTATGGGAAACCGAAATTCGTAAACCCTCTTAATATGCCTTAGTCAATGAGTCTTCTGAATATACATATTCAATGGGCGATTTTCTGACAGCCCAAATTAAAAAGTAAAAAAAATTAGTTCAAAAACACCCGATAGATGTCGTTTTATAAAAGCCGGCCACCAGCCGTACCTACCTAAGGGCTGTAATAAATTCTACACTTTTACTTGTCTACCAAAAGAATAAAAAAATAGTAAGTCCTTACCTATTTATATTCAGGACATACAGAACCTTTTTCTATTTTGGAATAGAATAAATATTACGCAGCCATACACGTGCTCTTCATGAACCCGCCTTTTACCATGCGCCATACTAATCTATGCTAAGCGCCATCTATGAAGTCATTTACGAACCAATTTCTTTTTTTTATGATCTCGGAAAATCGCCCATTATGTCTTCTTACACGCCGTAGCCATTTTTTTAAATTATATTATCATTTTTTGAAACCTGTAACCAAAATGCAGAATTTTTGAAATTAGGAAAATGCAGATAAATGGTAGAGTAATCAAGAGGACCATTAAATTATGTATATTTTTTAATTATCAATAGGTAGGCACTTTTAAAGTTATAAATTTTTAACATCATGTTAAAAGTAAATCAAGTTGTAAATGAGGCGTATATTATATTATCATAAATTAAAGATAGATGTGCCAACCACTTACACAAAATATTGATTTATCGATATAGAAATGTACGTCATTAGGCGAAAAAACATAACCTCCAAGATATGAACAAAATTTCTATGATATATAGCCTTAATCAGCACAGAACTGGTCACTATGACTTTTTGGACAAACTATTAATGTATTTTAATAGATTCATGCTATTAATTATGTTTAAGTAAAACGAAAATAGTCCGAACTCACCGTTAAAATGTTATTGTCTCTTGATTATTTTCTTTTCTTCCTCTAAGGAATTTACAGCCCTCAATCACACAAGCCTTTTTGTCACACGTAACGCATATATATCACTAACAATGCTATGGCTAGTTTGTAAGTTTCTTCGGAAGAATTAGTTGTAAATAATTAAATTTATCTCAGAGGAGCTACAAATTAGTGTGAAAATAATCCATCATTATAATGTAACCAAGTTAGGTCGCCACACTTGCTACTTATTTACATAGCAAAAAAGGAAAATAACGACACATTTAATCTGATGGTGTTCTAAAGACATCCAATTACATCCGTTGACAACCTAGAAAAAATAGGAACGAATGTGGATTAGTTGTTACATTCACTCTCGTGACAAACAAAATTAATTGAAGTCATATGAGTAAGATAGCTGTTGTTTATTTAGTCTTTTAGCCTGGTTTCTATGCTTTAGTTATTGTTCTGAGATGGGACCACCACCTAAAACATCTAGCTAACTTATTATTCTTATTTATGGGACACATACATACTTATATGCTCTAAGCGTACATAGCATCAAAGAGTAGAGTTATATCACAGTATTTATGGTTTAATTAAATGCTCTAGGGACATCATGATGACATCACAGAGAGAACGAGTGTTGAGTGTTGTCAAATGAAACAAAAATGAACATCATCACTTTTCAAATTCTCTCAAGAAGTCCTCGTGAAATAGGACTCAAGGGGATTGGGGAACACCATTTATCATTCATCATCTTAATCACGACTCATTATCATCTAGGGAAAAAAAGAAATAAAAGACTAATGACTAGGTAATATGTATGGTCTCTGACGTCTGACCTTAGCTCAGTCAGAACAATAACTAAAGCATATTGTTCTGAGGACCTTAGCCTGTTCCTTCACGGAACAAATTATTATAAATAAAAAAAAGAGGACTTCTTGGCGGGAAAGTGAAGAGTCATGTCTGCAGTATTGTTTAATTTTCTAAAATTTGTGTTTTTTCGAACATTAATGTGAAATAATAGTGGATTACTAACCGTTAAGTGTTTGTGAACGTGCATGATGGTAAATGAAACAAACAGTGCAACATCCTTCTATTATATATGTCTGTGGCAACATCACTTTTTTAAATTCTCTCAAGAAGTCTGCGTGAGTTCTCAGTAAAGTCCCACATCTTTACTGAGGACTGAAGGGGTTTGGGGAACATCATTAAACATTCATTATCTTAATCACCACTCATTATCATCAAGGGAAAAAAGAAATTAAAAACTAATGACTAGGCAGTATGGTCTCTGCCTGTTCTTAATATGTCAATGTCAATAACTCAATTCAATATACCTACATAATGATTTATGAATCAAAAACAAAGAAGAAGAACTATCACATAGCAAGCCATCAAATATGAAATTGAAAGAAGAAGAAGAAAAAAAGCAGAATTTTGTGTAATGTAATTAAAGCGCTAACAAGAACTTGATCGATTATCTACTACCTTACTTACAATTTTACTATTTATATAATAATAATTGTGCTCTGTGAAAAAGCAGGAGAGCCGTTTAAACAATAACATGATAATAGCAGATAACTGCAGCACTGCACTTTAGTTAGGTACCTACTTACTTTGTTCCCCAAAAACCAATCAGCTGTGTTAATAATAAACCATGACAACCTGCGATGAAATTTTCAATAAACTGGAAGAGTTCAAAGCACTTGTGATCAATTCATTCGAAGAAGTTGCAGACCTTGATGGAACATGCAAATCATTACTACGCGGCTACCTTACTGAACCAGAATCTATTAATCCACTCACTATTACCAAAGTACAAGCAGTAATTGATTATATGTATGAACAAGTCAATATAGGAAACTGGAAAGAGGTAAAGTTGTTTTTGAGAAAAACAATAACTATTGCTTCCTATTTATTGGTATTAGCTAAAACAAAGTGTGCAACGGAAGTTACTGAAACTTTGGTGAGGGATTTGTTTAAAGTACTTGATTTTGGCATAATGTTTGGGTGTCCTGTTCGTGAAGAACCTGACTTACTACAAACCTGTGCTACTTTATTAAATTCATTTGGATTGTTACCCCACACTACCGATGTAGTGCCTAGTGAAGAACAAGAAAAAGTCAGTGTTGAAACTAACAATTATGATGCAAACCCTATAGAAGTAATTGATTGTCCGAGCATGGAACATTTTTATAATAATTATATAGCAGCCGAAAAGCCGGTTATACTAAAAAACTGTATCAATCATTGGCCAGCTTTAACAAAGTGGCAGGATCAGAATTACTTTATAAAACTGGCTGGAGCTAGAACTGTTTCCATTGAGATAGGACGTGACTACACAGAGTCTGAGTGGACACAAAAACTAATGACAATTGAGGAGTTTATAAAGAATTTTATCTTTCAAACAGGCGGACCAACAGGTTACCTAGCTCAATATCAACTATTTCAACAGATACCAGAACTGAGAGAGGATATAATTGAGCCAGAATACTGTTGTTTTTCTGACAATGATAGGCCTGTAGATGTAATGGCATGGTATGGTCCAAAGGGTACAATATCACCTCTCCACCATGATCCTAAAAAAAACTTACTGACCCAAGTTGTGGGTGAGAAGCATATATTCTTGTTTTCACCTAAAGACTCTGAGTACTTGTACCCGCATGAACATGAATTGTTGCACAATACATCCAGAATTGATCCGCGGCAGCCAGATTTAGAGAAATACCCAAAGTATAAAGGTGCAAAAGTACACTATTGTGTACTTAAAGCGGGACAAATGCTTTACATACCACCGAAATGGTGGCACTATGTGGAATCCCTGTCAATAAGCTTCTCAGTCAGCTTTTGGTGGAAGTGAGGAACTGAGAAATGTCTTTGCTGCCAACTTTATTTAAGAAAGAATGCAAAGGATATTTCAAGGTGTGTATACTTTTTAATATTTTTTTTAACAATTCTAAATAGTCCAGATAATTAATTACAGCCGACGTCAGTTATCAACTAATTTCTGATGTGAGCTGCACTGACATGTGCTAATTTAGAATCTTAAAATCCAGGTAGTTCTTTTGAGAAAATAAATGTCATTTACAGTAAGTGTAAAGTCAATTCAAAATCACACTGTTGATGAAAAATTTGTTCTTAGTTTGCCTGACTAGTCAGTAGGTACCATCTTATCTTAGTTTGTTGACATTTTTTTCCTGTTGTAACAATAAATAATAAAGTTAGACTACTATTTTCAGTATGTACCTCAGTATTTAAGTATTTTAGTTGAAGTGCGCTTTCATGTTTGACCTTATTAATATTTAGGTACGAGAAGATACAAGCTAAGGACTTCCATTGTAGTAAGAACTTAAAGAGTAGAACTTGTTGGTAAATATGACTGTAAGGCTCCTATTTATACTATGGTCAAATTGGATGTAGAATGTTTGTAAACCAATTATTCACAGTTCTTTAACAATGGTGTATTTTTCTTATGGAACAGGAAAATTTCGAGTAACACTAGACATCTGCACAAAGAATTGTGAATAATTTGTTTATAAACATTCTTCTTTCCAAAATGTGGATCACATCAATATGTACAGATGAAGATTGGCCATAGCCCCCCACATTTCATCAAGTTTTTCATTTCATGTGATCTAAGTTTATGAAATTAATACAATAGATGAGTTTAACAAGAATAAATAAAATAACAGTTCAACATTAAAAAACTTATTTTTAAGTATAAAAGTTATAACATTTTTAGAACAAATAATTTCCAAATGAGCGAAATATAACCATTTTTTTTTGTTATGTTGACGCAATCAAAAATTGTATTTCCATTTCATTTGTATTCACTGTTTAATGCTCGGCCTATAAGCATTCTCCGGACTTCAGATGTGCCAGCACCTATTTCATATAGTTTGGCATCCCTGAGCAGTCTTCCTGTAGGATAGTCGTTTATGTACCCATTTCCACCTGTAAGGAAATACAGTACAATATTATGTGAAAAAGTAAAAAAATGAAAAATCTTTATTCAGTATCTTTTACATAGTTACACAAATGGCTAGAATCTCCTTTTTTGTTTATCCTAACTGGAGGTCCGTTTCTACACAGTAAAGCAGTCTGGGGCTGAGCTGTGCTAATTCCGCCTCAACACGGCCGCGATATAGGTGGTGTGAAAGTCGCGGCTGCCTCAATCCGCTTTCTTGCTGGCGTCCCACTAAATCTAAATTCCACGGCATAGTAGGCAACTACAAACTGAGTCCATCCCTCCTAGTACTCTTAATTATAAATGCGAAAGTGAGTTTGTTTGTTACACTTTCCCACCTAAATGGCAAAAACAAATGCTAAAAATTTACAGGGTGAAGGGTGGACAAAAGTTTTTAAAACAATATTATGTGCAATATATAAATCTAAAACAGCAGATTAGTTGTTTAAGATTAATAATCAGTGATTGGATTAGGTACTTAGTGCAATTTTGCGGGATTTCATGACGAAATTTTAACATGGACATGCCAACCGCGCGGGATTACAATTTCGATAAGAGCTGCGGGTCTATCGGCTAAAAAATATGGATATGGACATGGGCTTCATTTACATTTGAAGCCCATATTTTGTCCATATTCAAATTTATAGCTGGTCACACTAAAGATTAATATCGTTTAAAAATGTTTTTGTACATTGTTATGCTATTTTTACATGGCTGAATTGGCCCCCAAATGATTCTCAACTTCATAGTCAAGTAAAATTCTTAGAAAATGCAAATTCCGAAATCCCGCAATCCATGCTAATATAATGTTTGAGGACGTTGACAATAAATTGCACTACCTAATCTAATCACTGTTAATAATACATAGTAACTATTGTTGTTAGACTGCAACTCAGTTTTCCGTGTTCTTTTATCTGGGAAATATTAAATAATATGTAGCAAACTTTCAGAGCTACTTCATGAGAAAACAAAATATCAAACGATTTTAAGCGTTCTTTTGACTCAAGATGTCAAATCTTCGAGTTAATTGGTTTTCGTAGTGCAACGAGGTACAATATGCCTCATTGAGGTATTATTTACTAGAGACACAGTAAAGCCACTTTTTGCACTTGAGTTGCGGGCCCTTATCTGCAAACGCCTGCCCTCTAAAAGCCCCACCTCCTACATACTCATGCCTTACTCATAGGGTTGCCAACAAAAATAAGCAGTATTTTAGAAAAATGCATAGTATTTTATTTTTTCTAATATTTCAATATGGCAGCGCTGCACCGCGCGGACAACATTCGCAACTTTTTTTACTTTTTAAACAGGTATAGTTAGATAATAAAACAGTATTTGTACGGGCCCAAACCCGTACGTAGCTGGTTGTATGCTGCTGGTGTGATTTGGTAAGTTTGACGGAGTGCCGTCTATAAGGTAATGTCGTGGAGAGGTAAACGTACGCTCAATCCAATGTCTTTACCTTACAGACGGCACTCCGTCAAACTTACCAAATCACACCACCAGCATACAACCAGCTACGTACGGGTTGGGGCGCGTACATTTGGTCCTTCGAGAGTTAGCAGATTGATTTATTAATTTTTGTAAAAATATAATGTAGCAAAAAACAGTATTAGTAATACTGTTTTTAACAGTATAGTTGGCAACCTTACTTACTTAATGATATGCCTCGCTTACCGAGTATCTGTATAGCATCCAAGGTGACCTGCGTGGCCCTCTCCGCGCAGTACAGTATCACTCCGGCGCAGTCTTTGCTGTTGATATGACCCTCGTCGCAAGCCCTCGCCACGTTGTACAAGTAGCTGCGACACGCGCTCAGTGTGGTGTACATGTCGGCCATTTTACCCTGCAATCACAAAAAAAACATGTACGGTTGGCACCTTATCTTATCTTAGTGGGGCCTTAAATCACTAAGTTTTATTTTGCCTAGCATCCAAGACAACCTATTAGGTTATAATAATAAAATAATAATAATAATAAAAATCTTTATTTTCTCTCCAATAGTTACATTGTATAATATTATAATGATCTTAACTTATAATTACAAAACTAGAGTTGGAGAGAACTGGTGCCCGAGCTAGGTAGGATTAGATCCCCCTGTTAAACAGGTCACCAGGCTAGTTATGCAAGTAGTGCAAGTAGTTTTAGTGGGGCCTGCTGAGATGTCTCTCGCAGGCACGTCGAAGACAGCTGGAATCATTTGTGAAAGCCCCGTCCTATGTATAACTCCTCAGTGAAAATGGCTGCCCTGTCCGGCTTTAAACGCTTAAATTGAAAGCAACCTACGTCACCTCATTCACCTAAGCAGATGAAATTAAGGCCAAGGCTTTCTCGATTCAGAGCTATTCGCGTTGTGAGGTTTAAAGTGTTGTATATTAGGTTAGTCAGAGACTAGTTATAAGACCGCCAAAGCACTCCACTGCCACAGTCCACGTTTCACCGAACAATAATAAATGCACAATGCAACGCCGCTCTGGAGGTATGTGCAGTCTTTAATCTGTTAGTCGCCTTTCAACACCCAAGGGAAGTGATGCGTTCGTAGTATTCTATTGATGAGCCGCCACATACACACTCTAGGTATAAAAAATGAAAATAAAATTTGTTTACGCTTACACCAATAATTATCTCTAGCCCAAGATAAGCTTCTATTGAAACTCGTTAATATGGTTAAACTAGATAACGGATAAATATACATAAGCATAGAAAAACACCCAGACCCGAAATCAATTCAGAAAAACAGTTTTCTCTAAATTGACTTGACCACAGAGATGGCGCGACGCCGACCCGGCGCGCTATACACTCGACGACGGAGGTCGTCAAAGGTATACCTGTAGTAATTGAAATTCCCCGATGGCCTTCCCGAACTGTTTCCTCGTATGGGCGTAATCGAATGCCGCATCTATGGCAGCCTGCATCAGGCCAACGGGGCCGGCGGCCAACACCAGCCGCTCCAAGTCCAACCCTGACATCAGCACGTAAACGCCTTTGTTCTCTTCGCCGAGAATATTCGTGACTGGCACCTGGAAATGAAAATTATGTATTTGTTGTTTATTTCAAATTGAATCAGTGTTACTACAAAAATATTTTAATCAATGTCTAAAATTGAATATTATTATTACTAGGTATATCATCGGTTTTTGTAATATGGCAGTTGTAATGTAAAACTGAAAACGTTTTGTATAACTGCAAAATGACAAACCACTCTGTTATTACTGTTTCTTGATAACACACCATTCATTGTAAGTGTTTTTCTCGTAAATCACGCAGCAATCAGACAGCAACGCCCACAGGCGTATAGGTGGTTAAAATCGTTACGACAGAACGCCTACCGACGTCACAGTTTATACACGCCTTACGTCGTTTCATTTTCCATACTTTTACAATGAAAGGCATGTTGTAGAGTCACCTCAAAAGAAATGCGCCGTTCGTACTGTCATCGTAGTCGTACACAGATTTACGACACGTCAAGATACAACCACATTGACAGAATTCCGCTAAGTTGCAGGCTAATTATTTCAATGAATAAAGTACTTATTAGCATTAATTTACTTGGTACACCACCACCGTAAAATTACTTACAAAAAATAAGGAAATAATGTTAAATAAGATGATGAACAAAGACAATAGTCATGTTATTACAAAATTAGGAGGAATGTATACATTTATATCTGTGCTTGTCAACTTAGGATTAGTGTTCAACCGTTAGTCTGCTAATCTGTAGATAACTATATTTTTTACGTTTTAAATAGGTAGCTATAATGACAATTTAATCTTGATAGCAATACTATTTCGCTTTCAGCGATAGATAAGACGAGTTACCAAATTGTAAACACAATTTAAAGGGGTGTCGCGCGATCGCAAAAAACTGACATTTAAGTCTCATGATGAACTTCAAAGCAAAATCATTCATATTGATATTTATAATTAGAACAATTCTGCTTTGAAATTTCAGACCTAGTAATTTGTGTTTTTATTCTGCGAAATGTGCAAAACCATCACGCGCTTGTGTTAAAAATAAAAAAATACTTTTTAAACGGTGCCCCGCGGAATATAAATACAAATATTTCCATGAAAGAATTATTGTTTCATCGTAAAATTAAGAAAGTTGTCGAAAAAAAATGTTTTTAGGAGTCATTAGATTTATGTATTATTTGTTACTGTTTAAAGAATTTGTTTCAAATTTCAGCAAGGCCATGACCTTGTGCAATGATCAGGCTAACTCACATAACTTCTTTTAATGTATTTAACTAATTCAGCGCATAGTACAGTCACGAGCACCAATATGTATACACTTTGACTCTTATTCCATTGCATTAAGAGTTAAAATTGTTTACATGTTTTTGCTCATGACTGTACAAGTGACATAAAAATACGTAAATTTTCACAATTTCGTGCAGGACCCCCTTAAGTGAATTACATTTGCTTCGAAACTTTGTTGCCCCGTAATTCGTCGTACTGCTATAATATTTGTATCTTGTATATTAATTATATCTGTATAGTAAAACAGCACAGACGGTAGAGGCCAACAAACCAATTGTAAAATATATTTTGAAATTTATTATTTA
This sequence comes from Scoparia ambigualis, assembly GCA_963921215.1. Lineage (NCBI taxonomy): Eukaryota > Metazoa > Arthropoda > Insecta > Lepidoptera > Crambidae > Scoparia > Scoparia ambigualis. The sequence goes on from OY992506.1 coordinate 30,820,412, forward strand.
GATGAAACGATCAATATTGATTCGAGATACTTGAAAGTTGTGGGTAGATTGACTTGCTTGCGTGTGTACGGTCGGGGTCACCGTCGGTTTACCACTTTGCAGCGATTTTCGTATGAAGCGCACCGCCCGCCCGGGTACGTGCCCGTACCAAATAGACGACGCGGTGTGCAAGGGATTTTGACCTTTAGACTGGTAAAGCGACGGAGTCCGCCATTGTACATACACACACAGCAGTGTACGACGAATTACGGAGTTTCGAAAGCGTTTGGAGAGTGGGCCTCTTAATTCCTTTGAACAAAATTACCTTGCAGTCTTCAAACACCAGCTCACAGGTGTTGGACCCCCTCATGCCGAGTTTGTCCAATTTTTGTGCAGTCGTGAAACCAGGGAAGTCCTTCTCGATGAGGAACGCTGTGATACCGTGCTGCGGTTTGCTTGACGTATCCGTTTTAGCGTATACCTGGAACATAGAATTGGTGATTTGTGAATTCTGTCATTGATTTTGAACTCGACACGTATTGTCAACAGGTAAAGTTGAAATCGATTGGCGTATATTGAAAGTTTTTTCTATTGATCCTTTCTATTCAAAATTTTTATATTGATACTCATACCCAAATAACAAAGTTCTAGAATTGAAAAAGTTTGACATTCTATGGTAGGTTGACGTCACAGACCATGTGGTCTGTGGTTGACGTTGACCTCAGATGGCGTTCTGAACCTGGTATCATGTAATGTTTGTTTTGTTGTTCAGATAATTATCATGATTGTGATGATGATAATCTTGATTATCTTATGATAATTATCTTATGATGATAATTATCTTATCAACAAAACAAACATTATATGTAAATATTGTATGCTTAAGTTCGTGAGTCTATACAGGATTTTTATTTAACAGTGCACATAATTTTTTTAAGTTATAGAGTAACTTAATCTAGAGCTACAGATTTAATTTTAATTTTTTTAAGTGAAAAATAAAGAAACTAAAATTGATTAAACATATCCACAAAATTACCGTTGATCATCGTCAATCGACCGAGACCGCGAAATAAAACTGACACACTATACGATACCAGGCGGCGGGCGGGTCAATGCACTTGCACCGACACGTGACCTTTCGTTCGGCCGGTATCCACGAGTTATATTGTGCCGGACAAATTAAATAAATTGTGAATAATAAATAAATTTAAAAAAAAATTAAATGATGTCTAATAACGTTACTGAATGATATATAAAATTAAGTGCACTGATAAAAAAAATCCTGTATAATATAAATTATTTATTACTAACAGTAATAAATAATTTACTTTATTATTTATTACTAACAGTAATAAATAATTTACTTTATTATTTATTACTAACAGTAATAAATAATTTACACTTTTACACTTTTCGCCCTCATATAAAAATAAACTAATTAGACGGGGATTAACGGTTACTACTAAGTAAAGGCATCCTACGGACACCTTAAGGCCCGTCCATTAATCACGTGATGTTTTTTTAGCAATTTGTAAACCCCCACTCTTAGAATAATAACGTATAGAAAGATAGTCTTCATACAAGCGCTCTGTCAAAAGTGAAGCACTAAACCGATTCACAGTTTCGTGACGATTACTTGTTTGCGCTCGGCGACACGCACACGTACGCTTGTAACTCCGTAGTGCACATTGAAAACTCGGCGTTTGGAGCCATATCTGGCTCCAAAAAAAGAGCTTCAAAATGGGCGCGCGGACTTACCTTCTATATGTTATTATTCTAAGCCCCCACTCCTCTTTGGTGATACTTGGTGAGGTTTAAGACTGACTCCCACCCTACAAAAAATCACATGTATTTTTTAGTACCTACCTTACCTACAAGGAATTATATTTTTTTTAGAATATCTTTAAATAAGTACAGGTATAAAGTATAATCTAATTTTATTTGGACCATGCTAAAAATATGTAGACAGAAAGGTTGCAAGTTGTTTTTCTTTTCAACGGCGAGTCAAGGTCACACTACATGTAGTGTGCACGACGTGCACGTCGTTTATGGTAATTAGAAATGGCGCGTTTGACGTAAAAATATATATATAATACACGTGATATCTTACTACACCCCCCCCCTCCCCCCTTGTGATATTTCGTGATTTTTGCCGAACCCCCTCCCCCCCACCTTTTTGAGCTTCACGTGATTAATGGACGGCCCCTTATCATTGCTGAAGTTTCGACCGAGTTGCATCGGTTGTGTTCAGCCTGTGACCGTCCACGACCGGTGGGGCAACATTAAATACTTTGTTAATCAACAGTTTATTAAATAATACTTTACCACCAACACATTCGCATCGGGTCCATTGGTGATCCAGAACTTGTTGCCGTTGAGCACATAGTAATCCCCACTCTTGTCCGCCCTCAATTTCATGGAAACCACGTCACTCCCCGCCCCGGGCTCAGACATCGCCAGTGCGCCTATATGCTCTCCGGAACATAGCTGCAAAGATATTTAATGTTTTTTTGCGTTAACACTTAGAATAGGACGCCACAGACACAATAGAAACTCTATTCATTGAGCACTGATCAGTGTGCGTGATCAGGCCGCAGTTGAAAAATTATATGACGTTCATAACTACCTCATTTGGCAGTATTACTAAAATACTGACCAGACTTAAAATTTTATCTTTAAACTAAGTTGTAAATAATGTAAATTCTGCTTTTTAAAGTCGATATTGCAGTTAATCAAAATTCCGTGTTCGGTCTATATTTTACTAAGAATGCGATTTTGTGTAATTATTTTCAACGTCTCACTATCTTTATACAACTGTAAAACTTAATGTTTACTTTTTATGCCATCACAGCATTGGTATCATTGACTGATCAATCGCAAGGTTACCATCAGCCTTGACCCAACTTAAAATTTCTTTTTTTAAACTAAGTTGTAAACTCTGCTCTTTTAAGACGATATTGCAGTAAATTCAAATTCTGAGTTTGGTCTATACTATTTTACTAAGAATGCTATTTTGTGTAATTATTTTCAACATCTCACTCTCTTTAAATAACTGCAAAGCTTCATGTTTATGTTTTATGCCATCACAGCATCATAGACTGATCAATCGCAAGATTCGCAAGGTTGCCATCAGCCCCTAAACGTCCGGTCCCTTAACCGTGTCACGTAGCGGTGAAAGAATACTACTTACCACCCCCTCTCTTCCCTTGGGTGTCGTAAAATTCGACTGACGGACTAAAAACTGCACATACATCAGCATAGAGCGGCGATGGGCTCACCACCTGTCACGCAAGGCACACGTGCAGTCGTTATTTGGTGAAAAGTGGACTATGGCAGAGGACTGCTTTTGCGGTCCTCATTGTCTAGTCTCTGACTAACCCTTCGGGGATAATAGTCGTGATTATAATATGTATGTATGTATAAACGTCCCACTGTTGGACACAAGCCTTCCTACATGGACACCACCACATGAGGTTAGACCATAAACCACCTGGCCCAATGCGGGTTACCTAATAATTACATTACATAGGTACAATCATTCATATAATCACGACTATTATCCCCGAAGGGTTAGTCAGAGACTAGGCAATGAAGACCGCAAAAGCAGTCCTCTGCCACAGTCCACTTTTCACCAAATAGCGACTGCACATGTGCTCAGCGTGACAGGTTGGTGAGCCCATCGCCGCTCTATGCTGTTAGATATATGTGCAGTCTTTAGTCCGTTAGTCGCCTTTTACGACACCCAAGGGAAGAGAGGGGGTGGTAGTATTCTTTCACCGCTACAAGACACGGTTACCTAATTAGATGTTACTAATCGAAATCAAGGGTGTATAAAGTGACCTTTTTCGTCAGTATTTTTTTTAGTGAACGTTTTTTTTCACGTATTATTAGCAAGCATTGTCACATGAATGTTTTAGTCATAAGACTCATTCGTAAGTCTCTATTGTTTTCATTAGGTATAACTTATTTTAAAATAAGTACATTATTTACTTTAAGTATGATTCATAAAGAATTGTTAATGTAATTACATATTATTATAACAATTTCTAACAACCCAAAAATTATGTGGGCGAGTGGGCACCAACATCAAAAAGGTCATAAAAAAAGTCTACCTTTGGAAGATATTGGCTCTTTTGTTCATGAGTGCCATTTCTATTGATTTGATTGATGCACAAGTTAGAGTGGGCGCCGTAGGATAGAGCGATGCCGCCGCTGGCCCTGAAAAATAATGTATATAAGTAGGTATAGCTATTTAATTACGAATTGGTTAATCAAAAAAAATTAAGAAAACTGAAAATTAATACCTTTTCATTAGTTAAGTACTTATACATTTTTATATTTACTTATTTTTGTCTATATTCATCATTTTATTATCTTCTTTAACCGTGATGGAACTGTAGGCGATGAATAATAAACGATCTATTATTTTCCTACGGCGGAATTTTTTATTTAATTTACATACCTACTTAAAATACAATTTCGTCTAAAACAAAGCGGTTGACTCTAATGGAACTGACTGTTAGCTTGTCCCGTAGCGGTGAAAGAACACTACCGTGAATGACTGCTCAGCCTCTCTTCCCTTTGGTGTCGTGAAAGGCGACTAACGGACTAAAAACTGGACATACTTCTAACAGCATAGAGCGGCGATGGGCTCTATGCTAAATGGATCTGTCACGCTAAGCACATGTGCAGTCGCTATATAACGAAAAAGGTGAATGATCCCTCCTCACATAATATTAAGAAGGTTTACGCATTTCGGTTTCCCATACAAACTCAAGTCGAAATTTTTAAAAACAGATAATCCAATTTTAATGAATCTTTGCATGCTAGAGTAAAATACAGGGATAAACTTTCTATAGTGTACTTTAAATCGCAATAACTCAGCTAAATAAACGTTTACTAAAAATGTTTTCAACAAACTATTTAGGTCCCCGTATTTTACTCTAGCATGCAAAGTTTCATTAAAAATTCGCTTATTGGTTTTTAATAATTTCGACTTTGAAGTTTGTATGGGAAACTGAAATGCGTAAACCCTCTTAAGTTGAAATGGAGTTTAAACTCATGTGCTCAATGTGCTAGGTGGTTAGCCCATGGCTGCTTTATGCTGTTGGATATATGTGCAGTTTTTAGTCTGTTAGTTGCATTTTACAACAACCAAGAAAAGAGATGGTTTGGTATCATTACGATCATCAGCCTATAAACGTCCCACTGCTGGGCACAGGCCATAACCCACCACGCTGGCACAATGCGGGTTGGTTGGCAGGTGTTTTGGTAGTAGAGTACCTAGGTATTCAGACACCATGCACACAGCAAAAAAGAAATTACCTGGATAATTCTTCCATAATAACACAATGATCTGAATATTTGCTTCCTGTGCCCCCATATTCGGGGCTTGCTGTGATTCCTGTAATTTATCAATATTAATTTGGTTAAACTTTACTTTTCCGAACTACTAACTATTGGTTTATCATCATCTTTATCATTATTACCAGCAGTCCGTATCAGTCCACTGTTCGACAAATAGGCCTCTATCTATACATGCTTGTTATGAAGCCGCTTTACGGGTCTTCGTTCGTCTCCTTCATTCATCATTGCAATGATCGCAATAAAATAAACCTATGACACTGTCATGCTCTTAAATTTTCTAATGGTTGATTAGTTGATCGCATTTAGTTCTAAAAATCTTACCGAGCACCCCTAACTGTCCAAGTTTCTTCCAAAAATCTCTCAGTCCAGGAAAGTTGTTAGTTTTGTCTATATCTGCAGCTTTAGGTGCCAATTCCTTTTGAGCAAAATTGAACACAACTTCTCGCAACTAAAACAATTGGTAGATATTGTAGATAGGTTTTACTCGTTAAACATTTTATTATTATTAAAATCTTGATTGTGGAAATTTTTCAAATGTTTTGGAATTGTAAACAGTGTTTAGTAGTTTTTAAAGTCAGTGACTGTAAAGTAGTTTTTACAGTCAAGAGACAAGGGTATCTTTTATTTGTGTTTGAACACAAACTAAAGGTGAATTAAAACAAAGTTTCAAATAGTTGATTATTTGAACTCTTTCGCTAAGCCAATGTTAAGTAAATCTTATTTATTTGCAATAACTACGCAAACCATTGAAAATTGTGTTAAGCCACGGTTACACTAGGGGACAAATAGAGCAACATGTTGCGGGACACCGGGCAACGTTGCTGCGACGTTGCAGCAACACGAATCTGAGTTGCACGTAGGGTTACCATTTAGGAATTTGAAAAGTCCTGACAAAAAGCCTGAGATTTTGATAAAAGTCCGGACTTTTTAGTCACAAAATGGAAACATTACTCAATTTTAATATTTTGTTTTTAGATAAATGAGAAAGAAGTTAATAAAGAATAAAGACTTATTTGATATTACTTAATATGTAGTTTTGTTACTCATATTCCAAAATCCGGACAAATTAAAGAGCCGGACAAAATCCGGACTAGAGTCTAAAAGTCCGGACATGTCCGGACTAATTCGGACGTATGGTAAACCTAGTTGCACGGGACATTTTGCCCCCAGTGTATCCAAAGCTTTACGCTCTATTAGCTAATCCGCGAAAAACAAGCTACTTAACTTTGGTGTAGGCATGTCGTGCTATCTTTCCGTGTAAATCTCACTCTACATTGTCTCTGTGTTAAGCCCTCTTACTATCATTGTTGTCAATTGTCCCTGTGCTAAACCCTCTGGGACCGTTCCCAGTGGGTTTTTCCATATTTTTACCATATTTGTACCATATTTTAACCACTACAGTACGTCACTAGCGGTAAAGCCTATTTGTAAGAGTTGCTCATGTGATGTGACACTCGGTTCATATAAATTGAAAAAAGCACGTTTATCTGCTTTCTAAAAACGTAAATCTCATAGCATAGGCTATATAAAATGGCAGACATACCTACTGTCGTAATTCATCTCTATGTTTCCTAATATCCAATTAAGAAGATTCAAATAAAACTTGTGCCTTATATTATTATTTAAAAACACATGCATAATGTTACGTTTTATTGTGCAATTGTTTAATAATCTTATAATCGTCGTTGCAACGTCATAATTACTCTGACAGTTATTATGACGTTGCATCGACGATTATAAGAATAACAAAGAGTTTCTCCCGTGTTCTTTTCGCAACAACACGTGTTGGGAGACTCCATTTTAATTCAATCTACCGTACAATACTAAATGTATTAAAAATAATTTTAAACCACTTGAAATTGGCTTAATGCTAAACGCGAAGCGATTAATTAAGCAATAATAAAATAATAATAAGAATAACAAACAATTGCACAATAAACCGTAACATTATGCATGAGTGAACCGTAACATTATGACGGTGAATGCTCTGAGGAGCTCTTTGACCTCATCCCTCCCTCTCCTTTCCTTTCCAGATCGACGCGTGCAGGTCTTAGAAGCCACCCTCATACCGTGCTGACCATCAAGACACGTACCAAAAAGTTTGGACAGTCGTTCTTTTGCCGAACTGCCCGTATGTGGAATGCGCTTCCCGCACACGTGTTTCTTTCCTCTTTCTCTCCCGGGTTATTTAAGCGGGGCGTGAAAAAGCATTTATGCAGGCCGCCATAGTGAGAGCGTTCGACATAGCGTGGTAGCGCTGTGATGAACACTTTCACTTCTTGGGTTTCACTGGCTGCTTTTCATCAGGCAGAGTGAAGCCATTATGGCGTGCCACAATAAAAAAAAAAGTGTTTTTAAAAGTCTTCTTAATTGGTTATTAGGAAACATAGAGATGAATTACGACAGTAGGTATGTCTGCCATTTTATATAGCCTATGCTATGAGATTTACGTTTTTAGAAAGCAGATAAACGTGCTTTTTTTTAATTTATATGAACTGAAGTGTCACATCACATGAGCAACTCTTACAGATAGGCTTTTTTAGGAAACATAGAGATGAAATACGACAGTTTGTCTGCCATTTTATATTGATTAATTTATATATTTTCGATATAGCTAACAACAAATAAAAGCTCCTTATTAGCGCTTCCTTCATTCGCGTTTTCACTATTCGCGGATTAAAAAAATGCGACCCAATTCCTATATTCGCGGCTAAAAATTTCATTATTCGCGGATCTAATTGATCGCGCTGCCTTAGCACTGCCGCCTCTTGTCAAAGGATGCCGCACCCCGCTACCGACACTACCCAATATTCTTTGTAAATGCCGTCAAATGGACTAATAAAAAAAGTAAAATAGATCTTATTACAACTTTGCCTAAAGTATGTTGTTAAATGATATTGCCGTGGACTTTGATATAGCCGCCTTCGCCGCGATCGGTGTTTTTGAGAATGTAAACAAACAGAATGATAGCAACATTTTGTCACCTAGGAACGTATCCCATATAATCCAATATAAATTACCATTCCGTATTCACGGTTTCTGTATTCGCGGCATATTTTTGGAACATATACCCCGCGAATAAAGAGCTTTTACTGTAATGTAATATTTACGTTCGTAATGTAGGTACTCAGCTTTATATTATCGACTCTTTATTTTTATAAGAGCCGTCTTATCACCACTAATAATGCCAACATTAAAACATATTTTGGTGTTTTGACATTATTTACTTTTAAAAAATATTTTTGTTAGGTACTTAAGTACCTTTATAGAAAAGAGTTACTAATGCTTTGCCTGCAATCCAAATCAAATCACAATCGCCTACAATACCTGTTGTTGTTCACTCGTGAGTCCAAACACGTGCTCGTCTATTGGATAATATGCCATGCATCGGGTACCGGTTTTCCTCGCGCATTGGCCGAACAACCGGTTCAACACTAAACTCGCCATAACTATACGACCGCCCTCACCAAACAACAAGACGTCACTGAATTTGATTACAAATTGACGCTACCGTATAGCGTTTCATTGAACTAGTTAGCAAAACCTTGTGGACGTACACATAAAGACTATTGTTGCACGAGTACAACGCGAATATGTTAATTAGATATATATGACCTACGCTGATAACGACGCGTGCTTATCGCTATCATTGTTATCAGTAACCAGGAGAATTTTAGTATACTATTTGATTTGCTTTGTCAAGGATGTTTTTAACGCAAAAATAGTTTTTGCTTTTTCGGTTGAAATGTGATGATTAGGTAGGTAAACGGTAGTTACTTCACAAAAGCGTAGATAATGGTTTCGTTTGTTTAGGATTTTTTAGAAAGAAAAAAAAACAATATTTTGAAAATTATAGCGCGCTATTTGATTGGTCTGTTTGGAAATAGTTGGGGCAGAATTCGGATCAGACTCTTTACTAATATAAAAATATATTTTAAAAATAAAAAAAACATCTTTAAATTGTACACCATATATTTATTATAATACAATCACTATTACATAGTTTTCAAAGCACCTTCACTAAAACTGTAACAATGTATATTAATCTCTTAAAAATAACAATACATTTAATTAAGTTATCTCACCGTGTCAAAACATTGTAATTTTTTTTTAAACTTATATAATTTTCAATAAAAATATCTCATATTTTGATAAAGTTCCTAACATGTTGTTTAACGATTTCGAATTATTATGGAAGGAATGTACCTTAATTTATTCAATCATAACAATTAATCTACAAGGAATGTAAATTAAATACTTAATAAAAATAAAATTGTCATTTCATAAAATATTGCACCTGAACCACAAAAAAATAAAAGACGATAAAATATATTATTATGTAATTTGATATCTTAGCTTTAAAGCATTTAAAAAAATCCAAAATAGCAATAATCTAATATAGTAGAAATAGATATAAAATAGATTGATAAAAATTTACAAATAATGTAACCTAATAACTTCCTTGCGTTTGTGACCATATCTGCTTTAAAGGCAAAGCTTGATGAAATTATATCATTAAAATTAGCTCGTATCTACTATAGTGATTTATGTTGCCATAAAAAGAAGCACTTTTACTTACAATTCACTATCTATTAATAAGAAAATAAAAAGAAAAATCTTTTTTTTTTTTCATTGCCATACGCAAATATGTTTAGTACTCTGGTAATGTGTAGTAGGTTCTGAGTTGCTAAGCGGAAAATGACTAGTAAAATTTAGTCGGTACCAAATGCTCTATTGAAATATTTTTGCCGTAATCGTTTGAGACTTTAGTGTTGCGACCGTTTCTAGTTTGTGTCCATCTTCGATTTCAGCGATTGGTAATATTCAGAAAGCACTTTCCACGCTGTCGGCGCCATAAATCCTTTGGGGGGCTCCTTGCCTGATCTGGCCAGACCTGTACAGATATTTTTTTAAATTATAATAATTATAATCGTGTCGCGTAGAGGTGAAAGAATACTACTGCACCCTCTCTTCCATTGGGTGTCGTAAAAGGCGACTAACGGACTAAAGACTGCACATACTACCAACAGCATAGAGCAGCAATGGGCTCACCACGTGTCACGCTGAGCACATGTGCAGTCGCTATTTGGTGGAAAGTGGACTATGGTAGAGGACTGCTTTTGCTGTCCTCATTGCCAGGTCTCTGACTAACCATTCGGGGATAATAGTCGTGATTATATATATGTATGTAAGAATAACAAACTTAAAAAAAAATACACAATACAACAATAAAACTTTCAAAATATTACAATAATATCAATATATTAATGTAGTGTGTAGGAAAATAAGCAGCAAACTATTATTTTAATCAACCTTATTTTAATTGATATTAATTTACCTCTCATCCTTGTTCCAGATATGAAGTCGAAATCCTCTTTGCGCGTCGGGTCAAAGAAGGCCATCTTGCCGATGGAAGTGTCGTATGCGGCTACGCGGAACGGGATAATCTAAACAACAATAAAATAGTAGTGTTCAATGTCTGTATACGATACAATAATTATAAAACCAAAGATTTTTGTGTGTATTAGTTTAGAGCAAAAATGTCTGAAATAGGTAAAATCATTGTGTGTCGATAAATCAATTAAGTGTCAATGGATAATAAAATAAAAAAACAAAGAACTGTATTTCTTGTTATTTTTTCTCTTACATAATAGCATCGTATTTCTTGTTTCTTTGTCAAGCAAAAAAAATATTGTTTGCTTAGGTCTTTATTTGTGGTAAAATATTTTTCTTCTTTACCACTTATTTTGCACCCCGTACCGGATCGACATCAAGTGCATTTACGAAGACATGGCAGGCAGACATGGCTGGTAAAAAAGCGTTTAGAGTCAGCAGTCAGCACTTGCATAAAAAAGTCCCGATAGAGTAGACTACAAACCTCGAGGTCGTTCAACTCAGGAGCCGCTTTCAGCACTAAAATCGCGGCCTAGGATGTAGTGGTTGCGCCATAGATAGATAGGGATCATCATAGGGGGCATAATGGCCGAATCATCGGGAGATGCGCGAGGATGTTGCGACTGCACTATATATAGTAAAGCACTAACCTAAAGGTCGTTAAGCCCGGGCGCCGCTTTCAGCACCATAGCACCATAATCAAAGCTTCGGCAATGACTACTTCGTATCAGGTGGTTTCCCTTTTTAACCTTTTGAGCGCCAAAGTCGTCTATACGTGACCAGCACTTGCGGGCCCTGTGCGCCAACGACATCAATGGTTGACAAAAAACCCGGCTTACAAAAATATTAAATAAATGTGTTAAAAAACTATTACTGGTATTTTTTTTTCTACATTCGGCAATTAAGAATATCCCTGCAACATATGAGTATAAAACAAGTCTCTTAGAGCCATAAGAACTGAGAAATATTGAACTATAAAACATGGATTTTTATCTAAGCAAATACTGTGTCCAACACGCCAAAGTCGTCTACTCTTGACCGCTAGTGCTGTACTGCGGAAGGTAGTTTTATCGTAAATTACCTATTCAAAATTCAACTAAAACGTGTTATTTTATTTTATTATAATTGTTATTTTAATAAAATGAAATGTAAGAAAAGTAACCCTACCATAGCGTACCGTAGCTCAGCTACATGAATAAAGAATCGTCAAATCAACTTCACCTAATAAATACAATATGGCAACTCTGGCGCATCCCTAGCGCGTCATCAATAATCAGTTCTCTGGGCGCCGTGGTCACGGATAGACGATAGCCTGATGACGTCATAAGCGCATAGTGAGGAAAGTAGTGCAGTGCAATATGAGCGATTCAATTGAACTTCTTCGCATTTTGGAAGGCGTCGATGATGACGACGAATTTTCGGAATCTGATTCAATTATTGAAGAAATTTAGAGGTAAGTAAGTGTATGCAAATTCTTAATAAATTAAACTTTATTTCTGTTGTTATACTTATACTATACTAGACTTTAAATATATTATTATTTATGTTAACAATTGTTTTATTACATTTTGTTTAATCAAATTCTTAATAAATTAAACTTTATTTCTGTTGTTATACTTATACTATACTAGACTTTAAATATATTATTATTTATGTTAACAATTGTTTTATTACATTTTGTTTAATTGTATGTAATGTAAGTAATTATAATTAATATTCGAAACAAAATAACTCCTTGCAACTCTTGTAAGCCTAGGTTATTTCGCTAATTAGAGTGTAATACGTAATATCGACGCACGAAATCGCGACACAACGTAGGAATTTTGTTTGTAACGTTTTATGCGAATAAATAGAGGATGCTTATACAATTTTTATCTGTTTTTACACTATACATCACTCGTAGGTACATAGAAATCTCGAGTTTTCGATCGTGAAAGTTAAGTAATGTTCGCCGAGGTCGCCAAGAGGATGGGTGACCGTAGGTTTATAAAATCACAAGGTTTTCGATCGCGAAAGTTAAGCAATGTTCCCCGAGGTCGTCAAGGGGATGGGTGACCGTAAGTTCATAAAATCTCGATGTTTTCGATCGCGAAAGTTAAGCAATGTTCGCCGAGGTCACCAAAGGGATGGGTGACCGTAGGTTCATAAAATCTCGAGGTTTTCGATCGCGAAAGTTAAGCAATGTTCGCCGAGGTCGCTGACTGGTCACCCATCAATTACCGACTTGCGCAGCTTAACTTTTGTGACTGTAAACAGAACGTCATCCACTGCGTCATCGAGTTTCTTTATGGCATTAGCTATTTTGCGGCAACATAACTATTGCGGGTAGATTAATTTTATTTTTACTTAGGGTAGCGGTAGGTACCGTCATCTACTATGGATCATATGCATACAACACGTGTGCACGGTGATATAATTTAATTGTAGTTTAATTACAAAGTTAACTAGAAAGTTAGCTTTAGTAGTAGTAAAGTACATATAGCTTATAATATAATAGCGTAATATTCTTAACAGAAATAAATCTCTAAAACCATAGTTCAACATAATCAATCCTTCAAAAAATATAGGTAAGTAACCGTGAGTAAGCATTAAGATCTAAAATAGCGGGTAAGTCTTAGATTAAAACAAAAAGGGAAGATACGGCATGCTCCTACTTGTAGTCATTCAAAATATAGTCCTACTCAACTACTTAAGCAAACACTCACACACGCACACCGATAAAGTGTAAATCGAGCGAGCGAGACAAAGCGGTAAGTTTCAACGTCAGCGCGAGGGAGTCAGCGAGTAGCGCGTTGACGTCTCGGTCGCTTCGCAACAGACGAGTAAGTACGACCGATTCCGACGCCACTGCGGAGTAGTTTCTTTCTCTTTTTCACACAGTAGAATATCCGCAATAGTGAGATGTAGCCTGTTCGCTCGGCAAATTGTGACTGAAGTGAAATTGTGCCTTTAGGCCTAATTTTGGCGGCTCACTCACGAGACGCTAATGCCGTATCTTCCCTTTTCGTTTTAATCTAAGGGGTAAGTAGGTATATCGACTTGCTAACTTTCGGCATTACGCTCGTTCCGAAAAGTATTGTGAGTAGACTAAAAACGATATATTGATAAGGATATAAGATCTAAAATAGCGTATCAGCAGGCCCGTGTCACTACGTAATTCGGTCGATTTATATACTTACCTACACTCTCAGTCCGCGCGCGGAGACAATTTAGTCGAGTGTCACGCACGCAGTACGCAGAAAGCGACCGACGCGGCAGTTTGTTTCACGTTAACTTTATTTTCGCAAGTGGATAGTTCACAGGATGGTGAAACAAAAGCGTTACTGTTCTGCATTCGGATGCACTAACACGAAATTTAAAGATAAGGATTTAACCTTTCACAAAATCTGTTGCCGTCTGCACTTACTTAATATAAGCAAAGACATAGTAACATAAGTAAATACAACAGAGTATTAATACGGATAGTTGGGCGGTGTAAAGGTCTTTCTAGGTATCGATTTCGAAATTGATACATTACGTGCGACTCGGGTACATCTCTATGGAAGAGGCAATAAAGGATGGCCAGCTGCGCCGTTGTCGTCCAGTCGTGACAATGAAGACATCACTATAGAGAATAGTGCTGTGGTTTACCACCATTTTATTTTCAATGCTATGCTTTTATTTATGTACTAAGTACATTTATACAAAGAGTGGAAGATGGTACAAGAATGAATTAAACATCCCAGATTATAAGTACTCATTTATTGCATATAAAAACAACAAAAACAGGTCGCCGTGTGTTACCAATTTATCGACTCTTGGCAGCACTATATTTTTCGTAGGTATTTTTGTCTATTTTATGCTCTGGCGTGCAGGATACAGGAATGCGTTTATGGCGTGGCGCCCAAAAGGTTAATTGCATAAAAAATCCTAAAAAATGAATACTCATTTAGACATAGGTTAATTGTTGTGTTTAATAATAATAAAATAAATAAATACTCATTTAGACATAGCGACGGTTCCGAAGAATAACGTTATATCTGCGAAACAACTATCTCGCAGATATGACGTTATTCCTCGGGACTGTCGAAGCACATACCTCGAGATCGTTGAGCCCAGGCGCCGCTTTAAGCACCATAGCGCTGTGGCAGGGTTCGTAGGGGTCCCGGCCTACGATGTAGTGGTTGGCGCCATTCCATAGATGGATAGGGATCATCATAGGGGGTATAATGGCCGAATCATCGGGACATGCGCGCGGATGTTGCGACTGCACTTAGTAAAGCACTAACCTCGAGGGCGTTAAGCCGCTTTCAGCACCATAATCAATGACAACTTGCTATCAGGTGGTTTCCCTTTTTTATTGCATAAGAAAATCCTAAAAAATAAATACTCATTTAGCCATAGCGACGGTTCCGAAGAATAACGTCATATCTGCGAAACAACTATCTCGCAGATATGACGTTATCCTTCGGGATTGTCGAAGCACTAACCTCGAGATCATTGAGCCCGGGCGCCGCTTTCAACACCATAGCGCCGTGTCGGGGGTCGTAGAGGTCGCCGGAGGCGGCGGGGTGCGGCAGGCCGGCGGGGTCGCGGCCCACTATGTAGTGATTGGCCCCCGCGTTCATACGACATTTGGCGTGCCATTGCACCTGTGACAGGAACGAATGACAGTGAGACTCACACACGCAGTCAGTAAGACTTAGGCCTAAGCCACACTTGACGGAAATTCCGACGCCGAACTTTCGTTGCGAAACGCCAATATCTGTTTTTGCATATAAATGACTAATAACGGGCACACTAAGCGGAAGATCGGTCGCTCCGATGCAGTGGCGGTACCTTCATACAAGCCGAAAAGCCCGGCTTGCCCTAACAAAAACTCAATATCACTACTGGTAAAACGCAATTATTAAAATCCCTTAATATTTTTTACCATTGTTAATTTTCTTTCATAAGCATTCAAATGATCAATTTTATAAGTTTCTCATATTAAGAATCACCAAACAAATCGCATAAAGCTGCTTATAAATCGTGCGACGCTTTACATCTCTCTCGCACAAGTTGGCTTGCAACCAGGCTTCGGATTTAAAGTATATCCGCTCTCTTCTAACTTTAACAAAATTGCTACTCTATAAACATAATACTGCGTAAGTATGTATAGATTCTATGAGAAATTCATACTCTTCGTCAAAGCCAGCTTGCGTTATGAAGTTCGCAAGTAAGGCCTTCTCCAAATCAGGCTTTATTTCTACCGAATCACGTGCAACTTAAACGCGGGCGAACCAATCAGAGGCGACCGATGACAGCTCGAGCTCGGGCGAACCAATTAGAGGCAAGCGTTAATACGCGATTGTGCTGTGCAGCAGCTACAGGCAGCAGCCAGCCATTTTTTATTCTTTGTTATTGTCACACTTCACTTTGTTTGAGGGATTGTTTTTACGGAAACACTTGTTGTTTTCGTAATTTGTGATAAAAAAATGTGTTCCGAGTTCAGTTCGTCGCTTTATTTATTGACGAACAGTGACGAACTTAGATGTGTTGGGCATGTGATGTGTTGCAAACAAATGTGTACGTTAAACGTGTTGTGATGATTGGCATACGAAAGGCAGAGGTAAATAAATTCTTTGAACATCACACATGATTTATGTATTTCGCAAACTATTAAAAGTCATCTAGGGCATTAATTATAATAGGTCTGTGTAAAAAACTCTTTGGATTGTTGGTTGCTTCCATTCAAATAGGTAATTAAGTAATAATTAATAAATTAAGTGTAGAGGACTACATATCGACTGTGATTCCCGCGCAAAATGCCCATTTTCGCATTTTGTAGTAATTTTCCAGTTGTATTTATCGTTTTTATCGAAATAGGATAATAAATGCATGCTATTACGAATCTCCACTCTGCGAGAATAAGCTGAGTTCGGACGGCCGGCGCATCGCATTTTGTTGTAATTATGTAGGTACTTAGTTGTATTTATAGTTTTCATCGAAATAGGATAATAAATTCATTATAACATTTTTATTCCTCATGAAGTAACAATTATTGTGGTATAAATTTTACTCAATAATATTATCGTAGATAAGAGAAATTCACAGTTAACTTAACGCGATTTTCGAAGTTTTTTTGGTTTTGTTTCATTTTTTTATTTATTTGTTTAGAACAGTAGTTCAATCCAGGAGCTCATAAAAGTGCCCTCGCGCAATTTATGAAAATCTTTCTCTGCAATTTTGAGTTTAAATAAAAATTAAGCGAAATTTACAAAAAGCGAGGCCGCTACGTACTATGCCAATAGCTATTCTACACTATTCAATAAGTAAATACTGTTAATGTATTTTTGTTTCTGAGATAAAGAACGCCTAAATTGGCCAAAATAAAATTCTTAAAAATCACATTCAAGATGTAATAGAAGGTACCTACCTAATAGCCTGTTTTTTTTACCAACGACAAGAACGTTTGGAATGCCACGGCCTATGACGATTTGAGTAAAAAATGTGGCTAGTGTCACAAATGGGCACCAACATTGTACCTAGGTAGCAAGATTAGGAACTTCAGGTTTCGTGGCTTGCTCCAATCTGAAGCCCTAGGCACGCCACTGCTCCGATGGTATTGGTTTTTTACCGCAACGGAAGTTCAGCGTTGGAATTTCCGTCGGCTTAGGCCATTGAGATACAATAAACTAGAGAAGACACCGCGAAGCAAGTTTGTGCGCACTAAGGTGCAGCCCATGGGCTGCAAACGCCTCAGTGATGGCGCGTGATTCAAGCGATTGTGGACTTTGCGGCTGCACCTTAGTTGCGCACAAACTTGCTTCGCGGTGTCTTCTGTAGTTTATTGTACCTCAATGGCTTAGGCCTTAGGCCCTTTTTCATTAGGACACCATGGTGGCGCAACCACTCGCCGCCACCATCAAAATGTATACAGCTCTAGCGCAACAATTGGTCGCCGGGTGTTATATCCTATCCTACTAATTCTTCTAATATTATAAACGCGAAAGTTTGTAAGTATGGATGGATGTTTGTTACTCTTTCACGTAAAAACTACTGAATGGATTTGGATGAAATTCGGCATACAGATAGTTTATGCCCTGGATTAACACATAGGATACTATATCCCGATATTCCCACGGGAACGCGAACCACGCGGGTGAAATCGCGAGCGGCCGCTAGTCCTCCATAAAGCCGTATACATTTTGTTGGCCGCGGAAACTGGTTGCACCACCATGATGTCCTATGAAATAGGGCCCTTTGACTTACACTCAGGCCACATAATAATTGGCGTGCCATTGCACCTGTGAAACAATTGAGGGTTAGAATAACTGCTCCCCTCCTTTTGTCATTTGGAATTTACTGTATCTTGCTCGATCTCGTGAATCTCTTCACGAGAAAACCACTAACAATGATACTAAAGACTGCACATACATCCAACAGCATAGAGCGGCGATGTGCTCACTACCTATTACGCTGAACACATGTGCACTTATTTTTAGGAATAACGGGATTTTCATATGTTGGGGTTGAGTAAAGAGGGAGAGGAGTCCGTCACTCCGTGATCATGGTGCATGCAACTGGGGACTTCGGATGAAATTCGGCATACAGATAGTTTATAACCTGGATTAACACATAGGATACTTTTTATCCCGATATTCCCATGGGAACGGGAACCACGCGGGTGATACCGCGAGCGGCCGCTAGTAACCAATAATCCTGTTTATTGTGATATCTCTATTTTTTATACAAAGTTTTGCAAGCTGCGCGTAGCAGTGGTTCTCTTTCTCTCATTGTCTGGCACTTACGGAAGACCAGAGTCGCGGTGTGTCAGCATACCACGACACTATGCTGAGTGGGTGCCATTTCAGTGTCATTTATACAACGTCAGTCGGAAAGGGGGGTACTAAGCCGAAAGGAGGGTAAAGTATACATGATAGTAAATAACTTTTGTCTTAGAACTTTTCCTTAAAAAATTGATAATTTTAATTAACAGCTGTTTTAAGTTTTCATAAGAAATGACGCTGTGGTAGCCCTGGCGGTCAGCTGTTTTGAGAGAGAGACAGATTTGAGTTCATTGAGTTCATTGCCGGGGTTATCCCCCGGGGGGCGTTAGCCCCGCCCCTATTCAGGGTTGTACATTTTTTTATATGAATATGCATAAAATATGAATGTATTTCGCACAGTTTATATTTGCAATATAACAGTTAATAGTAGCAACTTCAGTTGTCCGCGGCTTAGTACCCCCTTTCCGACTAACGTTGTAAAATAATTAGTAAGATATTTACTATTTTTTTTGTTATAACCCTGTAGATGACGTTAAATAAATAATTTTCTATTTCATAATATCTCACCTCAGTAGGCCCCGCGTACATCATAGGCGATGGGAATATAGCCAGCACCGTAGAAGCTGGATCCAGCACACCTTCAGTCAGCACCGCCTTGTGCTGCGTCATGCGCACCTCCAGAGGCACGTCGTCGTCTTTCGTCCAACCGCCTGTGACCAGCGTATTAATTAATTTAATATTGTAATGCCCTTACAGGACTCGTTTGAGGTCACATTACTTAAATTAAGGCCATAAAGATTTATCTCTCTCTCCCACGTGGACAATTATAGCACGTGGGGATATTGGGCTATAACCCACCACGCTGGCACAATGAGGGTTGGTGGGTTTTAACAACTGTCATTTAATGACAACAGCCGGGACCAACGGCTTAGCGTGGCTTCCGAAGCAAGGAGGTGCTCAAGATGTTTTAAATTTGGTCACCCATCCAGCAACCCGGCATTGCGAAAGTTGCTTAGCGGGCAAGATTGCAAGCCGAACGCGCTGGCCGCTGCGCCATCGAGCTCCTCGCATTATCTATTTAATTTATCAACATTATGTACAAGATCAATATTAATAACGTAGTAATATTATCGATAAGACGAATGCTAGAGTCTAGTAACATTTCAGTCGACTGGTAAGTTACAAACTTCCAATTAGCTAAGGTTATCGCTATATCAGGCGGGCCGTATGCCTGTTTTGTATCTATGAGGCCTAAAACAAAAAATATATCTACCTAAGATACCAAACTATAGTCACAGTATAAATATGAGCTAAAGCAGTAAGGAAGCTACGTACAAACGCTCGAAATGACGCACGCCCACAGACGCACGTCTTTACAGGGCCCCTAAGCGGACATCGCAGTGCTCTCAGTAGCGCGTATCGAGACGAGATGTACTGCGTGCCCTGTGCGCGCGATTTTTAAAAATTCCGCGAGTGTATTGCGTAGGTAGTATACGGCTGCTTGAACTCGGCTTCTTCAAAACCAGAGCTTTCGTTTTTTAAACTTCTGCTGATGTTGAAAGATACAAATGATTTATTATTACTAACTAAAAAGCTTTTTCTTTTAAATAAATCGTTGGTTGTCTAAGTGATATTTGCCGTACTTACTTAAGTATATTTTTTGAGCGCGCGTTATTTAAATGGTGAAAAATAATAAGAATTGATACTACGAAACTTCATCGTTAATAAACTTTGCTTTGAAAATCAATATCTGAGGATCTGTGTGGTTTCTGACAATGAATCCGTTATTAGAATAAGAAAAAGTAGCCGCCATATTGAACATTTTAGTTATTTAACCGATTGCTTTGAAAATCGATATCAAGGGATCTGTGTGGTTTCTGACAACGACTCCGTTATTAGTATGAGACAAAATAGCCATCATCTTGAACTTTTTAGTTATTCGACCGATTGCTTTAAAAATCGATATCAGAGGATCTGTGTGGTTTCTGACAATGAATCCGATAAAAGAATGAGGAACGTAGCCGCCATCTTAAACTTATAAGTTTTTAATTTTTTAAAAATAAAAAGGGACAACCCTTCTTTTTTGCTAGTTGTCTCAAAAAAACGCTAACTAGCTGAGATACAGCGCAAACTAAACAAAAACTTTTTCAATTTTACAAAAATAAGAGGACAACCCTAACGCTCAATTGGCGCGTAGGTATATAAAACAAGAAAAAGGCCGAGCTTCCGTACTGCTTATATTTATACTGTGCTATAGTCGTAGCATCATGATCTAGAGGTTCAATAGTCAGTTGTGGAGTTATTATGATGCTCCTTTAAATTTTACATTACTTTTCAATCTTGTTCCAAGTGAATAGAGTTCAATATTTGAGAAAACGTATTTTCCCTAACCATCTCTAAAGAATTCAACCGTTTTGTTGTAAAATGATTAAACTAACAAGTAAACTCACCTAGAGGATGCAAAAGTAGTACCGGTTTCTTGAATCCTCGCTCGACGAGCTGCCTCTGTGTGTCTTGCATGAGCAGAGCGTGGCCGTTGTGAATTGGGTTCCTTAGCTGAAAACAAACAAGTAATTCTCACTTCTGCTGTACCAATAACTTATCTACTAATTGATATTTTTAATAATTTAAAAACAGTATGAGGAGAGTGGTCACATAACCAGCGTAAGACGAATTCTCGCTCCCGGCAACTAAAAAAATCTACTAACAAACTTGGTCCTGTGTTGAGTAATTTGGCTCAATCTCCCTCATATTTTAGTCTTTACATTTTTTCGTACCTACCCTACGTAGGTACCAAAAGAAAAATGGCTGTTTCTCTGCGGACATAAAACATTATCAGCTCCAAATATTTGATTTTTTGCTTTAAAACTGCCCAAATAAACTCTCACCTGAGTTAGTTATTTCTTCAACATTTCGTTACCCTGGAACGCTCACCTGGAACGCGAACACATCGTCTGCCTCCAAATCCTTGAACCTCTGCGCAGCTCTTATCTATGTACGTATGTATACCAAAAGAAAAATGGCTATTCCTATTCAGACATACAGGGTTCATTTTAGACTCCCCGCCAAAAGTAAATATGGGGTAAAAAATAAAGTAGGTAATAATAAAATATTTGACGTAAAAATAAAAATAATGAATGTTTACTTTTTTTAATAATAATTTTTTTGCCTGCTTTTTATCCTACTAATATTATAAACGAGAAAGTTTGTAAGAATGTATGGATATTTGTTACTCTTTCACGTAAAGACTACTGAATGAATTTGGATGAAATTCGGCATTCAGATAGTTTATAACCTGGATTAACACATAGGATACTTTTTATCCCGATATTCCCACGGGAACGTATGGATCGATGTTTGTTACTCTTTCACGTAAAAACTACTGAATGGATTTGGATGATATTCGGCATACAGATAGTTTATAACCTGGATTAACACATAGGATACTTTTTATCGGGAACCACGGGAACCACGCGGGTGAAAGCGCGAGCGGCCGCTTGTATCCTATAGTTCTAGGTGCGTGCGTTCACCCTCGCGGACAAAGCCCAAAGCAACGCTGACGACTGCGCGCTGTCATTGGTGCACGGGGTGAATAATAGCGGTCACGCGCATGCGCCTTGATAACGTCGATAAGCCGCGCGCTAGGTGTCAATAATTTTAATTTTCTTACGGAAAAGTTCACACAAAAATGTAAAAAAAATGTTAGTTTTATTTCATTATTTAGTTGAGACTGCTGCTATAGGATCACGTAAAAAAAATTGGCGAGAGATCCAAAATTAACCATGTATAACATCATCAGGAGATGGCGGGACGGACTAGACACCTACTGCGAAGACTGGCCATCAAGAGCTATAAATTGCGAAGAGCGGAAAAGGGGAAATGAAACCTTTGCCCTGCAGTGGGACGACCATGGCTGAAACTAAACAAAACTAACTAAAATGATAATCTTACCTGGAACGCGAACAAAGCATCAGCCCCCAAATTCTTGAACCTCTATTTCAGCTCTTATCTATGTATACCAAAAGAAAAATACATATATGACATCATTAGCTCACCTGGAACGCGAACACGGCGTCCGCCCCCAAATCCTTGAACTTCTGCCTTAGCTCGCGCGGCGTGAGGCGGTACGAATCCAGCCCGTCGTGCCACACCACGCGCTCGAACACTTCCAGAGTGCCGCCCACTAGCCAATCGCCCGCGTCCTCAATCATCTAGAATAGGATATTGCACAGGTTAAAAAATTATCACATTATTGATTTTATATATGTACTCAATTATTAATTTTGTCTTTTTGTTGCATTAGTTGGCCCTGGAAGGGAAGCCTTAAATACTTTTATATAATGCTTCCTTTACAATAGATATTATACATAAATAAATTGTTTTTTTTTTATTGTAAATTATAGTCCATTTTGCATGCCGTGGCAATATGTCAGTAAGATGACACTTAGCTTTAAGTTTATTTTTGTTTCTACAATTTTTGCTTGTATCAGTATTTGTCTTGTTGGTTGTCCTAATAAACAAATAAACAAATAAATTATCGACCCGCATTGGCCCAGGCACGGCCTAATCTCCTCACGTGCTGTTTGTGCATGTAGGAGGCCTGTACTACAGTGGGACGTTTATAAGATGGTGACGATGATGACAAGACTAATCTGAAATGGTTAGCACAATAATTATGTAATTTGATTAATTCTTTGTAAAATGTCTCATAAAAATCACCATCATAGTTTAAATTAACAAAAAAGCCGCCAAAACGCTTAAGACACCGTATATGCAGGTAAGCTTGTAAAAAAACAAACTCTGATACGTATTTTAAACGTTCTAAAATACTTTTCTTTCTTCGCTATGAATTACCAAACCTTTTTCATTTTTACAAATAGGTGAGATATTAATTTTTTTAATTTAACTCGATAAAAATATGCGTTCAACTGGTCACTGTGAACTTGACTTTCTAATTAGGAACGATTTGATTGGTTAGAGGGCGTGGCTAGGCCACCGGACAAGTATGAAGTCACTGCATTCCTAACGCGAACGAACTATAGCGTTCTTTATTGAGTAATTTCTCAGAAAATCTTTGGGGATGATTTGGGGATACTCATGAGTATAATGAGAAACCTACGTGCAATAATGACAAAATAATTTCGACCTCCCACACTATTGTCGTCAGCTGATCGGACAGTTTTGTATGGGAGTTCGAATTTTTTTTGTCATTTTTGCACGTAGGTTTCTTGGGGAAAGTTGTTTAGTTTCATGGGTGGAACTCACCCTGAATATCATTAAAACGAATAAAAGTTGAGGGTGTATAACTGTAAACCCACCTTAATATAAGGGTGCGCGGTATTATAGATTCCAAACTGGCGGCTGCACCTCTCTTCTTTCCTATGCGGATAAAACTCCGGCGCTCTTAATACTGCCACCGCCTTGCCCTCGTACGTTAAAGCTATCGCCGCGGCGCCCGATAGACGATCCTTAACTTCTGTGGTGACTGGCAACACTACGGGAACCGATTGGTTGACGAGGGAGCCGTCGGGTAGCGTTATGCAGTTGGAGTGGAGGGCCTGGTAGGAAACGTGTTGAACATGTTTTTATTACAATTGGGAAAAACACAAATACGAAAAAAATTACACGAGTTTTTTTATGTGAAAAGGAGTCAAACAAGCAAGCGCGTCACCTGATGGAAAGTAATCACGGCCGCCCATGAATACCCGCCAAACCAGAGGAGTCGCTTATGCGTCATTCATTTATTTGCATGTTCACAGTTCCATGAATCAAATAAAAAGTAAAGGCCTCTACCATTGAAACCAAGTCATCGCTACAATTGATGGGTATTGGCTTAGAGCCACCGCACACATGCTACTTAGCATCGGGGATCGGCGATTTAGCGACTGTATCGAAGCAGCATCGCGTTTTGGCGATTCTCTGCATTCGGACGCGGTATCGAAATCGTGCGTTTTAGCGACTGCAGTATCTCGATTTCGCGACTTCATGCGTTCGGACGCGGTATCGGAATCGCGCGTTTTAGCAACTGCTCCGATGGTGGATCGGCAATCTAGCGCAGCACTAACTGCCAAATCGATGCGACCGGGCATCAGAATGTGTGCGGAGTTTAGCGTTCAGACGCTGTGTCGAGCTTCCGAAAAGCGACTCAATCGCCGCGTTTGGTGTTTTTAAGTGTGCGGTGTAGAAATCTGTACAACGTGTGGACGCTGCATTCAACTTCTAAAAAGAGGCTAAATCGCCGATCGCCGATGCTAAAAGTAGCATGTCTGCTCTGGCCCTTTTTATCATAATATACAGCTTGTAACAGAATTAATAGCTAAACCAGAAAATGGTAGATAGAGACCATCAAACTGAACAACTTTTACTATGGGACCAACTCTGAAATCGCGAAAAAAAATCAGCTGCTACACATACGTTTGGATATTTTCTTTAGAAACAGCTGATTTTTTTTCGCGATTTCAGAGTTCGTCCCATAGTAAAAGTGATAGATAGAATATAGAAAATGGTAGATAGAGACCACCATTCTATCTACCATTTTCTGGTTTAGCTATTAATTCTGTTACAATATAACAATATTATAGAACTTCCATTGTTTTAATAAAATGGACTATGTATTTATATACCTAACAAAATATACTCACTTGCAGATATTCTTGTTCGCGCATAAAACCCTTGAGCGGGTACGCCCATCCTTCGGACAGTACCTTTAAACAATTATCACATAATAATGGCACATAATCTAAATATGGATAAAGTGTTACATTATGGTGTGAATAGTTCGCAAAAATACTCATCAAAATCATCATCATTACCACAGTATAATCCTACTAATATTATAAACGCGAAAGTTTGTAAGTATGTTTGGATATATGTTACTCTTTCACGTAAAAACTACTGAATGAATTTGGATGAAATTCGACATTCAGATAGTTTAACCTGGATTAACACATAGGATACTTTTTATTCCGAATTTCCCACGGGAACGTATGGATAGATGTTCGTTACTCTTTCACGTAAAAACTACTGAATTGATTTGGATGGAATTTGGCATACATATAGTTTATAACCTGGATTAACACGATACTATTTATCTCGATATTCCCAGGAGAACGGGAACGGGAACATTACTAACTTCTCTCAAATCTCGTCTCTTGGGTGTAGTAAAAGGCGACAGCATAGAGGGGCGACAGGCTCACCACCTGTCACGCTAAACACATGTGCAGTTGTTTTTCAGTGGAACGTGGAGTGTAGCAGTCACAGACCACTTATCCCATAGACTCCGCATACGAGGGTAACGTCACTCATACTACATATGCAATCCATTGCATATGTAAGTGACACGCCCCCAAACCTAGATTCAGTCATACTTTGACAGCGCCGCGGCACGCTAAAATTCAAAAATCTATTAATAATATAAATATGCCGTATTGCGCTGCTAAATTGTGTGGAAAGTGAAGCAAAACTTCTAGCTTACAAAAAGATAATATTTCATTTCATCGGTAAGTACAATTTTATGACGTAAATGGAAAGATTTTAAATTGGTGTAAAAATTCAATTATAAATTAAGAAAAATGCACGCGTTGATGTCTTTTAAAAAGTCCCTTTCATTCTGTTGTAAATGCTTAGAGCACTATCTCCCTCTGTTTTGGTGAGTGTTGCCCAAGTTAGAACCTACAACTTGACGATAAATTTGTTACAAATATCGATAAATTTTTATTAAGTTCAGAACTTTGTTATACCTTTATGACATTATTCGGTTATGAGAACGAAATCAAATTCGCTGGTGTATTTTGGTAAATATAAAAATAACAAAAAGAAGCTTTCATGTAAAATGTAATGTTGACTTTAGCAATTTCTAGCAAAATATCATTTCTATACCTTGAGTTTTCGTAACCAAACGGAAGGTTTAGTGTATATGTACTAAAAATAAAGTTTTTTTAGGTTGTTATTGGCATTGTATAATCAGTTTTAGTTGGTTTAAAATTATTATTATCTTTTTAACAAAATATTCAATGCTGACTTTTTGTTTTAACTTCTTTATTTTAATTTATTATTTAAAGATAACTAACTTTTGTTGTAAAAGGTTTCCAAAATGCCCAAACTTGAAAATAAAATGGATAGAAGGTACAAGCAAATATAGCGTTATATGCTCACGACATTTGGCCGCGGATAGCTATCAACTAATGAGAAAGCGGCGACTGTTGTTTAGTAATGCTGAACCCACGCTTATGCTTCCAACTGTGGTGTGTAATTATGTTCAATTTGCTAAGTAACTAACTATGAAGTACTTACCTACTACCTACAATTTAAATATGCATTTCAATATAATGCGACTAGGTGAATATTCATATTAACCTTTTTTAATGTTTTAGGGTTCTTCACAAGGTGAATTTGCTTCAGCCACAACTTCATATTGTTCACCAGTGAGGCCAGTTACCACATTACAGCATAGACCATCGATGATATCTTCTTTGTCACTTAAAGTACCAGCCTATAAAGATCTAATCTAATCTAACTTCTATTTTTTTTTATACGTTTAAAACTTTCATTATACTTGTTGTTGCAGGATTTTACTCAAAATTATCAAGAAATACCAACGACTTCAGATATGCATATCTCCGATAGTTCTCTCTCCAATAATAAAACTATAAAACATCAAGCAATTAACCAACCAAGTACAAATACCGATTTGTTAGAGATATGTTTTACATTTAGCAGTCCAAGATACAAGCGTCTTAATCGTTAAACTTATCCGTCTGATAAAATATTACGCGACCAATCTAAAAATGTCTTGTAAAACAATGAATGACATGATATTATGACAAAATATTTTCAAAATGGTTGTATTAACTCTAACCACCAAATAAGTTTTGCCTGACCTTTGAAAAACCGGCCATTACATATTTATTTTTTTAAACTACTCCGAAACTGATTATGGCAAACAGATTGATTGACAAAATATTATATCTATCGATATAAAAGTTAGTACCTATTAAATAAGAAGAATTGTTTTATTAACTTATTAACACCGTTATATTAATCATCAAGTACGAAAAAAATCCATCGATATCAATATCGACTCCTACCACATTACTAATTCGAATACATTTGATAATGGTGTGTTACGTGTCACTAGTTTGACCTTTAAATATCCAATCACAGCCAGAGTTACACCCCCGCACCCCGCTGAATTTTTACGATTGCATCTTTTAGTAAAACTCGCTGAAAGCGACGTCTATGGGATAAGTGGTCTGAGGTAGCAGTGCACTGATTCGCAGTTCTAATTGCCTAGTCTCTGACCCTTTAGGTATAATATTCGCGAGTGTGTATTAAAAGGAATAAACTTAATTATTTAAAATGGGCTAGTTGACTAAATATCAAAATCATATTAAAAAGAGACCTGTTTCCTTAGAATAATAACGCTATAGAAACCAAGTCCGCGCGCCTATTTTGAAGCACCTTAATCGGAGCCATAAATAGCTCCAAACGCCGGACCGCTCCGTAGTGTTCAATGTCAAACCGCGCCGAACGTGTCTCGCGAAAACAAAAAAAAATATGACGGTCTGTGCAGTTACATTGTGTCACAACACATCTGAAAAACAAAAGAAGTGTAATAACATCACTTTTCACAGATAAGCTTTCAGTATTTCATAGTATCTTGTAGTTAATTAGGTCAAAATATAAACGTACTGCAGTGTGATTCTCTAAGTTAAAGCCTCGGTAGCAGCGGCTGCCGCAGCGCTGTCTCTTTCATATTCATAGAATTGGAAAGAGACAGCAGATCACAGCCATGCGCGCAGCAAGTACTCGTCACACGTCGTGTGTGAATCGGTTTAGTGCTTCATTTTTGACAGAGCGCTTGTATGAATACTATCTTTCTATAGCGTTATTATTCTAAGCCTGTTTCCCTATTTTATCCTAAAAATACATTATTTTTCCAAAATCGATCTTTTACAATATTTATTTTGCGTTTTTATTTTTGATATTTTGTTTCTAAAAATCATAATTGTTCATTAAAAACGTCAATAATCCGCCCGATTTATTCTTAGTGGACACAAGCCTAATATTATAGTTACAATAAAGTATTTTACAAGTTGTTGTAACCCAAGGACTGGTTGCCGAAGTTTGACAGTTGAGCAACCGCGCTTTTGGTACAACTACCAAATACGGTGACATTAGAGATGTGCTAATCAATTGACCTAATTTTAGTTTAACAGTATATAAAAAAGTGCCAACCTGCACCCACTGTAGATCCAGCGTGGTTATCTCGATGTGCGGCAGTCTGGTGGCTTCCTCGATGGCGCTGGAGAGTCTATTGCCGTATATGAAAAGCTCTTCCAGTGACACCGCACTGTTTCCGGAGCGGGGAATAATACCCTTGAAATAGATAAACACAATTTTTTTTATTAATAAAAATGTTTTAAACAACACTTAATCAAAAATCCAAGGACCTTAATAAGTTACACAAAAATACTTGATTCTAATTTTTCTATCCCATCGCTAATATATCTAAGTATTTTTTTTTTTATGTTTTAGCGGGAGAAACTTTTTTAGCAAAATTTTCGAGAACCTTTTCTACATCAATTTAAGTGGTTTATTAGGAATAACTACAGAATCGTTCATACCTCCGACTCGAGTAGCTTAATGACCTCCATGGTGGACTCTTCGATTGACCGCCCTACCGTCTGAATGATGAGCTCTGGCTCTTCGGGACGCTCATATTCTTGCGTGATGCCTGTGAATCCCTGTTAAAAACAAAACTTTCTTCATTTTCATCATTGTGGTTTTTAGATAAATAAACGGATGCGCACGCCATAGTTGGGTGACGTAAGCGGCATCGTGTCAGTCTGTGACAGACACTCGTACCGAGCGGACGTCTACCTACACCGTGTGTGGATTGCACACTATAACTGGTATTTGGCGTTTCAATAAGAGCTTACTAGAGTAAAAAGCACAATCATCACCATCATTACATATTATAGAATAGAGTAAAGTTGCCGTTTTCCTGTGTCTGTAGGTCTGCTATCTTCTTCTAAACTACGTAACGGATGTTAAGGCGGTTTTCACTAACAGAAAGATAACTAAAGATGGTTTTGTTTATAGATATTTGTAGATATTTTGTACCAAATGACTGAAGTATAATGGTGTTTCAAGTTAGCGTGGACGAAATGTGAGTGGGCCGCTAGTTTGATATAATCTTCGATAAACTATACCCAAGATACAACGTGAACGCTTCGAAAATGTGCATATGGAAACAAAAAACAAAAGTGGTACTTATACAAAAAAAAATATCTTAAGCTATACTTGTAGTTACATTTATTCCCTTGTAAAACTGATCACATATAAGGCTCGACCGAGACGGGTTTTTCGTTCCCGGCCGAGACCAAGACCGACAACGAGAATTAAATAAAATCTCGGCAGAGACCGAGAGCCGAGACGAGACTACACAAATCGTGAAAAAGATTAAATGCTGTTTCAATAATCAAAGTTAAATAACATTCTATCGTAGCATAAAAAAGCAAGTATTCGGCATTTTCACCCTTCAAAGAGTGTCAGCCTCTCATTGTACAACTGTCCAGCTTTGCTAAAGACTTGCTACACTAGTACGCGGGCCGCCTAACGCGGCGCTGATAAAACTTATAGCTGCAGGCCTAAGCACCATATGAGGTGTAGAAAACCAATACTCAACAATATAGAGTTTTTTGGCAGTCTTAGCTCTATAAAAAGCTTTCTAGCGCTATTTTAATCACAAAACTTGAACTGTTTTCGTCATTGCTCATTGGATCGTCTTCCATCCAACTTTATGGAATCATGTGCTGTCCATGAGTTGGGTTGCTCTGTTGCAACCATGTTTGAAGAGTTATCTGAAAATTTGAATCCCATTCCGTACAAAGTTAGTCTCGGTCATGGCCGAGAAATTCGGAGATTTTTAGCCGAGAACCGAGACAGATTTCTCGGTTAGATTTGTAGCCGAGAATGCAGACACCGAGATCTCGGTCGAGCCTTAAATACATACATACATATAATCACGACTATTATCCCCGAAGGGTTAGTCAGAGACTAGGCAATGATGACCGCAAAAGCAGTCCTTGCCATAGTCCACTTTTCACCAAATAGCGACTGCAAAGGTGCTCAGCGTGACCGGTGGTGAGCCCATCGCCATGCTCTTGCATGTATGTGCAATCTTTAGTCCGTTAGTCGAATTTTACGACACCCAAGATAAGAGAGGGGGTGGTAGTATTCTATCACTGCTACGCGACACGGAACAAATATGAATACTAACCTTAATCTGTCCATCTCGCGCCTTCTTGTACAGCCCTTTGGTGTCTCTCTGCTCGCACACTGCTAGCGGTGTGTCTATGAACACCTCGAAGAAGGGCAGCTCCGAGTCTGTGTGGATGCGACGCGCCACCTCGCGGTCCTAAAACAAAACACATACAGACACTTCAACATACATAGAGTCACTTTTATCCCCAAAGGAGGAGTGAGGAGCTCGATGGAGCAGCGGCTAGCGCGTTCGGCTTGCGATCTTGCTCGCTAAGGAACTTTTGCAATGCCGGGTCGCTGGATGGGTGACCAAATTAAAAACATTTAGAGCTTGTTGAGAGAGAGTTGAGATTGTTATCGTAAGATGACAGTCCTTAAAACCCATCAACCCGCATTGGGCCAGCGTGGTGGGTTATAGCCCAATATGCCCACGTTCTATTGTCCACGTGGGAGGCCTGTGCCCAGCAGTGGGACGTTTATAGGCAAATGATGATGATCCCCAAAGGATTAGTCAGAGAATAGGCAATGAGATAGTTACACACACACCGCCGCACACACACGGCTCATAATTATAGTACATACATACGGCCGCTTTCAATTTAGCAGGACGTTGGGGCACCGGGATGGATCATGTTACATTTGCTGTCCCTTGATTCACATATAGAGTCTATACTATCGAGACACACGCACGGCTGCGGTCCGTTTGTCGTACGTAGGCCAGATTACCCTGCAGTTACTAATAAATAGTCTGTTTCAAGTGTAACTTGAACCATGTTGGTCCTGCTCTAAACGTTTAAATTGAAGCAGCCTACATGTTTTGGCTAACAAAAATTGCTATAAGACTTACTCCGAGATTAGTCTATACAAATTCGGCGTTTAATCTATAGGTATAAAACTTTATTCCAGTTTGGTCGAATCCACCCTTAGACCTACTTTATAATAGAGGTATAAAACTCGTTTACACGTAATATGACCGTCTTAAAGCTACATTTCATTATCACGTTATAATTGAAGTTATCTACCACATTGCAGTTTTAACAGTAATTATCAGCGTAATGAATTAAGCATAAAGAATAACTTAAGGCTATACTTACATTTCAATTCTATATAATCTATAGTAACCGGCTTCGCACGGTTTACTACCCGTACCCAAACAAATTATAACCTATAACCTTCCTCGATAAATGGGCTATCTAACACTGAAAGATTTTTTTAAATTGGACCCGTAGTTCCTGAGATTAGCGCGTTCAAGCAAACAAACAAACAAACGCTTCAGCTTTATAAATTAGTATAGATTATTAGATACATAAGACTAACAGTTTTCGCGTTGTAACTAAAAAAAAGTTCACACATAATATTATACTTTACTTTGCAAAAGTCATTGGACATAAACATCACATATTGCAATGTCACAGTTTAACATAACAGGAAAAGCCATGAGCGCCGTACTTAGCGACTATTACCCATTAATCGCTGTAACTAACGATAAACTGTTCATTACTACAAATTGCAAATAACGTGCGACCTATCTGATGCTGGATAACATTGAAATGAGTTTAGCATAACAAAAGTTTTAATTAACCGTGTCCCGTAGCGGTGTAAGAATACTACCACCCCTCTCTTCCCTTGGGTGTCGTAAAAGGCGACTAACATACTAAAGACTGCACATACTTCCAACAGCATAGAGCGGCGACGGGTTCAACACCTGCCACACTGAGCAGATGTGCAGTCGCTATTTGGTGGATAGTGGACTATGTATGGTAGAGGACTGCTTTTGCTGTCCTCCTTGTCTATAGTCTCTGACTAACCCTTCGGGGATAATGAAGTCGTAATTATATAAGTATGTTTTATCTTTATTGTTGAAATTTTGCATTCATAATGCTATATAGATATAGGATAAAATGTGGGATTAGAACCCACAATCCAAAGGTCGTGGGTTCGAATCCCACTCGAACTTCCTGAGACTGGTTGATTTTTTTCTAGTAAACATTTTAAGGATAAAATGTTTACTAGAAAAAAATCAACCAGTCAGTCAGTCAGATATAGGATATCTATATAGCATTGTGAATGCAAAATTTCAACAATAAAGATATTTATAAGCAATTACCTCTTTATCGATTGTTAAATACTTGCAATAGTATTTCTTTCGAATGTGAGGGTAGACTTCACAGTGACGTAATACCGCTGGCTTGCAGCGTAAATCAAACTACTAGGAAAAATTCAACGAGTCTTCTGGGGTCTCGGTAGCTCAGCGGTTAGAGCAGTGGACCGGCAATCCAAAGGTCGTGGGTTCGAATCCCACTCGAGCTTCCTGAGACTGGTTGATTTTTTTCTAGTAAACATTTTATCCTAAGTACGTTTTAATTCTGAAATATAATATTTATTTAGGCGAATCAGCACCCTATGTCATACTGGATTAGATGGATTACGAACTCGGCCATTGTGGCTTTGTACAGCATGTGTCCAGCATACCCAGAATTTTACTGGTTCCCATGCCCTTCAAACAAGACTTCTAATGTACCGCCAAGCAGCAGTTTGCTAAAATTAATATTTAACAGAAATATGTAGCAGAGATTGAGGAGGGTTCTGTGTGTTTTATCGGCTTATACCATCTTTCTCCGATTCTCAATTTTACATAATATGTGAACTGGGAGCAACGACTTCAATTAGAAAAACATACCTATAGACCTGCGGCATATGTGACCAGCCCACTTCCACTTCCTTTGGGCTATAATCTTAGCTATGTCGGTGAGTTGTGTTCTACTGCGGATTTCTGTATTGCGAATTTGATCGCGGAGGGAAATACCCAACATAGCTCTCTCCATAGCCATCTGGGTGACTTGTAGTTAGTGGATAAGCTGTCTAGTATGTTTATGTATGTATATAGAAAAATGTCATGAAACCCTGCACCATATGTTTACCTCAGCGAACGGTGATACAAAGCTGTAGAGACACACGACGCCGCTGTCAACGAACAGCTTGGCCACCTCTGCCTGCCACCCTCCGGATGTTCTATGCCTATCCCTCCGGGAAACGGGCGTGACGTATGTATGTAGAAGAATAACTTGAAACCCTTCATCATATATTTACCTCAGCAAATGACGACACAAAGCTGCAGAGGCTCACCACGCCGCTCTCTGCGAACAGCTTGGCCACCTCGGCCAGCCTCCGGATGTTCTCTGCCTACCCTCCGGAAAACGGGCGTGACGTATGTATGTAGGAGAATCTCCTGAAACCCTGAACCATATATTTACCTCAGCGAAGGGGGACACAAAGCTGCAGAGGCACACGACGCCGCTGTCTGCGAACAGCTTGGCCACCTCTGCCACCCTTCGGATGTTTTCCTCTCGGTCCTCCTTGGTGAAGCCCAGGTTCTTGTTCAATCCGGTACGGATGTTGTCACCGTCTAGACCGTACGCCGGGATACCTGTCAGAGAAAATAAAGTAATTAGGTAAGTATTACTGCCCCCCAATGGTGGTAGAGTAGACAAGTTACTGGCATATAATGTAAGCCTAATAAACAGTATCGAAATAGTGTATTGCATACATAATTATATTAATTATTCATTCAGTAACTCCGCAGTTTAGGTATGTTCGGCCGGCACGCCTACCTTTCAGGCAGGCGTATCCTGGCACTAAGCCCAAGCGCGCACTGGCGGCCAGCGAAATATATGCACTTGGCCGCTCGCCGCTTGCGGCCAAGTGCGCGCGCTGACGATGCAATTCATACATTTCGCTGGCCGCCGCGGCCTGGATGCTGCCGCTGCGACCTGGCCGCCAGTGCGCGCTTGGGCTAAAGGTTGCCGCTCGGCTCTCATGCTTTATGTCGCGCGTCGTCGCTTAAATCGTAATCGTACTTAAATAATTTAAATATATCCATAAGTCCCCCTACGCTCCCGACGTCAAATCGATATCGAGTCAGCGTTGCTTAACTGAATATGAACGCTCAGGTCACACAATAAGTTTCAATTTCGCGTGAAAGTCGTTAGAGAGTGAACCTTCTGTACGGTAGTAACTATTAGTTATTATGTGCTATTCGAAAGGTTGGTCAGAGACCAGGCAATGAGGACCGCAAAAGCAGTCCACTGACACAGTCCAGGGCACACCAAACGATAACTGCACATGTGCTCAGCGTGACAGGTGGTGAGTCCATCGCCGCTCTATGCTGTTGGATGTATGTGCAGTCTTAGGTCCGTTAGTCGCCTTTACGACACCCAAGAGAACAGATGGGGGGACGGTAGTATTATATTAATGAGGTGCTACTAGCACAGCAGCAGAAAATAAAGTAAGTAAGTAAGTACCTACTGTCCCAATCGAGATAGAGTAGACAAGTAAGTTATAGGCTTATAATGTGAAGGTAAAAAACAGTATCGAAACAACATGTCATATTGTACTGTTTCGAAGCTCGGAAAAGGCTTACAAAATTGAAATGAAGTAATTTTATTTATTTAATTTTGTTTCATACAAAAATTTACACCTATGACAACATTTACTTTAGAACTTAATTATCCTATATATATTTGTACAACGTCATACCAGTACATATTATGGTGGTGATTTCAATTTACATTAAATTGTACAATGTAAATTGAGTATTATCCGGTCCTTCTCAGTCAACAGTTACAAGGTCTCTCGCCCCATAGACTTACGAACCGATGCCGATATAATACCGATATTCTAACAACTACATCATAGCGGCGCTTCAATATCTATCTATCTACTGCTATTGTTAATTCACTGCGCTAAACCCCCTCTCTGCCCTTGGGTAGTGTATATTTTCTTTGCCTTGGGTGTCGTAAAAGGCGACAAACAGACAAAACACTGCACAAACACCCACCCAACAGCATAGAGCGGCGATGGCACAAAATAAATAATAGTACCTACTAGCGATGGGCTTACCATCACCACCAAGTTTTCACATAAGTTGTCTACTTAACTGCCGTAAAGCCAGACACAGTAGTAATACAATTGTCAGTAGGTTTTCTCATGAGAGGATATTAAATTTAATATACTTGATGCGGATGGATGGGTTACCTATCATAAATTCGAAATTTGCCTGTACGAATTTTATTTGGCCGAAAACGTTTTGTAGCCTCAGCCGCGGCGACGAGCATTAAACCCACCTGCTCCTCAGCTCGCGGGCCGCCTCGCCCTTCCGCGCCTACGCGGGTTTGAATTACACTCTACCGTAGGGCAGACAAGACTACGTGGAGTCGGTTTTGCCGCGATTCGTTTCTGTCACTGACTTTTGAAACACAATCTTACCGGAAACATAAAGTATTAACATTTATGACATTTAAGATTATTCACCTAATAATATGAATATATGGAAAACAAAAAAAAACTGGGTATGAGTATGATATTTTAGAGGAAAAGTTACTTCGAATTTTAATACTTCTAGATATTAAATTGATTGTAAACAAAACATCTTCCAAAAGAAAAAAAGTAGTTTTGATAATCGGCTAATAGTTTTGCTGGAAAATGATAAGTTTATGGATTAACAAAATTATGTAAAAGCAACGATCTGGTATTTAAAACTTCGTCATACTGTTTTGAACAATTGAAATTCGTACAGGCAGGTTTAGAATTTATGATAGGTTGATGATAGGTAGGTGACCGGCTGGATGGATGTTTGTTACATACTCTTTCACGTAAAAACTACTGAATGGATTTGGATGAAATTCGGCATACAGATAGTTTATAACCTGGATTATCACATAGGATACTTTTTATCCGGATATTCCCGTGGGAACGGGAACCACGCGGGTGAAACCGCAAGCGGTCGCTAGTAAAACATAATATCATTAAAAGTTATTACATACAAACCGTTAGCAGATTCGGAGACTAACAGTCGAAGTAATATTGTATGTCGAGACAAAGAATTCACCAATATATTAGGTAAGTATATGGTATAATGTTGATAAACTAATTAATAATACGAGTAACGGATGACTCAGCGTGGTTCACGAAATTATCGATCATGTAATAGATAAAACTGTGCGTACGTACGAGTACTATCGATTGCATATCAAGTATGACACATATACTTCTTATTCCGTGACCATAGTTAGTAGTGTAGTGAGTACTCAGTTCGTAGTGTCAAACATGCTGTATTGTAAACTGTACAATACGTCCTCCAATACAATGATATGTAATACGTTTAGTCTTCCTTCACATCAAACAAATAATTTTATTTAGGTTTATGTAAGTATATACATATAAGTATTTATATTAGATGAACCTTAACCTTAAGGATCAATAAAGCAAGAGTTATTAAAAAAATCTATCCTTGTACACTAAAACATGGAGAATCAAGAATCCCAATTTACACTGCGGCCAAATTCAATAAAGAAGTTTGTAAACAAATAATTTACAATTCTTTGTGCGAATAGCTATAATACTGTCTGCACAATGTACACGCGCTTTTGTTTTTTTTTTCACTAGAGATTGGCGCAGTACATACACAGCCGTGTACGACGAATTACATGCAGACGAAGTCTCGGATGCGCTAACCCTCCAGCCCCCTTACTCTTGAAACCGATCGCTATTGGATCGGATTGGTATTGTGAATTTTCGTACTCCTAAGTTACGACACCAGAGCTAATATGGATTCATATTGCGTGGATATTGAGTGAAAAAAATACAAAACTCAATGCCATTTAGTTCACCCAATATGAATCCTTAGCGCTGGTGTCGTAACTTAAAAATACGAAAATTCACAATACCAATCCGATCCAATAGCGATCGGTTTCGAGAGTACCTAAGGGGGCTGGTCTTATTAGGATCTCCACATCGTTACTGCCAGCCGCTATGTGTAAAAAAAGCCCCTACCAGACGGAGAGAGATTGTTATGGCCTATTTCGTGACCTAAACTCTGTTTTGCCCTAATTGTCACTTTCACAGTTATCGATAAGTATTGAATTCTAAAGAATATCGTTAGTCATTAACTTATCACTTTATCAACAATACATTTTAATGTATTAAAAAAAAAACAACATTACTTTTTAAATATTAGCCGTACTTCCCGTATCTCTGCGAAGTGCCCTTACTTACGTCTTTACTAATTTATTAGTGTTGCGTTTGAGAACTTGTGGTAGACGCAAATGCAAAACCACCTGCATAGATCTGCCTAGGATTATTAATATTAATTACCTACACATTTTATATCAATTTACTCTCAGTTTTAACAGATTGGAATTATCAAAGGCAATTTGGTCCAACTTTCACTCAGTCGTGTACAAGCGGGAGTCTGTTGTTAGACATGGTGGAAGCCCCATGTATGTTAAGCAAAATATTATACTATACTTATAAGTTGTTTTTTACTTTAAAATAATGATAAACTAAAGGGAGATTTCCATTCGTTTGTGCTTTTCCATGAGGTTTTATAAAAAATATTGATATATCCGGAATTCGAACGCTTTAGGGTGTTACCAGACCAATCGATCAATAATGGTGTATAAACACCCTTAGGACTTATTCATTATATCCATCAGAAAATCCGACAACACTCGTGTATTATGATTGCTTTAAATAGCCTACCAAAACGCAGTAGACATAATAAATATTTAAAGCCTTATAGGCTCGAACGTTATCATATTGCGTTTACGATAATAAATCTGACTAAGTAGGTATCTATTTATAAGCTTCCGGGTAAAAAACCACATTGACCTTAACAGAATACTGTTACTAAAAATAGATAGGCCAAAACACAATGCACTATACGGTTCAAACCATAAACAAACTTTTTTATAATCAACTTTTTGTTATAATAGCGCACACGTTTTGATTATGTACGTTTTTTTTGCTTTTATAGCCTTGATAATACTATTATTAAACTTCGGAAACTTTTCCTTTTAACTGCCCATTTGATAAGGACTACAATTTAATAACTACTAAAGAGGCCTATTACATCTCGACTGTGATTTTTGCGGAAAATTGGCCAATTTTGGCGTTATAGATCTTTGAAACAAAAATACAATAACAATTGGCTACTTGACAGTTTTCGAAAAAGTATTTAAAAAGTTACAAACGCTTATTTTATACCCCGTACAATATTTACTTCCTCGAAAAACCTTTATTTAACAGAAAAAAACATATTTTTCTTTGTTGATTTCAAACTTCGTGCGAAAACGGTTGGTCACGTGACATTTAGCTCGGTGACGTCACATTTCAATAAATATAGAAACTTAACTTGAAACCTGACAGATAGTTTCTGTATACTTTGTGAAATGTGACGTCACAATCCGTCACATGAAGCTCAATCATGGCCGCCCGTGTTTCGGGTCTTGTAATCCACAGACAAAAAAACGCAAATTTATTTTGTAAAAATAAAATATTTACAATTTATCTTAATAAAAAAAAACTATTGGATAATTATCGTTTAATCATAACCTACCATTTCCGACATATTTTATATTTTATTGTTACAACTGTCAAATAGCCAATTATGACTTATTGAATGTGTAGAATAGCTATTGGAATAGTGCGTAGCGGCCTCGCTTTTTGTAAATTTTGCTTAACTTTTTAATTAAACCTAAAATTGCGGAGAAAGATTTTCATAAAGTGCGCGAAGCTTTTTTAAGCTCATCGATTGAACTACTGTTCTAAACAAATGAAATAAAAAATATAATGTTATCTCTTATAAAGTCGAATAGTGCGTAGCGGCCTCGGAATTTTTAGATATGATTGATTTTATATAGGAAAAAAATCTTATTCTAAACCAAAAACTTCGAAAATCGCTATAAGTTAAATGTGAATATCTCCTATCTACGGTAATATTATTGAGCAAAATTTATACCAGAGTTATTTACTTCATGTGGAATAAAGATTTTATAATGAATTTATTATCCTATTTCGATAAAAGCGATAAATACAACTGCAAAATTACTACAAAATGCGATGCGCCGGCCGTCCGAATTCAACTTATGCTCACAGAATGGAGATTTGTAATATTATGCACAAATTTATTATCCTATTTTGATGAAAACGATAAATACAACTGAAAAATTATCACAAAATGCAAAAATGAGCATTTTACGCTAAAATCACTTTCGAGATGTAATAGGCCTCTTAATATATTAAACTAGCGGCCGCCCGCGACTTCGTCCACGCGAACAACCCGTATCCCGTGTCAAATTTCCAAAATTTTTTCGTCGTACAAACCTTGTCCTGGCAAACACAACAAAAAAGAATTAGCGAAATAAGTGCAGCCGCGCCGTTCTGAAGTGATTGGTGGGTGATGCGCGAACATAGGTACAGTACACACACACACACACACACACACACACACACGGCGTCAGCTACCCTATCGGCTAAAAAATATGAATATGGAAATGGGCTTCATTTGACATTTGAAACCCTTAATATAAGGACAAAATATGGGCTTCAAATGTCAAATGAAGCCCATGTGCATATCCATATTTTTAAGCCGATAGACCCCCAGATCAACCTACTCTAAACTGTCAAATTTCTCCAATGAATATTGATCCTTAGAACCAAACAATAAAGTTCAAATTGATTGTAGAAATTTGACAGTTTTGGGTAGGTTGATCTGACGCCGTGTGCACATCGCTGGCAATTGATTTTTATTTATAAAGAATTAATATGGTTTCGTTAAATACTTTTGAACTAAAGTCGTTAGGTCAAAATATATTATAAAGCCTAACAGTGAACTTATTGTTCAGAAAAGGTTTATATGGAAGAACATACATACATATAATCACGACTATTATCCCCGACTCGAAGGATTAGTCAGAGACTAGGCAATGAGGACCGCAAAAGCAGTCCTCTACCATAGTCAACTTTTCACCAAATAGCGATATATTTAAAAATACTTATAAATGGAAAAATCATTTTTAGGAATTCATCTCGGACCACGGGGTATTTACGTAGACGAAGTCGCGGGCGGGCTAGTATATCATAAATGTTGATTTTACTACCAACTTGAGTATAATCTGCCATGCTATAGGTATTATAATAGAATATTCGCACGTACCTAGCAATATAGGTATCAGTGGCAGTGGTATCAGCTTACACCGTGGTTTATGACTTTAAAGTTTTCCAGGTCATAACCAACATGTAACAATTACCTACACACGACACGACACGTATTTTCCGTGACGAGTTACTCGAGAATATTTGAAGCAGAACGCATTCACGCATCATTACTCTATTAAAGTAATGATATAAAAGACACAATTGTGATGTATTGATTATCCTAAGTTCAAATCAAAAATATTTAATTCCTAAAAAATATTATAAATGCGAAAACTAGTTTGACAGGCGGACTCAGAACATGCCATATCACAACAAGCAAACTGTATACAAATATACCGGCTCGTTGGAAATCGATTGGGTGGTAGGTTAAAAGTGCTTAAAATTAAGTTTATTGAATAAATCTATGTTAGAGATTGTTAGTTTGAACCTGGGACCTAAGGATCTTAGATCGGTGGACTAACCACCAGACCATTGTTGCGGGTCTGAAAACGTATTGAGATAAGAAACGCTATTCGTCATAGTTTGACAGGAGGAGCAACGGTGCGATGAAGGACAAGCGTTGCACCGTTTTGTCTCGTCGTCAAAATCAATGAAAGTATCCAATATAAATCGCCAGCTAAGATGATTACTGTTTAAAGCTTACCTAATACTATACTGTTTGGGAAAGTAAAACGTGAAAGTACGAAACCTAGGGTGAATGTTGTCATATTTAAAGAGACCGCTTATAAAGTAATTGTAACTAATAAATTAAACGTAAAAAACCTTCTTAAAAAACAAGCTTTTATTTAAATGCGCTAAAAAGAAAAAAATAAACGTTTACTATCAACTTATGACGTCATTACACAATTTATATGATATAAAAGGTTGTCGCGAGATTTAAGTAAATACTCGTATTTTCTTATAGGTATTGAAAATTTTAATACTTAGTTAAAGTCAATCACATCAAGTTATTTAATTCTATTTCTAGTTTATTTGCACATATAAAGTATAGTAGGTGGATCTCCCGACAACCTTTTATTTGACTGATGTGCTTCAAGCGCAAAGGCGATGGTGGTCCTGCCCGCGCTGCTGAGCCCTGTGAAACAGACGGTGCTCCCATAGCACAAAGAAAAATATAATTAGATACATTTTTTGCGCATGTATGTACCTTTTGAGACCAAGTACGCTTCAAGAGCAAAGGCGATGCTGGTCTTGCCCGCGCTGCTGAGAGCTGTGAACCAAATGGTGCTGCCGCGGAACGTTCTGCTGCCGAGCGCGCGGTTCCTGGTCGCCCTGGACACCTGCTACCCTATCGGCTAAAAAATATGAATATGAACATGGGCATCATTTGACACTTGATGCCCATAATATGCCCAAATAAGGACAAAATATGGGCTTCAAATGTCAAATGAAGCCCATGTACATATCCATATTTTTTAGCCGATAGACCCGCTGGTGCCTCTTCTCCACCACATTTGTAGCTACTTGGGCACACTGTGCACTATACTAGTTTTTTTATGTTTTTACCTTTTGAAACCAAGTAGGCTTCAAGAGCAAAGGCGATGCTGGTCTTGCCCGCACCGCTGAGCCCTGTGAACCAGACGGTGCTGCCGCGGAACGCCCTGCTGCCGAGGGCGCGGCTCCTGGTGGCCCTGGACACCTGGTGCTTCTGCTCCACCACATTTGTGGCTACTTGGGCGCACTGGAACAATTGCACAATGTTTTAATTAAAAAGAAGATGGGTTTATGTATAGGATGCTTCCCTAACGATTAAAGGGATTTCAAATGAAATGGGGTTACGTTGGTGACTCTCTCTCTCTCTCCCTAACGACGAAAAGGATTTGAAATGAAATTAGGTTTAGTAGGTGAATCTGTTAGTTAGATAAATATTTGGTTTAACATTTTAACAAACCCTTTAGGTTAATTGTCTGACCCACGATGCGGTAACGGCGTTCCATTTTTATTATAAGGTGTTAAGAACTAATATCACCAAACTCTATACCAAGTCTTCTTCAAGGTTTTAAAATATCCAATTATCAAAATTCTACAGCTAAGTATTAAGTAGATCTTAGTGGAACGCTCATAATTTTTTATTATACACTTAGGTAATTTTTAAACCCAGTAACTACTTAACTGTATTTTGAAATTGGTTTCTAGTCTTCTGCTACCAGCAATATTTTATAATACTGTTAAGTGGGCAGATAAAGGTAAGCCAGTTATTATGTAGTTCAGGATTCCGCTCAGTCACTTCCTATAAAGTGATACGGGCTTGTACTTTGCCAATATACCTACTGACTTCAAGTGCAATGACTTGGACTTAACACAGGTTGAATAATTTATCCAGTGAGATAAGGCCGCCTGTTTTGCACTAAGTAAATAATAAAATAATAGAGAAATATAAAAAAGCAACCCTCTACCATAGTCCACTTTTCACCAAATAGCGACTGAACATGTGCTCAGCGTGATAGGTGGTGAGCCCATCGCCGCTCTATGCTGTTGGATGTGTAGCAGTTTAGAAAGAAGCACCTCCGAGTAAAATGGTTATACAATATTTACTAATCTAATCTAATCTACGCACTAGCTGCGACTGTCGAATTAATTATGAACCATAAACCACACACGTTTGGTATTCCAAGCATGTGCATTAACCCTTCAACGATCATTAGACCGCCGGCGGTCGCAAAACAATAGGATTTCAATTGTGTCTAGTTTCACGTTGCTTGAGGGATTAACACACGTTCCTCCAATTGAAATGTCACTCGTACAGTATCTCTATAGAGATATAGATAAAGAGATATCTCGGGACCTTTCATTAATTCTTAGAGCAGTATTGCTTTAATCTTACTATGGAAATCTGCATAGTAAGATTAAAGTAATATTGATAAAAGTAAGGCCCCTGAACCAAAGCGGCATACCGAATCTTTATAGCTGCATGCATGCATAATTATGCATATAATCACGACTATTATTACGGAATAACTAATAGTATTACCGTCTATTATCCCCGAAGGGTTGGTCAGAGACTAGGCAATGAGGACCGCAAAAGCAGTCCTCTGCCATAGTCCACTTTTCACCAAATAGCACTGCACATGTGCTCAGCGTGACAGGTGAGCCCATAGCCAGCTCTAAGCTGTATATATAAGCTTGGATGTATGTGCAGTCTTTGGTCCGTTAGTCGCCTTTTACGACACCCAAGAGAAGAGAGAGGGTGGTAGGTAGTATTCTTTCACCGCTACGCGACAGACAATCAATAAATAAACAAAAACCAATTTGCCAGGAATGTTTGTTCGC
Organism: Scoparia ambigualis; assembly: GCA_963921215.1. Taxonomy (NCBI): domain Eukaryota; kingdom Metazoa; phylum Arthropoda; class Insecta; order Lepidoptera; family Crambidae; genus Scoparia; species Scoparia ambigualis. The sequence continues at coordinate 30,864,436 of OY992506.1, forward strand.
ACATCACTTTAGAACGGCTGCACATATTTGGCTAATTCTTTTTTTGTTGTCTTTGGAATTGTTAGGACAAGGAATGTGTGTAAGAATTTGGATATTCGTCACGGGGTACGGGTTGTTCACGTGGACGAAGTCGCGGGCGGAGGGCGTTTCACTACTTATACATATAGAAATAATATTTAATACATAAATCACAACAATTATCCCCGAAGGGTTAGTCAAAGACTAAGTAATGAGGACAGCAAAAGCAGTCCTCTACCATAGTCCACTTTTCACCAAATAGCGACTGCACATGTGCTCAGCGTGGCAGGTGGTGAGCCCATCGCCGCTCTATGCTGTTGGAAGTACGTGCAGTCTTTAGTCCGTTAGTCGCCTTGTACGACACGACACCCAAGGTAAGAGACGGGGTGGTAGTATTCTTTCACCGCTACGCGACACGAAGAAATAATAATCTTTAATCTGAAGCTTAGATGAATGATTGGTCTCGCTCGCTGCGCTGAGACCAATCATTTATCTAAGATCTGCAGCCTAAGCACAGTATTTATTGATGTGGCCTAAGTGCCAACGTAACTATATGAAACGTCACGTTTAGTAAGTAAGTATACAGAATTCAAGAGATTTAAAACTACTTGAAATGTTACTGTGGTATTATGTAAGATAAGCTGATAATTAAGATCTGTAGTGTCTGTCTCTCTATCTGCCCTAAGTAGACCATGTTTGCAGGTAGGTGCATGTTTACATATAAGTAATAAACCTACTCCATGTCACCGTCAATAGCCGCGTCCACCCAGCTAAGCACGGCTCGCGAGTCATTTATTTGGTTCGGACTTCCTGCTCGCGAGCTGTGGCACCCGAGGCAAAGAAAGGTTGCGAGCGGTCCCCGAGAGCCAAAGTGAGCCAGTGCAACCTTTCAAATTTGCCTCGGGCGCCACGGCTCGCAAGCAGGAAGTCCGAGCCAAACGGTTCGCGAGCCGTGCTCGGCCGGTGTGGACACGGCTAATGACCAGTTTTAGTCAGAACTACCGTTGACTAGGCAAGTGTCGCGATCTTGATATAAATTATGAAGGCCTTTGCCCAGCAGTGGGACAGGAATCTAATTACAAACATACCTACCTCATGGTATCTCATCTCATGATGAGATGAATACCAATATTGCGTGTCGACCCATATGCAATAACAATTAACTTGGAATTCTGCATTTATATTTGCCCTTGATCTGTACAAGTTTACTGAATTTATAATTTTGCATTATTACTAGTTTAGCCAGTACGATGTATTTATTTATACTATTTGTTTGAATTAATGGAACGAATTAGTATGCACTAAGTATATAGAAAAAAGGTGTGATGCAACAATGTAATTGGTTAACACGGTTTAACTCGACCTCGCAAATTATTTATAACAGTTATAAAACATGTCCATTAAGTTACGTGCGAAACTTCCTAGTTGTGCGAAAAATAATTTAAAAAAACGTCTCAATCAGGCATTATTAAAATGCCTTCCTGTTCCCCCTTTTTTGCATTATAAAGTAAATTGAAAATTGCAATACCAATTCACAATTTACATTTATACAAATCAATAGGCAATAACACACACGTTTATGGTAAGTAGGTACTTATTATTTTTATGCGATAAATTATTTTGGAAATACTGATTATTTTGAATACTGCAATAAATAAATTTTACAAGCAATATTATTTTAAAACACTTTATTAGCCTTTTTCTTAATGGTTTTTTTAGTCTTTTTTGGCTACTCCTTATTATCATAAATAGGTAGGTCACCTTCGATTCGCATAACATTGAGGTGTTGTCTATAATATTTATAGCACAAAATTTGAAACACACAGATATTCATTAAAATCTATAACTTTAAAATATATTGGTAGGTAGTTTTTATAACATAAAAAAGTTGTTTTTGTTAAAAGTGTTTTTCACAACAATTACTTAAGTACAAAAACAATAGAATGAAAATTTACTAACACTTTACTTGTCCATAAGAATAAATGGTTTAGCCATGGAATATAACAGATACAGTTAAAAATAAATAACAATTTACTGATGGTTTTGAAAATACAACGCAACGAAACGTTCAAATGTTGCACTAAGTATATCATAAGAAGGACAGAATTCTTTCATATAAGGTTTTTTTACATAATAACGAAGAAGCGATGGCTGTTCATCTCGTCTGATTGTAAGCACCTAATGATAAGGCCGAATATGAAAGCTCATTTCACCCGGAATCCTCCACTATAAAGGTACTTGCTATCTTATCTATCTATCGAAATGCAATGCTACTAGAATTAGTGTCATGGCAACAGCATTTGATAACATAGTGGTAGCTGTGGCCTTACCATCAACTCTTACTGTGTACCTACTCAGACACGTCAATTAAGTCTCTTGCTGTCACTTTCTCATGTATAGTGCTAAATATATAGAGCGGAAAGACATTTAATTGTCATTAAAACTTAATTGACGTCTCTGATGGCTGATTTACACGTATTAAGTAGTTTAGTAGCAATTTAGTAGCCAACTAAATTTTAAGTGACTTAAAGTTAAGTAGGTGTTCATACGTATTTAAGTAGTTAAGCTCTTTAGTTCACTCAAGATGGACGATCAACAATTTAATGAAGTCGTAAATTCTATGCTTAAATAATGGCTTCGTGTGGTCAGCACATTTAGGCAGTGTCAAGTAAGATATTAAAGTGAATATTTTTTTGCATAAAGTAGATGATAATGAAAATGATAAATGAACGTTTAATTGTAAATTAACCAAACCCCTTCAGACTCAATAAAGCTGTGGGACTTTATTGAGATCTCACACGGACTTCTTGAGAGAATTTGAAAAGTGATGTTGCACTGTTTTGTTTTATTTGCCAACATTCATGCACATTCACGAACACATAACACCAAATAATCCACCATTATTGCATATTAATATTCGAGAAAACATAAATTAAAGAAAATAAAACAAAACTGCAGACATGACCCTTCACTTTCCCGCCAAGAAGTCCGAAATATAACGCATTTAACTAAATTGTGCCTGTCCAAACGTGTCAAGTGACAAGCCCCGCCCACCAACTTAACCGAAAAATAGACAGTATTCTAATTTAGCTCTTTAGTTGTTAACTAAATTTTAACTTGCAACTTGCTACTAAATTTTGTGTTTACATGCACTTTATCACTTAAAATTTAGTTAAAATTTAGTTAACTACTAAATTACTTAATACGTGTAAATCGGGCATGAGTACGGCAGTTAGAGCAGTAACACTGGCCGCTGGAGCCCCACGGCCACGGCGACCTCTTGGAACAGGTATCACTTTAATCTTACTAGGTATAACAGCTGCACTAGGAATCGAACCAATATTCTAGGTCTGAAACCGGTGTTATCTAATCTAAACATTACCTTCACCTTTTTTTTAAATTAGGTATCAAAAAAATCAAAATCAAAATTTGTTTATTCGTAAGCATTTTTAATCGTCTAAACTTAAATTTACTTCTCTATATGGATGGATGGGCGCAGTGACTTTGTGTTCTAGATAACTAAGATACGACTGTATCAAATTACGCGCATTCAGTAGTTTATACGTGAAAGAGTAACAAACATCCATCCATACTTACAAACTTTCGCGTTTATAATATTAGTAGGATTAGAGCAACACCTGCGTCAGTAGTGGAACGACCATTAGTAAAACCGAATTGCTTAATTAGGTATAGCAATCCATGATTTGTTGGTTTTGTTGTGTTTCTAGTTAGATCAAGAGGTAAGTTCATCTGACATGACCAAAAATACATTAGTAATCACAAATATCTTGGCAATTTGGAAAACTAACCCAACGGTGATATGATTAGATTGTGTTACGATAAACACGTGCAAATTGTATCAAACAAAAACAAACTTTAAGCTCACTCTCATTAGAACGTATTTTACTTTAACACGCACATAATGTCAGTTTGGGATACAGGGTCAATTAAATATGCTTGCATTAGTTGTTGCTTGCCGGCCAATGATAAGTAGGTACTAAGTAATTAGAATAGGTACAAAAAACATTACTTACCTTACTCGTGTTTTAAAATGGTTTCTCTTTTTAAAAGTATTGGATATAAAGTGCCAGCATCTGTTTTCGAAATTCTCTAACTACAATCGCGATACTCGCGATCCATTACAAACAGCATTGTTTCATGAAAATAGACAATACTTATTATGGCTTTAAAAAAAACTTTAACAACCAAGATTTTGGCAAAATATATTTGTCAAATACTACGACGTAAAATGAAAATTTGTCGGGTAGGTAATCTTTTTTTTAAACTGTTTTAAACTGAAATGTTTGATAAACTTTTTGCTGTATAATGATGAAAAGACAAATCATGTCGTTGGTTGTAAATCCCCAATTGCCATCCTACATACATCTTTTTTTTTCTTATTAATAAGTGGTTAGCTAATTTCCGTCTAACATTTTTATTGACTATCTAACTTTGTACATATATTTTTGTATTACGACCGTTGTTGACGGCCAGCTAATCATTACTACTAATTTAAAAGCAAACAGTCTCATAGGTTACAGACAACTCATCCGAATCGCATAGAATAGGGAATGTAGAGAAAGTCGCCGATTGCGTAAACGGACCGGCTGCATAACAAGCCGGTAATAACACATAAACTGTAGTATTCAACTATGCACCCATTACACTAGTGGAGTGATAATTATATAGCCATTACCGACCTAAGTACATACATAGATGATTGACTGAGAGAGAGTGAAAAAGGCATGAAGTCCGCCTCTGTACTTTACGTGCATGAAGAGTTTGAAATAAAGAAATAAATTTAGATTATTATGACTATTAACCCCAAAGGGTTAGTCGGAGACTAGGCCATGAGAACCGCAGAAGCAGTCCACTGCCATAGTCCACGTTTCACCAAATCACAACTGCACATGTGTTTAGCGTGATAGGTGGTGAGTTCATCGCCGGTCTATGCTGTCGGATGTATGTGCAGTTAACGGTGCGACTAACGGACTAAAGTCGCCTTTTACCCAAGGGAAGAGAGGGATTGGTAGTATTTTTTAGTGCGGCGCTTTACCACACTGCTATTATATCTACCACTCACAATTACCTGCCACCATTAAAAATGTAAGTGGGACGTAAAGGTATGATTCCGAACTCCGCTGCTGCAGCACTACTGGTCCTCATAATATATTCTCTATGAGTTTCACAAGATCTCGGTGGCCAATTGTCACTACGTGCCACACAAGCAACGAAACATTTGCAATTTTGCAAGAAAAGTTTCATGACCGTGTTATTTCTCGAAGAGGTGATCACAAATTGGCCACTGAGATCTTGTGTTTAACACCTTTAGACTTTTTTCTTTGGGGCCACGTGAAAGATAAGGTCTATGCCAATGCTCCACGATCGATTCAAGACCTTAAAGATGGAATTCGTGAAGTTATCGAGGACATACAGCCGCAAATGTGCGAATTGGTCATGGAAAACTTCATGAAAAGGATATGGTGCTGTAGCATAGCCATGGCGCCCATTTGGCTGATATCGGTTTCAAAAATGTTAATGGCATACCTTCCTCTTTACAATGAACATTCATTGAATTCTCTTAAAAATTACTCGTTTTTTTTAAATATTAAAATGAAACCTCTTATTAAAAACCTCAGAACATGCTTTAGTTATTGTTTTGAGCTAAAAACCCTTTATATGTCATTGGACTTCAGAATTTGGCGTCTCTTCAATCGTGTCAACTGGTTGGGAATGATAAAGCTGCACTGCTAACTGATTTGGGTGACGTTGCAAACCGCGGGTTTTGTAAGAAGAGGGGTCTATGGCTAATTTGTGTTGTTTTGTTTGAAAAGTTAGAAATAAGATATATGGTTGCGAAGACCATAATTATGTCACTGCTACACACTGCGAAAATTATAGCATTCGGTATCCCCTTCAACTCGGACCGCCTTACAGTGCGCACGTGTCTACATACTGCTTTATTTTGTTTTGAAAATATTAATTAAATTATTGTGTAGAAAAATCTAAACAAAGAAAATTAGGAGTACATAAGTTAGCAGGAGGTCTGCAACTACGTACGGGTGTTGCAACTTATTCGCTCAAGCTCACAACTTCGCAGCCTGCCAAAATCACTGGATACCGCATACGTACTACCAGGCTTGCAGCGTGTCGTGGTTTGCACGCTGGCCAGAAAGAGACTACCGAGTACCATACTACTCGTTCATCCTGCCATCCGAGTGTCCTATCGTCCGTAGCACGAACTGCTTCTGTGGCTACGAACCTTCGCGCTACTTGGGCTACGAGTGTTCTCCTTGTGCAAAGTCTTTCTGCTGCGGTTGACTTATGTTGTCCTGGTACTCGATATCCATGGTTTGTGTAACTCGAGCGTAATAGTAATTACCTGCTGACTTCTCAAACAATACTTGGTACCTTGCTAAGTTACTGTTTGACTGGTGCTTACGTGTTTAATAATCTACATCACACGAACTTATACGGCATATCCCTTCAGGTCCGTACGTATAGTACGACATACATGATGCGACATTCTCCGCCCCCCCCACCTCAGCCGCTGTTCCTGTGACACAGAGTAATGACTCGGACACCGCCTCCGAACGCAGTGGGACAAGTAATAGTGCGATGCGTACGAAACGTAAACGAGAAATTGTTGACGGCAGCGATTTTAATGATTTTAAGGCTGAGTTAACGGCATCATTCGCCTCCCTTTCGAGCATCGTAGAACAAAGGTTTACTGACGTTAAGCAGCAGAATGAAGAGATTTAAAAAAAGTGTCCAATTTATGTCCGATAAATACGATAAATTATTCGAAAATTACCAAGTTCTTGAACAAGAAAGGGCAAGCGATAAAAAGTACATTAAGCAATTAGAAGAAAAGGTGGAGTTATTGGAAAGAAAAACTAAGGCCACAGGGCTCGAAATACGGAATGTCCCTACAGTTAACCAAAATGGGGATAAATATGAGTCTAAACAAGAATTGTGCGGCATTGTGAAAAATCTAGCAAGGTCGGTGAACATCGATCTCCAGGATTATGATATCAAGGATGTATATCGTGTGTCTTCAAAAAAGGAGACCGCCAAATCGATTATTGTTGAGCTCACTAGTGTCATTTCTAAAGAAAAAGTTCTACAGGCAGTCAAGGTATTCAATAAAACCAAGCCAAAAGAAGAAAAATTGAATTCTACTTATTGAAATATATCAGGGCCACAAAAACCAGTCTTTGTCTCGGAAACTCTCACGATGAAGTCGCAAAGACTGTTTTATTTGGCTCGCGAGTTTGCTCATGTCAATGACTTCGCATATTGCTGGACATCAAAAGGGTATGTCTACCTACGAAAAGCAGAGAACCTCCCGTTGGTTCGCGTAGACTGCGATGAGGACTTGGCGAAGCTTAAGGGAGCAGTTTGACTATTTATTACGCTTTTCACTTATTGTCAATCTAGAACTTTGACACTTTATCTGTTAATTTTCTTTGATTATTAGCTTAATTTTGCATGAACTTTATTTTAACTGGAATTTTTATTTTGTATTTTTACTTTCTATGTTGATATACTGTTATGTTTTGCGGAGTGTTGCTGTTGGATGTTGGTTTTTCATAATGATTTGCTATTGCGTATTTTTGATTTATTCGTGTAGTGTTGTTGCCGGATGTTGGATTTATAAAGTTAAATACTTTTGCTTACGTTGGAGCGTTGCTGATGGTTGTCGGTTCTCAATGATGGTTTGCTGTCACGTATTGTATGTTATGATGGGTTTTATAAAGCAGTGCAATAGAGATTTTAATATTAGAATTCGATTCTTGTAGTGTTATAACCACAGTTAATGAAATAGATGAGATTTCTATCGGTAAATCTTTCACATGTGATCCTGAGTCCTGTAGTAGCTTAATCGCTTCATATGGGGTCGCAAATTCACTTAAATTATTAACACAAAATATAAGGAGTATAAGTAAAAACATAAACGACTTCAAAGTTTTACTTGCTAGAATAAAAATTGATTGTGATATATATATTTTAACTGAAACATGGAACGCGAAAACAATTCAATATCCTAATCTAACTAATTATGACACTTTCTTTTCCAAAAATAATAAAAACCAAAACGATGATATCGTACTCTATATAAAGAGCGGTGTGAACTTGGTAATTGAAGAACCAGATTTTAATGATGCTAGCTGTCTCTTGATAAAAATGGCTTTGGACACAATTATCATCGCTATCTACAGATCTCCATCGAAAAAAAAAATTTCTGGTTTCATTGAATCAATGGACAACCTATTAATCAAGTACAATTCATTTAAAAATGTTATTATTATGGGGGATGTTAATATTGACGTAAAATATGAAAACGAAGATCCAAACTCAGCTGAATACCTAAATTTACTTGCTTCCCATGGCATTTTGAGAGGTCATACCTATCCTACTAGAGGCAATAACTGCATCGACCATGCTATGGTAAAGACAAGGTGCCCAGTCATTACTATGGTTTTAAACGCCCCCCTAACTGATCATTCAGCCGTCTTAACATGTATTGATACCAGTTCATTATCAACACAAAAGGTCAAGTTAGTTACGAAGAAGGTTAACTACGAGACACTTTTGAACGATATTAAAAACACAAACTTTGATGATATTCTAAACTCTCAAGATGCTAACTGGGCTGCTGAGAGACTAGTGCATCTACTATCAAGTTACATCATAAATAGAACTATTCGAGTGATTGTTTCTAGAAAATTTCGATGTCTGAAACCCAGGATCACTCCAGGGCTGATACGCTGCATGAAAAATCGTGATAGGATGCATCTTAGATGTAAGATCGACCCCAACAATGCGATCCTTAATACCACATATAAACGCTATAGGAACCACTACAACGATTTATTGAAGCGTCTTAAGAAAATATATGAACGAAACGAACTCAAAAAGCACTCAAAAAATCCGAAAAAAATCTGGAGTACCATCAAAAACATTGTACATTTGAATAAAAATAAAGCTATCCCTACTGATCTTTTGAGGATTGCAGACACCCCACAAAACTCTGTAGACTATGTAAATCATTTCTTTGCAGACGTAGGTAAAACTCTGGCCAATAAAATTTCTTCTTGTGATCATAAAAATGCTTTAGACCAATTTACATATGCTGCAGTACCTGCCGCTTGTAACTCCATGGCTCTAGTTGAAGCAACTAATGACGAAATAGCTGCCCTCATTCTCAATTTAAAGAACGACTGTGCTGTTGGATGGGATGGCATTTCTAATAAAATTTTAAAAATTGTTTTACAGTACGTTGTGCCTCCAATCACACATATAGTAAACTTGTGTCTACGGACGGGAGTGTTTCCACAAATATTTAAAATATCGATCATTCACCCAATACATAAAGCAGGTAAAAGAGACTGTGTCGACAACTATCGCCCTATATCTGTCTTGCCGGCTCTGTCTAAGATATTAGAAAAGATCATGAACAAAAGATTATTGTCATTTCTCGACAAAGAAAATTTCCTATCTAAAAATCAATACGGATTTAGAGCTGGTAAGTCAATTTCTGATGCGGTGCTTCAACTTTCCAATCATATTGCTGAACATCTAGACAATAAAAACAGATGTGTAGGAGTATTCCTAGATCTTGCGAAGGCGTTCGACACAGTCTCTGTGCCGCTGCTACTGAGTAAATTGAATAAAATGGGCATTCGTGGATTAGCTCACGATCTTTTTACGAGCTACTTAACCTCCAGGACTCAAAGAGTGCAGATTGGAGAGCATGTTTCTGGGGACTCTTGCATCACTTATGGTGTTCCTCAGGGCAGTGTAATCGGTCCTAGCCTCTTCTTAATTTATATTAATGATCTGTGCAACCTAAAATTAAATAATTGTAAGATTTTTACCTTTGCCGACGATACGGCACTTATATTTCATGATAAAACCTGGGAGGAGGCTAGGACTGAAGCTGAAGAGGGTATTCGGATTGCCATGCAATGGCTGCAAGCTAATATTTTAACTTTAAATACTACCAAAACCAAAATCATAACCTTTGGGAAATCACAGCGGGAAATTCCCGACACTAGTTACAAAATAAGAGCTCATAACTGTTCTTTCACTGATCCCTCCTTATGTCAGTGCACTGCTCTGGAGCGAAATATTTGTATTAAGTATCTCGGTGTCCTTTTAGACCAAACTTTAACTTGGAAACCACATATTCACATGATATCTGAGAGAACCCGCAAACTCATGTATGTTTTTAAATCACTTCGCCATGTAGCAGATAAAAAACTGATAAAAACCATTTACTTTGCTTTGGCACAATCCATATTATCGTACTGCCTCGTAGCTTGGGGTGGAGCTAACAAATCCCACATGATCACAGCAGAAAGAGCCCAACGTGCGCTGCTTAGGGTCATGGCGTTTAAGCCGTATAGATTTCCAACTCGTGAACTGTATGCACTGTGTGATGTTTTGTCAGTAAGGCAATTGTTTGTAATCAATACCATCCTTATGCAACACAAAAAACTAAATTATACACCTCAAACAGCAGTCTCGCGCAGAAAATACGACGTTTGCCCCAAAAATGTTTTTAAAACCTTTTTTATTCATAAATGTCAATGTTTTCTAGGACCTTTTCTGTATAATAAAATAAATAAAATCATTGACATATATCCACTAAATAACCATAATTGTAAACTTAAGATGACTGAATGGCTAAAGTCACTATCGTATGATGAAGTCGAAAATTTATTCCACATTGTTAGATAATTTTGTATACCAAATAGTTTATTAGATAATTTATTAGCAAGTGCACTTTATTTCGCATTGTATGAACATATTCTAGAACGAAAATGGGAGAAGGGTTGTTTACGTACATATAATTGTGTTCGGATGCATAGGTTCTGCCTATAGGTTTATTAGTTTTTTTTCATTTTTTAATTAATATTTTTGATTGATAAGCCTCGATAAGTAGCATTCATTATTATTTTTTTGGCAAAATAGAAGGTTCTAGTACCTAAATAACAGGCCCGGCCTAGCTTAGGTACTAGTGATTTGTAAAGTACCAAAACATATATATTTTTTGCTTTAAAGTATCAAGTTGTGTGGATAGTTAATGTATACAAACATTACTAAACTAGACCTTAAGCAAAATTGTAATTAACTGCACTAACATTTTATGGATGTATTTTCTTTGGAACAAATAAACAAATAAATTTATCTTATCTTATCTTATCTTAAGTACTTACAATACAATTGAAGAAATATATTTAAAATTCTAAAATTAAACCTAAACGAACTTTAACGAACTCCGCATTTAATTAATAAGGTTATCTAATTTAAGTAAGTACTTATATTTGTCCTTTGGTATGATTCATACTTTTAGATAATCGTTCCAATAATGAAGATTAATAATTGTGTTTAAGACTAGAATGGAATGCTCAGCATATATTGTAAGAAAAGTTTTGCAACACATGTGTAAGATAGTTTTTTAAACAAAATATTCAACCTATTAAGTGAGTAAAATGTCATTTTCTTTTCCTTGCCACAGTCTACTAGGATGAATCAAAAAGATCTTGGAATATATATTTAAAAATGCAAAAATTTAAACAAAAATATTTTATTTTTCTACATAATCTCCCTCCAATGCAATGCATTTAGAATGACGCGTTTATAACTACCTTATTCCTTCATAAAAAATGTTTTTCTTGACTCTCGAAAAACTCCTCTACGGCAGCCATAACCGCGTCATTATCGTGAAATTCAGTTCCACGAATTTCCTCTTTTAATTTTGGGAATATTAGTAAAAATCACTTGGGGCTAAGTCCAGAGAATGTGGTGGGTGGTCAAGGAGATTGAAGCCAGCACAGCGGATTGCGTTGAGCGCAACTTCCGATCGATGAGCAGGAGCATTATCATGAAGAAACAACACGCCCAATGACAGTTTTCCACGAGACGTTTGTCTTTAATCGCTTCACGCACTTTCGGAATTAAATTTGCATGATAGGGTCCAGTAATCGTCTGGCCTTTTGGCAAGTAATCAATAAAAAGGATTCCTTCACTATCCCAGAACACTGAGGCCATAACTTTGCCAGCGGTAGGCGCAACACGAAATTTCTTAATGGATGGAGAGGATGGTCGTTCGTTTCCAAGACATGCTTTGTCTCTTAGTTTCAGGATCGAAATGGTGGACCCATGTTTCATCCATGGTGACAAGGCGGCGGCAAAAATTATCCGAACACGCTGGAACTGAAAAAAAATGCTTTTTCCCCTATGGCAAAAAAAGCTATATTTTCCTCGCTCTGGAACGCTACAATGACGGTCTTTTTGAGCAAGAGGAGTGAATAACATTTTATTACGTGCGATCGAACTAACAAAAACAAGTGACTGTTTGCATAAATATTGTGTGATTAACACTCTTTAATTTGAATATTGAACTTCTCCCAAAAAGGTTTGTGGAAAAAAAGACCGAGGTTGGAGGAAAAGTACCCTTAATATTCATGATGAAAAATTTTTCTGAAAAGAAGCATTCCTTTGTTTTCAAAAATAATTAAAACTGCATTTAATGATTTTTAAAAAATCACCTGCTTGAGCCGGGAATCGAACCGGTGAAATATAAAAGAAATAAACATCCTGTATTTTATAATACCAACCGAAAGAGTCATTCCTAATAATCAATTTTTTTTAAACAACATCGTATCTTAAATTAAAAAAAGACCAAGAAAAATATTTTTTTTTATATTAAAGCTTATTTAAGTACTATTAAAGAAAATAGTTCACTTAACTTATGAATTCCTCAAAATGAGACCTATTTTCACGTATGCACAGACGTATTCTTCGACTGAATTCGTTACGTGTCGCCTTTTATATCGAGCTATGGTGAGTATTTGAAATAAGTATACTACTCTGTCAAGAAAGTACCGGGAAAAGATCAATATTACACAAAATGTTAGTTATTCATCCAAATTTATTTTATCGCCTTCAATGTATGCTCCTTCAGAAACGATACACTTACGCCAACGAATAATCCAATCATCAAAACATTTTTTAAACGCTTTTTCCGGAATTGAGTTCAGTTCTCGCCGCGAATTCTACTTTATGTCTTCTACCGAATGAAAACAGGTGCCACGAAGTGGTAATTTCGGTTTAGGAAAAAGAAAGAAGTCGGCTGGAGCCATATCTGGTGAATAAGGTTGCTCGATGGTATTTGTTGAGATTTTGGTCAAAAATTCGTTTACAATGATGGCCTTGTGCGAAGGCAAAATCCAAGAATTTTCTGTCCACAAATTTGGTCTTTTTCGTCGAATTTGCTCTCTTAAACGCCGCATAACGCTCAAATAATATTCTTTATTTACCGTTTGACCTTCCGGCAATAATTCCGAGTGCACAGCACCGCGATAGTCAAAGAAAACAGTTAACATGACTTTGACTTTTGATCGACTTTGGCGTGGTTTTTTCGGTTTCGGTTCAGTCGGAAGGCGCCACTCCGAAGCTTGTTGACTAGTCTGCATATCAAACTCGTAAACCCACGTCTCGTCACCAGTAACAATGCGTTGCATGAATGTTGGGTCGGAATTGACTCGTTCTAGCATGTCCTGAGCGACTCTTATGCGATTGAGTTTTTAAAGAAAAATGTGAGACACCGAAAGTTCAGCGGCTATCTCTCTCAAACTTGAATGAGGATTTTCAGTCACCATTTCCTTCAATTTTGCGATGTTAACTTCAGTTGAAGACGTTGATGGCCTACCAGAGCGAAAAAAATCTTCCATCACATCTCGACCTCTTTTAAACGCTTTGTTTGTACCACTCATAAGCACGTGTTTTTGATAAAGTCGATTCACCGTAACCTCAATGCTCCGACCACGAAATTCCATTGGCGACGCAAAATTTAGAACAAACACTTTGTTCGATGTTTATATCCATTATGAAATTCGCAATACACACTAGATATATAAACTAACTAAAAACAGCACTGTATTTAATCTAAGTAACAGATGCAACTCAAACTCCGCGCCAAAATGGATAACAGTTGTGCCAATCTAACAACAAAAAATTGAATTTGGAATCATAAACAAATCATCCGTTCCCAAAACTTTTTAAATTGATCCTTTTGAATGGCTCTTTCGTTTGTATTATGAAATACAGGGATTTTTTTTCACATTTCACCGGTTTGATTTCCGGTTCAAGCAGGTGATTTTTCAAAAATCTTTAAATGCAGTATTATATATTTTTAAAGATAAAGGAAAAAATAAAGGTTTCCTTTTAGTAAAATTTGCCATCATCAATATTTTCCTTCAACCACGGTCTTTTTTTTCCACCATGTATATGCTCTACTAAGAACTTTTTGATTTACCCTCGTAAGACAGGAATAGTTAAATTTTACCTTTATATGTACCTATTGATTGTCAAGATACTTAATCACAGAATAAATAATAGTACTACCTTAATTCCCAATACCATTAGCACCTATTTTTATAACGATACAACGCATAACAAAAATATGAGCGAATAAATCAAAACACGACATATTCAGTGCATTTATTTACAAGATTCGCGAACACACTTACCTACTTACTGCATTGCATGCAAGTTGCAAGTGCATACCTATTCGATACCTACACAAACGATAAAAAAACTATGAACCTTACACAAGTGTTATTTAACCGTTTGTACTCACACCAGAGCAGGTTAAAATATCCAAAACATTCAATTTTCTCTAATCGATAATGGTCCTTAAACCTAAATAATAAAGTTCAAAATGTATTAAAGACATTTGACATTTTGTGGTAGGTTGACATGTTGGTGTCTGTACTTTAGTAGCGCATGGTAATGGTAAATAAACGGTTTGTTATGTTTGGAAACACGCTTAATATATAGATAGCATCACTTAGTCATTGATGTGATGAGATATTGACGAGTTATACCTACATAAATAATGAGTCACTCACTAATCTACACTAATACTGTAAAAAAAGTCTGGCACTACTAAACCAATTCAAAGATATGGTTGACTAATATAAAGCTTAAGAAAGAACCCAGTAAGTTTGCCATGTCCATACAGGACGTTACATTTTACATTTTAATTTTAAAGTTAGCAATGTACAACTTTCACATAATGTACAGTACTGAAACTTGTACCACATTATTAAATTAAATACAACATAGGCTACACAGTTTATCCTAGGAACAAAAACCTCGAGAACTCCTGATAGATTAAACTTCAGGAGGACTAAGGAAACTACTTAAGCAAAAATACATGAATTATAAAACCGAACAGACCGCTATATGAAAAATTGTGGACAGAGCCATTATAGCATTATTGGCATTGGTGGAGCACTAATGAGCACTTGATCCGGAATGTGAGAAAGGTGTAGAACCGGATGTTCCTCGTGAAAACATTTTTAACATTTTCCAAAATGATTCCTAATGTCAGTAGGTTGGTGGAACGATCAGGGAACAAAGAATAGGATGTCTGGAGGACTGATATAATGATCCTGTGATAAGATGACACCTGGGGCTTGCTATAAACTCTTAGGGTGGATTCGACCAAACTGGAATAAGGTCTTATACCTAGATTAAACGCCGAATTTGTATAGACTAATCTCGGAGTAAGTTTTATTCCAGTTTGGTCGAATCCACCCTTAGAGCAGTATTATATTAATCATACTATGCTAACGTAACGGAAGCCATACGAATCTTATTAAAAGTGATTCGGCAGAAAATAATTATTATGGGAGGAGGATGTACGAATAATAATAAAAAAAAACAAAATGAAAGTTGCAATTCCGAATAAAGTTCTGTTTGCATCTGTGTAAATAAAGTTAAACAAAAACTTATTAACGTAACACTCATGAGAGCGTTCACGACCGGAAAGAAAGTTATCACATCATAATAAAGAATTGGGCGAAAGTAATTTTTTTGCATTTGAGTTTAATTAGATTACCGACTCAGGAAGTAAACATTGCAATAATTTAAAACCTATTTATTATATTTTGTAATACTTAAGTATTATTATTTTTTAAATAGTTACAAAGTATTTTTAATATTACACGGCGCAGAACAATAAAAAAAATATATTACTTACTAACACACTAACTTTATTAAATAAATAAGTAAGTACTAAATTAATCATTAATTTTAATTTAATACAACATGATAAAAAAGTATTAAGTCAATAAATTTTAAAACTATTAAATAACATTTCTTAATAGCTTGGTGCCGTGAAATATAAAAATAATTAGTAAGTAACTATTTAAAAAAAATTTAAACAAGCTCAATGTTTTAATAAAAACATAAAATAAAACGCACCGTTCTAATGTTGATGTGGCCATTACCCCATTGTCCAATTTTATATTTCTCAAAGGTTTCCGAAACCTTCTGCTTCCTGGTCTCCAGACTCATTTTAGATTTATAAACTTTTTCGTTTACGCAAAAAAAGAAAAACAAACTTTCGCTCTTACGAGGAATGCGCGCGCACTGAGGAAAACGAATACGCGGCAACGCGCGCGCTGCGATCACTGACACTGGGCGCAGCCGCGGTCGGTGCCTGTTTTAAAATGGCACTAAACAATTACACGAGCCGATATTACAATTGGACATTATTAACTAGCCTTGCCCAGTGCCGTGCTTAGGAACGGCCGACGGAAATTAATACATAATTTACAGGATATATTTTGGAGATACAATTAAACGTAACACGAGAGAATGGCATAGGCATTTATAAGTCATTTCCTTATTGTATAGGAATTAATCATTGCTAACAAGTCAGTTTTTAATAAAATGATACACGACTATTATCCCCTAAGGGTTATTTATTAAAACTTTTGCAACAGTATATTACATGGCGGACTTAATGCCTAAAGGCATTCTCTACCAGTCAACCATAGGGTGGTGCAGAGATGACAAGGTAGGCGCAATTAGCTGCGGTGCCAAAAGATGTAAAAATAAAACATTTAAAATATATTTAAGCATATTATATATATATATATTTAAATCCCAGAACACATTTGGCGACCTTTTATTAAGCAACTGTTTGGTAACCACCACTTCTGTTAATGGTAAAGGAACACTAGCTACGAATGTTCATTTAATTGTAGTGTTAATGCAGCGTGAACTATTTAGAAAAAGCATTTATGCAGTTATTCAAAAAATAATTTTATACAACTGTGTATGTTTTCTGCAGAACTTTTGACGACCAAACTACTATACCATACATTCGCAGTCCCTGTATACTGAACGTATATTTCTATTTACTTTACAGCAGTATGACTACCATCTGTTCAAACGTCAAAACCAAACCCGTATTTTTTTGTATTAACTACATTTATTTCTAATCACTTTAAGCTTCCCAATCACTGCACCGTATTTATAGTGTCTTTGTATAAAATATGTATATTTAAATTCACTGTTATAACTAACATGCTACCTCCAATTGGGTATTAGATATGCAGTCCATAGTAAATTATTAAACGAAAAAATTTACATCAATACCTTCAATCATTAATCAAACACCAGTGATACCTGCATGAAGGGGTTCCCTTTTTAATCCCGAAAGCCGTTTTACCGATTATCATTTCAACGAAAACTATTAACCGATCACTCAATTGAACGATACCTTAATTGTACAAAGCTTTAATTTACCGACGTAATGATTTACCGAAAAACCAATTACCGAAGTTCATTTCAGCGACCATACTAAAACCGACAAATTATTTAACCGATGTAACATTACACCGAATTTTTATAGTATGTAGGTCAACGCCTCAGTGGCGGGTGCGTATCATTTCATATAATGACAAATGAACTAATTTCAAAGAGCATAACGTTCATTGGATATAATTTTTACTTGTTCTAAATACACTTCCTATAACAACATTACGTATATTATTCATTTGATATAATACTCATATTCTCTACCAACTAATGCTATAAAGCTATATTGGTAGAATAGTCATATTCTATAACTTCATTTGATATAATTTTTGCTTAAAAATAAGAATACCATTTTAACCCTAAATTGATTTCAAATATTGTCTTAAAAAGTTCATCATACGTTGTGTTTTCGTTATGGTTGTGCTAAAAACGTCAGTGACAGAAACGAATCGCGGCAAAACCGACTCTACGTAGACTTGTCTGCCCTACGCTAGAGTGTAATTTAATCCCGCGTAGGCGCGGAGGGACGAGGCGGCCCACGAGCTGAGGAGCAGAGAGGTGGTGAACGAAAGCCATCTGCGACGATAAGCTCGTGTGGGACCACCGGAGTCCCGCAGCGCCGGAGCCGTGACAGAAAACATGCCTGCTTGCATGCTGCATGTCTGTTTGCATGCTGCATGCCTGCTTGCATGCTGCATGGCTGCTTGCATGTTGCATGCCTGCTTGCATGCTCCATACATGCCTGCATGCTGCATGCCTGCTTGCGTGCTGCATGCTTGCTTGTATGCTGCTTGCTTGCATGCATACTGCTTGCTTATTACATGAGTTATGTTTTAAATCATTTGATTATTATATCAAATGTACATTTTATCAAAAGTACATTATATCAAATGTACATTATATATATATATCAATATATTCTATATCAAATGAAATTATAGAATCTAAAATTATATTAAATGTTTATTATATTAAAGTAGTCGTTATATCAAATGAAATTATATGAAATGAAATAATATTATCAGAACTTCCGACCATAAGTATTTATATCAAACATTACACACCCCTCAGTGGCCGAGTGGTCAAGTGCATGGCTCGATATTCGGAGTTCCCCGTTTCAATTCCCATGTCGGACAAAGTGCATTTAGAAATGGTCGATTCATAGCCCAGGTTTATGATCACTAACCCGGATTTGGCAAGGGTGGTGATTAAGCCAATACCCATCAATAGTAGCGAAGACTTGATTTCAAACTGTGTAGGAAAGTACAGCCTTTGTACTGTCCTACTGCAGTAGCACAGTACACAGGCTGTACTTTCCTTTTTTTAGGTTAAAAGCTCGGCTACTGAAACGTTATAGTAAATTAATAAAAGTGGGATAAATCAATTTTAATTCAATGTTACTTTTAATTTTTTAAGAAAAAATTTAAGCAAATTATAACAAATTAAAATAAATATATATTTCGTTCATGACATCATAAAAAATTACCTATACCTTACAGTTTAGGCGATGTTATGGTGGTGTGTAAATCATACAATTTCCAAAAACCACCCTTGCCAAATGCGGGTTAGTGATCACAAACCCGGGCTATAAATCGACCAATTCGAAACGCAGTTTGTCCGACATGGGAATCGAAACCGGGACCTCTGGTTGTCGAGCCAAGCACTTGACCACTAGGCCACCAAGGCGTTGATCTACATACTCATAAAATTGGGTTAAATGTTACATCGGTTAAATAATTTGTCGGTTATATGTATGGTCGCTGAAATGAACTTCGGTAATTGGTGTTTCGGTGAATCGTTACATCGGTAAATTAAAGCTTTGTACAAATAAGGCATCGTTCAATTGAGAGATCGGTTAATAGTTTATGATAATCGGTAAAACGGCTTTCGGGATTAAATAAGGAACCCGCATGAAGCAATACATAATATGAAGGCGGTCAGATAGACCGGGGGAATTGTGTTTCTTAATTACCATTATAGAGACTGAGAAGCTGATTAACCCCTGACCAACCGAGAGGTGTGTTTGACGTGTGACTCTGTCTTTCGGTGTGTTTTTTTATATAAGGTACACATACAGAATACAAATTATTATATAATTTCATAATTATTTGATTGATAGATTCTAATATGTATTCCAATTATTAGTGCACACAACATTAAGTGTTTGTCTGTGGGCTCCAGGGAGCACTTAGCCAGCTTATATAGTCTTTGGTGGGCTCCTAGCAGGAGAACGGATTGTCTGATTGAGATGCGGTTTTCTTTACGTTATTAAGTGTCTAATCGAGAAGGTTCTTAGTTAAATACGATCACGTTAATATTTTAAGAACCCATGCTGTAGCGGATAAATGAAGCAAAGATGCGTAAAAAATGGTTATGAATCATGAGAAGAAGCGTCCCCCCATCCAACAGATTTGAAATTAATGTCTAGTAAGATAGATATTTTTTCACTATGGCGACGTTTTTCAAATGCGTGGGGTTTAGGTTTTATAATATAGTAGTTGCCGCCCGCGACTTCGTCCGCGTGAGCCCCCGTCCCGGTATACCGCGACCAATTACCAAACAAATTATTTCACGCAAACCTGGTAGGCTACTCTTGAAACAGAATTGCATTAATCAATTTCCAATCGCAAATCTAAAAAATGTCAAATGGCACTTTTGTAAGCGACAATAGCGCCACATTGGGATTAAATTGCGTGGAAATTGATTGAACAAATTATTATCGAGATGGCGTTGCGGAATTATCTTTATTTATCCAAATATCGATACATATTAGGTAATCGCATTGGAATTGTATTAAGATTGAGTTTGCGTTCGAGAGTAACCCCCCAGGTCCTGACAATTACAATATGCAATATCCTGCTAAATAATGTTTGGCTAGTCAGAGTATGGATTCAGTCGCGCTATGTCCGTTCACGTATAGTTATATTTTAATAGACCGGGATTTGGCTGGCAGACATGCTATTGCTTATTGGTATACTGCACTTGCCCTGTGGGAAGTTGTGCGCACATAATATCCATTGTATGGTATATGAGTTAAGGGCGTCATATTGACTTTAATGCCCCACTTGCATTGCTTGATTATTTTCATAGATACATAATGTAATTGTTAGTACAGTCAACAGCACGTCAAGCTTGACAGTTTGGACTAGCCCTGTTTTGCATGTTACGCAGTGTAAATCAGAGCTTAACTTAAGCTAGTAGAGACATGCTTTTGGCTGTACTAATGAGTTAATAGGTATATTAATTAACCATTTCGTAACACTGTTATTATTACTCAACTTATAACAATGACCATTCTATTTTTTTTAAATAGAATGGTCATTGTTTACATGAAAACATATGCTTTTGTTTATGGAAAGTATTTTTTTTATTATAAATAAACCCAATAGTTTTTGCAACTAACACAAGTACTTTAGACTTTTTTAAACTCCAATGAACAAATTGACACGTATCCCATGACTGTTGTAGAATGCGGACGGGGTTCATACAAAATCCCCCATGGTCCTTTGACTCTCTCAAGAATAGATTGACAGATTAGAATATAGTTTTCTTATAATGATTGCGTGTTTAGACGAGATGATTCCTAGTCATGTTTGGCTAAAATCGGTGTAGCCGTTTCCAAGATTTACAGCATTAATCACAGCCTCGAAGAGATCTCGTCACTATTATTGTTACAAACTTCGTGTTTCTTATTTATGTTTAGTTTCATGGTGCAGTTCTCACAACCGCTATTCTGATGATGATCAGATAAATAGCATCTGGATCTTAGGAACTGTTACAGATAGAAGCTAATGTTTGAACACAAATGTTTAGTTACATGATGCAGACCCCACACCTCAAATTTGGAGAGTGATTGATGATGACCAAATCAATAGCTCCTGGATCTAAGCAACTGTTACAGATAGATACTTCAACTTAAAAGAAAATGTTTTTAGTTTCATGGTGCAGTTCTCGCACAGGCAGTTTTGAAGGTCTGATGATGACCAGTTGAATGGTGCCTGGATCTCAGCAACTATTTTAAATAGAAACTTCAACTTTGAGTAAAATGTTTAGTTTTATGGTGGAGTTCTGACCATGAAACTAAACATTTTCATTCCTCTAAAAAGTTAAAAATAATTAATAAAATGGGAAGCGCGGGCTTGACGTAGTAAAGGCAGACATAGGAGAACGAGCTCACTAAGAAAAATACAAAATATCGAGCCAAGTAGAGGAGAGAGCCTGAAAGCGGACCCTAGCGCTAGCCGCTAGATCGGGAAAACGATAGGTATTTAAGAAGAAGAAGAGTAGGTACAGTGTGTAAATATTGTAATAATATACTTGGCTCGATCTTTTTTATCCTCCTTAGTAAGATCGTTCTCTCTCATGTCTGCCTTCACAACGTCAAGCCCGCGCTTCCCATTTTATTAGTTATTTTTAACTTTTTAAAGGAATGGTTTTATTGTCGGGGGCTTTTATGTTTTATCTTGTAGGTTTGCCTTAGGAATAAGGATCAGAAAAACAAAAGCTATTTTCATCTACGCACTACAATTTTTTTTCAAATGTTTACGTCATAATGGAAAACAAAATGGGAACATCCGTTAAATGAACTTTAATAATTGTCGTAATAATTATTTGCACATAATTTGTTGAACCGTTAACTGATCAAATAGAGAACAACTCAACGCTCTGAAGCTGCGAAGCAAAAGTTCTTTCTAAATCTAAAGAAATTCAGGATTTAGCCTGAGTTCTTTAACTACACGCCTGCAAAAATAAGTAGGTATCACACTTTTAAAATTGTAATAACTTTTAAAGTACACAAGATAAACAAGACACACAAGACTTAAAAATGTAACTAATGTATAATTTACTATAGTTTCAAAGAAAGCTGATAAAAATGCTATAAAACGTTTTTTATTTTAAATCTCTAACTTCTATAGTTGGCAAGGCGATGCACTTGAAAAATATCAAAACAACAAAATTTTGTTGTTTTGATGAACTTGTGATGAACAAAATTTTGTTTTTTTATCCGCGCCGCGGCGGGCGGCGCGGCGCGGATTAAGATTCATGAACTATTATGCAAGCGTTTCGCATACACACTCTGGTCAGCAGCGAGCTGGCAACGTGGGATTTCGAATATCCGACTGGAAGGCGATTAGGCTACTCCATAAAAGTTCTAAATACACCAGCCCGTATACACGAACCTAGTGTCAACTGCCGGAACTAAATTATGCACGTCCAGGCACTTTCCAATAAATTTGACGTCAGGATAAAATATTGGTGTGTGACTAGTAATGCCATCTAGTATCATTTGGAGTGAATTTTTTGGGAAAATAATGTGGCGACCGTATAAAGGACGTCAAATGTCGGTGGTCGCCACTTTAAATGCATTTTTTTGTTCAGCGGTCGCCAAATAGTAGGTGCGATGTAATATATATATATATATATATATATATATATATATATATATATATATATATACATAGGTGTAGGCATATACATAAATACTTTTACAAACATATAAATATACTTACATACACTAAATAATATTTAAATAGGGCGTTATTGAGATGATTCTGCCATGGTTCTATCAAAAAGTAGCATGTGGACTTTCTTTCTAAAAGCGTCACGAGTTGTAGCCATTCTGACTTCTTGAGGTAGCGCGTTCCAGAGGAGTATGGACTGAATATGAAAGGAAGAATGAACAAAGCCAGAAGAGTGGCAGGGAGAGAGAAGGAGAAGATTATTTGAAGATCTAAGATTCCTGTCGTGAGAGGTGCAAAGATATTGAAAATGGGGAGTAAGATAGGAAGGAGCATTAGGAGAATTTAGGAAGGAGAAAAGTGTGGTAAGGGCGCGCCAACACCTCCGCTGGCGAATGGGCAACCATTTTAGCTCAGACCTATGCTGTGAGATGTGGTCGTACTTCTTCAGGTTGCAAATGAATCTGATACTGTTATTGAGCAATCTGTCAAGCTTATCAAGCAAGACTGAATTAAGATCGTAATAACACACGTCACCATAGTCAATCATAGGAAGAATTAAAGTCTGCGCAAGCATTACTTTTGTCTTGAACGGTAAAAAGTTCCTCAGACGATTTAAGGAACGCAGAGTCCAAGTAACTTTTTTACAGACACTAGCGACCTGAGAATGCCAACTGAGTGTATTATCGAGATGTATGCCGAGATTTTTAACGGTCATGCTAAATGGTATGACCGTACCGTCAAATATTATAGAAGCAACAGAGTTAATCCTCACTTTATTCGTCATTCGCAAGCTGCCAACAATTATCGCCTGACATTTTGTAGGGTTTACAGCCACACCAAACCTACGAGACCAGTCGCTAACAGCTTCCAAGTCCTGATTTATTTTAATAATAGCGTCTGATAAGTCATCTACACGTGTTTGGGTGTAAAGCTGAAGGTCATCGGCGTACAGATGATACGCACACTGAAGGTGGTGGGTGATAAAGTTGATAAATATTGAAAATAATAATGGAGAAAGAATACCGCCTTGTGGAACACCAGCATTCAGGTTACGCCAATTTGATGATGTCTCATCAATGCGGACCGACTGCTGACGCTCTTGAAGATAAGAGGTGAACCATTCCTTTACCTCAGATGAAACCATAAGATGAGAAAGGATAGAAAGGAGGATGTCATGACTGACGGCATTGAAGGCGTTCGAGAAGTCTATTAGTACCAAGACTGTGACTTTTGTATCCTCCATACCCTGTCTAATGTCGCTGGTAACTTTCAGGAGAGCGGAAACTGTGCTGTGCCCAGGCCTAAAACCAGATTGCAAAGGAACAACGAGGTTATTTTGGTAAATGAATCTTGCAAGTTGCTTTTGGACACAGACCTCGATTGCCTTGGACAGGAACGGAAGAATGGATATGGGTCGAAAATGGGTTGGATGGGACGGGTTAGAGATTTTGGGTAAAGGACGGACATAAGCCTTACGCCATTGGGAGGGGAATTGACAAGAGTCAAAGGAAAAGTTGATGATGTGGGTAATTGGAGAAATAACATGATCTAGGATAGAGACAATCATACGACGACTGATGCCATCATGTCCCAGGGCTCCGGATTTGATGGAGAGGATAATCTTTTTGATTTCATCCACAGTAACAGGAGAAAAATGAAAAGTGTCGGTAATGAGACGAGGCAGACCCGCAATGTAAGCTACCGTTTGACAAATGGTTGAATGATCTAAACTAACAGTAGTGCTGAAATGACGATTTAAATCATCCAACACAATTGTGTTAGGAAGAACAACACTACGGGCCTTGCCAATACCAAGGGTTCCAAAGAACTTCCAGATATTAGCGGGGAGGACAATGAGATATTTTCATGAATGTGTCGGCGTTTAGCGTTGCGTATCATCTGATTGCATAGGTTTCTTGCAGACTTGTAAAGACACCAATTTCCCTCAGACCGCTCTCTTTTAAATTTTCGAAAAGCCCGATTTCTACGTCTCATCGCCATACGAATCCCTCTGGTCAGCCAAGGGGCAGGTGGACGCTTTAGCTTAACTGACTTAACTGGCGCATGCACATCATAAATTGAGAGGATTTCCTGGTTAAAGATACCAACCTTCTCATCGACCGTGGAGACAGTCATTAAGTGTTCCCAATTGATTTGGGAAGCGTCTCTGAGCAATCTTTCTACATCCATACGACCAAAGCAACGCATGCGCAGCACTTTAGGGACAGGTTTTGGGGGCTTAAGGATGTAAGAGAGGAAAATTAAGTCATGATGGGAAAAACCGGGAGCTGGATATTGACCATGAGAGGAAACAAGATATGAGTTGGATGCGAGGATGAGGTCTAGCCAGGTGTCCTCGCCTGTAATGTTACAGTGGGTGGCTTGGAGTGGAAGGACATAAAGGCCAGCAGCTTCAATGATGTGAAGGAGTTTACGGGAACGTGGAGAATGACGGATGAGGTCTGTGTTGAAATCGCCCATGATGACGTGATGCGCATACTCTGACCCAAACGACTCAAGAACCAGTTCCAGATCCATGAAGTAATCCACAGCAGGAGGACAGTATACCACACCAAGGAGTGTCTTAACCCCTTTGACACTAATCTCTAGGAAGAGGTATTCAGCTGAAGGACAAGAAGTTGAGACAGATGAAGCAAGAATTTTGTAACGAAATTCACTACGCAAGTAAATGGCCACACCACCCCCTCCCCTTCCAATCCTGTCATTTCGGACAAGAATGAAACTAGTTAGAGGGTAGGTGGTAGAAAGAAGGTGTGGCTTGAGCCAACTTTCCGAAATCAGGATGGCATGAACATCAGCGCCTGTAAATGCCTCCACTATATCACTATAGTGACTGGGAATGCTTTGGGCATTTATATGGCATATGTTAAGTGAGTTTTTAAGTTGGTTGAAGTTTTGACACAGAAATTCACCAAGAGTGTCAGGCATCGAGCAGAAACTTGAGTTACAAGAAAAGTCCGCAGAATCATTGGCAGAATGAAAGGAATCATCGTCAGATAACATATTATAAAACAAATAATAAAAAAAATAGATACAAATAACCTAAAAAAAATATATATAAATAAAAAGAAGAGAAACACTTTAAGCTTGTGCTTACTGCGTGCACCACCCGCCAGTCAACCATTCACAAAAAAAAAAAAAATCTAATAATGTAAAAACAAAAGTAGATCACAAAAAAAAATGTAAAAGCAAGAAAATCAAAACATTAACCAAATCTTACACAAAACAAAAAGGGCGATTAAATGATGTTGTTGATGTACAAACATAAAATAAATAAAAAATGATAATTAATTAAGGAGTGAAGACAATGGCTGTATGGGCCAGTTTGCTCTGTCGAAGAAAAGGAAAAGGAAGCGTGTACGTGACGTAACGTTTGACGTTGACAATTCAATCGTAAACATTTCCAATTATAAAATGTAGTTGTCATGTCAACGTTTAAAACAAAAAAAAAGGAAATTACAAACATTGGGGGTATTATGGTACCACATTAGTGAACTTACACAATACTAAAATTAATTAAAAGATAACTATACCTATAAAAAGGTATAAACCTACAAACAACAACAACAATCAAAATAAAAGTAAGTATAATATGATTAGGTTGCTTGTTATTAAAATTTAGATAAAGCAAATCGAAAACTTTCGTTTCATCTACGCACCCCTCTTTCAGGTTTGTTCCTGGCTCTGATAGGTGATTGGCTGGGCTTCTTGGGATGTTTTGCCAACATGGGATTGAGTTCTTCCATGGATGTGACTTTGTGCCGGTTTCCATCAGGAGACTTGATGATAATAATTCCATCCTGCGTCCAACAAGCCCTCATGCCAAAGTGAAGACGAGCTCTGCCAAATAGAGCCTGCCTGGTCCTGGTTAAGAATTCTCGAACGGAGACAGGTGATCCTTTGAACGCTGACTTCGCTCTCCATACGGCAGCCTTGTGCTCCAAGCTGAAGAACCTTACCAGGATTGGTCTAGGATGCTCCGGCTTGGCCACTCCGAGTCGATGACATACTTTTATAGAGGCCAAAGTGATGTCATTCAGGCCCAGCTTGTCATTAATACTATCCAAAATGCGAGCCTTTGGATCATCTTTGTCTCCCTCAACAAACCCAGTAAAAATTAGTGCTTTCCGACGACTTCTGGTCTCCATGTCGTCAACGGCTCTTGAGCACTCACTGATTTGCCTCCGAAGCAGGCCCAGCATTGACAGCATAAGCTCCCGGAAAGTGCGGAACTCCTCTGCAATCTTGGCCACAGTGTCTTTTGCAGGTCCAGTGCTTTGTATCTGGGCTTCAAGCTCGGCCATTTTCTTCATAAAGCAGTCTTCAAGGTCTTTCTGAGCTGATTGAATGTCAGCAAGTTGAGCCATTGTGCTTATAAAATATGGTGCTTTTAAAACTAAGATGTAACACTGTTGTGATTGTGAATGTGCTGGCAGGTGATGTTTTATTTTACGTGATAGTGCCACATGAATCTTTGTAAATGTAAGTACTTGCTATTTACTGGTATTAGAATGTATATTTACTTAAATAAAAGCAAATAATCTATTTAAAATAAATAATTAAAAATCTGAGATTTGAATTCGCGTCTATACTTTTTTAGCACCTACCGCCGAAAAAAAAAAAACAGGGGTTAGTCAGAGATTAGGCAGTGAGGACCGCAGAAGCAGTCCACTGCCATATAGTCCACGTTTCACTAAATTACAACAGGGGGGCGATCGCGCTAAATAATCTCAACCAAACCATAACTAAGGGCCTACTCTTTTTATCCGAAACGAAATTTCTGCCGATTTTCTTTTGCTATTGACAGCGGTTTCCATTCCTTACGAAATGTCATTCATACAAGATAGATTTGGCATTCAAATTATTAATTTTCATAAAATTGTTTCAAATTTCAAAAATAATGAAAAGCACTATAAATAGCAAACGAAAATCGGCCGAAATTTCGTTTTGGAGAAAGAGAGTAGGCCTTCTGAACCGCAGCCATTCTGCCGACTTCGGTAGCGCCATCGCGTGTGTCCAACGCGAAGCACTACAAGAAGAAATAGGTCTAACTGCTGCGGTTCAGAGGACATACTCCCTTTCTCCGAAACAAAATTTCGGCCGATTTTCGTTTGCTATTTATAGCGCTTTCCATTATTTTTGAAATTTCAAACTATTTTCTAAAAAATAATAATATAAATGCCAAACCTATTAAGTATGAATGAAATTTAGAAAATAATGGAAACCGCTCCAAATAGCAGACGAAAATCAGCCGAAATTTCGATTCGGAGAAAGAGAGTAGGACCTCTGTTGTGGTTTAGTTGAGATTATTATAGCGATCTCGCTACTCATTTAATACAGCATTTGCATAAAGCGTTACTATTGTTATTGTCAGCCTATTTTGCCCCACTGCAGGGCAAAGGCCTCCTCTCCTTCTTTCCATTTTTTTCTGTCGGCCGCCACAGTAGTATCTGGCTGATATGCGTCTAGCTCGTCACGCCATCTTCGCCTCGGTCTGCCATGCCCGTCGCCTGTATGTCGCCATGTATCCAAACGTAGTGGCTTTGGCCCAAAGTTCTTCTGGCATGCAGTAGACGTGCCCGGCCCAATTCCATTTGACTTAGGCAGATTTATGTGAGACCTTCTGAATTTTGGTTCTTGAGCGCAGAATTGAGTTTCTTATACGGTCCGTTAGGCGGACACCCAATATACTGCGCTCCATTGCCCGCTGGCATACCTCGAGTCTAAATCTATAATATAAAAGGCAAAAGTGGTTGACTAATATTGTTGCTACAATACGCACAGGCCACAATTTCGCACACGTATTCCTTATATGACGTAGGCATCCACTAAGGAAAGACTTTTTAAAATTCATATAGGGGATGTAAGTTTATGTAAAACTTTATATTCCGTTAAAAGGCTTACCTACTTACTTAAAATATTTTATAAGAATTCTAATTTTAGTTTTTTTTTGTATTTAAACCTCAAACGTTTTAAGCATTTTAAAGTGGGTATTGTGCACATATTATGTTTACGCACAATCACAGATCACACAGACCACTTAGGTCTGTGTGCACAATGCACTCGATCTGTTTTGCTGGGCGAAAGAGGCAGGAACTTTAAGAGGCCTCTAACATCTCGAATGTGATTTTTGCGTAAAATGCCTATTTTCGCATTTTGTAGTAATTTTGCAGTTGTATTTATCGTTTTTATCGAAATATGGTAAGAAATTTGTGCATAATATTACAAATATCCATTCGGTGAGCATAAGTTGAATTCGGACGGCCGGCGCATCGCATTTTGTAGTAATTTTGCAGTTGTATTTATCGTTTTTATCGAAATAGGATAATAAATTCATTACAAAATCTTTATTCCTCATGAAGTTACAGTTACTCTGGTATAAATTTTGCTCAATAATATTATCGCAGATGGGAGATATTCACAGTTAATTTATAACAATTTTCGAAGTTTTTTGGTTTAGAATAAGATTTTTTTCCTATATAAAATCAATGATATCTAAAAATTCCGAGGCCGCTACGCATTATTCGACTATATAAGAGATAACATCATAATTTTTTTATTTCACTTGTTTAGAACCACAGACATAGAACAGTAGTTCAATCGATGAGCTCAAAAAAGTGCCTTCGGGCACTTTATGAAAATCTTTCTCTGCAATTTTGGGTTTAATTAAAAAGTTAGCAAAATTTACAAAAAGCGAGGCCGCTAAGCACTATTCCAATAGCTATTCTACACTATTCAATAAGTCTTAATTGTTAATGTATTTTCGTTTCTGAGATCCATAACGCCAAAGTTGGCCATTTTACGCAAAAATCACAGTCGAGATTTAATAGGCCTCTTAAGTCGTCAGTTAGTACCTGTTTCTTCTGACAAAATCTCGTGGCTCAAGATTGTTCCGTGGGGAAGAAAGTGCAAAAAATTGTAAGTGCCTATTACCATACACTTATGTATAAAATTAATTAAAGATGTTGCCATCATATCGAGAAACCATTCTTTTATTTGTAAGTATTTTTTGTTTTTCTTATTTTATTGTATGTTTCAGCCGGAAAATACTTTTATAATCAATAAAAGAGGAATATTATATTGCCCGCATTGCGGTAAATATTCCGTGCGTCACCTAAGCGGTAAGTGAGAAGTACAAAAAAATCGAGCAACGACGGACTTTTCTGAGTGGGAAAGCGCGGGGTCCTTCCTTATTAATGCAATAATCAATACTTAGTGATTACAGTATTGGCTGGTTCCAAAGTGACGGTGATCGCCGACACTGTTGAACAGCGCGTTTGAAATTCAATTCAACGCCGCGGTCCAGCAGCGTCACTCTGGAACCAGCCGTACAAAGTATTTGTTATTTGTGAATTTGTTAAATAATAAGGCGCTTTATTCTTTGTGTGCAAAACGGCGTAAACTTGCTGAACCTCAGAATGCTGAACGTCCAAAGTCACCGGATATTTTTGGAGAATTTGATATCACCTTATAGTCACTAATAGGTGTCACTATAAACTACACTACACTATAAATGTCTCATCGAAGAAACGGTGAGTCTCTTAGAGCGCCTCTTGAGATGAGCGTCAAAGAGCAATCGGAATTTAAATTTTAAGTTTCTAGCTATTTTTTTGGCATGTGTGTTTATTTAAAACTTTCATCCCCTATTTTACCGTCTTAGGGGTTGAATGTTGGAAAGCACTGAAATACATACCTAACTCATTATTTTTGCCGTACTCAATTCGTACGAAATATAATGCAAATACACTCAGCGCCAGGGGCACGGAAAATGGTCCAAATCCATTTTTACCCTTTATTATTTTTGAAATTAAAATGCATAAAATTTTGCCTTGAATTAATGTAATTGTTATCCTTACATACTTTTTTGTCAAAGAATTAACAGAAAAATATGATTTTAGTTATTTTTAATCAATTTACAAAAAAGGGCAATTTTCGCTAAAATGTTAAATTTAAAAATTTAAGCCCTAAAAAAATTCAAAACATTACACTTAAAATTAATAACGAGTATTACCACCGCTTGCTCTGATGATCGCCTGCATGCGATCAGACATGATTTGGATGATGTTTTTTATGTCTACTTGAGGAACCAGCGCGGTTTTCAAGTTATGGAGCGTTTGTGGAACGTTAGGATTTAACTTTTCTTTTTAGCATATCCCTTAAATTCCGACATCTAAAAGATAATCGTTCACGCAACGAGCTGTGTGAGGTCGAGCATTATCCTGCATTAGAAGGAATCCTTCATGACCAATGAACCCTAATGGCAAAACATGTTATTGAAGGATGTCTTCGATGTATCGCACTGAATTTAGAGGACCCTCCACCACCACTAACTCTGTACGTGCCTCGGAACTGATACCGCTCCAAACCATAAGGGATCCTCCATGGAAGCTGACAGTTTGAGTAGTAGTGATTGGCAGAAACCGTTCTCGATGACTTCTTTATACACGCTGACCTGAGGACCATCTGCAGTTAATATTGTTTCTTTTGTTTTTAAATTAATCGTAGTTATGCTTCTTTGCAGTATTATACCACAGTGCTCATTACTCCAGCTCTTGAGCAGCGACTTGTCGCTCCAGCTGTATTGCTGAGGAATCAAGGGAAAACTCAACGGGAAATGGCTGAGGAGATTTTAAATGTACCGCGTACAAATCTGAGATATGCATTGACAAGGTATGAGTAGACCGGGCTCTATACCAGAAGGCCAGGAAGTAGTGGAATAAGGTGCACTTCGGCGCGTGACGATCGATTCATTGCCCTCACAATTTTGCGAAATCGGTTTCTTAGACGAAGAATGGAGGAACGAAATGTACGTGCCCGAAGACCAGCTCGGGGTCCAGAGCTCTTCCAAGAGCATCGTGTAGCACGATTTCGTTTTGCCCTTGAAGCTCTTGAAGCCACTCTGCTTTCATCAGTCCACAAAACTTTGCTCCACTGCTCATGCGTCTATTTGCGTGTTCTCTGGCAAATCATGGCTAATTTTACGTGGCATGCTCACGTGTTGCAGTAGCCTGTCAATACTGGCACCTTATGAAAAAACTAGCGGCCCGCCCGACTATGTAGTAATTTTTTAATAAAGTACCTATAAAGAAATATTAAAGAAGTTCTAAAGTAAAAGAAGCCGCGGGTAAGAGCTAGTGTATGTATATGTACTTACCTAAATTATAGTTAAGTATAATAAAATTCGAATTAATGTTTTATATTTTAGCGTTTTATTAACGCTTAAAAATACTTAAGTAAAATTTTAAACACTGAAAAAAGACGACAACCTCAGGCGGGAATCGAACCACGCACCTTCCGCATTCCGGGCGGCTGCCTTAACCACTTGGCTACTGAGGTCTGGCTTTCAACCGTCGAAAGGACAATGTTCTGCGCCCATACATTGTTAGCCTAAGAACCAACAATTATGAAATATTCTTTTCTAGGTTCGAAATTGCAAGTAAATGACTGTAAGTACTAAGATTTTTGACGGACACTCCTGAGAACCTAAATATCAGAAAAAGATTATAATTATTTTGAGGTTATGTTTAATTAAAGAATTTGAGAAGTGATGTTGCACTGTTTTGTTTTATTTGCCAACACTCATGCACGTTCACTAACACTTAAATAATCTATCAATATTTCACATTTATATTCGACAAAACATGAATTATAGAAAATAAAACAAAAGTGCAGACATGACATGACGCTTCACTTTCCCGCCAAGAAGTCCAGAACGACAACTTTTTTTTTCTTGACCATGGATAGGTAGGTAATAGTCCTTCAGTCGTATTATTAGATTTCATTGTTTATGCTTAAACTGATGATAATGATGAGTGATGATAATATGAACGTTCGGTTTAATGCTAAATGATATTCCCCCAAACCACTTGAGTTCCAGTTAACATGTGAGACTTTACTGAAATCTTGCACGGACTTCTTGAGTGAATTTGAAAAGTGATGTTGCACTGTTTTGTTGTACTGCAGATTGTAACATTCTCCTCATTGGAAAAGCAAAAGAATCTTAAGTCGCTAACGTTTTCAGTTTGGAATAAAAAGCGATGTATCGTATTCTAATGATGCTTGGAGTATTTGGCACTAAGTATATCGAGTCAGTCATGCATGCATAATATTATTAGGTTTGTTTGTACATATTATAAATATTTTGGTCACAAACCTATAATTCACTGGCTGAATGCACTGAACTCTCAATACCCAACTCATAATAAAAAAATGATATTCAATATGAATGTCCAAAACGTACTTTTTATTATTGGTTACTTTATCTAAAAGTGTCCGCCAAAATCTATATACTGTTATCTGTCGTAAAAAATAAGCTAAGAATTATCATGTATGTCATGTTTGTGTTGGTTCTTAGGCTAACTTCAACAATGTCCTATGTCAGTGCTTGATGCTTATGTTTTTAGTCAACATTGCTTCATCAAATCTTAGAAGTTTAGTTTTAAGAAGTTTAGTTAAGAAGAACCTCTAAAAAATTTTAAAATTCGAATTTATAATACGTGCCATAAAATGATTAATAGGCCAACTGGTTCAAGTTTCATATACTTACCACTAATATTTGTCCAACACACATTAAAAAATCACATAACATACCTAATTGAAGTAGCTACGTCTCAAACATAAAATTACAATTTATTTTTCACGGTCCGATACCGATAACAATACATTTCCAATATAACACTTAATATTTTTATAGTGTGTGTGAAATTTGTTCGGCATGCCAAATCAGTATGACGTCCATATTAAACTAACATTAAATAGGTAAAAAATGTTGTTTGTATATTGTTTAAGCGGCAAGGACTTGGACAAGGACCGATTGTAAAAAAGCTCGCTCACTCGCTAGCTTTTAAACTCGCCGACTAGCAGTAGCAGCTCTCGTAAACAAGCCCCGTGTCATCGACGCTTATCAGAACTTAAGGTTGAAGAGCTCCGCTGTTGTAATACCAACGAAGTTTGCCTTCTACAAATCTCTCACAGAGAATACAAATGAAAGTGGTATTCGCAGACCTTTGCTCTCTGTATGCCTATAACGACGCAGTGTGCCTAAGTGGCGTTATGCCTAAACGTCATTTCAAATAAGCGTTTGGTCTATATCTCACATTGCCCATTTCGCGATACGACTATGTCGCTATTGGACTATATCTCACATTGCCCATTTCGCGATACGATTAAGTTGCTATTGGACTATATCTCATATTGCCCATTTCGCAATACGACCACGTCGCTATTGGACTGTATCTCACATTGCCCATTTCTTGATACGACTATGTCGCTATTGGACTATATCTAATATTGCCCATTGGACTATATCTAATATTGCCATTTCGCAATACGACCATGTCGCTATTGGACTGTATCTCACATTGCCCATTTCTTGATACGATTATGTCGCTATTGGACTATATCTAATATTGCCCATTTCGCAATACGACCATGTCGCTATTGGACTGTATCTCACATTGCCCATTTCTTGATACGACTATGTCGCTATTGGACTATATCTAATATTGCCCATTTCGCAATACGACCATGTCGCTATTAGACTGTATCTCACATTGCCCATTTCTTGATACGACTATGTCGCTATTGGATTATATCTAATAATGCCAAATTCGCAATACGACCATGTCGCTATTGGACTGTATCTCACATTGCCCATTTCTTGATACGACTATGTCGCTATTGGACTATATCTAATATTGCCCATTTCGCAATACGACCATGTCGCTATTGGACTGTATCTCACATTGCCCATTTCTTGATACGACTATGTCGCTATTGGATTATATCTAATATTACCCATTTCGCAATACGACCATGTCGCTATTGGACTGTATCTCACATTGCCCATTTCTTGATACGATTATGTCGCTATTGGTCTAATTTTTACATTGGTTTATGGTTTGTTATTTTTGTTTTTTTTTAATTGTTTTTTTTAGATTAAAAAATAAGTCCGTTGTTTTTGTAATAAGTAGTTATTTTTGGAAAATCCTATAAGAGGTAAATGTAGGCTTATATTGTTTAACGTAGCATAAGGATTATAATTTTGTTTTAAATTCTTTATATTTTTAAGTATAAGTTGAATTCTTTTACAATCGTTTTTTTTTTATTAGCACCCTTTATATATTTAAGTAAGTAAGAAATGATGTCCATCTCGCTCTTGAACTAAAACTCAATGAACCTTTGTCTCACAAAGCCTATCTCGCTATTGGACTAAAACGCAACGAACCTTAGTCTCACTAAGCCTATCTCGCGATTGGACTAAAACGCAATGAACCTTAGTCTCACTAAGCCTATCTCGCTATTGGACTAAAACGCAATGAACCTTAGTCTCACTAAGCCTATCTCGCTATTGGACTAAAACGCAATGAACCTTAGTCTCACTAAGCCTATCTCGCTATTGGACTAAAACGCAATGAACCTTAGTCTCACTAAGCCTATCTCGCAATTGGACTAAAAACGGAATTTCCCTAAGTCGCAATCTCAATACGCCCAAATCTCGTTAGGCATAACGCGACTTAGGGTGGATTCGACCAAACTGAAATAAGGTCTTATACCTAGATCAAACGCCGAATTTGTATAGACTAATCGCGGAGTAAGTCTTATTCCAGTTTGGTCGAATCCACCCTTAGGCACACTGCGCTGTAGGCATACGAGAGCAAAGGTTCGCAGAAACCTGATCCCATAGACACCAGTCCATCCATTTTTTTTAGATGGGCAAGGATCGCCACTCATGATCCCATGTGAAGGACACCGGAAGCGTGGCAGATCGATGCGGAGATGGCGGCGTGACGATAGGACAATTTTTTTGCCGGGGTGGAGTGAGGTGATCCAGAATAGGGACTAGGTATAGAGGGGAGGCCTTTGACAACAGGAAAATTAGAGAAGTCGCTTTTGCGTTGCCGACCTGAAAAAATCCTCCTTACCCCATTTAAAAGGAAGGTATATCATTAGCGCAATGGGAAAACTCATTATACAATTTGATGGTGTGTAGTACCTACTAGTAGGAATGTTTGGTATGAAAAAAATAGTTTTTATGTATAAATATCACTGCATCAAAGATAACGCTGTGATCATATAACTAATAACAGGACATAGCATAGATGGATCAACCGATTTCTACTTTCTAATAAAATCACATCAATGGCCTTTCTCTGTACGTAATAGTGGAGGGCCCGCGATCTCCTAAACAAATCAGCACGTGAGCCGTTCCAGACTTCCAGCTGCAATATCCTTGTGGCGTTTCAAGAGGGTCTGATCCTGGTCGAGCCTTTAGGCACGGCAGTACTCTTCGAAACGTGAGAAAGTGACCACGTTCCTTGGACGCTAACGCTAAGTTATGTTCGTAACTATTTAGTAAACTGTGGCTCAAGACTTAGCAGACTTTTAATAAACGCCAGGGTACCATAGTCCCATTTTTTGCCATGGCCTTCCAATATAACCTTATATATACATAACGAATCAGGATCCGAACTAATTTCATCAAGCTCTTGCCTTGCACTTTGCGCAGATCGTCATTCCTAGTCTAAGAGCGTCCTACGCGGCTACGCTACGCTTGTCGCCACGCGCGCGATTTTTACATGGGTCAATAAAATAGCTTAATCAGCCTTCTTGAAACGTACACACGGCGTCTGATCAACCTACCCTAAACTGTCAAATTTCTCTAATGAATATAGATCCTTAGAACCAAACAATAAAGTTCAAAATTGATTGTAGAAATATGACAGTTTTGGGTAGGTTGATCTGACGCCGTGTGTACTAACGCCTAGGCTCAGGCCTTAACATATGAGCAATGTGGAATTTGGGAGTTGGGCTCTAACCCACCACGACGCGCCGCGCCGGGGAGCCGACCATATGCGGTGAGTAAAATGGTCAACATGCTTATCATAGCACGGTGGAGCTCAAGATTTTAAATAGCCCATTCGGTGACCTGAGGTTGCGAAAGTTGTCGAGAGTTTCTGCGATATTGCACTCCTCAGGTTGGTAAAATCATAGATAAATTAGATAATCGTCCTTGGTAAAATTCTTATAAGGAGAGCACGCAAGTTATTGGGTTACATCACGAAACAGGCAGGCTTAAATACACCTTATCTAGATAGGTAGATTATATATATATATCTCTTATTAACAGCATCCGTGTAAATCTGTAAATCTCAGTAAGGTAGACCTTACTGATATTTTTTATTTAATTATGATTGTTGGTTTTCTCTTACTTGACGTCAAAACTGAGTAATGACTATGAGAATGCTATTCTTCGCAGAAATATAGTAGGAAAATCTCTTTATTGGAAAATGCTAAGTTATCCCAGAAAACATGTGATGCATTGCATAAATTGCATTATTAACAGTGCCTATTAGTGTAAATCTGTAAATCTCAGTAAGGTAGATAGCTTACTGATATTTTTTATTTACTTAAATGAACAACTTAGTTGTTGTGATCAAAGTGTACCTCTAAATATTTTTTTAATAACAGGTAAATTAAAAAGTCTAACTGCTGTACTCAGAGACGTCCTTGCTGTCACTTTACCTAAGTATGGTGATATCTATAGAAAGATAGACATTTAACCCTTTCAGCGCCAGAATATTTTGATATATTTATACTGTATGCCGTCATACATATAAGCAGCTACGAGATAAATCGTACCTGGCATAGTAGAACATAAATCCCGTAGGCTATAACGCAAAGAAACAAGTTATTTTTGCACATTATGTCCAAAAACTCTGGCGTTACGTGTAGTTGATTGTTTTAAAGCTTATTACAGCTAAATTTTGTATTCCTACTGCAGAAAAGACGTAATTATGTCTTCCTTTGTTTGTTTGTACTACTACTAAGTACCTTATGTTTGTCATGTCATATCTTTTTTCCGTTAAAAGTCTGATCTTTAATTTTATCATGTGTTTTTTTTGCTAATGCCAAACGTTCAAAATCCGACCTTACGTGTAGTGCCAATAAATAAATGTTTGTATAGGAGGCCCAACAAAATCTACGAATATATTCGTAGTTGGCACCATGCTAAAGACACGCACTACGAGTTATCTCGTAGCTGGCACGCAAAGGGTTAATTGTCATTAAAATTTAATTGACGTCTCTGAGTACGACAGTTTGTCTTTTAATCAAATTCACTGTTTTAAATGTAGTTAGGAATTGTTCTATATTTTTTGCCCACTATTCATCTTTGTTTTTTAGCTGTACTTAGAGAAAAATGGGTGTAAGAAACACCACAGCTTATATTATAATTCTAATCAATTTTAATTGGTTTATGGGAACTTGATAGGCATAACGCACACCCACTTAAATTGTCAATTAATTACACTGATTATGATAAGGCTTAGAAAATGAGTGTACGGTATGCTTCATGTTTCAATATGAGTCACATACTGAAATAAATAATAATATTGAACGCTTACTTTAAGCAGATATGAATTTTATTATTGATAACAATTCATATCTAAATAGATATGAATTGTTATCAAGTTATTAGTAATACCTACGTATGAAGTAGTCATACCTACTTTAGATGTGACGTAAAAGTGTCTAAATCCAGTATAAAAAAAATATAAATACCTAGTTACTACAAGTGTTTAACATAAAAAGGACTGTTTTTCTGTATTTATTTTATAGATTAACAGAAAACATATTATAGGATAATAATACGTACATTCATCCATCCCTAAATATCCATTTAAATCAACTAACGTCAATTGCAAATAAGTATTATTATTATTTATTTTCCAAAAGTTCTTTTAAAATTACAACTTGAACCTATCCACAGTTATAAAAATTAATAAAAACACTCAGCTTTTTTATACATGCCTACCTACGTAAGTACCTTTGCAGAAAATTAGAAATTGGACACAAAGTAAAGAGACAACCTATGAAAATAAAACTAATTTGATCCTAATTATGGTCTTACTAGAATATACGGTGGCTGTTTACTTACTGTTTTCAGTTTCTTCTTTGGCCCAGAAGGTCCGTCCATTGTCACAGGTACAGATTATTCTTTGTAAAATTACTTGACGGTTTAAAATTATGTTAAAAACAATTTATTTAACCTATTTTATTAAGTCAGCGGGCGGGCAGCCACACTCACACAGTCACAAAAAGTCAGTCACACTAGCGATGCGCGATTATGAATGATACTAACTGAATCATTCGATTATTACATTCATTCGAATAATTCGAATGACTTCTAAAATGTATTACTAATTACTAATCAGTACTAATCGGGTGCTAATTAGTCAGTAGTGTAGTAGGAATCAACCACTAACGAATACAGAATTTTGCAACTGACTGAATGGTCATTCATTGATAATGAATGATACTGTAAGTAACTAATTTAGTAAAGAAGACCCGCGGATTATTACGAAACTAAATTCATTGGCTCTGCGACGCTATTTTCAAAAATTTCATTCATTTTACCTACAGCTAGTAATATTATTCTGTTCCTACAGAACAGTTGCTGGGGTGGTGTAAAAGCAAGTAACTAACTTCTTTTTCTAATTAGGTACTCATTTTGATCCCCTCTCGCTGTGTGTAATACACTGGTCGCCATTTTCGATTATAGCAGACCTCTCTTAGTAACCGCTATACCTAAGCCTTACGCTGTGGCGTTAAAGTACATTTTAGCTTTCTTTATTTCAATATCAATAATCGTTCGATTTTATTACTAATTAGTAATACTTATTCGATTATTAAAATTAGTATATTACTAATCTGGTATTCGATTTTTGAGATTAGTATTAGTAGTCAATTCGATTAATGAAATTAGTCATAATCGCGCATCGCTAAGTCACACACACCCACAAAAAACACATGTCACATTTCCAGTGTCGCCAACTCAATTTATTAAAAGGGAGCTAGATCACCTACGAAAAAGAGCTAGAATAGATATAGGACATATTTTTTTTACTATGGGGCTTGGTACTAAATTCCAAAGTCTTTTAACTTGACGCCAATGTATAAATACTTGAAGAATACATTATTATCAACATATTTATGACCGTATTATTAATTTAAAGACCTCCGTTTTTTTATATAAATTAAAAACCAACATTGATTTCTACTCGAAAATGGCAACATTATAGTAGGATTGTGACACTTTAAGTTATTAAAAATGAAAAAGTGACGCTTTTCTGACGTTTTATATGTCAATACGCATCGTAGACAGATGTCAGAGTGTCAGACTGTCAGCCGCCAGATGATTCCCGGCCGCGCTTTCGTTGTGTTAGTTGTGTGTATCGTTGCTAAATACTTTAAGTTCGAAAAAGATAACTGTGCTAACGATATCGTTTCTACATTAACATGGACCTCATAGACTTACCTACTAATAACTCTGCGTTCGTTCACATTAAAAAAACCAGAACTTTCGTTCAGAAACGTACAAAACTAATCAAAGTACAGTATTCTTTAACGGAAGTAACTAAAAATCCAAAAAATATACAGAATGGTGGCATTTAGTCTCTTGGACAAGGAAGTATATGAATTGTTGCAGTTAATTTTTATTTTATTTTAGTACCAAAAAAAATTATGTCCTTTTCGGGAAAAAAAGAACTAAAATAAAAGAACGTTTAAAAATAAAATAAAAATTGTTAAAACGTAACATGATTTTATTATCTTGTTAGATTAATGAGAGATATTGTTTTCTGAGGTTTAAGCGAGCACTACACATTGAAATGAAACACTTTTTTACGAATTAACTCGCGTTTAATTTACTATTTACATAGTTTTTATATTATCCTGACGTTTCGAACCCTTTACAGGGTGTGAAGGATTTTTACCAGTTTGTCAGTGATATTAAAGACCTACATCTTGCTGACAATGAAACCATGGTTAGTTTTGATGTCCATTCCCTATTTACATGTCTACCAGTACCAGGACTGCATTAAAATT
Source organism: Scoparia ambigualis (assembly GCA_963921215.1). Taxonomy (NCBI): domain Eukaryota; kingdom Metazoa; phylum Arthropoda; class Insecta; order Lepidoptera; family Crambidae; genus Scoparia; species Scoparia ambigualis. Next base: position 30,905,451 of record OY992506.1, read on the forward strand.
ACCAAGAAAAGACTAGTTAAACAAAATATGCCCAACGAATATGCAGTACTATTAGAGCATTGTCTAACATCTGGCTGCCTTTTGTGGAATGAAGTTTACTACTTGCAAATAGAGGGTGTTGCTATGGGGTCTCCTGTATCACCCGTTGTCGCCGATATTTTCATGGAAGACTTCGAGGAGCGGGCCCTAAGCACAGCACCCGTAACCCCAAGGTTCTATAAGCGGTACGTAGATAACACTTTCACTATCTTACCAACTGATAAAGTATCTGCTTTTTTAAGTCATCTTAACTCCATACACCCTAAAATACAGTTCACAATGGAGTTAGAGGCAGACAACAAGTTAGCTTTCTTGGACACTTTAATCATCAGGAATCCTGACCATAGTTTGAGCCACACTTTTTGTTTCGTAAAGTAACCCATACAGATAGGTACCTCAATGGTGATTCTCACCACCATCCTAGACAGTTGGCTACTGTAGTTAAATCTTTGTTTCAGAGAGCACGCGGCATCTGTGACACCCAACACCTGGCTGCTGAACTTCAGCATGTCAAGCATGTACTACAGGATAAAGAAACTGCAAGTACCGCGGCTTCGTCACAAAAAACGCAAAAAACCAACCACAGTCGAGCGCCAACCTACAGTACTTCCATATATGAAAGGCGTCACTGACAAGATTTGGTCACATCTTGAAGCGAGCTTCAATCAATTCTTACTTTAAGCCGCCAAAGAAGATCAACCAGTTCTTACGACCTGTCAAGTGCAATATACCCCTTCAAGATGCAGGCGTGTACAAACTGGACTGCGACTGTGGGCTCTCGTACATCGGGCAAACAAAGAGAAGTGTAGGAACCCGCGTAAAAGAACATATAGCCGACGTCAAGCATAGGCGCGAAAATAAGTCTGCAGTGTGTGAACATGCTCTCGAGGGACCCAACCATTACATCAGATTTGACAAACCTCAAATACTCGCCAAGGAATAACGATTCATCCCTAGGATGATTCGCGAGGCTATTGAAATTAAAACAACATCGTATTTTCAATAGAGAGGATGGTTGGAATTTACCACCTGCCTGGGACCCCATCATACAGGTCATCAAATCCCAGCCCCAACAGCAACACATTGCCAGACCTAAAAATATTGTTAGCTCGTATTGTGTAAACTTGAACGCACCAGGTTAAATATAAAAATTATTGACGGTAGGTAAATAACTTCTAACGATGAGACGACCAACACCTCAGTCTCCCTGTGACCACGGACCCTGTAAAGGGTTCGAAACGTCAGGATAATATAAAAACTATGTAAGGCTTTTTTGGAGCTAATTCATTGAAAATATTCAGTGTTCGGCAACACTCCATATTTTCGACTTCATCCGTATATTACAAAGTACTTTGTGCACACACACACAACACTTTATCATAATATTATTTTCTATCGATTGCCAGGTATAGTATCTGAATTTACCCACATTTTAATAAATTGTGTTGAAATATTGAAATTGAATACCATTACCCTCGACCCGATTTCTCTACCTCACCTCAGGGCCGAGCGAGGGAGAGTTTTCCTCACGTCTTTGCCGAGTCGCAGGAGGAAGGACGCACGCCTGGGGTCACGGCCACCTGCATCACAGTCTCAGCCGAGTACCAGGGGCCGATCGCACGCCTGGAGTCAAGACCTCCCGCAACTCAGCCTCCTCAAGAGTGCGCTGACGCTCGGACGTCACGGGTTGCTAAATCCGTCACCATCTTCAGGGGAGGATCGCACCTCACGCTTCCCATGACGCCATGAGCTCAGCCCACGCCCTCACAAAGAATGCGGATACCTCCGCGCGGCAGCGGCTCGGACGCCACGGAAAGCGAGATCTCTCACCCACTCAGGGGAGGATCGCACCTCACGCTTCCCGTGACGCCATGAGCTCTGCCCACGCCCTCACCCGTGCGACCTGAGAACCTGGAAGAGGCGGCCGTCTTTCGAAACGGCGTCCAGAAGGGACGCCGAGCAAAACAGGACGACGCCCATGAGGGTGCCACCAAATTACCCCCTATAGGCCAAGAAGAGGCAAGGGGAGGCTGTGGGCCCAGAAGGGGCACCACCAACTTTGTTCGACACCCTGAAGGGTCGCCGGCAAAATCCCCCCGCAGGACCAAAGTGGACCCGCTGTGCGGTCCAGAAGAGACGCGCTTTGAAAGGGGTGCGGGCCCAGAAGAGGCACCGCCTACTTTGGTTCGACGCCCAGAAGGGGCGCCAGGGTATTCGCGTAGGGCCCTTTTCCCACGCTGAACGTGGGCTGAGAGGCCTTACCCCAGGGTGCACCAAGAGGAGGTTCCCAAATTTGCACCCCAAGACCTACCGTCCTTACATAAGCCTTTCCAAGATTAAAAAAATATTCAAATAGTAATAAATCCTAAAAAAAAGTGATTTAAGCCTACTTTTTTTGTTTTGCAACAAAGATATTCTAAATAAGTAATATTATTTGTTAAGTCTTCGCAACTGTCATTATTTTATGCAAAAACGGAAAATGTAAAAAAAATACTTTGATGGCTGATAAAACATCATTTTTTTGGATAAGTAAGGACGGGAGGTCTCATAGTGATATCCACAGACATAGATGTCTGTGGTGATATCTGTCGGAATAACCCTAAACTACCTCCCCTTAACGGCTCCGCCACTAATTTCCAGTCACCCTGTGTATTACTGTTCATCAGTTTAAAAGTCTGATTTTTAATTAAAAGCCAGATTTATGTGAGAGAAAGTTTAAGTTTGCGGTTGGACAACAGAACTAGAATATAGTTTTATAAACATCAAATTAATAAATATTTTTAAAGTTAACAGCTAAAATGCGAAACGAAACGCTTTGGACGGCAGAGTGCGTTTCAAACTTAGATTAAAACACAGACATAATTATATGTCTGTGGATTAAAACAATGTTTTAATCTAAGGTTTCAAAACCTTAAACTGCCGTACGTAAAGAAACTTATAAGTACCTATTGTATTTTTTCCTGACTTTAAAGGGAAACTTAGCATGGTTAGATTTAGTGAATTTAGAGCTATTTTTCCCAATACAATTTATATTTTTATTATGTCTGTGGTTTTTATACATTCTCAAAAACAAACAGGTCCAAAATGGGCATGCAGCGGTAGTAAGGTAATTGTTTTTAAACCATAATATTGAACTCTATTATTCTAAGATCTTTATAAATAATCAGGCCTCAGCCTTTAGCCGTGGACAGAGAATCACACGGTGTGTCTGTGACCACTTTCTCCCAATCAATAGTCTCCGCCGCCTTTGAGCTTAGCAATGGTCTCCGCCTCGGACCAAATATCACAATGGACAGAGTCTTTGGATTTTTAGCATGTCCGTATTTTGTTAGTGTGCAGCTTTCTATCTGTACATGTGTGCGTGAGTAAAGATGTAACTAGTATATCGATATAATCACTTTAATGTGGTGTGTACCTAGTTCGTTATTATAATTTGGGGTTAAAGTTACTCACGTCCGTAGGTTTACCGTTTAGACCCTACACGTGACCCTTGGGTGGTGCTAAATGAGTGACACTGACTGAGTGGTAGAGCCACGCTGCGTTGCAGCACGCCGGGCACGCTGGGCCGGCTCGCCCGGCGTAAATACCAACCTCTCGCTAAGGGTGTTACCCGACCAATCGATCGATCGTCGATCGACGGCATCGATCAACGTCGATCGACGGCATCGATCAACGTCGATCGAAGTTGATCGACTGGTCTGGTAGCTTTAATCGATCGACGGATACCTACCGTTTGACTAACCAATCGATCGACGACGGTCGGTCGACGTTGATCGATAGGTGTGGTAACTTTAATCAATCGACGGATACCGTTCGTCTAACCCATCGATCGACAGTCGGTCGACGTTGATCGATTAACCCTGGCTAAATTCCATCAGCGAAATGTATTCAGAAAAGGACTCGTTGTTCTTGGCCAGTACGATGTTGCTCGTACTATTATTACGGAGACGCAAACGCAGAAGAATCTGGATGCGGCCGTTTTTTAAAGCCAACGATCGCTTATTTTATCCAAATGACATTTTAAGCAGCGGTTTTTGTTTTTGTTTTGACGTGACAACGTCTTAAATTAGGTTGCGGCTGGGAGTCACTTATGAAAAAGTGGAACGCTCGGTAACGTTACGATGAGTCACCGAACGAGAGAGAGGCCATGAGAGCGAGTGAGAGGCACGCGTCCCTTCCACTCGGGCATGGTTAGCCCGCCTAAGATTTTGTTAATATGAAATTCAGTGCGAGATTCTTTGTATAAATTAATGTTTTAAATATAATTCTTTGTATAAATAAATGTTTTAAATTGTTACTATTATTTCATCCTTCTTCCTACTATACGAATGAATATTCACATTAAAATTATTTTACCACTCAAAGTCGTTGTCACGTAAAACTTTCGCCCGTATACCGACTTTACAGGCAACCAATTTTTTTTTTTGCGTAGCGATTGTCATGAATTTCGAGGTTAGTAGTTTCGAGGGAGGTAGAGAGGAGGGGGATGGAGGGGGTACGGTAATGGTAACTTAGTAGAATATTTGTTTTTTTTTCCTAAAAATAACCTAAAATAACCTCAAAATAAAAATATCTTGAAAACTATGCATTTTCGCACTTTGGCTCCCCCTCCCCCTCCCCTTCCCCCCTTTTTCGGTGTTGCTTAATCTAAAGTGCTTCCCAAGGTGTTTGGGGGAATATCATTTAGTATTTAAACGTTCATATTATCATCACTCATTATTATCAACATAAACATAATCTAATATTACGATTATTATCCATGGGCACGAAATAATTTTTTTTTTTTTATAAAAGATGGAGGCAAACGAGCAGGCGGGTCACCTGATGGAGAGTAATCACCGCCGCCCATGGACACCCACCCGCAAAACCAGAGGAATCGCAGACGCGTTGCCGGCCTTTAGGGGAGGAATAGGTTTAAGGGAGGAATAGGAATTGGGAGGAGGGGGGGGGGGAAGGGCCTCCGGAACCCTCACTAGTCGGACGAAACACAACAGCACCAAGTGCCATTATTTCACGCCGAATATTAGAGAGGGTGGTATTACGCCGGGCGAGCCAGCCCAATGCGTGCTGCAACGCAGCGTGGCTCTACCACTCAGAAAAGTGAAGCGGCCGGTGCGTCTAATCAAACAGCTCGATTTAACACCCAATCCATTTTACCAGTCGATTGTCGATCGACATCGATCGACGTCGACTAATCCATTCTACCATCGATCGACGATCGATCGATTGGTCTGGTAACACCCTAATATCCGGCGTGAAATAATAGCCCTTGGTGCTGTTGTGTTTCGTTCGGGCAGTGAGGGTTCCGGAGGCCTCTCCCCCCCCCCCCCGCTCACAATTCCTATTCCTTCCTTAAATGCCGGCAACGCATCTGCGATTCCTCTGGTGTTGCGGGTGTCTATGGGCGGCGGAGATTACTCTCCATCGGGTGACCCGCCTGCTCGTTTGCCTCCTTCTATTATAACAAACAAATAAAAAATAATAATTTGTGTAGTAAAGTGAAGAGCAATACTTTTTACTTTTCTTATTCCCGCCCATATTATTAAGATTCAATTTTGAACTAAGGCTAAAATTTTTACTGTAAAAAAAGATTTTTCAAAATGTTTGAAACAGAGCCTTGAATATTTTGTAGGCTCTCAGTTATAACGTCTAATAGCTTTAACCCATTCACGTCTTATTTCCGGGCATTTTGGAAACCTAAAAAAAGAATAATAAAAAGAATATTAGTAATATCGATAAAGCTTCGATACACAAATACGTACATCACTAATCATTATGCCAAAAACAAAGCCTTTAAATTACATTTAATTAAGGTTTAAAACCTGATTCTTATGAATAGTGTACGATATAGTATGATTTAGAATTAGCAAAAATTAATGTTTTGCCGTTTTAATTATTAAAAAACTCATAGTAAAGCATACATATTATGAGAAATCACTAACGTATGAAATGATAATTCCTGGTCCCTCACACCTCCTTTTGTTGTTCTTGACGAACAATAAACAGCTGAACAAGACATTATGTCAATTGTATATTACACAAATAACACAAACACTAAGATTTCTTAATATTTCACTATTATTTCGCACAATCCAGCAATGTTTTGACCTAGTAGTCGGTCATGAAATGACACGTCTCACACCGACAGTGCGTCGTTGCCAAACGTACATTCACTATCTCTTTTACTCATATCACACTACAGTCATACAGACAGAGATACAAATACTTTACTTTGATACACGTATGTAAAAGCGGCAACGTCGTAAGACTCTGTCCATGTAATATTTGGTCCGAGGTCTCCGCACTGTCCGGTTCACAAATATTATTTGTATTAGGTAGGTATGGAGTTAAGAAAAAACTAGATTACGAATATATTAATATGTTATATGTAACTGTGTTTGTTTTTACACGAAAAGATTGAGGTTTTTGGATACTGTGTCTGTGTATAACTGACCAGAAAAATAAAAAACCTTGTCTTGGGGCGCCCCAAATGTTTTTTTTTATTGCAATACTAAGTATAGTCATACCCATGTGAATTGGCAAGCGTTAAAAATCTGAATTCTGTAAATAAATGTAGGTTTTTTTCATACTATAAGACATAGTACAGTTAGCATCAAAAGTAGCTTAGCATATAAAATTTTCAAATGATTGTTACGATTGAAATTACCAGAATTGTCTGATTTAGCTGTTAAGTCTAAAGTACATGACGGTCACTTTAAGTAATTACTGAGAAGTTATAATTATGAACACAAAAAATGTCATATAGTTCTGAAATGTTAAATGATGAGTATGTAATGACACATACACGTGACTATTACTTTTGCCACCTTGTTTTTGTTCAGTTACTTTAGATGCTGACTGTACCTATCATTAATTTATGTACTATGGTGTCATTGCAAATCCAAACAAGAACATTTCTGATTCTGGATTAATGTAATCGAACGTGCTCCTGTAGATATACCTCTACATAACAAAGTTAAGGGTCAAAGAAATAAAATTATCAAAGCCAGTATGATTTTTAATATCATTAATCAAAATCAGTATCTAAATAGGTTTTTAACTATGTCATACGACATTTCATGTTCATCATTATCAGAATGCACCAATGGTTGGATTTGAGATATATCAGACTCATTATAACTTTCATTGCTTGATGAATCACTTTCACCACCACCAACAAAAATCACTCGGTACTTCTTTACGAACTGCATAAAATTCATAAACTTTATGCCTAATTGCACACTTCAAAATCATCTAGGTTGATTTTCTTTTTAATTTTGGTTTTTTTTCTAAGGCGTAGGAAATACTGCAGACGTCTGCTCTTCTCTTTGTAATTTCCACCTAAAAAAAAAAATTACTTAGAACTTAAATATAAAACGTAACAATGTACAAACGCGTCTACTCAATTAGGGGTCGGGGGGTGTGGGGGTTAACAACTTAATAAAATAAAAACTTATAACCTTTGCTTGAACACAACTAACAAGTACAATAAAAATCAAACCTGTCAAAACAGAGTACATTGGCGAGAAAAATATCGATTTTCATAAATATTTTTCAAAGAAACTTCGAATCTCCGGAACGTGAAACTTTTACAAATTACTTCTTTAATACAGATATTTTCAATAAAAAAATACTATTACCCAACTTAGCTAACGCGTTTGTACATTTTAGCCATAAATAGGGATGGGATTTTACCCGGAAAAAACCCAAATTAGGGAAAAAACCCGGGAAAATTCCAGGGAAAAAACCCAAATGGGAAAATATTCGGGTTTTTTCATTTAATACAAATATATATTGAAAATAATAATATATTAACACTACATAACACAATTTCACAAACAATTAGAATAGTACATACAAACAAAAATCTAATTATGTAAGAACTTTTATAGTAACACGTAACTTTCAGCGATTTTGATGACCAATAAATGCGAAAAATGAAAGGGTTACGTAGCGGAGTTCCAAGCGGGAGGGAGGGAGTGGCCATTGCGTTATCGGCTTGCGTAGTAATCTGTCATACGTAGTTTCGCCTCTATACCGTGCGCACTTGTGTTTCTTTGTTTTCTATATTATTGACGACATGGATTTTTGATTGTTTTGTGATTAAATACGTAATATACTTTGGGTTGACCACTGCTGCTACGCTCACGAACTGTGATACTTACTGCCGCTTAGCAAAACAGCATTAAACGGTAAGTTTGAATGTAAAATTAGTAATTTTATATAAATTACTGGCAAAGTAATGAGCACAATCGTATCTAATGGTTTTGCTAACGTGTATTTTTTTTTTCAGCCATTTTTAACCCTAGAGGTATCATGCCACTTTTGCCGCTCTTGTGCAGACTCAATCCATTTCAAACCAGCTGTTCTGTTGATATCATCGTACCAACGCTTTAATAATAACGTATAAATTAATAACTATTAAAAGTTAAATCTGTAATCAAATTTTGTCAAAGGTGAGCGCCCACCCAAACACGTTTATTAAATAATGTACGAGTATATTGTCATTATACATATCCCAATAAATTATCTACTATCGTGTGTATAAGGTTGCCTTAAGTTTGATGTGACTCCATGACTTTCCTATTTATTATTCTATTCATTCGCTGCAAGTTTAGCAAAACCGGGTACGATACACAAAGAAGAATGGGCAAAATGATCTAGGTAGCGGCCAATTCTAAAATTGGTGTAAATTGTTAGGTATGGTCATAACGATCAAATATTTGTATGGTGCCAAATCTGTAAACCTTTTGGTTCTCGTTTTTTAATGTGTTTCTGTTCTGCATCTGGTTAACATTAAGAAATAGCTTTTGTATAATTATTTTGTCTATAAGCCTGTTAAAATAGTCTTGCTCGCTGCAACTATCCAATGGCAAATCGTAAGTAGTCTCGACTTATTTACTTGGATAGTTGAGAGCTGTGTTTCATATGGTTGTTTTGTTGTTTAAGCGCGTATGCCTAAACAGCAAAACAACCAGAAAGGGCTTCCCACAACTCTCTATAATTGGAATAGAGACTCAAAACCCTCTGTCTAAAGTAAAAATATCTTCATGTTTAAAAAACCAATGAAACACAGACGCTTTGGACATTAATTGTAACATAATTGTAGAATCTAGTCATCGATCCAACACACAATTTCTGTCCAATTCACAAAACACTTTTCTAAATCCGGTGAGCAAGTCGAGTCGTAAACGATTAGAAATTAATAAATCGAACAGCGAGAACGTAAACGAGAAGAAGGTAGTTGCACTGAAGAATTTCGACAGTCAACTGACTGCGTGCGCGAGCGCATCGCAAGGGTGCGGGGAGTATGGGTGCGGCGTGCGAGGGGTCGGGTAGACAATATCATATTGACTACCTGCTCCCGTATCCCAAAAACAACAATAGGTTGATTGACACAAATAAAATAGCAAGTAAAAAAAGCAGATTTAGTGTTTACAAAGTGATATAACTTTTTATTTAAAAACAATACGGGTCTGTGTTTATAATAAATATAATTTGATTAGTGGTGAAGAATAAAAAGAAAACTGTCTCTGAAGTGGCTGCGACCTAGACCACACTTCATACATTTTTGCCCATTCTTCTTTAATATCTTAAAATATTTTTTTAACTAAATCCCATTAGATTACATAGTTTTAATATCTACCTACATTATATTTCATAATGAACCTTCCTCGTTATGATTTTTAAACAAGCTTTATAACAAATAACTGCATTAAGCCAATCCACTGCGCTGCATATTTGTTAGATCCAAGATCGCAAGGTGTTGAGTTGGATGAAGAGCACGAGGTGAATGCCATGGAATTTATATTTTTGTCCAAATGCTAATATTGACATTTCTGTCGATTTAGCCAACTATAGAGCTAAACAAGGTTTATGGGTTAGATCACTTATTTGGAAGAATGTCACAGAAATGGATCCAGTCATTTGGTAGAGAGGGTTGTGTTAATAAAAATTGTTGAGTAGAGAGTTACAGTAGGCTTTCTGACTGCTCCCTGCACTTCGGCAGCCACTGAACAATCATTCAGCACCCTTACTTCTTCTTCGTCGTATCGATAGTTCAATATATACGCGCTGTTAAACAGTTTTGGCCCAATATTTCGCTGTTGCCATCCCAGGAGGAGAAGCCTCATTCAGGTCTTTCTTTCAACGTGCAGGTGTAAGGGCAACGCGGGCATGACAGTACATGCCGCATGTCTTGTTATGGAGTGCCACACTCGCACTGGGCAGAGTTCAGAGCAGTATAACCCCACCTGGCCATATTCGATCTGCAGCGGCCCACTTCGGTCCGGAGTCGGTTAAGCTACTTCCATATGGGCCACGCTAGGTTATTGCCAGGGGGAAGATTTTCAGAAGGTGCAATGGAGTTAGGTGGAGGTGCACATATTTCCTGCCATAGTTTGCAGCGAGCCTCTCTAGGGTGTTGGTGCACATATTTTCTGCTATAGTTTGCAGCGGGCCTTTCTAGGGTGTTCCGTTAAAGCTTTTGTAAACTTCAGGAAGCTCCTACAGCTTTTGAGGCGACTTTCAGGCGGTTGGTGCTCAAACAGAGAGTGCCTGTTATCGGATTCTTGCCTTAGCTTTTCCAGAGAGCAAGCAACACCTCTGCGAACTTGCGGCGATGCTATACCAGATAATGGGAATAGCATAAGGGGAGTGGGTTTGAGACAACCTGTAATTTTCCTGCATGTTTCGTTCAGGGCGACGACGTCTACCTCTTTGGCATGAGCGGACCAATGCCACACTGGGTATGCGTATTCGCCAGCTGAGAAGCAGAGTGCCAGCCCTGATGTCCGTAGTACATGAGGTTTGGCACCCCATGAAGTTGACGTTAAACGAAAGATTAAGTTCTTGCGGGAGTTAACTTTGAGCTTTGTTTGCTCATATACACAGTCAGTAAAGAAATTAATAGACTGACTACAGACAGGGCAGCAATAAATAACTGGAACCTTTTACATAAACATAAAGATGACAATAACGATGAAGATGACGAGCCCATATCTACTCCTGGAGTAGTACTTAGCCCAATAATTAGGCCAATTCACGACGAACAACCTTCTACATCGCGCACAAATACATATAGACAAAAAATTCGAATTCTGTGATATGAACGCAATAACAGCAGAATGTTATGACAATTACGGCAGCTATAGTAATTAAAATTATACATTAAGCAATAGAAAAGTATTCTAGCACAATACTTTTTATTACGTAATAATTAAATAACTATGATATTACGTGCTTTGTTTTTTTTCGGCATTGATGAATTAAACGGCTGTCTAACTTCTAGCGCAGTAAAAAACTATTGGCGTATAATGCTACTGTCATCCACACTAACAGATAGTGTCAACTTGAATCAAGTTTACTTGATAAGAGAATTGGATTTAATTTTCTCAATACAAGATTTGTTGGTCAAGAGAGCCCATATATCTTAGCAAGTAGTGAAAATAAATAGGATCGTTCAAAAACAGTCAATTCATTCAATAATACTACCGATGTCCATATTTAAATGAAGAAAAAATAAGATTCGTGATAATTCCATGATAAAACCCAGCATTTGGGTTTTTTCCCGATGGGTTTTTTCCCGATGCCCATCTCTAGCCATAAAATACACTAGTGGTCAATTTTCATAGCAGGTACTATATGATTTACCCATTTTAGTCATGTTGACAACTAAGTCGGTTAAGTTATTGAGAGAATTTTGAGTCAAATCCTAGAGACTTTCTCTCCAACAAATATTTATATACATTGTAAACTACTTTTCTCTCACGACTGTGAATAGTTTTCGGCATTATAACACATAAAAATATCAGTAATTCGAAAAATAGTCCCCGCTGACCAATGATTAATATCATTGCCGCTGACACTTTGACTCAACAAGCAATCAACAGGCGACAAGGATGTCATGACAATGACGTTTTAAAGTTACTGTTGCCAGTAAAAGAAATTAGTGCTGTGGGACGCAAATCGTAGCAATCCCACATAAGATATCGGGAATCGAACCCGAATGAATGGTTGTGCTTACGGCACAACACAGCTCAGTAGACAGGTGGTAGAAAGCACAACACACGAAGATTGTAGAATGTAAATTGTATTATGTAGTAAGAAACAATTATAGTAAACATACAATAATAAAACTTAATAGCGTAAGCCGTAATTTCAACACAGAATTATTTTCCAACCTGACAATGAATTGACAAAATATAACTATCAAAATACATTCATAGAAAAGGAAACAAAGATGACATGAGTGAAGTGCAAGGAGTATGAATGTACAATATGAGTTTTAATGAAAACGCAAGAAGATGGTATGATGGGGAACGGAACATCCGAGTGGATTACTCGCCACAGTACTCTCCCGGCAATTACGGCTTACGCTATTAAGTTTTATTATTGTATGTTTACTATAATTCTTTCTTACTACATATTACAATTTACATTCTACAATCTTCGTGTGTTGTGCTTTCTACCACCTGTCTACTGAGCTGTGTTGTGCCGTAAGCACAACCATTCATTCGGGTTCGATTCCCGATATCTTATGTGGGATTGCTACGATTTGCGTCCCACATCTGGTGACCCCGACGTGATCTGAACACAAGGACCTATTTTCTGAAGGATATTCCGCAAAGGAGACGGAAAAAGCTGGTTGGTTGTGAAAATTACGGTAAGAGATTTTACAAATTTTCCAAGATGAGTCAGGCTAACGACTGCCCGTTGGTACCCAAAGAGGAGGTATTGCGTGTTGGTGTTCGAGTACCACCGTTTTGGCCAGAAGAGCCTGCTTTATGGTTCGCTCAAGTTGAATCTCAGTTTGCACTTTCGAAAATAACTACTGATGAGACCAAATTTTATTATCTTGTAGCGCAACTAGACCATCAGTATGCGATTGAGGTGAAGGACATTATCACCAACCCGCCCGTCACTGGAAAGTACGAGAAGCTTAAGCTCGAGTTAATAAAACGCCTCTCAGCTTCACTGGAAAAGCGCGTTAAACAGCTTCTGATGCATGAGGAGCTCGGCGATCGGAAGCCCTCGCAGTTTCTGCGTCACCTCGCTGGTCTAGCTGGTCCGTCGGTGCCGTCTGATTTTATTGTGACATTGTGGTCGAGCAGGTTGCCGCAAAACATCCAGACGGTCATTGCTTCACAGATGGACCTCCAATTAGACAAACTGGGCGAACTGGCGGACAACGTACATGAGATCGCACCATTGACACCTCAGGTAGCTAGTACTTCTGCAGCCCTACCAGCATCCCCTCTGAACGAGATGGCTCAGCAGATTTCCGAGCTGACCAGGCAAGTGGCTATGTTGACCGCTAGATTTGAGAGTGCAGATCAGTCACGCTCGAGATCTCGATCGAGGAGGTATGATCGCTCCCGCAGCCGTTCCAGACCAAAACAACCACCAGTTGACCACCCCCACTGCTTTTACCACTACACCTACGGAACCAAAGCAAACAAATGCAAGAAGCCATGTAGTTTCCACTCGGAAAACTCCCAGGGCAGTCGGAAGTAGCCGCTCAAGACTGCCCCTCAGCAACAGGCCGACTCTTCGTTACAGATCGCGCATCAAAAATGCAGTTCCTAGTGGACACTGGCTCAGACTTGTGTGTTTTTCCGCGATCTGCCGTCAAGACGCCCTGCCTCAAGTCTAAGTATGATCTCGTCGCTGCAAATAACTCTATCATTCATACTTATGGACCTGTACTTCTACACCTTAACTTGGGACTCAGGCGAGATTTTACTTGGAACTTCACAATAGCAGACGTTTCAAAGCCGATTATTGGGATTGATTTCTTGAGCCATTTTAATCTGCTTGTGGATTGCAGGAACCAGCGCTTGGTAGATGGTACCACGACCCTGTCTGTAGCAGCTTTCACTTCCGGAACTACTGACGACATCGCTTCAGTCAAGGTCGCTTCTGGTGAGACCGAGTTCCATGGCATACTGCGTGAGTACCCTGATATCACGAGACCCGCAGGTGTACATTCTCCACCCAGGCACAATACTGTTCACTTCATCAGAACGACCACCGGCTCGCCCGTTTCCTCTAGGCCTCGACGGCTAGATCCAATCCGCGCCCAAGCCGCGAAGAAGGAGTTCGAGGACATGCTTGCCTATAGAACAGCCAGGCGCTCTGAGAGCCCTGGGTCTTCTGCTCTACACCTGGTGAAAAAGAAGGATGATGGTTGGAGGCCATGCGGTGACTACCGCGCACTCAACGCTAGGACTATTCCGGACCGCTACCCCATCCGTCATATTCATGACTTCTCCTACCAGCTCTCTGGGTGTTCCATCTTCTCCACCATCGACTTTTTGAAGGTTTACAATCAAATTCCCGTAAATCCTGCTGATATACCCAAAACTGCCATCACGACACCCTTCGGATTGTACGAGTTCCCATACATGACTTTTGGTTTGAGGAATGCTGCTCAGACTTTTCAAATTACTTCACTCGTGAGGCCCAAATCCCGGAAAAGCCGCAGGAAGGAGTAAAGCAGACGTCCAGCGGTAGAAGAGTACGACTTCCAGATTTTTATCGACCGTAGTCACGGTCTGCCGGGGGAGTACTGTGGCGAGTAATCCACTCGGATGTTTCGTTCCCCATCATACCATCTTCTTGCGTTTTCATTAAAACTCATATTGTACATTCATACTCCTTGCACTTCACTCATGTCATCTTTGTTTCCTTTTCTATGAATGTATTTTGATAGTTATATTTTGTCAATTCATTGTCAGGTTGGAAAATAATTCTGTGTTGAAATTACGGTTTACGCTATTAAGTTTTATTATTGTATGTTTACTATAATTGTTTCTTACTACATAATACAATTTACATTCTACAATCTTCGTGTGTTGTGCTTTCTACCACCTGTCTACTGAGCTGTGTTGTGCCGTAAGCACAACCATTCATTCGGGTTCGATTCCCGATATCTTATGTGGGATTGCTACGATTTGCGTCCCACAGTGCCATTAGTTTTCCGCATCATGGTTTTCTCCGGTCAGGTTTTTATTATTGTTAATGTTCAAGATAAAAAAGTAAAAACGAGGATTTATGATTTATTTACCTTTGCATTTATAGAGAGAAAAGGAAAAAAAGAAGACAAATTAAAAAGTAAGGAAAGAAAGGAACTTTTCATGTTTTTTATTAATTTCAGAAATGGTAATTGGTATTTGAATTTGAAGGTTATTCATTAATTCAATAAAAGACAAGGTACCTTTACAATCAATAAACAAAGTTGCTGTTGTGTTGAAGTAAAACAAACTCAAGAAACATCTACAGTAGCAGTATCTTCCAGTGTCAGTACTTCAGTGGTTCAGTGTGTACCTATTCCAAAATGCCTGCTGTAACGTCAACAACAGCAGAGGAACAAAATGACGCTGATCAGAAAATGTGGAATGCTCTTAAACGATATATTATACGTGAACGACAGAGGAAGAAAGAAGGTAATTTTGATGGCTGAAGCCTGCTGCATAAAAAAAACCATATCCAAAAGTGTTACATGATCTCTAATCTTGACTTTCGTGCATTACTTGATTTCATTATAAAATAGCCTTTAGGATCTTATGGTAGCGACAATAGATTGAAGACAGCATGGCTGTTAAAAAATTATATCAATAGAAAATTTTAGGGCACACGGAAGTTGTATACTTGTTGAATCTATCAATCCGTCTATCGGCTCAGCTATTGATTAGTCACCCAATTTTTAGTTGATTTTTGTATGGAGCTGAGCCGACAGAAAAATTTGCGATGTTTTTGTATGAAGTTTGGACTTGAGTTTGGGCTTAACAAACCATAAACATCCTCTTTGTGACCAGTTAGAACTGTTTGACGGAATGTAGGGTCAGAGTGTCTACGAATAGGAACAGATTACAATGTGTCCTAATAGAAATAAATCAACTTGTAATGGGTTGAAACAAATAATACTGCTTTTGGCGGTGTGACCGGTTAGAACCAAATTTTTGTGTGACGAGTTGATGCCCAAATCTCAAATTTTTATGTGCTTGCAATTTAGAAAAAAAAAACGCAACATTATTTATTATTTGTAATCATTTTAGAATATGAAGCCGAGGTTGAAGAAGAAAGATTACGAAAGGAAAGAGAAGCTAGAGAAAGGCAGGATGTCATGACTCTTGGTGAGTATTTATGCCTAGCTATCAACAGCTAAACTCTAAAGCTATAAACATCAACTGTTTGACTCACGGCTACGAATTTCGCCCTGCGGAGCATTGTTCTACTGCTTGGCAGTGTCAGCGACAGTGACCAAGGTGGACATAATATAAAAATACCTTTATCTAAAGTGGTTCTCCACCCTGAAAGCAGCAAACATTTTAAGTCATTTTTGAACATGTAAAAGTAAAAGCTTTCGTATTGATTCTTAGATAATAATCTAAAATATTTTACTCACTGAGCCACTGCCAAGTGTTTCCAACTCCGTCTCTTCGCTGCTGCTAATCATGTGATAATTATTAGCAGCTTTTAACCATGAAACTGTCACGCAGGTACGTATTTGCCAGCCTATAAAAAACAAAAAAAAAAAACTACTACGCGCTGAATTAGTTAAATACATTAAAAGAACTTACGTAAGTTAGCCTGATTATTGCACAAGGTCGTGGCCTTGGTAAAATTTGAAGCAAATTGTTTAAACAATAACAAACAATACATAAATCAAATGACTCCAAAAAACATTTTTCTTCAACAACTTTCTTAATTTTACGCATGAAACAATAATTCTTACATGAAAATATTTGTATTGATATTCCGCAGGTCGCCCCCATCTTAAAAAAGTAAATTTTAATTTTTAACACAAGTGCGTGATGGTTTTGTACATTTCGCAGAATAAAAACATTGCTCTAATCAAATTACTAGGTCTGAAACTTCAAAGCAGAATTGTTCTAATTTTAAATATTAATATGATTGATTTTGCTTTGAAGTTCATTATGAGACTTACGAGGGGCGTTCAAAATATTCTCGGTATGTGGATAAAAACAAACAAGTACGAAAAGTTTGATATTTTTATTTTTCAATATACTCCCCCCCTATGTTCATACACTTATAAGATCGATCAATTATTTTTTTTAATCCCTCATAAAAATATTTTTTATCTTTGGTGTAAAAATGCTCCTCCACGGCCGTCTTCAACGCTTCATCGTCAGAAAATTTATTTCCACGCAGATCCTTTTTAAGATTGGGGAACAAAAAGAAGTCGCTTGGGGCTAAGTCCGGACTATAGGGTGGATGAGTAACAGTTTCAAACCCACATTCAACAATAGCTGCCTTGGCAATATGAGCAGTATGGACAGGGGCGTTGTCATGCAGAAGCAGAACACCTTTGGTTAATTTTCCTCGCCTCTTTTCTTTGATCGCATCTCTTAATTGACGTATAACGTTAGCGTAGTACTGCCCTGTGATATTTACACCTTTTTCTTTATAATCGATAAGCAAAACTCCTTCACAATCCCAAAATATTGTGGCCATGACCTTGCCAGCTGACGGGATTACCTTGAACTTCTTGGGATGAGCTGAACCCTTAATGTGCCACTGCATGGACTCCTGTTTGCTCTCTGGGTCATAATGATGAACCCAGGTTTCATCTCCAGTAACTATTTTTTGCAGCACCTCATCGGGATTTTCACCACACAGGTCGATAAAATCTGAACAGCAAGCCACACGCATATCCTTTTGAAGAAGCGTCAGCATTCGCGGAACCCATCTTGCACTTACTTTTGACATATTAAGATGGTCATGTATAATGTCATGTACGGTACCAATAGAGAGATTGGTTACTTGAGCTATAGATTTTACCTTCACTCGGCCGTCTTCCAATATAAGTTTTTCCACTTTATCAATATTTTCTTGTGAGGTAGCCACTACAGGCCGGCCGGGTCTAGGGTCATCTTCAATACTCTCCCTTCCACGCTTAAATTCGCTTGACCATTTTTGAATAGTAGATAAAGAAGGAGCAGACTCACGGTAAACACAATCCATTTCCTCTTTTATGGTTTTTTGATTTTTACCCTGTTTTGTCAAGAATTTTATGACGGATCGGTGCTCTAATTTCGTTAAAATTGTTAATTCGCTCATGGTGTTCATGTTTGTTCGGCAATTGCAGAAAAACAAAAGAACATCTCGGTTCCAATTTTACTTTTTTTTAATGTCAATGGATGAATCTTAGCGGCCAGTAACAAATATATATATAAAAGAGGTTGTAACGTATCAATACCGAGAATATTTTGAACGCCCCTCGTATGTCAGTTTTTGCGATCGCGCGGCTACGCGCGGTGCCCTCTTAATGACAAACCTTGAATATTAAGTATAAAGTGATTACTATATTTGGAATTGAACCATAAAATCCACAGTGCATAGAATAAATAGTAACTAAAAATCATACAGGGTTAATTTTGGACCCCCCACCAATTCTTTTTACGTGATCCTACACATTGTTGTCTCAACTTTCCTTATGAAAATAAAAATTATTGTCACCTAGCGCGCGGCCTATCGCGGTTATCAAAGCGCATGCGCGTGATGGCTATTATTCACCCCGTGCACCAATGACAGCGCGGCGTCGCTTTGACCGCGAGGGTGAGCGCACGTACTTAGAAATATAGGATATAAAAAGCAGGCAAAAAATTGTAATTATAAAAAGAAAACATTCATTATTTTTATGTCAAATATTTTTTTTTTACCCCATATTTACTTATGGCGGGGGGTCCAAAATTAACCCTGTAATTAGCCAACTGTTTTGTAATGTTAGCTATTTCATTCATATTTTAGAAGAAACAAAAGAACAGATTGATCAGTTAGAGCAGAAGTTGAAACAGCTTGAGAAAGAGAAACAACAGCTGTTCATGCAATTGAAGAAGGTCCTCAATGAAGACGAAGTCAGAAAACGACAACAACAGAAAGAAACCAAGTGAGTATGCTAATGTGTGCTATTTTTGTACAGTCTACTACATATTATACAGTCTACCAACAAGCCTTTAATTTAAACATGCTGTTGCATCCCTTTTTCCTTTTTACGTTGACGACCTCTGTGGTTGAGTGGTTAGCACGCCGGTTCTTGCGTCTGTCGCCATCTCTGGTGTCCCGATTTCAATTTCCGGTCGAGTCAATTTAGAAAACATCTGTTTTTCTAAATTAATTAAGGGGCTGGACTTGATAATTGGCGTGAGAGTGGATCAGGGTTCAAAGTGATAATTATCATATCATTGATTTATTGATTAAAATAAACATAAGTTGATAATTATCTTGATAAATATAATCGAAAATTTGCAAGTTTCTATTCACGAATATAAACGAAAAATTAATAAAGGATTACCTTGATTGTAAAATGTGTATAATTTTGTTTACTAATCTACTTGCTTCTAACGTAAATGTTAATATGTAATATCAGTTAAAAAAGGACTGCTATGCTTATATATCTGTTTGATAATTATAGGATAATTATCTGATAATTATCATAATAATTATCGTGATAATTATCAAAGGGCATATTTATCTTGATAATTTCGAACCCTGGAGTGAATTAATATATACATTCTTACACCCACGAATATTATTCCAGAAGGGTTACCACAGTCTGTGTTTCACCAAATAGCAACTGCACATGTGCTCAGTGTCATATGTGGTGAGACCATCGCCGTTCTATGCTGTTGGATTTATGTGCAGCCTTTAGTCTGTAAGTTGCCTTTATGACACCCAAGTTATAGTATCCCAATAATCAGCTAAATTTATTATTATTGTTAATGTAAATCACACTGTTCCAGTGAAATGCAACCAATGAAGATGCCGATGGGCAGCATTCAGATCCCGATGTTCCCTATGCAGTCGTCCACAGGCCAAGGAGACTCGCTTCCCTCTCAAGGGCGGCCACCACCGCTCACCTCACACATTATGAACAAGGTAAGTGTCATATTTTATTAAGAATAACGCCTTAACGTTGATTCATATCAGAACTGTTCCGTATGTTTTATTTTTTTTTTAGTATTGTTTGATATATTATGTGGCTGTACCTTTCTTTAAATAAATAAATAATAGACATAAATAAGAATCATACACTTTTTAACTTTTGCGTTCCAATACGGAATTTAATGCAAAACTACTTACTAAAGGCATCCTACATATGATATTCGTGACCGGCCATAGTCACGTGCAGTCACCCTGTGACCACGGCCAGTTAGTTGTCAGGTGATAAGTAGCTTTGCGTTGAATCCCGTTTAAATATAATTATGTTATTCACAAATTGTCTTAGTTAATTATAGTTGTAAAATGCTGTGTCCTTAACGAAATACTTTTTTTTATACTACAACGGGTAAGCGCTTGGCCTTCATCACACCTTAAGGTGGAAGGTGAAGCAAAGGTGTACGAAGGTGGAAGCATGCTGCACCCGGAATCCTCAACCACTGAGGAACTGGCTATCTTAACTTTAAATTGTCAGAACACAACAATGCTATAAACATCGTTATGGCGACAGATAGATAAGATGGTGGTAGCTAGCCAGGCGGACTTAACAGCCCTACCACCAACCAAAACAAGTACACAAAGATGTGCCCCCCGCTCGGAATCGAAACCTGGACCTCTGGGTCTTAGCCCGGTGGCTTAGCCACTAGACCACAGAGGCGGTTAAAATACTAGCGGCCCGCCCGCGCCTACGTCCACTCTAACTTAGAAACACTGGGATATTTCAGCCATTTTGTAAAAAATATCTACGAATTATAGTGAAAACCGCGTAAAATCTATTACGTGGTTTAGAAGGAGAAAGCGGAGCCACAGTGCCACAGACACAGGAAAACTGCGACTTTACTGTATAATATGTAATAATTATAAAATATTTAGACAGGGATTAACGTTTTCTACTTAGTAAAGGCATCCTAAGCATTAACTATTTTTGAATGCGGTGTTGCACCGACCGGACCGAACCACCTGCTGCGGCCAGCTATACCGACGACGCTCCTGTACGTGTCCCGACTGCATTACTCTACGAAGGCAGAGGAGATCGTAGAGTATATCAGAATCAAGAGCAAATTCACTCTGAGAGTCGAGCGATTGGAGTCCCGCCATAACGTGAATTTTAATTCATTTGTGGTGAGAGTACCGACCGACCATCTGTCGACTTTGATGAAAGAGGAATTTTGGCTGATGTTCCGGCAATTGCGTGGCCGGCTACCGGATATCACGCTGCCTCGCACGGCGCCGTGTTTACGTGCAAATTTGTTTATTTTTTAGTTTTATGTTATAATTGTATGTATGTTAGTCTATAAGGTATTTATGTTGCTATGGGCCATTATAGCCTGAAATAAATGAACAAATAAATAAATAAATATATTTTTTAGTGTGCTTGCTGTCGGTCGCAGATGACCTTTACAGCTTAACCGTGCTTGTAAATTTTGCATTCCCTTTTTAACCCGACGACGTTTTGACCAAGTCGCACCGCTCGTGATCACGGGCTGACTGCTGTCGCGATGGTCCGCCTCCGTTGTGTTTTTCCACCATCTCATTTTTTATCCAGCTACCGCTACTGTGGGTTTTGTTTTAACTTCCTAATATACGAAAAGTTTTACAGTTTCTATAAGATCGCTATGTGTAAGCAGTATGAAGCCGATCCCTAAGGGCACATAGCGAAGGACGCGCGTCAGCATGCAGCTGTCCAGACGTGCCCATTTCAGATGCTGCAAAACATTGCTGTTGTCCATAACATTGACTACCAGTACGTTCTCATGCCGCTCCAACCTTGCCTTGTACGTGGCGCAGATCTTTTCCATGTCTAGGGGGAGATATTCACTATTTCTATCACCACTTATTATTGTCGTCTACTAGTAGATGCCGCAGAGTCGCGTCGCGTTGCCTCTGATGGAGACGCAGCTTAAGCAGTTTTCCTCCAAAACAAAAGCAATAAAACAGGCTGCTTCTAATAAAAATAGATTTTAGGCGTTATCCTCTAAAGAAAATAATAAAAAGGTGCATTAAAGCGAAGCGAATTAGATATAAGAAATTGGTGTTGACATACCCGTCGTGATTGTCCACAACAGCAAAGTATAGTGCGCGGTCCGATCCAGGTGGGCGTGAAGCGGCCCCGCAGCCCGTCCCCCACCTACCCGATGTACACGCACCGTCTGCAGCCGCAGGGCATGAAGCACCAGAACGTGTACTCGGACCACAGTGAGTGTTACCGCTACTTCTTTTACGTTCGTCTGTTGTACACACAGCAGGTCAACCTACCCAGACTGACAGAGGATATAGGATTTACTATACCCACCTTGTAGCATATTGAGACTAGTACCATTCGAAAGTTGTTTCGAAATACATATAAACACTTACGTGGAAAAGTATGGAATCACCCATTTGTGCCATTTGTTCCATGCCATCTTAACCTCTTGATCACCGTAAAACCAGACACAATTGAAAATCAATTGTTTCGCGACCGCCGGCGGTCTTATGATCCTTGACCTATTACGAACTAAACTATTGATTAAATTTAATAAAAATGAGACCACTTTAAAGGCTATTATGCCAGTATGAAATTGAAACACATCTGTTTTCTTGACAGCTCCTGAAATATGGGTGTAATTTAAATAAATATGATATTTTAAGCTTACAGTCTGTAAACACAGCCTTTAAAATGGTGCCATTTTTATTAATCTTCATCAATAGTTTAGTTCTTAAATGGCACGATACAAATGCTACGAAGTAGGTATAGGTTCCATACAAAATGTCCGAGTGTTCTTTCTTCAATCGATATTGATCCTTGTACCCATATGATAATATTCAAAATTGATTGAGGATTTTTGACATTTTGTGGTAAATTGACGTGCTGACATCTATACACACGCCAACGGATCAACGTACCCAAAACGGAAAAAAATCTCCAATATATATTGATCCTTATACCCAAATGATAAAGATTAACATTTATTGACGAAATTTGACATTTTGTAGTAGGTTGACCTCTGTTGTTAGAACTGGATTTACGATGCGTTATAATTATGTATAACTAAACGTAGTTACACAATAATATCTAATCCACGAAAACACTAAAATAAGTTAGGTAGAAAGAAAAAGATTCAAGAGAAAAACAAAGACTTCATTACTTTTGTTAACAAAAGGTACATATATTACATAGCATTCACCAATTATTGGAAAGTGGATTCAATATTTTTGCGTAACTATGTCCAAATGTTTGAATGTGAGTCAATGTTGTGCACTACTGGTCTGATAAAGGAGATGGGTAATTTTGGGCCACAATGAGTTGTTCGTTACAGAAATAAAAATGGTATAGAAAATAAGGTCTTCTTATTGTATTATTATTGGTTTCTAAAATAAACCTGTAACACTCCGCAAAACCTAGATAAACAAAAAAAAACGGATATTCGAAAATAACACTTAAACATACTTTGTAAACACACATCTAGTCAGTAACAAATCGATTTATCGAATTCGATATACTTTTGTCTAACTGCAAATACTTATTGAAACAGTATTTAATTTAAAATAATGAATATACCAATACGTTAGTTCTTGTATTTTGTAGACTATCTGAATTGACAATCATGATAATAAATACAAAAAAAAAATTAAAATATTAATTAAAATCGATTTTTAAAATCGAATATTGAAATGTCATGTCAGGTCTTAATATGTCATTTGTCAATACGATTGTCATCCATTCATTCATTCTCTTTGCTCTATGCATTGTAGAATATTTTGTGCCGGCTTTTTTTTTCTAAATAGTTATTTTCTCACGACATTTTATGTTAAATTATACCCCTGAATACAGAATTTAATCTAGATTAATAAAAAATAAGCTTCAAATTCTTGTAACTACACAAATAACTAAGAAATAGTGTAAAAGCAGAACAAGGCATCGAGGTAAGCAACTCATGTGAATCCTCTAATCTGCGGAGTTGTACATGCAAAATAATGATACATCTGTAATGCTAACATCATTCCCTTCAAAGTGCAGTAATTGTTATGTCTGTAACGCAATTTCATATAATGGCCCAAACCTCCATACAAGCTGCCCTATCTCCTTTGGTGGTTTTAGAACTTTAGTATCCCTAAATAAAAAGTGGTTGAAATTAGGTTTTATAATTCGCAGTTACTTGTTACTAATTAGTTTCAAGAGATTATAACGTAAATGCTACTCTCAGTTTCTATATAAATTGAAATTTATAGTTGCCCAAAGGTTTAGGCAATGTAGAAAAGCGCAAACAAGTGATCGGCGCCAAAATATAGTTGTGCATATTTGTTAGGGAGATGCAAATTAATCTATTTCATTTTTTTATTTATTTGTTTAACAAATGTCGTGATTTGTATCTTGTAACTGTGCCAAATAATTAAATAAATGAATAAAAGTTGAAAAAAGAGAAGCAACAAAATACAATTAATATGTAAATGTGATGCGAAGTGTTTCTTGTAAAGTGGGTTTTGAACCTGCGACCTATGTTCGAAGTTAAATTTCCTTCGATTTAAAAGAAAATATTTGTTTTGTATAGGTTTTGCACTAAGGTAAATTAAAAGCTAAACAAACTACATTAGTTTACCAAAGCTTTATCAGAACAGTATGCGAAGTTTTCTCGGACCATTCATAATGTGTGTATAGCAAATGACGAATGTTGTAATGTTTTGCAGAAGTAGAGGACGGCCGCATGGGTCGCCAAGTGGCCCGCGCCGTGCTTTGGAACAGTGAGTTTATAATCGGAAGGGTGTTTTTGGCTTGGCACAACTCATTTTTATATAACAAATTGTTCTTTTCTATTTTATCGAGGACTTTATGGGCGTTTTCTTTATTTTGTGTTATTTTGCAATAGTAGTGCTCATATTCGCTTGCTACTCATAGCTTCTAGAAGATTGTGAACCTACTAATACTAGAGCCATATACCTAATAAAAATCTGCTTACTTTAATTCTTTTTTGTTTCCTATTATAGCATCTTTTTAAACGCAGCTTGCCCGTACAGTCTAGTTTTCAACAAACTTTTCTTCGTACTATGGTGACTGATTATTATTGGATGATGGATAATCATAGAATGTCTTCCCAATCACAATGAGTTTTAGAAAAGACATTCTATGTAAAACTATAAGAAAAACACCCATTACTAAAATGTCGGACATATCGCGTTGTGGAGACTGGAGATTCTATTGTATCATCGAAATTAGTACTAATTTTATGTAAAAAATTTTAAATCTTATTTTTTCATGAACAAATTCATAATTATAAAATTTTCTCCATATAAACATACGCCGATATGCCCGTTATGTCCGTAGTTTGTGCGTTCCTTAATTTTGTTAATTTCTTTAGTTGTACATTTCCTTTAGTATCACTCATAACTTTCTACAGTGTCATCCCAATTGAAACTTTTTTAGAAATATCTAAATGGTATTGAAAAGGAATGCTGTGTGGTCGAGCCCGTTTACTCGACTTTCATTTTCATGGCCAATAACGAGCTTAGCAGTTTTTCATCTCGATACATAATTTCTCGAAAAATCATGTTGACATCGAACATGATCCTTGATCTCATGGACCAAATGACATTCGTTTTCAAATAGTAGTAGTAGTTGTTGTACTAATTGTATGTTTAAATCATATAAAATATTAAACTACTAAATC
Source organism: Scoparia ambigualis (assembly GCA_963921215.1). Classification (NCBI taxonomy): domain Eukaryota; kingdom Metazoa; phylum Arthropoda; class Insecta; order Lepidoptera; family Crambidae; genus Scoparia; species Scoparia ambigualis. The sequence continues at coordinate 30,931,094 of OY992506.1, forward strand.
ACGCTTGTGCCATACTCGTATTTTGCTGCATCTATTTTGTAGTTTAGAATTAATTCTCTTCCTATCTTTCAGCAGTTTGCTGCTATATTGTGCTTTTTCTATAAAATTTAATAAATAACTTGTCAATCTTTTTCTATTTTATAATATTGCGAATTACTCATAATCAGGAAAGTTGTTGAAAATAAATTTACGATTTCTATATTACCACCCATTTCGGTTGGCAACCAGGTCTTGATTTAGTTTGTCAAAAAAGACGATTCTTATCTTCAGAAAAGGTGTTGAAAATATATGCAAAAGCGCAATTTTTGACAAACTAAATCAAGACCTGGTTGCCAACCGAAATGGGCAGAGAATCGTCTCAATAACACGAATATGACGCAACCTTCTTATTCCCGACAGAGCCCTCCCAATACGGTTCAAACGTCGGCGGCTCCTCTGTCTCATCGCCCGCCTATTACGCGATGCCGTCTTCCGGCGTGGTGGGGGTAGTAGGGGAGCGACCCCCCCCTCTGCTGTATCCCCACCACGCGCACACGCCGCACACACCGCACACGCCTCACCACGCCAACCTGATGTACGCGCCCGCGCCGCAGCAGTCCCAGCTGTACCTTGACATGTTGAAGAATAGGGACGGGCCGCAACATCAGGAGCAGAAGAAGGATTCGCAGGTATGTTGAAGAGTACCGAATCCTCCTATTCTGGGCCTAAAGCTTTTCGCTGCGACAAAAAAAAGTATTTGTGATTTGGCGTTGACAGTGTCTTGTCAGGCGCAAGTATGGGCCTCGTGTGAGGCTTCGTGTTACTTGGAGATAGCTGTAGTTATTTGTATGTAGCAAACTTAGGCGGGTCGTCAGTCCCATCACCCGCTTACTACCCGAAATCGACTTCAGGCGTGGTGGAAGTAATACTAATGTATCCCCACCACGCTAACTAGACGTACGCGCCAGAGTCACAGCCGTTGCAGCTGTTCCTTAACATCAGGAGACAGACAACATGAGAAGCGGAAGAAAGTCTCACAGGTTTGAGGTTTGAGTTTCAGCTTCAACCCTTTAGCTGACAAGAACAATATAGGTGCCATCATAATTTCAACCTTAGTCAGTTGTAATAGGATAGAAAATTAATGAAAAATATTCAATTCTGTGCCAGTTAAAGGGCTAATAGTGTCTTGTCAGGCACAAGTGCAACATTATAGATAAATAGTTAATTAGGTATGGTTATATGGTTAGTTGTTCTAGATGGCTACTTATTAAACAGTGAGTAAATTAAATAAAAGACAAGATACATATAATATAAAATATAATAGCCCTAAATTAGTGTCGGTGCCGGTGCCTAGTGCCGGTGATCGCAGTGTCCGGTATAGCAGCGACTGAACGTACTGCCAATTGCGTTTTTGAATGATGGTGTCCCGTGTCGGCAACAGAAAGTGTATATTTGCGCAGCGCCTAATGCTATGCTCCACAGAATTAAGATCTAAATAGAAACCGCAAATCGAGCCAAAAGGATGGTAAGGATGGTAAAATCCCATCTTTGGACCGCGTTTCATTTAGTCCGCGCCTAACCGTTGTCAGCACCAGGCATAGTAGAATTATAAAAAAATACTATTTTCGTCGTATCGAACTGTAAAATTAGGGATGGAAATGATTGCTATTTAGAAATCATAATCATATGATCATATGATTTTTTTTATCACAGTGATTTCACCTGCTATTTTTCATAGAAAGTGATTTTCCTACTATTTATCATAACAAATATTGAAATGAAATGACATGGTAATTGAATAATGATTATGATGTAACAAGTCATGAATATATGTCACACAACGCGCACGTGCTTATATGACTGACGAGGACGACCGCCCGCACAGGTGAAATGTCATTTCATTTTAAACTGCGACTGCGACTGCGACCCGGGTCACAGGTCAATCGGACGCACTACTCGCACGGGATTGCTTGAGTAGATGCGTCCCGCTCACACCTCGCTCGTATGATTGTCGTGCATGCTCGCCGCGGTCGCTCCGCGCGATTTCATTCGATCATTCATACACGCACGCACTAGTGAGAAATCATAATCGCTGCGATTGCGAATGACAATAGCAGTTATGTCATATGAAAAACTAAATCATATGATTTTTCACTGCTATCAATGATTTGTTCCATCTTTATGTAAAATCTGTACAAGAAAGGTTAGCCGAGATTGACATAGAAAAAATGACACGCTTGAGCTAACATGCGGCTACTATTTAGTTCTTTTTAGGGCTTCGTACCCAAAGGGTAAAGACGGGACCCTATTACTAAGACTCCACTGGCGTCGGTCCGTCCGTCAGTCTGTCTGTCAGTCTCTCATGAACCGTAATAGCTAGACAGTTAAAATTTTTACACATGATGTATTTCTGTTGCCGCTATAACAACATATACTAAAAACAGAATATATTTAAGGGGGGCTCCCATACACACGTGTAGTTCACTGCCTATTGTCCAGATAGGTAACCGGAGCTGTCAAGCTCGCTCACTTCTCGTTGCACGAAGGGCACAACTCGCAGTTGCCACTGCTAGGGTCGTCGACTCTAAAGTCGACTCCCAAGTGTCCACCTTGGTAGCGGAGTAGTAAGCACACTCACTTCTCGGAACCCATCCGGGCGCCTAGCCAGTTCCCACGTCCTACGCGGCTGGCTGGACCGGAGACTTACGGCATCTAGGAGGCCGGATGGCGCCAGACAGATAAGACCAGATAAGATGGTAGCTAGCCAGGCTGACTTCATACATCCAACATCATAGAGCGGCGATAGGCACACCACCTGTCACGCTGAGCACATGTGCAGTCGCTATTGGATGAAAAGTGGACTATGGTAGAGGACTGCTTTTGCTGTTCTCATTGCCTAGTCTCTGACTAACCCTTCGGGGATGATAGTCGTGATTATATGTATGTATGATGATGATGGGCTAACATGCGGATTCAATTTGAATCTCTTTCTGTGCAATTGGCTTTACTTGACAGTTTACGAAAAAGAGTTTTAAAAATTACAAACGCTTATTTTATACCTCTTACAATATTTTTTTTTTCGAAAAAGCTTTATTTAATAGAAAAAAACATATGTTTCTTCATTAATTTCAAATTTCGTGCGAAAACGGTTGGTCACGTGACATTTTGCCCTGTGACGTCACACTTCAATAAAAAAACAAATTTATCTTGAAACCTGACAGATAGTTTTTGATAATTTTGTGAAATGTGACGTCACACGAAGCTCAATCATGGCCGCCCGTGTTTCGGGTCTTGTAATCCACAGAAAAAAAATCCCATATTTATTTTTTTAAAATAAAGAATTCACAAATTATCTTAATAAAAAACAATTAGATAATCGTTAAATCATAAACTATCAATTCCGAGATATTTCATATTTTATTGTTACTTGCTGTCAAATAGCCAATGCTCGTTATACTAAAGTTGTTCCACCGTATGCGTGCGTGCAGCCGCAGGTGCTGATCGGGCTGAGCGAGCCGCACCACCCGGCGGTGAGCAGCGGCGTGGTGTACCAGCCGCCCGTCAGCCGGCACCTCGCCATACACCCGCCGCACTCCACCATGCAGGTTAGTGTACAGTAAACTTTATTTTTTTCAACATTTTCTAATAAACTTTACTGTTGTCACATTTTCTTAGAAAAGTATAAAAACTCACGCTTGGTTGTCGCAGAATATCAGCTACAGCTGTCGATTCAGCTGTTTGATGCTGAGCCACATTACCTTTTTGTTCCATATTGTTAGTTTTAAGTTAGTTGTAATTTTGAACATATAAATACTTTTTATTATTATTATATTCCATTTATTTATTTATATAAATACTATTTACATTTGTAAATATTTCTATAAAAATACAAAAAACATTTAAAAATGTAAAAAATAGTAGCCCACCGGTATCGGGAACAGGGTCCAAGCTACCGGTGGGCAGGGCTCCTGAGAGAGGAACCTCTTAACTATGCGCGCCGTGTCCAAGAGTACTGCTTTCTGGATCAAGCCCTTGATCCAGCTGCTCAAAAAGAGCCTCTTTAGGTGTTGGTAGAGGCTCTTTGCAATTATGTCATTGGCCGTCACGACTAGCGGCACAATGACTGCTGTGTTCACATCCCACATGTCGGCAACCTCGCAAGCCAAGTCAAGATACTTAGTTTGTTTATCTTTCTCAGCCTTCACGAGGTTCTCGTCATGAGGTTATATAAACAATCATTGCGCGACGCTCTAGTCGGTCTATCACCACTATGTCAAGCTTATTGGCAACAATAGTTCTGTCAGTGATGATAGACCGATCCCAATACAATGTGCAATTGCCATTTCGATAACTGGGTCGGGTACATACCTATAGTACGGTACTTCCGATTCCACAAGATTGTATTTAAGAGCAAGTTGCTGGTGGATAATCCTGGCTACAAGGTTGTGCATGTGCAAATAGTCTCCGTTAGCTAGACTAGAACAACCGGAAATAATGTGGCGGATGGTTTCCCCGGGCCGGTGACATGCCCGAAATATGTCAACCGTACCGTTCTTCATAATGTATTTCCGGTAGTTATTCATCATCATAACTTCATCCATAATTGCACAGACAAAACCTTCGGTTTCCCCAAAGAGGTCACCAAAACGCAGCCAGGCTACGGACTAAGTCTACATCGGGCCCATGTAGGACCCGATAAAAGCGTCCGTGAAGCTCCTTGCTCTGACATACCTCCCTGCGGTCGTCAGTATCTAATACCATGGGTTTGCGCCAGTTCTCATTAGCCAAGGAGAGCGTGGTAAGGCCCTTGTCCACCGCCACCACATCTCGATGCATACCCACGTTAGCCTCGAGGAACTATTCCCTAAGGCTGCATGTCTCGCGGTTGTGCAGGGTCTTAGCATTTAAAAAGCCACGACCCCTGCACTTCCGCGGGATATACAGCCTCATCACCGATGACCGTGGGTGATGCATCCGATTTGCGGTAAGCAATGAGCGTACCCTCCTATCCAGGGCGTCAAGTTCCGTCTGAGTCCACTTGAGTATGCCGAAAGAGTACATCAAAACTGGCATGACCCAACCTTTTTAAGGCGCGCACCTTGTTTCCGCCTGATAAAGTACTGTTAAGTACTTGTTCAGCCGGCCAAAGAAGCGCTCCTTCAACGATTGTTTCACGTCACCAGCATTGATACCTAACGCTTCCGACATACCCAAATACTTGTAAGTTTCGGTTGAGGAGAGGGATCTAAGGTGTATGGAATCCGAGAGTTGGGTCCCCACGGATTCCATAATCTCCCCTGGCTTTACATGCATGACCGCTAGAGATGGGTCGAGGGCAAAAACAGTATAGGGCAGAAACAGGCATAAACGGGCATATTGGGCAAAAACTAGTTTACGCCCAAATTAATGCCCGATCAGTGGGCAAAAACAAAACAACAACTTTATTCTGCGAAAAAAGCTCCTGAGTTTCGATTTTAATTATGTTATGATAAGGATATCTTTAAAATAAAACTAAATATTGATATTTTGTAACAATACGTAGGTTTAATCAAATAACGGAATCATAAAATGATCTCAGTCATATTAAATCACAGTTGATGAGTTGAGCATTTTAATAAAATGATAACTAAATCTAACTATCGTTAATATTTCTGAAATTTTCAAAAATTTCATGATATTTTGGTTTTTACGTAACATAAGTACAACGTTTTTTTATGATAGATGGTTTTGCTCTTGGCCACATTCTTATCCGTAGGATTAAGAAGAGGCTGACGATGCAGCGAGCTTGCCCCTAAGCAGCCTATTTACTCGGGCTTTAAAGATGTTGGGGCTATATGCACTCGGAAACACAGACGCCGACAGGGAATTCCATACCTTGGCTGTACGCATTATGAATGAAGACGGATAACGCTTGAGTGGTAACCCGCCGTACGTCTGGACTCCCGATAGTAGAAAGGGGACGGTGGAATGAGCTCGTGTAGCTCAACAGCACACTCTCGAAAGTACAACCTGTAAAATACCGACAAGCAAGCAACTGAGCGACACGCGTGAGCGAGACTGTGAAGCTTGGTTTTCACAAACTTATCGTCACCTATTCCTAGCTCTGTGTTCAAATCGAGCGCGGCAAGTTGATATTTTGCGGAGCCGTCCCAAATGTGGCAGCAATACTCCATGCACGATCGGAAATGTGCTTTTTATAGAGTTAAAAGCGGTCCCGGTGTGAAATATCGCTTGACCTTATTTAGAACACCCAGCTTTTTGGCAGCAGTTTGAGCCTTGAAATCGATGTTGTCGCCGAAATTAAGATTGGAGGTCAACTTCATGCCAAGGAGATTGAGGTTGTCGGTAATTGGTACATCTACACCCCGGAAAGTAGGAGCTAGGTTAAAAGGACTCCTTTTGGCCGAGAACAAATATGCCTGCGTTTTGGTGGCGTTAAAACGGACCAAATGGTTGTCACCTCATTTGGAGACAAGACTTAAAGTCAAGTTTGTCCGCTCAACCATGGCCTCTCTTAAGGAACGAACTTCCTCTCCGCCGGCCCTTGCGCTAGACAGATACCTCTCTGTGACCGTGCTGTTGTGTGCATATCCAACAATTACGGGCTTGAGCAGATCGTTAACACGCAACAAGAAAAGGGTAGCAGAGAGAGCGGAACACTGAGGAACCCCGTCATCGATAGCCATGAGGTCAAAAGAACAGCCATCAATGACTACTCTGATTGACCGTTCACTCAGGAAGTCCACAATCCAGACACAAAAATTAGCAAAGATGCCGTACGATGAAAGCTTGCTCAGCAAGCTAGCGTGCCAGACCCGTTGAAAGGCTTTCGAGATGTCAAGCGACACGGCAAGCGCTTCGCCATGCTTCTCTATTGCCTCGCCCCAGCAATGTGTAACGTACACCAGAAAGTCGCCCGTGGAACGGCCCCGCCGAAAGCCATATTGGCAGTCGCTGAGGAGGTCGTGGGATTCTAGATACGACAAAAGCTTTCTATTCAGTACCCTTTCCATAACTTTGCAGAGTATGGAGGTGATGGCAATTGGTCTGTAGTTGGTGGCGTCGGCACGATTGCCCTTCTTGGGCACTGGTTGCACATTTGCAAGCTTCCAGGACTGAGGAACCGCTCTAGTAAGAAGAAAAAGGCGGTACAGACGCGTTACAACCGGAGACAATTCAGGCGCACAGACCCTAAGTAGTCTAGCTGGAATCCCGTCCGGGCCGCTAGCCTTATTCACGTCCAGATTCTGTAAAGCTTTTCTTACCTCTTTGGTGTGAATGGTGACACTTAACATGGAAGCACCACAGTGAGGTAAAGTTGGTGGCTTTGCAAGGTTTGCATCTAGTCGCGAATTGCCCGCGAAAGGAGAATCAAAAAGATTTTCGCTCCTCGTTGCAGTGTGGGCCAACGTCCATCGGGCCGCAGCATGGGGGGCAAAGTGGGCCGGCAAAAATTTTACTGGACCGACTTGAACAGGGACCAGAACTGCTTACTACCAGCAGGGTAAGATGCCAGTCTGGCTCCTATGCGGCTTATGTGGTCGAATCGCGCCTTGCGGATCAATCTTTTGCACCGATTAGCTGCAGAGTTGAAGGCCTTCTTCTACGAACGAACCCTCCGAGCCCGTTCTTTACAGTCACAAGCGCTTACCCAGGCTTGGTAAGCGGATTCTTTACGTGCTTCTGCACTTGCACAGTCCGCATTAAACCAAAGTCGGGCATTGTGACCGTGAGGGACGTCGGAGAACGGAATAAAGTATTCCATTCCCTTACGAATCACTTCCACGATCGCATCCGCAGAACTAGAGGGATCGTTTGAACAAAAACACACTTGGCGCCAAGGGTATGATGCAAAGAAGTACCGCATCTCGTCCCAATCTGCTGACTCGTAACGCCAGACACGCCTCGTGCCCCTAGGGCTGACATCAGGAGGCGAGCAGACAGATACGGATTTCTCCATACAATGATCGGCAGTTCCTAGGGGATCTGAAACCGATAAAACCGATACTGAGTGTATGTTAGGGTTCGTCGTCAGTAAAAGATCGAGACAGTTTGGCGTATGGCAATCAGCGTCAGGTATCCGCGTCGTCACATTCACCATCTGGGTGATGTATTATTCTTGGGATATCGTGTAAGGAGTTCCACGCCAACGTGTCCATACTCCAGGAGCTCGACATCACGCAGCGTCTGTCGGCCGTAATACAGTGGCGCATACTGCAGTACCTTGGCCATGTCTCTCGGCGGGATGGCGATTCCTTGGAGCGGCTGGTCGTACAGGGAAGAGTGGAAGGAACCAGATCACGTGGCAGGTCACCTATGCGCTGGACTGACCAACTCAAATCCGCAATAGGGGACAGTGTATCAGACTGTGCCAGATAGTCTACCAACAGGGAGAGATGGCGCTTGGCGGGAGATCGTGAGGAGAGCTGCGTCCGCCTCAACCACCAAACTTGACGACTCAAAGTGACCACGACCGTACTGCCAAGAGCAAATTGATGAAGAAAAAGTTAAACTTATGAACCTTTAATAATAATAAATAAATAAAAATAGCATAATAGGAAACATCAGTCATTATCATCACTTAGGTTGTGGTTTGCAACATCAACGAATTCTAATTCTAATCACAGTCACATTAAATTACAGTTCAACATTTTAACTACATATTTAAATATAATATTAGAACTAATTCTATCATAAATATGCTTCCTTTTTCTAACTATTTTAATATATTTGGTTTTTACTTAACAACAAAGAACTTTTGGATTTTCACATTTCATTCATGTAAATACCAACCAAGGCAAACAAATTAGTATGCATAAATTTTACTTCAAAAAATATAATAACACCAGCATATAGAAAACTTCAGTCATCATCATCATCATCACTGAGGTTGTTAATAGCAACATCAACGAATTCTAATTCTCGATTGATCGAAGAAGATATTGATGGTTGGGGATCATCGGACGTAGTCCGAATCAAACCAAATCCAACCGAATTAAAGTCATAATCAAAGTCACATCATCACTAAAAGTATCTTCGATATCTGAATCAGAATTGGGAACGTGTGACAGTGGTATACTGCCACCTTAACTACTTTTCAAATTCCAATTGTACACCAAAAACGAAATTTTAGCTGCTCGTTCTGTCGTAAGGCGATTCCTTTTTGCCCTGTGTGTGTATAAATCCAAGACTGCTAAAAGAACCGCGTGGCGGCGCGGCGCGCGGGTACCCCGCCCCCTCCTGCCCCCGAAATTCTAACGTTTTCGCTAGTAAGAAGTAGTTAAATGTGTTTTGAATTACTAAACGAAAACAATTTTTTCATTTTGTGAAGTTGAGTAATTTACATGTCAATAATATAGTCATAATCTAATTTTATGTAGGTATTTACTCATGCTGCATGATAAAATGTCACTATTTTAATGAAAAAAAAAATGATAAATGTTCTCTTAGAGTTTTTGCCCAGTGAATAGACATTTATTCGGCATATACGGACATTTATCGGGCATTTATCCAATGCGCCCAAAACGCCCGGGCGTAAACCCATCACTAATGACCGCACATTTGTCCAAACCAAATTCCATCCTGATGGTGCCACTGAAGGTTTCGGTGACCTTAAGTAGCTTCATCAGTTGCAAGTCGTTAGGAGCAAAGAGTTTCAAGTCATCCATGTAAAGGAGGTGCGATATGAACTTACCACCTCTTCTCAACTGGTAGCCTTGACCCGAACCCTCCAGGAGTATTCTGAGAGGGTTAAGGGCCAGACAAAACCACAGTGAACTCAGACTGTCGCCCTGAAATATGCTACGCTCGATCCTTATCGGGTCGCTGTTCGCCTGGATCTGTCGGCATCCTGGATAGCGATGGACCGTCCTCCACTGCCCCATACACGACCTCAGGAAGGTGCGCAGAACTGCATCAACTTTATACAGCTCCAGAACCCTCATGAGCCACGTATGTGGCACTGAGTCATAGGCCTTCTTATAATCTATCCAACATGTCGACAGATCCTTTTAGGAACGTCGAACCTGTTGGCTAATGGCTATGTCGATGAGGAGCAGCTCCTTAGTACCGCGGGACCCGTTCCTACATTAATTCTGAGAGGGAGACATTATCGAATAACTTTCAATATGATGGTAAATCTTTGCTCTCAAAATGGATGTAAGAACTTTATACACCGTCGGTAAACACGTGATCGGTTTATAATTTTTAGGTTCCGTTCCACTACCTGATTTATGGAGCAGGTGGGTTATTCCTGTGGTTAGGAACTGAGGCAGCGACCCAGACTCTAAGGCAGACTGGAATTGAGATGCCAAGCGAGCGTGCGATCTTGTGAACCAATATTACTATTATTATTGTTATTAGTGTCATATTGTTCATATACAAGAAGAAATAGAATAGACAAGAAATAGGGTCAAGCGGAAGCCCAAAGGTAGAGCTGCCCTAGGGGCACCCAAATCACCCCATGTGTGTTCCGCGATTTTCAATAGTTAATTTAATGTGACCGAAAAATATGGGGCAAATGCCTCATATTACAGGCCCATATAATAACCTTTCATTAACTAGAGTGACCAAATATGTATTCAAACTTCAAAAATTCATATTTCTAAACTATTGAAAATTGCGGAATATACAAGGGTGTGATTTGGGTGCCCCTAAAGCGGCTTTACCTTTGACCATATCTTGGGATATGATTTGTATGCGTCTTCTCCTCTTAACAGAACACCAAGCCGGGCAGCATAACGCAAGGCTACCCCGTCCAGCAGGCGAACCCCAACGTGCAGAACCCCAACCTGTACCCGAACCGCCACCGGTATTAGCTGGTGGTCCTGCGGCGGCCCCCCTGCCCCCCACCCTAACGGTGGCCACGCCCCCCGCGGCATAGGGGGGCATTTACACCGCGCCGATAGGAACGCAGCGTGAGACTTCAACGTACAGCCGGGGAAATTCTCGGCGATATTCGCTTGCGCTCCTTTCCGACTGCGCTTACGTACAGTAGCGTGCGCATAGATCATGTGCAAGCGAATATCGCCGAAAAGTGGTCGATTGGGAACTTCCTCAACTGCACTTGTCGAAGTTTAATATGAAAAGAACGTCCTGCCGGCCAAGCATGCGCAACACGAGAACTCTTCTCGACCCGTTTTCTCGTGTTTTATTCATTTATCTCTAATGTCTATCGACACTAATGACCAGTGGTCGGAGTAGGTATATTGATTTTAGATACTTGCGTCATGATATCATAACATGGACATGCATTTCTTCCGGAATGTACCGGAGTTTCCAAAAATTTGGTAAATAGAGTAATAAAATAAAAAACCATATGTAAGCAAACAAAATTGTTTATTGTTAATACAAATAATCATTATTACAGTTTTATTAAAAATAATTATTTTTAATCCTCATCGGTTACAAGTTCTACATTTTGATTTTTTACTTAGGCCTTACACTTTTATTTAGGCCAAAGAGCCGGCTCAACATTAGCCAACAGGTCGAAACAATAAAGCTTTGGTCACCTATCCGTTGACCGGCCTGTGTGAGAGTGACTTAACCTCTACAATCAACGACCAAATGTGCGGCCAAGTGAGTCAATGAGTTCCAAAGGGGAAATAAGCCCAACAAATCTATAAACTACATTTCCTAAACTAGTTAATCGTTACTTACCCTAAATAATTATTAAAAAGCGACAATTATTAATAATTGTACCATCGTGATGGTTGGTTAGCGTTAGACGGGGGTTTTATAAAGGGGGGACAAAATTTCGTCCATTTTAGCGTAGGACGCACCGTTTCCAAGATATTTAAAGATTACCAAAAAAAAATCACTAATAATAATTTAAGACGTGATTTCTTTTCTTTTGCGAGATTGAGACAATGGATACGGCCAACATTAGAGATGGAGACCAGCGCCACTAGCAGCATAGCGTTGAGAGTATTGATACATTTTTAACTAGTTTCATGTAATAATTTCGATGTTTCGGTATTTTTATCATAATAATCCGGAAACTCGGAGGAGTATCCATATTAACATATACGTTTGATGTCAGTGACCTTAATTCAATATACCTACTCCGACCACTGCTAATGACACATGGATGCGCTTAGAATTCTACATAATATGTCAAAAATAGACATAATAGTAGTTTTTGCATAAACTGTGGTATTTATGTCTACAAACCTTAACATGACAACTTAAAATGATTTGTCGTCTCTCGTCCGCGACATATCTCGTGTTGCGCATGCCAGGCCTACTGGAACATGAAACCACGACCTTTAGCAATCCGGTTGAATGATTGATATTACCTAATGGTCTTAAAGCAGCCCGCCCTAACTGTGGCCCCGCCCCCATAGAAACGCAACGTGATACTCCACCTACTTACACGCACTTGTCTAAAAAAAAAATTGCCGCTGAAACACGACACCATGACTTTCAGCAGCAGCAATCCGGTGCTCTCCTCCGATATTATCTGGTGGTCTGTTGCAACTATCCGTTCGGTTAAAAAAATACATTTACGATACTTAAAACATTTGTTTCATCACAGGCAGCCACACCGCGGCATTTAGTATTAAACGTGAGATTAAACCCTTTTTATCGACAAGTGTTTGTTAGTATGGTAGTAGTTTACGGGTACCTCATTAAAAAGGTAAAACAACAGTCATTCAACATTGGAGTGCATTAAACATATTTTCGTGGTGTCAGAAGGTTATCGAATGATTTGCAATAGGACAGTCCAATAAAAGTGATAGATCGTTCCGATGAATGGTTCATGTGGCTATAAACTGGTGTTAAGTTTGAGTGAAAATACAGACAATTATAAAGTGGTAATATGACAGGACATTCTCGCCCGTGAATATTGTAAAATTATTGTATCCATGTTTTGTCTTTTTCATATTGATATCGTATGACGGAGAGAAAACATTTGCTAAGGCTTATACAGGGTCATTTGAAAAATATTAAAAACCTCTTACCCTGATATTCCGAAAGTGGCCTAAAGTTTAACCTGGTTCAAAAGTCGAACTGTCTCTGTCTGCTTTCATTAACACAAAAGAGAAAGCATCAGTTTAAAAAAAAAACCTTTATTGGTTTGGGTTTTTCTCAAGTAATGGTACTGTACCAAACTAAATAACCTCCTCTAAAAAACTTACCATAATGCAATATTAAGATTGCGTTCTCTCATGGCAAAATGAGCATCCTAAGGACTCTTTCAAATACAAATGACCCTGTATAATAAGAAATTATAAAACTGGATTTAAGAAAAATATATAACATGTACAAACAATACAACTATATAATATTATAATCATTAATTAACCCCGTGAGGACCGTAAAACCAGACACAATTAAAAATCAATTGTTTCGCGACTGCCGGCGGTCTTATGATCCATGACTTATTAAGATGCTTTTATGAGCAAGTTACAAACTTCACTGTGTTAGTTGAAAATATAATGATGTACACGCCATCAGATCAACCTATTCTAAATTGTCAAATTTATCCAATCGATATTGTTCTTTATACACCAATTGATAAGAATCAAAATATTGTATTGAAGAAATTTGACATTTTGTGGTAGGTCTGCTTGCGTCTGTACAATCTTTTATTGTTAACAAATATAATCCAATTATTAAAAATAGGTGTATTAGAGACCTCTATATTCACATAATATAAGCTGGCTGGTGTTTCTCGCTTTGTGTACTAATTAAAATTTAACTAAATAAAATTATTAAAAAACTGCTTTTTTATAATCAGTTTTAAATTAAAAATCAGTACTTTAATTAATTGAAAAAATATTGCTATGCTTTTTTTGTATTTTTTTTAAACATTTTAATCATGTAAATTTTATGTAGTTACCACCTATTTGTATGGTTTACCATAAAATGTTATAAATAAATTTATATGCTTTACTTCCGTGATTTATCATTTTGTATTGTATTTTTTTAGTTGATAGTGTTGTATAAAATTATTATTTTCTAATGTAACTAGAAATCCTGTGACATTATAATAAAGTACTTACTATGCATACTAATCTAAGTTTTATTTGTATTGTGTTAAGGGTCATATTTCATTAGGATTCATGCGGAAAAGGCTAAAAACATTGATATTGCAAAAGGGGCTGGACCAGATAACATTCCACCCATCTTTGTTAAACGGTGTAGCAAGGTACTATCTTTCCCCCTTAGTTGAATCTTTAAACGCTCTCTGCAATCCGGACAGTTTCCTGATGAATGGAAGAAGGCCAGAAGTATTCCTGTTTTCAAAAAAGGTGACATTGCAGACGTAAAAAATTACAGGCCCGTATCCATACTCTCCTGCTTCTCTTAACTTTTTGAATCTTTGGTATGCCCTTCGTTGAATCACCACATTGACAGTCATATTACAACATACCAGCATGGGTTTAGTTTAAGTTTAATCTGTTTAATAATTCTGTTCCATGAATGATGTGTACACCGATAGCCCTCGTAACCGTCAATACTATCGACACAGCAATACTATCGATACTATCGAAGCTCAATATCGATACTATAGCTTTGTCCTATCGATAGTGACCTTTCCCTAGATAGTATTGCTATCTATATTAATATTCATATAAAATACTATTGAGTCACAGCCTACTATAGATAACGCAAACATATTGATAGTAGCAATACTATCGATTGTATCGATTGTTATTACACTAGTCACAGCCGATACTTTCGATACTATCAATAGTAATTACGATATTGAGCTTCAATACTATCGATATGTTTGCGCTACCGATAGTCGGCTGTGACTCAATAGTATTGTACAAGAATATTAATATAGATAGATATGCCGAACTATCGACAGTCAAACTATCGATAGTTCGTCAACACTACCTGGCACTTACTCGATCGAATAATGAAAACTGGCTCTCTATACTAAGGAGTGATTAATATATCTCTTTAGCTAATGCTACATTTGATGATGATGCTGTTTACAACGCCTCCCGCCGCATCCTATTTATTTATTTATTTATTGGAACACCAACAGCAAAATGTACATAACAATAATATTTAAAAATTTCTAGCACTTGTACTAGTACAATTGCCTCTCTCCCGTTTACCCGTGGATTAGCGTACCGTTTGTGACGGTACGGATCGGGGGGGATGTACGAAACCGAAGGCCGACCTTTGGTTCCTGGGCCCCAATTCTCATTTTTCGAGATGTAGTCTCGAATCGAGTTTTGATTTCGATCTCTATCTCGATAATCGACATTTTGTTCACGAATCTCCTATTCTCAGCGCTAATCGAAATAGACTACGAGTTTTTTTTTGATAAATATTGCCATTCTTTTTTTATTTTTTATTATTTATTTTTTTTTATTTTTTTTATTGGCAACGGGTAAGCGCTTGGCCTTCATCTCACCTGATGGTAAGTGACGATAAGGCCGAAGGTGGAAGCGCGCTTCACCCGGAATCCTCAACCACTGAGGAACTGGCTATCTTATCTCAAACTGCCGGAACACAACACTGCTATAAACATCGTTGTTATGGCGACAGACTTAGATAAGATGGTGGTAGCTAGCCAGGCGGACTTAACAGCCCTACCACCAACCAAACCGAGCACACAAAGATGTACCCCCCGCTGGGAATCGAACCCGGGACCGCTGGGTCTGAAACAGGTAGCTTAGCCACTAGACCACAGAGGCGGTTAAAAAGAGGCGGTTTAGAGGCGGTTTTTAATGCAATCAACTCGGGATGCGTTCCGTTTGACACGTTTTATTCGGTTTTAAACCGGTTGCAACTATGTACCTCAAATATTTTTACTGTAAAGGTATTTAAATGTATTGAACTTGCTTTTTAATTATAGAAGTAAATTTTTAATAAATATCGAAAAATCATTATATTTTAATGTGTTGTGATCAAATTTAATTTCCCTAAACAACTTGTATTGTTTTAAACGTGACGTATCGTCGATAAATTTTATGTTTTTTGTTTGTGGTGGTGTGCTTGTTTGATGACGAAACGATTTTAGTATTCACAAGACACACACAATGTCACAATGTCAACAAAAAATACCCAACGCCACAGCAGAAGCAGCTTCTTCTACAAATGTTGGAAACCGATATACAGTTAGGGAGTGGAAAGTTTTCTTCCACCTTTTAAAAAAAAGAGAGCGAGCTCTCTCAATATTTTAAATCACTTCCACGAAAAAATTGGAAATTAACTCCTCCATATCCACCGTAATTTCGCCGCTATTTGACGTTTCATTAGCTTCTCGTAGTCGAAATTACGTCTCGACCACTGCCGACCACTCGAAGCGATTCGAGCGGCTCTCTTTCGAGAAATGTCGATTTCGAGATGTTCAGAATAACTAAATTGGATTACCACTCAATAAAGTTCTAATTCGAATCAAACTCGAAGTCGATTAGCGCTGAGAATAGGAGATTCGTGAACAAAATGTTAATAACGAGATTTTATGGTCGAGATAAAGATCGAAATCAAAACTCGATTCGAGACTACATCTCGAAAAATGAGAATTGGCCTCCTGGCCTTGAAGGGCGCACAGCAGCGCCATGTCAGTCGCGCGCGTGTCTTTCGCTGGGCAGTTGTCTTGTATTGTGTGCAGCGGAGCACTCCCGTTTGTCCCCAGTCGCACGCGTTCCTTCGGACTCAGCGGTCGTTTGTAAGTGTCGTGAATCACTCCCGCTTTTTTGTGTAATCCAGGTGGTCTTGGTGGCCTAAAGGTAGGCCACCCTGTGTTTGTTATCCGTATACTGTTGAGTTGTGCAACTGTGCAAGTGTCTTCAATAGTGAAGATTAAAAGCCCTTGGACGGGCTATCAGCGGCGCGGCGTGGTGCAGGTGTAGAAGGGACGTCCCTTCCTCTCAGCTGTTCTCTGGGTGCTCATGGAACACTTGCAGTAATTTATAAATATTTGTAATCTAATCTTAAGTAATAAAGGCATCTATAACGTGCCATCTTAGACGCCGTGTTTCGCGGTCATAAGTTGGTACTTATGACGGCGTAGTGGTTGGATCAGGGCAAGGGCTTCTGCCCTGTCTACGGCCGGCTGTGGAACTAACACATATAATTCAAATAAAAATAGAATACCTACATTACATAGTACCTATGCAATAATCTGTGTGGCGGGAACAACAGTATAAAATAAAGTCCTACGAAAAATGTATGCGTTTTATTTTTCTACGCGCGGCTATGTCCGCGGAATACCTGTAGGTATCCAGTGATCTCGACAGAATTATATAAAGTCTATAGGCGGCAGCAGGAACCTACATCCTACATGCCATCGTTTCTGACAATTTGTGACTAGCATTTCGATTAAGGTAAGGTGGGGTAAGAGGAACATAGTTTACTGATATTTTAACATTATGAGCTCCAGCCAGTAAATACACAGTTTAATTTTAATATTACTAGAAAATATGTATACCTAATGAAGTTAACTTACTATTATATTAACATACAAATCGATTCCTTCAGTATTTACGGACAAATCTGTCAATGAAGTTGAGTCTTCAAAATGTTCCACTTACCCCAGATATGGGGAAAGAGGAACAACCTAAACTTTTCATGTTAAAACTAACCTTTTTTGATTTGTCTTCACATATTTTAAATGTGATTGTAAAGTCAGTTGAGAGTTAATCGCAGTAAAAATATGGTTTAGTTTTGCGTAATATCGAAAATTGGGGTAAGTGGAACATATATGGTATGGTCAGAGGTGGCAAATTAGCAAACGATTTTTAAAAAAAAAACAAAAGAATTAGCTTTTAATGAAATAAAATCAATTGAAGTGTATTAAAAAAAATAAGTACTTATTGCTAATGAGCACATAATACAATATAACTAAAAATAACAAACGTCATTAAATTTTACAAACGAATCTTCTAAAATCTACAAACTTTTTAAAAACAAAATTATAAATATTTACTCTGCTTGCACTGAATAAGTTGAGTTTAGATTTAGAGATATAAATTATCATTTTAAAATTTGATTTATACTTTAAAGTGTTCATATCATTTAAGCCGGTTCATTTTTTTTTAAATATTTTAATTCATGTACTTACAGGTATTTATTTATACATATTGAATAATATTTTATCTACTTATTATATTTATTACTAATACAACTTTTTTAACAATTACCTACTAAAAATCGGTACAAAAGCAAGTAGGCTAACTTATTTTCTTAAAAACGAACGATATTTAAGAGACACCTTCGCGAGCAACGCCGCGGATAAAAGCTAGTGTATTGTACATTAAAACCTTTCTAGAAAAATGAAAATTATTCATGTGAAAGAATCACCAAAATCGGTAGGTACAGCAGTTTTTGAGTAAATCGCGAACTTTTATACGGTTTTGATGTCGGTTATAAATAACCTATTATCATTAATATTTCATCGCCTATCAAAAGGTTTGTCGCCCCTGAAACCGGGAAAGAGGAACATATGTTCCTCTTTTCCGATTATGGTAGTTTCTCTTACCCCACTTGGCATTTTTTAGGTTAAGATTTTGATCACATGCAAAAATCATTGTAAACACGTGCTACAAACAAAATTAGGTCAGAAAATAAAAGCTCCACGTGAACTTTGCACTCTCCAACAAAAACAGCCTTCTAACAAATCGTCTTATCGTTTATTTAGGCACATGTAAAATCTACCTTCTATTTTTTTTTCTCTCTGTTCAACTCACTTAGATGTGTCGTAGCGCCATCTGTGTTAGAACATGAAAACTACACCCGAATTTCTGTTTTATCGACAGAGTAGGCACAGAGCTAGGCTTTATAGTTTTATGTTAACGTGATGCTGTTCCTCTTCCCCCTACGTCCCTCTCCCCACCTTACCTTACCTATATTTATATCATTATAATATGTAATTTATATCATTATAAAAATAGCACTTTAATAAGTAATAAAAAATAATTCAATAAGTAGTTATCAATTTATTAGTTCATAAGGTGCGGAGTGTAGTGTTTTTTTTATTATTACAAAATATAGTGTGGTATAATATTTATTTACCCTATAATAATTTCCCAATCTATATATAAATAAAAATCGATTCCCACGAATGTTTGTTTGCGCATCACTTCAGAACGGCTGTACTTATTTGGCTAATTCTTTTTTGTTGTGTTTGTACAATGACATTCTATACAAACACATGGTAAGTAGCAAGCAGGCGGGCTTAGAACAAGCCCCTACCGCCAACCGAGTTCAATAGTCTAGGTTCCAATTGGTCTGAAACTAGTTCTTGTGTTTGTAACGAGGACGATATACAATTGTCTGTGGTTTGTAATTTTAATGACAATGTTGTATTGTAAAATAAATTGTTGGAAATTCGACACGGGGTTCCGTTCACGCGGAAAAAGTCGCAGGCGGTATGATAAATAAAATATCGACGATTTAATAATCCTGATCCTGAGGGCCTGTTCTCTTTCTCCGAAACGAAATTTCGGCCGATACTCGTTAGCTTTTATAGCGCTTCCTATTATTTTTGAAATATCTAAAAAAAAATCTAAAAATTATAATCTATTAATTACCCTATAATAGCATTTTTTGTTGGCATTAAGTTGGGCCACGTACTTTCGTTTTGTTGGCCAACAAGTATAATTGGCGCGCAGTTTACGCGTTGGGCCCATAACTGATGGCCAAAGTAAGATTACCTACAAAGACCCAACTATCAGTAGGGCCAACGATGGATTTACCTATTTAGGCCAACTTATGGTCGATCGAGTATTATATAACAGGTGCACCTAGTATCAAATTTTCCTAGTACGAGTAGTATGACCCATCTCTAGTAGGTACTGTACTGTACTACCCAACGAACGTACGGCCACTTCCCAGAAAGGAAGGTGTGAAAGTATAGGACGGATGCAGTCCTCAAAAAGAGAGATCGTAAATTAAAAGTAGGAATGAAGTCCCGACTCCCGAATCGCCGTTCCAATTGACGCGACACCCAGATGCATGCAACAGTCCAGACCAGAGTCCAGCAAGACTTGATACTTCGAATTTTACCATGGGTATATCACACCTCTGGGCTCAAAGGTCAAAAGCTCTACTCAGAATTCAATTCTCTATTGATCGATCTGTATTTCCTTTCACGAAATTCGCAAAAAATATGCCTTAACGACCCATCATATCTGGCACTCTAAACAGAATTTATTGTGAAAATATAGATGTAAGGGACATTTAACTAACATAACGTAGTCACCTTGGCAGTAAAGCAAAACATTACAATAACTTTTTGTCGTAAAGTGAATATACATTTCCAATTGTCCTATGCGACCTTAGGTTTTAAATATTAATAAATTTAATATATTATTATGGGCGTAAAGGCCATCGCCAGTAGCAATTGTCCTATACACCATTACAATCACATCACACTATCACACTAATATTATAAAGGCGAAAGTTTGTGAGTGTGTATGTTTGTTACTCTTTCACGTAAAAACTACTTAATGGATTTGGATGAAATTTGGCATACAAATAGTTTATAACCTGGATTAACACATAAGATACTTTTTATTCCGATATTCCAACGGGAACGGGAACCAGGCGGGTGAAACCGCGAGCGGCCGCTAGTAGTAAAATAAAATTGTCCTTTGCTACCTAATTTAGATTAGATGATGAGTACTGATGACCATTCACTACAGGTGTAAATTAACGTTTAAGCAGTGAAAATTCTATAAATCCTGACCTTATATCTACTGTAAAATTATGGTGACTAACTTAAAAAATTGTCGAGTTCCTTCGTGCTTTAGAAGGCACGTTAAGCGGTTAATCCGGGTTGTTTTCATTAAATAACAGTCGTTAAAACCCATCAGCCCCCATTGGGTCAGTGTGGTGGGTTATGGGCCCGATCTTTCCTATGTGCTTAATGTTCAACATTTTCTTTTTGAATAAAATTATGAAATAATCGAAGTGCACCGCAGTGATATTAGACTCGGCCGTGTGTACTGACTGGGCTAGGCTCTAAATAACAATTATTCTAAAAATACGAAGCATAAACAACGACACTACTATAAAATAATACTAATCAATTGCCTGGAGGGGCCACAACCACAATGTGATTAATACAAAATCGGCTTGTGGTTTCTTGAATAAATCTTGTAGTTCTTAAGTAGTTTGTTAAGTGAATGATAGTGTGTGCATAGTTTGCTTCCTAATTTTAGTTTTTGCATGTCGTGGCAACCTCTAATTAAGACAGCGCTTTAAAATGTAACCCAATATCTGTTGTTTTATAAATGTACATGGTGTTTGTTTTGTTGGTTGTCCTTAAATAAATAAGTAAATAAATAAATAAAAATGTCCTTTATACTGAGAGAAATGATTCATAATCTTGAAACTTGGTGTGTTTCTGGTGCCTAAAAAAAACCTCATCTCAAGTATATATTGTAGGACCGCGTATTGTTGATACTTGAGTGTGCTGGTACGTTCTATGCGTTTTATGGCAGTCATTTTCACTGAGGAGGCAGAGTGATGCGTGCTGTTGCTGCGACAAGGAGACCTCTGCAGGCCCCCCTATTGAGTAATTTTGATACTAGTGTGTGGCTACTTTTGCTTGTGAAAGGCGTGTCATGGGACACGCCTTTCACAGCGTGTCATGGGAATGGTCCCATCCAAGCAGACTTTAAAGGCGTTGATCGTGTAGTGACCCCACCAAATGTTAATACTTGTGTCGCAGGCGGCCCTGTCTTCCGAGTAGGCAGGATAGTTGCTGTCGGTGCAGTCTTTGAGCTGCTACACGACACGGCTTACATTTTATCGTCAAACGTCATAAACTGAGTCATTTATATTAGATGATAAAGAATAGTAGTCCTAGTACGCTTCCCTGGGGAATTCGTTTGATACATTTAATGTTAATGTTGATACTGGTGTTTGGTAGGCGGCTTTGTCCTCCGAGCAGGCGGGCTCGCTGCTGTCGGTGCCGGCTTTGGTCTGTTAGTCGCCTATAGATGTTAAACAATTGTGGTCCTAGCACGCTTCCCTAAAGAACGCCATATTTTCTAATGTCAATACTTGTTTTTCAGACGGCTCTGTCCCTCTTGCAGCCGGGCTCGCTGCTGTCAGTGCAGTTCCCATAAGTTGAGTCATTTATATAGATGTCATTGTTAATGCCTACATACGCACGGGAGGAGACGCGAGGGAGGAGGGCGTGACATCATCGCGGCGAGCATCGAACCGGTTGCCGCGGTCGCCCCCCGCTGCCTGCGAGACCGGCGCGGCATCGACTACCGAATAAGACACTCGGCTTTCGGACAGCTCCAACGACAATCGCGACCCTCTTTAAATTTACTATCTGTTTGTCCGGGACCTATCCTTTTGTAACTAGTTGGCATTAAACCAACCCTATGTTATACAGTCCGCCTTTTATTTAAGTCTTAGGACCCTTACATTGGTCCATCTCGCCGTCAAAATTGTTAACGGTTGCAAGAGAAGTGGGGCCGGACTACCCCCATTCCTGTTCTGAAGCTCTTCAGTTGTGTGGTCTTCAGCATCGAAATCATCTTCGGGAGTCATCATCCTGCAGAAGTTTCTCCATAGCAGCTACGCCCGCTCAAGAACAAAACCATAGAAGGTCGCCGCAAGTCAGACTTTGAACCTGTTAGAAGCTCGAGTCAAATTCAACGGACATCCAACGGACGAAAAGTGCAAATCATCTTATCCCAAGTGGACGGTTTGGGTATTTGTGAGTTCGTTCCAATTTATTCCTTCTTTTTTCCTTCCTTACCACTATAAAAGTTCTCGATAGCTTTAAATTAAGTGAGACATTTCAATATTTTTAGTGTGAGGGTGGCTTCTATTTTTTTAACATTACATTTTAATTCATATTTGCATTAAAACTGCTTAAAACCTTAAGCTTAACACTGCAATCATAAATCAAGTATTGCAAACATCATTCGCTAGACTGCGTGGCGCGGGCGCATCGCTTACAGATAGCTATAGTCCCGTTTTTTATAAGTGCAGCAGGTAGCTGACCGCCCGCTCAGCTGTTCTTTTGTTATCGGCCGGTGCATTCAAGCAAGGTCACATTATTCTATTCATAGCCGCACGCATTCATAAGATTTATATTTATATTTTGTTTTTATTTGCTTAAGCGTTCTTGTTTAGTTATCATGTCAGACGAAAAAATTGAAAATTAATTAGAAAGCGTAGTTGTATGAAGTCTAAACTGACTATATTTAATAATTTTATTACAAAACATAAAGGCTGCACAGAGCTTACTAGCGTACTCCAACTAGATTTGGAAAACCGTTTAAATAAATTTGATGCCCTATACTCTGATTTCGATAAATTACAGTGTGACATCGAGATGCTTTCGGAGGAACCCGACGATGAGTGTAAGGAACGCGAACAGTTCGAGGACTTGTATCACTCCCTGGTGGCATCAGCGCGCAGTCTACTTGGCGCTTGCTCCCACCAGCGCAACCTTCCACTTGAGGGCTCCGTGTCGTGCTACGAGGATGTACAGGCCAGTTCCTTTAAATCTAATTGCGTTAGATTGCCTAAGATTGACTTACCGGTGTTTCATGGCCACTATCAACACTGGCTTGAGTTTAGGGATACCTTTATTTCGTTAATTCACACTAGACATGATATAGATAGCATTAATAAGCTGCATTATCTTCGCGCTTCTCTTAAAGGCAGAGCTTTGCTTATAATCGATAATTTAGATTTTAAAGCCGAAAATTACGAGGCTGCTTGGAAGTTAGTGTGCAGTAGGTATGACAACAATAGATTGCTCGTTAATAATCACGTTCAAGCATTGTTTAGTCTTGAGCGCATGCAAAGGGAGTCTTGTGCGTCCATTCGTCATCTGATAGATGTTACAAATAAAAACTTGCGAGCCTTATCTACGTTAGATCAGCCCACTGAACACTGGGATACTCTAATTATTTGTATGATGGCTGAAAAATTAGATAGTGTCACCCATCGAGTCTGGGAAGAACACAGAAATACATTAACTAAACCCCCTACCTTAGACATTTTTATTGATTTTCTTAGCAACAGGGCAGACTTATTGGAGACTATACAAGAAAGTAAAGGTAATAAAATTCAAAAATTCGAAACTCATAAATCTAATCATTCTAATTTACATATAGATACTCCTAATTACAATAATTCTAATATTTACAATAATAAAAATTCAAAAATAAAACATAACTATACTACAAAAATTGTAAAATGTTCCTTATGCAATGAAAGTCACTTTTTATTTAACTGTGAAACATTCAGGTCCCTTCCTATTGAAAATAGAGTTCAAAAGGCCAAAGAATCTAAAGTGTGTCTTAATTGTCTTCGCCCAGGACATTTTGAAAGCAAATGCAGTCTTGCGTCTTGTAAATATTGTAAAAAGAGGCACAACACACTTTTGCATTTGCATGAGCCCGAAAAAATGCCTATACCTGCTTTGCCGGTAAATAATATCACAAACTTTGCAAATTCAAATGATTTTCAACAGCATACTACTCCTCCGCATGTTTTGCTTTCCACAGCGCTTGTGAAAGTCATCGATAGCAAGGGAGACGTGCACTCCGCCCGAGTTCTGCTCGACAACGGGAGCACGGCGAACTTCATAGCGAACTCGCTATGCGGTAAGCTGGATTTGTCGCGACGCGAGGCGTACTCCACGGTGACAGGTATTAACAATCATACTTCTCAAAGTACACAGTCTTGCAGCCTTACTATAATGTCCATACATGACGATTATAGACTTATTGTGGACTGTCTTATTCTTCCTCATTTGACTAAATGTTTACCAACTTCATACATAGATGTCGAACATATTCCTCTTCCTAAGGGAATATGTCTTGCTGACCCTACTTTTAATGTCCCGTCCGCCATAGACATATTAGTAGGGGCCGACGTATTTTGGTCTGTTTTAGGTAATAACCACATCGACTTGGGTAAAAATCAACCCAAATTATATGAAACCAAGCTGGGTTGGTTGGTGTCTGGGCATGTTTCCCGTCTTAAGCACTCTTCTTCCCCTATTTGTAACCTTTCTTGTGAGGAACCCAACCCAGACTTAACCCGGTTCTGGGAACTAGACACTGTTGCATCAAAGCACTCCCTGTCCCCTGAAGAACGTGCCTGTGAGCAGAGTTTTTTTTTAAATACTACACGTACAGACGATGGTCGGTTTGTCGTAACAATGCCACTGAAGGAGGATGCTTCAGTCTTGGGCGACTCGTTTCAACAAGCTAAGTGCCGCTTTTTGTCTTTAGAACGTAGATTCATGAGAGAACCTGTCTTTAAAAATATGTACATGGAATTCATGCTCGAGTATGAGCGCTTAGGTCACATGACCGAAAACAGGGAGCCTTCAGCTCACAATGAGCAACAGCATTATTATTTTTTGCCTCACCATGGTGTACTGCGTGAGTCGAGCGTTACCACAAAGCTCCGTACAGTCTTTGACGCGTCCGCCAAGACCAGCACAGGGCTGTCACTTAATAACATCCTAATGGTTGGCCCCACTGTACAGGAAGATCTTTATTCCATATTATTAAGGTTTCGGCAATTTAAATACGTCGTAACCGGAGATGTGGCAAATTTTTACAGATCGATTGAGCTTAACCCTTCTCAACGCTCTCTTCAACAAATTATTTTTCGCTACAGTCCCAAAGAACCCCTCAAAACGTACACCCTTAATACTGTGACTTATGGCACCGCCTGTGCCCCATATTTATCTACAAAATGTTTAGTTAGCTTGGCATCGAGTGCGGTGGATAATGACGTAAAAGAGTCCATAGAAAGAGACTTCTACGTCGACGATTTCTTAGGAGGCGCATCATCTATTGATGATGCAATTAGAATTATTCAAGGGGTCATATCTACATTAAATTCAGCTCAATTTCACTTAAGAAAATTTAAATCAAATAGTCAATTTATTTAAGATCAAATCGCCCCAGGTTCCACTAACTCAAATAATATTTTAGAAATGTCAAACATAAATAATTAGGTCTCTTCTAAAACACTTGGTGTCAATTGGCTTTGTGATTCTGACGCACTATCGTTTTCAATTAATATTGATTTAAATAAAAAAGTAACCAAGCGTCATATACTTTCAGTGATAAGTCAGATATTCGATCCATTAGGTTTAGTTGGCCCATGCATAGTAGAAGCAAAGATCATCATGCAAAGATTGTGGATCGATCAATGCTTATGGGACGACAAAGTATCAGGAGAAATGAAACAGCTATGGTTTGAATTTTCAAACACATTACCTTTTCTGAACAAACTAAACATTCCTCGATGGGTTCTTAGCGACAACTCACTAACCCACGAAGTTCACGTCTTCAGTGACGCCTCAGAAAAAGCGTACGGAGCTTGTGTGTACATACGTTCTGTAGACAAATTAGGTATAGTGTCAGTACATCTTCTTACTTCCAAAAGTCGAGTCGCGCCTATTAAGCCCATGACAATTCCCCGACTGGAGCTTTGCGGAGCTTTATTGGCAGCAAGATTGTGTACTAAAGTATTGACGTCTTTAACTGTACCGGTTCGGATTTGTAGATTTTGGTGCGATTCCACAATTGTACTGGGGTGGTTAACTACTCCACCTAGTGAGCAAAGCTTCGTTCGCAACCGTGTTCACGAAATTCAGGAGAGCACAGAGGGTCACACGTGGAGTTACGTACCGTCGAAAGACAATCCGGCGGATCTTGTTTCTCGCGGGCTTAAGGCTGACCTCATCAGCAGTTCTTCTTTGTGGTGGTCAGGTCCCACCTTCTTATTAAAAAATGAGGCTTTTTGGCCAATAATGCCCAACGAGAGCGTGAAGCACGATCTACCAGAAATGGTTTCTTGTTCGGTAGCGCTTGCAAATGAAAATACTAATGCTGATTTAGTTTGTGAATTTATTAACAAAAAATCTAAATTTACATTTATCCAACGTTCAATCGCATATTTATTGAGATTCATTCACAACTGCAAACACAAAAATAACAAATTGTCTAGTCATCTTTCGGTTCAAGAACTTCAGAATGCAACAAATTTAATTATTCGAAAGGCGCAGTTGGAAATGTTTCCAGATGAATATGCGTGGCTTAAAGCGGGAAAATCAGTGCCTAAGAAAAACCGCCTCATAGCTTTATCCCCTTTTTTAGATCCCAATGATATTATTAGAGTCGGAGGCAGACTCAATAACTCTCCTTATAGTTATGATGCGAAACATCCAGTTCTTTTATGCAGTAAACATAATCTTACAAACATCATTTTCCAACATTTTCATCTTAAATATTTACATGCTGGTCCACAGCTCTTACTATCAAATATTAAACAATTTTATTGGCCTTTAGGTGGCCGCAACTTGTCGAAGAAAACGGTGAAAAAATGTGTTCGATGTTGCAGACATAAAGCTGAAACTACTCAGCCTATCATGGGTCAGTTGCCAGCATCTCGAACTGAACTAGAGTTCCCTTTTTTATATTGTAGCGTTGACTACGCCGGGCCAGTGTTAATAGCAGACAGAAAAGGTAAAAGCTGTAGGCTCCTTAAGTCATTTTTGGCAATTTTTGTATGCAATTCGATAAAGGCAGTACATATCGAGCTCGTCACGGCGCTATCTACTGAAGCATACATAGCCGCACTAAATCGTTTTGTGTCCCGTCGTGGAAAGCCCAAAAGCATCACGTCCGACAACGGAACCAATTTTGTTGGCACTAATAACGAGTTTTCCAAATTTATAGCACAATCTAATCTTGAAGGTTTAGTAGCTCAAGAGGGGATAGAATTTAAGTTTGTTCCTGCTTACACCCCCCACTTCAATGGCTTAGCGGAGGCAGCTGTTCGCTCCACAAAGCACCACCTTAAACGGCTGCTAGATACAACGCACTTTACATACGAGGAGATGGCCACTTGTCTCACCCAAATTGAGGCTGTCTTGAACTCTCGCCCCCTGACCCAGCTATCCTCTGATCCACTTGATTTTTCCGCTCTGACTCCTGCACACTTTTGGATTGGACGACCGCTGATATCCATTCCACATCCACAGGTGGCTGACATAAACATCACTCGCCTTAACCGCTTCGTGAGAATAGAATACATAAAGCAGCACTTTTGGAGTCGATTTTCGCTGGAGTACATCAACCAGCTGCAACAAAAACTGAAGTGGCATAGCACGAGCGGAGAACTTAAACTGGGATCACTTGTGATCATAAAGGACAAAGCTCTACCGCACCTTCTTTGGTCGCTAGGACGCGTGACCAACGTCTATCCTGGCAGCGACGGCGTCATCAGGGTGGCTGAGCTGAAGACCAAGAGAGGCACTATTCGGAGGGCCTTTAATAATATATGTCCTCTTCCAGATGTTTGAAGCCCTCGATAGACTTCAACCCGGGGAGCATGTTAATGCCTACATACGCACGGGAGGAGACGCGAGGGAGGAGGGCATGACATCATCGCGGCGAGCATCGAACCGGTTGCCGCGGTCGCCCCCCGCTGCCTGCGAGACCGGCGCGGCATCGACTACCGAATAAGACACTCGGCTTTCGGACAGCTCCAACGACAATCGCGACCCTCTTTAAATTTACTATCTGTTTGTCCGGGACCTATCCTTTTGTAACTAGTTGGCATTAAACCAACCCTATGTTATACAGTCCGCCTTTTATTTAAGTCTTAGGACCCTTACAGTCATTATAAAGTCCAAGTCATAGACTTTTCAGATTTTTTAAACTTTAAGCAATTAACTGCTAATACAGTCACGCCAATGACGTTACGAAATATAAAATTCAAAGACATCAGAGTAGCTACACTAAAAATAAGTATGTACCTAATGATCAAATTAATGTTTGTTAAATATTCCATGTCGATGCACAGAGTCATTCTATAACATTAGCTGCAAAAACTACAGGAAAAAAAAGGGAAGGAAAAAGGGAAGGAGAAGGGACAGTCAAAAGGAAAGAAAAGTCAACCTAATAATGAGTCATTGATTGGTATGGACGCTTTAAAGCAATTATACAGTTGTAGGTTGCCAATAGCTGCGCCTAAGTTTAAGGATCTTATAAATTTATGTGAAAATGGAAACATACCTAAAAGGTTTCATAAAGAAAATAGGGAATTGCCTAACAACTCTGAGATCCGCGAGACTTTAAATGAAACTGACGAAGAGGATGTAGAAAGTAGTGAGAAGGATGATGAAATGATGAGATGATTAAAATAACAATTGTAAATTATAATTAAAGGTTTGATGTCTTTTTGTTTTAAATAAACGATTTGAATACAAAAAATACAGTTTATTTGTATGGCGTGTCATGATAACATTAAATTTTATTAAAATATGATACGTTAAACAAACATTTACAGATAACATTACAATATCCTTTTAGTAATTAGGCTTAATTACTATTTTACTGTTACAAAATACCTCAGTGGGTGATCCTTTAAGACCAAAAAATTTTACAGTTGTCCTTCATTTCTTGGTTTTACACACTCTTGTGCAATAAAGTATATTTACGCCCTAATGTATTTGCATAAGATGAAAATTAGTAGGGTGTAAAAGTCACTTTTTTGAAATTTTTGGTCGTAAAAGACATCCTATTTCCGTAAATAAGGCTAGTTTTTTAACACTGCTATATAAAATACCATTAATTCTTAACACTTTCTTTCTAGGTTCCATTTTTAAAGCTGAAGAAAAAAAAAGGTAGGAACGAAATATTAATTATTTGTCGTTTTTTGCTTCTCCTGTAAAGTCGCATTTTGTCCTTTACGACCTTTGAGCCCAGAGGTGTCGATATATCTAAGGCCACAAAAATCTCGTCACCGCGATTTAGAAATGGTATAATACAGCGCCATCTATGAAAAAATATCGGAAATACATTATTAAGGAACTTGGTAGGTACTTAGCTAACTTTTTAAAATATTGTCCCCCGCCACCCCTCTCCTGCCCTCCCCCTGCATGACACCCCTCGGTGTCCAAGCACCGCATTTGCGAAATCCGAACATTATTTTGCTAAAGTGCCTACAGTAATTACGGTAGGAATAACATGGTAGTAATAGATAAAGTTTTTTTTTGTTGGCGCAATGGTGTTACCTTATCTTTTATCCCTACAAAAATTGCCCAACTGTAACACAATAACATCAGGCTCATGGTAGGCTATCCGTTGGTTAAATTGCGCAAGTTATAACCATTGGGCCTATTTTGTATTTAAGTTAGCAAGTAAACTAACCTTCTGCCAACAGTTGGCAAATGGATGCCAACGGCAAATGCTATTAGGGTACCTACGCCAAACCTATTTTGTATGAACGAAATTTCGGAAGGAATGGAAACCGCTGTAAATAGCAAACGGAAATCGGCCGAAATTTCGTTTAGGAGAAAGAGAGTAGGCCTTCTGCTCATAGCCATTGAAATAAGTAGGTATTATATTATTAAACTTAACGCGTCGCGCGTCGCTGCCCCATCGAGCTTCTAATAATACTACGATATTATAATGATAAGTCTATTAGTACTCTTAATACCTACCTGACTGTTCAATTAACAGTGAGTTAATTTTCTTATATAAAAAACTAATATTAGAAACTGGCGGCACGCCCGCGACTCATCCACATGAAAGCCATGTAACCTGACGGATTCCCAAAAATTTTTTTTCTCACAAACCATGTCCTGACAATTACAAACACAACAAAAGAATAATTAGCCAAATCGGTGCAGCTATTCTCAACTGATGCCCGAACAAACTTTTATGATAATTGATTTTTATTTATACGAAGATGCGTAGCTAATATCTCCCCCACCCCAGATATTTTAGGGATAGCTACTAACAGTTCAATTTACTTTTACGTACCTACTTAATCGAATTGCAAAATAACTCGTCGTCTTTAAGACGCAAGTTATTACATAGTTTCTAAGGGCATAAACGCTATTCGGTTTCTTAAACAAACTTCAAGTTCAAATTCTTAAAAACCAACTAGCCCAATTTTAATTGAACTACATGTTAAAGTAAAATCCAGAGATCTAAACAGTTTAATTAGCTGAGATAGTGCGATTTTAAACTTTCTACAGTGGACTTTAAATCGCAAAAACTCAGAGCTAAATAAACCTTTTATTAAAAGAATATCAATTTAAGAGGGTTTACATACACCTGAAATAAATTGAAAATTTGAAATTGAAAAAAGTTTGCATTTAAGCATTTATCCCGAATTGTATGCGGTCGTGGCGAGCGCGGGGCGGGGACTCGTTTGACCTGCAAGTGGGTCGCTGCAGCGATCGATGCAACCGAGCCAATGTGCTGGAGGGTGACGCGTCACCGCTGACGTACTTTTGAGTAACAGGTGTGTGTAATATGTAACTGCTGATTGGGACTGCTGCAACGTAACATGCAATGTAACACGCAATGAAAGAATTTGTCGTCCAAATTGTTGCAATGTAACAGAATTCCCATAGTGTGAACGCCTTGCGCGCACGAACCGTACACATACGCGTACGAACGAGCATATCAACTCGTGCGCGCCGCGCGCTGCGCGGTCACACTTATGAAATGCTCCTTTCGTCACATTGCATGTTACGTTACATCAGTCTGTTCTGTACCCGCCTTTACTTACTTGGGGTGATTTGGGTGCCTCTAGATCTGTTTATCTCTGGGCTTCCGCTTTACATTAATCATGGGACACAGTAATAGGTACCTATCTTATACAGGGCGTTTGGTAAATAGGTACAGTCACGAGCAAAAATATGTAAACAATTGTAACTCTTAATACAATGGAATAAGAGTCAAAGTGTATACATGTTGGTGCTCGTGACTGTACCATAGCCGCCCGCCCTTGTGCGCGCTCACGTGGCTGCCGCTCTGCAGCACAATACATACGTTAAGTGAGTATACGTAAATTATATTTTTATATAAATGATCCATGGATATAATGTAGTAAATAAACTTTATTCGTGTTTATACAATGTTTTCAAATTCTCGTTTAACGTTAATAACTAAAGTTAGTTGAAGACTGTGTAGTAGTCATTAGCGCCCACCTCGTACAATTAGTTAACACAAAGAAGTTAATCATAAGTAGGTACTAACTACAACTACATGCATGCGTTTGTATGAGAGTGTTGAAGTGTGAGTGTGTATTGAGTGTGAGTGTGTATTTTGTGTTTAAGTGTGTAGAGTAATGTGTGAATTTAATTTATTTAATTAGAGATTCAACATCATCATGCTACAGGCTAAGAAGCCACTTGTTAAACTGTGACGTAATACCGCTGGCTTGCAGCGTAATCAAACTACTAGAAAAAATTCAGCGAGTCTTCTGGGGTCACGGTAGATCAGCGGTTAGAGCAGTGGACTGGCAATCCAAAGGTCGTGGGTTCGAATCCCACTCGAGCTTCCTGAGACTGGTTGATTTTTTTCTAGTAAACATTTTATCTGTTATCTATATAGCATTGTGAATGCAAAATTTCAATAATAAAGATATTTATAAGCAATTACGTCTTTATCGATTGTTAAATACTTGCAATAGTATTTCTTTCGAATGTGAGGGTAGACTTCACAGTGACGTAATACCGCTGGCTTGCAGCGTAATCAAACTACTAGAAAAAATTCAGCGAGTCTTCTGGGGTCTCGGTAGCTCAGCGGTTAGAGCAGTGGACCGGCAATCCAAAGGTTGTGGGTTCGAATCCCACTCGAGCTTCCTGAGACTGGTTGATTTTTTTTCTACTAAACATTTTATCTGTTATCTATATAGCATGTGAATGCAAAATTTCAATAATAAAAATGGCTTAGCCACTAGACCACAGAGGCGAGTTAAGCAAGTAGGCTGACTTGGCCCCCGAGCGAGCGATAATTGCCTAAACTGTAGGGCAGCGACGAAACACGCAGGCGCGCGCGCGCGGCATTATGTACGGCCGCGCGCGACTGGTATCGTTAGCCAAATGATATTAACCGGATTATTAGCACTACCCATCTCTAGTTAGCATCAATAAACTCGTCAGTGTGTGCGTGCGCCGACGCGTACCTACGTTCGGGATGGCTCGGTCGCGCTCACATACAAGCCGCGCTCGGTGCGTATGTATGAAGATAACCTACTTGTTTAATTCTACTATGGCGACGGTGACCCCGATAGTACCTATGTATGTAGGTAAGTACCTACTACAAGCGATAAACTTTTATTTTAGTAATTATTGTAAAGAAGAGAAGTTCGGGTGGTGGCTACCTTTAAAAAATATTTCATCACAACCTTGACTATCACGTCGGACACTCTGTATTTCGTGCCATTCGCTGAAGCAGTGATTTTGGGATCTGAGAGGGTACAACCCTCCAGCGACCATATCTGCACTAATTCTGTCACTTGTGGCGGCTCATTATCAAAATAATACCTACTACCTACCAATTCATCTCTTCTCTTGGGTGTCGTAAAAAGCTACTAACGGACTAAACACTGCTCGTACATCCAACAGCACGAGGCGGCGATGAGCTTTACCACCTATCACGCTGAGTACATGTGCAGGCAGTTGTAATTTGGTGGAATTAACGTGT
The DNA here is from genome assembly GCA_963921215.1 of Scoparia ambigualis. Classification (NCBI taxonomy): domain Eukaryota; kingdom Metazoa; phylum Arthropoda; class Insecta; order Lepidoptera; family Crambidae; genus Scoparia; species Scoparia ambigualis. The sequence goes on from OY992506.1 coordinate 30,964,498, forward strand.
GGCAGTGCTCTGTTTTTTTTTAAAATTTGACTTGTCATAGTGACTGCGTCCTGCCTGATGGTAAGCAGCCGATGCAGTCAAAAATAATGAGAGCGCTCCCCAACGTGGAATAAGCACGGTAACGATTTACCGCTTTTGCAGCCCTCATTGACTGCGGGCCTACTCGCGATCTCTAAAACGAATTTCGGCCGAAAATAGTTTACTCGTATAGCGGTTTCCATTCCTTCCGAAAGGACGCCGTCCACTTTATATAGGTCCTTGGGCCTCTCATATGAACAATTAAATATTTTAATGTTATTGACTGTTTTGAGTAGCTTATATTATGTAGAAAACATAAATAAATGAAGTTTTGTATCAGGTTAGTTAAATAATACAACATAGGTTAAAAACCCAAGAACACAAACAGTACAAACGAAACGAGCGGCAATGAATGACATTGTAATATTTGGTCCGAGCATTGGGCAGTAGGATGACAGATCACAGATTTAACATAATAGTTGTAGCTAGAGTATAAAAATAACTTATTTCGAGACACTTATATTTATTATTTTTTATTAATACGTTTGACCTCATATAGGAATTAAAGACGTAAAAAGTAATAAAAGTAAATAATCTAACAATTAAGTAGCTATTATTTTAAAATCAGGATTTACACTTTCAATCGCTTTTTACAATTCAGCTCAATTATTAAATCCCTTGGCAACACACAGTTGAATCATCCGCGCCTTTTAAAGAAAGTCAATTAACAATCGGGTAAAATTCATTTTTATTAAAATTTATTTTGATACTCCCAAATAGTGATCGATAGTCAATAAATATTTTTACAAAACTAGTTGTAAATTACTTAATTCACAATATGATTGTTCATGGGGGTGGGCCCATATTAGATGTTGTCCTTTCGTTCGTACAAAATAGATTTGGCATTTATATTATTAATTTTTAGAACTACCACCCTTCCCTTTCCTTGGGTGTCGTAAAAGGCGACTAACGTACTAAAGACTGCACATACATCCAAACAGCATAGTGCGACGATGGGCTCACCACCTGACACGCTGAGCACATGTGCAGTCGCTATTTAGTGTAAAGAGGACTATGGTAGAGGACTGCTTTTGCTGTCCTCATTGCCTAGTCTCTGACTAACCCTTTGGGGATAATAGTCGTGATTATATGTATGGTTATGTATTTTTAGAAAACTGTTTGAAAGGAGAACCGGCACTTTTCATAGAAAAAAATGCTTAATTTGGATGCAATAGAATTTGGTCATAAAGTAAAGCTAATATTATTTGCTACCTAAACCAAGTTTTGTCTTATTTTTATCGAATTGCGGATAAGAGTTATTTAATTATTAATATTTTTTAATATGGAAACACTAAGCTACACTTCAAAAAACAGACATGTTACTTTAAAAATGTCTAACGTGGCTGCATAAACCATAACTCTTTTGCTTTTAAAAAAGAGAAATGTCAATAATGCCCACACGTCATGTTTGATTTGACAGCTAGCGGCTGTCATTTGTCAGCAACTGTCATTTGTTGACAGATATTGAAAGATAATTAGTGAATAACACATTAAAAAATTATAAAAAGTATACAACTTAAGCATAAAACGCCGGGTATCCTTTCAAAAATAATGGAAAACGCTATAAATAGCAAACGAATGTCGGCCGAAATTGTGTTTCGGATAAAGCGAGTAGGCCCGCTGGTCTCTGTCTGACTAATATAACCCTTTGGGGGTAACATTAGTTATTATTCTGAGGGGTAACATCATTGCTTTGGGGATAATGATCGTGAGGAGACATACACACATGGACACCTTAGTGCGGTCCGAAACAACGTTGTGAGCGTTAACGTTTAACTACGATGACGCGGTAACAAAAAATTAGCGGAATATCTCTAATTATCAGATAACGACTAGAATGATGTTAGCGATTTGAGCGTGTCCGGAATCGTAGGAAAGATAGGTGTACAAACAAGTAATCTCGTTTGTACTGTCCCACAGCTGGGCGAAAGCATGAACTGCAGGTGGTCGCTACAAACGGACGGCTCCGCTAAATACCTCCTCGATGCACTTGATAGACTGCAAAGGCGAGCGGTACGCATTATTGGAGATACTGAAGTTACAGCCTCTCTTGAGGACCTCCAGCTGTGTAGAGACATTGCTTCTCTCAGTGTCACCTACCGGAATTACTACGGAGAGTGTTCTGAAGAACTTTTTGATCTTATCCCGCCCTCTCCTTTCCTCTCCCGGACTACACGTGCTGGTCTTAGGAACCGCCATCATACTGTACAGACTATCAGTACTCGTACCAAAAAATTTGGCAAGTCGTTCCTCTGTAAGACCATTCGGCTTTTGAATTCTTTGCCGGCGCATGTGTTTCCCAGCTCCTACAGTCCCGGGTCTTTTAAGCGGGGCGTGAAACGGCATTTATACAGGCCGTCATGAATGGGTGCGCTCGTTACCGTGCTTGTACCACGGTGGGGAGCGCTCTCATTATTTTGGACTGCATCGGCTGCTTACCATCAGGCAGGATGCAGTAACTATGACGAGTCAAAAAAAAAAATATATATATTGGGTATTTATTGGCTTAATCACTACGCTTCACTAATTCGGGTCACAAATCCGGGCTATGCATTGTAAAATCAGAAACGCATTTTGCTCGACCTCAGAATTGAACCCAGGAGTACGTAACAGATGGAGCTCTTAAACACTCGGCCACCGAGGCGTACAGTCAACCAATTATAAGGAAATTAGAATCACTGCCTCAAGATAATTAAATGTTGTAAAAAACGTCTATCTACCTCAGGTGCGAACCGAACCATTATATTCATTCAGACCCCTTAACATGCAATTTCAAACAGGTTTGATGAGACGTATTTGAATTGAATTGACAAAACAATATTCAAAATTGAGCTATAGCAAATATGTGGGGCCATGTAAGAGCCTATTTTACTAAGCGTGTGTACAGGCAGCGGTGTTGCTATAAAAGTATAAAGTATATAATTAATAAAGTAAAAAAATTATAAGGAAACCCATCTCCTTAACATAAAACAATTGTTTAATTATAACACATGCATTCTTATATACAAACAAATTCACAATACAATTCATTCAAACATAAAATTTACATTAAAAGATGCTATTCATAAATACTCGTCACGCCGCGCAAACCATCTCGTACTTCCTAATATATGCACTAACTACAGAAAAAATAATATAACATTTGCGGGAGCACAGTTGTATAATACGCTACCAGAAACTGTAAGGGATGCCAGTTCTATCTTCAAAAAAAAAATTATTACATTAAATTAAAAATCAAGAAATTTTCTAACTTAAATATATACCCTACATTGTAATAGTGTTAAATTTTATTGTTCTGCATGATTTTTTTTTAAAGTATTTAATGTACTCATGACATGTAATTTGTCTTAATGAGTAATAATAAAGTTCTATAAAAAGAAATAAACGTCTAAACAAACAAAGTCTAACCAATACCTCGGTGGCGGCGGGGCGGAGTGGTAAACGCAGCCGGCCCGGTATGCGGAGGTTTTATAATAGCTTGATATAGTAATTATATTTGAGGATTGAGAGATTGTTAACCAAAATATAATAAAAATTAGAGCGAAATGGTTTTTTAGATAGCGAGGTGAATGTGGTTGAAAACGGATGGAGTAGAGGAGGGACAACGCGTGGCAGTCTCGTTTTCGGGAGATAGAATAGCCAGTGAAGTTGGGAACGGTAGTAAGAAATATGGTCGTCTTTACGTAAGCCATAAATGAAGCGGATACATAGGTTCTGCAGACGCTCAAATTTATTTTAATAGAATAACAGGTCAGGGTAACACGTGTCGGCGTAATCCAGTAAAGGAAGAAGAAGGAACTGCGCAAGTAAATTTTAGTTTTGGTCGGCAACAGATTTTTCCACCGCTTGAGTGGGCCGTAGGCCCTAAATACCCTCCTGCTAACCTCCTGAACCTGATGGTCCTCGGACAGACGGTTATCGATAAAGACACCCAGATTATTTACTACATTTTATATACGCACATCATCCGTGACTCTGATCAGCGCGGTAGTCGTACTATGTCGTACTGGATTGAAAACCAGATTGGAATGGGTTGTAAAGGTTGTTACAGGAAAGGAATCTACTGAGCTGTTGGTGAACCAGCTTTTCGAGGACTTTTGGAAAGAAATGGTAGTACTTATAGAGATAGGTCAAAAATCAGAATAAGAATATGGTTTAGGTTTTTAGGAAGAGGGATAATTTTAGCTTTCTTCCAAACCCGAGGAAAGACAGAGGAAGAGATGGATACATGATGGAGTTTGGTAATATCGGGAGTAAGGATATCAATAAAAGGGACGAGTACTAGTAACAGCAGGGACACTCTTATCAACATCACACTCGGTAAGTTGCAAAAAAACAAACGGTGAGTGAGATGGAGTTGACAAAGAAGAAAGAGTTTTTAGAGTATGTATCTTAATGCTACCATCCATTGGTGTCGAAGAGGCGAAATGCATGATTAATGTGTTAATTTCAAAATTTGAAGGTAGGGAAGGTTTAGTCTTAGATTTGCCAACTAGTTTTTTGAGATAACGCCAGACTTTGACGGAATCCCCATTTTCGACTGATTTGTGAATGTGGCGTCTCTGTGTGTCCCTCACATTACTAATACATACTAATCACAGAATTACAGCGATTCCTGATTTCCCTAAACATATCCATGTGTGTTACGCTGTTACAACTGGTACGCTTGATGTGCGATCGACAGTATCACTACATTTGTAAAGTTTTCATTGGACATCAAAATACACGACTGTTAATTCTAGAAACAGTGCAAACACCCGTTAGCTTGACCTACATGCGAGTTTGTAATAAGTTTTAAATGTTAAACGAAGTAGGCGCACAAGAAATGTGCGTGCAGATTTCTTTAATTAAAACTCAGTTAGGTTGTTTAATTATTTTACAGGTTATTTATTTGCGTTAAAAAATGCAATAACTGTATAATATAAAAATATAAAAAGACGCATATTATAAAACTCAGAAGGAATTGCCACTTTACAAGTTCAAGACTGGCATCTAAAATGTAAAATAAGAAATGCTGCAAAGTAGTTTAATTTTAAAAATTGAAGAGGGTAGTTCGGTTATATTAATTCATTAATATATTAGATCCACCTTATTTTTTATAAGTAAATTTATACCGTTTCTGGTTTTCAGTCATCTGGTTCATGACTGAAAACCAGAAAATGCAAATAACAAATGCAAAAACATGGGTTTTTGCATATTTATCTAATTTATAATAAACAACCTTATGTAATAAGATACTGAGTAAATTAGAGCGAAGCAAAGTTGAGTTTCAAGAGCCCTACCAAGGTTTCATGGTTCGATATCCCTTGTGATTGGACTTATTTCTTCAAGAGATTTGCTGCTGGCTGATTTTGTAGGAAGGCTTGGCGTGAAAAACTTGCTAGCTCTTCAGGTCATGGTGGAAAGATCTCTTATGAGTTTCTAAGTGTCGTACTAACACAAACTTCGCCGTTCACATTCAGTCTCTTTTACTCACATACACTCATGACAATTATCCCCTAAGCCCTGGGTTCCGAATCTGGTGGTAATTACCTCCGCGGGGGTAAAACAGTTATTTAGCGGGGTAATAAGGCGTAGGAAAAATTTTGTGGTTTAGAATTTATCTGCAGTAACAGATTCACTTGAGTAATAGTTTCTGAACATGGGTAACCGTCAGTCCAACTTTATTTTCTGCAAGATTTTTTACGGAGGGGTAAAATCAGTTTCTCTAATAGATCATAGGGGTACCAAGATTAAAAAGGTTAGGAACCACTGCCCTAAGCGTTAGTCAAAGACTAGGCAATGAGGGAGGACTGCGAAATTAGCCCACTGCCTTAATCACCAAATAGCGACTGCACATGTGCTCAGCGTGACGGGTGATGAGCCTATCGCCGATCTATGCTGTTGGATGTAAGTGCAGTCGGAAGTCCGTTAGTCGCCTTTTATGACACCCAAGGGAAGAACTGGGTTGGTAGTATTTGTTTAATGTGTTTTAAGTAGTATTCGTAATAGAATTTCACCCTGTAAAAGAAACATTATTCGCAAACGTGGACGAGTTAAACCCAGTTTAAAACTGCATGTCAATTCTCTAACGCTCAATCGTAAACGCGCTCACTTCGACTCTCATGTTCCGATCAAAAGTGTGTGTCACTTTAGCGTAGAGTCGAATTTAGAAAATCGTGGATAAAGCATGTCGTCATCAAATCCGCTTTTTACTAGTAATTAATGTTTTTTATTCTTCTCTTAGTCCCCACATTGCAGTAGTACCTACCTACATACGTAATATTTAATTATTTGTGTTAATAACGCTCTAATTAACTCGAAGACAACAAAACGTTGAAAAATACGACTATTTCAAGGTGGGAACCTGATCTCAGTCCTCAGTGAGGAACCTCTGTTCCCACCTGAGCCATCAATTTTTTTTTAATGTTTCGTTACTTTCGAGTTACCTACATAGGTACCTTAATTGGATCGCAATAAGAGATCATGGTAGAGCCCTCCGTGAATGTCGTAGTGGCTGTGAGGAGGAGGACGCAAGCGCGAAGCTATCGACTGTTCCCCGCGCCCCGCCAAAACCTGAATGTAGTCAATGTAGTGCTTACAGGACTATGAAGGATAGCTATGGACGGTATTTCTCATTTCACGCGGCATTGTGTGAACGCTCTTATCGTTCAATGGGATCTTCACATGACTTGAGTCTTTTGTTGGTTTAGGAATTTTCTGTATTGTTACTTTTGCTTCACAATAATGACAGCTGTAATAAGAGATGTAAATTTAGATTTATGTTGAAAACTAGCAGCCCGCACGTGACTTCGTCCCCGTGAACAGCCAGCACCCATCCCGTGACGAATTTCTAAATAAAAAATTCGTACAGTCCTTGACTTAGTCAAATAGTTACAACTTAAATTCGTAGTAATTGATTTTCATTTATAGATAAAGATAACACTTATCCGCCTCTTTGGTTTAGTTCAGTTTAGTCATTAGATCTCATACCCAGACGTCACGGGTTCGATTTTCGAAAATCGTATTTTCCTAAGCTTTAGCTGCCAACATGTCTCATCTAAGGCCGTACCTACAACGACAACTTAATTGCATTGTTGCATTCCGATGCGTCAGTTATGGTATGATAGCCAGTTTCTCAGGGGTTGGGGATTTGGGTTGAATGGCTCTTCATCTTCGGCTTCGATGACAAAGACAAAGTTCCCAGTTGTAGAGTTTAAAAAACACACTAGAGAATAGTCTGACTATTCGTAGTAATAACAGGGTCAATTATAATATTGTACTTAAATACTTATAGAAAAATGAGGGCTCGAAGACGGGTTGGAATAGTACCTACATTGATTTTATTTTCGTTTTGATTTTAATTAAATTGCTTCTGCAAAGATTAATTATTCTTACGTAATAATAAGTAAGTAGTAAATTATTTTAACGAAATAAGTACCTACCTACCTAGTCTAACAGAATAGCCGTTCTGAAGTGATGCGCGTACAAACATTTTGGAAATTGATATTTTATTAATAAAGATTTAAACCAAGCATTTCCAATTTATTCATCACACCTAGCAAAGAGTATTGTACTATTCATCTCGTTTTGCATCCAGAATAGATATTACTAAAGCGATTGCGCCGGGCTGGTAATATTAGTGCATAATACGTTTTGTCCCGCCACTGCCAAGGTCGCATCGACCGCGGTGCGAGGGAGACGCTTCTACGCATTAATACTCTTTTCCCCTCCGATAGGAAGGCTTTGTTGAGACCCTGTAGGCTGTATCAGACTGTTGGTAAACACGCATCGAGGTCAGAGGTAGCACTGATTATGGGTGGACGTGCCGGTGTTTACGTATTTTTAATTGTACAGAGGAGATGCTGTAATCTCTCCGGAGTAAAATTTACAGTCTGCAATATTCCATCGCGCACAAATTTGGTGACCCGCTTCTTAGTCGCACCTCCAAGATGGAATTATACTGCTACACACGTATTCCCTCATACATGACATAGGGTCCTTCAAACGAGGCGTGAAGAGGTACTTTGTGGGACGGCAGAGTGAGGGTGACTGATGCTACGTCTCCAGTTGTCCACGGGTCTGGACTCCACTTGACTTCAGGTAGAGTGAAGACATTTGCCTGGCATAATATCAAAAAATGTTATGCGATGGTAAGCGATAAAGCCAAAGGTAGTGGGTAGGAAGTAACTCACTCGGCATCCACAAGTTCTGTTATTATCTCTAACTACCGGAGAGCACAAAAATGCTCCTAACACTGTTGTTACATATGTATACGGTTCACTGTCCTGCAGACCACATATGGGCCATAACAATTGATTAAACTATTGTTATATTTTTTGGACAGTGAACCTTTTAAGATAGTAGTAGGCAGGTAGGTACTATACATATAATGACGACTATTATCCCCGAAGGTTTAGTCAGAAACTATAATGAGGACGGCAAAAGTAGTCTTCTGCACTATGGCACTGCTTTCGTAAAAAGTGGACTATCCACTTTTCACCAAATAGAGACTTAGCGTGACAGGTGGTGAGCTCATCACCGCTCTATGCTGTTGGATGTAGGTTTGTGCAATCTTTAGTCCGTTCCTGATGGCGACTATAGTTTGGCTCGGGTGATGACGTTAGTTATCACCCCCAAAAGGAGACCATCGCTGTGAGGGCATTGTGTGTGAGAATTCTACAGTGGCACTTGTTCGCTCTTACAAGTTCATGCGAAAGTTTTACCCTGGGCATGTTACCTACTCGGTGCGAATACGATAAAATCCAGTAAAAATGAAAAAGGAGGCATAAGGCTTTCCTCAAATCTTTAAATAAAAATCTGTAGTTACGAATACACATTCGTATGTTCGCTCATCACTTCAGAACTGCTGAACATATTAGTCTAATTATTTTATTGTTGTGTTTGTAGGTAATTATCAGTGAGAATCAGGAGAATCAGGTAGTTATGTTGCACCAACAGACATCCTATTCTGTGTTTAGCATAAAACTGTTATTGTCAATGTGCCAAAGTCAATTGGCAGGGGCACCGAAGTTGCAAGACACGGGTTTCATGAAGTGCTAGTTTTCATTTTCTTTCCAGAAGAGTGTGATCTTGGAATCGATAACAATAAACCTCACACTATAATATCAGTTGCGAGTGGCATCGGAACTTGTATTCGAAGTTTCCGATGACTATGTAAACAGATTTAATACTCTAAAGGTAGTTACGACACCCATCGGTGAATATTTTGACAGTAAAAATTTAAAAATTATGAAGCAAACTTTTTGCATTTATAATCAGATCATCACTTTATGTCTTTGATGAACGCCGGAAAATGCTATAAAATAACCAAATTAATTTATTAAAACATATAACTTTTAAAATGCAAGATACCATTTTTGGTATTTTAGTTACAATAAAAAAATCAAACATTACACTTAAAATTAATAACGAGAGTTACCACCCCTGGCCCTGATAACCGCCTGCATGCGATCAGGCATGCTTTGGATGATAGAGCAAAGGATGTTTTTTATGTCTACTTGAGGAGTTTCTTCCCAGGCGGCCACCAGCGCGGTTTTCAAGTTATGGAGCGTTTGTAGAGGGTTAGGATTACCTTTAACTTTTCTTTTTAGCATATCCCAGATATGTTCTATAGGGTTCATGTCTGGTATTCTTGCTGGCCACTTGATTTTTTTGATTCCGACATCTAAAAGATAATCGTTCACGCAACGAGCTGTGTGAGGTTGAGCATTACCTGCATTAGAAGAAATTCTTCATGACCAATGAACACTACGTATAGCAAAACATGTTCTTGAAGGATATCTTCGATGTATCGCATTTTATTCTTATCTCAGATTTCTACGCGGTACATTTAAAAACTCAGCCATTTCTCGTTGAGTTTTCCCTTTATTCCTAAGCAATACAGCTTGGTGACTTGAGCTGGAGTAATGGGCATTGTGGTATGATTCTGCAAAGGAGCATAACTACAGATTAATTTAAAAATAAAATAAACAATATTAACTGCAAACACATTTTTTTATTTCATTAAAACTCACCTTTATTTTTTTCACAAAGGCTAAGTAACAAACATGTTTTTGTAACTACTCTCTCAAAATGACAAAAACGATCGTAATGATGAATAGTCACACAAAGTTTTAGGATACGACGACTTATTTACTTCTCATCGCATTGTTTACGTTTGGGCCACTTTCCGTGCCGCTGAGTGTAGAATCTAAGAACCTACTAAGATCATGAGTTGTTAAGATCAGACGAATTTCAAATTCCGATACGTCCTCGGCAAAGTATAATATGAACATTGCTATCAATTAACCTTCCAAACGGTAGAGTTTACAAACAAATAAACTCTGTTACAATCTATTTCATTTCAGTTTCACTAACTCATGTTTACGTTTTCTAAAAGCGAGCTCCAGGCGAAGATGTGGGCGTGATCGCCACAAACCTGCGTAGAACAGTTCATGGCATAGAGGTAGGTCCGTTGCGAACTGTTACTGTACACGTAGACTTCGCAATCCATTACTCACCACACATAAAACCTACAATAGAATTTCAGTAGAGAAACAGTGATGGGTGGTAGTGCTAATCGATAACGCGGTTGCCGACTCGTATCGAGTATTCTGTCGATACGTTGTACTAGGTGCAGCGGCATCGGCAGGGCGGTCGCCGGCCGGCGGACGTGCGTTCCATCGTGTTTACATACAGATAATATTTATAACGCTACCGTCATCTGTGTTAGTCGAATGAATCGATAGCAACGTAAATCTCATTTTTTGTATAAATACTCGTACGATAGGTACAGCATAGAAAGTAACTAAAATACTTACACATAATAAAAAGCCAAACAAAATTGAGAATTTATTGTGCAAGTATGTTATTTTAACTAAAGTAAAAATACTCTATAAAAATCTACTGCTACCTTATAAAGAATCCACTCTAAAGACGACTTAATTTTAAACTATTTCGCTTCGTGCTCTTCAACGTATTGCACAAGCAATATGTCTGAAAGCTAAAGTTATCTACGCGGTCTACCGAGTATCGATATAACACGTCACATCACTAGCAGCTCCGCCCAACCGGCCACCCTTCAGTTGGCATCGTCACACCGGGTTGTGAGCACACCTACGCAGTACTGCCGGTGCGTTTCAGCTTCCTTTGTCAATAACTGCTGTAAAACAGTGGATAAAAAACCTCTTTTCGGTAAGTACTCATACTTTTTTTGTTTGCCAGTGATGTGCGTTTGCGGAAGAAGGATTTATTTGGCTGAGCTGGAAGCGTGAAAAGACGCATTTATTTCACTTTCATTTCCGAGCGGGTGCATTACTCAATGAGTTTCGGGTTAGGCTAACAGACGAAGCTGAATATTCTGTGCACTGATTTTGTATGTTTATGTATTTTATTTTAGTGCAACTAAAAATAAATCTTGCAATGTCTATTATAGGGTTAGATCTTCTTAGAACACGAAAAAATCGTATAAAATATTTCCTTGGAATTTCTTCTTTGAAATTCTTCTCAGGTCGCTTGGGATTGGAAAATCACAAGAAAACTCTTGTCTCAGAAACATAAATATTCATTGAATTCATCTCAACTTCTCTTTCGTGCGGGGCCAATGATGATGCAATGTCAAAATACATTCCTAAAACTCCTAAAGCCGAACAAGTTTGTGATTTTCCTCCATTTTTCAACTCCCTCTTCCTTTAGCTTACTCAAAATATAATAAGAACATAAATCCCTGTCGCAGGATCAAAACATATGTTAAACAAATATAGTGCATACGCGACTGGAATACCAAGCCAATAGAACAGTCTAGATGTTACCGAACTATTGACATTTTGCAAATAACTTTGCACATAATTTAACCACTAAATAAATAAGACTTATGAATAACAATGCTATTCATATGGCACGTTTAGTCTGATAATCTTCCGTCAACATTACAACACAACATTGAAAAAGAATTGTACTTAATACATCATAATGTAAATAATATATAATTCTTACATACACAGAAAACAATATTTCTAACTCTATGAATAAAACCGCTGTTTATCGAATAATAAACATGCTGAAGTTACTACGCAATAGCATAACCGGCTGGTACTGTCCACATCATGTTTTGCTTGTCACCTGGAGTAGCGATACAGTGCGTATTGACACATAGTAAGGACTACTTCCATTTTGAAGTGTTATCGTTTATTTGTTGTCTCCTGTACTACCGGATAGGGTGACGCCCACGATCGTCGCCCGGGTGAACCGGTTCAACAGATGTCGTTGTTATACATAATATGTGATCAACTAATTCTATTTACTTATGGAGATTAAAAACAAAGGTCTTGAATTTATTGCAATTTTATACTACACAGTTCCGGGTTAAAACTATCAGGTATTGGAATATCTCTTTTTAGTAAATTCTTTTTCAAGGAATAATATCAGCAAATTAACAGTGTGACCAAACATCATGAAAACTAGTGCCCTATTTATGGAAAGCTAGGGATTAGTTAATAGCTGTTTCAATATTTTCTTTTCATTGGACTTTTCCAATCGAAAATACTTGAAAGCATTTCATTTTACGTACCCAACACTTGGACAAAAGAAAATATATCTCACAAATTACATTTTTACGCTTACTCCCGACATTGCTATTTCCTTTTTCAGGCGTAAAAGTAGGTATAATATAGTATGTACCTATATAAGAAGCCATCCATTTTGTAGTCTAACATCTAGGTAGCTTGAAATGTTCAAGAGTATTACAGGTCAACAAACTCTCTATATAACTAGGTCGGTCCTACTTCGTGAAATTTCATCCCTGGAATAAACAGTCCCCTTGTTTCTCGTCATTATTATAAAAACTTTCATGTTAGTCATAGACTAATTACTACTATCACGTACTATTATTTTTATTTGTTATAGTAAGTAGTAACTTACTATAACAATAACGTAGGTCTCTGTACGTAACGTAGAAAGTCGTACGTAGAATAAATACCATAGAATAGATGTTTATTATGTTATATATCTGTTAAGTTTGTCGAATATTTTAATATTATGTTATTATTATTTCATCTATTTTAAGTTCTACTGTAGCAATTTATTAATATAACACAATTTAATTACCTAACCGTGTTTTCTCAATGCATTGAAAAGGTAAATGTGTGACTAGCATAACCAATGACATAAAATATCATTGAGCATAACACCTTTCTAACACAAACATATTTCTGTATGTTATTGTATTTTTTGTTACAAATTTAAATGAATATGAAATGAAATACACTGGCCTGCAAAAATAAGTATCACACTTTAAAAATTCCTTTTTTTTCTATACTATAGAATTTAGAGATTTAAAATAAAAAAGGTTTTATAGCAATTTTATCAGCTTTCTTTGAAACTAAAGTAAATTATACAATAGTATCATTTTTAAGTCTTGTGTGTCTTGTTTATCTTGTGTACTTTAAAAGTTTTTACAATTTTAAAAGTGTGATACTTATTTTTGCAGGCCAGTGTATAATCTATATAAATATATGTTCGCGCATCACTTCAGAACGGATGCACCTATTTGGCTTATTCTTTTTTTGTTGTTATTGTAACAGTCAGGACGAGGTTTGTTAAAAAGAACATTTTTGCCAACTCGTCACGGGAATAATGTGTTAACTCGGACGAAGTCGCGGGCCGCTAGTTGTTATTAAATTATTAAAAAGATTATCATGTTTTTAATTGTTGTTTGCCTAGTCTATATTTGTGATATGTGAAACTTCATCCGTAATCGCATGGCGCATGCAACTGTAAGCTGTGCCAAAATGTCGGATAGCCACAACAACAAAATTGTACATAAATGTTTATTATCCTAACTAATAATATATATGCGAAAGTGAGTTTGATTGTTTGTTTGTTACGTTTTCACTCTTAAACCCTAAAAACAGATTGGGTATAGAGATAAATAGAGCCATAAAGACAGTTATAAGCTAATTTCCCTGCGGAAAATTAACAGGAACGAAACCGCGGGCAAAAACAAGATTGTTAACAATATATATTTTTTTTAAAGTTAACGCGACTACAACCTATTAAACAAAACATTTTTACAAATTTAATCGCGTTATAATTTTACATATTATTTTAATCCGACATGTTGAAACCTGTCTTTGTTCTGAGGCCGTAAGGGAGACGTTTCAACATTTTCTAGAGATGAGAGAGTATGCTGGTATCGAAGCCTTTGTCTTACAATTAATTTGTAGATTAACGCGAGTTAAATCATGAAAAAGGGTTTCATTTCAAAGTATTCATTGTGGATAAGGATTTAGTGTATGTCAATTAAGTTAGAACAGCGAAGGGCGCATACCATATTGTTACGGACTACAAACGCTACGAATTGTACTTACATGATCAAAGCCTTTGTCTTACAATTAATTTGTCGTTCAACGCGAGTTCAATCATGAAAAAGTGATTCATTTTAAAGTATTCATTTTGAATAAGTATTTAATATGACAATTAAGTTAGAACTGCGAAGGGCGCTGCTACAGACTACGAACGCTACGACTTGTACTTACATCATCGAAGGCTTTGTCTTACTATTAATTTGTAGTTGAACGCGAGTTAAATCATGAAAAAGAGTTTCATTTTGAAGTATTCATTGTGGATAAGTATTTAATGTGACAATTAAGTTAGAACGCAGCGAAGGGCGCATATACCATTATGTTACGGACTACAAATGCTACGACTTGTACTTACATGATCAAAGTCTTTGTCTTACAATTAATTTGTCATTTAACGCGAGTTAAATCATTAAAAATGTTTTCATTTCAAACTATTAATTGTGGGTAAGGATTTAGTGTGACAATTATATAAGAACAGCGTAATGCTCATATACGTGTATGCTACGGACTACGAACGCTACGACTTATAATTATATGATGGAAGGCTTTGTCTTACAATTAATCTGTAGTTCAACGCGAGTTAAATCATGAATAAGTGATTCATTTTAAAGTATTCATTGTGGATAAGTTTTTAATATGACAATAAAGTTAGAACAGCGAAAGGCGCATAAACCATTATGCTACGGACTACGAACGCTACGACTTGTACTTACATCATCGAAGGCTTTGTCTTACTATTAATTTGTGGTTGAACGCGAGTTAAATAATGAAAAAGAGATTCATTTTGAAGTATTTATTGTGAATAACTATTTAATATGACAATTAAGTTAGAACAGCGAAGGGCGCATACCATTATGTTACGGACTACAAACGGTACGAATTGTACTTACATGATCAAAGTCTTTGTCTTACAATTAATTTGTCGTTCAACGCGAGTTCAATCATTTAAAAGGTTTTCATTTCAAACTATTAATTGTGGATAAGGATTTAGTGTGACAATTAAGTTAGAACAGCGAAGGGCGCATATACGTGTACGAACGCTACAACTTATAATTATATGATCAAAGGCTTGGTTTTACAATTAATTTGTAGTTCAACGCGAGTTAAATCATGAAAAAGTGTTACATTTTAAAGTATTCATTGTGGATAAGTACCTATTTCATGTGACAATTAAGTTAGACCAGCGAAGGACGCTTAAACCATTATGCTACGGACTACGAACGCTACGACTTGTTCTTACATGGTCGAAGGCTTTGTCTTACAATTAATTTGTAGGTAGGAGCTCGATGGCGCAGCGGCTAGCGCGTTCGGCTTGCGATCTTGCCCGCTAAGCAACTTTCGCAATACCGGTTCGCCTGATAATGATCAATTAAAAACATCTTGATCTCCTCCGTGCTTCGGTAGGTACGTAAAGCCGTTGTCCCGGTTGCTGTCGTAAGATGGCAGTCGTTAAAATCCACCAACCTGCATAGGGCCAGCGTGGTGGGTTATGGCCCAATACCCCCACGTGCTATTGTTCACATGGGAGGCATGTGCCCAGCAGTGGGACGTCTATAGGCTGATGATGATGATGATGACATGCATAAATACATAGATCACGCCCACTTCCCGGAGGGGTAGGCAAAGACCACAGATTTCCATTTGCTACGATCCTGACCCACATCCTTTGCTTCACTTACTCTCATAACATTCTCCATACATGCTCTTCGGTTTAGGGTACTCTTGACCTGACTTTTAACGAGAACGTCACCGTTCTGATCTAAGTACGTTCACCGAGGTCTTCCACTTTCAACTATCCCAATCACACACCTTCTTTGTAATTCTTTTTTAATCCATCCTCTCTAAATGACCGAACCATTTTAGCATGCCTTTCTCAATTTTTGTCACGACATCTTTATTAATTCCACACTTCACTTAACAACGCGAGTTAAATCATAAAAAAGTGCTCATTTCAAAGTAATAATTGTCGTAACTATTTAGTGTGACAATCAAGTAAGAAAGAAAAAATGGCGCGTATATGCTACGGACTACGAAGGCTACGACATGATCGAAGGTTACGTCGCGACGCAATGATTGCAAAACTGCGTAGTTTATCCTTAGTTGGTAACTTGCAGTTACAACCTCCTTTGCGTTAATAAGAACCTTAGAGGTATTTCAGTGTTCCTTAGTAGAGCATAAATTTTAATGCTCTAAACAGTGCAGTCCTAAACAATATTTTTAAGGTCAATAAGTCAATACTAATTAAACGATCGTTCGTATCTGAATCAATTAATATTAATTAGCCTTTACGAAAACACTTAAAATTATAGCTCCTTTTGACTGAGCACAATTGTGCTACTTACGCCGAATAAATGCTTTAACTTTATGCTAGCTTATTAAAAAAAATGTGATTCAGCAGTGAATGAGGCGATATTTATTAATTGCATTATTATTACAGATGTCAGACAGAAAAACATAGATAGATAGATAGATAGATATCAAACTATAATTCACAATTTTATAATGGATCTATAGAGTTGTATGTATGTTTGAAAAGAATTGTGCAAAGGTTATTCTAAAATGAATTATGCATAGAGCGGCGATGGGTTCACCCCCTATCATGCTGAGCTCATGTGCAGTCGCAATTTGGTAAAAAACAGACTGTGGCAGAGTACTGCTTCTGCGGTCCTCATTGCCTAGTCTCTGACTAACCATGTATTTATAACTTTGTTAAGATTCATGTCAAACTCAAACTATATTTATTCAATAAACTCAATTAATAAGTATTTTGAATTGTAATTTTTTTTTTAACCTACATATTCAGGTCGTCATTTTTTAACTGTGGCAATGAATGTGCGCAAGAAACCACAGCGAACAGAAGCAACGACATTTACAAAAAAAAATGTCGTTACCAGGTCATAAAATACAATATACGAATTTAAAAAATAATAAATAATGCAATTCAATACTACAATACAACGTATCAATTCATTATAGACAATTAGAAATAGCTGTTGGAGTACTTTGAGCATTTTAGACCCAAGCTGTTTTGTCTTTTGTGTAATCTGACACTTTTTGATAAGCTTATATATAAAGCTTTTCTTTGATTTTGATTTTAAATTTATTTAGGTCTAATTTCAGAATATCATTTGGTACTTTGTTGTAAAATCTTAGACACAGACTCTTACAATAATTATTTATTTTATGGAGCCATGTATAAGGTACTGCTAATTTGTTCTTACCTCTTGTTGAAATTGTGAATATCACCGTTTTTTGAACATTTTAATATGTTTATGAACATACATCAGATTTTCATAAATGTATTGTGATGCAATAGTCATTATATTTATATCCCTAAATCTCTCCCTGAGAGAGTCACCAGTCTTTAAGTTATATATTGCTCGAATAGCCTTCTTCTGCAGCACAAAGATAGTTTGAATGTCGGCAGCATTTCCCCACAGTAAAATGCCGTACGACATTACGCTACGAAAGTAGCTGAAAGAAACTAATCTAGCTGTACCAACGTCAGTTAATTGACGGATCTTCATTACTGCATATGCCCAGATCTAAGTCTTTTCGACAATTTAGCTATACGTGGGCCCCCTGAAGCTTGGCTTCTGACGTGACCTGGAAACACAGTGGTGTCTACAGTATAAACATTCTTATCTTTAATTTGTACACTAGTTGTTACCTGCTTAACATTAGACAATACAAATCTTACACATTTGGTTTTTCCTTTGTTTAATAGCAAGTTATTTACACTAAACTAGTAAACAATCTTTGAGATCGCATTATTCACATTGTCATATGTGTGTGTGTCGTCGTTTCACTTCGAATAAAAGTGAAGTATTATCAGCAAACAATACTATCTCATGACTGTATTTTACAAAATAAGGTAAGTCATTAATATAAACCAAAAATAAGAATGGACCAAGTATTGAACCCTGCGGAACTCCCATTGTAACCACTGATCCCGGAGATGTTTTACCGTTAATGTTGACTTTTTGAATCCTGTTACTCAAGTATGAGATTAGAAGGCAAAGAAGCATCCCTAATTCCATAGTGGTTATTTAAGCTTCCTGACCAAAGTTTCATGTAAAACACAATCAAAAGCCTTGGATAATTCACAAAATACCCCTAGGGCATCCTGTGATTCCTCCCAGGTACCAAATATTTGGATGAAGAGCTCAACACCGGCGTCAGTTGTTGAGCGACCCCTAGTAAAACCATACTGTTTACAATGTAAAAGTTGTGAACCTAATAAATTATTATTATTATTTCAGCCATGGCCATCGTCCCACTGCAAGGCAAAGGCCTCCCTTCCCTTTTTCCAATCTTCGCGATTAAGGGCTCTTGATGGCCAGTCTTTGCAGTAGGAGTCTAGCTCGTCCCGCCATCTCCTTCTGGGCCTGCCGCGTCGTCTCCTGGCATCGCGTGGCATCCACATAGTCGTGGTTTTCGCCCACATCTCGTCCGACATTCAACAGATGTGTCCAGCCCAGTTTCATTTCAGACATTAATAAATAAAATCAATAATTAAAATAAATATTTAAAATAAATTAACCCTTCGGGGATAATAATCGTCGTGTCGTCGTCGTGATTCTATATACTATGTTATAATAACCGAGTAGTCGACTCATGCAAATTGCAAATGAAAACAATCGTTTTAGTTAAATAATTGTATTAACATAAATTATACTGTCAGACTAACCACGAAATTTTGAATTATTACCCAGAGATACACTTTCCCCGTAGATAAACTTTTAATAACTTTGAAATACTTATAATGTCATAACTCAGGTACCAAAGGTATACCATATATACTCGTATATATAGGTATATATACAGGTACACCATATATTTATATATATAGGTACATATAATCACGACTATTAACCTCGAAGGGTTAGTCAAAGACTAGGCAATGAGAACCACAAAAGTAGTCCTCTGCCATAATCCACTTTTCACCAAATAGCGACTGCACATGTGCTCAGCGTGACAGGTGGTAGCCCATCGCCGCTCTATGCAGTTGGATGTTTGTGCAGTCTTTAGTCCGTTAGTCGCCTTTTACCCAAGGGAAGAGAGGGGTGGTAGTATTCTTTCACCGTTACGCGACACGGTTCTCTCAGGTCTCAAGTTCGGTCTCAGGTACCAGATTAAGTTTATTTTGCAGTGCAATGCTTATTGCGAACTACACTAAATAAGTGCAAAATAAATTCGTTTGGAATCTGTAGAGTATCAATATTTGGAATGCAGTAACAATATCTTGTAACGTCGTCTTTCAAAACAAATACAAAATTTACGTCAACTAACTCTAAATAACTCTACATGTGATACGCTACTCGTAGGTAGGTATAATATACAAAAGTCTATTGTCTAAAGAATAGCCGAAGTAACCAACAGGTTATTTTCGCTATTCTTTAGACAATAGACTTGCATAACCATGGAGCAAATTGCTCAGTGGCTCAAACCGACTTAGAAAGCTAAAACTTTGCAAGCAACGTCCCTTTCATGACGTAGGCAAAAGATAAGACGGAATTTTTCGCAATTCCTTTGGGTCACGGGTTACCAGTGTTTATGTGTCGCTAGCAATTCGATGGCGAATCGGCTAAGACGTTCGGTTTATGATCTTGCCGGTTAAGCAACTTTCGCAATGCTGCGTGCCACTGGTGGGTGACCAAATTATAAACATCTCGAGTCCACCGTGCTTCAAAAGGCCATTGGTCCAGGTTGTCATTGGATAGCAGTCTTTAAGCCTACCAACTCGCATTGGACCAGCGTGGGTTATGCTCATTTCTCCCGGTTGTACGCAAATAAAAAAGAAAAGTCAAGAACAGTTTATAAACTATCCCATCATTAAATCAAGTCATTGCTACAATTGGATGAGTAATGGCTTAATCATCATGATTTTTAAATGCAAGGTGATCAATCATCAGGATATGTATCGAATAACACGACAATATTATACAACATACTTTACCCGACCAGTGAATTGGACTGAGGAGCTTCAGATATTGGGCCAAGGGTCTCTATTGGACTCTTCTCCGCTCCAGTTGACAGCATATTAAGACTAACCTCTATAGCTCACAGAACAAGAATCTTCTGTTCTGTGCTATAGCGTAAAACTCAATTACGGTCAGCAAATAATTGAGTTTACTAAGTTAAAACAAAATACTATCCAGGTATTGTATTTTACAAATTCAATATCGGCGCTTTGTGACGTAACATGACAAGCGGCCAGATTCGGAGCGTCTCGTTTCTACATGGAAAGGCTCTTAATAGTAAGTAAACTTCTATAGGTACGGCATAATGAGGCTTCTGTTACTTCGTTGAACCGTACTTCAGCATCAGCATGCTTTGCTTTCAACCTTTGACAAGATTAATGTGCGGGACCACCATTACAGCCCATGGACGCGCGCAATACCTTGGACCGAGCTTCAGTTCTATGCCTCTTTGCTATGTAATCACTGAATCTAGTACCCTTCAAACCGGAACGCAGCATTAAAGCAATGCTGATTGGCGACAGAAATAGATTTTAGGGTAGTCGCCATTCGGTCTGATTCTGAGCAGAATTCTTCACCATCTTTTCTGTAACTAAAGATAATGAATCAGTGGCGTAACTACTGCCGTATCAGTTGTATCAATGGTACGGCTGATTAGTAGACTGCTTCTGCGGTCCTGAATGCCTAGTCTCTAACTAACCCTTTGGAATAGAGGCGAATCTATGCATGTATTAAGAATGTTCCTGAAGTCAGTTAAATCAAGGCAATACAAGTTGGAACGTTTATAGCTACGATGCTTCGTTCGTGACTGATGTTTTCTCCGTGTTCAAACACAACAAAACACAATGATTTGCTAATGGCCGGAACGCTTCACAGCTCTGGCAGCCGTTCAAGGCCAACCTATTTACGAAAGCTGTGGTACTTAATATGGGTAATATTAGTGCTCCAAACAATACCTAGGTATGATCATTGGCCTGTTAACGTCCCCCTTCCTCTTAGTCAATTGCACTAAGTACTCGTTGAAATCGGGTTATTTATTACGGAACTCGTCACGCTGCTGGGTATGGGGTCCCGCAAATATACAGTTGATATAGTTATTGTGTTATTTGCTAAAACGTGAAGTGTGGTAGGCAATTATTTTGCGGTGATCATTGCCTAGTCTCTGACTACCCGTTTGGGTATAATAGTCTTGAGGTGAAGTAAGTACCCATGTAGGTATGTAGAAATTTATTATAAAAAGAACAATTCAGTAAGAAAATTAAATTCGCGGCACGAGGAGACTGTGTACACAGCTGGTGTCACTGCTCTAGGAAGGGCTTTATGAGAGATCCATTTAAATTTTCCATTAAGATCCTACGAAGATCCTACTAAGAGAAAGCTCAGTGAAGGATAGCATTAGCGATGTGGGTCACTATGCTACCATAAATACGACTCCCAGACAATTTAATATTCTTTGTAAGAACAAGGAATAATACGGAGACATCTTTGCTCACAAGCCGCATAAAACGTAAGATATAAAAATGTTCCACAATTGGGTCTGCATACCTACCTAATTTGGATTCTGACAGTACAGTATGCATAAAATTTATCTAAAAGCTAGTACTTTATAAAACTGTAACGTGATATACTTAGTTAACTGGATGGATACACTTAGAAAACCTATCGGTGCAATGTGTACAACGTAGATACGGGTGCACATGCACAACACGTACGTGTTATGTACCAGGCATAAACGCATGTCTTATCTAAATAATAATAAACAGGTGTCTCTATAAAGAAGAAGTACCTACTACTCATATACTGGGTGACCGCCTTATAACGAAATTTTAGGAACTATTAACTACTAGCGGTCGCTAGCGGTTTAACCCGCGTGGTCCCCGTTCCCGTGGGAATATCGGGATAAAAAGTATTCTATGTGTTAATCCAGGTTATAAACTATCTGTGTGCCGAATTTCATCCAAATCCATCAGTAGTTTTTACGTGAAAGAGTAACAAACATCCATCCATACTCACAAACTTTCGCGTTTATAATATTAGTAGGAGTAGGATGAACATGAAAGGCACGTATGTAATAGATTAGACATTCGTATTTGATATACCATAGCGTGAGATTTATTTACAGAGGTTTTAAAAACGCACTTCTGATGCTACAGATTAAAAAAATACTATTTTGGAATCGTCGACGAATTCAAAACTCGTAGGCTACGACCATGCTACGAGTCGTAGCATAGCGAGCCTACTACGAAAATCGTTGTAGCTGTCCCCCACGTAAGTAATGTTTAGCCTTTTCGATTTGACTATAAGTTATAATCTTGGTGAATTAATAGTTTTTACGTGAAAGAGTAACAAACATCCATCTATACTTACAAACTTTCGCGTTTATAATGGCCCGCCCGCGACCACGACCGCGTGGACCCCATACCCCCTAACTAATTTAAAAAATAATCTTTCATACAAACCTTGTCCTGACCATTACAAACACAACAAAACAATAATTCCACATATAAATATAATAATGAAATGAAATAATGCCACATATGTGCAGCCGTTCCAAAATGATGCGCGTACAAACATTTCGGGAATTGATTTTTATGTTATTACACAAACATAAAACCTAAAGTATATGAGTAATTTAGAACATGTTTACCAAATTTTCACAAGCAGGTTTCGAGCATGCACCTTTCTGATCGGTTCAGGGGCACTACCAACTATGCTATTGTGGCTGTGTCCAACCCACGCTATATTATTAATACCATGAACCTTTATTAGTAACGGTTCACGATCAACACTACCTACTCTTACTTTGAAAGCTAAAGGCGCCATTATTCAATGCCAACTGTATTACGGTCAAATTCGTAGAAGAATGTTTGTAAACAAATTATTGACTTTCTTTGTGCAAATATCTTGATATCACTTGAGTTTTTACCCGACTGCGCCAGATGGAGGGTTATGTTTTACCCGACTGCGCCAGAAGGAGGGTTTTGTTTTTTCGAGAGTATGTATGTAGGTACCTATGTATGTATGTTTGTATAATTGTTAGGCACGCTCTGCGGCCTGAACGGCTTGATCGATTTTAGCTTCAGAGGTGTCGTTAGATTTGTATTTACTGTGAGAGTGGCACTGGGTATATCAAAATAAAAAATAAACAAAATGGCGGATTTTTGGCACCAAATACAAAAGGCACGCTCTGCAGCCTGAATAGCTCGATAGATTTTAGATTCAAAGTATTTGTGTGTCATGTGTTTATAGGTTACTATACAAACTCATTCAATAATAAAACTAAAAAAATAAACGGTAATTTAAAAAACTAAAAAATCCGACTGCGTTTCTGTGTAATTTGAAAATGAAATAACCCTAAAACAAAAAAGTCGTCATACCCGATTGCACTTAACTTAAGAATCGCTAAAGTTGCAAAGAAAAATTGTAGCAGTCGGGGCCCTTTCTAGAAAGTCAGCCGTGTAGGTAGACAGTAGATTGGAGTAATCTGCAATGTGATATAGGTATGTATGTGCTCTCAATTCACTAAACCTCCACTTCTAGAATGGGTCCCGACTGCTGCAATTTTTCTTTGCAACTTTAGCGATTCCTAAGTTAAGTACAATCGGGTATGACGACTTTCTTGTTTCAAGGTTATTTCTTTTCCAAATTACACAGAAACGCAGACGGGTTTTTTAGTTTTTTAAATTACCGTTTTATTTTACTGTTTTTAAAAGAAATTAGTTTTAGTCGGTGGGTCATTCAGGCTGGCTATGGAGATGGTGCGATCATCGCATCGATCCTTCGATAAATGGGTATAGTTTATCGAACAATTAAAAACTTCCTCAAATCAAATCAAAATGTTTATTGCCTTCTTGCATCTCCAGTCTTCTTCGACCAATTTGGTGTAGGCCCTTCAACTCCTTATATTTTATTCTATTTTTTGCTGTCAGTATCAAATTTGTATTCAATATGGTTTAAAATAAACACTATTTTACAGATAAAGCTTACTTAAATTTAGCTTATATACTATGTATATTTTAAGATTGTGTATAATCTTTTACATGATCACATGCAAAAGATTCGAAACAACTAGATTAAAAATATTCTTCAAATTGGTTTGTTGGTTGGTTGGTTAACCTTAGAAAACAATATAAAACATCTGACATCTGCTTTCTTTTAAAAAATGCTCAAAATTAACTGGATTGTCCGGAGCTCCTTAGCAAAATTCAGTTAAAGGTACCAAACAACAAATTACGTAATAGGCGCAAATTGCTTCACACTCCCTTCGCACATACTAACTATAGAAATAATAATTTTATGATACGATCATGTGAGAACTTTAATAAGCTCAGCTCAGATAGCCGCATCGATCTCTTTTGTACTAGCGTTGGCCAGGTAAAAATTGTTTTAGCTACATAAGGAATGCAGAAAATTTTGTTCGTTTACCTATATAGTATGTTTATAAGTTTCATTCCACTTTTAGATGTGGTAGCTTGGTATAAGCTTGTAAGTTACTATATGTTATGTCTCTTTGTAAATGATGCTGTAAGCTCCCCTAATAAAATAAAAAAATAAAAAATAAAATAAAATTAAAAAGTGTCAAACTTGAACCTATTTGCTATGTGCCATTTATTAGCTAGCCAAATTCTTTATAGTGTCTAGTAACCAGAAACTTTGTAAAGCACATTAAACATAAGAATTGAAGGGCATAAAAGTGAAAAGTTGCGTGAACCAAGCCATAACAATATTACACTTTTAGAAATGCCACTGAACAAAATGTAGTCCCATGTCGTACCAACCACTTAGTCGAAAGATAAGCTATCGAGGCTTAGAATCGTAAATATTAATGAATAAAACGACCTTGGTAGGAATTTATGTCAATAGACTTTAGTGGAAAGAAATATGTTCTGCTGATAGTAATGCTCGTATATTGTCATTCCTTAAATGTATTTAGTATTTATTGTGAAATAGGCGCAGTGGCTTGCGCGTTCGTGTTGTGGTCTTAACGTTTTACAATGACGGGTCACAATAACAGTGTCGTGTAGCGGTGAAAGACCGCAGTGGCCGTACACGCTACAATACTACCACCCCCTCTCTTCCATTGGGTGTCGTAAAAGGCGACTAACAGACTAAAGACTGCACATTCATCCATGATGGGCCTCCGGAACCCTGACTGGCCGGACGAAACACAACAGCACCAAGTGCCATTATTTCACGAAAAGTCGTGATTTTATGTATGGATCACAACGAGGCCGAAGATGAAAAAAAATACAAGATGTTGATATCCTCAACTGGCTATAGCTTATCACTAACTAATGGAACACAACAAAGCTGTCAACATTGTTACTATGGCGAGAGACTTTGACAAGATGGTGGTAGCCGGCTAGGTGGACTAGATTCAGTCAAACATCGATCACATCACAGAACAGCAGTGCCATTTTCTAAGCGCAAATATCTTGAAAGCCATGGGTAGCCGCTGCTACCCATGGCTTTCAAGATATTTGCGCTGCAACAGCGTTGAGCGTACCAATGGTGTTCTTCTAAATAATTTTCAACGCTGCTCGATACTAGCTCCGCATGGCTGCAAGCGGCGTGATAGGGAATCACTTCGTTGACATTTCTTGTATGAAATCGGTATTCTAAAAGCAAAACAGCTTCAACTTTGACCACAGCATCGACGTACATCTCATGTTCTAATGTCAAACGCAAAAGCTTGTATTTTGTGGCTGTCGCTTGGCTGTGCCAAAGGATTTATAATATTTTAGGTTATTCTTAGTTAGTGAAACTCTTCTCTTCTGTGGATCACATATGGAGACAATATAAAATTGCTTAAGGGAATCCTGCGCGAAATTGTGAAAATTTACGTATTTTTAAGTATATTTACTTGTATAGTACAAGTAAATACGCTGAATTAGTTAAATACATTAAAATAACTTACGTAAGTTAGCCTGATCATTGCACAAGGTCGTGGCCTTGTTAAAATTTGAAACAAATTCTTTAAACAATAACAAACAATACATAAACGTAATGACTCCAAAAAACATTTTTTTTCGACAACTTTCTTAATTTTACGCATGAAACAATAATTCTTAAATGAAAATATTTGTATTGATATTCCGCAGGGTACTCCCATCATAAAAAAATAAATTTTAATTTTGAACACAAGCGCGTGAGGTTTCTGTACATTTCGCAGAATAAAAACATTGCTCTAATCAAATTACTAGGTCTAAAACATCAAAGCAGAATTGTTCTGATTTTAAATATCAATATGATTGATTTTGCTTTGAAGTTCATTAAGAGAGTTATGTCAGTTTTTGAGACCGCGCGGCACCCCCTTATTAAATAGAATTTGTCTTTTTTTTACAGTGAACGTATAACTGAAATACGTTCACTGTAAAAAAAAGACAAATTCGTCATTCTGACGATGAAGATGATGCGGATCTACCTATTAATATTTCAATATATTAACGTTGAATTCGTTCACCGCATTAAGTAGAAAAAACTATTACATATTCCAAAATGTACGCTATCCATTAGAATTTAGGAAACTGTCCTTGTGCGATGCCAAACAATAGCCATAAAAATGTTTGTTCCCCCAAGATATCAGTTACAAGTCTGCCTTGTCTGCCTCGTACATTATATTACAATCTATGTGTATATGGGTCGTGGACCCAGTGGCTAAGTAGAACGAATTTTATTTTCTAATACCCGGGCCTAAGCCACTTTCGCAATGCCGGGTCGCTGGATGGGTGACCAAATTAAAAACATCTCGAGCTCCTCCGTGCTTCGGAAGGCACGTTAAGCCGTTGGTCCCGGTTGTTGTCGTAAGATGACAGTCGTTAAAACCCACCAACCCGCATTGGGCCAGCGTGGTGGGTTATGGCCCAATATCCCCACGTGCTATTGTCCACGTGGGAGGCCTGTGCCCAGCAGTGGGACGTTAATAGGCTGATGATGATGATGATGATGAATACCCGGGCATATAAGTCTAAGTGTTATTACTTGCATGTAAGTAATATTCTATTCTATTACTTACATGTAAGTAATGTAACCGTGTCGCGTAGAGGTTAAGAATACTACCACCCCCTCTCTTCTCTTAGGTGTCGTAAAAGGCGACTAAATGACTTAAGACTGCATATACATCCAACCATAGAATAATAACGCATAGAACGATAGTCTCGTATTAGAAAACTGTCATGGCGTGAGGCAAGAAAAAATGGATGTAGGAGAGTAAGTTACGCGTAGTATCTCGGCGACAGGCACACAAGTGTACAAGTAATGTTGCTAGAGGAATCCGATTTGCCCCAAAAGTAAGGAAATTGAAACTGTTGATACATAGATAAGTTTAGATTATTAGTACTGACGCGGGCCGTTTCGGTACCAAGCCAGTATGGCTTGGTTATACTGGCCTCATTTATCATGCGTGTTCTCGCTTTCTATGCGTTATTATTCTAAGCATCCAACAGCGTACAGCTGCGATGGGCGCACAAAGGTCACGCTGAGCATATGTGCAGTCGCTATTTGGTGAAAAGAGGACTATGGCAATGGTCATCTTTTGCGGTCCTCATTGCCTGCCTCTGACTAACCCTTTGGGGATAATAGTCGTGATTATATATGTATGTAGTAATATTTGTTTTTCGTTGTTAGTTTCGTAGTCTCAGTGACTAGCGGCCGCTCGCGGTTTCACGCGCGTGATTTCCGTTCCAGTGGGAATCTCGGGATAAAAAGTATCCTATGTGTTAATCCAGATTATAAAATATCTGTATGCCGAATTTCATCCAAATCCATTTAGTAGTTTTTACGTGAAAGAGTATCAAACATCTATCCATACTTACAAACTTTCGCGTTTATAATATTAGTAGGATAATTATAAAAAAAAATTAATAAAGATGTTGTTAAAGAAAGAACCTGAAGATTAAAAAACCTGGTTTAAATTGATTTGATGTCAATAATATTGTTAGTATGTCGCAATTCTAAAGTGTTAAAATAATTCTACTAGTTAGGTTTCATTCCACACCTTCTATTAATGAGGTTCAGATGCTTAACTAATTTTGTATCAAAGCCGTGATAATTTATCTACACGTCTACTTACTTTTTAAGCCAAACGAAGCCTTATTCAATGTCAACAACTACGTCATCGTCAGACGATATTAACATACATAATATCCTCCTCTTAACCACCTCTATACATTGACAATGTGACATGTCACAATTATAAGTTGCTTACAATAATAACCTCAGAACGATAATTATTGTTCTGAGATAATAACTAAAGCATAGAAGGAGTCCAAATGACACTCGTATAGGTTATCGAGGGCCATAAACATTGAAAGAAAAAAGACAAAATAAGTTGCTAAAAATGTCAAATTTAAAGCAAAAAAAAATAATGGATACACGGTCACCATTTACGATACCGAATTCTTAAGCGACTTAAACAAAAAAGGTGACCAAACGGAGTGCCCACTCAAATGTCATAAAATAACATTTTTAACATTTTATATATCATGTCTATATTGATGTTAAGTTTATGTATGTGAAGGTATTAAAAGTATTATGTACATATTTCTGTTACGTTCATGTATTATTCGGACACTATGATGTGCTGTCAACTGCCGTAAAGCCGGACACAATAGTAATTCAATGGTTTGTAAAAAAATAATTTATGATAATAGCTCCAGTTTTAGCTTGCATATTTAATGAATGCATTGACTGTGGTGTTTTTCCTGACCTAATGAAACATAGTAAACTAATTCCATTGTTTAAATCAGGTAGCACTTCTGACCCCTCTAATTTTAGACCTATTTCTGTGCTACCTACATTTAGAAATTTTTTGAAAAGTTGATGCTAGACCAAATTCAAATTCATTTTCATAGAAATAAACTTTTACATTGTAAACAGTATGGTTTTAATAGAGGTCGGTCAACAACTGACGCCGGTGTTGAGCTTTTAATCCAAATATTTGATACCTGGGAGGAATCACAGGATGCCCTAGGGGTATTTTGCGATTTATCCAAGGCTTTTGATTGTGTTTTACATGAAACTTTGGTGAGGAAGGTTAACCACTATGGAATTAGGGATGCTTCTTTGAGCCTTCTAATCTCATACTTGAGTAACAGGATTCAGAAGGTCGACATTAACGATAAAAGATCTCCGGGATCAGTGATTACAATGGGAGTTCCGCAGGGTTTAATACTAGGTCCATTCTTGTTTTTGGTTTATATTAATGACTTACCTTATTTTGTAAAAGACAGTCACGAAGTAGTATTGTTTGCTGATGATACTTCACTTTTATTCAAAGTGAAACGACGACACCCAAATTATGACGATGTGAATAATGCGATCTCAAAGATTGTTCACTGGTTTAGTGTAAATAACTTGCTATTAAACGAGGGAAAAACCAAATGTGTAAGATTTGTATTGCCTAATGTTAAGCAAGTAACAACTAGTGTACAAATTAAAGATAAGAATGTGAATCCTGTGAATACCACTGTGTTTCTAGGCATCACGTTAGATGCCAAGCTTCAGTGGGGCCCACATACAGCTAAATTGTCGAATAGACTTAGCTCTGCGGCTTATGCAGTAATGAAGATCCGTCAGTTAACTGACGTTGATACATCTAGATTAGTTTATTTCAGTTACTTTCATAGTGTAATGTCGTACGGCATTTTACTGAGGGGAAATGCTGCCGACATTCAAACTATCTTTGTGCTTCAGAAGAGGGCTATTCGAGCAATCTATAACCTAAAGGCTGGCGACTCTCTCAGAGAGAGATTTAAGAATATAAATATAATGACAGTTGCATCACAATACATTTATGAAAATTTGATTTATGTTCATAAAAATACTGGAATGTTTTCAAAAAACAGTGATATTCACAATGTAAACACTAGAAGTAAGAACAAATTAGCAGTACCTTATACTAGGCTCCATAAAATAAATAATTCTTTTAAGGGTCTGTGTGTAAGATTTTACAACAAAGTACCAAATGATATTCAGAAATTAGATCTTAATAAATTTAAAATCAAAATCAAAGAAAAGCTTTATAAAAAGGCTTATTACAAAGTGTCAGATTACACAGAAGACAAAACAGCTTGAATCTGAAATGCTCCAAGCACTCCAACAGCTATTTCTAATTGTCTTTATTTAATTGATACTTCATTGTATTGTAATTTTGTATTGCATCATTTTTTTTATTTTTTAAGTTCATATTTTGTATTGACCTGGTAACGACATATTCTTTTTTTTTGTTTGTAAATGTCGTTGCTTTTGTGCGCTGTGGTCTCTTGAGCAAGTTCTTTGCCACAGTTAAAAAAATATGTTCTGAATGGGTGGATTTAAAGTACTTATTAATTGAGTTTATTGAATAAATATATTTTGACTTTGACTTTGACTTTGTAGGTTCTCTCACCGACGAGAGAATATATAAGCGCAGGCCGGACAAGGTGTGTCTAGAATTTTCCGGTGCATAGAATTTGTGATCACCAATCAACAACCCGCTATTGGTACAAGTGATTACTCATTAAGGGCCTTTTTCATAGGACATGGTGGTGCAACCAATCACCGTCACCAACAATATGTATACGGCTCTACCGCAACCAAGCGGTCTTAGGTGAGATACCTTCCATACAGCCGTATACATTTTGTTGGTGGCTTGCGACTGGTAGCGCCACCGTGGTGTCCTAATGAAATAGGGCCTTAACCCCTTGAGTATCATAAAACCAGATACAATAAAAAATCTTCGCGACCGCCGGCGGTCTTATGATCCTTGACCTATTAATGGTCTTTGCCCAGCATCGTAATCAGCCCATAAACGTCCCACTGCTGGGCTCAGGCCTTTCTACGTGGACAACAGCACATAAGAAGATTGGGCCGTTAAACCTGCCACAGTATTCCAGCATTGGAGCAGTCTAAACTAACCATTTAACTATTACTGTACAAATTGATCTGATCCCACCCTCTCCTTTCCTGTCCCGGACTACACTTGCTGGTCTTAGGAACCACCATCATAATGCAGACTATCAGCACTCGTACCAAAAAATTTGGCAAGTTGTTCCTCTGTAAGACCATTCGGCTTTGGAATTCTTTGCCGGCGCATGTGTTTCCCAGCTCCTATAGTCCCGGGTCTTTTAAGCGGGGCGTGAAAAGGAATTTATGCAAGCCGTCATGAATGGGTGCGCTTGTTACCGTGCTTGTTCCACGGTGAGGAGCGCTCTCGTTATTTTGGACTGCATCGGCTGCTTACCATCAGGCAGGATGTAGTCACTACTTGTGACGGGTGACATTAAAAAAAAAAAAACAAAAATTGATAGTAATTTGATTCCATAAGATAGCAATCCAATTAACTCTGGAATTTGGGAGTGTCGGTACTGATGACGAATGGCGCCGTAATAGCAATGTCATTAATTAGTAATCAAACATAGGTGATTGCTAATTGGGTGGCAATCTTCGTGGCAATATAAGTTGTTGAAAGTGTTCGTACATTTAATGTTTCTTTTCACGCATGCTGTTAAAATACGAATAACTTTATGAATCTAAAAATTATGTTAAATATTACTTAATAGGTAATCACTTCTCTCTTTTTTTCATCTAAAAAGGTCTAAAATCGAACAACTCATCTAATTTCACCGACTTGTAGGCATATTCACAATATTATTCTATTGGATTTTCAGAAAAGATCATTAAAATTGTCAGGTTTCTTGTTTCAAAGGTCTGAAATGAGATCACATTCATAAGGGTGGACTCTGTAATCTGGGCCATTCTATTTGTATTTTTCACGATTGACTGAACTTTGTTATTTTGTCGCAAGTGCTGGGTTTTTGTTATTATGTATATTTTTTCAAGTACTTATAGTACCAATTTATTACACGTACTAGCGGACGTTTTCGCTTCGCTTATATATGTAAGGATAGGCTATTTATATGATCCCTGAAGGTCCATTCCAAATTTTAGTAAAATATTTGTAAAAGCGCATTGGAAGTTTCTGAGAATATCTTCTACATCAAAACTAAGAAACTTTACCTGTATATACAGGGCGTCCCACGGATATGCCACATGGAGGGAAAGTACCTTGAATACTTTAGATGGAACATTTCACTGAAAGAAGACATTATTTCAATTTTAAAAACAATTTAAACTGCATTCATAGATATTTAAATAATTACATGGTTGAACCGGGAATCTAACCCTTTACATGAGAAAAATAATCACCCTGCAGATTTATCATATCGATCGAAAGGCTTCATCATAAGGATTATTTTTTGCTAAATAACATACTCGTAGTATCACAAATAAAAGAAAGACCATGAATTTTAACATTTTTAATACGAAATTAATCAATTTATCAAATGCTCAAAATGAGTCCCTTCCTGTTTTTAATTTTAATTTAATACAAAGTCGCACTCTTTTGATTATTTCGCTCCATGTCGATTTTTTGATCTTGTTGTGGTGGATATTAAGAATACTACGATTATAACAGGGAAATGATGCGTACTTCTGAAGTGGGTACATTTATTAGTAATAGGTACTTATGATAATGTCAGTTGTATGTCCTTACGACAATGTCAGCTTTTCAGTTTTCTGAACAAAATTTCACATCAAATGTTAAAATTCATGGTCTTCCTCTTATTTGTGACACTATGTTACTTAGCAAAAAATAATCCTTATTATGAAGCCTTTCGATCGATATGATAAAGCTGCAGGGTGATTATTTTTCACATGTAACGGGTTCGATTCCCAGTTCAACCATGTAGTTATTTAAATATCTATGAATGCAGTTTAAATTGTTTTTTAAATTCAAATAATGTCTTCATTCAGTAAAATGTTCCATTTACAATATTTAAGGTACTTTCCCTCCATGTGGCATATCCGTGGGACGCCCTGTATAATATTAGTGTTTATAGATTAAATTGATAGATAAAGTCGTTTATTACTTGCTTATATAAAATCCTAAGCAACGCGACTACGCCAACGTGGCGCTGTACACTCGAATCTGTTGTTCCCTATAAAAGAAGAAGTAAAACCTACAGCCATGAAATTTAGTCTTACATTTGTAAGACCTTGGAGACAAGTACGAGCGTTTTCCGTTGCGTCAAGTGGATTTCTAGTTCATTGCGCGATAGGCTAAAGCAGTCTTTGTTAACGGTAATAGAAAGCAAAGATAAAACAGACAAATCGCAAAACCGAGAGAGAGAGAGAGTGGACGTTGCCG
The DNA here is from genome assembly GCA_963921215.1 of Scoparia ambigualis. Lineage (NCBI taxonomy): Eukaryota > Metazoa > Arthropoda > Insecta > Lepidoptera > Crambidae > Scoparia > Scoparia ambigualis. Next base: position 30,998,085 of record OY992506.1, read on the forward strand.
AGCGATATGTGACATGCAATACACGATTAGATTTGACCTTTACCTATACCAAAGTTATAACATGTTTCATTTGTTCCAGGTACTACTTTCGGACTTTCCTTACAAAGCAAAAAAAAGTGTTGTGAACCGATCCAAAATGATAGACGATAATTGAGCCAACAGATTGTTTGAGTTTACTTCATCCCTGACATAGTGAGTGATCAAAAGTCAACATGAAGAACTCGCACTAACAGTGTTCGGGGGCTAGCAGCTCTACCCACCACAGATAACCCATCAATGCTAAACTACAGACTCGTATCAACACATTTCTTGAAGCAACCGTAAAATCTCGACGGCCCCAAACCGTATTGACTCAGTGCGCCGTACCAATATGTGCCGGGATAGAGACATGGCGGTGTACACAAGTGATATAATCAAATAATAACCTTTTTACGTAACGAGCGAGACTCTGCGTTGTCTATAGTCTAGTGTCAACTTCGCCGGCAAAACGGCGAACGATTTGGAGCTGCCGTTTCGTTTTGTTTATTTCACTTTATTTTATATCAAAGGTTAAGCAATACGCCGGGTGTTTAGTGTTCAGTTGTCGACACTCGGACGGGGTTTTGCTCCAAGGCGGGCCCCTAGCACGCGACCCTGGCCAGCCGCACACGGGATAACATTTCCAGGATATTAAATTCCATAGTTGGCGCTGCAAGATACTGTATTGTGAGTATCTAGTGTCGCAACATTTGCGCAATGTAAACAAATTTATAATTTGGAATAAGTGTTGAAACACTTTCGGCGAGCGGAACTCGAAGCCACGCATCTTCTTATAAACCAGGTTAAACAGTTTTTCAACTCTTGTTCCAAAGTATACTTACTTAGAAAGTAAGAATAGGCTTAGAAGTGGACAGAGGCCTTAGCTGGTACCTTGTAATAAAAAAATATGAAATATTGTTTACCTAACACTATTAAAATACATCATTATAATTAAATTGTTACAGATAGTCTCAGCTTAGCAACCTTTTAATTTAAATGATTTCAGTTGCATTGGAAAATGGTTTAATTTCAGAATCCTCAAACGACTCTTACGGATATTGGGGGAATTAGTTTGAAGTCTTAAGATTAAGCTGAAAAATGGTACAATTGGAATATGAACAGGTACTTGTGAAAATTTTAAAGCGGGGCATCATTTCAAATTAACTAATTAGTAACCCTATAAATAAACCTTTCTAGCCAATTATTTATATTTATTGAACCAGAATAAAGCTTACATTTATATGCTTTTCTAAAGAAACGGGAAAAGTTAGAGAAGCAAATCAACAATGATTTTAGAGTAGTATTCTAAAAATAAGTACATAATTTTTTGGTCCTTCCTTAAATAAACACGTGAATTGAACATAAATCGCTTTTCTCGTGATCTTTGGAATATGATTTGATTACAGTACTCGTACATAAATATAACTTATACTTACTTATGTATACGTATTGTGCGTTACTTACGTGTAGGTACCTTATAAAGGCTCGGTCTAGACGTCTAGTTACGACTAATCTACTTTAGTTAATTTAATAACTGACTAACTAATACGTACTTGTGTCACTGTGATAATATTATTGGCTTTACCTAAATTACTTCCAGAGGTACAAAATAGGTACCTACGTGTAAGTAGGTTTTACACGTACAGGATGTATTCGTTAATGGTGGCAGCGGATTATTTCGGATTATAGACAATAAATTGCAATTATATCCTTGTCTTTTGTATAAATGTCTAGGAAAGGCCATTGTCCGGCTTTGTCCAGCAGTCTACTCTACTAGAGTTATTTTAAACTAGCGGCCGCTCGCGGTTTCACCCGCGTGGTTCCCGTACCCGTAGGAATATTTGGATAAAAAGTATTCTATGTGTTAATCCAGGTTATAAACTATCTGTATGCCGAATTTCATCCAAATCCATTCAGTAGTTTTTACGTACAAGAGTAACAAACATCCATCCATACTTACAAACTTTCGCGTGCAAGGTGTTTGAGCGGATTTTTAATTCCCAGCTCATTCACTACCTAGAGGATCACTCGCTGCTCCATGATCGCCAGTATGGGTTCAGACCAAAGCGATCAACGGGTGATCTTCTACCGTACGTTTCTCACGCGTGGGGTGAATCGATGGACAAGCTTGGCGAATCCCTGGCAGTTAGCCTTGATATCGCCAAAGCTTTCGATAGAGTGTGGCATCGTTCCCTTCTTTCCAAGTTGCCGGCCTTCGGATTCGTGTCCTTTGTGAGGATAGTTCCTCCGCGTTCTACAAAGTCAGTGCCGGAGTGCCGCAGGGTTCTGTGCTCTCACCTACTCTATTTCTTCTACATATTAATGACATGTTGTCCTTGGGAAATATTCATTGTTATGCGGATGACAGTACGGTGCATGAGCGGTACTTGGGACATCCTGCGGCAAAGCAAGCCGATATCATGGTGAAAAGGCAAGAACTGGTTGCCAAACTGAACCTGACACTCGATCGTGGGGATCGAAAAACCTGGTCGAGTTTAATGGTAGCAAAACCCAGGTTTGTGCATTCTCGTCCAAGGTAACTTCCTTCCTTACTCCTCCCTCTCTTCAGAACTCTCCGTTACCCATTTCGGTGAACCTCAGCATTCTTGGCATAGACATCGGCCAGGAACTGAATCCAAAATGCTAAATCGAGAGTGCTATTTTAAATGCCTCCCGGAAGTTGGGTATTCTCAATAAGGTGAGGCGGTTTTTCACTCCCGCGCAGCGCTGTTTGCTGTACAAAACTCAGGTGCGATCGAGTATGGAGTATGGTTCCCATCTATGGGACGGCTCCGCTAAATACCTCCTCGATGCACTTGATAGACTGCAAAGGCGAGCGGTACGCATTATTGGAGATGCTGAGGTTACAGCCTCCCTTGAGGACCTCCAGCTGCGTAGAGCCATTGCTTCTCTCAGTGTCTTCTACCGGAACTACTACGGAGAGTGTTCTGAAGAACTTTTTGATCTTATCCCGCCCTTTCCTTTCCTCTCCCGGACTACACGTGCTGGTCTTAGGAACCACCATCATACTGTACAGACTATCAGTACTCGTACCAAAAAATTTGGCAAGTCGTTCCTCTGTAAAACCATTCGGCTTTGGAATTCTTTGCCGGCGCATGTGTTTCCCAGCTCCTACAGTCCCGGGTCTTTTAAGCGGGGCGTAAAACGGCATTTATGCAGGCCGTCATGAATGGGTGCGCTCGTTATCGTGCTTATTCCACGGTGGGGAGCGCTCTCATTATTTTAATCTGCATCGGCTGCTTACCATCAGGCAGGATGCAGTCACTATGACGAGTTGTTATAAAAAAAAAAGTTTATAATATTAGTAGGATATTTTATAATCCTTGGCTTGGCTCGATAACCCGGGTTCAATTCGTAGGTAGGGCAAAGTGTGTTTTCGGATTTTTTGATGCATATAGCCCGGGTATGTTATCACCAACCTTCCTACCGGTAATAACATACATACATTATATAAGCATTGACTGTAAACGAATATCGTACCGTTTGTTAAAGATCGTAGTTTCGTTCCAGATAAAAGTTTTTGAATATCTTGTCTTGTCTTGTCCATTAGCCGAGTAATGGTCTGGCCCCACTTGACGGATACACCCTGTAGTTATATATAAAGAAAGGCCGTAGCCGAAAAGTATGTACACTTTTTGGGATCAGAATACTCTGATTCTCCCTGAACTTTCCTACTTTGTACTTAACAAGGAAATATAAAACTTTTCGAAAGAACGGAGCGCTAATGGATAACAATTCTAATATAAGATAGTAACTAACTATTTTAAGCTGAACCATATATTACACAAAGCTTACATTTAAACGAAGAATTGAACCTTACATTAAACGAAGCTTAGATTAACTATAGCCCCATTACAATTTTACACATACTCTTAATCAACCCTTTAACAACGGGCACAGCATGTTCAATGTTTCATTGAATAAATAACGTTAATATTAGAGTATCCAATATATCCACAGAGCCTTATAGAGGGTTAACATTTAGGTATTGACTAGGCAGAACTATAAAAGCAAAGATTAAAACAGCACTAGTTTGATTGCAAAGAATAAAACAGCTCTTTCGCTGTTTGATTCTAAACTCATGGCGTTGGCAGTAACGTGTACAGAGAGTCTAGTGTGAGTTTTATTCAATCACGTTAACGAACACGTGCATTCTGTATGTCACTGAAGCGGCTTCTAGTGACAAAAGAGGCGAGTTACCTTTCACCTACTTTGCTATACAAATTCACGTCTTAGATAAAGTTGCTTGCTCAGAAGGTAAATTAATCTTACCGCCTTTGTGGTCTAGTGGCTAAGCCACCGGTCTTAGATCCAGAGGTCCCGGGTTCAATTCCCAGCGGGGGGTAGATATTTGTGTACTTGGTTTGGTTGGTGGTGGGGCTTATTAAGTCCGCCTGGAAAGCTACCACTATCTTATCTGAAGTCTGTCGCTATAACAACAATGTTAATAGCATTGTTGTGTTACGACAAATTTACCACTCACTCGTGGAAATTTTCAGACACAGAAATTGGCGCAACTGTCAACGTCGAATTTGACAGAATCGAGCATAGACTTAGGCGATATTTTGCGATCACGCTGCATAAAATGTACCACAGAACCGAAATAATCGACCTTGTTCATACTAAAGTAGTCTGTAAGTCTATGAATACACGGTACAAAGTCAAGTGTGTCTTTGTGGGTGGGGCGGCTTGGGGATTGAGAGGTTAAGATAGCCAGTTCCTTAATGGTGGAGGATTCCGGGTAAAGCGCGGTTCCACCTTCGGCCTAATCGTCGCTTACAATCAGGTGAAATGAAGGCCAACTGACTACCCGTAGAAGATAAAAAAATCGCACTAGGCACTCTGAGCGAGGGAAGATAGCGTTCCACAGCCATTTTACAAATTAATAGATTTGCCTAGGCAAAATTTAGTTCTGTCTAAAATGGGGCTCTAGTGTAACTTAAAGAAAAGCGATTTTACTTTTTAAATACTATTAGTTTCAGTAGGGACAAATCATAACTGTGTTGAAATTTTTGATTTAGGTAACTTGTAAATTCACCGACTCCCTGGCTATGCCGACTCCCCTCTCTCTGGCTATGGTCTTACAGTTTTTTTATATAATGTAAATTATGTTCTTACACTGCCATGTACATTGTACACTCATACTCACAGTTAATCCATGCCATGCAAACATGAACTTGGCTTCACCGTCCATACCGGTTGCGTGCATATTTTCATATTTTCTGAAAATCGTTTTATTGAAATTATTCATTTGTGTTTTTGGTACCTGGTCCAATGATTCTAATTTAAATTTCATTCTAATTTGAATTTCATTCATATTAGAATTTAAAGAATATTGGCAATTTTATTGGCTTTAGCTTGGTGTTATTGGCTTTTTGTATGAGACCACTTTGTGATTTTTTTTCTAAAGCTTGAATGTGGTGCTTAGGGCCTAGGTACTTTTAATAAAAAAGGTGACAATAATTACGAAATCTATTATAGTAACTAAACAATCAATAATTTAAAAAGAAATTCAGAAAATTTTAATATTATTAAAAAGAAACAATTCAAGAATGTAGGTATTTGCACGCAATTGGTGGTAAGGCAATAATAACAACTGTATATAAATCGAGATAGAGTACAATTTATAAATATCTGGTAACGCTGTAAAGGTAATATAGAAAAAACAAAGAAAATAACAGAAAAAAAGGCAATAAATAAAAAAAAATTTTCTCAGAGGAATTTCTAACAAAAACAAATAAAAAGCCCATCTCAACCATTTCCTTTTTTCGAATATCAATATCTGGAACAAACTAAATAGAAACAGTGGCATAAAAATGTTTTCCTAATATTATTAAAAGTGTGGACTACAGTTAAAAATGGTTCAAAACCTCTTCTAAACGCTTGCTGTCTCCTTTATAAGAGACACTTTTGAATTTACTTAGGAGTTTAACTGAGTTCCTACTATATTAATTATATTTTTCTCTATGTAAGAAGGTAGTTTTTCTTAGTCTGGCGAATTACAAACTAACTTAGCAAGCCGAGTGTTGATGGCAATTGGCAACACTTTAAAAAGTTTTTAGTTAGTAAAACATTTTTAGCTTATCATTAAGTAGTGTAGCCTGAAAATAATTGTCTTCATCCATTCTTCATACCTAACTTTCCCGAATTTTCTAAGAATAATATAAATATAAGGACTCAACATTTAAAGTTTATAAAAAGGTGCTTAATTTCTGTCGAATAAAATACCTATTTGGAGGGAAATGGGTTATGCAGTTGCCATTCTTCCCTTAGAGCATTCAGTTGGTTGAATGTTCTAAATGTTGAATGTTGAAAAATACCCATTTTCTTTAAAGCTAATATTATTTAATTTTAAGAATTTCATAGAGTTGGTATGTAATTTTTTGCGCGAATCTGACAAGTAGTCGTCCAATACAAGATAGTTTAAAAGTAACATGTCCGTCAATAAGATGAAGGACTGTTTTTCTTAAAACGATAGCAACAATTATCCTCGTTATAGGCCCTCGCAGGGTTGCAGGTAACACCAATACAAACTTATTAACTATTCGAAAGTCCAAACAAACATTCTTTAAAACAAATAAATATTACTTACAACCTGTTAGGTATACCCAACAAGTTTTTGATCACGCTACTTTGTCAAGCGTCTTCTCACGCAGATCAACATTTCACTACGCATACATCACGCACTAAACACCATAACTGGCATTAGGGTTACGGGCAAGAAGAGTGCCCGAGCGAGCAGCGGGTTGTAATATCTGGCCACGCGTGGCCTGCGCAGTGCTGCGAGCGGGAAGGCGAGAAGGAGCCAGAAGACATGGCGGCGCCCGAGTGCGAGCGAGAGGCGCGCAAACGACGCGAACGCCGCGACTCGGGGTGTGCGCACGAGCGCAAAGAACGAAGACCGCACAGCGAAGAACGGCTGCCGCCCCCCACTCCCCCACCGCTACACGACTACAACAGGCTAGAGGTAGTCAACATTTTCAGTTTATTTTTTGTAATCCATAGTTTAGTAAGGTTTATGCATCAACGAAAATATTTCATTATACTTACTTTCCTTTACGTGGTACTTAAACCTTCACCGTGATGTTGAAGCAATATTTAAAACTATTTTATGAATTTTTTTCTACGTTTTTTTAGGTTTGTAGATTATTGTAGATACGCTTTTCATCAAACCTATGTGATACTTGTTATTTATTTTTAGGTTCACAGACACCGTTTTATGTAGCTTGTTGTCATCAAAAACGTTATTGGTCTAAACGTAGTTTTGACGTGACAACGTCTTAAATTAGGTTGCGGCTGGGAGTCACTTATGAAAAAGTGTAACGCTCGGTAACGTTACGATGAGTCACCGAACGAGAGAGAGGCCCGCCGAATGCCTTGCGTCTCTCTCCCACTCAACTATGATCGGTCTGCCGCGCGCGCAGCACTAGAGAATTTTTTAAATATAATTCTTTGTATAAATAAATGTTTTAAATTGTTACTATTATTTCATCCTTCTTCCTACTATACGAATGAATATTCACATTAAAATTATTTTACCACTCAAAGTCGTTGTCACGTAAAACTTTCGCCCGTATACCGACTTTTTTATTTGTTTGGTTACACCACCGCGGTCTTAGTCTAAAGGTCAATTCACATATATCAGTGAAGTCACAGTTCCGGCACAATACCAGCACATCCCCTCTTATTATTCACGTAGTTTTATTTGTACTGGCACTAGAGACCAACCGTTAGGTTATGCAAGAAGTGCCAGACGCCTGCGCCAGCAAAATACTCGAGCAGGAGACCATCTGCGTTACTGGTCTTGACGCCAAATCAGTGCCCGCCGAAGCGCGCTCTTCATTCGGTACTCTTAAGACTAGTGTCTCGGGAGAGTTTCTCCGTGAACACGTGTAGTTCACTGCCTATTGTCCAGATAGGTAGCCGGAGCTGTCGAGCTCGCTCACTTCTCGTTGCACGAAGGGCACAACTCGCAGTTGCCACTGCTAAGGTCGTCGACTCTAAAGTCGACTCCCAAATGTCCACCTTGGTAGCGGAATAGTAAGCACACTTACTTCTCGGAACCCATCCAGGCGCCTAGCCAGTTTCCACGTCCTACGCGGCTGGCTGGACCGGAGGCTACGGCATCTAGGAGGCCGCCTCTACTAGTTATCCAGACTAGTACCGGAGATGTCAACACCAATGTCCAATGAGAACCACCGGACAAAGCTGCCAACTATAAGGGAAACTCACGTTCCCCGCAGGACTTTTCGCTTCTGGCCCCTCAGAGACCGCTACTAGGCCCCGCTCGCTGTGCACGAGTTTGGAAGTCCTGGCACACAATACCAGGACAGACGAACATTCCCAAGCTCTACAGCTAACCACAAACCACTACGAGTCCAACCCACGTCCGGATCCCGCCGGAGGCGCCTGGTCAAAGGCACAACCAGCGGGGGGCTTGAACCGGAACCCCGTAGTACCCCTGAAAACACAACCGGATCCGTATTTCCAGTTGCGATACCCTATCTATTGGGGTCAGTGAATAGGGACGTCTGGACATCCCCTCTTCTTACTTCACTAAGTTTATTTGTACTGGCACCTCGAGACCAACCGTTAGGTTATGCAAGAAGTGCCAGACGTCCCTGCGCCAGTAGAATACTCGCGCAGGAGACCACCAACGTTAGGTCTTCACGCCAAATTAGTGCCCGCCGCAGCGCGCTCTTCATTCGGTACTTATAAGACTAGTGTCTCAGGAGAGTATCCCCGTGAACACGTGTAGTTCACTGCCTATTGACCAGATAGGTAACCGGAGCTGTCGAGCTCGCTCGCTTCTCGTTGCACGAAGGGCACAACTCGCAGTTGCCACTGCTAGGGTCGTCGACTCTAAAGTCGATTCCCAAGTGTCCACCTTGGTAGCGGAGTAGTATGCACACTCACTTCTCTGAACCCATCCGGGCGCCTAGCCAGTTCCCACGTCCTACGCGGCTGGCTGGACCGGAGACTACGGCATCTAGGAGGCCGCCTCTACTAGTTATCCAGACTAGTACCGGAGATGTCAACACCAATGTCCAATGAGAACCACCGAACAAAGCTGCCAACTATAAGGGAAACTCACGTTCCCCGCAGGACTTTTCGCTTCTGGCCCCTCAGAGACCGCTACTAGGCCCCGCTCGCTGTGCACGAGTTTGGTAGTCCTGGCACACAATACGTAGTACCCCTGAAAACACAACCGGACCCGTAGTTCCAGTTGCGATACCCTATCTATTGGGGTCAGTAGATAGGGACGTGTGGACAGTGAAAAATATTCTTTCATACTCGTACATTCTCTATGAACGTATCCCCACTTATCAGTGTCAGTGACGACACAGTGCTCTCAGTATCAGTGCCGGCACCGGCAATCACGGACGGTATTCGTTGACAACGATATTTTTTGTCGGATCCTCAGAATAATAACTAAAGCATCGGATCACTGACGCCGCCCAGTGTTGCCAACTTAGTGGATTTTCCACTAAAACTGGTGGTTTCGACCCCCCTCTTAGTGGCGAAATAATGCTTTTAGTGGCTGGTGGTTTTTCTAGTGGATTAAAAGAAGTTATTTTCAGTAGGTGAAATCACTTAACCACTCAGTAATTTGTTTTGGTACAAAAATTTGGTAATGTCAGGTGGTTTCAGAAGTCAAATCAGCCCCCTTACTCTTGAAACCGATCTCGATCGATCGATATTGGTATTGGGAAGTTTCGTACTCCTAAGTTACGACACCAGAGCTAATATGGATTCATATTAAGTGAAAAAAATACAAAACTAAATGCCATTTAGTTCTCCCAATATGAATCCAAATTAGCGCTGGTGTCGTTACTTAAAAGTACGAAATTTCACAATACCAATCCGAAATAATACAAATACAATACCGATCGATTTCAAGAGTAGGGGGGCTGGTGGGTAGCATGCTTAACCGTTGGCAACACTGCCGGCAAAATGGAGGACGATACTTGACGACGGACACATTTTTACTGAAGCAGTAAGTACTGCTGAACTGATCGGACACGGGACGGCACTGTGGCTTCACTGATATGTGTGAATCAACTGAGGATCTGGGTCGATACCCAGCGAGAAAAACAATTGGCTATCGAAACTACTAAGTATCTTTATTCGTTAGCTGTACCGATTGAATAACATGACACGGTAGCTTATTTTGTAACTTCTAACTTGTATATGTCGCAGGGATATGATAAAAACAGAGATTTGGTCAATTCCCTAAGTGATTTGATCAAATCAGGAGGATGTTAAAATAACAACACGATTTTATCATTTCCCTAAACCAATCTAGGGATTTGAACAAATACCAGAACTGGTTCCCTAAAATGACCAAAAACATGTGACTGTACGTCACAGTACAGTAGGGCAGCTAGTATTTCTGTTGTCTAATAAAAAAATAACCTCGAAATTCATGACAATCGCTACGCTGCGCTTTGCGATTGTCTTAAATTTCTAACCTATCACGTGACCTACGAGAGTAGGGCAATTTATGTTCTAGTGGTGTTCAAATCCCTAGATTTGTTTAGGGAAATGATAAAATCATGTTGTTATTTTAACATCCTCGTGGTTTGATCAAATCACTTAGGGAATTGACTAAAACTCTGTTTTTATCATATAACTGCGACACTGCTCATTCGCAGTCGGAGCGCCGAGCCGAGCGGTTGTCTCGCGCGCGCCGACCGCAGCACGGCGGCAAGCGACGCCGCGCGCCTGTCCGCACTCCCAAACACCCCAAGGAGAACGAATGCTTCACCACTACAGAGGAACGCTGCGCCACACCACCCACCTTCGACTACAACGCTTTGCAGAAACCACAATGTACGTGAATTTATAATTCAATCGCAGTGTCGTTATTTAATATAATTAGAAAAAGAGAAGTTTACTGATTGATTGACTAATTGAAGAACAATCAACACTGCACAGCCCAAACCCTAGACAAAGAATGGCAAAGTTTTGTATAGTCCTTTTTATGACGTTGCCTGGGCTAGTAACAAGTAATAAGATGGGAAGAACTGTTCTCTATATACTCGGCCAGGGATGAAGCGGACGTTCTCTACTTCATATTCACATCAACGAGTAGCGCCTCTTGCGCTCAGAAATTGCAGTTTGCAGACTGCAGCTGCTATTTTGGAATCATACCTTAACCGTACTGAACAGTCGAGTACCTACTTTAATGTGGTTACATTTCAAAGCTACAAAATTGTGTATAAATTTAAGGAACTACGTTGTATAACTACTAAGTAAACAATAAATAACTAGGGTGTCGTAAAAGGCGACTAACAGACTAAAGACTGCACTTACATCCAACAGCATAAAGCGGCGATGGGCCTGAGAAAATGTGCATTTGTTCTTTGGTGAAATGGACTGTGGCAGTGGTCCTCATTGCCAAGTCTCTGTCGTCAGTGTATGTATATAAATGAGAAATTGTATCACAACGTTGACTTGCTGTCTTTTCCAACAGTATGCGACGAACCAGAAACCCTAGATGCCGGCGCCCTCCAGCGCCAAGTAGGCCGTACAGTGAGCATCGAGAGCACCGAATCAGTGGACACGGAAGCCATTCTGGCGAGAGCGGCGGCGGCGGAGAGGGCGCGCCGCGACGAGCGCAGCACCGCGCCGCGGCTGCACACGCGCCGTGACCAGCCCTGCCCAGATACCAGGCTTGAGAAGATCAACAAGAAGGTTGGTACATTTAGTAACCAGTAGCGGCCCGCTCGCGTTGAAAGAATCGAATGGAAATTAGTAGAAAGTGAGTAGAAAATGATTGAGCTTTCCCTATCTTAATGATGATATTATAAATCGGGTTCCACGCCATCATGCCCAAGCGAGTTGCATCTCTGATGAGGCGGGCGCGCGGCGGTGCCAACGGCCTCCTGAATACTGTAGCGGAGAGGGTGAACAGCCTAATCCTGAGACACTGGGTCACGTTGCACGTGACCCAGTGTCTCAGGATTAGGCTGTTGCCACGTGATGCCAGGGGTTTGGGCTGCAAACTAAGAGTATATAGGTTATTACATTAAATTACACTAACATAGCATATGAGTTTTTATTTTTGTATTACTAACACACTATGGATGTATGTCTCAAAATAAAGAGTTATTATTAATTTTTCGATTTGGGTAGATCACGATGATGGTGCCTCTCAATTCAAACCTCCTAATTTAACCGGATGCTCAATTAATTTGAATGTATTGATCCAGAAGTAATAACAAATTATCTATAATTACTTGTGCATATTTAGTCCTGATTCTACAAGGCTTTAGTTTATGTTTTGTTTTACAGATCAGTGTCCTCAAGAAAAGCATATCCAAATATGAAGCCGAATACGAAGCTAAGAATGGCCACCCAATCACCCCCAGCGACCGCATCACAGAGGTCCAGCTGACCAGAATGAATGAAAGCCTCCGCCGTCTCCAAGCAGAGAAACGCTGCATCAAAGCCGACCCAGTAGAATACGCCTTGAAAGTGCAAGCGGCCAAACAGCAGAAGGAACGCGATGATAAACTCGATGGCGCCTTCAAAAGTGATAAGCCGATGACTGAAATTGTGAGGGACATCGAAGAGGTATGTACCTATAACGTTGTGTTAAATCGTATTGTTTGAAATGAATTGGCACTCTGAAGATAGTTTATTGCCACTACCATAGCTAATATAAGTTGCGCGTTTTGATTGCTATCTTGCAAGTTGAGCAGCTTTCGCTTTGCCGGGTAACTAGAATGTATCACCAAATTAATTATCTCGATCTCCTTCGATCCCTAGCTCGAAATTAACCTGTTGCTCCCAGTTGTGGTCGTAAGGTAACCGTCTACCAATCCGTGTTGGGCTAATTGCCATTTGCAAATGTTCGTAAGGGAAATAGTTAAAGGGCGACTGATGCTAGTCTTTTACGATGCACCACTTGTCCTCGCGTCTGGACTCCACTCCCACAAAACATCAAGTGGAGTGGAGTCATTTGCCGGGATTAATATAATATAAAAAAAGCCGATTATGATGATTGCGATACATTTGGACAAATTTAGACCTTGAAATTATTTAGACATGCTTTTCTTATTTTAATTTTCTTCTTTTATTTTTTTGTAGTTATTTATTATTGATAATAATGACATTTTGCTTCATTTTGACATTTATACTAGACTACAATACATTGTTTTAGACTGTAGCTTTTTAAACTTGTTTTTGTATACCTTAACTAAGGTGGAAAGTAGTGAGACTTATATACTCATGACATCATTGTAATACCTATGTTTCACAAATAAATATTCTCATTCTCATTCTCATGCGAATTCACATCATTACATCTGCTGGATACATTGAAAACTCGTGTCGCATTTCACAGTGGTTGGACGGTTGTCGCCAAGCGGCTGGCCGTCCGACAGTCTCCGAGGCGTCGTGGACTGCGTCACAGCTGGCAGCCGAGAAACTCTGCGTTCAGCGTGTGCTGCTGCGGCTAGAAGCTGCTAGAGGCAGACCGCCCGCGCACTCAGCTGAAAGGGGTGCTGCTAGACATCTGTACGAGCGCTACAGAGCGGTCAAGCGGGCGCTCGCTACTTCCAGACCTGATTCTGTAAGTCCTTTTAACACAAGATCCGCGTTCAGTGGGTGGTTCAACTATCGCGCTGCAATGCATTAAAACTGTTTTAACGGGACCTAACACGATTAATTTTGTAAGTCAGTACATATCTACTTACTGCTTGACGTTTCGGCCGCGATGCTGCGGCCGTGGTCACAAGCGAACTATTAAAGATAGCTAGTTAGTACTTCATTGGTTTATTTGAGGATTTCGGGTGAAGTGCGCTTTCACCATTGGCATTATTGCCACTTACTATTGGGTGAGATAAATGTTCTCGTAAAAAGGATATTCGTTTTTGGACATGCAACTTTTTTGCTGCAGAAAAACGTATATCTCACCTGATAGTAAATTATAAGTGAGCTAGAGCGGCAGTAGAAGTATGCTAAGCTCGCAAATTGATTCCTGTGGAGGAATATCTGTATTGTATGTTTCAAGTAGGTATGCTTGTATCCAAAACCAATAATTATGTATATTTATGTACAGGTCATCGGCGCCAATGGCGAGCTAGCGACGATCCACGAGCACGAGATGCTGTTCAACACGAGTGTAGACAGCTCCAGCGATTCGCAGGAGAAGCCTTCTGACTCCTCGCAGGTCAGTTCTTGGGGGCACTTTCATATATATATTCATGACTTATTATCTCCGAAGGGTTAGTCAGAGATCAGACAATGAGGACCGCAAAAGCAGTCCTCTGCCACAGTTCAGGTTTCACCAAATGATAACTGCACATCAGAATCTGCTCAGCTTGACAGGTGGTGAACCTATTGCCGCTCTATGCTGTTGGATGTATGTGCAGTCTGTTCAGGTCCGGTCCATTAGTCGCCTTTTACGACATCCAAGGGAAAAGATGGGGCAGTATGGTAGTACTCTATTAATGCCGCTATAACAGCGCAACACTTCTTCACAGCCTTCACAACATTAAAGTACAATGCCCACTTTTGGGCTAGGATGGCGGCCACTAATGAAAGTGGGTTTAAATTAAAGTATTGGCTAACCCTATCACAACAATGTGTGACACAATTTTTTAAAGATGGGAGTAAAATAATAATAAAATAATAAAAAGTTTATTTGGAACATTTTAACAGAAAACACATAAAATTTACGGAAATAGCTGCTTTAGTGTAAAACTGCGTTGCAGCTATTAACGCCCACTTCCGGCAGACGAACGTGTTCCTAAAAATGTTAATTAATGTAGGCAAGTAAAAAAAAAAAAAAACTAAACAAATCTAAACAAACAGAAAATATTTAACAAACATAACGAACAAAACAATTATTTAAACAGCATGCGACTAATAGAAACTTATGATTAAAGACATTACCCGTGCGTGTTGTGCTATGTATGAATTTAAAAAGTAACTATATTAATAATACTTTATTAGTTATAACTATTCAATTGTATTAATACAAAAATATATTTATATTTTATAAATACAAGGTATAATTAATAAACCACAACTTTAAAACTATTAATTTAACAATATGGTTCCACAATACTAGAAATAAATAATATATAACGTAAACGAATAAAAAAGAAAAAGAAAAAGAAATACTTAAATACATAAATATATAAATATAACTAAGCAGAAATCCTCAATAAGTTCTCCGTTTCCTCATATGAAAGAGATAGCAACCATTCTGTTATAGACCTTCTACATGTAAATACAGTCATTGGAAAAATATTTAAAGTTTTATTAATTTTGTTGTACAGCATCGGACTCAGGTAACGAAAGAAACGCAATGCGAAGACTGATCTGTACGGTTTGATATGGCAAACGCGGTCTGATCTACGCTTCAGGCTTAAGGTAACAGGATCGTAACAAAGAGTGGTATGTTTTCTCAAGATGGTATTGAGAATGAAAAGTTGCCTGACAGTAAGAACCTTCCAAAAAGAGTACAAGTCTGCAGTCGGGAAACGTCTATGCTTTGATGCCATGACTTTTAAGATGTAGCGCTGAGATCTCTCAACACGAAGCAACTGAGTCTTTGCAGACCCACCCCAGATGGTAACGCAATACTTTATTATGGACTGTGCAAGAGCATAATACACCATTTTTAGAGTGTCTTTGTCCGCTACAGACCTTAGGATTTTAAAAATATATATAAGCTTTCGAAGACGCGAAATAAGCTGTTCAATATGTGGTCTCCAACTCATGGTACAGTCCATTAATACACCTAGATATTTTAAGTTGTTAGTGCGAACAAGGGGTTCACAGTTACAATAACCATCACCAGTATCGCATCTGCATTTGTGAGCACAGATCGTGAACGATGTTGGTGGTTGTGAGGAATTACGCATTGAAAAAGTAATAAATTTTGTTTTACTGACATTTAGAGTGAGCAGATTCTTGGCTAGCCATGCCATGACACCATGAAGAGCCGATTCAGCATTCGCCTTTACTTCAGACCAGGATCCTCCATGAACCAGTAGGGCAGTGTCATCCGCATATGAGGTTATTTTGCACTTAGGCAGAGAGAGGTCGCACAAACCATTTACGTAAATTAAAAACAGGGTAGGTCCAAGGACACTACCCTGTGGTACGCCGAAACTAAGGTACGCCTCCCTACTTAGGTGGTCGCCAATGACTACTTGTTGAGTACGATGACTAAGGTAATCCTTAAAAATACTCAAAGCAACACCACGTATACCGTACTCTTCCATTTTCGTTAAAAGAATGGGGATAGAAACAGTGTCGAATGCTTTCGAGAGATCCAAGAAAATACCTACAGTCTTATCGCCTCTATCCAGGCACTCAACAACATAATTCGTAACGGATAGAACCGCATCTTCCGTAGACTTACCACCGCGGAATCCAAATTGATTACAGGAGAGTATACTATAAGTGTCTAAATAATTTACCAATCGCTTGTTTATCACCTTCTCTAATATTTTTGAGAGGGTAGTAAGTACTGAAATAGGTCTGTAATTGTTGACACTGTTACAGTCCCCGCTCTTATATATAGGATGTACGAGCGCTCTCTTGAATACGGATGGGAAGATGCCTGCAGAAAGACAAAGATTTAAGACGTGACAAAGAACCGGCACAACTACAGGACACGTAGCTTTAAGAATAGAGGTGGGAATATCATCCCAACCCACGGCACAGTTACTTCTAAGGGAAACTATAATGTTCTCGACCTCTGCACAGTCTACTTGAAATAGGGCCATAGAGTTAGGATATTGGTTCGAAATGACTGCACTGTCAGGTGAAGGATGGTGGCAAGAATCACAAGGAAAACGTTTCACATTCGATGCCAAATCCTTTCCCACCGTAGAAAAGGACTCATTCACTACGTTTACTGAGTCATTTGGATTACCCGTAATGGTAAGCAGCTCACTTGCTGACATCTTATTTCCATTCATATTTGCTATGTTTTTAATAGTTTTCCAAAGCGCTTTTGGGTTACTTTTGGTTCTTTGCAGTTCCCGCTGCTCATAAGCCTGTTTAACTTTTTTAAGAAGATTGTTACAGAAATTCCTATAACGCTTAAAGGTCACTTTTAAAACTTGATTATTCGGTTCCTTCAAAGATTTAAATGACAGCTTGTCGCGATTACGGATGCATCGCAGTAAGCCGGGGGTAATCCAGGGTTTGAGTATTCGAAGTTTTGATGGTATTTTTCCTGTTACTTTGTTTTCCCTGACTACAGAGGAGATGATGTTTACAAGATTTTCGGCAGCCATGTTGGGATCAAGAGTGTTCAGCACTGGAGCAAAATCCGTCCTACCCAATTGTGAAATAACTGCATTCTCATCAATACGTTTAATAGAACCTTTTGCAGGACGAGTGTCCGGTTTAGCATAGATACAAAGCATAACCGGAACGTGATCCGTTATGGATGACTCAATCAGTACACAAATAGATTTTTTATCACATTTTAGAATGACATGATCCAAGCATGCCCTGAGTCTCGTTGGATGATGGTATACTGGTAACATAGAATAACATGCAAGTAAGTTAAGGTATTCATCACTATCATTACGATGATTATCCGGAACAATATCAATATTTATGTCTCCCACAATGACATTAGTTTTGTACGACTGTAGTGATTGAAGCGTTATATCAAGGAAGGAAACAAATTTATTGATATCTTTGTATGACGGCGAGCGATATAAGGCTATAAGTGACGTATTATCGGAAAACTTGATGATAAGACAATTTGCCTCTGGAAAATCAGGCTCTTCAACCGTGAACACCAGATTATCAATAACATAAACAACGACCCCTTCATTTTGGTTATTAAATTTAGATTTAGCTGCCGTATATCCAGGGAGAATTGGCAGATTAGTGCATTTGCTTAACCAGCACTCGGACAAAACAATTACGTCAACTTGAAGAGAAAGTCTGCTGATCATAATCGTAAGTTGATCAAAATTACGATTAATGCTTCTAATGTTAATATGGAAAATTTTGAGAGACACTTCACCACACCCAACGCGAGACCTTACTTCTTCAGGAGAACAAATGAAAAAATCTGAAACAGTGATATTTTCAATTT
Organism: Scoparia ambigualis; assembly: GCA_963921215.1. Taxonomy (NCBI): domain Eukaryota; kingdom Metazoa; phylum Arthropoda; class Insecta; order Lepidoptera; family Crambidae; genus Scoparia; species Scoparia ambigualis. The sequence continues at coordinate 31,016,209 of OY992506.1, forward strand.
CCGCTACAATATCTTCGTTATCCATTTATTAAATTTATATAAAAACAACAGAGGCTCAATTATAACCATACTATTATAGCAAGCGGTTGATAACAATGTTAGGTTGTGAAATATATAAAAAGTTTTAATAAATTCAAACAATAATACTTGTATATTATGTTTATAGATTATATGTAAATGTGTTATTAATATTATAATAGCTATGACAACCATTCTAATTAAGTCGTGTGGTAGTATTAGTTGATGTTTGTGTAAAGGCATGTCTCCGTAACGTACAGGTTGCAATCTTAAGTTTACAAAAAGGAAAAATAAAACATTAAAACTAAAATTAAAATTACCAAAAACCAACAGAATTAAACCGTAAAAATTAACAATTATTAAAAGGCTTGAATTCAAAATCAGATAGAAATAAAATATATCTGATATAGACGTAAAAAAACTAACTAAAAAAGATTCATACATGTGAGATAAGATTAAATAAGTAATAGATAAAAGTCACATCTTTTCTTTCAGTTTCTGAAGGTCACTCTCATTTTTTATTGTCACAATCGCAGTACCTTCTTTTTTGCGAAGCAAAATTTTTCCATTTATTACCCAACAATAGCGGAACTCATTGCTTTTGGCAAAATCTCTGGCCAAAAAGAAAATTCTTTTCATCTTTGTTGTTAAGTTTTCCGACATAAATAAAGGCAGGACAGGACCCGATATTTTAAGATTTTCTGTTGTTAATTTAGAGTGTTCCTTGTTGTACTTCTTATACGCCTTTATAATTTGTTCTTTTAAAAGAACGCTGGTGAAGTCTACAAAAAGATTTATGGACTTATTATACACTAGCTAAGACAAAACATAAATCAAATGAAAAAATACAGAAATTGGTTTTTTAATAGTCTAACCCCATTTACTAATGTATGACACAATCGTTTCAATTGTTGCTGCCGAAAGATATAAGTATAAGGTATATTGTTTTACATAAAACAATAACTTAGCTAATGTATATAAGTCGTTATATCTCTTGACTCCCGTACTTTAAAAACTTGTGTCATACATTGTTGTGATGAGGTTAGCCGATACATTATTTTAAGACCATTTTCATTGTGTTTTCATTTAGTGGCCGCACAATAAAAAAAATCAGACCCGAAGCTCCATACAAAGTGGGCATTGTCCTTTCTATTTAATGCTATAAAAAACGTATAAAAAAATAGAACACTTACTGTGTTCCTTGCTTGTTCTTCTTATTCTCTTCTTTTGTTCCTACCCTTCTTCCACCAATTTGGTTGAGCGCCACCGCACTATTGATACTTTTAAAATCGGCGATCGGCGATTTTGCGACTGGCATGCGCCTTTTGGCGACTCTGCGTTCGATTGCAGTATCGGAATTGCGCGTTTTAGCGATTCAGCCGCTGCATTCAGCTTCTAAAAAGCGTCTAAATCGCCGATTGCCGCTGCTAAAAGTAGCATGTCTGCTCTAGCCCTTAGGCCTCCTTCATATACGCCATGCATCTTGGCTTTGAACCTGTTGCACCAAGTTCGATCCGGCCACCTTCTTTATCTCGTCTCGCCAGCGCATTTGACCTCCGTGCACAAGTGGTTGGCAAGCCGGCTCTGGCGTCGTCGCCATCTCTGAGATCCCGGGTTCGATTCCCGGTCGGGTCATTTAGAAATAACTGTTCCTCTAAATTAATTATGGGACTGGTATTTTCTTTGTATAATAAGTACTTTATGTCTATTCGTTATCTATCCAATAAAAACAAGTTTCAACTTTGGCTAGAGTAACCTGGTGTGAGAGTGAAAGGTGAAAAGTTTTTTGTTTTTAAGTCAACAAGTTTTCTTAGTCTAATGAAAAAAAAAATACTTACAGGATACCATCGAAACCCCACTGCAGTCGCCACCAAATCGCGATAGCAGCATAGTGGGAGCTGAAGAGGTGCCATCATCCACGTCGTCTGCACAGTCGGGTACCACCAGCGAGGAAGCCACACCCTCCAATGAGGGCCTGCATTGCCTCGGCCTTGAAGACCTCGCGAGGGCCCTCACTGAAGCCAAGCTACAGAAATGTGTAAGTACCTCAGTACCGAAGATAAAAAAAAGGTAAAAAAAAAATTCTACCTTAGGTGGGAATCGAACCTACGTCCTTCGCGATCCGGGCGACTGCGTTGCATTGCTGCGTTTTCAACGTTTTTTAACAAGGAGGCAAACGAGCAGGCGGTTCATCTGATGAAGAGCAATCACCGCCGCCCATGGACACCCGCAAAACCAGTGGAGTCGCAGATGCGTTGCCGACCTTTAAGAAAAAAATAGGGTTTTTTTTTTTTTTTTTATATCAGGAGGAGGCAAACGAGCAAGCAGGTCACCTGATGGAAAGTAATCACCGCCGCCCATGGACACCCGCAAAACCAGAGGAATCGCAGGCGCGTTGCCGGCCTTTAAGGAAGGAATAGGCTCATTTCTTGAAGATCCCTAAGTCGTAACGGTCCGGAAATACCGCCGCCGAGAGCTGGTTCCACAACACTGTAGTTCGAGGCAAGAAATTTCTTGAAAAACGCACAGTAGTAGACCGCCATCCATCAAGGTGATGTGGATGGAATGACAGTCGTGAATGACAGGGTTAAGGAAGGAATAGGAATTGTTAGGGGGGGGGGGGGAGGGACCTCCGGAACCCTCACTGGCCGGACGAAACACAACAGCACCAAGCGCCATTATTTCACGCCGGATATTCGTGAGAGGGTGGTATTACCCCGGGCGAGCCGGCCCAATGCGTGCTGCAACGCAGCGTGGCTCTACCACTCCGTCAGTGCCACTCATTTAGCTCCACCCAGGAGTCACGTGTAGGGTCTCAAGGGTAAACCTACGGACGCGAGTAACTTTAACCCCCAAAAAACGCATATCATCAGATATTACATACATAGTGAGGCATTACTATGACTTATTGACGACCTCCTTGGTCGAGTGTTTGTACACCGGTTTTCATGGTGTCGCCATCTCTGAGATCCCGGGTTCGATCCCCGGTCGGCTCAATTTAGAAATTATTGTTTTTCTAAATTGTCTCGGGTCTGGGTGTTTTCTATGTATAATAAGTATGTATTTAAGTATTTTAAGTATGTTTATCCGTTGTCTAGTAACCATTTAACGAGTTTCTTCGAAGCTTCTCTTGGGCTAGATAATTGGTGTGATTGTAGGAAAGATTTTTTTTTTATTACTTAGAACGAAGGATATGTATATTTACAACAATACTTCTCCCTTAAAGGGGGTTAGGTGGTGAAAACGGAAAAAAATGCTGTTTTCTATTATCTGTTATTCAAAATATTTTAGATATTTCGCACTGAAATTTTTAATATGTGTTACAGAACGTACGTGTGAGGGGATGACTGTTTCCAAAATACGATTGGAAACATTTTGCTCGATAGAAAAAAATCCTGAAGTTACCTCTAAAATTTCATATAAATGCACATTACGACCGTTTTTACAATAATAATTCCTTAAAAACCTTTTCGATTTCTTGACTGATTTACCAAAAAACTAAACATTTTTATTAACTTTTTGATAAAAATATGAATGGCGCTCATGAATTACCGTTGACCCCGCACCGCGCAACACTGGCGAGGGCCCGGAATTTTCGCTGACCGCCTAATCTGAGACTCTTTTGATTTTGGGGGTGTCCATGGGCGACGGTGATTACTTTCTATTAGGTGACCCGCCTGCTATGCGATTCTATAAGCGACACATAGACGCTGCGCGCATGGCTGTGATTTGCTGTCTCTTTCCATTTCTATGAATATGAAAGAGACAAAGCCAATTCTCAGCGCTGCGGCAGCCGCTGCTATAAAGGCTTTAACTTAGAGAATCGCACTGCTGGTAGTTTGCCTCCTTTTCACATAAAAATATATAATACTACTGACTTTCATCGCTTCTGTGGGCTTACCTAGAACCACAGGTAAGACAAAGTAAATTACATCCTGTATAGCGTTCCACTTTATCATAAGTACATAAGTTAAATCACATTTCTACACCATTCCATCTTATCGCAGGTACTGCGTCGCAGCATCAAAGATTACGAGGTGAGCTTCGAGTTACAAAACAGCAGGAAGGTGCAGAGAGACGACAAGAAAGGTCGCGAAGAGGAATACAGCCGCTACAAGGCGGTCAAGGCTAGGATCAAGCTCCTGAATGCGCTCATCAACAAACAAAAAGCTTTAGCATAATCCTGCAGTTTTAACAATAACTCAGCCAATAATTGGAACAGTATAAAATCACCTTGGTTGCTGTTGGGGCGTGTGCGGGGCAACTTTAGCCATACGATTGTATGATTTTTTTTAACGAGCGTTTGTAATGATTACGAATTTGTAAGTCTTACCCATTTTAGAAATATTTGTGTTTATATTTTATCGGTTTTTATTTGGTATTTCTTTGTATTTTGTTTCTTATACATAATAATAGTACGTAACTACTTTATATTATTATTTCACTGTTTGATAATATTTTAATTTCTTCTAAAAGTAATAATAGATTACTTTATACTTTATTAATTGCTAGTTCTAATTAAGACTAGCTTCACAGTTTTCAAGAAAAAGTTTCACCATAAACATTGTATAGTGCCAAATTACTATTTTATCCGATATGTAGGTACACTGTACACAATGTACTGATACTTTCATATTTTTACTTACTGACCTAAATAATCTATTATTTGTCCCATTACTAAATTGACTATGATTTCTTCGTTTGTGTTACCTAGTCAATGGGATATGGATTGGATATGCTACTTTTGTTTGTACTCGTAATTACATAAAATAATCAAATTCTAGTAGTGTCCTTACTAATCAAACAGAAGAAGGATACATTTGTAAAACGGAATTCTAGTGTTTCTATGAAATATCAGTTAATTTACTTGATGTTTTAAAAAGCATCAGTTAATAAAACCTTTATTTAGAACATGGCATGGAATTTTTGGGGTCAGTTCAACATCATGCTGTGCAGTTGGAATAATCAATGCTAGAAATACATTTATCTAATTTTTTTATACCTAGGTATTGCAATAGTGTAAGTCTCAGAATATTATTATTCTGTGGTGTAAGTATATAATACTTATTGAATCGAAAATGACTGACGCAGGTGGCTCTTCGAGGCGCTTTTATCAATTGTTTCCTTGGGCCACATATTGTTTCATAATTTTCGATAAAGCCATTTATTTCTTAAAAGAACTCACGTCGTTTATTTATTAAGCTTTCGTGTATCAAAAACTGTTGCCTAATACATCTTTAATCAGTTAACAAAGGGAACTAATCTCACTGCCCCAAAACTTGTAGGTACTTGTAAATAGCCTCTACAAAAATGCATACTTACAAATTGATGTACACTTTTGAGAACAGATAAAGTTTTTATACTGAACATAATTTACATACTTACAGCAAATCAGATATCGATTCGAATTCGAAGACTATCAACAGTTTAGCCTGTTTAGATTATTCATTATGTAACATTATTATAAAATATGATGCCGTACAAACAGATTTAGTACAACTAGTATCATATTAAGGATATAAGTTTAATAAATTAAAAGCCTATTTGTAAATATTTCAGCAGTAAATGGGTGTAATAACGTTATCAACTTAATCAGTATGTAAATGTAACTTATATAGACGGACGGTGGAAGAAGAAATATATTATTAATAAAAATCACTTACTTACCACACAGTGAACTATCAGATATGCAAAAAAGAGAGTTAGTTTGACAGAGACCGTTTTGCTAGGTAACACGTAGAATACTTCTTACTTAATGATTTGATTGGTGACGATGTAATAGACGCTTTAGTAATAAGTTTTGAATGTTTAGCTAGGACAACGCGCCCTCAGATAACAAATGTTACTAATCCTTGTGCATTTTTGAAGATATTGAAATTTAATTGAAGGTTGTTGATGTGGGAAGGCGTATCAGTTGAAAGACTGGTGATGTTATGCAAAATAGAAATTGAGTTTGAAATAGTGTTAAAAATAATAGGATTGGATTTACATAATATTCAGCCTAAGTGCTTATATCGTTGACATTACAGTTGTGAAGTAATAAAAGTTAGGTATAAAAATAACTTTAGCTTAAATACTTAAGCTCCCACTTAAAATTATATAAAGTAAAAAAATATTATTAAACAATATAAGTCTTCTAATATTTGGAAGACGATGTTTTATATGTTACATAAATAAGAGATAATTATGCTGTTTCTAAAGAGAATGCATGAGTAGAATCAGAGTATTTGCTAATGATTGATCGCTACCGAATAGTATTTCGCCGTTGATGGAAAGAGAATGGTTAAAAAGATGGTAGGTACTTTGCGCGCTAAGGATACCAATAGATCCTAAGAACTTTGCGTTAATCCCTCAGAATACAGACAGGTTAATCCCCGTTAAATACCTATTTAATGTTTCGGGCCACCTCTTTTGTAGAGGCCTGTGTTTTCTTTCAAAGACTCGAACATGAAATTGCTATTGAATCACGTACGTTAATATCCTGAACGGAGCAACAGAACAATTTTTAAGTTACACAGTCTATTTATTGGAATATATGAAAACAAAGACAATTATTCTGAATGTTTCTGTATTCATTTTTTTTCGTCACAAAGCGATAGTTCAGGGCGAAATTTTAACTACAATTTGCTGAGCACTTACTTTATAATTTTAATTTACAGTATTGGACAATCATTAATTTGATTTGACTTCGTTATCTTTCTCTGTTTAAATTATTATGTTTGCTAGGCAGATACTAGGTTACGATAGATATTCGCCTTGGGATTACCATTATGACTTTGTGTTATAATACAGGAAAATGATAGCGTTTGCTTTTGACCAGGCAAAACTACTGTAACTGCTTGGTACCCAATGCTTGCTGAGTTTAGTTTTGGATGAAATGGTGGTTTCACTATACCTTAATACAAATGTGAGGTCTTGGCCTTGGAGACGGGCAGCCTGCGACGAGTCAAGCGGATTTCTAGTTCACTTCTTAATCAACGGTTAGAAAAGTAAAAGTAGAAAGAATGCGAACGTAAACAACAGAGAAATCGCGAGTCGCGTCGATAAAACTGCCTGTGAATTTTAATTCTAAAATGTCTGTTTTAGCTTTTTTTGTGTCCAAGGTGTATACATAAGTTCTAGGTATGAGATGGCACTGTGTTACGGTTACGAGTGTTACGTGGTACTACTTTTTCTTTCACTGAACTATGTATTCTACGTAGCACTGCGGTCGCGTTCTAAACGCAATTTTTCAACAATATCTGAATAAGGTGTTCATTTCAAATTCACTTGATTTTTTTTAATCGTACAGTAAACAACTAATCAAGTGTTTCTGTAAATTATCGTTCTACAGAAGCAAAGTGAGAGTTGAAGGTTTATGATTGTTAAGTACTGTCGACGACAAGTCGGTAATAACATTCTGTCCCTACTTACCTTATGGGGAAATCTATCTTGTAGCTCTGTAGTCACGGTCGATTTGGCATCGTCAGTGTTAAAATCTGTTAAATGAATAATACAAACGTATTGCATTAAATGGGAGAAAGTGTATCGCGCAGTCGTTTTATCGTTAACCTCGGTAAATAATAATAAGGAGTTGTTAACTTCGCGACCTGATAATTACAAATAACTAAGATAATTGAGAACTTATAAACAAAGAACATAATATAGAAAATAGTGCATGACTTATTATTGTTTTGAAGATTGTTTTGTTTTTAACTTTAATGTATTTGTATTAAACATTATTGTTCTTATTTTTGTAATAGATATAATTAAACGTTTGTAAGACTTGATTAAATTATAAAAGTACCGTTCCAGCTTATGACGGCGATAGAGCCTTTAAAATATGTGCGATCTTTTTTCAAATATATTGGTTGTACTCATTTAAGAGTAGGCATGCTGTGTTTATGTGTTTTTTATGCACTCCAATAAGTACGTATTATTTAAATGTTGTTCATTCGAGTTTTCTTTATAATATAATTTGGTCCGTATTAAATATAGTTTTCACGAATGAAAATATTATGCCTCTTTAAGAGCAAATTATTCCATTGTGTTAATTTAAAAGTATCTAGTGATAACGTACGTACTGTGATTTATTGTCGTAAACATTCTTGTGTGACAAGAATATTCCGTTTTCTACTATTTTTTAGGAAAAAAATTGTCTCATTTCGTTTCTTTTCAAATTATTATTTGGATGAAACTTAAATAGAAATGTACGAGACTTGATTAAAATATATGTGTGTTGTGTAGGTATGTACTCCTACTTATTATTTTTTACACATAAAGTGATGTTTAGAAAGTGTTTTTGACACTTTACCGTTGAATTGTCGCTTTCAGAAACTGTAGTAATGTATATGCTAATGTAGCCCTATTATGTACTGTAAGTCAATGGGATATTTGCACACTTTACTCTATGATATACCTACCTACTTAAGCTATTGAAATAAGTTTTGCAGTCGCCTGATGCAAACACGATATAAAATTCGTTTATCGGTCCGGTGACAGATGGCCACTTAGTTTAAAAAGTGTCTTTTAAATGTGATCTATGTTTTAAATAAAACTGGAAAGGTCTTATGATTCATCAAGTTGGTCAGTAATAATCGTCTTGTGTGTTAGTGTGAATAGATATACAATTATGTAGAGCAAAGTGTGGATAAATCCTGTAATAGTAGCATATCAACAAAAAGTTTCAGAAAAAACACGTCTGTAATATAAATTTTTTTTTCCTATCAATATCTAGAACTGTATGCCCAATGTTAATTTTGTAATGGAGTTGTTTAAAGTCACTTTTAGTCAATTCCGCCATACTATATTAGTTAACATCCTGTTAAATATTTTAACTGTTAAAGCGACACTCTTTAACATAAACAGTTCAATAAAAGATTTAACATAATGTTTGGCTAACCAACAAAGTAGATATGGTAAAATTGAGTTTTATTGTTTTTGTATTACGAATAGTTTGATATGTATAACAGCAAGTTAATGTTTGCATTAAATTAAATGGAAGGCGAGTATCATCTCGGCTTAAAATTGTAAGTTATTTAATTAAATGATGTGAACAAAAGTTGATAATAAATGTTAACATATAACATATTATGTAAATAAACCGTCTTAGTTACTCGCTGAGTATGTAAAGGATCTACAATTGCCATTAAATTCATATTATGTTCTGAATAAATGAAATTATTAGGATTATATTGCTGTTTTATTTATTAATATATAGATATTGTTTTGCTATAGATGACGAAGAAACGTATAACTATTTGCGAATTTTGTCAGCAGCTATAGGATATACTAAAGGCTAACTTTATCTTAACTGAGGGCAAGATGGGTTGAAAATAACAAGACTTTTTCTACTTTTTTTTCTAAAAATTTTCTCAATTGATATAATTATATTAGAACACCGATTATCAGAGATGACTATTTTATATTTATAGAAATACGGAAATGTCACTTTTATTGTACTTCAAAAGTTAGCTGTCCCGTCTTGTCCCCTCTCTCTTATTCAATATAAGCCTTCTGTTTCTGTTTTATTTAATGTCTGTTTTATTAATAATATATTTAGATCTTGTGCCTTGGACATACTTATGAAGAATGTAAAAGTTTTGTTCTCGAAACTGTTTGTTTATTACAAAATCTAGGCTTTGATAAAAACTTCAAAAAGAGTAACTTGGAACCGCAAAAGACTAGAAAATTTCTCGGTTTTGAATTAAATTCAGAAAATATGTGTTTGCAATTGCCAATAGGAAAACGAAAACGCATTCTTGAACAAATAAATATCAATAGAATGGGTGGAGTACAATAAGTTCCTTTAAATAATATCTCTTGTCGTCTATGGCACTGGTGCGAGAAACGCTAAATATTTGTCTTTGCATCCTACATAAAATCTAAAGATAACTTCGAGGCGGATAAGGAGTCACGGCGTATGAATATCGATACAGAATGGCAAATGTCGGCACCTGTGTTCGAAAAAACTGTTCATCGTTTGGGACACCTCTTAAAGATATCTTTGCTACTTACCAAAATTATAAATGCAATAAATACGTCTCATGGCAACGAGACCCCTATGCCTTTGACATAGATGCATTCACCTTAAATTGGAATATATTTTATTTTTATGCTTTTCCCCCTTTCTCGCTCATATTAAAATGCTGCAGGAAAATAATTAACGACGAAGCCACTGGTGTACTAGTCGTATCGTATTGGCCGAGTCAACCCTGGTATCCCCTACTTACCTCAGTAGCTCACCACCAATATACTTCGGCCCAAGTGACGATATGTTATTATCACCTTTCAGGACCCAGCACCCCCTTATCTGAAACTTATCCTGGTAGCATACAAATTATCAGAAAAGCATTTCAAAGACAATCGTTATGTAATGAAACCATCGAGGTGATGATTTCCTCATTGTCTACATCCTCACTAAAACAATACAATGTCGCTTTTACGAAATGGTGGAGTTATTGTGATATTTATAAAGTTGATTTCTATAACTCCCCACTTCCAATTCTATCAAAATTCCTTACGGTCAACTGTTAACAGCAAAAATTGGTTGTAGTTCATTAAATATGCATCATTCTGCTCTAGCTATTTAGGGCAAACGTTATAGTGAAGCTGATTTAGTTGTTCGATTTTTTAAAGGTATTTACAGGACTAAACCTAGTCATCCAAAATATTCGGAGACGTGAGATCCAAAGATTGTAATCGATCACCTTAGTAATTTATATCCAAATGAGGAACTTGCTCTGGAGTTTATTACTAAAAAATTAGTAACTCTGTTCGCATTGTCAACCGCACAACGAGTACAGACGTTATCTTCGAATTTCTAATTTAAAAATAAATAATAACTATGTTGAAACCATTGTGGATGATTTAATTGAAATATCTGCTCCAGGGCGACGACCGCCTTGTTTATTTATACCATTTTTTCTAAATAAGATTGAGATCTGCCCTGCATAAACATTACTGTCCTACTTAGATATGACTAAAGTTTACAGAGATAAACCTAGAACGGAAAGGTTATTGCTCACCTGAAGCCTATTCATAATGCAACTAGTTCTACATTAAGTTCTTAGTTTAAAAACACCCTATTTAACAGCGGTATTGACACTTCTTTATTCTCAGCACACACGTGTAAGACACGCGTCCACGTCCACCTCGGCAGCAAACAGAAAAGGCCTTTCAATAACTGCAGGATGGACTGGTAATTCTCTGGTGTTTGCACGGTTTTACAATCGACCCTTTACCATTGAGAATGACGATAATGCCTTTGCAGCGGCTATTTACATTGATTAATTTCTAGCTTATCATTCATTATAATATATCATACTGGTTTGTACTAATATGGTACCTAATTATATTTAATCGGTTATACTCGTAAATACTCAATTATAATAGTTGAATTAAATCATATAGGTACTTAAATTATTTCGCAAAATTTGTGTTCTAAACATCTACCTTGTGAATATAAATCTCGAGGATGCAACGTCGAAGTACAATTGATGGTTAAACAAACTTACCTGAAGTGAAGTTTGACCGTAATTGTACGAGACGTTGCATCCGAAGAGATTTATATAAAGATCCCTCCCTTCCCTTACAAGCTGGCCCCATATAAATTAATTTTGCAAAAAAAAGCTCTAAAAGTGAATGACGATGACAGCGCGGGTGACAAACTCGTGCACTCGGTTAGTATTCACTAGATGGCGCCTGTGTCTATACTATGGGTAACGTTTTATGGGTTTTTTTTAAATAAAATGTCTTTTAGAAAGCTCTTAATATGTGTTGGATGCCTGGTACATTGAAGAGTGGACTACCTTGTGAATATAAATCTCTTCGGATGCAACGTCTCGTAAAATTACGGTCAAACTTCACTTCAGGTAAGTTTGTTTAACCATCAATTATTAACTAACGCGTTGTATTCATGAAAAAATGATTGTATTTGGGCTTGCTTTATTATAAAATTTAAAGACTTATCTAGTTCGTCAACACTTAACGGCCCTCGCAATCTATGTTCATTGTTATTAATCCGTGTGTTATGTATAAACCGCAACATATATGCATACGCTCGCTGTAATCTAGAAAATTTAGAAAATCTATTAAAATTAATAACCTTGACGGTTTTAACATTATTACACAACATATTTATAGCAAATTGTTTTAATTCAGGTAAATTATTATTTTCTAAAGTATCAAACTGGTTTTGTGGCCAACCAGTCCCAGTTTCACTCAAAAAGGTAGGTCCGTTCCACCCATAAAGTTACTATACCTAGCGGAACTTTATGGTTCCACCATAACTCGGATGAATTTAATATGTTTAAGAATACACTGCGCGAAACTAGATCAGCTGGATTATGTGATGAGCTAACATGAAGCCAAGTCAAATCGCTTGTCAACTCATTTATCTCAACAACACGATTCTGTACGAAAGTCTTTAAATTATGAGGAGACATTCGTAACTAACCGAGAACAATAGTTGAATCTGTCCAATAGACAATCTTATCAAAAGGTAAACCCAATATTTTTAATATTTTATGACCTAAATTAGCGCCTAACAATGCACCGCATAACTCCAGCCGTGGAATGCTAACCGGTTTCACTGGCGCGACGCGGCTCTTCGAACATAAATCTAGCTGTGACGTCACCATTGCTACGGCTTGTCCGTATGTAAGCACACGCGCCGTACGCAGTCTCGCTTGCATCCATAAACACGTGAAGTTCTATTCTGTAATAATCACATCCTATGACATGAGAAGGCACACGAATATTTTGTAAACATTTTAACGATTTTATAAACCTTTCCCAAATAATTAATAATTTATCAGGCACTATTTCATCCCAATCTAGCTTACACAACCACAACTTCTGTAATAACGATTTTCCTATAATAATAAACAAGCTCAATAAACCGAGTGGGTCGTACACTTGAGAAACGATCGATAATATTTGACGTTTAGTGATTTTATTATTATTTTCTAAGTTTATTCTGGTTGTTAAATGCAATTCATCACTTTTATTATACCAACCCATACCAAGGGTCTTATTAGAACAGTTTTCATCAAACAATAAACTTTTAGTCTGGTCACTATCTACATCGGAATTAAAAGTGATGTCGGATGTGTTATAAATCCATTTTCGTAAAGAAAAACAACCCGATAAACAAGTATCCGTTACTTTATTATGTAAGGGTGTATCCTTACATAACTGTAATAACTTATGCACCGAGTCCGCCCCAATACATGCGTCGTCGATATACAGATTTTCCAAAATAATGCGTGATACATCTTCGTCTGAACATTCAAATCCTAATTGCTTAATGCATCGATTACTAAGATACGGCGTGCGACTGTGCCGTACGTTACCGTGTTAAGGCGGTACACACCGATGGGATCGGATGAATTTTGTCGCTATAAAATTAAATGTAAATTTCGTTGATCTTCGTGAATTAAGATTTTTTGAAAAATTTTTCAATATCGGCACATGCTACAAACTTGTACTGACGGAAACGTAAAATAATAGAAAATAATTCAATTTGTAGTGCCGGACCTATCATTTGAACGTCATTTAATGATTTACCGGTTGTCGTTTTTTGACTTGCGTTAAAAACTACACGTAATTTCGTAGTAGTGCTCTGTTCTCTTAGTACACCATGATGCGGTAAAAAATAATAAGGCGACGTATAATTTTCGATTCGCGTCAGGTGTCCTAAGCTTAAATACTCTTGTATGAAATCACAATACATTTTTTTATATTCTGGTGATTTTTCGAATCTACGTTCTAATGACAGGAATCTATTCTCAGCTATATTGTAGCTATCGCCTAACTCATAAAGTGAATCTTTAACTGGAACCCTGACCGAAAAACGACCGCCGTCTACCCGCTTTGTCGTTTCGGAAAATAATTGTTCACAATAGCGTTCTTCGTCTGTCTGGCATTGTTTATTAGATGTAATTTCTTCTAATTCCCAAAATTTACTTAACTGTTTATTTAATTCAACTGTTTGCATTTATTGACATTGTATTTTATTATTTTGTGATTTAAAATGATTATCATAAACGATACCAGATATGATCCAACCTAGCGTAGTATTCTGTAGGTATGGACCTGTATTTAAGCGAATTTTACCGTCTAGCAATAAACCCCAAAACACATCTGCACCGATTAATAAATCGATTTGTGACGATTTATAAAATAAAGAATCGGCGAGTTGAATATTATGCGGAATTTCTAACGAATTATAATTTAAACTTACTAACGGTATTGCAGTAGTAATATTATTCAAAACTATGCAATTAAAGAGTGTATTAAATTTACCGTTTAATGATTTTACTTTACACGACTCCGTTGAGTGAGCGTGCGCCTGCCCTATACCCGTGATATGAAAAGTGGACTGTTTCGATTTAACGTTTAACCTTTTACGTAAATTATCTGTAATAAAACAATGTTGGCTACCGCTGTCTAGTAAGGCACGTGCCTTAACGTAGACACTATCGCTGCCTGCTACCTCCACTAAAGCTGTGGATAATAAAACCGTTTCCGATGCGCTTACGATATTACTCACGGTTTCCTTACAACCAATATTAATGCGTGGCTGTTGAGATTCCGTACAACCAATATTAATGCGTGGCTGTTGAGATTCCGTACAACCAATATTAATGCGTGGCTGCTGAATCATATGTAGCACGGATGATGCGCGGGGTTCGGAGTTTGATTCCGATCGACCTTCCACGACTGACAATAATGCGTTATCGACAATATTATGTTGGTGTAATAAGCTGTTGTGCTTTTTATTGCACTGTTTACACGCACCGAAATAACAATCTGAAGAAGAATGTCCTGCACGCAAACAGTTATTACACAACTTCTTATTATTTACGAATTCTAATCTTTTTTGGATTGTAAAGTCCAAAAATAGTGTACACGTATAAAGCGAGTGATTTCCTCTGCATAATGAACATGCGCGGGTAGTACTCTTTAAATTATTTTTTGTTGAAGCGAAACTATGTACGTTTTGTTGAAGAGGTCGTTTAGTAGTTTCTGGAATGACTTTAGTATTAGAAAATGAAGAAGAATTATGCGCTTTAATCATTTCTAAAGTATCTGCTTTATTTCTTAAGAACGAAATAAGATCGTCTAGCTTAAAGTTTTTATTAGAATGGGTAATTAAATTATTTTTGTATTGTTCCCATTCTCTCTCAACTACTGAATCTAATTTTGATGTAAGTAATTATGTAAATACTGAGCGTCTCCCAATATTCAGTGGGTTCGCCAAGATTCTTTAATGCGCGTAAATTTTTTAAAATGATATCTATTAATTTTCTAATATGAAAAGAAGAGTCCCTACTCAAACCTTGCATAGAAAATATTGCTTTTACGTGATTGTGTATCAACAGTTTCGTGTTATTATATCTCTCAAAAAGCAAATCTCAAGCTATTACGTAGTTTTCTGACGTAAATTCAATTGACTTGATTACTTGAGCAGCATTACCTATTAAAGAGGAACGCAAATAATGAAATTTCTGTATTTGTTCAAGTTGAGTAGAATTGTGAATCATAGAAAGGTAGGTGTCCCTGAACTCTAACCAATTATCGTACGATCCGTCAAAACCCAACTAACATTTTGGTAATAAGAATAAGTGCTACATGAGTGTTAAAGTAGAATTTTAAAAACCTATGGTGCCATAAGGGCAATAACATTTGGTGATATAGCGTGCAATAACTTTCTTATAACCCTTATTTGGGCCCACAATTTTATAGCTTAAAGTGATATAAGAGTTATAGAAAAGTGATATTTGAGTGATAATACACAGTTACAATAGTGCTATAGGAGCAGTTATTACCACTTTAAGTGTTTTGTGAGGTATTGATAGGTCACAACAGAAAGCTTAAGTAGTACATGAGTCGTAAAAACAACTCTAATAACTCTTTTGGTAATACAATAGTGATTAAGGTAGCAGTGCATATTACACAAATCGCTAATTAATTGTTTAGTATCATCATTTTTGTATTGTTGTTACCACCAACAGCGTCATTTTCATTAAGTGCAGTGGATACTAATGTTAACACTCGTATTTAGTGAAAACAGCAAATGAAAAGTAAGTCAATATGTATTTTGGATAACTGGTGTTGTAGATGTGAAATCTTACTGCGGTGTTTAGTTTTCTGTAAGAATATATATTAGTTTTCATTTCAATTATAATGCGCCACTGAAATAAACTACTTTTGATGATATTTTCTAGAAAAGGTAATATTGTCTTAGTTACTTTTTGCTTCAAGTACGGAAAATAGTAAATTCTGGTAGTCTCTACTAGTTTTTTAAAGAAAAGTATCAATAGTTTGATTTAATAAGTAAAGCAATAATGTTTGAAACAAGTTTTCTTCCTGTAATTTTTTGTAGGTTATCTTTATTTTAATGGCGTCAATTTGCAATCACTTAAGGTTCCTGTTAACTCTGTTATTCCTTATAATAGTGATTAAAAAATGGTAGTTAGCACGTCTATGCCACTTGTAGTTTTACAATATGGTTACAAACAGAACAAACGATAAGTTTAGCTTGCATAAAGGTCCTATGTGAAGCAATAAGCTGAATTTTTTAGGGTTCAGTTATTGTTTGAACATCCATTTTTGATAAGTACGTGGCGATTAATATTTAATAAATACAAAGAAGGAAATAAATATTTAGCTATTAAAACCAATCCTCAATCTTGTAGGTACCTACATTTTGCTATCTACCTCTTAAGGCAAAGACGCCCAATATTTTTTTAAAGTTTAGCAATACCACATTACATGTGTTATCATCTATCATCTTTGCATTGAAAAGATACCTATAACTTGTGATAACCTAAGTTTCATATTTTTCCTTTCAAAATCGTCCAGAACTCTGAATATAATAAAAACTGATTGTTTGTTGTACCTTCCGAGTGGGAAGATCAAAACATATTTAAATGGCAACCATAATAAATTTGAACAATTCTTCGAAAAATAACAAAACTAACATACAGGAAAAACGTAAGGTCCAACAAATGGAAAAGAAACAAGACAATTTAGAGATAATAATAACAGGTTCAAAAAAAAAAGAAGATGAGAAGGAGAAGGAAGTAGAAAAAGACGACACTGCGATCAAAGAAATGGAAAAAGAACATCACGGTGTTGACAAACTTACAAAGGATTTTGTAGAAGCAACTAACTCTGAAGAAAATAAAGAAAATAGTTTTTAGGTTTCCCTTTTCTATAATAAATACCAATGCTAAATGGATCACTTTTACATTCAAACGTGTTAGCCAATATAGGCCAGAACTCATAATTTGAGCTTTTAAAAATAGGCAAGCCATTAAGATTAATATTCAAATGAATGTTTTTTGGCAACAGTGTACAATTTTCAAGTATATTTGATAAAGGCTTAATAATCCCATGATGCCAATATTCACCATCTTCGATTGTTTTAAGACAAATTTCTGTCGGTGTTTGTAAAATAGTTCGAGGGTCAGATGCTAAAATATCTGTAAATCTCGTGTTTAAAATTAAAAGCAAATCCTTCAAAGCAGTTTGACTTATATTTTTTTGTAGAGCCCATGTCCGTAAATCATTTATTAAATTTATATTTTTCATATATTCATATTCTTGCTCTTGATCCGAGGTGTTTGAACTTGAACTGCTGAGAGGAAACAATATATTAGACTCATCATCAGTAATATCACTTTCTTTTTGCTGCTTGCGTTTGATATTCGTTATCGAGGTCTGAGGTATTATGATATAACTTCTATTAACATCAGAACAGGAACCTAGAATCTCATCAGAACTGTTACATGAAATCACATTAGAACTGCTTTCAGGAATAACACAATTATAATTGCACTCATTTTTTTCCTCAATTAATGTAGGCACGTTGCGGTTTTGTGATAATCTAATCAGAAATTTATATTATCTTAAAGATTTTCGCTTGACTCCGCCGGTCCTTTTTTATACTTTCCATGGTGGCATGGTCGACACAAATAATATTTTCGTAAAAGCTCACAGCTCTCAGCGTCACACAGTACAAACAACGTAAAATATTATTATTCAGGTAATATAACCTATTAGATGTATTTACTTAAGTGATTTTAATTCAGCAACTCAACTTAAAGTGATATTTAAAAGTTATAAAGTTTGCAAGTAATGTTTGCCGTTATATAAAAGTATTTCTAAAAACCACTGTATTACCCTGAAGTTGACCGATTGACCCCATTATGTAACCTGCAATGATTTAAAGGTGGATTCCGACTTCTGAAGCATTTAGCTTTATGGGGTTTATAATTAACACTTTTAATACACTAATAGCATTCTTGTTACCTCTTAGAGCGCCAAAGAACTTGTTAGGTGGTACAAGGTCTTTAACTAACTGTAACTAACTCTTTTTTAGAACATAAAGTGTTCGTAAATAACTGACAAAATCTTTTGGTGTTTTACTCTTCCTTAAGCTATAAGAGCAACCCTTAAGGTGTTACAGGCATTGAAGTAACTCTACTTAACAATATCAAATGTTAGTAAACACCTGACAAAAACTGTTGGGGCTTTACTCTTCCATATGCTATAAGAGTAACCCTTAAAGTTTTACAAGGCATTTAACTAACTCTGTTTAATGACATCAGTCGTCAGTAAGCGTTAGCAGACACCTTACAACTTCTTTTAGTGTATATACTTCTTAAAGCTATAATACTTAGTTATATAACGATTTCGACTAACTCCATGCCATCGTCGTAAGTTTTAAAGTTTTCTTTAATTTCTTTTATTCCTCTTGAAGGTTTAATTATTTATCCTTAACACCACAGTAGAGTTTACTGCTATTATCGGAGCTTTTCTAAACCATTTAAAGAACTATGAGCATTAAAAAAAGGTTGTCCTTAGAGCTAAAATGTTTGTTGGGAAAAGGGTAGTGAGATCGTAGGAAGTTTAACTAACGATTTTGCGCCACACTTAGACTCGCAACCAGATTGATCAGAAATACTAAAACGTTTTATCAAACTATCTACTTCCGCCATGGTATTATAAAAAACATTTTCAAACGATTCTCGAATTTCTAACTGAAGTGCAAGGTCATCTTCGGACGACGTTAACATTTCAATTGAGCTTTGAATATTGTTAAATTCACTGTATAACGATTTAGATAAATCGCAACGTAATTTTATTTCCGTTACTTGCTTATCGTTTAAATGGATGTTACGGAAATAGCTCACAAATTTCACGAATAAAGTTAGTCTACCTTTGATCGAACCGAGTTTTTTATTCAATTCTTTAACACTTTCATCTGATTCTACGTGTAAATTAGGGGATTTACTGCGAATAGTCACGTTTTCAACACTCATCTTGACGAATTATAAAAAGTAGGGTACTCACTAAATTTCTGCCGGTTGAAGATGCGTACACCGGAATCTAATGATAAAAGCACAGTTTTAGTACAAATGAAATGGGACAAGACGGTATAGGGAGGAAAAAGGAACGAATTGGCCAGACCCTTCGTGGTTCCCTCGATGATCCGGCTCGAAGGACCAATGATACAGATCGAATGCAACTGTCTTTGCTTTTCTCTTCTATCAGGTCTGGGTTTTAAATTAGCCGACTTTTATGAAATAAACTGTTGCTTTATGTAGTTTCAAAATTTGGTACAAGTACAAATATATTTAATAGAACACATTTAATAATTATTATCGATAAATAAGGAGTTGAGAGTAGTTTCGAATATATGAAGAATATATGTCTCGTCTGCGCCCGCGGCGCGTTATATATTCAAAGTCAGCGCCTCTGGTGTTGGTTTGATGTACTACGCCGGCCATGTCATTAAAGTATGCTGTTTGCTGCATCATCGGTCGTCGTTGAGCCGCCTCTTCTGTGTGGTCGCGGTGCTCCTCACATTGTCGCTAGGTGGCGCGTGAACATATATACAAAATGGCAATAGCATAAGCTTAAGATTCCTTATAAACGATTTTCCCCTTATAATAGCCTTATTAAAAACATGAATAAATAATTAACCATTTTTGTATCACAAAACAGCGTAAATTCAAGGGCGCGTTGATAATATAACACACTGCGTACCACATTTTGCCATGCATTTGAATTCCCACACCGTTTTCACTATATACAAGCCACATACTCAGTAACAACATAAAATAAATTATAAACTTACTGTTCTTGTCATTTTAATGGTTGACGCTGTCACTTTAATTTTTCGCCAAACTTTTACGAAAATAATAATCCATAATACTTATTACAGAATCATACATGGGCAAACAGCTTTATAAAATACTTTGCTGTGCTAGTATAAATTTTACTCCCTTGTTGCTGGCCATAATAAATCACGTATAAGAAGAAAAAGCTACTAATAAATCCACTATAAGGCAGGTATAAAGTTATTGTCCTTATAATTTGTGGCCAAACACAGGTTTATAAGAGATAATACGGCTATTACAAAGCTATTAATTTTGGCAATGTAAGCCATTATAAGAATAATTTTTGTTAGTTGGCAACCACCGCCATCCCTCATTCCTTTCCATTAGAGCCCACACTCCATGCTGCAACGACCAACAGCATTGTAAGTACCTTCAAATATGCCAAACTGAATCTACTAAATACTTAGGAGTCCTTTTGGATCGTACGCTCAGCTTTAAGGAACATATTGAAGCTCTCGTTTCTAAATTACGTCAATTAATCTACCTCTTTAAATGCCTTAGGAATGTAGCTGACCGCAACGTTATCAAAATTGTTTTCTTCTCTCTGTGTCAGTCACTCGTTGAATATTGTATAACAGCATGGGGTGGCTCAGCTAAAACTTTCCTCATCGAATCTGAGAGAGCACACCGAGCAATACTGAAAGTCAGCGCTGGCCTTTTCTTTCGCTCACCTACCTTCGAGCTATACAAATTGATTCAGACAAACCCTGGACCCTTGCTCTCCGATCAGGGCTTGCTTGAAGCTAGCTGCGCTTCGCAGCGTTTAAGAACTTTTGAGTAAAATTTATGACTACGCTATATACTCACCGAATGATGCGATGGTTGACCCACCTTGCAACTTTAGGAGAGGACAGGGGTGAGGAAGGAATCAGGATGGTTGCGGCTCAGCTGCTGTGATGCGATGTGACGCCTGCCTAGCGGTAGCGTGCCTCGCCTGCCGACTCCTTAAAGGCTCGTCCTAATCGCCTCCGTACACACGTCCGTTCCACCGACCCGTGCACAACCAGTCCTCAGGCCTCCGATGGCCTGGTAGTCCCACGAGCACTCACAATAACGCGTGCTAATCCGCCAAGGAGTTGCGACATATACGCTGCCGCCTGCGTTCGTCCGCCCGATTAATTAAACACCGCAGCCTCCGATGGCTGTTTACAGGGACATTGACGAGATTTAAGCCGATTTCTTGTCTCACAACCTCACGCCAGAAACAACTTTTCCCAAACTATCGCGGGCGCGTGTCCTACCGACAGGACTGTAATAACGCGCGTACAAACAGCGTTGGTTTTATACCATATAATGAGGTCTGAGCTGTCCCGTACCGTGGGAAAATCAAAATCAGCACCGAAACTTAACAGACCTCCGCCATTACGTGTTGTTCCGAAAAACCGAAGCGTTAATGAACTGAATGACATACGAATGTCAATGTCAACTGACAGTTTTTTTCTATATATTTTCTCTGTCTTTGTGGCAGGCAAAGTACCACATCCATACTGCCTTTGGTTTTATTCACAAATATTGGGATCTTCTCACGATCAGGCAATCCTTCATTCTACACACGGTTACTAAACAACATGCCCTGCTAACATTTAACCTAATTAATGTAGAAGGAAAACGAAGAAAATACACTGTGTGCCATACTAAAAAAAGAAACACCGCATTTCGCCACAAAACATTTACCTTCCTTGGCCCACACCTCTACAACAAATTAAATAAAATACTTAACCTGTTCCTGCTAAATAAATACAACTGTATAAAGAAAATTATGACATACCTTATGTCGCTGAATTATGAAGAGACTAAAAAGATTCTGACAACTACTAAGTAACAAAATAACCTACATCCTAATCACTAACTCACTCACGCGCACACACTCACACACACACTTACACACTCACTGCGCACACACACACTCATATATATACACCTAGCACATAGGCATCAATTTAATTAGTTTGTATTACTTACCTACCTTTTCTCGCAAGGCTTGGTAACTTGGTAACTATTTGCTTTCCTAACAAATGTAGTGTAGACACTCAACTGTCTATTGATTAATTTCCGCGGGAGGGCTCTGGTGACCTGTTCTACAGGATTTCTTCAAACCCCTTCCAGGCACCAGTCTCTCACAACGATATGGGTCATAAAAATATAACTATAACTACAATTATCAATAAGTCATAGAATAATTAAGACCTATTTATTATTGTGAAGAGAAAAATAAACGATTTCAATGCTTAGTACATTTTATATCATTATTCAGCATTCCTAAATCCATATTAACTGATCAGGGTATAAACTACACAGCCGATCTATTAAAAAGAATTTGTGAATTTTTAAAAATAAAGCAAATTT
Source organism: Scoparia ambigualis (assembly GCA_963921215.1). NCBI lineage: Eukaryota > Metazoa > Arthropoda > Insecta > Lepidoptera > Crambidae > Scoparia > Scoparia ambigualis. The sequence goes on from OY992506.1 coordinate 31,038,747, forward strand.
GGTCTTCACCTTATCATCCCCAAACTGAAGTTTCTTTAGAACGAAGCCATTCAACTCTCAAAGAATATTTTAAATCGTACGTGAACGAAAATCAAACTAATTGGCATAAATTCGTATACACAGCCATGTTGACTTTTATTAGCAACATTCATACAACTACGCAATTCACTCCATACGAACTTGTCTTCGGCCATAAACCATATATTCCGGATAGCATATTTGATTCACGTTCTGACGTCACTTACCCTGAATACATTAAAATGTTACAACATCGTTTGAAAATATCTCGCGAAAAAGCAGTCGAAAATATAAACTTTTTCAAAGAAAGGTCGTAAACTTATTATGATAAACATTCTCGACCAGTAAAGTAAAAGGCAGGAGAATATGTCTATTTCAAAAGTCATTTGAGACTTCGTAAAGCTCTTTTGCCTTTATGGAAAGGTTCACATAAAATTATTAAAATTAATGGGAATAATTCCCTTACACTCCTTTTATAAAGACGTAATGTGAAACATCATTACGATGAAGTCAAACCAGCTTTTGAAAACTAATTTTATTGTTTTACATTTTTTTAAATAAGATTACCTTTTTTTTATACAATTACTTTATTTTACTTAATTAGAATATTATTAGGTTAAAATACATATACAAAATAACATATATTAGTTTTATTACTCTTTATTATTCCTTTTAGGTATTACTTACTTTTTATTACTACTTTTATTATTACTTGAACCATTACCATTATTCTTATATTACAGGATAGCCGCTGCATTTTGTAATGACCTCCTAGCCAATAAAGAACATCAGTATATAGTTTTATAAACCAGTAGCAAGGTTAGTTTTTAAAAAAGAAACGAATTCAACCCGAACTACCTTTAATCGTAAACTTAGACAATAATAATAATTAACAATACAACTATATCTAGTACACGTCCAGCACGTTCGACCGCCGCCCAAAAAGTGCCGCTCCGCTCCGTCTTCCCTTCCTAAGCGCAGCGCTCCCTTCCACCGCTTCGTCACCTCACGCCACCATGACGTAAGCCGCTTGGCCCCGCCTCCTCCAGGTCGGATATTTGTAATACGGCTTCTCCTGACACCGACTCGTCCTCGATCGCCTGATCTTGATTAGGAGACTCTGGCTCCGCCTCATCCAGGGGTATCGTAGAATCTTCACCATCTGTAATTAAAAGTTTGTTATAGCGCTAGTCACACAAATCATAAGCACGAGATATACAAGCTCTTAATAATTTCAGTGCCGCTTCGCAACTGTAAGCGTGCACTCAAACAGTCACGACCAGCCCTAAAATTTATAAGACTCAATCTCAAAGGACAAATGTAAAGGCCAATAAAAACACTAATAAAGATGAAAAAGTGTTAACTTTATAAATATCACATTTACAAACGACTGAACTATCGCTATCGGCACACGTCATAGGTAGCGGTCAGACTCCCGCGCACGTGGCGTTTAGCAGTCGTCAGAGCACGTCTTAGGTTGCGGCTTAAACGCCCGCGCACGTGGCTCTATAACAAACCCTCTCTTGAGAAATAAAACACACGCCATAGGTAGCCAATAGCCCGCGCACGTGGATTCTCAAGGAGTTTAGCACACGCCATAGGTAGCTGCACAAGGCACGCGCACGTGGCCAATCATTTACTCACCAACAGCATCTTCGGCAAACAACGCTGCACAAGCGTCACCGTGCCACAGAACCATGTGCTCTGCAGCCGCCTGGGTCTTCTTGCCGTAAGACCCCGCCAGAAGCTCCAATTCGTAGCGGTCATGAGGGAGTTGATAGATCACTTTGTAAGGGCCCCTCATACCGGAATCCAGCTTGCCGGAACTCTGCGAACTCTTTCCGACAAAAACAAAGTCGCCCACGCCAAAGACACGAGGCCGTTTTCTATTTTGATTAACTCGTTGATCTTGCTGTTTCTGGTTTGCTACAATAAGTTCCGAAGCTCGTTGCCTCCTTAAGGTAACCATTGCGCCGCGCGTATCGGAAGTTTCCAGAGCTACGTCTCTCACTAGAGCTCTCAGGACAGGAGTAGTAGCTTCGATTCTAATCAGGAGTTGTAAGGGCGAAGTTTGGGTCGTGGTTTGCTTAGTTATGTTAAGCGTTAATTGAATCTTCCACAGGACATCAGACCAACTCCTCCCCTTATTATTAACTTCGATACGTAGCATGTTTAAGACCGTTCGGCAATACCGTTCAGCCTGACCATTCTCATGGTGCATTTCGGGTGTTATTAAATGCGTTGCACACCCTAGCTCAGGAACCCAATTTTGAAAACTAGCACTTTCAAACATTCGACCCCGGTCGGTCACAATTAAAGAAGGAGTGCCAAACAATGAAATGGCGTTAGTGAAAACGCGTTTTAAATCTTGACTGTCTTGTCTGTACAATGCGTACAGCAAACAAAATTTGGAATAAGAATCTATTAGGACCAAGACATACTTAAAACCATTAGATTCCGGTAATAGGCCTAAAACGTCCATATGAACGACGGAAAAGGGGCTGTCGGGTTTGGTCCAAGATTCTATGGGCTGGTGCGGAGCCCGGGGAACTCGTTTATGTGAAAGACAAACTACGCAATGGTTAATATATTTCTTTACAAATTGTCTCAGACCAGGAAACCAGAAATGACGGAGGATAAGATCGACAGTCTTGTCTATGCCCAGATGTTCATGATCGTCATGAAAGACGCGTAAAAGACTAAGCCTGTGGCCTTTCGGTATGAAGCATAAGAGACGCGAATCCTCACCGGTAGGACTATACTTGTAGTATAAAAGATTGTTTTTAATCACATACCGGGAAGTATCTAATTGACCGTCTCGCAATTTCTCCATCAATTCCTGTGTTTCGGAATCAGCCGTTTGAGCTATTTGGGCCCAATTATTAGGTCGGCGAATATGAAAAACGTTTATCGGATTTCGACTTAAAAAGTCGGCATGTTGCATTAAAACCTCTTTGCGATACTCAATTGAAAAACGGAAATCCTGCATATAAACCCACCAACGGGCCACACGAGGTACTAAATCTTTCTTTCTTTCGGTTAATTTCAGTGAATTACAGTCCGTCACTATTTTGAAGTCGATGCCAATTAAATAGTGGCGGAAATGACGTAATGCATTAACTATGGCTAGCGTTTCGAGCTCGTAACTATGATATCGAGATTCAGCACCATGCGTTGCCCTACTAAAATAACCAACTACACGTTTTCGTTTCCCCTCGTGTTCTTGCAATAGAACGGCACCGTAACCAACTGCACTGGCGTCGGTATGGAGCTCAGTTGGCAACCCTGGGTCAAATATCGCGAGCACTGGCTCTCTGGTCAAACAGTCAATTACGTAATCACGCGCCGCGTCTTGTTCATCACCCCAAATAAACGGTTGTCCCTTTTTCATAAGTTTTGCGATGCAGGCGGTTTTAGTGGCGTAACTAGCAATATACCGCCTGAAATACCCGGCAAGGCCCAGAAATTGCCTTACTTGCTTGACACATGTTGGTTTAGGTGACTTTACTAAAGCGTCTACCTTCCCAGGGCTCGGTCTAACCTGACCTTGGCTTATAAGTCTGCCCAAATATTCAGCCTCAGTCTCTAGGAAGGTGCACTTCTTTACATTAATAGAAAACCCCGCTTTAGTGAGACAATCAAGTACTTGACGTAACAAGCTCAAACCCTCGTCAATCGAATCCGATAACACGAGCACATCATCAATATAATTAAGGACTCTACCAGTATCTATTAAGGGTTTTAAGGTCTTAAAAATGATTCTTTGATAAACCACAGGTGCATTTGTCAAACCATAGGGCATTTTTAAATATTCAAAATGTCCCTCTGGCGTAACAAATGCAGTTTTACTAATAGAATCCTCGTCTTTTACAGGGATTTGTAAAAAGCCAGTAGCCATATCAAGGCTCGTAAAAAACTTACTGCTTCCTAGCTTGTCGATGTGATCGTCTATTAAAGGCAAGGGAAATCGTTCCCTGCCTGTAATCGCGTTTAAAGCACGATAGTCCACACACATTCTATCAGACCCGTCTTTCTTTTTGAAGAGTATGTCAGGACTCGCGTACTCCGACTTCAATTCTCGAATAATCCCTTTACTAATTAAATCATCGACTATTTTGCGAACTCGTAATTTCTCATCAACGGAAAGTTTATAAGGTCGGTAGTGCACAGGAACATCGCTTTTTAATTTAATTTCTATACTCCCGGTATTAACAGTAGATGTCGCTGTCCCAGTGACAAAGGAATCGGAGAATTCATTAATTAACGCAAGTAAACGGTTCCTATCCTCGCCTACCAATGACGTTTTTAATGTGGATGTGTCCATGATACGCAAATGACACACTTGAGGCAAGCTATCTACTCTAATAAGACGTTAAACATCACCAGTTCTTACGCACGTTACATCCTTTCTATTTAAAACATCGGTTCCCAACAATACGGGAGCACTAATACAATCGGAGGGTACAGCAAACAAATCAACTTCTACAGATAATTCGGGAAATTCGATCACAGTTGTTATATTGCAAGTTGACTCTATGTCTTGACTACCTATTCCACGCATTGAACGATAAGTAGGAATCTTTTTACAATTAAGATGATTTAGAAAAGAAAATGAAATTAACGAAATATCTGAGCCACTATCGATTAATACGTCCACCGGCAATTTCTCAATCACAGCTGTCAAGACGTTTCGGTGTCCGTGGACGTTTGACAAAAATTTACCTTACTGACCTCATTACTCTTAGACTCAACGCGTTGTTTAGCAAAACACTTGTCTGCTGAATGCCCTAACTTGTTACAGTAAGTACAGGTCACATAAGTTTTATTAGAGACCGTTTGAGCAACAACCGTATTGGTTTTTGGTTTCTTAAAACATTGCGCCCTAGCATGACCGCTGTTACCACAGTTAAAACACTTCAAAGCTGGCTTAGAAACTTCAGTTTTATTGGAATCAAAACGATTAACATTAGTGGGACGAACAAAATTGCGGGTACCTCGAAAATCAGTCTTGGGCTTAGAATAAACGGATAAGAATTCTACTATTTCATTCGGTTGTAATTTCGCATTAGATGCAGCAGCTTTCACTTGCGGATCAGTAATACCTCTAATGACAATTGCAGTTTTTAAATCATCCGATAAACCTTTCACAAGATTCAAACCCAACAAAGACTTTCGAGCGTAATCGGCATACGTAGCAAAACTTCTAGACTCGGTACTCATAACGTTGTACAAAATATTCGCGACATCGACGCTCCGTGGGCAGAGAGAACGAAATTCTGTTTTCAAATTCGTCCATGAACGGTCGTTACAAACCCACTCGTTGAGCCATGTTCGTGCATCACCTTTGAGGCACCCCCCAATACGCGACAAACATTCACGGTCATCCCAACGATTTAAATCGCGACCCCGATCTACCTCCGCACACCAAACATCGAAATCGTGAACACTAGGATCGAAATTAGAAATATAATAATGGCTAGGTTTTGCATGCATTAACGATGACAATACGCTCACAATGTTGTTCGTTGTATTAAAATCAGAATTCGACTCACCAGCGATGTCAGCTTTACCTGCGGCAACAGGGGGTGGGGTTTGGTATTCGCGCGCTGGACGTGCAGAAGCCGATGTCGAGCTTGTAGAAAGCCTATCCTCAATAGCGTTCAATCTACCGAGAATTACGTCTAAAGCTTGGCTACCTGATTGCCTATCACCACTTTTAGAATTGTTGCGGTGGCGGCGCCGCTTACGAGAACTATCATGATTTTCACGGGAGGTACTTCGATATTTATGAGGGCTACGTGATCTTTTCCGTGATCTAGAATGACGTCCTGACATTTTATAGCAAAATGTACTAAAGGTTTTATAAGTACTACACTAAATTACAAACTAATCACAAATACCCTCAAAACAACTAAGAACCATGAACACGACACACTTAATTTTTCTTATAATTTAAAACAAACGCGATAAACTAAAATAAGAATCGACGGCGAGCTAGGCCTCGTAGACTATCCCACTTCTGATTTTATAAACCAGTAGCAAGGTTAGTTTTTTAAAAAGAAACAAATTCAACCCGAACTACCTTTAATCGTAAACTCAGACAATAATAATAATTAACAATACAACTATATCTAGTACACGTCCAGCACGTTCGACCGCCGCCCAAAAAGTGCCGCTCCGCTCCGTCTTCCCTTCCTAAGCGCAGCGCTCCCTTCCACCGCTTCGTCACCTCACGCCACCATGACGTAAGCCGCTTGGCCCCGCCTCCTCCAGGTTGGATATTTGTAATAATAGAATATATCACTAAAAGCTACTACTACTACTAAGCTAATACTATTTGACCCTGTCGGCACACTGAGGATTATGATTGACTATTTTCATATCGTTATTCCTGTCGACGTTTCTCCAATAAAATTACATATAGAAAATATAAAAAATGTGTTTGATAATGTTCAATTCTATTGTCGCGAAAGTAATGAAATCGATTATTCACAATGTCAAAATATATTACAACCTCTACATGTGTTATATGATGATATTTAGCGAGATTTCGAATCAATTTCTCATATTATTTCTACTGATACCAGTAGATCTCTAAAAGATCTGCTTGGTTCTCCGGTGTTGGTAGCGTATTTAAACACATATTTGGAACATTAGATGAAGACGATGCAAAAATTTATGATGACGCAATCCAAGTTTTATTTATTAATGATATAAAGCTAGCCGAATCTATTACAAAGAGTATTATGGTTTCGCGAATCGCAATTTCTAAAATTAATGATTCCTTACACGAAATAAATATTAATCAGGCAAAATTGAATGACGTCATCGATAATTTATCCTATTAAATAAAAAATGTATCAGATATTATAAATGTTGTTAGTTTTAAGACCAAACTTAATGTTATTTCTAATATATTACAATCAAACTTGTTAACAATTTCCTTTAAAATTGAAGATCTTTTATATTCAATTATTTTTGTAAAAAGTAATACCTTACGTCCGTCAATACTTACACCAAACCAAATGTATTATTATTTAATAATAATAATAATTAATTTATTTGTTGCAAGTATTACAAATGGTCCTTAATTCTAGCGGCCTCTGCACTAATACAAGCTAGATACGCAGCCGCCAGACAAAATTTACAAAATCACTTTTTTGGTGTACACACAGTTCAAACCTCGGACCAAAATTTGGTCCCAGGTTCAAACATTGTTATGTTGAAAAAACTAAACAATTAAAATTATGAAAAAGAAAAGTAAACTTAAAAAAATAATAATTTAAAAACTCCAATAATCAAATACGTTATTACTATAAAAAGGAAAAAAAGATTATGTGATAGATGTGTGTACCTGTGTGTGTAAGAGTGACTGTGTATGAATTGAGTGTAATGTGTGTGAGGGGATGTGGTGAGTGTGGGTGAGTGAAAGGAGGCTGTTAATTAAATAGGTTTTCTGTCTTCTGATAATCTAGGCTCTTCAACCAAGACTATCGCTCGCTTTGCTTCGGCAACGGTAAGCTAGTTGAAATTAACTTTTCGGCATATAACATTATAGACCAGAGGCAAGAGAAATAATGGCTGACGTTTAGCGAAAGTTGTGTGTATCGTGGGGGTTGGGAATTTAAATATACGCTGACTAATCAGACGTTCACGGTCAGGGGAGATCAGAGCAGAGTGATGAATAGAAACCGCAGCTCTTAACAAGTATAACTGCCTCACGCGTAGCACATTGGACTCTTGGTGAGAAGGTTAATGGGGAATTTAAAGGGTTTGCACAGCATCACCTTTAGAACACTGCGTTGGGCTCTTTAGAGTTCAATAAAAAATTATTTAGCTGCTCCTCACCAGACTTTGATACAGTACGTTAAAATTGATTCACAGAGAGCTTTGTACACAAGGTGAGAGTATCCTTGGTGGCTAATTGACTTAAGCGTTTTAATATAAAAACTGTTTTACGTGTACGAGCTGATAGACTATTGATCTGGTACTTGTGAGATAGATTCTCAGCCACTATGACGCCAAGGTATTTAAGATGTTTAGAATGTTCAATCGAGCAACAGTTGCAGTCAGCTGGTATACAGTGTAGGGGTGAAATACATCTGTGAAACTTTAGAGTCTGGAGTTCTGGTGGTTTGGAAGACAGAGTTTTATGAAAGGTAATATACTTATTTAGTCTTTTTTATATTTAATATAAGCAAGTTGTAGTACATTAGAAATAGACCGCATGCCATTTTTAGCAGCTAGGTAAGTGGTCTTCCAGGACGATCCTTGTAAAAAGTATGACCGTATCATCAGCATAACATATTATTTTTGCATTATCCAACGGTAGTTGTACTATATCGCTTATATAGACAAGAAATAGAGTGGGTCCGAGTATACTGCCTTGTGGTACACCAAACTCTAACGGTAAATGGCTACTTATATCATACCTATTCGAACACATTGTCTCCGCTCAGAAAGGTAACTCCTTAGCCAGTCATTAACTAATCCTCTGATACCCAAACAGTTAAGTTTTTGTAAAAGAATTGGAATAGACACCGTGTCGAAGGCTTTGGCCAAGTCGATGAAAACACCAATACATTGACTGGCTAGCTAGAATCAAGTTGTTACCTTCAAAAAATCTACCAATCTTTGGTTGACCAACTTTTCCAGCAATTTAGAGAAAACGGTTAGCAGAGAAATTGGCCTAAAGTTACTAGGACTACTTTTATCACCATTTTTATAAATGGGCGTGACAATAGCTAACTTCCAATCGGTTGAAAAGGTACCAGATGAGAGACTGAGGTTAAATATATAACTTAGTGGCTTCAGTATGTAGGATTTGATGTTTTTATAAGTAACGGTGAACAGCGATCATATCCTGGTGAGCTGTCAGGTTTTAAGTTATCAATCATTTTATTAACTTCGTGTTCATCTATCGGAGTCAAGTAAAAGGAGTTAGGAATAGATGCTCGAAATTTTACTTTGCCTGCAAGAGACGCCTGTGTTGTAAATAGTTTGTGAAGAGTTTAATCTGCAAGTTGTTTCCCTATATTACAGAAATAATTATTGCAGGAATTCAGAGAAGAGACCGTGTCAGATTTAGTTTTTAACAAGTTAAAGGGGTGTTTATTATATAGTATAGTATTAAATATTAAATTTCGATATCTTTTATAGGTTACTTGAACTGTTTCATTTGATGGATTTTTCTTTGCCTGAAGATGAAGCCTATCTCTATTTTGTTGAATCTAATAAGTCTCGGGGTGATCCACGGTTTTAATCAAATTTAGATCTGCCTATCTTGACCTTTTTAGTGTGTTTTGTAATAGTAGAGTTAATGATATTATTGAAGTTGTTTGTAGCTAGATCGACGTCAGAACAATCAACAACAGTAGCCCAATTTTCATAACTGAGTTCATCAGCCACCGCATTGTGGTCTATACGTATTTGCCAGCGATTGATTATAGTTTTAGATGGTTTGATAGACATAAACACTATACTGATGTCGTGATCTGTAATATCAGTAGCACAGACTATGCTCAGTGCTTGTTTTACATTTTTCATAAAGAAATGGTCAAGGCAGACGTCGTTTCGAGTAGGTTTGGATATAGTAGGGAGAAGTTGATGATCTGCCAGCAGAGATATGTAGTCAATAGTCTGATCATTTAGTGTTACTTACTGAGTTTAAGTCTAGATTAATGTCACCTGTAAGAGCAATTTTAATAACTTTACTAGCGGCTCTTAAAATCCTATCAAGCGATGTTAAAAAGTTATTTAAATTATTAAAAGATGGAGAGCGGTATATACCGCTATACCGCCGCCGGTATATACTTGTGCTAGGTATATACCTAGCACCAGTAAGTCGGCGCCCACTTGAATCTCAAGACAGTTGCAATCTTCACAAGAGCTCTCTGATACATTTGCTTTCCAGGAATCTTTGACAAAAGCAATTAACTCCACCGCTTTTATTTATATATTTGTATGTTCGGAAAGCATCATAACCGGGAAGTTGCGGAATAATTGTGTAATCGTTCAACCAGCATTCTGTAAGTATAATTAAGTCTAAACAAAAATTTAAACGTTAAGTGTGACCAGGAAAGCGTCAAAGTTATGTTGTACCCTACGTATGTTAAAAGTGAGAGATTTGAAGTTTGTTCAGGAGACAGAAAATCATAGCATGCATCAACATTTTCAAGCGAGTAGCAGTCTATCGATAGACTTTTATCAATATCCTTTGCTATTTATATCATATTAAATGTATCCTTTGATTAGGAGCTATCAGTTCTAATAACGAAATCGTAGCATTTAGACTGCACTCGCCCAAATATTTGCGCTTTATTTTGATTTTGCCTCTGTACGTGTAAATATGTATGTGTAGTGTTATTGTGTGATTGAAGGTTATGTTATTAGTATGTGAATATAATTTACAATAGAAAAAAAATTAAATAAAAAGGGGGTATTTAAGTGAAATTTTAAAACATAAAACTCCAGAACTAAATTAAACAAGTTAAACCTCAGCTGCAGTATTGTCCTCAAGCGATTTCTCAGGGCCAACTTTTGCATCCTGATCTGATATTGACGCAATTCGTATTGCTGGTTTACCATCCGATTGTCTGACATAGATGCCGCCATTTCTGATCCAGCAATACTGGACATTGTTTTCCTTTGTTCTTGTTCTTGATTGACGAAATGACTGGCGATTTTCTTTGGTAAGCCGTTCATTAATGTGCCTTGGTTGTCCCTCCACGGAGCTCCGTGACGCTTTCCGATATTAAGTTGCGTCTTGACCTGGCAGCTTTGATAAGTTCGTCTCGTTTTTGTTTCCTCAGTATTTTTACAAAGACGGGGCGATTAGTTTTTATAAGAAAGTTTTGACTGCTTACGGTTTTTGGGCCTACTCTCATTACGACATCTATATCGGTCACATTAAGTTGGACCCCGACTTTATTTGAGAAAACTGTAACAATTTGGTGTAGATTTTCCCTGTCATTTTCAGGGAGTCCGATTATTTCTAGATCATTCTTCATGCTCTCTTGCTCTCGTGTCGCTAATCGCTGTTGTAGACACCCAATTGTTACTTTTAAATTAACGATCCCGTGCTCAGCCTTTTTCAGTTTGGTTTTTTTTTAATTTAATTAGGGCAACCAACAAAACAATCACATAATTTACAATATTTTGCACATTCATTATACACATTTTTTAGTGACGTCTTAGTTACAGGTTGCCACGACATGCGTTTATTTCATACTATACTTACTTAACTTATACTTAATCCAAATCAGAACAATCAAGCAAGATGAAAAATTAAGTCAACAGCAACCGCACTAGCCCTACGATTAATTAGAGTCTTCGATTATCACTCACTAGTGCGGTTGTCATCATGAAACAAAGTCCATGGGCAAGGTTTACAGTATGGTAAGGATGGCCTTATTAAAAACTTCAGACTTACTGAAAATGTTGATGTTTTTACCTTTAGAAATCCTATTGTAAAGAACTTACATACGGTTTATTGAAGAAAGGTGCTCCAAATTACTCTTATACATTTTGGTATTAAACAAATTATATTTAGAAGGACGTGGTGGGTTGCGAGGAGTGTTAAATCTAATTTTAAACAAAAGTTCAGTGCAATCCAGATGATTATTAACTATTCTATGCAAAAAATTTAAATCGGTGATATCCCTACGATTTTCTAGGCTATTGAGTTTAAAATATGTTAACCGTTGTTTGTATGATGGAAATTCTCTTGCCTTAAGACTCTGAAAAGCTAAATGCCAAAGAAATCTTTTATTCACAGATTCAACTCTTTTTTTATGAATGTCATACATTGGTGTCCACACTGTGTAACTTCTCAACCTGACTTATTTTCTAAACCTTATAATACATACACACACTCATCGCCGCCTTACCTTAGCTTAACTTATTAATCTAATTCTTAAAACTAATTAACCTACTTTATCTACAATCTAATGTTTGTGCCTTTGATGTTTTGTAGAGTGCGTAGTGTCTGTATGATAATGGAACCTTAACGTAACTTAATTCTATTAGTGATACATTTCAGTCAAGCAATGTAATATTATAATATTATAATAAATGCTATTTTGGCCAGATCGTCTAGTGAACCCTCCGTTGTTAACCGCATCTAAGTAACTCAAGTTCTTTTCGTGAAAGTTTAGTAATTGGCTTATCCCTGTGTTAAGTTATTTTCTCCTGACCTAATTACCTATCCGTCAATAATTAATATCCTAGATATGTGTAGCCTATCAGTGACTCCGTCTGAACTGTGACCTAAATCCTTCACAGCAGCTGCAGGAAAGGAATGTTAACCACTCAAAGATAATCAGATGATAGCTTACCTTGCAGGTATTATTATTTATTAACAATAGCATTATACATAAAAGTCTTGTGGCAATTTACGGGCCCCAACCGCCGCCCTATAGCGTGCCTTACATCTCATTGTTTAATTATGGCTCCGTCCTGTTGACTTTATTTTCTAATTATAGAGAGTCTACATAACTTCTCAACTTAAATTCAACTTACATTATGAAACTATGTGTTAGAATTTACATTCTTATTATTCCATACAAAATCAATAGAGTTTATCTCAAGGCTTGCTATCATCCAAATATCCTTTTCACATTAAGAACCCAACTTATTTCTCAGATCTTGTGGGGTTTTATTTTAATAAGCTATTACAAGTAACATTATAACTGACTGTCCTTTTGTCTTATTAGAATATTAACATTCAGTTCTATAAAAGGGTGGATAATTTATTCAAAACCCACTTTCAGGCAGTGGCTAAAATAGAATGCTATTAATTGAAGCATAATTACTTTTGTTTACTCATAGTGGCTATTATGAAGATCTTATAAAGCAACAATATTATTAAATTGTACAGACTGCCTCGACAGCATATTGCATCTTAAGTTTCTTAAAGGATGTCTGATTTATTCCATATCCTTGACCTTAGGAAGTGAACTTAGTTAATTATATTCATTAACCCAACCTCGTCTCTCAGACTGAGTGATTACATTAATAGCCTATTAAATCATGGTTATTATACTTTTAGTAGGTAGTAAATCAGGTAATTATCCCTGTTAATAAATAAATCAATTATATTTAGAAGGTATCCTTTACTCACTTTAATAGGTATAAAGCAGACTGTACTATTAGTCTAATTGGTTTAGGTTGTTCCCATCAAATATTTCTATGTTTCATATTATTAGAAGTAAGTACATAACTTATACGGTCTTTGACCATTAAAGTGAATTCAAATAGTATTAAGTAGACTGTACTATTAGGCTAATTAGTAGGTTGTTATCAATCAATTATTTCTTTGTTTCATATTATTAGAAGTAAGTACATAACTTATAAGGTCTTTGACCATTAAAGTGAATTCAAATGGTATAACGTAGACTGTACTATTAGGCTAATTAGTAGGTTGTTATCAATCAATTATTTATATGTTTCATATTATCAGAAGTAAGTACATAACTTATAAGGTCTTTGACCATTAAAGTGAATTCAAATATTATAAAGTAGACTGTACTATTAGGCTAATTAGTAGGTTGTTATCAATCAATTATTTCTATGTTTCATAATATTAGGAGCTCGTAGCTTGTAAGGTCTTTGACCATTAAGGTGAATTCGAAGATTCAACGAAATAACCTAGGTTCCAAACTGGTTTTAGTTGTTTAGTATCAGCTTAAATTTTACCAATAGGTATCGGGATGTCTATTTATAATACATTGGAGAGTAGCAATATTAAGGCCGTATTGTACCCCAGGGAAAGCTAAAAATGCCTGTTTGGTGATTTCAGTATTAGAAATCAAACATCATAGTTTGCTTATTTGCTATAACTTATTAGTATTTTTCTTGCAAAAGGAAACCAGTCTAGACTCCTAGGTAATCCAAAGCAATGATGGTTCAATATTACCACACTTCTGCTAATTATTTAAAATGAATAGATAATTGGTAACAACTTTTAGGAAAACAATTAGAATCCTATTGGCCTACGGTAACAGATTACATGCCTAGATAGGTCCTTTCAGCGCTCCTAACCCACGTCACTTCATAGTAATTTCTATTTAGGCACCATAACTTAATTATCCCTACCTTTATTAGTCGGAATTAATCCAGCCCCGGCTTCGCGGCCTACGTACCTAGTTTATGTACGCACAGCGTGTACACACCGTGCTGTCCCCAACTACCTAATAACATATATAGAGACGCCTACCTATAGATTCCTACAGCCTGCCTCACTTGAAATTCCTATATTTTGTCGAACTAACAGTCCCTACTAGTATACCTTTGCAATCTAGGCCCAAACCACATTTAATTTAATTTTGTGGTGAGTTGTGTAAGTCGAGTCGCCCCTGCAAGCAACAGACTTCTAAATGTACTATCAATCGAACCAGTATACTCAGTGTGTCCACCTAACACTGCACTGTGTGTAAGGAGACAAGACGGTTTTGGCCCGGGATATATGTGCCCGTCTCCAGCTAATTGGTGTCTGACCTATCTTCGATTTTCACTAGGGAGACAACTGTCTCTCCCCCGTTACTCTTTCGAATATAGTGTATTATTTAGCGTTGTAATAGATAACGCCGACCTTATTAAATACAGTCAAAGGTCATCCTGACCGAGGTCAGTTAAAATCATATTAGTTTTCGTTACCACCGTGATGCGTTTCCGCTAATATGACCCAGAATACTGCATTCTGTTAACAATTCGAGTTGCGATAACAATAATTTTACTTTAATAATCACTTTCTATTTCACAAACAATTTTAGTTAATATCGCAGCTCGAATAACACTTCGCGCGCTTTAAAGGCTCGGACGCTCGTTTTCACGTATGAGATCGTTACCGCCCGGCGGCCTTGAATTGAATGCCCGTCTTCCCTACCCTGACGCCAACATCTTCCAAAATCCCGCCACTGCGCCCGACAGTCGCTCGCGCAAATCCATTTTCCTACCCTTCAGCCAACCGCTAGCCCTCTCGCCTACGCACATCAACTTCACGTGTCTTATCTTTCGTTACATGCAAACTTCGTGTCG
Source organism: Scoparia ambigualis (assembly GCA_963921215.1). Classification (NCBI taxonomy): domain Eukaryota; kingdom Metazoa; phylum Arthropoda; class Insecta; order Lepidoptera; family Crambidae; genus Scoparia; species Scoparia ambigualis. The sequence goes on from OY992506.1 coordinate 31,053,801, forward strand.
TTCCACGTAGAGGTAACATCTCCCCTCTCTTTCTATCTTTTTCTCAACTTCTCGCTCGCTCATTGCCGCCGCCGCCCGCGTAAAGTCTCGAGTTTTTCCATAATCCAACCAAATCTCTTTAGATAGCCAATGTTACATGTTTGAACATCTAGATGTAGCCTTCCATCAACAATTCCCTCTTAATAAACACCCACTCAAGCTAATAATCCCGTATTTAGTAAAATTATAAAAAGTTCCGTATTCAGAACATAGGTGGCGCCCGCCTGTATGTGAACCGGTCTTGCCATCCTACGCCTATGTCGCAAGGGACGCGTTAGCCGATCACATCACTCTAAGCCATTACTAACCTAACAATCCTACGTGAAACTCAAGTAAATAACGCACGGTAGACGTCGCCTATGTCGCAAGGGACACACGGAACGGTCCCCGCGAAATTCAAAATAATGATAAGCCCCTAGTCTATTGACACATTCTTACTACCTTTAACGCAAAGCCACTTGTCCACATGTCCATTTTTTTAAACTAGTTTATTTTTCCCTTTTCATGCTTATTACATTAATGGTGCAACGCATTAATATTAATTTTAGTGCTACTCCCATATATTCCTTACTAACGGGCAGATACCATTTATTCTGTACCGTTTCAACTGGGCTACAATATTCTAGAATCGACCTGACAAGACAATTAAAGACACAAATTTTACGTAGTGGTGATTTAAACTCCTTACAATTTCGCAACACAAATCCAAGCAACCTAAAACTTCTATTAACAGTATTGTTTATGTGAACATTGAACCTTAGTCTATTGTCAATAATGACTCCCAAATCACGGATCTCATCAACCTCCCTCAAAACATGGTCGCACAGTTTATATGAAGAAAAATACGGAGATTTTTTTATTGAAAAATGAATAAAGTAGCATTTTTTAGATTTTTATTTTAAATTATTGCTGTCGCACCATGAAGCTTAACGATATAGATCTTCCTGCAACAACTTTACATCTGTATTACTAGAGATATGTTTTACAATTTTTAGGTCATCAGCGTATAAGTAACATTGGGAATGATGAAAACAAGATGTAATATCATTAATAAATAAGTTAAAAAATAGCGGTCCCAAAAGTGAGCCCTGCGGCACACCTAACGACGTAGTATACACCTTTGACTCATAGTCTTTAACGACCATTTTTGATTTTCTATCTAAAAAGTATGAGTTACACCATTTTAACAAAACTCCAGTTATTCCGTACCTTGACAATTTTTTGACAGTAAATCTATATTGACTAAATCAAAGGCTTTACTGAAGTCGGTGTATATGACGTCAGCAGATGCCCGAGAGTCCATAGCTTCCACCGCATCCGACGCAAAACTAACCAAATTTGTTGTTATGGAGCGAGCTTTGACAAAGCCATGTTTCTGCGGAATAATTAAATGCTTAACGTGCCAGTATATTACCGGGCTTATAAGGGACTCGAATACCTTAGCAAATATTGGGAGTATTGATATTGGTCTGAAGTTTTCGACATTTGACTTATCCCCAGCTTTATAAACCGGCACGATACATGCCTCTTTCCAAAGTGTCGGAAATACACCGAGACAGAGCGATTTGTTAAATATTAAGGAAAGAGGCCAGGCCAGTGCATCAGCACATTTTACCGCAAACAAGAGTGATAGACCGTCTGAACCAGCTCCTTTTTTTTGTATCAAGACGTTTAAGGGTTAATTTCATTAGTGGTGAAGACTATTTTATGGAGGTAATTAGATGTGGTGTCATTTTGTGTAATTATATTTGAGTTGATTTTTATGTTTTACTAGATTGATAAATCGAAGAGAAATAATGTGCAAAAAGATCACACATCTCAGAACCAACCGTCGTAGAATTATTTTTGTAATACATGCGAGAGGGAAATCCATTTCTGTTTTTATTTTTCTGTTTAATAAAAGACCAGAATATTTTTGGGTTACTTTTTACAATTGATTCAATGGCAGACAGGTAGTTTCTATAGCTATTGTTTATCATAACAAGAGATCTCTCTTTGAGTAGTTTAAACGCCATTAAATCAAGATGGTTATTGAATTTAGAATACAGTTTACGATACTGTATCCGCGGGTCTGAGGACACCGCCAAATACAGCAGAGAAGAGAATGTAGGTAGGTAGGTGGACTTACCGGGAACAGCTGTATGGGATCGCGGGGACCGGGATCTATGCTGACCGGGGCGGCGATGTAGGCGAGTTAATGCACTTTCACTGCACTTAACCACAGGCGTTCACTTCGTTTGTTTTGGGTCACAATCAATAAGGGCAGTTCCAAGGCGACACCAGAACGCGTATTTTCTGCGTACACCTCGCGGTCGCTAGCAGACAGAGTGACGCGGGCGCGCGTCCGGGTTCACCTCCGCGCGCCAACTTCGCGATACAACGCTAGATGGCGCTAGGCGTATCTTAATACGCTTACAAGACGTCTCGCCCGTGGCGAGTACAGATACTTTAATTTCTCTCGTAAAATACGAATGATGGCTTTACTTATCCATATTGGATAACGACTAGAGTAATGAGAGAGAGATAAGGGAACGTTCTGTTTTATTGTATCACGGATTATCATGTAAAACCTATCTACCATGTTATCCACTGACAGACAGTCACGGAACTCATTATCCCACTCGACCGACTTTAGATATTCAATAATTATTACGTAGTCACCTTTGTAAAATTTATAAACGAGTTTTGAGTTTGGTCGTAAACAGGTTGTGCCGACACTGTGAGCAAACTTTTGTTCTAAGGGAGGATGATAAGGATCAACATTAACTAGCGGTGATAAGGAACATTGTACATTCTCAATTTGTACACTTGATAATATTAAATCCAATGTCCGGTTTTTGTTGTTTAAAACATGATTGTACTGCATCAAACCGTTATAGGATATAAAGTCGAGCAACATATTAGTGTATGTTCTACTTTTGTCACAAATTGCAGATAATGGCGAGTCAGGAGCACCAGACCACTGTATACAACTTTGATTGAAGTCATCTAATAAAAGCGAATGGTTTTTCTTGTCAAGGACACTATTGGCGTTTGTTAAAAAATGTTCCAAAATATGCTGTTGTAAAGGAGGTAGCAGATATACCCCACATATTAAAAGTTGTTCGAGTTTCTTATTTAATTTAATGTCTATACCCACCCATATGTCCTCACATTTACTTTCGTACTTGTGAAGTCTATAAGATTTCCAACGTTTTGACACCGCAATTATAACTCCACCTCCCAAATTGCTATTATGAAAACCACTTGATTCTCGTTTAATGCTACTGGAAAGCCATGTTTCACACAAAATGACCACGTCAAAGTCGCTGATTACAATATTGTTGAAAAAATCTACAGTTTTTGTTCTGAGTCCCCTAACGTTCTGAAAATAAATTTTTAGACTATTGTTTTTATGGCTCATTTTACACAAAGAAATAACCATCGCCTGATGAACACATTAAATATTAAAAGTAATATGACATTCAATTAAGATCACTTAGGGACTTCATATTGCGCACGAATATTGCTTCAGTGGATTCTGACTTACGTATGTACACACGGCCCCCACGTACCCACACGAACTTGTACTTGAGTTCTTTCGCGCGAAGCCGAGCCGCGGCATGCAAGGATTTGTTCTCAGGAGTGAGATTCTCAGCAACAAATATTGGTGTTTTCTTGTCATCAATTCCAAGGTCACTACTTGATAGCTTCTCTTGTTTGTGCTCCTTATTGTACTGAACAGTAGCCGCCAAAAGACAGTCCCTGGTGCGCGGGGTGGTGAACCCGACCAGTATGGCACGTGGACGTATGTTATTTGCGTTTACTTTAGCAATGCGCGAGAAAAAGGCGATCTCATTCTCATTTATTGGATGCTTGACTACGTTGCATAGTTGTTTGACCACGGCAAGCACGTTTTCTGTCCGGTGTTCTGGTACACATTGTATCTCGAGATTGGTGGCCCTTGACATCTGATCTAAATTATTTAATCGATTAGTAAGGCTGTCAACCTCCAAGCGCAACTTTTCATTTTCTTTTTTAATTTTAATTGTATCCTGTGTGCAGGTTGAAATATCACGCTTTCACTTATTACATTACCATCCGATGCAGACAGGTTAAGGCATACGTAATCAGAAGTATCACTGCACTTAATGCACTTTAGATAATCTGCGTTGTCAATCAATGCAGAACAAGCGGCACAATTCATAGTTGTGAACGAAATGCAGCCTGCAATAATAATGGCTTCGTAGCAGGTGGTGCGTAGCAGTCCGTAGCTCGTAGAAACTCATAACGGCGATCAGGCTCAGCCAATGAGACGAATTCACTCCACCAAATCTTAGCCCTGAGCGAGAACAATAATAAGGTTCCGTCTCCTTCCACGCGGGGGAGCGCGGTGCAGCTATGGGAATGTTTGGGTCACTTGTTTTTAACGACAATAAAACCACAAAATTAGTGAGAAAGTAAATACAATTCACAGATGACTGTAAGGTATATATTAGTACTGCAACTTCACAATTATTAAGGTAAAAAATTGCGACACGTCTACTCGCGACAGTGTTTGGGACGAAAGAGGACTGATTGAGTACTCTTTCAAACTTTAAGTCAAATCATTGGAGATAGATGACATTTGGTTTTTGATTTCGACATTTTGCTGTTTTACTTCAAACTTCTAAGTTGTTGCAGTTCGGATATCTGAGTTGACATGTCGTTTATTGAAGAGTTATCTTTGAGTTATTTCGTCTTTACATTATTCTGACGACTCCCTCGTGACATGTTCACGTTTTCAACATTTTTATTTTGATTTAGATGCGTGGAAGAAGTTGGAAGACGCACGGGGGTTTTAGTATTGTTAACCTGAGGTTGCATGCTAACGCAAGTTGGGCTTAGCAATTGGTCTTTATAGCTTTGGGAGAGCTCTTCAAAGTGTTTTTCCAGTAAAATTTAAGCACAATAAATCGTAACTTTTTTGGATCTCGAACAAGACATACAAAGTAGATCTGAAATGACATTACCACAACCTGCGCATTTAGTTTCAGCTTTGTAATTAAAAGTGATGGGTGTCTTAATTTTGGTCAGCCGGAAGAGGCGAGTAGAATGGGTCCGAGTAGATAGAATTTATGCAGCGTCGCGTCGGGCGTGATTCACCGATTAGACCAGATAGACAAGAGGCGTTGCAAAATAGGTTTGTAGACCTGCCGATTCGCATGGCGGTGGTAGATGAACAGTACGCTTTGTTCCTAGAGAAGTGTGTCGACCGTGATCAAGACATTCTCAAGGAGGTGGAAAATGACGTTGACCAATGCTACGAATTGTCAGATCGTATAGCCGAGAGCGCCCGCCCTCTTCACTACGGGGGGGGGGGGGGATGTGGAAACTGACCAGCCCAAATCTTCGAGCAAGTCTATGCCCGCCTTGTGGCTACGCCTTCCTCCCCTTGACCTACGTTGTTTTTCTGGGAGGCTCGACGAATGCGAAGGCTTCTCTAATTTATTTAATAGCTTCGTTGATGCAAGGGAGGATTTGACAGCGGGTCAAAAGCTCGACTATCTTCTCACCGTTTTGGAAGAGGAAGCCCGCAAACTGCGTGCAGCACCTAGCCCCAATGGATGAGAACTACAAGGTAGCCATGGATATCGTGACTCAGCGATAACAAAATGTGAGGAGGCTCGCTGACACTCACGTCGTGATGATTTTAGCCCTCCCCCGAGTCACAAATATAATGGGCTTGTGAGTCGAGATTTTATACCCGCTCCTGGTCGCCGTTAACGCTCTTCGCAGTTTGAACCTGCCGGTTGTCATTTTTGTTGCTACACATCGTGCTTGCAAAGTTGCCCAACAACTTGAAGGTGTTTTTTGAGCAACAATATGGTGCGGATAGCTCCACATACTTGCCGCCCTTCAAAGACCTCCTGAAGTTCATGGAGGATGAGTGTCGATTAGCGGACAACTCCGATGTGGTTAGCCCGTCTTGAGTAAAGGTTCGTGATCCCCAGACAACTTCCATTCGTGATCACCAGCACAACTTTTGCCGATTGCGATGGCCACCTCACCCCAGCCAATCCAAGAAAGTTGGATATGAAGAGGCTGTAGGTGAAGTGGGGAACAACCACAACCGAAACGGGGCGCACATAATCATGAAAAGTAAAACCTAGCTAAAAAGCATTGCGAGAAGCGCTTACAACTGAATCATGTTCAAAAGAAATAAAAAAAATTAAATTAAATGAGTACGGGTTCGAATCCCGGTCGAGGGTACATATAAAACGTTGATTCATATCCAGTAATTAATAAAAAAAAGAAATAAAAATTTAAATTAAACAAGTGCGGGTTCGAATCCCGGTCGAGGATACATATAAAACATTTGGTTCCCATCTAGTAATTTAAAGTCAAACTAAATAAGAGCTCGACGGTAGTAATACTGGTCTCAATAGGAATCAAATAATTATCAACCTCTGCAAGTCTTCCCGACAGACAAGGAAACTAGTAGAGTTGCACAACTAAAAATGAACATTATACAATGACGGTCACCTTTTAATGGTTACTTGGTTTAACAGTTTTGAAAATCAAAGTTACATGTTTAAATCTTTGATTTGTAATTATAAACAAAGCTTCGCACGCTTAGTAATGCTATCTACGCGCACTGCATAAGCGAGCTAAGGCTAAAACAAGGGATTAACACACATCTAAATACTTACTAACTAATAACTACTTTAATTTTAATAACTGTTCAACACTTACCCTAACGGGGAATAATATAGCACAATGATCGTAGAATGACGATAAGGCTTGATACCTTATAAGTAATCGATTTGGTCAAATACGTGACCTAGCGATGTAACTACTTAAATAGTTATAGAAAAACTTATTTAAATGCAATTGTTAGCGACAACAAAAGCAAACGTCTGTGTCGTATCGCTGGGACTCAGGCGTGCGTGTGTCTGACGCCGCGCCGCACAGTGTTTCCTGGTGCCCAAAATTCGGACGTCGTCCTTTTTATTACGAATCTCGAAAGAGTAAAGTGTAACAAATGCAAAATTGAAACTCCCGCGTTCCAATTTTTCTTAGTTATAGAGTAATCAATTTTTGAAAATTGCCTCTTTTTTTGTACCGGTAAATCGAAAAATAATTATCATAAGAGAAATATACACGTTATAGACATATTTATTATGTAGGTGCATAGAGGAATTTAAACTTTAAATACTATATTCTGTTCTGAACTTCTACAGCACGTGTTTCGAACAAAATTAATTAATTTCGTATTTTTTTTGAATTTATTTTCTCCGAAGTTCTAAGGATTCGGCATTTTGTTTTCAAAGGATAATATAGTATAGGACATACACTAAATACACAAAAAAAACCAGATGCCTAATCCATGGAATTTCGGAGAAACAATATATTTTTAATTTTAGTCAGGGTTGTCACGTTATTTGTTTTTGATTTACCGGTATTTTACAAATTTTGTATTTCGCGTGTTGAAAATTTTAAAGCTGTTTCGTAAAGTAGATTTATTTGTTATAAGTAAATAAATACTAGTTGTTTTTTAGAAAATACCAACTGAAAAACATTTTTATCTATTAGTTTAATATTACGTTTGTGTTCTCATATAAAAAATCTAGTCACTATCTGTGTTTAATACTAGGTCAATTTCATTATCTTCTAAAATTCGTTCATCGTCATCTGTGTTAGACATGGTATTTTTCATAGTGACACATTTTAACAGTTCTAATGCTGCTGCAGGCAAAGGTACCATCTTTATTTTTTTTTGTCTTTTATGCAGATTGAGCATAGAAATTAAAGGATCTGAGGATTCCAGGGCCCGGTGAAAGAGATCTAACATTGTAAGTTCTCGGCTCATTTTTCTAGTATGGTGCTCCTGGTCGCTTCTCTAAAACTTATTCCGGGATTCTGCGCCTTGCTCGGAAACCATACTTATAGGCGATGTCGTGGATTCTATTATATTCTTACCATGCACTTATATTTTATACTTTAGTAGTTCATCATAAATCATCATAATTATAGGTATGTAGCTGTAGTGCAGCAGCTTAGGCGTCCTTAAGAAAGCCACAATCCACCAAACTAAAACAAATAATTTTTGCGAACCTTTATCATAAACAGTCCTACAAGGTTACTGGCATGATCTGGTCATTTCAAATTATGTAATTTTACAACGATACAAAATAAAATATAACTAATAGCAGCTGTAGTGCAGCAGCTTAGGCGTCCTTAAGAAAGGGTATTAGCCACAATCCACCAAACTATAACAAATATTTTTTTCGAAACTTAATCATAAACAGTCCTACAAGGTCACTGACATGATCTGGTCATTTCAAATTATGTAATTACAACGATACAAAATAAAATATAACTAATACCGGTAGTTGTTTTTTTTAAGTTTATGACAACCCTAGGACATAAGTTACCGGTATTGGCTTTAAATTCATTTTACAGTGAGATTCTATGGAATAGGCATCTTGTTTTTTTTGTGTATTTAGTGTATGTCATAAACTATATTATCATTTGAAAAAAAAATGCCGAATCCTTAGAACTTCGGAGAAAATAAATTCTAAAAAAAAAACAAAATTGATTAATTTTGTTCGAAACACGTGCTGCAGAAGATCGGAACTGAATGTAGTATTTAAAGTTTTGATTCCTCTATGCACCTACATAATGAATATGTTTATAACGCGTATATTTCTCTTACGATAATTATTTTTTGATTTTCCAATACAAAAAAGAAGCAATTTTCAAAAATTTATTACTCGGTAACTAAGAAAAATTGGAACGCGGGAGTTTCAATTTTGCATTTGTTACACTTAACTCTTTCGGGATTCGTAATAAAAAGGACGGCGTCCGAATTTTGGGCATTTGCAGACACTGTGCGCCGTGAGCTCCGTCGCTCGCGCGCAGTTATTTTAAAATTACCTACATCAGATATTAAAAGACAAAAGGCATTTCAGGGTACCGCGCGCGCAACGATTAAACCATATGGAATAGAAAATAAGTTTGTTTTGCAGTTATTATACTTTGCGCCTCGTCCTTTGAGATTATATTATACATGTAGTACCGCATATTATGTGGCCAATCGTACACTAGTTTAGAGTATTTCACAGTTTTATTTTTCTTTCACAGTTTGCTTTTTCACAGCAATTGAAATGTGACGGTTAGCCTTCTAACCTGAACAAAATAACGTTGGTCATTCACACTATTCAAGACACATAGATGCCGAAAAGAAATGTTTTAAAGTGAAACTGATAAATTCAAAGTATTTTGTCGTGAATACCAACAAAACGCTATCGAACCTGCCTTGGGGGCTTTTTCACAGCAATTGAAACGTGACGGTTAACCTTCTAAACTAAACAAAGTAACGTTGGTCCAGACACAGACCAGATCCAGACACAACAATGCCGTAACAAAAAGTTTAGATCACTTCTAAAAAAAAAATTAAATTACGTTGGTTATCCAAGATGCGCAAAATTAGTAGTTCCAATAAATTTGAATCAACCAAGAAAAAATTAGTATAAAAAATAAAACTGCGTATTCTTATACCTCCTCACTACAGGGACTACTTTTTTTCTCAGATTCAAATGAAATTCATAATCTGAGATCTTTGGGGGTACTTTCTAACTTAAAAAAATGCTAAAAAAAATCTAGCTCTAAAAAAAAGGAGTTTTTTATATGTTCTGCCATTAGGACAGATGGAGACTAGTGATGTATTCTGCATAGTTCTATGTCCTGTACGTAAGAAATTTACAGTCATTTGTAGTGTAATAGAAATGTAATGACATGATATGAATGAATGAATGATATAATAAATAAATAAAACATAAGGATAATCAAGATTTTTATTGAAAAATACAATCAACAAGTGACATAAGTTACTTACAAAATAAAAAGTCGTGTTTTTTTAAAATAACTATTACCAAATTGACTATAAAATCAGTCTCAACTGTAATGTTACGAATCTCAACTAGGTTAAACATAAGGTTGAGTTCTTGATGCCGGTAGTAGCCTCCGGCCAGACAGAGCTGAACTACGAAGACCACGAGAGCCCCTTCCTTGCCGCAAGCCTCTGCCAGTGGGTCGGGGCATTAATGAAGTACTGGATATAGCAGGACTGGCAGGTGGCGAAGGCTCAGACTCTGGATCAGTCTCTGAATCACTTGAACCAGACCTTTGATGGTCCATTGGTGGTTTCTGGTGGTTCTTCATATGAAGGATTTTAGCTGTCTTCATCTTCGCTTAGTTGATCATCGGATTTGTTAAGAAAATCTAGGATGTCCATCTCAGACAGGGCTACAACATTAAAAAACAATAAAGTAATTCACTGCAAGGTTCCTAAATCAAGGACATAAAAGAATTAAAGCTATGTCAGTACTCTGCATGGTTTCTGTATACAGGACATAAAACTTTAACTAGCAATAAATACTAAATTCATGTGAAATTCTTGAAAATAAGGTTCTTTCATACGAAACTTACATTTGTAAAATACAATGAGGATATCTTCTGATGGGTACTGTTGCAATATTTGTATGATTCAAAATGATTTTACTTACCAGGTCTCGAACGTTGGTTGACACGTCTAGAATCTGAAGCCATTTTGGCAATAATAATCTTTGACCGGACTGTCAAATAGCTTTTTGAAGAATAAACACGAACCACTAGATGTCACTATGAGCCTTTCATTTGAATAAAATCGGTACGCGACTTCCCAGATTTATTTGTTTTCTATGTACTAAGGGTAGGACAGTTTCAGTGAGGAGGTCAATTCGTTGCGATGATAAGTGTTAAACTTAATATTAGTCAACCTTAATATTGCACCGAGAGCACGTGCAGCCCTGCCGCAGCCAGTGTGCACTCAGCGAGGCCGTGGCTGCGCCAGCCGCCCGCCCGCCCGCCGCGCGCTGCAGCCGCCTGGACCTACAGCTAAGTATATCACTTACAACAAACTAGAGGACTGTACAGTCCTCTCTTGGATTGATGATTACAAAATCCACCTAAAAAACTTTTTTTTGAGTCCTATAATTCAATAGGTCTTACGTGTTTTAACCATGAATAGTCACAGGGCTAGTTTATATGAAATACTGGTCCTCAAAGATACTGACTTTTTACTTTTTTTTTACAAAAAAAAACACTTTTTCGTTTGGTTTCACAATCAATGAAGATACAAGCTTCTGTGTACCTTGCAGGCTATGTAAATTTCTGGGCGTGGTCATTACGAAGCGAAGCGAATTACGAGCGAACGATCGCTGAGTCGCGAGCGAGATGACATCTAACAAAATATCAACAACTGTTAAGTGTGTTACTTGTAACATTGTAATTAATGAAGTGCTTGCCTTCATTTGCAATAAAATTGATATCATGGATGAGGAAAGCATCAGCCGCATCTGTGTTACTGCGTTCTCTGTAAGTGATATTGTGACTGCAAAACGTCTGCTGTACGAGTCCTTATCAAAACCAATGAAGACTCGAAAACGTGATGGGAAGACGTTACGCGATATTGAAGACATCCTCTGTATGCTGAAGGAAACGGATCCTGAAATTCTGCCGATTTTTGTTGCACGGGAGTTGCAGAAATTACCGCCGGTTCTTTTCGATCACGTTGATGTAACACAGATTCTCAAGGACTTAGTGAAAATGCGTGAGGATATTAACATGTTATTACACTCTGCAGGAATTTTTTAATTATTGAATTGAATTTTATTTAATTGCATTTTCTATAAATTTACTTATTTTAATTTATTGTAATCTTTTTTAATTAATATGTTTTAAGTTTAATTATTTAAAAATGAATGTTGCCATGCCCTAACCGGGTTCGTGTAAGGACCGAAATTGCTTTTTATAACAGCTATTGTAACTACCTACACGAAAGTGCAATAAATATTTATGATTTATGATTTATAACAAAATTTCTCAAAGCTATGTGAGAAACGAAGAGTTACATTTACTGAAACCTGACGTTGACAACCTTAAAAAGACGTCAATTGTGAACAACTTTTCTTGAAGTGTAAATCCTAAGAGAGGTGCCTGTCTTTTAGACAGTTTCGAATACAACAGTCCTATGGGTTACAGTGGGCTGAGTCTCATCTAACATCGAAGTCGAAGGACGAAATCTGGTTCTCATTGCAGTCAGAGGTCGATGACATTTGTAAAACGAACTTAGACCAAGCGTGTCAAGGAAACAAGAATGGATGACTGACACCATACTTGGTCTGATGGAGGAATAAAGAATGTGTAAAAACACTGATCCAACTCGCTATGCCAGTTTGGACAAAACTATATCGGCTAAAATCTACAAGATCTCATGGAAAAACATGACAGTTTCAATATGCACAAGGAAATCAAAGATATGGCTGGAACAGGGAGGTAAGCTAAGATACACATTCTGACCGATAATGATCGAAATTTGTTACTCGATCTTGACAGCAAAAAGACAGTCTGGAGGAAATACATAGAGGGGATGTTTACTGACTTAACACGAAGTGCAAGGGTTCCTAACTAAGAAAGAGCCGAGTTAAAAATAAGAAGAGTTATGAAAGTGTCAACTTTGCAAAAGAGACCAACTACGAAAGAGCCGAGTTAAAAATGAGACAAGTTAGGAAAGTGTCAAGTTTAAGAAAATGACGAAGTCGTCCTGAGGGCTATAACCGATGAGACAGGACCTCCGATACTAAAAAACGAGGTAATACAAGCACTAAGATCAGCCAAAACAGGAAAAGCCCTTGGACCTGATAACATCCCTATAGAAGTACTTTAGTTAATAGAGGACGACTATGTTGACGTATTAACGAATTTATTTAACCAAATATACGATACTGGGAAATTTCCCAAAGATTGGTTAAGATCAACATTTGTCACTCTCCCCAAAAAGAAGAACTCTAGAAAATGCGAGGAATACCGTTCAATCAGTCTAATGAGTCACATGCTAAAGGTATTTCTAAGTATCATACATCATCGTTTAAGACCTAAATGCGACGAACAACTGGAAGAATGTCAGTTTGGTTTTCGAGCCGGTTGGCACTCGTGAAGCCCTATTCGCTCTTAATGTCCTGATACAAAAATGTAGAGACATGAAAAATGATGTTTACATATGCTTCATAGACTATGAGAAAGCATTTGACCGAGTGCAGCATAACACATTGATGGAAAGGTTGAAAGACATTGGGCTAGCTGGAAGAGACCTACGAATTGTGCAAAATTTGTATTGGGACCAAAAAGCCACTGTGAGAGTTGAATCTGAGGAAACCGAAGAAGTCGATGTCTGCAGGGGAGTAAGGCAGGGATGCATTTTGTCGCCTTTGCTCTTCAACGTGTACTCCGAAGCCGTGATGACTGAGGCGCTGGAAAACTTGAGCGTTGGCGTTATAGTAAACGGTAAGTCTATAAATAATCTGCGCTATGCTGATGACACCGTATTAATTGCGTCGTTAATCGCGGATTTGCAGATTATCGTAGACAGAGTTCGTGACTTCTGTAGTAGAGCTGGGCTTAATACGAACATCGGTAAGACAAAGTACATGGTAGTAGCCAGAGACAAAGACCTTGACCCGAAACTGTCTGTGGCAGGTATACAACTAGGGCGTGTGCGGCAATATAAATACCTCGGTGCTTGGGTTAGAGACCCCCCACACTGGCGTATTTCTAGCGTCAGCGTCATGCCGGCGTATATGCGGCGCGCGGCATCGCGTCGACGCCGCGCGAGCTCTGCACTGGCGCCGCGTGTACGCCGGCTCGACGCCGACGTCGAAAGACGCCAGTGTGGGGGGTCTCTTAATGAAGAATGGGATAGTGACCAGGAAATAAAAACCCGGATAGAAATAGCCCGAGCATCCTTCAATAAAATGCAAAAGGTCTAATGTTGTCGTAGACTGAAGTTAAGGCTCAGAACGCGCTTGCTACAATGTTACATCTGGCCCATTGTGCTCTACGGATGTGAAGCGTGGACCATCAAAGAGGACACAAGACAACGCCTAGGGGCGTTCGAAATGTGGTGCTACCGCCGTATGCTTTGCATTGGTTGGGTGCAGAAGGTTTCTAATGAAAGAGTCCTCCAGCGCGTCCATAGGACCCGAGAGTTGTTGCGTACCATCAAGAAGAGAAAAGTTGGATATCTGGGTCATATTATAAGACATGATAGATACCAACTGCTTCAATTGATTATGATGGGCAAAATAAAAGGGAAAAGACGCGTCGCCAGACAGAAGAAATCTTGGCTAAGAAACATTCGGGAATGGACCGGAATCACCAGCGTGGAGAAACTGTTCCGAATGGCGAGGAACAAGGATGAATTCAGCAAGCTGACAGCTGACCTCCAGTAATGGAGTGCCACCATAAGAAGAAGAAGAAGATGGGGTTACATCCAATTGTCAATGAAAAGGATTTATATGCAAGTCAATGCTCATCGTCATCACCAAAGCCAAAAAACTATCACCAACACCAGGTTACTGGCGAGGGTAGAGATGAAAATAGTTTACCGACTGTTGCACAGATGCATAACGGTGCGTCGCCAGTGAATAGAAGAAAATCAGCTGATAGCAGGCCGGCAAAAGCAATAAACAACTTACGAGCGCAAAATACACCTTTCGCAAAATGTACCTTTCGCAAAATGCACCTTTCGCAAAATGCATCTTTCGCAAAACGTACTTTTTTTCTACATTAAACCTTTTACAGTGTAGTGTGCTACTGATGTGCCTCCTGAAATCATATCCTTTTTTAAATATTGGTATGAAAATCAGAGGAACTGTGTAAAGTGGGCTGGCTCGAAGTCAGATGTATACGGGTTGGAATGCGGAGTGAGGCAGGGGGAGTTGAGCTCACCTAAGCTTTCCAACCTATATAATATGAACAAACTGATCGAGGAGCTCAGCAGCCCCTATATAGGATGTCATGTAGGTGGAGTAAGTATAAATAATATTAGTTACGCGGATGATAAGGTGCTGCTGAGCCCATCAATCAATGCTTTACAAAGACTACTTTACATGTGTGATGAATATGCGGTGGCACATGGACTCAGATACAACTCTCTTAGAAGCGAGTTCTTGGTGTTTCGGGCTGGAGCGGCCGGTAGTCAACGGAGTGTACCCGCTGTTACACTCGGGGGCACTACACTGAAGAGAGTTGACCAGTTCAAGTATCTGATGGGCCACTGGATCACTGACAATTTGTCAGACTCTGTTGATATTGAGAAGGAGTTTAGGGCGTTGTGTGTTCGCTATAACATGTTGGCTCGCAGATTTGTACGGTGTAGTAAGCAAGTGAAATTGACGCTTTTTAAAGCTTATTGTCAGTCATTCTACACGCGCGGTCTGTGGGTGAACTTTACGCAGAGGACCTACAGGGTCAATTTTGGATCCCCCGCCAAAAGTAAATATGGGGTATAAAAAGTAATAATAAAATATTTGACGTAAAAATAATAAATGTTTTCTATTTTTAAATATAATTTATTGGCTGCTTTTTAATTATATTTCTAGGTGCGTGCGCTGACCCTGGCGGTTCAAGCGAACGGAGCGCCATCATTGGTGGAAGGGTGAATAAATAGCGGTCACGCGCATGCGCTTTGTAAACGAGGCGGCCGCGAAAGAATTGAGACAAAAACGTGACAAAAAAATATGTTTTTTTATTTGATTATTTGGCTGACCTGCTGTTATTGGATCACGTAAAAAATTTTGGCGGGGTGTCCAAAATTGACCCTGTATAGCGCACTACGCGTCCAATATAATAACGCGTTCAGGGTGTTGTTCGGGCTGCCGCGCTATTGCAGTGCGTCATCTATGTTTGCGGAGGCGCGCACTGATTGTTTTTACACAATCATTAGGAAGCGCTGCCCCTCACTGTAAGCGCGCGTGCGTGGCAGCTCGAACACCATCCTGAGCGCGCTGGCTGACCGGTGGGACTCCCCGCTACTGCACCGCTGGCTGCAGCTTCATGCCCCTATCGCTCGCTATTGACCTTTAGCACAGGGAGTCACATCGAAAAGTGAAAAATTTTAAGTTTTTATTATTTTGCTCTAATTTTAAGTTTTAAGATTAATTGTTACTAACACCTATGGATTGTAAAGTCTGAAATAAATCATATTTTACTATTACTAATATTAGTATCTATATTGGATCGCCGAATTTTTTGTTCTCCTAATTGTCAATGGCACACAAACTATACGCCTTAATTTTTTTCGCACAATTTTACTTTTCCTAAATGTGTTATGCCTATTTTTACTTCGCCTAACTCTTTAACGCCGAATTTAAACTTCCTAAATGCGACATTAGGCGGAACCATTCATAATCCCTACTATTCACAATTACTAAATTGTAATTGGCACAAAGTTTAAACGCAAAAGAGTATAACGCCTAATCATTTTTATATTATGGCAAAATAACTTTGCAAGTTACTTAATTGCGTGCATGCAAACAAGCATGTACGCAACCAAGCATACAGCATGCAAGCACAAGTCTAACCTGGTTAGGTTGCATGCTGTATGTATGATGCTTGCCTGCATGCAGCATGCAGCATGCCCCGCTGCGCTTCGCGATTGTCTTATTTCTAACCTATCACGTGACCTACAGCACGTGCAGCGGTACGGCAGCTAGATTTCTGTTGTCTAAAAAAAAATAGATATTTAAGACAATCGCTGCGCTGCGCTTCGCGATTGTCTAACGCGCCTAACCTAACCTATCACGTAAACTACAGGAATAGAGAAGCTAGTATTTCTGTTGTGTAATAAAAAAAAATAACCTCGAAATTCAAGGCAATCTCTACGCTGCGCTTCGCAATCGTCTTAAAATTCTAACCTATTACGTGACCTACAGGAGTAGGCCAGCTAATATTTCTGTCTGGTGTGTAATGTTGATATGATACTTATGGTCTAACGTTCAGATTTTATACGAATAGTTGGTTATACGTTCTAAAATTATAACTTTTAAAATTAGATCTTTCGTTAATTATACTTTGTGATTATTATATTAAACAAAATTATTTTATCTAAAATGATATGTTGTAAACGTTATGACATTTGTTGTTATATCATACATTACACACCCCAAACGCAGGCGGCAGCGTATGTGTCTCAAATCTGTCGGCGGATTAGCACGCGTTATTGTGAGTGCTTGTGGGACTACCAGGCCATCGGAGGCCTGAAGACTGGGTGTGCACAGGTTGGTGGAACGGACGTGTGCACGGAGGCGATTTGGACGAGCCTTCGAGGAGTCGGCAGGCGAGGCACGCAACCACTAGGCAGGCGTCACATCGCATCACAGCAGCTGGGCTGCAACCATCCTGTTTCCTTCCTCACCCCTGTCCTCTCCTCAGGCTGTAAGGCGAGTCAACCATCGCATCATTCGGTGATTATATAGCACATGAAATTTTAGTTAGTAAGTCCTTAACGCTGCGAAGCGCAGCTAACTTCAGGCAACCCATGATCGGTGATCTGGCGGTCCAGGTTTGTCTGAATCAGGGATGAAGACTTTAATTTGATTTTGAAATAAAAATATTATGTCTCTGTTTGTAGTATATTTATTCAGAGTGTTTGGTACCCAATCAAGCCAAAAAGTGGGTGTGCTTTATGAGATTACCCTGAACAATATTTGTTCTAAGATTTTTCAAAAGTAGATATATTGTTTTTCAGTTTTCCATATAATGACGAAACAGCTAAATCGAGATTTGTACGAAAATGTTTTCCATTTTGGAAAAATCTTAAAACAAACATTGCTTGGGGTTAAGTATAGAACTTAGGAGCTTAGAAGTTAAGTATAGAATCCGTGCTTCGGAAGGCACGCTAAGCCGTTGGTCCCGGTTGTTGTTGTAAGATGACAGTGGTTAAAATCCACCAACCCGCATTGGGCCAGCGTGGTGGGTTATGGCTCAATATCCCCACAATAGTTCACGTGGGAGGCCTGTGCCCAGCAGTGGGACGTTTAAAGGCTGATGATGATGATGATGAAGTATAAAACACGTACGTGTCAGCTTGATACGTGAAGGATTCTTAAAATTTCTTTTGTATAATTTTATGAGTAAAACTTTAGTTTTTTGTTAACAAGTATTGAATTTTATGTTGGTTTTTTGTCTTAAATTTTTCATTTCTAATATAAGTTTCTTATCTATTTTTTGTGTTTTTCTGTGCCCTTTAAAATCAAAATGTATCCCATAAAATACCCATACTACCCGCCTACAACACTTCTTATGTAAACTATGTGTCATGCCAAAGGGACGTTAAAAATTAAAAAAAAATAGAAATACTTGGATTTTAGGAATTATCGTACTTCAAAATCATTGCACACTAAATTAAATGGATTTGAATACTTTCCAATGAATCTATTAAGTAGTATTTAGTACTCTAAACGTAATACTACTGTATACGTTACGTTCCTATGGCCCGATAAAATTTGAAGACCGAAATATATAATGAGAGTCGTAAGCTCTATAAGTCTATATGTCACAATAAAATAAAAGGGTAATTGTGGTTACTGCTGCTATACGTCTTTTTGGGTTGACAATAATATGTCACTTGGTATCATACGCCAGTAAGAATTATCTTTTTTTTTGAAAATTATTATTTTTATGATAAATTATTTTAATTTTAAAATTATTTTAATTTTATGATAAATTTAGAGGCGGAGTGTTGCTTAGATTAGATTCGAATAACGTAAAAAAAATAAAAACCCATTTTTATTCATACGTCTTTTTGGCATAAAGTCCGCGATTTAATCACGACTATTATCTTCGAAGGGTTACTCAGAGACAAGGCAATGAGGGCTAGTGAAGACAGCAAAGGCAGTCCTGTACCATAGTCCACTTTTACGAAATAGTGACTGCACAATTGCACACGTGCTTAGCGTTACAAGTGGTGAGTCCATCGCCGCTCTATGCTGTCGGATTTATGTGCAGTCTTTTGTCCGTTAGTCACCTTTTACGACACCCAAGGGAAGAGAGGGGGTGGTAGTATTATTTCCCCGCTACGCGAAACGGTTTACCACCCAAGCTTATTCCGTTATCTAGAGGTTAATTGGAGAAGACCTTATAATATAACGATAATTGTGTCGGATTCTGGAATCGCCCGAAAAAGATGGGACCACAACAACAACTACTTACTCTACAGTGCGTACGGGGAGTTAACCTATAAACGTTACTTAAATTTAAGTGTTTCAGATTTGCCATTCATACTTTGTATAGATATGAAATCTTGGTAACGTGTAGCAATTTCATGTAAGGGGGCAATTAACGTCAATAAAGTTTGACGAGCTTTTGTACAACAAAAGAGTTAGGTATAACGTCTTGTAGTAATGACTTGAATTAATTGATGGAGATCTTTAATAGAACGGAATTGATGGAGGCCTTAAGTCATTACATTAGATATGAATCAGACAAACCGTTAGGTTACCGTGCATGGGTTGCCTGAAGCTGCTGGGTTATGCAGCGTTGATTTGTAAATTAAATTTACGGACTTATAGTTTAAGTACCTACTTACTGGCGGGCCGGTGTTCAGATCGGCTCGCGACCCAAAGAGAGGCTGTCGGGTGGAAGAAGAGAAACAGGGTTGGGTCGCAACGCAGCCGTCGCTGGTGACGACGACGTTCGTCAAGCGGCTGGTGCTAAGTCCCGGAGGCGTTATACGCCTGCCGAACCAAAGAGGTTCGTCCAAATCGCTCACAGCACACGTCCACTTCACCGATCACTCACTTCTTCTTCGATATCAAAAGAGACCGACTCCACGGTTCAAGCTCAAAAAATAGAATACTATACAAGCTATTTATTTTTCATTGAATTAAATAAAAAGTTTAATTACAGTTACAGTTATAATAAAAAAGGTTTAAAATAATTAATATCTTTAAATTCATTAGGAATTAATAAAAGTTAACTTACCATGAGAACATAATTTTTTTTTAAATAAAGCAAGCCGTAGAAAAATATAACAGAAAGTCGGAGGTTAAAAAACAGCGCACAGTCACATAGCGTCAGGTGAAGTATAGAAGCAAAAAAAAACATTGCATTTACGGATATAAATCCAAAATACGCTCACCGTGCACTAGAAAAAACACCGTGCACTAAAATAAAATTAGCTTTAATACATATTCAATATCAATTATCCAATTTATTGATAACCGTGATGCGAAGCGGCATAGAATACATAATAGTACAAGAATACACCACCCCCTCTCTTCCCTTGGGTATTGTAATAGGCGACTAACGGACATAAGGTTGCACATACTTTATTTTTTATTTACCAATTTTAAATAAGTACATGAAATGAAAATTACAAATTTAAAAAGCACTTCGCAAACCAATATGAGGTTTATAGTGAGTGATTTCAACAACTTCCAACAGCATAGAGAGGCGATGGGCTCACCACCTGTCACGCTGAGCACATGTACAGTCGCTATTTGGTTAAAAGTGGACTACGGTAGAGGACTGCTTTTGCCGTCTTCATTGCCTAGTCTCTGACTAACCCTTCGGGGATAATAGTCGTGATTATATATAAGTACTTTTGGGAGGGCTCAACGAAATACGAACTAGCTGCACTGGACACGATTCAACGCAGAGCTGAGAGGCTAATTGGCGACAAAGAACTGGTGAAGACCAAGTTCCACACCCTAGTTATTTTATTATTATTAGTAGCTTAATAAATATTTTATTTTTACTTTATTTTATTGTAATTGTTTGTAATGATAGTAATTAGATATATGATAAAATGTTTACTAGAAAAAAATCAACCAGTCTGAGGAAGCTCGAATGGGATTCGAACCCACGACCTTTGGATTGCCGGTCCACTGCTCTAACCGCTGAGCTACCGAGACCCCAGAAGACTCGCTGAATTTTTCCTAGTAGTTTGATTTACGCTGCAAGCCAGTGGTATTACGTCACTGTGAAGTCTACCCTCACAGTCGAAAGAAATACTATTGCAAGTATTTAACAATCGATAAAGACGTTTATAAATATCTTTATTATTGAAATTTTGCATTCACAATGCTATATAGATGTAGGATAAAATGTTTAATAGAAAAAAATCAACCAGTCTCAGGAAAATACTTGCAATAGTATTTCTTTCGACTGTGAGGGTAGACTTCACAGTGACGTAATACCGCTGGCTTGCAGCGTAAATCAAAGTACTAGGAAAAATTCAGCGAGTCTTCTGGGGTCTCGGTAGCTCAGCGGTTAGAGCAGTGGACCGGCAATCCAAAGGTCGTGGGTTCGAATCCCATTCGAGCTTCCTGAGACTGGTTGATTTTTTTCTAGGAAACATTTTATCTTACGTCTATATAGCATTGTGAATGCAAAATTTCAATAATAAAGAGAAATTAGTTAGTTTGCACTTTTGTTGCTTCCTTTCACATATCAAGCTCCCATTCCAAAATAGGTTGGCTGGAAGAGATCTCTTTTAGATTTAAGTCCGCCGTTGCTCACATATGTATGTCTGTACATTATCTTTTGTATGTGTTTTCAGTGCAATAAAGAATTATTACACGTAGTTCTCGCGACAAAATGTTTCTACTGTTTCCAGAATAGCCTCTTGCAATCATCTGCGTAGTTATATGTGCTTATTTCCCTTTTTAATGTTTACTAGTGTAATATATAAAGTGTGGACTGTCGCCCGGGACGTCAGTTCTACATAATTTTTTGTGTTATCATTGTAATAGTTTTACTCAACAAACGTAAAATGTTGTGCAAGTTATTCATATTCTTCAGCTTTACCGCTATAGGTTTGTATAATATGTTTTGTGTGATTGAATGCTGAAACATTTAGTATTTTTATTTGACTGATATGATATAGAACTGCTTGACGGTATAAAGCTGCTAGCGATACCAATTAATCTTGGCAATTAGTAAATTAACAGATATTCTAGATAGTCCACCACATGAATTGACGTTAAAAATCGGAATTCTAATCATGCTTCTGAGAAATTTAAGCCCTCCGAGCGGGACGAGGCTGCTTATTAAGAAATTTTAAGGACAATTTAATTAATAAATAAATAATAAAAATGCTTTATTAAATAAAAGAGTTACGTACTTACATTACTTATTACTAGTAGTTCCCAAACTAGGTAATCCATGGGGACTATGGGGAATTGTAGCGAACATTATCACCAGCCCAGTTGCTGGTCAACTAGCTCATATACCGAGGATACCGATGATCCCAACTGATCTGCCAATACCTTTTAAACGGCTCCAATTTCCGGTAGAAACATCTTTCGCGTTATCTATTAACAAGTCTCAAGGCTAAATCTTCGAATGAGTAGGGATCGACTTACGAAAATAATGTTTTAACATTCAGTAAAACATCATAGATAGTCCTGGGTTCAACTCTTAGGTCAGGCAATCATTGTATTTTGATGCTTAGCTCTACCCGTATTGACAAGTGTAGTGTGTATTCAATGTGTAGTAAATCCATCAATTGTAGTGATGACTTGATTTTATTGATAGGGCTTTGATAAACTATACCCTTATCGAAGGATGGAGGCCTTTTCCCAGCCGTATGATAAACTTATTTTTATGTTATTTATAATTATATTACAATTAAGTATATGTATAATACTTACATACATACACACATACTTTCCACTAGGCTTAGTAGCAGGGCGAGCCATGACGAAGTGCAGAGAGCAACGGATGCAAGAGATACTTCGGAGAGAGTGCAAGCGATACGGAGCTGAAGATAAAGTTCCCGAGCTTATGGTACGTCCATAACGGCGTTTTGTAAAGGAGGAAGATAAAGTCGATTTTTTAAAATGTAGTATATATATATTTAAACAAAGTATGTACCATTGCTATCTATGCACTTTCGCTTTCTCATAGGTAGTTCATTGATCCCTTTACTAAAAAAACCATTCGGACGGGAATCAATACAATCTTTAAAGGCGCTTTGGACTGCCCCATCGGAGTTGAATTTTTTCCCTTGCAAGAAGTTATCTAAATTTCGAAAAAAATGGTATGTAATCTGTTGGAGCAAGGTCCGGGGAGTACGGTGGATGCCTTAGACATTTCAATTGAAGCTCCTCTAATTTGGTAGCCGTCTGTTGTGTAGTGTGTGGTCTAGCGTTGTCCTGAAGCAGCAGTGGCCTAGAGCGATTGATCAGCCTCGGTTGTTTAGCAACTAGCTTTTCCATCATGGTTTGCAGTTGCTGGCAATAGACATCTATCTGCCGTAGTCGTCAGGCCAGATTTAAGAAAACTGTAGTGAACGAAACCGGCACTAGTCCACCAAACGCTCACTAATATTTTGGATTCAATTTTCGCTTGGGGTAGGATTTAGCAGGTTCGCCAGAGTTCAGCCTTTGCGATGAGCATTTCCGATTATCGTATAGGATCTACTTTTCATCACAGGTAATGATTCGATTTAAAATCCATTCATTATTGTGCCGGTTGAGTAAAGTAACGCAGCAGTCGACGCGCGTTTGTCGGTTTGCTGCACTCAATTCATGAGGTACCCACCTTTCAACCTTTTTACCTTCCCAATTTGCTTCAAGTGGATTAAAACAGTTTTATCACTAACACCGCAGCCTGCAGCTAACTCGCACGTGGTTTGCGATGAATCCGCTTCCACAATAGCCTTAAATTCTTCGCTATCAACTTTGGTCTCCGGCCGTCCACGGGGCTTGTTCTGCAGGTCGAAATTTCCAGAACGAAAACGTTGGAACCAAAAATGCACTGTGTTTTCTTTTGCGAAACCGCCGCCACACAAATCATTAATCCTTCGAGCCGTTTCTGCAGCACTGGTGCCACGATGGAACTCGTACTCGTAAATAACGCGCGATATTTCAAGTTTTCCACTTTGTAAACGCAAAGAAAAAACTAAAAGAGGAAATAACAAATGAATTACGTGTTTTAAAACATAAAAGCATGAGAAAATAGCTGTATAAATTTGAAATTGGAATTCCTAACCAAAGAGGAGATATTTATATCAAAGTGGCCAGTACGTCAAAACGCCAATTTCACGTAAGGGCCTAATATTTTATTTTTTACCTACTTTCTGTTTTCTCTACGTTTTTTTTTAAATTCTTTTTTTTTTGGAACTTTTATCACACAGTGACAATGTCAGTCCTATCATTTCTCTACGTTATTAAGAGCTTAATTATTTTGTTACAGGCAGCGTCTAACAAGTTTAGCGATTGTGTTATGGAAAATATAAATCTGTACGAATTGGCGGCATTAAGGCTTACTCCAAACGAAGATTCTTCTGAGGCTGTGCTCGGCGTTGTAAGGCAGTAAGTACATTTTCTATATATATTTAGCCCGCCAAATGACCCCACTCCACCTGATCTGATGTTAAGTGGAAGTGGGGTTAGGCGCGAGGACAAATGGTGCAGCGTAAGAGACGTAGCGTCAGTCACCCTCACAATGCCGGCCCACAGAGTGACTCTTCACGCCTCGTTTTATTTTAACCTGTTGAATTAGCGGCGGCGATATCCAAAGGCGGATCGAAGGTCCTGCGGGTCTGGGGCAGTAACACGATTCGCGAGATGGCAGCAAAGGGAAATATAGCGTTGAAACCGTTGAGGTATTAAAGACTAGAGGCGACACCATGAAGCAAGATTTTGCGCACTGAGTTGCAGTTGCAGCTAACGGATTAAAGACTATACATCCAAAAGTTTAAAGCGGCAATGGGCTCACCACCTATCTCGCTGAGCACAAACATGTGCACTTATCATTCGGTAAGACGTGGACTGTATTTTTTTTTAATGATTGGTTTAACTTTGGGTTTATTTTTAGGTACAAGTATCCTTTTATCGATATATTGTAGAGATTAGGTATTTCTCTCACGTAATGAGAGCTACTAGGGAAAATAAGGGGGAATTGGGTCGAAATATATATTTAAGGGACATTTGGATAGGGGTTAATTTAGGATGTTGGGTTATTTAGGGAGTTTAGGGGATGACGATAAAATGAAGCTACTTTTTATATTTCTTGCTAAGGCTTAAGGTCTTTGCCTATTTCAAAATAATTGCGGGTCGATTTGTGGGTAGAGGATGAAAAGAAGATAAAGAGGAAGAGAAAGGAAGAAAGATGGGAAAGGGAATTGTTTAGTTTTTATAGTTAAAGAACTGTAGTGATTATTTTGGTTTATTTTTAATTTATTTTAGGCGTATTAAAAGTTTTTAAAACTTTTATGTATATTTAGATATTGTTTAATTTAGATTTTTCATTTGTTTTTAGATGTATTTTAAGATTTTGGTTTTTACGTTTTTGGTTTATTAAGTTTATTTTTATTTATTTAGTTTAACATTATTTGAGATTTTAATTTTAAGTTGGTGTATTTTAAGTATATTAGTGTTTAGTTTACTTTATTTTGATTATTTTGAAAGTTATTAAAGGCTTTAGTTATAGTAAAGTTTTAGTTTTGTAATTTTTTAAATTTGACAGATTTTAGTTATTTTAGATATTTTACATTGTGAATTAAAAATATTTTAGATGTGATTTTAAAGTTAATTTTATTTTTAGTTTGTTATTTTTAGAGTTTATATTTAGTTTTATTAAGTTATTTTAGTTAAGGTTAATATTATGTTTTAGATAGCTTTTGATTTTAGTTTAAGTTTAGTTTAAGCCAAATTTAGTTTAATTACCGTAGTCGGCCTGGCTCTGCAGACGCAGAACCATCAACCGAATACGGGGGCATCCTCTGGTGTTGGTGGCGTTGTGGCTTGTGTCTACCTTAGTGCCCATGCGCAGGTTATGGGCCGAGCAGTTGTAGCACTTTGGCCCCTGGGTCTTGTTGGGGCATTGTGCTACTTGATGGCCCGGGCTGGCACAGTGGGCACAAGGCTTCTTTTCTGCCGTACACTTAGCCTTTGTATGGCCGTACTGCAAGCATTCTCGGCATTGCACGAACCGGGAGAAGTCCTCAACGTGGAGCCTGCTATGGTCCACGTTGAGTCTCCCGAGAGCGAGAATGATACGTCGCGTCCCGGGAGTGACCTCGATCACCGCGTTGTACAACGCCGGATTTCGGTTTGAAGTCAAGAAGCAGATGCGGGAAACCTCAACGTCATTCTGGGCTACGAGGACCTCCGCCAACTCCTCGCGGGCAATATCCTTAGATATGCCCTTTTGGATCATCAGCGGTGGTCTCCGTCTCGCCTGTTCTGCGGCGAAATTATTGCTCGAAGCGTGACGGGCTATCGTTTCCTCACACTGCTTCTTGTCTTCAAACTCGACTCTTAGTTTAGCGTTTGGCAGCGGCAGTATCTTAACCGGGGCATATTTGAGCCTCCGGAAGCTTATCTCTTTCTTCCACCGAGACATCACCTCCGGCCGCGGGGTATGTTATGGGCGTAGGGGGTTGGGGCTTGGCAGCGACGCTGGCGTAAGTGGCCTTGGTGGTGGGTTGAGCGGGTTGTACTTCGGCCAACGAGCTGTGGGCTAGGGGCAATTGATGCTGCTGCTCTTTAAGGGCAGCTGTGAGCATGTTGCCCGATAAGCGCACTGGATCTTCGAGCCTATCGCTCTGCTTAAGCAGCTCGTCGACCTTCTGTGCTATGTTCCGTCGGACCTCCCCCGCCATCTCGTTTTGGAAAGTGATCAGGGCCTCTGTGCTGTTCTCCAGATTGTGGCCCAATTCTCGGACACTGTCCTCGGCGATCTGGGGGGGTTGGTACTCCTGCAGGTACTCTTGCAGCAACCGTGGGATCAGGCTAACGCATTTGGCGATCTCGGCCTTGGCGTCGTGGATGTCGAGTTTATCCTGCCTGGTCACCGACTTGGCCCGACAGAGGGAGAATGATACGCGGTCGAGCTGGTGAAAGACCGCAACTTCAAACATTCTCCAGTCGGTGATGTCCTCCGCCTTGTAGGATTGACCCAGGGGCGACATTGGACCCGTGGTCTCCGCCAAGGAAGTTCCTATCTGCGCCATACCGGGTTAGGTTAGAGTTAGCTTAGGGTTAGGGTAAGTTTGATTTTATTTTCAATGTCAATTTTAAGGGATTTTTTATCTAAAATTTTTTGTAAAAAGTTTGTTTTTGGGGGTTTTTAGGTCTAGAGTTTGATAATTTGAAGTTTTTGAAAGATTTTAAATTTTGAATTTTTGGCCGAAAATTTTCTAAGTTTTTTGATACTTTTTTGTTTTTCGAAGAATTTTCTAAAATTTTTGCCGAAGTACTTTCTATAATTTAAAAAAGTAATAAATTATTAATTTGGTAATTTTAGGTATTTTCCTCCAGAAATTTAAGAGTTGACGTGGGCTGTTGCCGTGCACTGCTTTTGCGGATCTCATTACATATTATGTATAGTCTGTTACTAACCCAAAGGTAATAAAATCGTTGTAATAGCATAAATTCATGTCTGATGTCGTGAATTTAAGGTACTTTTTACACCTATTTTCATTTCCCATTATATACTTTTCTCAGATGTTTATAGATGAGATACATACATACATATAATCACGACTATTTTCCACGAAGGGTTAGTCAGAGACTAGGCAAAGAGAACCAGCAAAAGCAGTCCTTTACCATAGTCCACTTTTCACCAAATAGCGACTGCACATGTCATTGTGCTCAGCGTGAGTGGTGGTGAGTTCGTCGCAACTCTACGCAGTAGGATGTATGTGCAGTGTTTAGTCCGTTAGTCGCCTTTTACGACATCCAAGGGAAGAAAGGGGATGTTAGTATTCTTTCTTTCTACGCGACACGGTTACAACGATTTTCATTTCCCTTATCACTATTCTCAGATATTGTTAGATGACGATGACGTAATTTCAGGTTTTGCAAAAAGAAGAGTGGACTGGAGGTGTGCCTCTTCAACCTTTTGGACGTTGTGGTGCCCTGCACGGACCCCGCTACGCGCGACAAGCTTGATGTCCAAAAGTCCGCGTTGCAATACTTGGGCAATTACACGTGTAAAGATAACGCTCAAATTATAAGCGGTAAGTCATTTAGTTCATCGGCCAATCGCCGTCCACTGCGGGACATCTTAAGCTTTAGGCACTCGGTGCTTGCCGTTCGTGGTCCCGAGTCATAGTTGTGGCAAAGAAGGAATGATACTAAGTTTTCTAGTTGGTAGGCCTCCCGTCCCCTGTCTAGCTCTTCGTAACTGGGCGAAGTAGGGGGAGGTGAGTTTGTTATTCCATAGGAGACCCGTGGTATGGATAAGACAGTATTTTACCTAATTAAATCAAGTACAGGCTGGGAGTCTCCCCAGGGCACTCCACTGAGACCGGTCTTCTATCCGCATCCAGCTGCTGCTGCAGCCGCCCTGCGATGGTCGTCACTCCATCTGCTCGAACTTTTTAACTTATAGAGCCTTTAAGGAGTTAGGACCCTTAACTTGTACTACAGTTACAGACGTAACAGTTACTGTTATCAACTAGGCACTAACCAACATGCCACTCAGGGTACCTATATATCTGCTAGTATTGATACGCCGTGTACATAACCGTATGGAATAACGGCTCGCTAAAAGAATACTACACTAACCCCTCTCTTCCTTTAGGTGTCGGAAAAGGCGACTAACGGACTAAAACTGCACAAATATCCAACAGCATATCGCGCTGAGCACATGTGCAGTTGTAATTTGGTGAAGTGTGGCCTAAGGTAGAGGACTTTCGTAGTCCTCATTGCCTAGTTTCTGACTAACCCTTTCTGGATAATTTTCATAATTATATGTATGTGTGTACTGATACAGATTCCCTATTCCAGATCTGTTTGAAGATGGCGCGGTGCAGTGTTTAGAAAGTAAAATGACCTGTCTGCATATATGCTTAATGGATGTGAAGGATGTGGACCCTGAAACTATATCCACTGCGGTCAGTTTTTAAATCTTTATTTTGATACACCAACAGCGTTCACATAGAATTCTATTTCAAAAATAAAAATAATACCTAAGAAAGCTTCCGACGACTTGAGAACCTATTTTGGAGTCAGTAAAAAGTAAAGTTTACAGTCTTAAATAACTTGAAAAATATTTATTTATTTTCACATATTAACATGTTTAGAAATACAATACTTATTACTTTATTACCCATTCGGTCACGTTAACGATCACCAAAATGTAGCTACGAGTTTATGGAACAAAATTGTTACTCACCTCATTTGTTCACCAGAGGCGCTGCTTGATTAGCATATAAAGTTGTGATCGTGATCGAATGATCGAAACCACTCTGGTGAGCATTGTGAGAGGCCATGTCCCGTAGCGGACTGATACGGGCTGGTCATTGTGATGACTACGATGATAATTTAAAAAAAGGACTTTATGAACAATGTGTTACACTTAGTTGTTAAAATGCTTTGAAGAGTTGAAGAGCTTTCGAAGTCAACGTTTAATTATTACTTACTACGATAAAGCGACAATTAATATTTAAAGTCAAGCACTCAACAAATTTTAAGTAATATTAACTCTGTGTCTTGCGTTGCAGGAATCGTGCCAGAAGTTTTCCCAGCTTCGCAGCTGCATTGAGACAACGTTAAACCAATGCCCCAAGCGCACCCTGGCTGATTTTGTGTCCAAGAACTTCGATGCTTTGGTAAAGGGATCGCGATGTGACAATACCGACTACAGCGTCACTGCAAGAGGCAATAAAGAAAACAAATACGAAATTACCCTGAGGATGTGATCTCTTATGGTTAAAAAAATATATATGTGATGCTCATAAAAATGCAGACCTCACAATGTATTGAAAGAAAAAATAAACTTAATTTTAGATATAAAGGTTTTGTCAGATTAACAATTACATGTGAATCAATTTAGAATAATGCTTAATATGCTTAATATTAATTTAGATAAGTACTCTAACATAACAATACATTTAACTAAGACAAGAATGTCTTACTTTATAAAAAACAACTGAAATAATACTTTTATGAAATATCATTGCAGACAATCTTATTACTTAGAAAAGAAAAAAAAATCATTTTATATTAAGAGCATTTTAATAATATGATTCGACGGCGGGAGTGTAAGAAGAACTTAAGACGATAACTACTATTCACTACTTGAATAATTTTATAAATTGTAAAGGCCACCGGCACACAAAAGCAAAGATCTTAAAAAATTTGGATGTGGATTTGGATGTAATGGGCACCACTTGGATTCAATTTCAAAATCATACTCCGGACAAATTTTGCGTGTAAGGAACTTTTAGGGTTTGATCGCAGGAATATTTTTGCCATGGTCACGGCCGACGGATATATTCTTCGAATGCTACTCAATTGAAAAGCTGTGTATGTATATTATACACCATAACCGTTAATTAAGCGCATCGGCGGGTATAATACCCAAGTATCGTTTGCTGGCATTCTCCAAGGGGATTACATTTCTAGCTGTGGGCAGCTTTATATCATTTGGTATAATTTTTAATGGTCTACTATCGTTGGATTGTCCTTTTCCTTTGTTTCAGAATGTCTTTCTCCAAAATGGGGTCTTACCTTAACAGAAACAATTATTAATAGTATTAACACCAAGTTTTAGTTCCACATTTTAATAAAAATGGTATTAAAATTTACAGAAACACAGCTTTAATCACATGCAAGAGATTAGAATATTAATAATTATCGAGTCCACCATATATAGGTATATATGACAATGTGGGCGTATCTATAAAACGTTATGAGCCTGTCGAAAACTCAGCGTCGCTTATGAAGAAGCAGTGTTTTTACTTACGTTCGAACATTTATTTAGCTAATAGCCCAATCAACGGGGCTTTTGTAACCCGAAAAATTCCTCTGCCCCTAAAATTTTTCATATGATGAAGTTAGGTAATACAGATTACAGATGTACAATACTCCAACAAAATTTGTTACGAGAAGTTAGGTATTTTTACCAAAACATGAAAATCGCTTATCACTCTCTGTGAATATTTTCTCAGGCTGAAATTATTTCTGTATACGTACGTATGTACTAGTTAGATAAGTGAAGCCAAAATTTTTTTCCATTTCAGAGAACCCCAAATTTTAACTTTTAACATTTTCCACTATAACTTCCACTGAAAAATTGCT
Source organism: Scoparia ambigualis (assembly GCA_963921215.1). Taxonomy (NCBI): domain Eukaryota; kingdom Metazoa; phylum Arthropoda; class Insecta; order Lepidoptera; family Crambidae; genus Scoparia; species Scoparia ambigualis. The sequence goes on from OY992506.1 coordinate 31,084,721, forward strand.
CAGTCCATTTTTATTTTTAATATGTTTTCTTATCATTACACAGCTTTGTTTAGTAATCCAATAAATTTTCCATTTTAAACCTTTTTTTTTGATTTTTGCTTAATTACGTGTTGAGAAAAATTGCTCCGTCCATTTTTATTTTTAATATGTTTTCTTATCATTACACAGCTTTGTTTAGTAATCCAATAAATTTTCCATTTTAAACATTTTTTTTTGATTTTTGCTTAATTACGTGTTGAGAAAAATTGCTCCATCCATTTTTATACCTTTAATAGTCATATTATTTTGTATTTAAATAGATTTATCAATAATCCAACAAATTTTCAAACTTTTAGTATTATTTACGAAATTATTATGTTCGCTGATTTATCTTGACTGCTCGGAGCTGCTTTGCCCGCACTTGCTAGGAATTTTTTTATCTTATACGCCCAGCACAGAGAATACACAACGTTGTACAACGGGGCGCTAAGAAGTTAGCTTTTTAAATGAATAATTATTATTGTTCGATTCAATTAGGCATTCATCATCATCATCATCAGCCAGAAGACGTCCACTGCTGGACAAAGGCCTCCCCCAAGGATCTCCACCACGACCGGTCCTGTGCTGCTTGCATCCAGCAGCTACCCGCGACCTTCACCAGATCGTCGGACCACCTTGTTGGAGGCCTGCCCACACTGCGTCTTCCGGTGCGCGGTCGCCACTCGAGAACCGTTCTGCCCCAACGACCATCGGTTCTACGGGCGATGTGCCCTGCCCATTGCCACTTGAGCTTGGCGACCCTTTGGGCTATGTCGGATACTTTAGTTCGTCTACCCTCATTTCTGATTCGATCACGTAGAGAAACCCCGAGCATAGCCCTCTCCATTGCTCTTTGCGTGACTTTGAGCCTGCTAATAAGGCCCATAGTGAGCGACCACGTTTCGGTACCGTATGTCATCACTGGCAACACACACTGGTCGAAGACTTTCGTCTTGAGACACTGCGGTATTTTGGACGAGAAGATATTACGTAGCTTACCGAACGCTGCCCAGCCGAGTTGGATTCGACGATTGACCTCTTTCTTAAAGTTGGAACTACCTAGTTGGACTGTTTGTCCCAGGTATACATATTCGTCAACAACTTCAAGAGCAGAGTCTCCAACCTTCAGAGGAGTGGGTACGACACGTGAGTTAGACATGATTTTCGTCTTCTCCATGTTCATTTTAAGGCCCACTTGTTGAGAGACTCTGTTGAGATCACCGAGCATTGTGCCGAGTTCCTCCAGGGTCTCAGCCATGACTACTATATCGTCGGCAAATCGAAGGTGACTGATGTACACGCCGTTAATATTGATGCCGAGTCCTCTCCAGTCCAGAAGCTTAAACACGTCCTCCAGTGCAGCAGTGAAGAGTTTCGGAGAAATGACATCTCCTTGTCTCACTCCACGCTGCAGCTGGACTGGCTTCGAGCTCTGGTCCTGAAGACGAACTGTCATAGTGGCGTTTTCGTACAAACACTTCAACACTTCGATGTACCGGTAGTCAATTTGGCACCGCTGGAGAGACTGTAGCACGGCCCATGTTTCGATCGAATCAAAGGCTTTCTCATAGTCCACAAACGCTAAGCAAAGAGGCCGGTTATACTCTTCGGTCTTCTGTATAACCTGCCGCAGCGTATATATGTGGTCTATGGTGCTAAAGCCTTTTCGGAATCCGGCTTGTTCGATAGGCTGGAAATCATCAAACCTGCGTGCGAGACGATTAGTTATAACTCTCGAGAACAGCTTATAAACGTGACTTAGAAGTGATATGGGTCTGTAGTTCCTTAGTAGAACCTTGTTGCCCTTTTTAAAGAACAACACAACCACACTTTCATGCCACGCTTCTGGCGTTCTACCTCCGAGTACGACGGAATTAAATAGTCTCTGAAGAGCTGCGAGTACCGGTCTTCCGCCTGCTTTCAGAAGCTCAGCCGTAATTCCGTCAGCACCCGATGCCTTGCTGTTCTTAAGCTGCTTGAGAGCCATACCAATCTCGTACAGGCTGATGTCCGGGATATCTTCGGTGTAGTGTCGGGTTAGCTTAGCTCTAGGGTCTGTAGCTAAGCTTTGTACAGGTGGCCGCGTGGATGTGTATAGCTGTCCATAGAACTTCTCGACCTCTCCCATAACTTCGGACCTGGACGTGACAGTTCTGCCGTCATCGGTTTTCAGCGTCGTCAGTTGGCTCTGCCCAATACCCAAATCTCTTGCAAACATTTTCGAACCTTTGTTTCGCTCGATAGCCTCTTTAATACGGTCGGTATTAAATCGGCGAGTGTCGCGAGTCAAAGACTTCGAGATCTGCCTATTGAGCCGCCGAAGCTGAGACGAATCGTCCGAAGAACGCAGAACCATCACGCGCCGCTCTTCCATCAGTTTGAGAGTATGGTCCGAGAGCTTTTTAGGTCCTCTTATACGGTGGGTTTTGAAGAACTTAGACCCAACCGCATGGACAGTTTTTTACAAACCTGTTGTTGTCCTCTACGCAATCCTTCAAGCATTCGAAACGATTTTTCAGTTCGAGCTGGAAGCTTTCGGGGTTTTGGATTTGGATGGGTGCAGGGCGGAGCGTAGACTTCATCAATCGACGTCTTTCAAGCTTGATATTAATGTTCAATGTGCCTCTTACCAACCGGTGATCACTGCCAGTTTTGAACGCGTTGATCACAGAGACATCATTGAATATTTGCTTTCTCGTCGACATGATAAAGTCAATCTCATTTTTTGTTGCACCATCGGGACTTAGCCAGGTCCACCTGCGGTGTTCAGATTTCCTAAAAAAGGAGTTCATCATGAAGAGTCCCTCCTTTTCCAGAAACTCCGCCAGCAGCTGACCCCGGTGGTTCCGAATTCCAACTCCAAATCGTCCCACTTTCAGCTCATCGCCGCTTCGTTTGCCCAGTTTTGCGTTAAAGTCTCCCATGACAACGGTGTAATGAGTTTTGGAGACTTGTATGGCTCTAGAGATGTCCTCATACGTAGCCTCCACCTCATCGTCGGGGTGTGCCGTAGTCGGAGCGTATACCTGTATAACCTTCAACGAATACCGTTTGGTTATTCTGAGTATAAGGTACGCTACCCTCGACGACACACTTCCGATCTTAACAACGTTGTTCACGAGAGAGCTGTGGACGATAAACCCGACGCCACCCTGGGACAGTTGTTCGCCCTCCCGGAAATAGAGCAAGTTACCAGACTTCAAGATTATCGAGTCCTCCCCCTCTCTTCGGACCTCAGATAATCCCACAATGCCCCACCGTATCTTGCTCAATTCTTCCTCCAGTTCGCAAACCTTCTCGTCGGTTCGCAGTGTACGCGTGTTGTAGGTTGCCAGGGCCAAAGTTCGTTGCTGGCGGTAGCCAGGTCTCTGCCGGAGATTCTTAGCACCCCCTGCCCCGTCGCTGCCTTGGCCGCTACCGTAGCTAGGGCGAGCGGGGCCGCCGGGGACTAGGGGCCGGAGTTTAGTGCTGTCGTTCATGTTGGGGGGAATGTTGCCATAATCGCCACGCTTGGCAGGCGGGTTGGCGATCGCAGTATGACGGTGTTAATCTCAGAGGATGCTGCTGCCCATCCTCTGGGTTTGATCCCTCAGTCGCCTTCTACGACTCCCACGGGAAGATAGGGGGACCAAAAGGATTATCGATCCGCCGCGGACTGTGAGCGCGCGTTACGCAGTTTATCGTTTTTCCATATATATTTAACTTCTCTTTCACACCGAAAACGGACTATAAGTGTACGCTATAATTACGTAGTGCGTAGTCGCTGACTCTCGGTGGCCCATTTTTGAACTACGCGTCTATGTACGGCGGACGCGGGTTGGCTACGTAGCCGAACAGGTAACAGCGTATTAGCACAGAATAATACATTAGCAGAAAAGAAGCCACTCACGATCAAATTTTGTACTGACTTCGGTTCAACTGATGGGAAAAACTGATCGTCAGTGGCCACGCTACGCAGTACGCTATAGCGTATTGACGGCTTTGTGTGAACGCATACTGCAGACTGAGTTCACGTTCACACTGGGGCTGTCAGTGAGCACACTCATAGTCCGCGACGGACAATCTGTTTGGTGTGAACAATTCCTAATAAATATTTTGCAAAAAAATCCCTCTCTTTAATAATTCATGCGGGAAAGGGTTAAACACCGTTCCTTGCACAAATAGTACATAACGGCAACTCCGCCTCATGTGGCTCCGCCGCTACGCGAGCGCCCCCCCACCTGCCTGCCGCGACCGGTCATTTCGTCTAGTACCTATGTATAAGGTGACTGCTAGATACCGCAAGAAACTTCAAGGGTTAGTCAGGTCAAGTGTTTTAAACATGACAAAAATGACAAAAATGGAATTCGTGTTTTTTTCATTTATAATAAAATAATTCATTTTTTGGATTTTAATTGGAAAGTCTTTCAGTTATGCGATTCTCTAAGCGACACATAGACGCTGCGCGTATAGCTGTGATCTGCTGTCTTTTTCCAATTCTATGAATATAAAAGAGACAGAGTCATTTGCATTTGCATTTGCGCTGCGGCAGCCGCAGCTATCAAGGCTTTAGCTTAGAGAATCGCACGGCAGTATCTAATTTATTTTAAAGCAATAAAATAAGAAAAATAAAATTAAAAACAAGTATAAATAACGATTATTTACAACGCGAGGGCAACACGAGGCTGGCCAGCAGACCGTCTGTTGACCCGTTCGCGTCAGTCAGACAAAAGTTACGTTACCTTATAATTCAGCAGAAAGATTTTATTAGGTTAATAAGAAAAATAAATTATAAGTTTACTGCGGTGCGAAGCTAATCTAAACATGTCTCTTATGTTAAAATTTACAATGTACAAAGAAACATTGATAGGTCGTCGATATGATTGCGTCATACTGCACATTGGTAATATTTGGTGATCAATGGAATGTTCAAATACTTACTTACCTACAATGAAACATATAAGGTTAATTACTATATCATGATTCTATTGAATGATCTTACACAATTAAACATTAAAGATTACAATATCTAGTACTTAAGTATAGGTACTGTACACGATCAGAAGAACTTTAAGACCTCGAGTGTAACCTAATGTTAAATTAATGGTAGTTCCGTAAGACTAGGCTCTGCCAATAAAAATAAACCTGACTTTTGGTCTCTGCAGCATCGCCTTACGAAACGACGGATAAGGAAAAAAAAAACTACGAAAACAACTCTGAACTTAAAATCTTCTAATCGTGCGTGCACAAACACTCAGCTAGTCGACGCGACGATTGACGGCTGCATCAGCAGGAATGTGGTACTTGATGTGTGGTATGCCACCAGCCAATGACGTAAGTATTACTGCTGTAAAATGTTCGTCAAGGAACAAAGTATGCTATTATATCGTTAAAATACAAGTACTTACAGTAAAATATCATTGCTTACAGTTATCTAAGAAAATTTACTTTCTTACTTAAATTAAACTTAATTACTGCCTGAAATCGAACTGGCCTCTTTATTGATCTGCCACTGCGTGTGGTACAAGTGAGTGCCGGTTCGCGGTTCGCATTTTTATAACTAAAGCTTACTTTCATATTCTCTAAATGTAAAATTGGTTTACTAGGTTCTGGAATGTGCTGAACATTGAGAACATAGGCTGGTTTCAAACGATCTATGGAAACGTTGACATTCTTACCTAATAAACTAAAACTAAATTATTTTTTATACCTTCTAATAACTTTATAAGGGCCTTGATACGGTGGCTGTACAGATCTCCTAACCGCATCGTTTCTGACGAATACATGTGTACAAGTAGCTAAATCGCGATGTACAAATATAGTGCGCGAATCTCGATGCTCAAATAAGTTGGGCCTAAATTTCTCTATAGTATTTCTTAAATTCTGTACGTAATCTGGCGAGTTGCAGTTTGTTATTGGAGAATTATTGTAAAAATCGCCGGGTGATCTGATTGTTAGTTTGTACAAAATCTCTGCGGCACTAACACCATTCCCGTCCCGCGGCACTGCTCGTAAACCGTACAGAACTGTAGGCAATTCGTCAATCCAAGAATTAGACTCTACTAGTCTAGCAATAAGGGCTGACTTAAACAACGATGCCATCTCTCAATAGCCCCGTTACTCTGTGGGAGATAGGGTGTTGTTCGTAACCTATTAACACCTAGAAACTTCATGAGTTGTGTGGAAAGCTTAATAATAATACTAAAAAAAATAAACTTTATTTTCTCATCACAAACACATGTAAGTATACAATCTTTGTTACAAAGTGCTAAGGGGGTACAGAAATGTAATTTGTGAGAGACTGACGCCTGTGACTGGTATATATATACCTGTTGTACAGGTCATCAGGCTCCCACCACCTCGCTAATGAACAGGATGACGTGAATACTTAATGTACAGAACAGTAGGTATGAATCCTAAGTGGATCCCAAAATATTTGTTGGTGACAAGACTGATAGCAGAAACCATAAATTATTTATAATTAAGATTATCAAGTGTGTGTTTATGTGTGTGTAGGTTTGTGTATGCGTGCGTGTGGGTTGTGTACATATGAGGGAATGTGCGTACTGTACTCTTCTGAGTTTATATGTATATGTGTGCCAGAGTGAATGATTATGTATAGTTATATATATATATATATATATATATATATATATATATATATATATATATATATATGTATATATATATATCGTACACGGTTTTTGCAGTCGAAGAAAGTAAGTTTATAAATAGGAAGTTCAGCATTAATTTTATTATATAAAGATGGTCCCAAGTAGTAAGAGAATCTTTTTAATTAAAGAGTAGGTCGTTGAGGGAACAATACATTTTTTGTCCTTACGTCGCTTTGTAATTTCAGTATAGGGAATTTTTAGGTGCTGCATTCGAATGACATTAAGAATGAAGAGTTGGCGAACGGTCACAACTTTACAGATTTATAGAGTTCATTAGTTGGGAAAAGTATATGACGAAATGTAGCTACTTTGAGGACTGCCCGCTGCGCAACCTGAAGGGGTTTTAGCGTAGTTTTTGGGACACCACCCCAACATGCGATACAGTACGATAGTATTGACCGACACAAAGCATAGTATACCCTCTGTAGGACTGTAGGATTCGCAACATATCTTAGGATTTTAAAAACGAATATGAGTTTACGTACTCTGCCAGTTAGTTGTTGTATATGGCTCTTGAAGTTGAGGTGCTTGTCAAGAGTTATGCCTAGATATTTGACAGTGTCAGCTTGTAAAAGTGAGGGGCATTGGCAAGAGGAGTTTGAATTGTTTGGACAGGAGTGATCTATTAAAGAAATAGCATTTAAAGGTTGTGAAGTAGAACTAATTGAAAAGGTGATATGTTGAGTTTTGCTAATATTCAGTGTTAATTTGTTTAGTTTAAGCCATTGGGAGATGGTGTTGAACCCATTTTGAGCTGCTGTTTGTAGGTCAGAACAGGAGTCGGCAGTAAAAGAGACAGCCGTATCATCTGCATAGGAGATCATGCGACCATTAAGTAGCTCGAGACTGCTAAGCTCGTCAATAAATACCAAGAAAAGAGTTGGGCCAAGAATACTGCCCTGAGGTACCCCATAGTTAATTGGTAGCTCTTCACTTGTGGTACTATTTATTCTAACCACCTGAGATCTGCCGGTGAGGTAGCTTCGGAAAAAATCCAACTGAAGACCTCTGACACCCTTTTTTTCGAGCTTCGTTAACAGAGCTCTAGTGGGGACCGTGTCAAAGGTCTTAGCTAGATCGAGGAATATAGTAAGTACCCTTTTGTTAGCATTTCAGGACGTACTATATTATCAAGCAGTTCTTGGACAGCATCGGCAGTTGATCTCCCTTTCCTGAAGCCAAACTGTTGCGGTGATAGAAGATGGTAGTGTTCAAGGTGTTCAAGTGGCGACTAGCTTGTTGTTAACAATGCGTTCAAGCACTTTTGACTAGGCAGGGAGAATAGCAATTTGACGATAATTGGTTAATTTGTTACCTTCACCTCCCCTATAAAAGGGTTGAACTACTGCCTTTTTTAGTGCTTCTGGGAAGACCCCTTTGAAGAAGCACAAGTTAAAAATGTGGGAGAGTATTGGTGAGAAGATAGCGCTGTATCTCTTTAAAATCACCGGTGAGATACCATCTCCACCAGTAGCATCTGATTTCAGTGACATAATTGTTTTATGGACTTCTTCAGCGTCAGTTTCGTTTAATGTAAAGGAGTTACACTGTTGGGTCAATGAAAACATTTGTGGATTCGGTGGAACATTTGTGAATTTCTGAGTCAATTCTTCTCCTATATTAGCGAAGTATTTCTTTACTTGATTACACGACTGTAATGGAGTCGAAGCAAAGGTTAGTAATTTGGGCAAAGATTCCGATTGTTTGGTTGTATTGGTGATTCTTTTTATATTTTCCCACAGGTGCTTGGAATTATTGCCGGATTTATTTAGTTACTGGGTATCATGTTGTCGTTTGACTTTTTTAAGTATTTTTGTACAGAAGGTACGATATCTAAAGTAAGTAACTTTAATTATTTCGTTGTCTGGGAACTTTTTAGAACTTTTATTTAGTCTGTCTCTAGTCCTTAAATAGCGTAATGGGCCAGATGTCATCCAGGGCTTAAGAACTTTCTTCCTAGATGGTATTTTATGCATAAAACTGTTTGACTCACCTAAGGTGATGTAGTTTATTTTGGTGGTAGTATTTGTAGTATTTATTCTTTGGGGTTTTTTGTTAATCGAGATTAATGGCGAGTAATGGTCGGTAATAGTTGTTTCAAGAACTAGTGTAGTGCTGGAGAGCTTTGATCGGATAAAAATGTGGTCGAGAAAATTATTCTCTCTAGTCGGGAAAGTATGAGCTGGTAAGTAGCCGTGAAAAGCCAGACAGTTTAAATAATCTTGGTGGCGAGAATCTAAGGATGTAGGTTTAATATCTATGTTGATATCACCAGCAATAATTACAATTCTAAAGTTTGTTAAACGGGCTAATATATGGTATGCCATATGCCATATATATGCCATAGCTAAGAGAGAAAAGTATCTACATTGGATGTTGAGGGTGAACGATATATGCAAAGTATCGCCACATCCGAACTTATTTTAACAATAAGTCCGGACGCAGAGGATTCAAAATAATAAATATAATAAAAGTATAGTCTTTGTAATAATATAATTGTCTTAAGGCTTAACCTACTCGATATACTGCTAAAAACTAAATAATAGAAAACATGCAAAAAGGACCTAATAAATCATAAAAATACATGGGCATCTCGGTAAGTTTAAATCATAAGTTTTTCTAGATCCTGTATAGATGTTAATCTTGTGGGGGGTTCGTCTTCTCCTGTTTTGACGTACACTTTGCCATATGATGTCCAGGCGGCCGTAAGTTTCTTTATTTTTACTTGTTCTTTAGCTAAGAAAAATATATATCGAGTCTTTGTGGTAAGGTGGTCGGAGATAAAAATTGGTTTTGCTTCACCCGGTATATTCAGGTTTTGCGTGTTTAGTTGCGACTCGTTACTGCTTCTTTTTGCTCTGTTATATTCTTTGTATTTCGAGAGTAGGTTTGCTTTTCTGTCAGTGGTAGTGAAGTCTACAACTATTGAGTTTGATTTTGTTCGATAAATATCACGAACTTCGAGATCTTGAAGTGAAGATGAGGATCCAACGACAGTGGTGATACTTTTGACCGTGTTATTATATGTTGATTATTTTCCTGATCGTATCTTGGTACGTTTCGAAGTTCCAAACAGGTAGATTTCGTATGGCTTTCCAGTAACTCCAATGTATTTTCCAGAGATTGAATTTGAGTTCGATAGTTTAGATTCTCTTTTTCCAGTCAACCTTTGTCAGTAAAGTGTCGTATTTCGCGGACATAAACTCAAGGGAACTCTTTTTCTCATTATTTTGTTTGATGAGTGTTGTTAGTGCGTTCGTGAGAAGACTAAATTTACTCTCCTGATGCAGACGTAGGTTATCTATTCTTTTCTCGACAGAATAATCAGAGGATCTGGGCGTCTCTCTTGTTTTACGGTTTAGGCTTTTTGTAATATTTAGTAGATCATCCTGATCTGGAGAGTTTAACTCTGGATTTGACCCGTAGTGAGGAGGGTTTAAGTTCTTGTGTGAAATCTGTAGGGGGGAGCGAGCTATTTGCGGCATAATAGACGGGAGAAAATAAAGTTCTTCGCAAAGTAGGCCTAAATATCGTCTGAGTGCCGACGGCAATCGAACAGAGTGTGAAGGCGGAGCCTGTGTATGCGCATGCCATGCCCCTTAGGTTAGCGGGCGGGGTCTAGTTACTCACGCTCATGGGTGACATAGATCTATGTAGCCTCCGCCGTGTATTTCTTCGAGATAATGATTTAAAGAGGATATTCGTATACACGACTGATCACATCCGGTCCGAGGGGGAGAGTGGTAATGTTAGTATTACTTTCAGTAACAATGGCACTAACCTTTGACCAGATTCAGAGCGGGAGCCAGACAACGCAATAGTGGTAAGAGGACGCGTACGCTGGATATTAGGCATAAGCTTTTTACAAACAGAGTCCAGATTTGCTTAAGAATTGTGGTGCAATATGCACTCGTATCAGTCGTTCGTAGGCATTCGTAGTAATTCGCATCAACACGTAGCCGACTGCGTAGAGCGTTGCGTCTCTGACGTCATCCGTTGACAAAGCCAATGACTATGTGTAGAATATCATGGAACACAGCTAACAGATTCGCCCGGTCGTCTTCCACGTATTTGGCTCAACGGCCAGCGGCAACACTCCGGATTCCAGCAACACAGGTTCAAACCCACGAAAAATTCACAATTTAAAAATATATTTTTAAGTTAAATAAATTGATTTTCTGATAGCACTGAGCACAGTGGACACGTCCAAACGCTTTCGCGGTCTGGGGGGGAGAGGAAGTTACTTTCGAATTGTCTACCTTGATCTGTGGTTATTCTTATCGGACAACCAAATCTAGTGATCCATCCCTCGTAAACTGTTCTCGCTATTGTTTCGGCGAGGATGTCTTTAACTGGAAAAGCTTCCGGCCAACCGGTTTGCCTATCTATCATTGTGACACAGTACCTGTAACTTTCCTGGGTTATAGGCAAGGGACCAATGATATCGATATTTAAATGTTGTAGCCTATCGCATTTTTCATAACTACCTAAATTCGAAACTGTATGCCGATTATCTTTGACTTTTTGGCACTGAATGCAGGTTTTGGTCCATTTACCTACGTCTACATTCATACTAGGCCAAAAATACCTATGTGACATTAAACGTCTAGTAGCGCGCGTCCCCGGGTGGCTTAAATTGTGTACTATATCGAAAGCTTTTCTACGATAATCTTTAGGTAAATACGGCCTAATATTGTTAGTGGAAGTGTCGCAATACACTTGTATGTCACTACCTGGTAAAAAAACTTTTTTTATAAGTACTCTATTATGGGTTGTAGGTAACAATAACCGTTTTAATTCCTTATCTACATCCTGCTCTGAGGCGAGTTCGGAGTAATTAATACTCGGTGGGAATGTTATTATTTCTAACCTGGATAGGGTATCGGCTACAATATTATCGCGTCCGGTGTGGTATTGAATATCGGTCGTATACTCACTTATGTACATTAAGTGCCTTATGCGTCGCGGTAAATCTTTTTCGTTTGTTTTTTTTGTAAACGCGTAGACTAATGGCCTGTGATCTGTAAAAATTGTTACGGGATGACCTTCTATTCTAGATCTAAAATGTTGTACTCCTAGATACATAGCCAATAACTCTCTATCATACGTGCTATACTTTTTCTGCCCTTGAGATAGTTTTCTTGAAAAGTAACCTAATTGTGTAAATATACCATTTATTTTCATTTGTAACACTGCGCCTACACCTTCATCCGATGCGTCTGTCATTAAAGCTAAGGGCGCACTCGGTAATGGGTGGCAAAGCGTTGCAGCTTGTAGCAAAGTAATTTTACACTGCGTAAACGCTTGCTCGGCCTCTGGTGTCCGTATTATTGGAGTTTTATCTCTTTTTTTAGAGCTGTGTATAAGATCGTTGAGTTTACTTTGTAACTGAGCGGCCTTAGGAATGTGGGATCTGTAAAAATTTAGCATGCCCAAAAAACGCCTAAGCTGCTCTATAGTCTCAGGTCTGTCAAAGTTTACAATGTCCTTGACCTTTGCTTCCGCCGGAGGAATACCTTGCGGAGATACTTCGAAACCTAAGAAGTCCAACTTAGTTTGTCCGAATAGACATTTAGACAGATTAATGGTAGCCAAAATCGTTTACCCTGCTAAAAATAGCGCTAAGATGCTTTTTGTGAGAAACCAGATCTAGGTTTGCGACTAAAATATCATCTAAAAAACAGAATAAAAATTCATTCATGTAATCTATTTTGCCAATATCATTAGTAACTTGTAAGTCGTGCAAAACTCAATGGTTCATGAAACGCTGGAAGCTTTGAGCTGCGTTACATAAACCAAACGACAATAAATAATAACGCAAATAATTATTTTATCAACACTGGTAAAGATCTGGCGGATAAAAAACAGACACTTTTGCAGACCATGGTATACACCTCTGCTGATTGTAGCATTAAATCACTGCTTAAATCATTTGTTATGCTAGATACTGACGAAATCGAAGTTGAAAAAATTATGATGAGGTTGAAAGATGATTGTGTTGTGGGGTGGGACAATATATCTAATAAAATAATTAAGCTGTTCAGGCATATTTTGATACCTCCCTTAACATATATCTTTTAATTAAGTTTGTCTACCGGCATTTTTCTAAAATGTTTAAAAAAAGCCATTGTTATACCTATTTATAAAAATGGCGATAAAAGTCAAATATCAAATTACAGACCTATATCGTTATTACCATCCTTGTCAAAAATATTAGAAAAAATATTAATTCGAAATTAGTAATTTTTTTGGAAAACAATTCTATTTTGTCTAATTTTCAGTTCGATTTTAGGCCTAAAATGTCTACAGCTGATGCTGTACACCACTTGACTGAATATATTGTACAAAATCTTAATATAAGTAAGCATACTGTTGGTAAGCTCGACCTCGCGAAAGCATTCGATGCAGTTTCCATCCCTATCCTTTTACGCAAGCTTGACGCTATAGGTATAAGAGGCACCCAGTTAGACCTTTTTACGAGTTATCTAAAAGACGAACGCAATGCGTGAGAATTGACAGTGTCCTTAGTGATGAGCAGGATAACACATCCTTTGGAATTCCTCAAGGAAGTATTTTAGGACCCACCCTGTTCTCAATTTACATTTAATGACCTGTGTAATATCCAGCTAGATCATGGAAAAATCATATCCTACGCTGATGACACCGCCCTTGTTTTTACGGCTGACTCGGAAGAAAATGTTTATATGTATGCGCAAAACGGTTTCAATGTTGTGAATAACTGGCTTCAAAAAAATACACTAACACTAAATGCCGAAAAATCTAATATATATTAAGTTCTGTATAAGTAAAAAATCGGTGTCGATGTCGGTTTCAACACTTCGTGCTCATTATTGCAAAGGGCTAATACAAAACCCTTGTGAGTGCCCTGAAATTAAGCAAACGGAAACTATAAAATATCAGGGAATTTTAATAGATGAAACTCTTTCGTTCAAACCACATATTATTGCTTTAAATAACAGGTTGCGTAAGTTAATATTTGTATTCAAAAAGATACGACATATTGCAGATTCAGCTTTAATAAAACAAGTTTATTTTGCTCTTTGTGAATCAATATTAACATACTGCATTACTACTTGAGGTGGTGTAAGTAAAACCTTACTACTAACAACAGAAAGAGCTCAGCGAGTGATCCTCAAGGTGTCGACTTGCCGTCCCTATCTCTTTCCTACTAACCTCTTATATAAGTCCTGCAACTTAGTGACAGTTCGACAATTATTAATAATGCACATAGTTTTAAAACAGCACGCAGCCCTTCCATTTAGCACTGAATTAACTATGAAAAGACGGAAAGATATCGTATGTACTCAAAAAGTACGCATCAAATATTCTTTTACAGTGAGGTTCTATTTTTTCCTAGGTCCTTTTTACTACAACCGATTAAATAAAATCGGTGACATATTTCTTCTCACTTATACCAACTATAAGAACAAAGTAAAAAATATTTTGCAACCCATGTCCTATGAGGATACAGAGAAGTTACTTGTGGTATTAAAATAAGGTTTCTAATTTATAATCATTTTATATAAGTTGGGCTAGAATTAGGTACTATTAAAGTTTATAAAGCTTTTGTAAATCCATTTAAATTGTTAAAACTTTAATTAGACACATACTACGTGGATTTAATTGTAAGTGATGAATTGTGTTTTTAGTTAATTAATTTTTTTTTCTTTCAATATAAGTACTTACTAGCATTATAGTCGCTTGATATACAGGATTTTCCTAGTTCGGGCAAATATTTAATATGTTTTATCTATAAGAATATATCTGTTCAACAGAACAGATATATTCTTATAAACATATATGTGTGATTTTATATGAAAAATAAATAAATATGAATATGACATTCTGGTAAATTCAAATAGCCCGAACGGTGTGATTATTGCTGTTTTCTCGATATCCGCTGGGTTAACTTTGACGTTGAAATAGGCTCTATTTAAATCAATTTAAAAAAAAAAACATTTTATTAGACAACATATTTGTAAAATCCTGAATACGTGGGATAGGGTACCTATCCGGTTTAGTTACCATGTTAACCGCGCGATAATCACCGCATGGTCGTAACTGCCCGTTCTTTTTAAGTACAACATGCAGGGGACTTGACCAGGCTCCTTTTGATGGCTGCATATGCCAAGTTCCTGCATGATCTTAAATTCCTCGAATTCTTTTTTTATATCGATCAGGAGGTAGAGGGCGTGCCTTTGCATGAACGGGTGGACCGGTTGTTTCTATATGATGGTAAATAGAATGCGGAGGATTTTCTCTAAAACAGGTTGGCTTAAGCATGTCCGAATATTGTGACAACAAACTAAAATACGGATGATTGGCGTCTATTGTTCCCAATAATGAGTCATTCCAGCTAGTGATTTCTGTTACGATACTTAAGTTAGTGGTCTGGTCGACTAGCTTGCGACTGCTTAAATTTACTAACAACTTATGTTTAGTTAAAAATCAGCACCAATAATTGGTTGATTAACATCTGCAATAATGAAAGTCCATTTATAAGGTCTACGTAAATTTAGATTTATAGTTAGCGCCTTTGTACCAAACGTTTTAATTATCGTACCGTTTGCCGCGTACAAGTACGCGTACGTAAGACCTAGCACTGTCACACTTTTTAAATGACCTGTATGGTAGCACCGACACATTAGCACCAGTGTCGATCAAAAACCGAAGACCTGTCTCCTTGTCGCGTACTATGAGGCGGTTGTTTTCTTCTAATGCACAGGTGCCCGCCGTCGCCTGCACTGGAATTAGTTTTCCGGGTTCTGACTGACCTGTGTCTTTTCCCAGCTGCACGGTTGTATGCATTTGCGTGCATCCTTGCCATACCGGAAGTGGTAAAAGCTCTTCCAATCTGGCCGTCGGGAAGACTTCCGGTGCTGGGATGGCGTCTTGCTTCTTGAGCGCCTCTAGTACCTATCACCTCTACGTGACGTCTCCATCTGAGATAGTCTTGCGTTAATTTTTGCAATCTCCGTCATTATATTTGTAGTTTGTTTCTCCTCTTTGGGCTGAGCGTGTACTGCTGATATACATCCGCCGCCGGTCGTCTCCATTATTTTATCGGCTACTGTGGCTAGCCTGTCTAATTCTTCCATTTCCGTAATGGCAAGCACAGCTTGCACTGAAGTGGGAAGGTGGGACTGCCACAGGATCTGCAATGTATTATCTGGCACTCTATCTTGTGCTAGCTCTTTCATTCGGCGAAGTAATTGTGAAGGCTTCTGTTCACCCAATTCAAAGTCAAGCCTTTAAAGTATCAAATTTGTTACTGGCAGGTGGATTGATGAGAATGTCTGTCAACTGTGATATTACTTCCCTATTTAATTTTGTAATTACCAGGTTATATCGTGTTTCATCGGCTAGTTTCTGAGGAGCTAATATCGCCTCTATCTGGATAAACCATATGCGTGGTTGATCTTTCCGAAATTCAGGTATTCGTGCTGCCACAGATATCTGTGCCAACTCGCTGATTGCTTGTGGAGGTTCTGTCATTAGCGTCCGTTTACAGTGTATTTAGCTCGGTCCGAGGTATTTAGTGTCTGTGTAACGTGTAGCCGTCGAGTCGGTGACCCTGCGGAACGGATCCAGGGGAGTCTACACTTAAAACGCGTCGCCACAAGACACAATAGAAATTCTATTCACTGAGCACTGATCAGCGCGCGGCCGCAAATGAAAGGTTAATATTGCAGGCACGAAGGCGCGTGGGTCACGTTGCCGCCGCTAAATATGATTTTTTCACACACGTAGAATGTAACGGGGTCACCACTTTACCGTTATTTAGTGTCTCATTAAATTAAACATTAATGTGTCGCCACACATGTCTAAAGCTAATCACACACTACGCAGATACGGTAAGATATCTGTATCTGAGCAGATATCTTTCAATATCGCTCTCTATATAAATCATATAAACCAACACACACAGCGCAGATAATTTATATTTTATCGTACAGTATCTGTGAGCACCGACATATACCGACAGATGGTGAGATTATTATCTGCGTATACAAATATATCTGCAAATAACATCTGCCGTATCGGCATCATAATTAATTCTATTATCATACTGAACCTACTCGTTACAGGCATTCATCATCATTGCCGCTTTCATTTTCCTGGTAATTTGTAATTTTAAGACTTTCGTAAAAACTGTGATGACATTGAGGTATCAAATTGGCAGTAAGTACATAATCTTGTAATTTTAATACTTTCGTAAAAACTGTGATGACATTGAGGTATTAAATTGGCAGTAAGTACATAATCTTGTAATTTTAAGACTTTCGTAAAAGCTGTAATGACATTGAGTATCAAATTGGCAGTACATAATCACGGATCCGTGTACATAATGAAATCAGATCTCTCTTTTTGTGATTTGGTATTGCTGGTGCTTCATCATAAGCACGTTCCAGAGTTATATTTTCTGAGATGCGGTCCTTTTGTTTCCTTCTGTTATTCACAATTTTAAAATCAAGCTCTTAAAATGAAGATTTGTAGCCAAATTTGTATGGATCTTCTTTTTTTACTTGGATACATTTGATGTCACCCCATACAATTTTTTGTCCATTTTCGTCTATGCTGAAATTTTTCACCATTTGAGACAGTTTTTTCCAGTCATAAATCTGTTAGTAGCCTATTTCATTGACTGTATAAGGTTTACCAGTTTTTTGGCTGATTTTAGTACCATTGCCATTTGAGCAGGTGTAAAGATCGAGAGTCAGGTTCAGTTTGGCAACCAGTTCTTGCCTTTTCACCACGATATCAGCTTGCTTTGCCGCAGGATGTCCTATGTACCGCTCATGCACCGTACTGTCATCCGCATAACAATGAATATTGCCCAAGGACAACATGTCATTGATATGCAGAAGAAATAGAGAAATAGAAATAGAGAAGAAATAGAGTAGGAGCACAGAACCCTGCGGCACTCCGGCATTGACTTTATAGAACTCGGAGGAACTACCCTCACAAAGGACACGAATCCTCCGCTCTTCTAAAAAGTCTGCAACCCAGGCGCACAAACGGGGCGGTATACCGAAGGCCGGCAACTTGGAAAGAAGGAAGCGATGCCATACTCTATCGAAAGCTTTGGCGACATCAAGGCTAACTGCCAGAGATTCGCCATGCTTGACCATCACTTCACCCCATGCGTGAGTAACGTACGCTAGAAGATTACCCGTTGATCACTTGGGTCTGAACCCATACTGGCGATCATGGAGCAGCGAGTGATCCTCTAGGTAATGGATGAGCTGGGAGTTAATTATCCGCTCAAACACCTTGCACAGCACAGAAGATACAGCGATGGGTCGATAGTTGGCTGGATCCGATGGATCCCCTTTTTTGGGGATGGGTTGTATGTTCGCTTCCTTCCAAGACACCGGCACAATACCGGTATCGTAAGACATCCTAAACAATCGTGTCAACACAGGAGACAACTCAGCCACGCATCTGAGCAGCACAATCGCCGGAACACCATCCGGCCCGCTAGCCTTCCGCACATCGAGCGACCGCAGCACAGCACGTACATCACACTGCCTAATACGAATATCAGGCATGGTGGCCCCACAATGTGGTAGGTGTCATAGGTGGAGCGGCGCCACAATCGTCGATGCGCGAATTTGCCGCGAAAAGGTCAGCCAACAAGTTCGCCTTCTCAAGCGGCTGGTAGGCTAACGAGCCATCTGGATGTTTCAACGGAGACAACGAGGGAGAGCAGAAGTTGGCCTGCTCGGCCTTAGCGAGCCGCCAATAGCTACGGCTACCCGTAGGGTGCGAGATCAACTCCTGCCCTACCCGCGCGACTCTTTGTGCATCCGCTTCTGCGAGAGCCCTCTTATTAAACCAAGAGGCCTTGTTGTAAGCCGCCTTCAAGGAGCCGGTACTCGGGTCATTTAGTGCGTAAGCCCTTGTCCAAGCACGATACGCCGCCTGCTTGCATTCAGCAGCTTTGGCGCATTCGCGAATGAACCAAAGCCGTTTTCTACCAACGCTGGCAAGATCTGTGTACGGAATATAATATTCCATACCCAACAAGATCTCATCAGCGATAGCAGAAGCGCACTCCCACAGGTCCTTTCCAAGAAAGCAGCTCTGGCCCCATGAGACGGACGCAAAGTAATCACTCAATCCGTCCCAATCTGCTGACGAGTAGTGCCACAGACGACGCTTGGTCTCCACCGTTTTCGGTGGACCAGCGCTATGCGGTGCTGTGGCAATAACCAAGCAGTGGTCTGACGAGCCTAGAGGTGCAAGCACCGACACTCTATACCCTGCACGGCGACTCGTCTGCATTAAGTCCAATAAGGAGGGCGCGTGACCTACGTTATCTGGTATCCTGGTGAGCTGGTCAACCAGTTGTGTAGGGTCTTGTGTCAGAGCGAAGGCATAAGCGACTCTACCAGCGTGATCAGTTTTGGAGGAGTCAAACCATGTTTCATGATGGGCGTTGAAGTCCCCCAAAACCACCACCTCGTCGTTTGGGAATCGCTCTTGCGCGACATCAGTCACTCGGCCAAGGTGGTCAAAAAGGTTGCTTGTATTAGCATTTCCCGTGTGGGACCGATATAGGCACGCATAGACACGGCAACGGGAGCCGAATTCAATGCGCACCCATAGGATGAGTGCGCATTGAATTCGGCTTTGTAGTTGGTTTACCGATGCGGCAAAGATTAATAATGAAAGTTATTCGTGTAAAGTTATACTTATATTACTGCTCAATTGAGTTTTTGGTAATCCAACTGTTTTGTCGATTCGAAAGACCCAACCATTTAACATAAAGTTTATTTCTTATTTTCTAATAACTTTTTCAATAAATAAATATTAGGATATTTAGTTTTCTGTAACTCCTCCTGGTAAAAAGCACCCAATATTGGTTGATTTCTTTGATCTTTTATTAAATCAAAATTATATATGGAACAGTATTATTAACCTTAATAATGGTAAATAATTCAGTTGACCAATTTGGTATATATTCAATTCAATTCAAATTATTTATTGCTGGTATATATGTGTATGGTATAGATATGTATATATTATATAATCCATAATGTGTTAGTTACAAAATTTCTTAAAACTATGTTAGTAAAATATGTCATGGATTCAGAATAAAATATTAAAACTACAATACGCTTTTACAGTTAATCACAATTTAAATTCTAAAATGAAATAAAAATACAAAATCGGAAACATAATACAAATAATAATAAAAATTAAAAATACCAAATTCAAATTCATGTCAACATTATAAAAAAACTTAAAATTTACGAATTCACAATATATCAAAAAAAAATTATTATTAAATTATTAAAATTTACGTAATTATTTTTAATTTAGGGTTGGGTGATAATAATGCGAGCCCGGCGGTCTTGAACTACGTGTGCACATGTGAATGTGCACCCAATGCTTAATAAATAGATTATCCATTTTACAAGTTAATGCCCTCAGAATACCGTTAGAGCTCCCACGCATCCTGTTCATCAAGGACGATGTTCTCTTTCTCATGATGGCGTAAAAATCATCAACATGAGCCTCCGCAAACATTTGTGACGCGCTACAGTATCGTGGGCGCCCCATCAGAACTCTAAAGCATTATTGTATTGTATGCGTAGATCGTTGTAGGCCCGCTGCGTATACTTAATCCACAGGCTGCATGTGTAGAAGCTTTGGCAGTAAGCCTGTGATAAAGAGTGATCTTCACTTCCTTCGTACCTACACCGTGTAAACCTACGGGCCAGCATGTTGCAGCGAACCGCCACCGCTCTCCGCTCTCGCTCTAAATCCTTATCATCAGATAAGTCCTCCGTGACAAGGTGTCTTATATACTTAAATTTTTACAGCATTGAATGGGAGTTCCGTTTAACCCTTAACTGTAGTGGTGGAAAATAGTCACACTTCTATAGTCGTGGGTCCCCGGGACTCGCCCATTTTCAATTTAAAATAAAACATAAATAAGGATGAATTTTACACATTTTTTTTTACAAAACCTTACATTGAAACTTAACAATCGTAGTATTAACCAAAATAACAAAAGAAACTTTTATTCTATAATCTATAGTGGTATTTTTTTATCAGTCGTTATTTACTTGCAATAAAAACATGTTTTCCAAAAAAACACATAAAATAGAAAAACACAATAAAAAACTTAATTCAACCCGTTTTATGCACAAAAAATAACATTTTTTAAAAGAGTTAACACAAAAAAGAAAAAACTTCTTTAAGAATAAACTGATAACCAAATTATAAGCATGAATTGCATATCACTTTTGCGCATGACATGCAAATAGGCAGCCTACACTTAGAACACTCAAAAATTACTATTGAGACCTTATTTGTACACAGTGAACAATAAATAACTATTCTATTCTATAAGTGTACAGTCTTCGCTCTCTTGTTTGGCGGACAGAAAGAGCATCTCTTTCTTTTATTCTTCTCCAATTTCAGACTGTCATCGATTGCAAATGATGATTCTGATGTTAGTTTTAGTTTCAGAACTGTGGCAATGATTGCCTGAGTTGTGTAGGAAGTCTTCGATTGTAACATCTTTCTTCCATGTAGGATTCACACAACATTTTGGCAAGTCCATTCAAAAACATCATCTTTGTCATCTTCGAAGACCTTTTATGACTTTTCTGGATGATAAAAGCATTCAGTGCACTCACGTAAAAAACTAAAAAAGTTACGTAACTATAGTCGTGGGTCCCACGGATCCGCGCGCACACCAATACTCACCTCAGTAGTAGCAAGCGAAACTCGTCTTTTCTCATCTGCGCACTTCGGCTTACTGTCGGTAGGTACCTAGGAGCGGGAGGCGCTGCTGCATACGCAGTGTCTTTACACGCGTTCAAAGATTGAACATGGGTCCACTGGACCTACAACTACAGTTAAGGGTTAAGTTTACAAGAGGAACATAATCTAATGATATTCTTTTAGCCTTAAAAACCAGCAACTTGCTCTTTTTTACATTATAAGTGAGTTCGTGCAGTGTAGCGTATGACTCACACATTCTCATCAGCTTTCGGAGCCCACTGATTAAGGGACTCAACAGGACCATATCGTCTGCATAGCTAATATTATTTATAAAAGTTCCATCTATTGAGCAGCCGACATTAGCCCCACCGAGCTCATCAAGCAGCTGATCAATGTAGAGGTTAAAAAGGAGCGGAAATGTTAAGCCCCCCTGTCTCACCCCACCCTCAAAACTGTAGGCGTCAGAGAACGTGTCAGCCCACCTGACACGGTTTTGCTGTGAGCTGTATCAAAACCTCAACATGTCACCTCAAGGTCAAAAGCTTGGGAAAGGTCGAGAAATGCCGCATACACCGGTGTTCGCCTATCCGTGTAATACTTCACCGTCTGCTTGAGCGCCAGAATAGCGCTTTCAGTTGACAATCCGCTTCTAAAACCGAATTGAGCGTCGATTAACTTTATATGGTTCTTAAGCTGGCGCTCAATCAGCCCGTCAAGCACTTTGCCAATTATAGTTGCAAGAGAAATTGGTCTGTAGCTGTTTATATCGGCTATATCGCCAGTTTTGTTTTTAACCACAGGCACAACTACACTTTCCATCAGATCCCGAGGCAAATATGTATGCCTCACGCAGAATGTATACAGCATCGCAAGAACACGATAAATATGCGGACCAGCATGCGGAAGATGCTCGACGGTGAGACCATCGTGTCCCGGAGATTTACCTCCTGACAATCCCTTTACTGCTTTCTTTACTTCTTTAGCAGTAAAGTCAAGAGGCGAACCCGAAACAGAAGTCACACCCCCAAGCACCTCCTGTCCCCGACAACAAGAGATTGCACCCTAAAATGATTTTTAAAACATTTGCTATTTTCTTTGTATCTGTCTCTCCACTAACACTTACAGGGAGCCCTACCTTAGGATTTAATTTATTTGTCTGTTTCTAAAATTTTACAAAATTCTTTTTTTTGTGTAGTTCAGCTATTATGTCCATTCGTATTTGATCTTTGTGATTTTGACAAAACATTAACTTATTTTTTAATATACTTTTACTTTCTCTCAACCTTTATCGAAACAACTTTTATATTTGCTTATCCGAACGCAGTCACCGATTTTTAATTTATTTTTGGTTAAATATTTTCTGGCATAATTATAGTTTTTTGATGTAAGTTTTAACTATAGTTTCATTTCCAACATTGATATCCACTGGCTTAAATTTAGTAATACTGTGTTTATTGTTATTGTATGTAGTCAAAACTTTATCTAAAGTTTTCCCTATCCACTTATAACTAAAAGATATGTGCAATTTATTTTTTAACGTTTGAATTAATCGTTCTACTATCGATGCTTTCTTAGTAGAGTACGATGAATAGTGGTTTATTTTTAACAACATAAGCATAAGTTACTAAAAGGAATCGTTGTAAAATTCAGTTCCCATATCGGTTTGTAAGTTATGTGGACAACGATCACTCGTTGTAACAACGAGAGAAAACGCATCAACCGCATCTTTTTTTGATTAGGTCTTTAATAGAATAGCCCACGCATTTTTAGTAAAACAATCGATTACTACTAAAATGAATGTGAATCCGTTGTTATATTTACTTAAAGATTTCAGATCAATTAGGTCTGCTTGCCATAAGTCATCTATTCCTTTTAAAATGACCGATCTTCGAACGAAATTTTTACGTGCTGGTCTGTGAATTTCGGTTACTACTTGCTCTTTAACCATTTTGTTGTTTATCAACTGTTTTTTTATGTAGTCCTTAGCACCAAATTTCATCTCAAACTGTTTTAAGCTTGCTGCGATATCAGCTTTTATTACCTCTACTAAAATAGTAATTTCTTTTTTCGTACATAAATTCAAATGATATCATCAATATATTTTTTATTAAGAGCATCCTCAGGTGCTATAGGTTCTTTAACACCAGTTAGTCGCGGCAATTGCAAGTTGAAATCCCCATTTTCTGATTTTACTAAAGAGTTTCCGGTAAAATCAAATATTTCTGGGAATCGTAAACTTTTGTAAACGTGGTGTCCAAATTCATCGATGTTCATTTTCTATCAGATAACCATTATAGTCAGAGGAAGGATTTTAAATAAATAATAACAGAAAGTGATAATTAATTTATAATACGCAATTACAATTCATTTTATTTTTTTCACTCACTCGCAATTCTTTAATTATAGAAATAATTTCGTTATCTAGTCCTGTGTTTGCAGCATCTTTTCCACTAATTACTTAAGTCTTTCAACAAGCTCATTAGGATCGTTCCAATAAATAAAATCAGTATTGTTTTTCAATTTTTTCTTCAATATTAGCCCATCTCCTTCGCTAACATAGTCGATATTACTTAAGGCAGATGAAACAGAAGATGTTGAAAGTTTGGGCAACTTGAAAAGCGGCTTGATAATATGCAAATACTTTCGTCCTTTATTAGCCTTTATCGGTTTCTTGGGGTTATAATCTCGTCGATGAGCGTTTGTTTTCATAAGCTTCTCTTTATACATATGTCAGTCGTTTTCTGTTACAATCTCTAAGTTAGGTACTTTCTTAAATAAAAGCTTGTACAAGCCTTTAGTTTTAGTTTTTTTATGCGCATCACCTGCTATAGATATTTTATCATCATAAACATCTACACGCGATGTTCCCATCATTTGTTTTCCTCGCTCTCTTCTAACTCCAAACGGTACATCATCAAATGCTTCTGAAGATAACGACCAAGACAAAGTGTCTCGACCAGGACTGGACATCGAATTGACTGTTCTAAATAATATATTGCTTGTATTAATTTTATCAGAGTCTTCAAAATTACACTTCTGGATACATCTATTGGCCCACCTTAGAGTTTAGGTTTCTATGGCCCCTACTTAAATATGATTGCTAGATTGAACAAAAACTATTGATGTAGTTTTAAACCTGATACATTTTACCATCTTTTTCGATCGTATTCTTTTAAATTTGAATTCAGAATACCACACGACATGGAGCTACGCCTAACAAGTCGGGTATGCGCCTTGATGAAGGCAGTTGATTTTTGAATAAGGAACATGTTTTATCAAATAAAGGTTTAATTTAATAACGCGTGTTGCCTCCATGGGTATCTACGACAGCTCTCATACGATCGAGGTTTATCAACCGCTCTATGAAATTTTGAGGGATCATCTCCCATTCCTCTTCTATGGCAGTTTTCAACTCCTGCATCGTCTGGGCAACTGGCTGACGAGCCCTAACACGTCTTTTTAACTCGTCCCACATGTGCTCAATCGGGTTCATGTCTGGGCTTCTGGCTGGCCAGTCCATAACTGTGATGTTCACATCCCGAAGATATTCCCTGACGATGCCGGCCGTATGGGCTCTTGCATTATCATGCATAAAAGGAAATTTGGGCCCACATGGTCCACGTATGGCATCACGTAAAGTTTTAAGCACTCACGAATGTACCATTCAGCATTTAATGTTGGCAGCCGTGGTCCCGTAATAACCTCAAGTTGAGTAAAATTTTTTAAACACTGAAAAAAGATGACAACCTCAGGCGAGAATCGAACCACGCACCTTCCGCATTCCGGGCGGCTGCCTTAACCACTTGGCTACCGAGGTCTGGCTTTCAACCGTCGAAATTTGTCAGTGCTTGATGCTTATGTTTTTAGTCAACATTGCTTCATCAAATCTTAGAAGTTTTCACCTCTGAGATCCGAAAGAAATATTTTTACAAATATTTGAACATTCGGTTAAGATGAAGCTGCGTTTATAGATTAATGTTTTTTATATTTTAGCGTTTTATTAACGATTAAATATACTTAAGTAAAATTTTAAACACTGTAAAAAGACGACAACCTCAGGCGGGAATCGAACCACGCACCTTCCGCATTCCGGGCGGCTGCCTTAATCACTTGGCTACCGAGGTCTGGCTTTCAACCGTCGAAATTTTGGTTCGATTATCTATAAACGCAGCTTCATCTTAACCGAATGTTCAAATATTTGTAAAAATATTTCTTTCGGATCTCAGAGGTGAAAACTTCTATGATTTGATGAAGCATTGTTGACTAAAAACATAAGCATCAAGCACTGACAAATTTCGACGGTTGAAAGCCAGACCTCGGTAGCCAAGTGGTTAAGGCAGCCGCCCGGAATGCGTGGTTCGATTCTCGCCTGAGGTTGTCATCTTTTTTCAGTGTTTAAAAAATTTTACTCAACTTGAGGTTATTACGGGACCACGGCTGCCATCATTAAATGCTGAATGGTACATTCGTGAGTGCTTAGAACTTTACGTGATGCCATACGTGGACCATGTGGGCCCAAATTTCCTTTTATGCATGATAATGCAAGAGCCCATACGGCCGGCATCGTCAGGGAATATCTTCGGGATGTGAACATCACAGTTATAGACTGGCCAGCCAGAAGCCCAGACATGAACCCGATTGAGCACATGTGGGACGAGTTAAAAAGACGTGTTAGGGCTCGTCAGCCAGTTGCCCAGACGCCTTTTACAACGCCTTTTACAACACTGAAGAGAAGGGAGGGGTGGTAGTATTATTTTGATTAGCCCATCGCCGCTCTATGTTCTTCACTGTATGTGCAGTCTTTAGTCCGTTAGTCACCTTTTACGACACCGAAGGGAAGAGAGAGATTGGTAGTATTATTTTGATGAGCCCTTCGCCGCTCTAAGTTGTTGAATGTACGTGCAGTTTTTAGTCCGTTAGTCGCCTTTTACAACACCGAAGAGAAGGGAGGGTTGGTAGTATTATTTTGATTAGCCCATCGCCGCTTTTTGCTTCTGGTTGTATGTGCAGTCTTTAGTCCGTTAGTAACCTTTTACGACACCGAAGGGAAGAGAGGGATTGGTAGTATTATTTTGATGAGCCCATCGCCGCTCTATGTTGTTGGTTCTATGTGTAGTGTTTATTCCGTTAGTCACCATTTACGACACCGAAGAGAAGAGAGGGGTTGGTAGTATTATTTTGATGAGCCCATCGCCGCTCTATGCTGTAGTATGTATGTGCAGTCTTTAGTCCGTTAGTCGCCTTATACGACACCAAAGAGAAGAGAGAGGTTGGTAGTATTATTTTGATAAGCCCATCGCCGCTCTTTGCTTTTGGTTGCAAGTGCAGTCTTTAGTCCGTTAGTCGCCTTTTACTACACCCAAGAGATAAGAGGGGTTGGTAGTATGATTTTGATTAGCCCATCGCCGCTCTAAGTTGTTTTTTTTTTTTTTTTTTTTTTTTTTATAGCAGAAGGAGGCAAACGAGCAAGCGGGTCACCTGATGGAAAGTAATCACCGCCGCCCATGGACACCCGCAAAACCAGAGGAATCGCAGGCGCGTTGCCGGCTTTTAAGGAAGGAATAGGCTCGTTTCTTGAAGATCCCTAAGTCGTAACGGTCCGGAAATACCGCCGCCGAGAGCTGGTTCCACAACACTGTAGTTCGAGGCAAGAAATTTCTTGAAAAACGCACAGTAGTAGACCGCCATCCATCAAGGTGATGTGGATGGAATGACAGTCGATTGCGTGTAGTGCGGTGAAGGAAATTAGCGGCAGGGATCAAGCCAAACAATTCCTCAGAACACTCCCCATGATATATACGGTACAATATACAGAGAGACGCAACGTCTCTCCGAAGAGCCAGTGGATCGAGCCGACCTGAAATAACCACGTCGCCGACAATTCGAGCAGCTCTCCGTTGAATGCGGTCAAATGGAAGGAGTTGGTATTGGGGTGCTCCAGCCCAGAGATGGGAGCAGTATTCCATATGCGGCCTGACCTGTGCTTTATACAGTTGTAAACGGTGGGCCGGCGTGAAATACTGACCCGCTCTATTAAGCACACCCAGCTTTTTCGAAGCTAATTTAGCTTTACCTTCCAAATGACCACGAAACTGACCGTCACTCGAAATATCGACGCCAAGGATTCCAATAATCGGATTGGTATCAAGGGGAGCTCCCTCAAAGTTCAGAGGTACGACGAAGGGATGTTTTTTCGCGGTAAATGCGCAAACTTGTGTTTTGGAGAGGTTAAAGCGACATGACTTAACATGTTCTCGGTGTCAGTCACAAGTTTATTCCGGCTCTCGATGACGCTTTCCAGAAAAATATTAGCTCGCCCGGTGTAGAGCGTATCCCCAGTACTGTCATCCGCATAGCAATGAATGCTGTTGTTATGCAGCATGTCATTGATATGCAGAAGAAACAAAGTAGGGGACAACACACACCCCTGCGGGACTCCAGCATTCACGGGCTTCATGTCGGAGCACGAACCGTCGACTGCGACTCTGATGCTACGCCCAGTAAGAAAGCTGGCAACCCATGAACACAATTTCTCAGGAAGCCCGTATGATGGAAGTTTAGAGAAAAGAGCCCTGTGCCATACCCTGTCAAAAGCTTTCGCTACGTCCAAGCTAACTGCCAGTGCCTCCCCTTTACTTTCGACTGCCTCCGCCCATCGGTGAGTAAGGTACACTAAAAGATCACCAGCCGATCGACCGCGACGAAAACCATACTGGCGATCACTTAGTAGCTGGTTCTCTTCTAGGTACCTTAAGAGCTGGCGGTTTATAATGGACTCCATTACTTTGGAGAGTAAAGAGGTAATAGCTATTGGCCTGTAGTTAGACGGATCTGAGCGATCGCCTTTTTTTGGAATCGGGTGGACAAGGGCTGTCTTCCAAGAGCTCGGGACGACGCCAGTGGTGTAAGAGAGCTGGAAAAGGCGCGTTAGAACTGGTGCCAATTCAGGAGCACACGTCCGAAGCACAATGGGTGGAACTGCATCAGGCCCACTCGCCTTAAGGATATCAAGGGAAAAAAGAGCCTTACGAACTGACCTTTGCAGGAACTGAACGTTTGGCATTGTACAAGCGCAATGCGGTATGGTTGGTGGAGAGTTTTCCCCATCGTCCAAGGTCGAGTTTGATGCGAAAAGAGAGCCCAAGAGATCGGATTTCTCCTTTGCAGTATAGGCCAGGCAGTCATCGGTCTTGTGCAATGGTGGTAGGGACGGCTGACAAAAATTCCCTAAGATAGCTTTGGCGAGAGACCAGAACGCACGCGTCCCCGAAGGAAGACGCACTAGCCTCTCGCCAATTCTACCTATGAATGATGACTTCGCCTTGGCAATGTCCTTCTTAAAGGATCTGGCGGCAAAGTTGTACTTCTTTCTGAGCGCACTGGTGTTTGGATCCTTTGATGACACCGCATTAGGCCAGGCTTGGTAATGCTGTCGCTTTTGGCGAGACGCCATTTTGCAGCAACGACCAAACCATGGTTGGGACTTGCCGCCAATGGGAACCACAGAGTTTGGAATGAAAAGTTCCATTCCCTGCAGTATCATATCAACGACAGAGTCAGCGGCGACATCAGGATCATCCAGCGAGAAGCAAACTCGCCACCACGGGTAGGACGCAAAGAAGCTTCGCATCCCATCCCAGTCCGCCGACCTATAATGCCAGACTCGACGGCTAGCCGCTGGTTGCGGTTTTGAAGTTTCTGTGAGAGGCACAGTGCTGCGAATCAGACAGTGGTCTGATGAGCCTAGTGGTGCATCAACAGAAACTTGATAGCCGTCTGGGTGCGAGGTCAGCAGAAGGTCCAATAAAGAAGGTGCATGGCCCTCCACATCTGGAACCCGTGTTGGCTCGGTTACCAATTGGAACAGACTGTAGGCCAAAGCGAAGTCATGAACGGCTCTACCCGCGTGGTCAGTTGTGCGTGAACCAAGCCATTCGACGTGGTGGGCATTGAAGTCTCCCAATACCACAATCTCGGCCGAGGGGATCCGTTGGAGAAGGGAGTCTGTCGCTGTTTGGACGGTCTCGATGAGTTGGTCAGTTCCGATGTTACCGCTGTGGGACCTATACAGGCACGCGTAGACGCGAGGATGACGTCCGCAGTCGACGTGCAGCCATATGATGGAGAGGTCCCTATCTGCAAGATTGCCAAGGCGACGAACGCACATATCCTCCCTGACATAGGCACAAACACCGGCTCGTGGCACAAATGCATGTTCCAGGTTGTATCCCCGGTAGCGCAAGTACGAGATGTCAGGAGGGGGGGATATCTGCGTCTCGGTGAGGAAGAGCAAGGCCGGTTTCGCCGTCTCGAGGTGGTAATGGACGGCGCTCAAGTTAGAGTGGATTCCCCTGATATTGCAGAAGTCCACGCGAAGCATAGGAGGGGGTGCCAATTGTCCCGCCTTTCTCCTGCCTGCAGCATGCCTTGGCACGAACGAACTTTTGCCTTCCCCAGAATACGTAGGGCAGCCTGAGCGAGAACGCTCAGGGGGGGATTCTCCGAATGTGTCGGTACCCCCCTGGGGTAAATTTAGATTACAGTTCGATGCCATATCAATTGTGAGGGGGGGGGGGGGAGGGGTCTCCGGAACCCTCACTCGCCGGACGAAACACAACAGCACAGAGTGCCATTGTTTCACGCCGAAAATTCGTGAGGGGGTGGTATTACGCCGGGCGAGCCGACCCAATGCGTGCTGCAACGCAGCGTGGCTCTACCACTCAGTTGGTGTCACTCATTTAGCACCACCTAGGGGTCACGTGTAGGGTCTCAAGGGTAAACCTACGGACGCGAGCAACTTAACCCCCCTAAATGTATGTGCAGTCTTTAGTCCGTTAGTCGCCTTATACGACACCAAAGAGAAGAGAGAGGTTGGTGGTATTATTTTGATAAGCCCATCGCCGCTCTATGCTGTAGGATGTATGTGCAGGCTTTAGTCCGTTAGTCGCCTTTACGACACCCAAGGGAAGAGATGGGTTGTTAGTAAAAAAAAAATCAAAATCAATATATCTTTATTCAGTAAGCTTAAATTAAGCATTTCGAATCGTCTAAATTTATTTTTTTATGGATGGTTGGATAGGCATAGGAACCCACCCACCCACCCCACCCATTCAGGAAGTCTTTTAGCTGTGGAGAAGAACGGGCACAAGAAACTCCACAGCTTTAAAATAATATAGAAGTAACGACATTTACAAAACAACATGTCGTTACCAAATTATACAATCAGTTATGTAATGTCATAAAAGACAATGGATTAAGAAAAAAAACAATGTAAATATATTATTATAACCAGGCTGTTTTGTCTTCTAAATATTCCTTGACTGTGTAATAACCTTTCCTAAGTAAACAAGATTTTACATGATTTTTAAACTTATCTAAAGGTAATTCTAGTACAGTACTTGGTATTTTATTATAATAGTGTATACCTTGCCCCAAGAAAGAGCCGAGAACCTTCTGTAACCTGAACAGGGGCATCATAAGTTTTGACTTATTTCTAGCATTGAAATTGTGTACGTCACCGTGTTTAGTGAATGAGTTAATATTGCAACGCACAAAAACTATACAATTATAAATATATTGAGATGCAGCTGTAAGAACACCAACTTCTTTAAAAATATCTCTTAGAGAAGTTCGTAATCTTAGTCTAAAAATGGTTCTTATTGCCCGTTTCTGTAAAATGAATATAGTTTCAACATCAGCCGCTGTTCCCCACAGTAGGGCGCCATATGACATGACAATGTGAAAATAACTAAAATAAACCGTTTTAGCAGTTTCAACGTCGGTTAACTGCCTAATTTTTCTAATGGCGTAAGCAGCAGAACTGAGTTTGCCAATTTCGATATATGAGGATTCCATTGAAGTTTTGAGTCAAGGGTTATCCCTAGAAAAACAGCCGAGTCTACCAAATCTAATTTAACACCATTCATTCTAACATTGATTTGTTCGGTCTTGACATTTGGTAGTATAAATTTAATACATTTCGTTTTTTTAGCGTTTAGCTGTAAATTATTCGCACTAAACCAACTGAGAACCTCTGAGAGAGCATTGTTAACATCGTCATAATTATTCTTACATCTAGTCACATTAAAAATGAGTGAAGTATCATCTGCAAACAATACAATATCACAGAAGTTTTCTACAAAGAATGGCAAGTCATTGATATATATCAAAAATAAAAAAGGGCAAAGAATTGACCCTTGTGGAACTCCCATTTTTACATGAGAACCGGATGACTTAGTTCCATTAATGTCGACAGTTTGTGTTCTCGAACTAAGATACGACTGTATCAAATTACGCGCAAGACCTTTGAGACCATAGTGATTTAACTTCATCACTAGTGTCCGGTGCTCAACGCAATCGAAAGCCTTGGACAAGTCGCAAAAAACTCCAAGAGTGTTCTGAGACTTCTCCCAGGCATCAAATATATGTTTTATTAGAGCTACACCTGCGTCAGTAGTGGAACGACCCTTAGTAAAACCGAATTGCTTACTATGTAAAAGATTATTTAAGTTAAAGTATTCCACTAACTGTTCGAGAATAATTTTTTTCAATAATTTTTACTAAGTGCTGGTAGTATTGAAATTGGTCGATAGTTACTGGGGTCTTCTTTATTTCCCGATTTTAATATAGGTATAACCTTACTAAACTTCATAAGATCAGGAAAGATTCCCTTATCAACACACTTATTAAATATGTCAGCAAGATAGGGTGCAATAAAATATATAATATTTTTAATTATCTTTATAGACATGCCCCACAAATCACCTGTGTTTTTCATTTTTAGTAATTTAAAAGTTTTAATAATATTTTTAGAGTCAATATATTGAAAATTAAAAGAAACATTACATTTGGGTACATGTTGTTCGAGAAAGGCTTGTGCCGCCACTGGTGATGAATTTAAATTTGAGGTTGTTACCACAGGTATATTTATAAAGAAATCATCAAAAATGTTAGCAATTTGTGCATCTGAATTGATAAGGTTATCTTTAACTTTTAGAGTAAAAGTGTTGTCCCAGTTTACCAGTTTCACGGTTGATGATATCCCAAGTGGCTTTTATTTTATTATTAGATTTTTTAATTTTATCTTTAATGAAGTTAGATTTTGCTAGTGTGCACACTTTCTTAAACAATTTAGAGTAATTTTTTACATATTCTGTAAAATTTAAATTTTGATTATATTGTCTTAAATTATATAACTCATACAGTTTATTTCTACTTTTATAATACCAGTCGTGGCCCAGTCACAGAACTTAAGTTTTTGTGAAAACTTAATTGTTTTAGATGTAAACACTTGATTGTATTCTGTCTTTATTAAATCAAAGAGATTACTGTATAGTACATCCGGATCATCATGTATAAAGGGCAAAGTATCGATTTTACACAATTATTAGTTAAATTAAATTAGTTATTATAAAAGATGAAGGTGGGTTGATTTATGTCTCATCTGACGTCTATTCTGTTTGAAAACCACTGAAACAGTTATTCGTCAGTTTATTTAACAGGACTATGTAATGACAAGCACTAATTATATATTATAGTATCCACTGTGATGAAAAAATTTTTTGGAGATGTGAATCTTTTTCCAGTAGACACCGATCATATTTGCGGCATGCTTCACCAAGTTAATTTAATAAGATTGGTTGTAGAAAAGTACTTGTCAGTGAGGTATTATTATAAATTAAAATTGGACAATGTGAAAAGCAACGCAAAATCTAAAAGAAAATTATACAAAATCAAATACAGAGAGGGATGTCATTGATTTTTTTTAACGTGATACGAATAAATCAAAATGCATTGTCATTGTTTTTTTTCATTGAATACACAGGTATTCACTGGATATCGAATAATCGAATGCATATTTACCTAAACTTAATTATTCGCTAACATATTATTTTCATTTAAAAAAAAATATTGGAAATTCGGGTAGGCTGATAATGTTGGTTCATCACGAGAAAGTACATTTCTTCTTATTCCGGAATTTTTATTCGCAAATACCTAGGTAAGTATGCATCCCGTTCCTTTCTTGCCACTGTAATACTGATACTTATACATTGCGATTTTTTGCAGCCATACAAACGCGCGTTTGACAGTCGTGCGACTGCATCGCGATTGTGTCGCTACTTTTATTAAGGCGGTACAAGGATTTGCGACTGTATCGATGCTGCACCGCAATTGTATCGATGCTAAATCGCGACTGAATCACATTTGTAGCCCGTATTTTCTCTTTTCTCCAATTTTTAATCTTTTCACGGTTCTACCAATTGAATTTGGCAACTTTCTGATTCAAACCAGCAAGGAAAGAGGTTGCGAGTTCGAATCATAAATTATAAAAATACCTATATAGTATAATATGTATTTGTATAGTTATATATATTATGTGTATAATTTATGTATGTATATTTAGGCTAGTTAAGTTAAGTGTTTCTTTTTTTTTCCTTATTTAAATTGTTATTCTCTAAATTTAAATGTCACCGCTACAAAAATTTATGTACATCTTCACTGGTTGACTGTTAGAGAATGCCTAATGGCATTAAGTCCGCCGTTTGCTGTATTATTGGCAATAATTATAATTACAATAATTACTCTGTAAATTTAATTTTAAAATAATGTGATTTTAGTGTATATAATGATTTTACGTAGTGTGCATGAGCAATGTAACTGTAGCCAGTCTGTGCATACATATTTAAGGGTATCAATCTAGCACAAAAATGTTTTAATTGATGTTCTAAATGCCTTTTCGATTGATGTATGTTGTGATGCCTTATTAAATTAATAAATAAATAAATAATAAAGTTTAAATAAATAAATAAAAAAATCATTTATTTGCGAAATATCTACACAACATTGAGATGTAAGACAAGGATTTAAGGTATCAACAATATTCTTCCTTATGTATGTACCCCCGCGCTAGGGCTGTATCCGCCTGTGTACGTAAATTGGAGGAAGAATATTTGTAAAAAATTTGCCCTTCAAATAAGTTACCATATCATGTAAGAGATTTTTTAGTAATAATAATATCGATTTTGAACATAATGGGATCACAAACCAAGAAATTTAAAACGGCAGTCACTTTATCTAATTATATCTTCGGAATCGTGTTTAGAGACCTTTTAGATCCCCAGATATCGATTTTTAACATGATCGGAGCATAAACACAGAAATTCAAAGTGGCAGCCACTTTTTTTTTATTCTATCTTCAGAATCGTGTTTAGAGACCTTTTAGACCCCCAGATGTTGGTTTTGAACCTAATCGGAGCACAAACCAATAAATTCAAAATGGCAGCCACTTTTTCCAATTCTATATTCAGAACTGTGTTGAGTGACCTCTTAGGCCCCCAGATATCGATTTCGATCATAATCGGAACATAAACACTGAAATTCAAATTGGCGGCCAATTTTTCCTATTCTGCCCTCGGAATCATGTTTAGAGACCTGTTAGACCCCCAGATATCGATTTTGAACCTAATTGAAGCACAAACCAAGAAATTCAAAATGGCGGCCACTTTTTCCATTTCTATCTTCAGAATCGTGTTTAGAGACCTCTTAGGCTCCCAGATATCGATTTCGATCATAATCGGAGCATAAACACAGATATTCAAAATGGCGGCCAATTTTTCCAATTCTGACCTCGGAATCATGTTTAGAGACCTGTTAGACCCCCAGATATCGATTTTGAACCTAATTGGAGCACAAACCAAGAAATTCAAAATGGCGGCCACTTTTTCCATTTCTATCTTCAGAATCATGTTTAGAGACCTTTTAGACCTCCCCGATATGTATTTTGAACCTAATCGACGCACAAACGAATAAATTCAAAATGGCAGCCACTTTTTTCAATTCCATCTTCAGAATCGTGTTTAGAGATCTTTTAGATCCCCAGATATCGATTTTGAACCTAATTGAAGCACAAACCAAGAAATTCAAAATGGCGGCCACTTTTTCCATTTCTATCTTCAGAATCGTGTTTAGAGACCTCTTAGGCTCCCAGATATCGATTTCGATCATAATCGGAGCATAAACACAGATATTCAAAATGGCGGCCAGTTTTTTCAATTCTGGCTTCGAAATCATGTTTAGAGACTTATTAGACCCCCAGACAATGGTTTTACACGCAATCGGAGCACAAACCAAGAAATTCAAAATGGCGGCAAAGAAAATAATCCCTAGTTCCCTACACTCTCATGGACTTACATACTCGTACACTCTACACCAATCGTTTTAATTTCCTCACACACAATATTTTATAATAATAAATACCTACCTACAAGGCTTCAAATAACTTACTAAACTTTATTAAACTAGCCTGCACTAGCCCGACCTGAAAAATACTCCCATTTCAAGGGGTATTTCTAAGAAACTGACATCCCCGTCTCACGCACACTACGATAGAAGCGCGTCTATTAGATAGAAACGGTACGCACACTAGCCTATAAAACCCGGCACGTTGACAATCGCGTAAATGCAGCGGAAGGCTCCATCTAGACATTATAATATAATCAAAGGTGCCTGGTTCAAAACTGTTTAAAAACTTTTTGCTCGACCTAATATAAATTTTTAGCTAGGACTAAACGAAACTGGTATCTTGGGCCAGTTGTCAGAATGTCCAGTGTGTCAAAATGACAAGGCAATAATGCCCAATTGTTAAAATGACCAGTTGTCATAATATCCAGGTGTCAAAACAACAAATTGCTAAAGCGTCTAATGGCCATAATGTCAAGTTACCAAAACAACAAATTGTTAAAAAGTCGGATTGTCATAATGTCCATTATCAAAACATCCATTTGCCAAAACGTCTAGTAGACATAATGTCCAATTACCAAAACCATAAATTGTTAATAAGTCTAATTGTCATAAGTTAATAGTTTTGGTACAGTCGAGGGCTATATTATAGTAGGTTCATTATTCACAATAATATAAGGTTGGTGTATACGCGTTTTGGTCACAATGGCTGTCTCGATATTTATGCTACCCGGTCTGGACGTCATGACTTCTTTGACATTCAGAGACTTGTAAATATTGACTAACAGTATTTATAACATCTGGACGTTATGACTTCTTGGACATTCTGGCATTTGTGCATATAGACCTACGGTCTATTAACATCTGGACGTTATGACTTCTTGGACATTCTGACATTTGTACATATTGACCAACGGTCTTTATAACATCTGGACGTTATGACTTCTTGGACATTCTGACACTTGTACATATTGACCAATGGTCTTTTATAACATCCGGACATTATGTCACCTTGGACATTCTGACAACTGGCCCAACATACCCCGGAGCCTAAAAATGCAAGGTGGGCCAATAGATGCGTCTAGAAGTGTATTTACATCAATTTCTCCATTAGAACTTTCGTCTTAAGAACTAAGTATCATATCTTTATTCTTATAAGTTTTATTTAAATCCCTAGACTCTCGAGACATGTTTTCATCTTTCATTAAAACGGATTCATTTGATTGCTTAAGGTGTTTGTTGTCATGACTCATTTGGCTCAGCGGATTCGTAATTGGTTTAAAAATTGTATTGAACATTTTTCATTGTAAGATTCCATAGCACGCATTTCCATTATTTTCTTTTTGACGGCTTCTGCAGCTTGAACCACCTTTGCTTTTAATTATTTTTCCATTTTAAAAACCTCGTTCGAAATAGGTTTTATGTTGCATGAATGAAATGAGACTGGTCTTTGTTTAAAATCTTTTTTATAATCAATCACTCATCGAACTTAACAAATGTATCAAAGTTCATCCTATAACAACCTTTCTTTTTTGGGCAATCTTTATTGAGAACTAAATAGTTGTATGGGACGTTCCATATCCTTGCACACATTTCTCGGAAGTCAGACCAAGTCATATCAGTATTGACATGTTCATCATATACATGACGTAAGTTGACATCGTCTTGCTTAAACAATATTAAAAGATTAGCGTTATCCCTTACTAGTTGTTTTGGAACTTTACTGTACGTTTGGTTAATATAATAATCAGGTGACCCGCTTGCTCGTTTGCCTCCTTCTTTTATTAAAAAAATGTACCGATTTCGTCTAATAAAACGATTTTAACCGTTTTTATTATATTTTTTGTGTTGCTTGATGTTTCAATTACATTGTTTCGCATTCGTAAAGCCAATAATTTTTTATTTTTATTTATTAGTGAATAGTACCTACAGTAAGCATGGACGGTTCAGGCACATGAGTAAAGAAACTTTACCCATGTGGTTCAGGTGAGTACCTGACTACCCAATTATATTTAAGATTAATTGTTATTTCTAGATAATCAGTTTTATAGGAATTAAGAACCTACTTATATATTTTAAATGAAATACAAGGTTTGTAAAGTTCATTGCAACGTAAATAAAATCTTTCAGATGAATAGCCAAATTCGTGCGGTGACGGAGAAAGAATACTAATCGCCGCCCCTCTCCTCCGGTCATCCGGTGGGTCAATAGTTTAGTCTAAGCTCCGAGTATAGAACGACCTTCACCGAGAAGGTTAATGGATGAAAAGTATTTTAAATCAAATTTAATATGTTAAATAATATATCGCGAGTGGGTTGGCTGAAAAATTTCAGTCCAATAACATTAATGATTAATTTAATATTAAAAATAATATTTTTTTTATATTGCACTGGTTTGGTGTGTGTGTGTTTGTAATGATGTTATCTATATATAAACATAAATTTTATTTATTTAACCAGACGGTTGTAAATTACTAATATTGACTTGCCTGTTTACACCTGCCTACCCAACGTTATGACAGGAAAAAAATAGTCAACCTAACATTTGCATATTCTATAGGCTTCATACTTTTGATTGGTACCTATGTAATTTATCTATTATCGAAACTAGTGCAATATTTAAAAAAAATATTTTTAAATATTTATTTTATCATATGCTGGACTGAAATTTTTCAGCCAACCCACTCGCAATATATTTTTTAACACATTAAATTTGATATAAAATACTTTTCATCCATTAACCGCTCGGTGAAGGTCGTTGTATACACGGATCCTCTACTAGTTGTAAACCAGGTGCTTGTAAGCCGGTAGTTACCGAAGCCAGCGGCTAGAAACGAATTACCAGCCGCTTGATACCCGACTAGAGCATCGAAAAAAAACGGTTTTTTATTACATTTTTTTATTGTTGAACTCTTTTTTTGTTATACCTACAGCACTTATTATGTTTTTGTTTTTTTTTAAATAAACACTGAAGACACCGTTCATACCATAAAATTACTATACCTAAGGTATAGTAACTTTATGGTTCATACCTACTAATTTACGTAATTCAGAGACGAACAGGAAACTATGAAAACAACGTTTGCGTTTAGGTGGTGGTGTATGAAAATTGTAAGAATAAAAGTAGCTAAATTAGTTTACTTTGGAGTTGGAATTTTGGATCCAATCATCATTATAAACCAAACGCGGGAATCTTGTGGCAAATCAGGCACAGGCTCTTGGTGCATTATAGAAATACTTGTTTACAACTAAATGTTTACTATTACTACAGTTATCTGTTCACACTTATTTCATGGATAAATACCTATGTATTTCCAAAACATCTCTCACAAATAAATTATTAAAAATTAAAAGTAAAAAGCCTTTTTAAAAAACAAGCTTTTATTTGAATGCATTAAAAAGAAAAAAAATAACTTATACTGTAAAACTTTAACTATCAACTTATAACGTCATTACACAATTTATATGATATAAAAGGTTGTCGCGAGATTTAAGTAAATACTTACTCGTATTTTCTTAGATTGAAAATTTTAATAGTTAAAATCAATCACATCAAGTTACATATTTAATTTACTACACATATAGTAAATCTCGCGACAACCTTTTATATAATATAAATTGTGTAATGACGTTATCACTTGATAGTTAAAGTTTAAAAGTATAAGTTATTTTTTTCTTTTTAGCGCATTTAAATAAAAGCTTGTTTTTTAAAAAGTTTTTTTACTTTTAATTTATTTTTTCTTTTTAGTTATCCTTGGACACGTTTTTCATTCATCTCACTGATTACAAATATTTTTGTAAACAAACTTTATTCACGTCCACTAAACCACCACCACTCAACACCCATCAAAAACAGTCCATCCATTAAGACGAATCAAACTCGACGCGGTTGTGTCGCTTAATTACTGAGTTCCTATAGCCACCTTCCAGCTCCATCATCAGACCCTGGTTACCATCTAGCACCAAAGTACTCGTCAAGACGAATCAAACGAGCCCATACTCGATGGGGTTATGT
This sequence comes from Scoparia ambigualis, assembly GCA_963921215.1. Lineage (NCBI taxonomy): Eukaryota > Metazoa > Arthropoda > Insecta > Lepidoptera > Crambidae > Scoparia > Scoparia ambigualis. Next base: position 31,124,407 of record OY992506.1, read on the forward strand.
CGTTTAATTAATTAGTTCCTATGGCCATCTTCCAGCTCCATCATCAGACCCTGGTTACCATCTAGCACCAAAGTACTCGTCAAGACGAATCAAACGAGCCGAGACTCGATGGGGTTGCGTCGTTTCTTTACAGAGTTCCTAAGACCACCTCCCAGCTCCAACATCAGATCATACCCTGGTAATCATCTAAAAACAACGCACTCGTCAAGACGAATGAAACGAGCTGAAACGTGATGGGGTTGCGTTGTTTCATTACACAGTTCCTATGACCACATTCCAGTTCCATCATCAGACCTTGGTTACCATTGAAAGACAAACTACTCGTTAAGACGATTCAAACGAGTCCAAACTCGACGAGGTTGTGTTGTTTTATTGCAAAGTTCCTATGGCCACCATCCAGCCTCATCATCAGATCAGCACCATGTCATTATAATATTGCATTGTCACGCATTTATAAAATTTCAGGTTCCCGGTTACCGATTGAGCAAAATTTCAGCTCAATCGGTAACCGGAAAGTGAATCAAAATTGAGTTGCAAAATTCCACCCGAACAAGATATACATACATACATTGCAAGCTAAATAAAAGCTTGTAAAATAGTCCTATTCCACTGCTGTGTCACATTTTGTACTAGAGTTTTGAGTTTTTTACACTTAATACCATCTTAATACAGTTGCAAATGCCATAGTTTATGTATATCTATGTTAAATGTATCCTATGGTAAATAAATCAGAAGAGAAACAACAAAAACAAAAACTAAATCATCAATGAAATGTAAGCAGCCGTTCCCAGCCGCTAGTTATCGCTAGAAATGACAATAAGCCAAAAAAGCCGTTTCTAGCCGCTAGCCTACAAATGTTAGTAACCATCTTCACATCGGTGCGTAAGAAGCGACTAACACATTTTTTCGAGCCTTGATCTGTTCCACTGGTGGTAGGGCTTGACCCGTCTGGTTGGTGACCACCGTACGCATGGTGCAAACCCCGTCAAGTGTCGTTCGCGTTTCGGGATCAGCCAGCGTATAACCAGAGCTCGAGAGGATTATGCTGCGATGTATTAGGTCTGTGAAGGCCTCCGTCGAACCAGTGCCAAGAGAACTTCGTTGACCTGCCGACAAGGGAGACCCGTAGAAATGGTTGTCCCGCTGGCCGCCCGTGGCATAGTACAGGGGCCCAAGCGGGCCTAACCAGTTCGTGAGGCTGCCTCATCCACCATGCCACGCATAATCTCGAAGTGGTCCGTCGTCGTGCCGGTTAGTGACCGGAAGGTGGGGTCCCAGGTGCCGTCTACCACCATCTTGAGACGACACGGCTAGCAATGTTGTTCTTGATGGAGACGCAAATAATCCGCCCAGCTAACACCACTTACCCAGACTATCCCGACTTTGTGCTTGAATAATCCTTCAAAGCCAAAGCCGGAGTTTGCTTATTCATTCGGGCAGATGTTTGCTGTCGCCGTCTGCGCTGTCTGGAGGACCCTTCCTTCTCCTTCCTAATGGTACACGTCGACTTAGCTGTCGCTATCATTGCTGTGTCTACGTCTGCGTCTACCGATCCCATAACGGCGACATGGAGACAACTCGACTAATTGAACATCTTAGTCGGGTGGAAGATAACGCGCAGGAGCGGTTTCCATCAGCGGGATTGGTGTTTTGGGGGACTTCAACGCCCACCATGAGTTGTTTTTTTTAAAACGAGCAGGCGGGTCACCTGAGGGAGAGCAATCACCGCCGCCCATGGGCACCCGCAAAACCAGAGGAGTCGCAGATGTCTTGCCGACCTTTAAGGAAGGAATAGGGTTAATTAAGGAAGGAATAAGAATTGTGAGTGGGGGGGGGGGGGGGAAGGCCTCCGGAACTCTCACTGACCGGACGAAACACAACAGCACCAAGTGCCATTATTTCACGCCGGATATTCGTGAGAGGGTGGTATTACCCCGGGCGAGCCGGCCCAATGCATGCTGCAATGCAGCGTGGCTCTACCACTCAGTCGGTGTCACTCATTTAGCACCACCCAGGGGTCACGTGCAGGGTCTCAAGGGTAAACCTACGGACGCGAGTAACTTTAACCCCCAAAGTGGTTAGGTTCCTCCAAAACTGACCATGCTGGTAGAATTGCCCACGCATTCCCTCTCACTCATGACCTGACTCAACTGGTGAACCAGTCTAACAGGATCCCAGACAAAGTTGGCCAAGTGCCCTCCTTATTGGACCTTCTCTGGGTTCCCTATTTTTTCACATAAAATTTTATGTCATAATTTAACATAGCATACTTTTACTTATCCTAATAATAGTTACGCACTATTTTAATTTGGCATAACCTTTTAGGCACATTTTTTTAAGCATAACTACTACCTATATTATACTTTTTTCCGCCTCGCTGTTCTAACCGCGAACGGACATATCCATATTTTTAAATTTTATTAAATAAATTGTGAAGTGTCTGGGGCTTTGCCCCCGTCATGAATTGTGACTACGGTGACTTAACTCCGAAGCCCCATCTGTGAAAAGTTGGAAAAAGACATTTGTTTAATTTTGCGCCGCTGCGTGATTCGAACTCGTTCTCGTTGGGTGAGTGCCGGCGCCTTATCCGCTAGACCACGCACGGTGGGCGCGTTGCGGTCGAAATTAGCGATCAGTAGCTACGCGCGGCGGACATATCGCGCTGCAAGTTTGAACGTTGTTCGTGAGCGCGGGCGGCGGCGTGCGTGACTCATCAGTCGTGCTTCGTGCCGTGCATCGTACTGTGCGTTGCTGTGTGCCCGCTACCATTGTATCCGGCGACAAACAACGCGACGCATCGGGTGATATCCAAAATCTGGAGTTGCATGGTACAGGTCAGCGTATTCATATTATTAATTGTATCACAAAATGGCTTCTAAGTTGAAGAGCTGTGCGGGGTGTACGAATAATATTGTAGGCAAACAATATTTGAGATGCTGTGTTTGCAAAGAAGTTTACGACCTTCTGTGTGCAGGTGTTACCGAAAAGCGCTTTCTTAATGCCATGAACAGAGATCACAAAACATCATGGAAATGTCAGACATATAATTGCAAACTTCCGAAAGGCGCAAACACAAACACACCCGCACGGTCAGCCAACGTTGAGTGTCCTGCGGAAGTACCTAGCAGGCTTGAGAAAAGTGTTTCACCACAAGTTGTGTCGCCCGGGGATGACGTAGACAACGTTACCATTCGACGTCCTCAACAGTCATTTAATGTGTCAATCCCTGCAGATGTGGATTATAGTCCGCCTCATCTTGACTACATACGAGTAATCATTCGAGAGGAGCTGCATTGTATTATGTCGGAACATATGAGCAATTGGATTGCCAGTGCTGTCTCTCAAAAAGTTACTGCCTCATTTGCAGATGCCATATCACAGATTTCAGATAGGATTGCCGCATTAGAAGATAAACTGGTGCGAGGTGATCTTGCTGGGGACAAAAATATTGATAAAATTCATACTGAACCAAAACAGATCTCCCGAACCGGCAACGGTAAAAAACACGACTACGGGCCGATTCCAAAAGACAGTTTAGAGAGAACTTTGCATACGGGTACAGTGTCGAATCAGAAGCCAAAATTAAACTGCACTAATCAGTTGGAACTTAAGACTGCTGCAGAATACATACCAAGTACAGGTACCTCCATACCGAGTGCTAAGAGAGAAGAGGGTTGGAACGATGTCGTAAAGCGGCCTCGACAAACGAAGAGTCCACCTCAGGGTCTGCTGCGAGGCACTGCTGCTCCTGGCTCAATAGAATTTCAAGCTTCGGAGAGACAGCGTTATTTCCATCTTTATTATGTCAAAATGGGTACCTCTGAAGATCAAATAATCAAACATCTGAAAAGCATTACAGGATTCGAGACTTGTTCAGTTCAAACTCTTAAAGCACGCGGTCCATACGCTTCTTTTAAATTAAGTGTTCCATCAGCTGCCGCAGAAAGTATTCTTGCTCCTGATAGTTGGCTTGAGGATGTTTGTGTAAAGCCGTGGAGACGTTCCTTTCGTACCAGTCGAGGAGCAGACGAAGCAAACTAGCGACGCTGCGAGCTATGTACGCTATGGTGGAGCGGTTGACAGTGTCGAAGGCAGGTCTAGCGATACCAAACGATGTACCCTAAATATAATATATCAGAATGTACGTGGAATAAAAACTAAGCTCCAAAGCTGGAATACAAATATGTTACTATTACATCACGATGTCATTGCCGCGACAGAAACCTTTTTAGACGACTCTGTGCTGGAGGCTGAAGTTGTTAGTGGTGGTTGGAGCGTTCTTCGAAGGGACCGTGGAACGTGGGGTGGAGGCGTACTACTAGCAGTTAGGCCCTGTCTTTCTCTGTGTCGCTGTGCTGACTTTGAGACTGCCGCGGGGGAGGATCTATGGGCCTCATTCACGCTGAATTGTCGTTCAATATTTATTGGTGTTGTGTACATTCCTCCCAGTGTCGCAGATAGTGTATACCTCGAATGGTTTACGAAGGTAGAAAGTTTTATAAACAATTTAAGGGGAACTGTTATTATTGTTGGGGACCTTAACATGAATAGTGCATCACTCAATGTATCAAACTATTATTGCTATTTTAAGTCTTATTGTAACTTGAGTGACAGAAATGTTATTTGTAACTCTCTTGGTGGCATGCTTGATGTGGTCCTAACCCGAGATAGTGTTGATATTGTTCAAGTGACTGATTCGGAGAGTGGGGGCTTAGTGCGTATTGACCCTCTTCACCCGCCGCTCGATGTTGAAGTGTGCATAAGCTCCGGTCCTCGAAATACACCTATACAGCCTAGTAATATAGACAGTTTTAGGGATTGGAACTTTGCTAAGGTTGACTATAATGTTTTGTCTCGGGTTATTGAAGACGTGGACTGGGAACCCATCCTTGAATCCAATGACGTGGATTCGGCAACTCATAAGTTTTACCAGGTCTTATACGAAATTTTTGATAAATATGTCCCTTAAAAGCACAGACCAAAGACTTCATCGAGACGCTATCCCACGTGGTTTACTTCGGAAACGATCAAGAATATTAAACTAAAATCTAAATTACACAAAAAATGGAAGTCTTCGAAATGTTCCTCAGCGTACGCTCAGTTCTCAATGGTTCGTGCTAGTCTTAAAATACAAATTGGATTAGCCTATAAGTCTTACATTGGGCAGCTGGAAAATAATTTACACATAAATCCTCGTGGCTTTTGGCGACACATCAATAATTTGCGCTCCAACGGTGGTTTTGAGCCATGTATTGCATATGATGGGATTCAGCGAACGGCGGTTGATGCGGCTGAGGCTTTTGCTGACTACTTCTCCAGTGTATACGCCGGATCATTTTCTCCTCCTGATCCGCTCTCCTTTAATACAAACAAACTATCAACAAATGGTCACATACATTTATCAAACGTCTGTAACAGGGAAGTTAAGTGTGCACTTGGTCGGTTGAAGCCTGGCCGAGCCGCTGGTCCTGATGGGTTACCAGCCGATCTCATGAAGGCTTGCGGATCCTCTTTTTCTGTCCCACTTTGCCACATATTTAATTTAATAATTAAGTCAGGTATTTATCCTTTTATTTGGAAATTATCTCGAGTGACACCAATACCCAAGGGCACTAATAAATTGAATGTAGAGGAACACCGACCCATAGCTATTCTTCCGGCGCCGGCTAAAGTATTTGTGAGATAGCAGTACATGGCGCTCTTCTTAAAAGAATCGAGCCGTATATCTGTAACGAGCAGCATGGATTTAGGCCCGGGAGGTCCGTTAATACAAATTTATTGACTTTGGTTGAGTGTATCTCTAGCAGCTTGGACCGTGGCAAGCAGTTCGATGTCATTTATTTTGATTTTCGCAAAGCATTCGATAGAGTTCATTGTGACATCCTTCTGTTGAAACGATATAGATGCGATGGGTTTCTCTCCTCAGCTTACCAAAATGTTCGCAAGCTATCTCAGTTATCGGCGCCAATTTGTGCGGTATGGTTGCTATGTCTCGGATCCTTACCCGACTCCCTGTGGTGTGACTCAGGGTTCGATTCTTGGCCCACTGCTATTTTTGATAATGATCAATGATATAGTCAAGGTTCTCAGGTATGCAAAATGTTTGCTTTATGCAGACGATCTGAAGATCTTCACAGAAGTAACTTGTGAACAGGATTGTGCACTCATACAGCAAGATATCGATGCTTTGCACGGGTGGAGTGTTGTCAATGAACTGCAGTTTAACTTTGAAAAATGCTTTGTTATGACATTCAGTCATCACCGTTCTCCAGTCATTCACGACTACATGTTAGGGAGTAAAGTTATCGGCCGTACAGACTCCGTGAAGGACCTAGGGGTAACTTTTGACGATACTTTGACCTTCAATCAGCATATATCGGTACTTTCGAAGAGCTGCTTTAGTCGATTAGGTTTCGTGTTGCGTAATTTGCGTGATTTTCATGACTCCAAGGTAATAAAACTTCTATTTACTAGCCTTGTTAGGAGCAGATTGGAGTCTAGCGCATGTGTGTGGAACCCCTATGAGGCTAAGTACAAGCTAATGTTAGAAAAAGTTCAGAAGGCATTTCTTAGGTATTTTTATAGGCGTCTTTACGGCTACTATCCCTTCCTGTATCCTACAAAATTTCTGCTCGGTAGGTAGCCTAGGAATGAACTCGTTGGAGGTCAGGAGAACATGTGATGAGTTATCTATTGCCGTTAAAATATTGCGTGGACTTGTCGATTCTCCTGAATCTGATGAAGTGCTGTCGAGGCTGTATGTGCCCAATAATTATTTGCGTGTACGAGCAAGTCGTCGGCACCGTCTATTTTCACGGCTTCCGTGTCGCACGGAGACGCGCGCTCAGTCCCCACTCTGTCGTATGCATACCGCCCTTAACGCTCTCTTGGTTGCTTTCCCTGATTTGGATGTGTTTGCTGATAATATAAAATCATTTATGTCTACTTGTTTGGAGTTCAGTGAAAATATGTGATTTATATAAGTACTATTTTTATAAAATCTTGTTATTTTGTTTATATTTGTTGTATTTTAAGTAATGTCTCATTATAATAATTACTGAATGATTTTATTATTGTAACTATTTTGTGAATTTTAATTTAATAATTTAGATGTTTTGTCATAATTATGTAATTGGGAATAATCCTGTATAATTATAAAAATAAATAAAATAAAAAATAAATAAATACTATATTTCTAAAGCCCGAATTTGCTTACGCATAATGATATTTGTACAAATTCCCCAAAAATATTTTGCAATCTCTTCAGATATTGATAAATAATGTATTATTAGGTATTAATAAATAATACAACAAGTCCGGTCCAAGAGAAAAATCATATAATAAAAAAAACACAGCTAAGGTTAGATCGCAAAACAAAAGTTAATAGCGTGATTTACATAATTACTTCGGTACAGCGCCATCTAGTGTGATCTATAAAAACTACTTACTCAGACTTAAATCATACCGTGAGCATTAGTTTACTTAGACTAAAACCAAACTTAAGCATACATTTAAACATAAAATTAGACATTCCGCCCACCATGGACAGAATGTACATAATAATACGCCCACCATGGCGTAACACAAACACTAAAATAACTATACAAATGTGAAAATGATGACATACCATCTCTTAACTATATTGTTATACTACTTTACATTACCTATTTACTTAGCTAAATTAATATTATTTTAATTTTCATTTATAGGAAGAACACAAAGCTTAGATACCGGCCTTTTAATAACTGTACCCTTAAAACGGAGTGATACAACTCTTGTGATGTTGTCCGAACCGTTCCGGGGAAAGATCGTTTTCTTTCACCAGCACAATATCACCTATATTTGGCTCCGAATTTAGTTGATTGATTGAGACCATCGTCTCCAGAAATCTTGCACCATTTTTTGAGTATATTGCCACCTTTTCAAAGAACTAATGTTTAAGTTTTCAAAATTGTGATCAGGAACTAGCAAAGGCGTCGACTGCGTCGACTGCGGACGTCATCATCGCGTCTACGCGTGCCTGTATAGGTCCCACAGCGGTAACAACGGAACTGACCAACTTATCGAGACCGTCCAAACAGCGACAGACTCCCTTCTCCAACGGATCCCCTCGGCCGAGATTGTGGTATTGGGAGACTTCAATGCCCACCACGTCGAATGGCTTGGTTCACGCACAACTGACCACGCGGGTAGAGCCGTTCATGACTTCGCTTTAGCCTACAGTCTGTCCCAATTGGTAACCGAGCCAACACGGGTTCCAGATGTGGAGGGCCATGCATCTTCTTTATTGGACCTTCTGCTGACCTCGCACCCAGACGGCTATCAAGTTTCTGTTGATGCACCACTATGCTCATCAGACCACTGTCTGATTCGCAGCACTGTGCCTCTCACAGAAACTTCAAAACCGAAACCAGCGGCTAGCCGTCGAGTCTGGCATTATAGGTCGGCGGACTGGGATGGGATGCGAAGTTTCTTTGCGTCCTACCCGTGGTGGCGAGTTTGCTTCTCGCTGGATGATCCTGATGTCGCCGCTGACTCTGTCGTTGATGTGATACTGCAGGGAATGGAACTTTTCAATCCAAACTCTGTGGTTCCCATTGGCGGCAAGTCACAACCATGGTTTGGTCGTTGCTGCAAAATGGCGTCTCGCCAAAAGCGTCAACATTACCAAGCCTGGGCTAATGCGGTGTCATCAAAGGATCCCAACACCAGTGCGCTCAAAAAGAAGTTCAACTTTGCCGCCAGGTCTTTTAAGAAGGACATTGCCAAGGCGAAGTCATCATTCATAGATAGAATCGGCGAGGGGCTAGTGCGTCTTCCTTCGGGGACGCGTGCGTTCTGGTCTCTCGCCAAAGCTATCTTAGGGAATTTTTGTAAGCCGTCCCTACCACCATTGCACAAGACAGATGACTGCCTGGCCTACACTGCAAAGGAGAAAGCCGATCTCTTGGGTTCTCTATTCGCATCAAACTCGACCTTGGACGACGGGGAAAACTCTCCACCAACTATACCGCATTGCGCTTGTACAATGCCAAACGTTCAGTTCCTGCAAAGGTTCGTAAGGCTCTTTTTCCCTTGATATCCATAAGTCGAGTGGGCCTGATGCAGTTCCACCCATTGTGCTTCAGACGTGTGCTCCTGAATTGGCACCAGTTCTAACGCGCCTTTTCCGGCTCTCTTACACTACTGGCGTCGTCCCGAGCTCTTGGAAGACAGCCCTTGTCCACCCGATCCCAAAAAAAAGCGATCGCTCAGATCCGTCCAACTACAGGCCAATAGCTATTACCTCTTTACTCTCCAAAGTAATGGAGTCCATTATAAACCGCCAGCTCTTGGGGTACCTAGAAGAGAACCAGCTACTAAGTGATCGCCAGTATGGTTTTCGTCGCGGTCGTTCGGCTGTTGATCTTTTAGTGTACTGTAGAGTTTATACCATGTTAGGGCGCTGGCTGGTTTTACTTTATAGTAATTTATAAAAAACGTAATTTGAATTGACAAGATGTCAAACTGGGAATGGGGAGATCGATCTGAAGTGCCAACATGGGTAGACATGACCATGTTATTTTTATATTGTAAATATGTAATTGTAAATGTATATAAAAGTATACAATAAATGAACTCGTATACTAAATAAAGGTTGTTGTTATTAAAACAAACGCCCCCCAACCTTTACGAGTTCCACAATGGTGGAGGCGCCAAAAGCCGACCGTGCGCGAAAAGTTTCCGTTTTTCAGGAGGCACGAAAGCACTGAAAAGAATGGTGAATATGCTAAGTGTTGAAGAATGAAGAATAGAAAAGAAATTAAGATAATCTATACTTACCTGAAAGAAGAGGAAATTTTTTTTTAAGCAAAATGGATCGCGTACTCACTTGTTTTACGGGTCATTTTGATGAGTCGGTGGAAGAGTTTCTGGAGCAGTTCCAAGCAGTAGCAATATATAAGAAATGCACTAGCTCTGAGGAACTATTGTTGTTGTTGCCAGCATTTTTAAGAGGATCAGCACTTTTCTACTTTCGATCAATAAAAGCTTCATGTAAAAGCTTTGAAGAAGTGGTGGATAAATTGAGGGAAGAATTTGAAGTGTGTGATTACTCCGAATTATTTTATAATGCCAAGCAGGACCAGAAAGGCCTGAGCGAGCATTTTTATAATTTATCGGAGTTGGCTAGCAAAGCAAACATAACCAATGAAGCAACGTTCATTACGCAATTTTTGAAGGGATTAAAGCCTTACTTCAAGAATAAACTAGCATATTCTCACTATGCGTGTAAAAGAGACCTCAGGGAGGTTATTTTGCAATTGGAGAAGGTGTATCCACAAGCACGTGAAGAGCAGATGAACTTAGCGCAGAATCCTGCTGCGTTCGTTCATAAGTTTGTTGGTGGGGGAGGTGATCATAGTATGCCCACTCCATTTGGTCCGCCAATGACAACGGAAGTGCAAGATGTATGCCGCGTTGTACCAGGACCTGCACCTTCAAATAGCTATAATTTACGTTCTAATTTTAGGAAAACGCAGTCGCAGCCGGGTTTTCCACCGCGCCGACAATAAAGAAGGCCAATTGTCGCGACGGTGATGTTTTTGAGATGTCGTCTGGTCTTTTGCAAGCGCACACATCTGACGTGAAGTTGCAAGCGATGGACGAAGCGAGTCAACAGGTTAGACCTTCTTCTGCGTTATTGCCATTATTAGTATTTTCTACAAATGAGATTAATTCTGTAGCTCTTGTAGACACAGGTGCCACGGTTTCCTGCATCAGTCAAGCTGCCGCGGATGAGATAGGAATAAAATGTAGAGATATAGAAAATAGATGTATTAGTGCGAGTAATGGTAGTAGGTTAAATGTAGTTGGAAAATGCGATGTAATGTTTTCTTTGAGCGATTTTTTATTTAAACTAGAATTTATAATTATAGCTGACTTAAAATGTAGTGTAGTATTAGGTCAGGATTTCTTAATAAAGAATAAAATGTGTATTGATTTTTATAACAATTATGTGTCTTTTTCCCAAGGAAAAATTCATTTTGTTCAACCAAATGTGTTGGGCCAAAAAGATGAATCCGCTTTTGTTGCAAGACAGGACTCTGAAAGATGTTCGATTGTTAGACAAAAGTTAGGAAATATTCATTCTGTTCAGCCAAATGTGTTGAGCCAAAAAGATGAATCCGCTTTTGTTGCAAGACAGGATTCGCAAAGATCGAGTTCGATTGTTAGACAAAAGTTAGGAGATATTCATTTAGTTCAGCCAAATGTGTCGAGCGAAATAGGTAAAGCCGCTATTGTTGCAAGACAGGATTCGGAAAAATCGAGTTCGCTTGTTAAACAAAAGATAGGTAAGTCATCGAATGTTCCATGTCAAACAATTGGTTTAGAAAGTTTGAAGTTAGAACAAAAGTCAGATAGGTCATCGAATGTTCTATATCAGGCAATTATTTTAGAAAGTTCCGAGCCGGGCGCGGAAAAGAAAAACATTGATTTGTCAACAAGTGACAGGCATCAATCAATTGTTGACTTTATTGATTTTCAGAAATTGCGTAACAATGATTACGTATATTTCTTGAAGGCACCAAATAGTGGTGAATTTTCCTTGCCGGTGGAAGAAAAACGTTTTGTAACTAATGTAGATTTAGGAACGGGTTATCCTAAAACGAAAATTCGATAGAACAGGTAGGTTGTATGAGTAGATTATTTACGAAGGCACTACGTAAGAGTTAGACCGGTATTCTTTAACGTCAATGATTTAGTTTTATTATGTTCCAAGGCGAGTTATTGGCAGATGTACGAAACTGGCACGTCTTTATCAATGGCATATAGAATCATTGAGCGATAGGAGGTCTAATGTTGGTGGCTTGTTAAGTTCGTTTTTCATACAAATCGCCTGAAGCATTTCATGTCACGATGATGTGTGTTTGTAGACACTATTGTGTATGTATGTTTGTAAAATATAATAGGTTTGTGTATAAAGGGAAGGCTTTAGTAGGTTAATTTTAAGTTATATGTTGTCATTGTTATTTACTAATATGTGTCTTAATGTTTTCATATGTACGAGAGAAATATGAAAAACGTATTTTAGGTAGCAATTGATGTTTGAAAAAGAGGGCCAAATACAAGACATACCTTAAAGAGTAGTTTGTTATGATAAGGAAAATATTGTTAAAAAGCGTGAGATAGGTTTATTAACGTATTTGTAATGTTGAATGCTGGTAAAGTAAGTATTTGAGAAAGGTAATGAGTTGTAAGGGTTAAGTAGATTTAGATTGGTAGATCTAGTCGACTAATTCTATTATTTGGTGTAACATGATTAGGCAATAAGCTATTTGTCATGGATTCCTGATTTGGGTTTCACACACATAAATGATGGGATATAGATATATTATTACTGAGGGTTAAAGGATTGAGTATTTATAGCATAGTTGGTGAAGGTTTAGGAGTTAGCAGTATGTAGTATGCAGATAAAGGGTTGAGTATTTATAACATTAGTTTATGAAGGGTTAAGGAGTTAGTAGTACGGGGGAGTATGATGTTGTAGGTTATTTGATTTATAGCAGTAGTGTAATAGTAGTTTAGGGTTAATTAATAGTTTGTTATTTTAGTAGTTTGTAGTGAGTTAATAAATTTCTCTCACGATAAGCAATTTCTGGTGTAGAATAGAGTGACTATTCTCATAAGCATTCGGAATTACTTAGTAGAAGTTCTACCTAAGTAATGGATTGGAAATAGAGGGATTATCTTTTGCCTTAAAGTATAATCAATAATTCCCTAATTCTATAGATTATGACGGAATATTGTATTGTTGAGTATCAAGTCATAACGTGGGATAGTTGACATGTTTTTGGGGATTCTATTTCTTACCTTGTACTTGAGCCTCTTGAATTCTTGAGAGTTTTAAATATAATGGTGTAGAATATTTTTTCCTATTGATAAGTTGATAGTATCTGCTTTGAGTCTTGTTATGAAGCTTAAGTTTAAGAACGACTATCACACCCTTAGAGAGTTTGAATTTTTCTCTGCATTAACATGAAATATTTTAACATGCAGATTGATAAAGTTAGTTATGTAATTTTGGTTAAGGGTGATGTTTGTGAGTCGTGTTAGTTAGTGATTTAGAGGATGATTCGAAATAGGTATATAGTTTTGACGGGTTTATATGTGCCAAGTTCTTCGAAGTTTAATTCTTCGAATAGCTAAATCCAAGTCGGGTTTAGGTTGAATCATTCTTGTATGTATTATTTTTCCCGTTTCCGCTAGGATGTTTAGAAATGTTTAGAAATGGGTAGAAATATAAAAAAAAAAGGTGGAAAAAAAAATTTTTTGTTTAAAAATTTTTTTTTTCCCTAGGTCGGGAGGAATGTAGAGCTTATACCATGTTAGGGCGCTGGCTGGTTTTACTTTATAGTAATTTATAAAAAACGTAATTTGAATTGACAAGATGTCAAACTGGGAATGGGGAGATCGATCTGAAGTGCCAACATGGGTAGACTTGACCATGTTATTTTTATATTGTAAATATGTAATTGTAAATGTATATAAAAGTATACAATAAATGAACTCGTATACTAAATAAAGGTTGTTGTTATTAAAACAAACGCCCCCCAACCTTTACGAGTTCCACAGTACCATACTCACCGATGGGCGGAGGCAGTCGAGAGTAAAGGGGACGCACTAGCAGTTAGCTTGGACGTAGCGAAAGCCTTTGACAAGGTATGGCACAGGGCCCTTCTTTCTAAACTTCCATCATACGGGCTTCCTGAGAAATTGTGTTCATGGGTTGCCAGCTTCCTTACTGGGCGTAGCATCAGAGTCGCAGTCGACGGTTCGTGCTCCGACATGAAGCCCGTGAATGCTGGAGTCCCGCAGGGGTGTGTGTTGTCCCCTACTCTGTTTCTTCTGCATGTCAATGACATGTTGCATAACAACAGCATTCATTGCTATGCAGACGATAGTACTGGGGATACGCTCTACACCGGGCGAGCTAATATTTCTCTGGAAAGCGTCATTGAGAGCCGGAATTAACTTGTGACTGACACCGAGAACATGTTAAGTCATGTCTCGAATTGGGGCCGACATAACCTAGTCCACTTTAACCCATCAAAAATACAAGTTTGCGCATTTACCGCAAAAAAACATCCCTTCGTCGTACCTCTAAACTTTGAGGGAGCTCCCCTTGATACCAATCCGACTATTTTAATCCTTGGCGTCGATATTTCGAGTGACATTCAGTTTCGTGGTCATTTGGAAGGTAAAGCTAAATTAGCTTCGAAAAAACTGGGTGTGCTTAATAGAGCGGGTCAGTATTTCACGCCGGCCCACCGCTTACAACTGTATAAAGCACAGGTCAGGCCGCATATGGAATACTGCTCCCATCTTTGGGCTGGAGCACTCCAATACCAACTCCTTCCATTTGACCGCATCCAACGCAGAGCTGCTCGAATTATCGACGACGTGGATATATCAGGTCGGCTCGATCCACTGGCTCTTCGGAGAGACTCTCTCTGTATATTGTACCGTATATATCACGGGGAGTGTTCTGAGGAATTGTTCAACTTGATCCCTGCCGCTGATTTCCTTCACCGCACTACACGCAATCGACTGTCATTCCATCCACATCACCTTGATGGATGGCGGTCTACTACTGTGCGTTTTTCAAGAAATTTCTTGCCTCGAACTACAGTGTTGTGGAACCAGCTCTCGGCGGCGGTATTTCCGGACCGTTACGACTTCGTGATCTTTTTTTTTTTTTTTTTTTTTTTTATTGTGGCACGCCATAATGGCTTCACTCTGCCTGATGAAAAGCAGCCAGTGAAGCCCAAGAAGTGAAAGCGTTCGTCACAGCGCTACCACGCTATGCCGAACGCTCTCACTATGGCGGCCTGCATAAATGCTTTTTCACGCCCCGCTTAAATAACCCGGGAGAGAAAGAGGAAGGAAACACGTGTGCGGGAAGCGCATTCCACATACGGGCAGTTCGGCAAAAGAACGATTGTCCAAACTTTTTGGTACGTGTCTTGATGGTCAGCACGGTATGAGGGTGGCTTCTAAGACCTGCACGCGTCGATCTGGAAAGGAAAGGAGAGGGAGGGATGAGGTCAAAGAGCTCCTCAGAGCATTCACCGTGGTAAAGGCGGTAGAAAGCACTAAGGGAAGCAATGCCCCTACGTAGCTGTAACGGCTCCAGACTGGTCGTAACGTCATCGTTACCGATAATACGGACAGCACGTCTTTGCAACCTGTCAAGAGCTTCGAGCAAGTACTTGGCGGATCCGTCCCAAAGATGAGAGCAATACTCCACGCAGGAGCGTACCTGAGTCTTATACAAAGGACAACGTTGCTCCGGCGTGAAGAACCGCTTCACCTTGTTCAGGATTCCGAGTTTACGTGATGCTGTGGTTATAATGCTCTCAATATAGCTCTTCGGGTTGAGGTCGCTGTGTATGTCCATACCTAAGAGACTGAGACCAGTCTGGATGGGTAATAGGTTGCTCTGGAAGGAGGGTTGGGGGAGAAATGCGGACTTTTTAGCACTGACAGCGCAGACCTGTGTTTTTTTGGCATAGAACTGGACCAGGTTATCAGAGCCCCATTTATAAATGCGGTCTAACTCCTCGTCCAGCTCAATGACAATCTTCCGTCTCGACTCCACTACATCGGCCTGCTTTGCCGCAGGGTGACCCAAATAACGCCGATGTACTGTACTGTCGTCTGCATAGCAACGAATGTTACCCAAGGATAACATATCATTGATATGCAGAAGGAACAGCGTGGGCGATATTATAGAGCCCTGCGGCACTCCGGCGTTCACCTGCAGAGACTGTGAGGCACTGCTTTCGCAGAGTACGCGAATGCTGCGCTCATGCAGGAACCCGGCGACCCAATCGCATAGGCGAGGTGGCAAGCCGTATGACGAAAGCTTGGAGAGAAGCGAACGATGCCAAACTCGATCGAATGCCTTGGAGATGTCCAGGCTAACAGCCAGTGCCTCTCCATGCTTGTCCATTGCTTCACCCCACAGGTGTGTTATGAACACCAGGAGATCACCCGTTGATCGTTTCGGTCTGAACCCGTATTGTCGATCATGAATCAGGGAGTGATCTTCTAGGTAGCGAATGAGTTGTCTGTTTATGATTCGCTCAAAAACCTTGCAAAGGACAGAGGTGACAGCAATAGGTCGATAGTTGGCTGGGTCAGACCTATCCCCTTTTTTGGGGACCGGCTGGACGTTCGCCCCTCTCCAAGCCTCCGGCACAATTCCAGTAGAGTACGAGAGGTGGTATAGGCGTGTTAGTACTGGAGACAACTCGGGAGCACATTTCTTAAGGACGACTGTCGGTATACCGTCAGGACCGCTAGCCTTCCGCACATCAAGTGACTGCAGCACGGCACGGACGTCACGTTGTCTGATTTGGACGTCAGGCATTGAGGAACCACAATGAGGGATGGTAGGTGGTTCCGCGCCGCAGTCATCGATACGCGAATTCGCCTCAAAGAGCTTCGCTAAGAGGTTAGCCTTATCTAGCGGCCGATGGGCCAACGAGCCATCAGGGTACCGCAGTGGGGGCAGAGAAGGCGCGCAAAAGTTGGCTTGCACCGCTTTGGCCAGTCGCCAATAACTTCGGCTACCCGTTGGGTGCGACAACAGCTCTCTTGGCCAACGCGAGCAACGCGCTGGGCATTCGCTCTCGAGAAGAGATGTTACGATCGTTGAGCGTGCGAGCCTTGGTCCAAGCGCGATACGCCGCCTGTTTAAGTTCAACAGCATTGGCGCATTCGCGATTGAACCAAGGGCGCGCCTTACTTCCGCTGACGACATCAGTGTAGGGAATGTAATATTCCATCCCCAACATGATCTCGTCAGCGACAGCAGAGGCACTCTCCGATGGGTCCCTACCCACAAAGCAGCGCTGGCCCCACGGGATGGACGCAAAATAGTCGCGCATACCATCCCAATCTGCCGACGAGTAGTGCCATAAACGCCGTTTAGACTCCACTGAGGGAGAGCTTTTACGGCGCAGTACGGTGGCACCAACCAGGCAATGGTCTGAAGTGCCCAACGGAGCACTTATCGACACTCTGTACCCGGCTGGTCGACTCGTCACCAGAAAATCTAGCAGGGAAGGCGCTTGACCCGATATATCTGGAATCCTGGTGGGCTGGAGAACCAGTTGAGTCAGATCATGCGTGAGAGCGAATGCGTGGGCAGTTCGGCCTGCGTGATCTGTTTTGGAAGAGCCCAACCAGGTCTCATGGTGGGCATTAAAATCTCCCAAAAGTACCACATCGGCAGACGGAAACCGCTCCTGTACGTCGTCAACTGCTTGGCTCAGGTAGTCGAATAACCGAGTTGTGTCGTGGTCTCCGGAGTGGGAACGGTACAGGCAAGCGTAGACATGGCTCTCGGAACCAAGATCCACGTGTACCCATAGGATGGAGAAGGAGGGGTCCTCCAAGCAGCGCAAACGTCGACAGCAAACGTCCGTCCTGACGAAAAGGCATACTCCGGCTTTCGCGAGGAAGCATTCCTCGAGCACGTAGCCGGGGTAGTGCAGATATGCAATGTCGGCAGGACGGCGGATCTGTATCTCCGTCAGAAACGATCTTCAAGAAACGAGCCTATTCCTTCCTTAAAGGCGGGCAACGCGTCTGCGATTCCTCTGGTTTTGCGGGTATCCATGGGCAGCGGTGATTACTTTCCATCAGGTGACCCGCTTGCTCGTTTGCCTCCTTCTGCTATAAAAAAAAAGGCGGCTCTCCTATTAGAAAATGACCTGGGGTCAAGGGCAACGGGTCTTGTGAATTATCGCTCACTTGTGAAATTGGTCTCAAATTGAGACAAGCTTCAATTTGTGCCAACACAGTGGTCAATTCTTGAAAGGTGAGAGTTGAAGTGCCAATGACCCGCTTGAGATAATGCTTCGTTGACTTGACTCCCATAATCCTCTAAAAGGAGCATGAGGTGGAATTCTATGCCAATTAGTGCCATTATCGGACAGCCAACTTGCTATGCCAAGAGCAACGGTGGATATTTCTTCTACCAACAAAGCCTTAAGCTCTCGTGCTGCTCCCACAAAATTAGATCCATTGTCGCTCCATAGTTCCGCACAATGACCACGGCAAGCCACAAAAAGTTTGAAAGCAGCCAAAAACGCTTCAGATGTGATGTCGCTGACGGCCTCTAAATGTATAGCACGTGTCACCATGCATACAAAAACGCAGAGCAAAAGTCATCACGCTACGAAGGGTTCCCTTCGTAGCGTGATGACCTCTGCCCTTGTCGTTCTGACAGCAATGGGACCTGCTTAATCTACGCCACTTCTAAGAAACGGTCTGCATGCTGTGACTTGTGCAGATGGCAGTTCACCCATCATTGGGTGATTGGTCCTGGCTGCGTGTCGTGTACAAGTGACACAACCGTGTACAAACGCTCTTACGCGACTTCTTCAGCATTACTAATGGAGTGTCCTTTCATGAGCTTTCGCAATTATAAGGTAAGCTAAATGCGATTCACCAGGTATTAAAATAGGGTGTTTGTGGTCGTAATCGAGCTCTGATTTCTGAAGTCGACCGCCAACTCGCAATATACCATCGACACCAAGAAAAGAGCTTAAAGAACGGACTTTTTTTATAATGACTCGTCATAGTGACTGCATCCTGCCTGATGGTAAGCAGCCGATGCAGTCCAAAATAATGAGAGCGCTCCCCACCGTGGAATAAGCACGATAACGAGCGCACCCATTCATGACGGCCTGCATAATTATATGCGGCCTTATCAACGCTGCCATTATATTTAAAGCGACTAATATCTTAACTGAAATATTGACCTTGTATCTTCCTAATACAAGTCTTGAGTACTTGTTGCAATTCTGTAGCCGAAAGCCAAGCGGCAAAATTCTGCTTAGGCTTAAAACACTTTAAACTTATAAATCGGTTACAGTACGTTAGAAATCTTTGCCTTTTCAATAATGAAAACCTCGAAATAAATTCGTCATAATCAAATAAAATATTTGTGAGACATATTTTAGTTGCTCTTTGCTCTAACTCAATATCTCAGGTTTGGCTATCGCCGTCTAGTGGACTGTATTTTATTATGTTAGCACAGAGCCAAACCGGTCATTTCTTCTATAAACCGACTTCAGCAAATCTTGACAGATTTACACCTCTAGACGCACAATCAGCTGGGTTATCATTGGAACGTACATGAGCCCAATGACTACGATCGTATAATGTGATAATGTCTGAAAATGTTTTTACAAAAATGTTCCTACAAATGTTTTCCAGCGACTAGGGTGGCTGCTTAACCATGCTAATACGACGGACAAATCAGTTCAAGCATTAACATGCTGCTTGGGAATACTAAGTGTGGTTGCAACTTCAAATAATAATTTTGCAAGTAACGTAGCGCTACATAATTCAAGGCGCGGTATAGAAACTTGCTTTATTGGTGCCACCTTAGTTTTAGAAGTAATTAGATTTACATTTACTTGGCCACTTTTATCTATAGTAAGCATGTAAACAACTGCTGCGAATGCATCATTAGATGCATCGCAGAAGCCTTGCGATCCAACGCAGTTCATTTCGGGATTGAGGTTAGTCCATCGTGGAATACGAAACCCTGTTAGCTGAACAAGATCCTCCCTGTAACTAATCCAGTCCTGCAATAAGGTTGCTGGAAGCTTGTCATCCCAGTCAATTCCAGACAACCAAAGTTTCTGGATGAAGATCTTAGCCTGGACGATCACTGGCGAAACCCAACCCAATGGATCAAACAATCTACATATATCGGAAATTACCTTTTTCTTGGTTATAGGGTTACTAATTTCAGGAAGCTTTACAGAATACTCAATATCATCGGTCTCATTATTCCAAGTTATACCTAAAACCTTTCTAACACTTTCCACTTCTTTCCCTGATCTTATCTCAATTTCTCCTATTCTTTCTCTTTCTCCCATCTTGCACAGCAGCTCCTTACTTTTACTAATCCACTACTGTAACTGAAAACCTCCCCTTTTCATAATTTATTTTAGCTCTTTGTAGATTTTTATCCCTTCTTCAACAGTAGAGCATCCAGACATAAAATCGTCCATATAAAAATCTTTGAGGATCCTTTCAGTCACTTTTTTTAAGATTTTGTCCTTTCCAGGATACATACTGCGATCCTCGTAACCCGCGCCTTCATCATATGCGAACTGTTGAAGGGCTCTTACAGCCAGGTATGGCGCTGAGGCAGTGCCAAATGTTACACGTAACATTCTGTAGTGCCGAATTCATGTCTCTCCATAAAATGCACTAAAATTAAGTATCCTCTTTTGCAACCTTAACTTGGCGGTACATTTTTACAATGTCCGCAACAAAAGAAATACGATGTTGGCGCCACTACAGTATAACGTGTCCAAAATCTGGCTGAAGACGTGGACCAACTAACAAGTCATCGTTTAGTGATACTCCATTGGTACCACGACATGAAGCATCGAAAACGACACGAACTTTGGTAGTGCTCTTGTCCTCACGTATCACAGCATGATGTGGCAAATACACAGTTGTTTCACACTTCTGATCTTCTGAAATGCACTCCATATGGTTTAACTTCAAATACTCAAATATAGCAGCATTATATTGAGCTTTCAAAAGAGGGTGTTTCTCTAATCTTCGCTCTAGAGAAAGTAATCTACGTGTGGCTATTTCTTTGGAGTGTCCATATTTACTTTTCGGATTATAATCACGAAAAAGCAGCATCAGCACGTATCAAAGCTATCGAATTATTCTCATTATTCCCTACTCCAGATATCGAAATGTTGTTAGGTACTTTCTTGAGACCTAGAGCCTGAACTGTCGATTCTGTTAAAAAGGAAGCTCGGGATCCCTGATCCAACAAGCATCGTATGATTAAATTACTACCTGTTCGCGACTCAGCTTTAACAAGAGCTGTTGCCAAGAGAACTTGGCTGGATGTATTCGAGAAACAGGTAGTGACATTATGGAAATTCTCTTGTTTCAGTTGCCGTAGAAGCCACTTCTTGAGCAACTGAATTACTAGCCCTTTCAGGCTGTGATTGCGAAACATTTGGTGGGTGAAGCAACGAGTGATGTTTGCGCTTGCAAATTTTACATCGCGTTGACTGGCGGCATACTTACGGAATGATTAGGACCTAAACAGTTAAAGCATAATTTGTTACTTTGAACAAAGTTTCTTCGTGTATTCTGTTACATTTTGGATTTTGTCCCTTTTGGGGAAAAGAAAGAAAATCGCAAACGCAAGCTTCATTGGGCTGTTGTAAAATAAAACCATAAAATGTTCAGCAGCTAGGCAGTATAAGACTTTAAACTATCGCGTTGTATTGCATTAAAACTGTTTTAACGGGACTAAACACGATTAATTTTGTAAGTAAGTACATATCTACTTACTGCTTGACGTTTCGGCCGCGATGCTGCGGCCGTGGTCACAAGCGAACTGGCGGTGCGCGGCGTCGTCGGCTCGGGCCGGTATTTGTTTCTTCATCCACCCTCATACGTTCACTTAAATTGTCACAGTGCAATGAATCTTCAGTAACACGACTCCGGCACACTACACTAACCGTATCGGAGTTTCTTGTTATAGACTGACGTTGCGGTTTGCATTTGTAAATCACTGGATTCCATGCTGATGATAATTTAAACCCGTCCTCCCGATTGAAATTTTTTTATACTTCTTGATCTTAATCGCTTCACGTACTATCCTGCTATGATAATAACGATCAGTGGAGAGGATTTTATGACCATGTAACTCTATCCAGTGATTAACTCCAGCTTCCAGCAGGTGTTCAGCTACCGCCGATTTGTCTATTTGTCGATTTTTGACAGCTGCGATGTGTTCCTTGACACGTTCTGCAATAGTCCGCTTAGTCTGTCCAATAAATGAACAACCACAGCTACAATCGAGTTTATAAACTCCCGGTGTTTGGAAAGGTATGACGTCTTTAGGCGACCGCAATTTGTTAGATATTTGGCATAGCGGAGTATATACAGTTTTAATGGAGAAGTTTCTTAGTACTGTTCCAATTTTGTCCGTTACGCCTTTTATGTAAGGTAAAAACGCTGCCTGGCGACTCACTTCTAGACGATTTTTCTTTCCATTCTGCTTTTTATATTCCATATTACATCCTAGAGCAAAGAGCGGCTACGGGCTCATCAAAATAATACTACCAATCCGTTTCTTTTCTTCGGTGTCGTAAAAGGCGACTAACGCACTAAAGACTGCACATACATTCAACAGCAAAGAGCGGCGATAGGCTCATCAAAATAATTCTACCAATCCCTTTCTTCCCCATTGGTGTCGTAAAAGGCGACTAACAGACTAAAGACTGCACATACATCCAACTGCTAAGAGTGCGATGGGCTCATCAAAATAATACTACCAACCCCTTTCTTTCCTTGGGTGTCGTAAAAGGCGACTAAAGGACTAAAGACTGCACATACATTCAACAGCATGGAGCGGCAATAGGCTCATCAAAATAATTCTACCAACCCCTTTCTTCCCCTTGATGTCGTAAAATGCGACTAACGGACTAAAGACTGCACATACATCCAACTGCATAGAGCGCGATGGGCTCATCAAAATAATACTACCAACCCCTTTCTTTCCTTGGGTGTTGTAAAAGGCGACTAACGGACTAAAGACTGCACATTCATTCAACAGCATAGAGCGGCAATGGGCTCATCAAAATAATTCTACGAACCCCTTTCTTCCCCTTGGTGTCGTAAAAGGCGACTAACGGACTAAAGACTGCACATACATCCAACAGCATAAAGCGGCGATGGGCTCATTAGAATAACACTACCAACACCTCTCTTTCCTTCAGTGTCGTAAAAGGCGACTAACGGACTAAAGACTGCACATACATCCAACAGCATAGAGCGGCGATGGGCTCATTAAAATAATACTACCAACACCTCTCTTTCCTTGGGTTTCGTAAAAGGCGACTAATGAACTAAAGACTGCACATACATTCAACACCATAGAGCGGCGATGGGCTCATCAAAATAATACTACCAAACCCTCTCTTTCTTTTGGTGCCATAAAAGGCGACTAACGGACTAAAGATTGCACATACATTCAACAACACCATAGAGCGGCGATGGGCTCATCAAAATAATACTACCAACCCCTCTCTTTCCTTTGGTGTCATAAAAGGCAACTAACGGACTAAAGACTGCACATACGTCCAACATTATAGAGCGGCGATGGGCTCATCAAAATAATTTTACCAACCCCTTTCTTTTCTTCGGTGCCGTAAAAGGCGACTAACGGACTAAAGACTGCCCATACATCCAACAGCATAGAGCGGCGATGGGCTCATCAAAATAATTCTACCAATCCCTTATTCCCCCTTGGTGTCGTAAAAGGCGACTAACAGACTAAAGACTGCACATACATGCAACTGCATAGAGCGCGATAGGCTCATCAAAATAATACTACCAACCCTTTTCTTTCCTTGGGTGTCGTAAAAGGCGACTAACGGACTAAAGACTGCACATTCATTCAACAGCATAGAGCGGCAATGGGCTCATCAAAATAATTCTACCAACCCCTTTCTTCCCCTTGGTGTCGTAAAAGGCGACTAACGGACTAAAGACTGCACATACATTCAACAGCATAGAGCGGCGATGGGCTCATTAAAATAATACTAGCAACACCTCTCTTTCCTTGGGTTTCGTAAAAGGCGACTAATGAACTAAAGACTGCACATACATTCAACACCATAGAGCGGTGATGGGCTCATCAAAATAATACTACCAACCCCTCTCTTTTTTTTGGTGTCATAAAAGGCGACTAACGGACTAAAGATTGCACATACATTCAACAACACCATAGAGCGGCGATAGGCTCGTCAAAATAATACTACCAACCCCTCTCTTTCCTTTAGTGTCATAAAAGGCGACTAACGGACTAAAGACTGCACATACGTCCAACATTATAGAGCGGCGATGGGCTCATCAAAATAATTTTACCAACCTCTTTCTTCCCTTGGGTGTCGTAAATGGCGACTAACGGACTAAAGACTGCACATACATCCAACAGCATAGAGCGGCGATGGGCTCATCAAAATAATACTACCAATACCAACCCCTTTCTTCCCTTGAGTGTCGTAAAAGGCGACTAACGGACTAAAGACTGCACATACATCCAAAAGCATAGAACGGCAATGGGCTCATCAAAATAATACTACCAACCTCTCTCTTTTCTTGAGTGTCGTAAAAGCGACTAACGGGATAAAGGCTCACCACCTAGGCGCATGTGCAGTCTGTGCGGTTGTTTCTTACTGAAGCGTGGACTGTATGGGCGTGGTCTGTGTTGTCCATAGATTCAAATGATTACTAATTTTACCATAAACTTTAAATAAATATTTTAAAAAAAATGTTGATTTAATGAAAATAAAATTCACCCATTTTTTCTTATTGTTCATGTTTTATTTTTAGTTACTTCCTTTGTATTCGTAATGAAAATCAGTGTTTACCACTTGTGAAAGACTTATTTAGTCCCGTGAACTATTGGCACAGAATAATACTATGGCAACCTCGCTATAGGCGGGGTAATTTCTGTTTTGCCTATTTCCTGTAACTATAGATACAAGAAATTGACCATTTCAATAAGTAGTCCACTCTTATCGCGGCAACAAATCACTGTATTTCACCTCGCCTAACAGAATTTGTATGAAAGAATAGGTTACAAAAAAATTTAAATGTAGGACCATTTAAATTTTTTTGCAACAACAACAAAATATAAAAATAAACACATTAAAGTAGGTGTTGGCAGGGACGCAGTGACGGCAAAGTAAAACTTCGTAGTTGTCTGAACGAATGCTTTTATTAAAGTAAAAGTCGCTCCGTTGGCACAACGGTTTTATAATAAAAAGGCGTTTGACTGACTAATACAAAAATAGTGATGTTACACAAAGTAATCGTATGGTATAATCAATAGATACAATTGAATAGAGTATTTTCGTATATTCCAACAGTCCCCCTCGAAAATAGGATATACTTACTTTAACAAAAATAGCAAATAGCTGCTTAAAATAGTTACTGTACTCTTTCCATACTAATTACAATGTAACATAATATAATATTCAACTTAGTAAGTAATTTAATGCATTCTTTGATAAATTAACATCTTATGTTATGTAGGTACATCATAAGTTATTTCATGTTATTAACATCACAAGTTCTATATGTTCAATTTAATACATTCTTTGATAAATTAACATCTTATGTTAAGTAGGTACATCACATGTTATTACATGTTTGCTATTAACATCTTAAGTAATGTATGTTCAACTTAATAAGTAATTTAATACACTCTTTGAAATAACATCTTAAGTTATGTGGGTACATCACATGTTATTGTTATTAATCTGTATGTTCAATTTAATAAGTAATTTAATACATTCTTTGATAAATTAACATCTTATGTTAAGTAGGTACATCACATGTTATTACATGTTTGCTATTAACATCTTAATGTTTAAAGTTTAAGATTTTTGCACCAACTAGGAATCAAAGAATATTAATTTATTTCTCAATTCCTGGAACTTTGTAGAGGGCATCACTTTCGAGAAAATGTCAGCTTGTTGGTCTCCTGTGGAGATAATATTCAAGCTTTATTACTTTGTTAGTAATTTGCTCTCTAGAGTGGTACCTCTAATTTCTATCTGTTTAGACTTTTTATGATCTGTGGGATTGTTAGCAATGCTGATACAACCGTTATTATATTGAAATATAAATATCGGTTTTGTTATTGGGATCATAATACTAATTCAAATGTATAGTTCCTTTAATGCTTTATTTAAACATTTCCTCCTCATTAATTTTACTTAAAAAAACGATTTCAAATACTGATAGCTGCACAGATGTCTCGTTTATTTCAGTCATGTACAAAGCATAGCGTACATTAAACAATCTATAACAATATGACAAGGTGCATCACAATATTCGTCGGAGTTCAAATCTAAGTAATTTAATGTAGAAGGAAATGATGATTATGAAGAATTGCAATCTTTCATGCATATTTTGTTTTTGTAAAACATTTGGTAAATAAATAAATTGATCTAAAGTTATTGTGTTCTTTGTTCTTTCAATTTTAATATTACCTAAAAACATTTTTACTTTATTTAAATAAATCAGTCATGTCAGAATCATGTCAGTTTTAATAACACATTCACAATTTTAATAATATTGTAAGGTTTGTTCATTGTGTGTGTGTGTGTGTCAAATTCTAATCCATCAACATATAGCACTAGGTACTACACTATGTACGTTGTTATGTATAGAATTTTCATCTAGTAAATAAAGACATGGTTCTCAGAATTATGAAAACCCATTCCTTTAAGGTTACGATCGAAAACGTTCATACCAACATCGCGAGGATTGCTTCAGTCAATATTATGTTTTGCTTAATTAACAAACTTGGTTTAGTATACCAACAATAGGTAATACCTTCAGGTATTTTCATACAAATATCCTCTTTAACTACGCCATTAAAAAAAGCATTTTTACGTCCATGTGATGGACTTAGAGGTCAAACTGAATAGCAAAAGTTATAATAAATCTAAAAGTAATGATACTAATAATAATTAATTCGCGAAAACGTTTCGTCGTAACCTTGTAAAGTATGTTTGGGTAAAAAAAAACGGACACTAGGCGGGCCTTTTATCGCACCGGTTCCCCGTTTCCGTTATTGTTCACTTTAAAAACTCATTTACTACTGACAACATTCATTATTTTAGGTCTATCAACAAATGCCCATGTCTGATTATTGTTCAGAGATTCGATTTCACAATGTATGGCGAAAAACCATTTATCAGTATCACACCATTAAAAAAACCACTGTAACATAGTGGTAAGGAATGAGAAGTATTCAAAAGAGAAATACAAATCGGGGTCAGTCATTTTCTTATAAATTTTCAAGGTTAGATTGCTAATCTGTTCGCTACGTCTGACAATTTTGATTGACTGAGTATCGTCAATTACTATTGTCTCGTCGGTTGGAATTTTGTGTTTTTTGCCTATTAGTTGTTCAGACACCTCAACGGACTGACTAATTTTAACGGGAATTTATACTCGATATTGCTCATCACTTTTAAATATTGCCCAAGAACTTTCAAAAATTACATTAGTCAAATATTACATCTCTTGCAAGGAAAAAATTGCTTATTTTCGACATTAAACCATTTGTATCCATTTTTGCTATAACCAACAATATCGACTAGTTGTTATTTTTATTTTATTTTATCATGTACATAGTTACATAAGCAGAGCCAAATATTTTTAAGTGATTAGTTTTAGGGTTCGTACCATGCCACATTCGTATGGTTTTTATTTAGCAGCGCTTTAGTGGGAAGTTATTTTGTTAGATATGTAGCCGTTTAAGCGGCTTCACCCCAAAATATTTTATCTAACTTCGCACTTGCGACCATGGTTCGTGCCATTTTGGTCAATGTACGATTCATGCGCACTGAGAAACCATTTTGTTGTGGAGTGTACGGAATTGTCAAATAGCAACTTATTCCCTTAGAAACATAAACTGCTTAAATTCATTATAAATATATTTTCAACCATTTTCTCAATAAGTATAAGTAAATTAACGAACTTCGCATTAAATCAATTTTCTCTTTTTATTAACAAAATCAATAAAACATTTTAAGACTTCCACTTTAAAATTCATCAAATATGTGAAAGTATAGTGGGTAAAATGGTCAATAAAAGTAACAAAATAATGTTTGTCGTCGGGCTGATTGGACTGCATGAATCCGAATAAATGATAAAAATGGTCTATTTTGAACAGACTTTCCTATTTTTTTTTTACAAAAAGAAGTCGCGATCTCGCCACTGATTACCTATTATGCATGGCTCAGATAATAATATGCCGTCTGTAGATTACTGTAACGAATCATTAATTTATGATCAACTAAATTTTTAAGAATTATAATTCTTTGCTTCTTTACATGTTCTAAGCGTTTATGCCATAATTCAAAAGATTTCGAAGCATGAGATAATTAAATTACATACACATCACGACTATCATCCCCGAAGGGTTAGTCAGAGACTAGGCAATGAGGATAGCAAGACTGCAGTCATCTGCCATAGTCCACTTTTCACCAAATAGCGAATTTAAATAAGTTGAGAGTAAATTCATTTGAAATTTGATTTTACAAAGGTTGTTGCTACAGTATTGCATAATGCAATTTGTTATTTTTATCGATATGAACACCATTTGAATCAAATAAATAGCAATCATTAAACTTGCTTGCTTGCTGCATTCGACTTATGGACAGTAAATTATGAGAAACTTTGGGGGAAAAATAAAGCGATCCTCGAATCGTCGATTGCACCTTGAACTCCAGATTTGTCCTTTTCCATAAGCCAAAATTGAAATTAAATTTTTAGTTACGCCAATCTTCATAGGACAGGGTAGTTTGGTATGTGAAGAAAAATAATCTCGTGAACTAACATGTAATCGGTAGCTCCAGAATCTAAAAGAAAAGAAACATGATTAGTAGAATTACTTGTTTCGTTTTATAACTCACAATAATTTGAAATCATAAAAGCAATACTGCTCTCGGTTTCCACGTGATGAACAGCGTTTGCTGTACAGTTAAAATTACTGCTGCTGCCCTCGCGTTACGACAAGTTCTTGAAAAAAAACGGCAGTCCTTTTTCATGTGATTTCTACGGCCACATGCTCGCAGTACAGTTTCGTAATTTTATGCGTTGAATTGCCACAATATTGATTTCTTCTTAAAGATTAAGGGTACACATTTTTATTCATCTTGTCCGGTCCATAATTATTACGCATAGAAAACTTCTCTGTATTGGTATGCGAAACTTTAAATTCGGTAGATATTTCGGTCTTCAACTTAACTTCATGATCTAGCAGACGAGTTTTACGAATGCTAGGCTATGGTGATCCTCTCCTAGCGTTTACAGCGCCGTGATCATACCGCCATATTATGAGGGTACGGTAAGTAATTCTGTTATCAAAACTCGTGAAATGTTGGAATAACTGACATCGGTTGCAGTTTTAGGTGAATTAATTGCTTACGTATTGCTCACTGAGTCGCCAAGCTTCTTTTTACATAAATTTTGTCAAGATTGATTTAGCCGTGGCTGACCCTTTTGCAAAATTCAAAAAGGCATAGCCCAAAAACTCAACACTCGTACCTTTAGTAATCAGGTTCCGTTTCAGCCAATTTTAATCGAGGCTGTTTTATATTTCTTCATCACTCACGTACAGCACTGGTTATTTAAATATGAATTTACTATTAAAATTGACTTATAAAAAATACTTTTGAAAATTATGGTCCTGGGCCCATGACCTGTTGGCAGGGACGCAGTGACGGCAAAGTAAAACTTCGTAGTTGTCTGAACGAATGCTTTTATTAAAGTAAAAGTCGCTCCGTTGGCACAACGGTTTTATAATAAAAAGGCGTTTGACTGACTAATACAAAAATAGTGATGTTACACAAAGTAATCGTATGGTATAATCAATAGATACAATTGAATAGAGTATTTTCGTATATTCCAACAGTCCCCCTCGAAAATAGGATATACTTACTTTAACAAAAATAGCAAATAGCTGCTTAAAATAGTTACTGTACTCTTTCCATACTAATTACAATGTAACATAATATAATATTCAACTTAGTAAGTAATTTAATGCATTCTTTGATAAATTAACATCTTATGTTATGTAGGTACATCATAAGTTATTTCATGTTATTAACATCACAAGTTCTATATGTTCAATTTAATACATTCTTTGATAAATTAACATCTTATGTTAAGTAGGTACATCACATGTTATTACATGTTTGCTATTAACATCTTAAGTAATGTATGTTCAACTTAATAAGTAATTTAATACACTCTTTGAAATAACATCTTAAGTTATGTGGGTACATCACATGTTATTGTTATTAATCTGTATGTTCAATTTAATAAGTAATTTAATACATTCTTTGATAAATTAACATCTTATGTTAAGTAGGTACATCACATGTTATTACATGTTTGCTATTAACATCTTAATGTTTAAAGTTTAAGATTTTTGCACCAACTAGGAATCAAAGAATATTAATTTATTTCTCAATTCCTGGAACTTTGTAGAGGGCATCACTTTCGAGAAAATGTCAGCTTGTTGGTCTCCTGTGGAGATAATATTCAAGCTTTATTACTTTGTTAGTAATTTGCTCTCTAGAGTGGTACCTCTAATTTCTATCTGTTTAGACTTTTTATGATCTGTGGGATTGTTAGCAATGCTGATACAACCGTTATTATATTGAAATATAAATATCGGTTTTGTTATTGGGATCATAATACTAATTCAAATGTATAGTTCCTTTAATGCTTTATTTAAACATTTCCTCCTCATTAATTTTACTTAAAAAAACGATTTCAAATACTGATAGCTGCACAGATGTCTCGTTTATTTCAGTCATGTACAAAGCATAGCGTACATTAAACAATCTATAACAATATGACAAGGTGCATCACAATATTCGTCGGAGTTCAAATCTAAGTAATTTAATGTAGAAGGAAATGATGATTATGAAGAATTGCAATCTTTCATGCATATTTTGTTTTTGTAAAACATTTGGTAAATAAATAAATTGATCTAAAGTTATTGTGTTCTTTGTTCTTTCAATTTTAATATTACCTAAAAACATTTTTACTTTATTTAAATAAATCAGTCATGTCAGAATCATGTCAGTTTTAATAACACATTCACAATTTTAATAATATTGTAAGGTTTGTTCATTGTGTGTGTGTGTGTGTCAAATTCTAATCCATCAACATATAGCACTAGGTACTACACTATGTACGTTGTTATGTATAGAATTTTCATCTAGTAAATAAAGACATGGTTCTCAGAATTATGAAAACCCATTCCTTTAAGGTTACGATCGAAAACGTTCATACCAACATCGCGAGGATTGCTTCAGTCAATATTATGTTTTGCTTAATTAACAAACTTGGTTTAGTATACCAACAATAGGTAATACCTTCAGGTATTTTCATACAAATATCCTCTTTAACTACGCCATTAAAAAAAGCATTTTTACGTCCATGTGATGGACTTAGAGGTCAAACTGAATAGCAAAAGTTATAATAAATCTAAAAGTAATGATACTAATAATAATTAATTCGCGAAAACGTTTCGTCGTAACCTTGTAAAGTATGTTTGGGTAAAAAAAAACGGACACTAGGCGGGCCTTTTATCGCACCGGTTCCCCGTTTCCGTTATTGTTCACTTTAAAAACTCATTTACTACTGACAACATTCATTATTTTAGGTCTATCAACAAATGCCCATGTCTGATTATTGTTCAGAGATTCGATTTCACAATGTATGGCGAAAAACCATTTATCAGTATCACACCATTAAAAAAACCACTGTAACATAGTGGTAAGGAATGAGAAGTATTCAAAAGAGAAATACAAATCGGGGTCAGTCATTTTCTTATAAATTTTCAAGGTTAGATTGCTAATCTGTTCGCTACGTCTGACAATTTTGATTGACTGAGTATCGTCAATTACTATTGTCTCGTCGGTTGGAATTTTGTGTTTTTTGCCTATTAGTTGTTCAGACACCTCAACGGACTGACTAATTTTAACGGGAATTTATACTCGATATTGCTCATCACTTTTAAATATTGCCCAAGAACTTTCAAAAATTACATTAGTCAAATATTACATCTCTTGCAAGGAAAAAATTGCTTATTTTCGACATTAAACAATTTGTATCCATTTTTGCTATAACCAACAATATCGACTAGTTGTTATTTTTATTTTATTTTATCATGTACATAGTTACATAAGCAGAGCCAAATATTTTTAAGTGATTAGTTTTAGGGTTCGTACCATGCCACATTCGTATGGTTTTTATTTAGCAGCGCTTTAGTGGGAAGTTATTTTGTTAGATATGTAGCCGTTTAAGCGGCTTCACCCCAAAATATTTTATCTAACTTCGCACTTGCGACCATGGTTCGTGCCATTTTGGTCAATGTACGATTCATGCGCACTGAGAAACCATTTTGTTGTGGAGTGTACGGAATTGTCAAATAGCAACTTATTCCCTTAGAAACATAAACTGCTTAAATTCATTATAAATATATTTTCAACCATTTTCTCAATAAGTATAAGTAAATTAACGAACTTCGCATTAAATCAATTTTCTCTTTTTATTAACAAAATCAATAAAACATTTTAAGACTTCCACTTTAAAATTCATCAAATATGTGAAAGTATAGTGGGTAAAATGGTCAATAAAAGTAACAAAATAATGTTTGTCGTCGGGCTGATTGGACTGCATGAATCCGAATAAATGATAAAAATGGTCTATTTTGAACAGACTTTCCTATTTTTTTTTTACAAAAAGAAGTCGCGATCTCGCCACTGATTACCTATTATGCATGGCTCAGATAATAATATGCCGTCTGTAGATTACTGTAACGAATCATTAATTTATGATCAACTAAATTTTTAAGAATTATAATTCTTTGCTTCTTTACATGTTCTAAGCGTTTATGCCATAATTCAAAAGATTTCGAAGCATGAGATAATTAAATTACATACACATCACGACTATCATCCCCGAAGGGTTAGTCAGAGACTAGGCAATGAGGATAGCAAGACTGCAGTCATCTGCCATAGTCCACTTTTCACCAAATAGCGAATTTAAATAAGTTGAGAGTAAATTCATTTGAAATTTGATTTTACAAAGGTTGTTGCTACAGTATTGCATAATGCAATTTGTTATTTTTATCGATATGAACACCATTTGAATCAAATAAATAGCAATCATTAAACTTGCTTGCTTGCTGCATTCGACTTATGGACAGTAAATTATGAGAAACTTTGGGGGAAAAATAAAGCGATCCTCGAATCGTCGATTGCACCTTGAACTCCAGATTTGTCCTTTTCCATAAGCCAAAATTGAAATTAAATTTTTAGTTACGCCAATCTTCATAGGACAGGGTAGTTTGGTATGTGAAGAAAAATAATCTCGTGAACTAACATGTAATCGGTAGCTCCAGAATCTAAAAGAAAAGAAACATGATTAGTAGAATTACTTGTTTCGTTTTATAACTCACAATAATTTGAAATCATAAAAGCAATACTGCTCTCGGTTTCCACGTGATGAACAGCGTTTGCTGTACAGTTAAAATTACTGCTGCTGCCCTCGCGTTACGACAAGTTCTTGAAAAAAAACGGCAGTCCTTTTTCATGTGATTTCTACGGCCACATGCTCGCAGTACAGTTTCGTAATTTTATGCGTTGAATTGCCACAATATTGATTTCTTCTTAAAGATTAAGGGTACACATTTTTATTCATCTTGTCCGGTCCATAATTATTACGCATAGAAAACTTCTCTGTATTGGTATGCGAAACTTTAAATTCGGTAGATATTTCGGTCTTCAACTTAACTTCATGATCTAGCAGACGAGTTTTACGAATG
The DNA here is from genome assembly GCA_963921215.1 of Scoparia ambigualis. Taxonomy (NCBI): domain Eukaryota; kingdom Metazoa; phylum Arthropoda; class Insecta; order Lepidoptera; family Crambidae; genus Scoparia; species Scoparia ambigualis. The sequence goes on from OY992506.1 coordinate 31,157,888, forward strand.
CTAGGCTATGGTGATCCTCTCCTAGCGTTTACAGCGCCGTGATCATACCGCCATATTATGAGGGTACGGTAAGTAATTCTGTTATCAAAACTCGTGAAATGTTGGAATAACTGACATCGGTTGCAGTTTTAGGTGAATTAATTGCTTACGTATTGCTCACTGAGTCGCCAAGCTTCTTTTTACATAAATTTTGTCAAGATTGATTTAGCCGTGGCTGACCCTTTTGCAAAATTCAAAAAGGCATAGCCCAAAAACTCAACACTCGTACCTTTAGTAATCAGGTTCCGTTTCAGCCAATTTTAATCGAGGCTGTTTTATATTTCTTCATCACTCACGTACAGCACTGGTTATTTAAATATGAATTTACTATTAAAATTGACTTATAAAAAATACTTTTGAAAATTATGGTCCTGGGCCCATGACCTGTTGGCAGGGACGCAGTGACGGCAAAGTAAAACTTCGTAGTTGTCTGAACGAATGCTTTTATTAAAGTAAAAGTCGCTCCGTTGGCACAACGGTTTTATAATAAAAAGGCGTTTGACTGACTAATACAAAAATAGTGATGTTACACAAAGTAATCGTATGGTATAATCAATAGATACAATTGAATAGAGTATTTTCGTATATTCCAACAGTCCCCCTCGAAAATAGGATATACTTACTTTAACAAAAATAGCAAATAGCTGCTTAAAATAGTTACTGTACTCTTTCCATACTAATTACAATGTAACATAATATAATATTCAACTTAATAAGTAATTTAATGCATTCTTTGATAAATTAACATCTTATGTTATGTAGGTACATCATAAGTTATTTCATGTTATTAACATCACAAGTTCTATATGTTCAATTTAATACATTCTTTGATAAATTAACATCTTATGTTAAGTAGGTACATCACATGTTATTACATGTTTGCTATTAACATCTTAAGTAATGTATGTTCAACTTAATAAGTAATTTAATACACTCTTTGAAATAACATCTTAAGTTATGTGGGTACATCACAGACAACTACGGTCTGAACGAATGCTTTTATTAAAGTAAAAGTCGCTCCGTTGGCACAACGGTTTTATAATGAAAAGTCGTTTGTCTGACTAATACAAAAATAGTGATGTTACACAAAGTAATCGTATGGTATAATCAATAGATACAATTGAATAAAGTATTTTCGTATATTCCAACAGTAGGTAAATATAATGTTACTGCTGACCGCTTTTAAAAATAAATTGATAGGTATCTAGTTAAAAAACCAAAATGCGTAATTAATCTATTATTTTTTGAGTGACGATCAAAAACGTTTTCCAAACTTTAAAGTCGTTTTACTAAAAATGATAGTTTTTAAGATACTTTACACAGGCGTACCCACGGCAGCACAGCACTTTACAGTTTTAAAACGTCTGATCTTATATATTCTATGATTAATTACAAACAATAATTTAGCGTAAAAGCCGTATTTACAGCTATTAACATAGAGGTATCAACTGAACTAAGTATTTCTATTAATATGTATGTGTACAATTGAGTGTAAACTCTTCAAAATCTATAAAATGTTATCTGAAGTCGCTGCGAAACCGGCGCGCGGTCCACTCTCGATGAAATACGGAAACGGACTGCCGGCAGGGCTCGCGGGGGATTACAGGTAGACGGGGCAGGCACTCTCGCGCCGATAAACTTAAATTTTCGTGTTTTAATTAATTTTCACCAATAGAATACGGAATGAAAATAAAACTTTCAATTAAAATTATTTGCATTATTAAGACCTTTCGTTTAGTGTAAAAACTAAATAAAAAGCTTGAGCCGATTTAAAGAAATTTTGTAATTTATGACTGAAATAGGGATTCGTTAGGGATTTTTTTTCTAAAAAGTGGTTTATGAAAATACAATTTCATTCAATTAAAAATGTTTATTAGATATTTGTTCGTCATTGACAATTTTTTATTCGAATTAAATAGACAGTTATTTGGATATTTTGTTTCAAACTTGAAAATATTTAGGCATTTTACGCCGTATCTATAAAATTGTGTTTAACGTGAACATATTGTGACAAAATATAAGTACGAGTGTTTGGATCAGTGTCTATGCAATAATATTTGAATTTCGTCTTATTGAAATTTTCGACTGTACCGGAGCTGTCAACGGCCGGTAAAAATAAATAACTTTTTTGAAGAAAAGTATAATATTACAAAAGCTGCAGAGCTGAAGAGCTGCATCTAAAACCCGGGGAGTATTGTTTTCATAATTTTTCCTTATGTACATAATTTAACTAGATAAATCATTGACCTAAAATAACCTAACACTACCTACCTTCAATTAGCAAGTTATCATTGTGAAAGTTAATTCCACTACATATGGATTGGTCATATTTTTATTTTATTTTTTCTTTAATTTGTAACTACATGTTCCTCACACTAATACATCTATCAACTTTATAAATCTCACATAATAGTGAGTATCGTCACACCTCAATTACGATTTGGCTTGGTTAACCTCTCTTGACTTGACTATATAGTGGAAGTGAAGTTAATGGTGACATTGTCTTGCTACAGACCTTCACACACTACAACACTATACATTCAGAACTTGACTGCACATTGATGCAAGTTGATTATTTTCACAATTGTATTAGAAACTTTTTAACGTGTTTTTTTTAATAGGTAAATCTTTTTTTACAAGTGACCTACCCACGTCATAACAGCAAATCTTTCTTTATGATTGTTGTATCTTTTGTTGAGTGTTCTTTTACACCATACAACGGACAGATTGAATAATACATAATCATTACATATTATCCACTCATCTTTGCAACAATTATAGTAACAATTTACTCATATTTATACATTACTCTTTCAGCCTTATCGCTGTGTTAGTGTAACAGTTGAGGCATGATGATGACCCGCAAGGCAACTGCAAAGGATGTTGAGATGAAGCTGAAGCAGACCCTACTGGATTTGAAGGCAACAAAAGACCTCAATATTAACTTGTTGCAAGAACGGGATGGCAGCGAAAAGGAAATTATGAAGATCATTTGAAAAAATTCCGAGCTGAAGAGTGAACTTGCCGACTTACATCTCAAATACTTAGATATCGTTGACAAATGTAGCTAGATGCAGGACGTAACCACCTCTTTTACGGAATGTAATAGCACTCATGAACAGGCATTGAAGCGTATAAGTGATCTGGAAATGAGTTTATGTGAGGCACATGCAACGATTTTAAAGTTAGAAAATGAAAGCTGTAATAATGTTAAAGTAAATCATTACAGAGTCTGTTCGACGAGTTATTATCTTGTAATTCAGATATTCTCGAAAATCAGTGTCATGAAATAGTTTTATTCACAATCAAAGTTACTTTGAAGAATTAACTGACAGGTTAAATGTAATGGATAGTCCGGTATGTAAAAAATAGTCAGCCTTAAATAAATCACTGTGTAAAAACAACCATAATTTTAGAAGTGTCAAAAAGTTAAAAAATATATCCGTGTTAAAAAGTATATTTCTAAGACACAAAAACTAGTCAAAAGGCAACATAATTTACAGAAGCATATGTCACTTAGGAAAGAAAGGATTCAATTATTAAATAAGTTGAAATTGTATAGTAATAGCACAATTGATAGGAATGATAAACATGGCAGCGACTCACATATCATAATTAAAAAGTTTGATATCTTAGAAAGGTCACTGAAAAGTATGTATGACAATATATGTGATCTGTCACATAAGCACCTAAATTGTCAAATTGTAGCTGCAAATGACATGGTTGATATGTGCAACTATAACGCAGAGCGATTTGAGTCCTTAAATAAAAAGCGTACTAATTGTTGTATTACTGGCCACTCTTTTAGTGCTGGGGTGACAGCACAAAATGAAATTGAGGAGAATACTCAGTCAGCTACAGAGTTGATTGACTTATGCAAACACAATGCAAATCAGCACAATTTCTTAGTTAATAATAAGGATAACGTAATATGTCAAAATCCTTTATCATTAAACTCGTGTGTTCAGTCGAATAACTTGTCTGTCATGGATTCGAGTCTTTTAACGGCCTGCACAGAAATGCCAGTTAAATCTTCTGATAATTTAAATCACTCAAGCAATAAAAATGTAATTAAACCAATTAGAAACACAGTTATTTTCTCTGATGGATTGGGTCAGGGCTTAGGATTGCTTATGAATGGAAGTTTATACCAACATGTAATGAATATCTGTGCCCCAGGTCAATCAATGAATGCTATAGTACGTAGCGTTTCTCAGCAGTCATTGAGCAGTTCCACTAATGTGATTATTTTATGTGGTGACAGTCTACGAATTAAAAAACTGATGTCACGTTTTATTTTGTCAGATATTCATTACATGTTGGTATAAACTTCCATTCATAAGCAATCCTAAGCCCTGACCCAATCCATCAGAGAAAATAACTGTGTTTCTAATTAGTTTAATTACATTTTACCTAGTTTTGAAGTTCCTATGGCCACTTCATCATCAGACTCTGAGCACCACACAATGTTAGAGCTTTTGTCAAGGCAAATTAAACAATCCCAAATACGGCGGGATTATCTTGTTTAATTGCAGAGTTCCTATGACCACCTTCCAACAGCATCATCACACCAGCTACGTAGTATTATATTATCGTATTGTTATCAATGTTACGTAGGTATGTTAAATTCCAGCCTGATCGGTTCACGGGAAGTGGTTGAAATCTTTCTTGCAAGAATCCTCCTAAACCCACTTTACACACATTGTAAGTTAAATAAAAGATTTTAACAACATTATATATACATATTGATCGTGATCGCTTTTGTCAAATAATATTTTATGTTCCTATGTAACAACCATGGACCGACTCATCTTGGTAGTATAATGTTTTATGTACGCATACGACTAATTCTCTTTTTTCAGGAATGTTTATTAAAATAAACAAGGATAAAACTTAACACGATATTGTCTTCCTTGCATACTGTGAAAATTTCAAGCGGCTAGTGCATGTCTTAGCCGAGTTATGAGCAAATATATGCGCGCAAAACTTTATCAGGCTCTATTGAAAAGTTGATGTTTTGCAGATGTAACGTTATCCTTCTAATGGGACGATGTGTATTAATTTTGATTTATTTGAGTCCGTGATGGAAGATGTACTTAATAAAATAAAATTGAAAAATAAATTTGTTGTAGTATGTGGGGATTTTAATGTAAATATTTTAGAAAACACTTCAGGGAGTGTTCGTCTTTTCGCTTTATTTAAAAGCTTTAATCTAAGAAATGTATTTCTTGAACCCACTAGAATAACTACACATTCGGCCACCTGTCTCGATAATATTTTTACAGACTATGACCCTGTCTCTATGTCAGTTATTAGTAGTCTTACGTCTGACCATTGCGGTTTGAAGGTGACCTATGATTTTGATGTTAAGGATGCGCCTAAAACTGTAACATGTAAACCAGTTACAAAAAAGCGAATGGAGTGTTTTTAAACCAATGTAGATTGTAAAATCGATACTTTGCCCTATATACATGATGATCCGGATGTACTATGATCGATGAATTATTCTTTATTTTTTTTATTTAACAAAATCCACAGCTCTTTGGTTAACCTTAAGCGAGAATACAAATTTTGAAACTGACAGCCATTAATGGATTTACATTTTATCACTAAACTGACAACTTTTAAGTCGCAACAACTATGTGCCGCCACCACCGCAGCTTCGGCATGCTGGTCGGCTTCGCCGGCCAGCCTCAGCCGCGGCGGCGAGCCTTAAACCCACCTGCTCCTCAGCTCGTGGGCCGCCTCGTCCCTCCGCGCCTACGCGGGATTAAATTACATTCTAGCGTAGGGCAGACAAGTCTACGTGGAGTCGGTTTTGCCGCGATGCGTTTCTGTCACTGACGTTTTTAGCACAACCATAACGAAAACACAACGTATAAACTTTTTAAGACAATATTTGAAATCAATTTAGGTAATTTAAAATGGTATTCTTATTTTTAAGCAAAAAATATATCAAATGAAGTTATAGAATATGATTATTCTACCAATATAGCTTTATAGCATAAGTTTTTAGAGAATATGAGTATTATATCAAATGAATAATATACGTAATGTTGTTATAGGAAGTGTATTTAGAACAAGTAAAAATTATATCCAATGAACGTTATGTTCTTTGAAATTAGTTCATTTGTCATTCATTATATGAAATGATACGCACCCATAAAGAAGACCCCAGTAACTATCGACCAATTTCAATACTACCAGCACTTAGTAAAATTTATGAAAAAAATATTCTCGAACAGTTAGTGGAATACTTTAACTTAAATAATCTTTTACATAGTAAGCAATTCGGTTTTACTAAGGGTCGTTCCACTACTGACGCAGGTGTAGCTCTAATAAAACATATATTTGATGCCTGGAAGAAGTCTGAGAACGCTCTTGGATTTTTTGCGACTTGTCCAAGGCTTTCGATTGCGTTGAGCACCGGACACTGGTGATGAAGTTAAATCACTATGGTCTCAAAGGTCTTGCGCGTAATTTGATACAGTCGTATCTTAGTTCTAGAACACAAACTGTCGACGTTAATGGAACTAAGTCATTCGGTTCTCATGTAAAAATGGGAGTTCCACAAGGGTCAATTCTTGGCCCTTTTTTATTTTTGATATATATCAATGACTTGCCATTCTTTGTAGAAAACTTCTGTGATATTGTATTGTTTGGAGATGATACTTCACTCATTTGACTAGATGTAAGAATAATTATGACGATGTTAACAATGCTCTCTCAGAGGTACTCAGTTGGTTTAGTGCGAATAATTTACAGCTAAACGCTAAAAAAACGAAATGTATTAAATTTATACTACCAAATGTCAAGACCAAACAAACCGATGTTAGAATGAATGGTGTTAAATTAGATTTGGTAGACTCGACAGTTTTCCTAGGGATAACCCTTGACTCAAAACTCCAATGGAATTCGCATATATCAAATTTGACCGGCATACTACTACTACTAAAACTGCTGAACTCAGCAGCATAAGCGATTAGAAAAATTAGACAACTAACAGATGTTGAAACTGCTAGGACTGTTTACTTTAGTTATTTTCATAGTGTCATATCGTATGGCGTCCTTTTGTGGGGAACAGCGGCTGATGTTAAAACTATAATAATATTTATTTTACAGAAACGAGCAATAAGAACCATTTATAGACTGGGATCGCGAACTTCTTTGAGAAATATTTTTAAGGAAGTTGATGTTCTTACTGTTGCATCGCAGTATATTTATATAGTTTTTGTGCGTTGCAATATTAACACTTTTTCTAAACACGGTGATGTACACTATTTCTATACTAGAAATAAGTCAAAACTAGTAATGCCACTGTTTAGGTTACAAAAGGTTCTCGGCTCTTTCTTGGGGCAAGGTATACACTATTATAATAAAATACCAAGTACTATAGATTTACCTTTATATAAGTGAATCATTTAAAATCTTGTTTACTTAGGAAAGGTTATTACACAGTCAAGGAATATTTAGAAGACAAAACAGCCCTACCCATTCAGGAAGTCTTTTAGCTGTGGAGAAGAACGGGCACAAGAAACTCCACAGCTTTAAAATAATATAGAATTAACGACAATTACAAAACAACATGTCGATACCAAATTATACAATCAGTTATAAAGATAATGGATTAAGAAAAAAATAATGTAAGTATATATAATATAATATATTCCTTAATGTTTTATATTTTAGCGTTTTATTAACGCTTAAATATACTTAAGTAAAATTTTAAACACTGAAAAAAGACGACAAACTCAGGCGGGAATCGAACCACGCACCTTCCGCATTCCGGGCGGCTGCCTTAACCACTTGGCTACCGAGGTCTGGCTTTCAACCGTCGAAACTGGCTAAGGTTTAAGTGGTGATGTGAAAGCCACGTGGCTCACCATGTCTCCAGGGGCCTAGGAGCAATTATTAAACCTATAAAAATCGAATGTCTGGATTCCTAGTAAAAGTGGACAGTTTATTTGTTAACAGAGCTCAAGGGAAACATTTAGGAACAATGGTAAAATAATACTTACGCGCTGTGATAATGCTCATCGTGGCGCGGGGCAAGACGCTGCGACAGACACTTCGTGGGCACGGAAATCCCTGGAAATAAAGAACCCATTGTAGACCACAACACTCTCTCTAAAAACCCTTTTTCATTCCCTGATATCATTTCACAATAAATTCCTACCTCGGTAAAATGATTCTCCCAGCTACTACTTGAACCACAACGACGAGAATGAATCTCGTTTCTGCGGTGGTTTTCACCGGAAGTCCTAAAAGTGGACGGCCAACCTAGGAAATTTACCCGAAAACGTGGAAATAATTAACATTCGGTTCCTTGAGAACTCTTCCTTCAAACTACCAAAACGTCAAATTTGACGTTTTCACGTCTCGTTCTGACACTGATAGAATCTGTCAACAATCCAACTACATTAACTAGAGACAATTTAACGTTTAGCAATCTGAATTGCGTTTTTTTTAAATTTGGAAATCAAATCCACTTGAGTTAATACCCTGTCTAGATATTAGGGAGTATTAGTTTCCTCTCTGGTAACCCCTACGGGCAGGGACAATATCCAGATAAAAAATATTTATCACAATCGAATGTTCTAGATAAAAGTCCTTATAGAAAAAATAGTTCCATTTCCGGATTTGTTTGAATTTAATTTAATTACTCATAGTAAATATTATACATATTAATTTATTATGTTATTTATTATCGGAACTGTATCGCTAGCTGTCGCTACGGTGGCTGTCATTTTGTCTTTGGCGTTATGTCAAATACAAAACGTAAACACAAATTACGTTGATTTCTTTAGATTTAAGTTTGTGTCTTGCCAAAACGATTTATAAAGGTGTATTAATTAAAAATGCAAGAAAATGTGTCTAGTACTGTATCAGCCAAGGCTCCATGTCTTTAATATGAAGAAAAATGGATAAAATTCTAACAAGCTACAATCACTAATGTTTTTGGAAACCCGATCATTTAACATCAATGATTACAGGTAACTATTATTCAATTATTGCGAACCTTTATTGTAAATTAGCAAAGGCAGACAGGGACCTGAATTTACAACGTAACAATATCGGTAATAATTTGCCGATGTGCATCGCAAAAGATAACCACTGACTTTCTAATGACTCCAATCGATGAATCAAGATGATCAATGACACGCTCCTTTGAAGATTTTTAAAGTTTGAAAACCCCTTGTAATGGATGTACTATTATGCTGCTGCAACTTTTTTAATGACTCCATGGTAATCTCTCTACGATGCAATAAAACTAAAAAAAATAGAACCAAAACAAATATAAACATATTAAAAAAACACTAGTAATTTATAAAAGAACACTGTTGTTGAAAATTATAAGTCCAACCATATCATTATTAAAAAAATACCAAGTCAACATTTTTCTAAGTTCAGTAAAAATCTTCACAAAATTTTTTAAGTCCAGTAAAAATCTTCACAAAATTTTACTAGTCTAATAAAATCTCAAACGTTTTCTAAGTGTTTATTTGTTAAACTTTTCAGATAGGTATTAATAATTATTACAACAAATCCGGTCCAAGAGAAAAATCGTATAATAAAAAAACACAGCTAAGTTTATAGATCGCAAAACAAAAGTTAATAGCGTGATTTACATAATTGTACACTTCGGTACAGCGCCATCTAGTGTGATCCATAAAAACCACTTACTCAGACTTAAATCATACCGTGATCATTAGTTTACTTAGTCTAAAAACAAACTTAAGCATACATTTAAACATAAAATTAGACAACATTTAAGCATAATTTTGATATGCATAATAATTATAATAGGGAAAAAGTAAGTTTGGAAATTGTGTGTTAGCATTTAATAAAATACTTTTCGATTTGAAATAAACAAGTTGGCGCCTTAGGGGTACCCCAAAGGCCACCCCCGCCGCACCCTTACCTACTTTTACATTATGGTACCCAAGTTATATTTGATATATCTAATACCTACTTTTTGTTTTTCAGATTCAAATAGCTATCAATAAAATAAAAAGTCAAATCCTGATAGAAAACCAATTCAAATTATAGCGAATTTTGAAACTATAACCCCACCTTCTGTCTTGTCTAATCTACCAGACTATCTTTATGCCTAATAACTATTAGACGAATAAACAATAGGGCTTAAAATTTTATGCAAATCAAAATTAGGGAAAAAAAGATTAGCCTAAACCATATTTATGCTTACTGAAATAGTATTCCAAAAACAGTTATGTTAAAATAGTATTATGACAAAAAAAATATGTCTAACACGTTAAGCCAAATTAAATTAGAACAAAAAAAAATAGTCGGAAAAAAGGGATCCCCCTTCTCTGACGAGTCGCCCTGCTGGATACCGGAGGGAGGTACGAGCTCCTTAAGAGGCCAGGCCTATTTACATCTCGACTGTGATTTTTGCGTAAAATGGCCAATTTTGGCGTTATGGATCACAGAAACAAAAATACATTTACAATTATGACTAATTGAATAGTGTAGAATAGCTATTGAAATAGTGCGTAGCAGCCTAGCTTTTTGTAAATTTTGCTTAACTTTTTAATTAAACCCAAAATTGCAGAGAAAGATTTTCATAAAGTGCGCGAAGGCACTTTTTTGAGCTTATCGATTGAACTACTGTTCTAAACAAGTGAAATAAAAAAATAATAATGTTATCTCTTATATAGTCGAACAGTGCGTAGCGGCCTCCGAATTTTTTGATATCATTGATTTTATATAGGAAAAAAATCTTATTCTAAACCAAAAAACTTCAAAAATCGCTATAAGTTAACTGTGAATTTCTCCTATCTACGATAATGTTATTAAGCAAAATTTATACCAGAGTAATTGTTACTTCATGAGGAATAAAAAATTTGTGATTATTTTATTACTTTATAAATACTTAAGACATAGTATGTCTATGTTTTAATGTTGTTGTGTTCTGTATTGAAGTACCATTTTGCTTACATTAAAGAAATCTAATAATACCTATGTTGTGTTTTATTCTAATTTCACATACCTCATGCAAATAGCTAGTCGTTCTCGCGTGCCGATAGCTTTTCGATAGTTTGTGTCTTGTTTACGTATAATTATTTCATGTAAATTTTCAAATGATGATTTGTGACATATGAAAATATTCGTAAAACTTTTCTTTAAACGACTCAAGCTCTATGCACAGACGGTAATATTCAACGAAGTCGTCTCTTTTTTTGTTTATATTGTGCATCCACAGTCTTTTTTTAGTTTCTGGTGGTTCTAACGCAGCCAAAAGTAACAGATCTTCATCGGATGAACTGTCATCTAAGCAACCTTCACTTGAAATGCTCGATAAATCGTCCTCGACGTTCGACATCTTGAATGAAAATATCAGCCGCGATCCAAAACGAACACACGGCGTCGCAGACGCACGGTGTCGCAGACGCACGGTGTCGCAGATGCAACGCGCTGCAATGCATGTGCGACACCGTGGTGCCGCCGCCGCCGCCGGCCGGTGTGAATTGCTTTATGTCGCAGCGTGCTGCAGATGCAACGCATTGTGCTGCAGACGCATCCGGTGTGTGGCAGCCACAGACAATTTGTCTGTGGTGGCAGCCTTTATTCATGTTGATTTGTTTTAATTGAAAGAAACTAAGTATAAAAAGGCGCTTATTCAGCAGCGAGCTTGCACAAGCGGTGTGTAATGCAAAATTGAGATTTCTTACAGAAAAATCTTGTTGCTCTTAAAAATTTCCACTTACCTTAGAGCTACTCTTTGAGAGTGATTTTTTTAAATGCAACAAGGTGAAAGTAAAGGTGTATGTACCTATGTAATAAGTGAAAAAATGTATTGAAAAAGATTGCGTCTCGGACCTACCTAATATGATAAAAATCAACTTTGCAGCCTTGCATATTAATCAAACATTATTTTTCTAGATATAATAATGTTCGATCAGTGATCAACTGATCAGTCATTCTTTTTAGATTAAACTCTATGTCGATGATGACCCTGTCAAACTTAGTGACAACACAGTGCCGTTTTTTCAAGAATCAGGTTCTGCGGGTCTATCGGCTAAAAAATAAGGATATGGACATGGGCTTCATTTGACATTTGTAGCCCATATTTGGTCCATATCATAAAGTTACTATACCTAGCGGAATAGAGAAACAAAGGGCTGAGGGAGCGGGATGTCATTAGCAACAACACTGTGGGATAAAGAGAGATGCGTGATGCGACGTAACAGAACCGTTTTTGGATACTGTTTGACAGTTGGCCGCACTTATCAGCACACTGAGAATTTGGATTTTGTGAATTTTTCTGATTTTACGTGAAATCGTGAATATTTTTGAGAAATAGTGCTTTAGAAACATGGTGACTTTTTCAGTGATTGATTGTTGTACAACACAGCGAAATAATCCCATAAAATGTTCATTTTACAGGTAAATTATTACAAACCGACACCTTCTTACCTAGGATTTATTTATGCCAATGCGCTTCGAATTTTAACCACGAAATGTGATAATTCTCTTCCATAAACATTTATTTATGTAAGAAGAAAAGATAGAATATACATAATGCAGAATTTACGAATAATTTGTGTAAAGAAATAATTTTCGTTTTACACCAGGGCTGTATCAAGTTATCGATATTTCGTGTCCATTGTCTATCACGTAAACGAATATGTATTATTGTTATTAAAGTTCCTATATGACGTTTAGATATGAATTACCTGGGAATGTAAACACATTAAAGATACTTAGCCGATCCATAGGTATCAGTTTTTGACTGTTAGAATAGGTAATAACATTAGTAGGTAATTTATGTATCTTTTAGATTTCCTACTAACTTGGATACTAGAAATACATGGCTTAGGCTAATTGATCGTCCAAACTGGATTCCCAAGAAAAGTTCATTATTTCAAAGGTCCAGTTCATGTAAGCATTTTGAAGAAATTTGATGAAATCTGCAATTCCAAATAAGTTAGTTTCGGTAAGCTTAAATAAAATTATACTATTCTTCTGCTGATGTTTCATTAGATAGTAATGTCTACTTAGCACCACGTACCTACATTCAACCCCTCCGTTGCTGAATAGCATAAAATCAAAATATGATGTTCGCAAATATCATATTAGCAAAACACCATATTCGCAAAAAATCATAATATCAAATCACCACATTCGTACAATATTCTTGAAACATCATATTAGCAAAATAACATATTAGCAGGATACTACATTTTTAGTACAATTAATGTCATAATGACAAATAACAATCCGATAGCATAATTAATAACCGTTTATTGATATCAAAGTCAAAATAATTCTTGTAATTAACAATTTCTTCGCTATTTTCTTACTTTTTTTTTAATTTATAGAGCCTATTCCTTTCTTAAAGGCCGGCAACGCGTCTGCGATTCCTGTGGTTTTGCGTCCATGAGCGGTGGTGATTACTTTCCATTAGGTGACCCGCTTGCTCGTTTGCCTCCTTATTTAATAAAAAAAATGGACAAGGTCTGTGTGAAAGAAAAACTTTGGAAATTCCTCACAGGGCACGGGGTCGACGCGGACGAAGCCGAAGTCGCGGGCAATTCGCTAGTTATTAACCGGTTCACTGCCCCGCAGACAACATAATACGGTCCATAATAATTAATTAGGCTATTGTTTTATTTTTTGGACAGTAAACCTGTTAATAATAAACTTTACCTCTATTTAATATTTTATATGATCCACGTTCCCCCGGATGCCTGAAATCTAGGTTTCAGTTTCTTAAAGCCTCTCATCAGGGTGACCTTTGCTTCAGTAGCAACCTTACTCTCCAAATTCCTGCTCATAATACTGGCTTCCTCTCCAGCTCTTTCACTTTAACCGCTATCCGTCTCTGGAATGCTCTGCCATTGCATAGCTGTCGTGCACAGAGCAAAATAGTGTTTTAAAGACTAGTGTATGTGACTAGTGCATGAGCAGTTTTATATGTAAAGAAGATTAAATAAATAATAAAATATTAAAGAATAACACTATTTTTTATCATAATTGTACTTTTTGTTAAGAAAATGTTGTTAACCCCTTGAGGATCGTAAAACCAGACACATCGCCGGCGGTCTTATGATCCTTGACCTATTTCACGGATAGGATGATAATCGAATATGTTAGTTTGCTAATAAAATGATGTTTCAAGAATATGATATTGTAATAATGTCGTAAATTGAGATTATGATATTTTGCGAACATCATGTTTTGCTTTTATGCTATGCGGCGACGGAGGGATCCTATCCTATTTTAGTTCTATTAATACTATTACTGTTAGTAATTAATATTATCGATATCGATATTAATGTGAAAAGCGACATGAAGTACATCACTGAACGCATTTTTAAACAATTTGACATACACAAATGCCATCCTATTTCGGTTTCGTTTGACAGCTCATGTTTGTTGCTCTATTCCGTTAGGTATAGTAACTTTATGGTCCATATATGGGCATATTATGTGTTTCAAATGTCAAATGAAGCCCATGTCCATATTCATATTTTTTAGCCGATAGGGTAGCAGATCATGCTAGTACCAGTAGTTTGAACGACGACAATTGTGATATTATAATTCAGAGTTCAGATAAAAGTGAAAGTGAAATTAAAGATTCAGTAAATGAACTTAAGAATTTTGATTTTAGTCAAAATATTAAAGAGTGGGCCCTAAAACACAATATCAAGCATAATGCTATACCTAAAGGATCTTTTTGGAGTCCTAAATAAAAACACGGATGTAAAATTTCCTAAAGACCCTCGGACTTTCTTATTCATAATGGTTTAAGAGAATGCCTACAAGAATTATATCTTAGTATACTTACTTAAAAGTTTTTTATCATTATATTAAGTATTTTACAATTAAACCATATTTGTCTAACATACGGCATGTTCAAAGAATAACGTTAGTATTATTGACAAAAACAATGCTATTTGGATGTTTGCTTGCACCGAACGTAACTCGGCTGATTTGAATTTGTATTGATCATTATTAGTAATAAATACCCCAATATCCCTACCAATATAAATATGGATTCACGGATTAGACCTGGATTAACCTATCAACATATTTATACTTAACAAAAATGTAATTACAACGAACACGTCTTAACTTATTTTAAATTAAAACTACTTTTTAAATATAGGTAACCTAGGTACTTTAAAACTACCTAATTAACCGACTTCAAAAAAAGGAGGAGGTTCTCAATTCGGCTGTATGTTTTTTTTATGTTTGTTACCTCAGAACTCCGTCATTTATACACTGATTTAGAAAATTCTTTTTTTATTTGAAAGGATATACTTCCAGATTGGTCCCATTTTTATCAAAATCCAGTTCTGATGATGGAATCCTCAGGAATTGAGGAAACTCTTCAAATATTGTAGGCATACCTATAGCGATTTTGGTATTTTCAGCAATATGTCAAAAATTTGCATTCAGAAAGTATCATTTGATGAAGTAGAACTGATAAAGAAGACCACAGAATGTCATTGGAACTCCTCAATGATAAGTATTTCACTGGTGGCAATAAGATATCTCGATTAAGATAGTTAAGCGACTATGACGAAGCAAAAGAAGGCAGGTACTAAAACTCAGTTGTAATAGTGGGATCCTTGAGGAATTGAGGGAACTCCTCAAATATTGTAGGCATACCTATAGCGATTTTGGTATTTTCAGCAAGGCTAATGAGGTCCACTCTGGCAATAAATCCTTCCTATCTAATATTGTAAATGCGAAAGCGTGTTTGTTTGTCCGTCTCTCACTTGCGCATCAACCTGATTTTGCACATAGATAGCTGAAGGACAAATAGTGGCATCGGCCACTTTTTATCACTCCTTCCAAAACATTTCTATATAAGGATTTAAAAATACACTATTCACTCTTAGTATTCATTCTGTAACTTCTTATCTAAATTCTTCTTAACATCTTTATGCCGATGACTTACCTACATACTTACATATTTTCTCTCTGGCCTCGGCTGAGAACCTCTCAGAAGCGATTGAGCAGATCAATGGTGACTTGGCTACGATCAACGACTGGAGCAAGTCAAAAACGTCCCTGTAGTTTGCCTAACGGTAAACCCTAGTAACTCGCAAGTCATCATCGTAGGGGGGTCTATACAGCGTTCACGAGTAAATCTGGGTAACTTGCCGTCTGCTTTGGATGTAGATTTCCTACTTTATGATAGGCGTTTCTCGTTTTCTTCGCTTGTCGCATTCAAGCGGCCCTGTCTGATACGAGCAGCGCGTTTTGTAGGTTTACCAATATTTGCTTTCGATAAACAGATCGGAAAGATTCACTAAAAAGCGAGAAATTAACAAAAATTTTAACAAAAGAAAAAACCGACTTCAAAAAATTTGACTGAAATAAATGCACTAAAACGTAAAAAATAATTGCATAGTTTAGTATGTTCAATTTACTTGCAATATTAACCTTTATTCTACTCAATCTTATAATTTTAAAAAATATTTTTGGAGTCGGTGCCAGCCTAATACGACAATGTAGCAATACCTAATAAAATCTATTTACAAATGAACACGACAACTGCTAAAGGCTAATTATACATATATTATACGGACGTGGAGAGATGAGCTTGATGCTTACGCGAAGGTTTGGCCAACACACGCAAAAGACCGCGAATACTGGAAGGGGGGGAGGGAGGCCTTTGCCCAGCAATGGGACAATATGGGCTAGTATAATAATAATATAGTATGTAGTTTAATGTTAATGTTAAATTTACCTTGGCTGGCGCCGACTCCAAAAATAATTTTTAAAATTATAAGATTGAGTAGAATAAAGGTTAATATTGCAAGTAAATTGAACAAACTAAACTATGCAATTATTTTTTACGTTTTAGTGCATTTATTTCAGTCAAATTTTTTGAAGTCGGTTTTTTCATTTGTTAAAATTTTTGTTTATTATCACTCCTTCCGAAACATTTCTATTAGAATTTAAAAATACACTATTCACATTATTAATTCTGTCACTTCTTGTCTAAATTCTTCTTAACATCTTTATGCCGACTCTCAGGCCTCGGCTGAGAACCTCTCAGAAGCGATTGAGCAGATCAATGGTGACTTGGCTACGATCTACGACTGGAGCAAGTCAAAAACGTCCCTCTAGTTTGCCTAACGGTGAACCCTAGTAGCTCGTCATCATCGTAGGGGGTCTATACAGCGTTCACGAGTAAATCCGGGTAACTTGCCGTCTGTTTTGGATGTTGATTTCCTAATTTGTGATAAGCGTTTCTCGTTTTCTTCGCTTGTCGCATTTAAACGGCGCTGTCTCATACAAGTAGCGCGTATTGTAGGTTTACCAATATTCGCTTCCGATAAATAGATCGGAACGATTCACTAAAAATCGAGAAATAAACAAAAATTTTAACAAAAAAAACCGACCTCAATAAAGTTTACTGAAATAAATGCACAAAAACGTAAAAAATAATTGCGTACTTAGTTTAGTTTGTTCAATTTACTTGCAATATTAACCTTTATTTTACTCAATCTTATAATCTTAAAAAGTATTTTTGGAGTCGGTGCCAGCCAAGGTAAACATAAACATTAAAAGACATACTATATTTCAGTAAACTTTTTTGGAGTCGGTTTTTTTTTGTTAAAATTTTTTAAAATGTTAGTATATAAACTTACCCGTTTGAAGTTGTTACACCCTGTTTATTTGTAAATAATAACAAATAAACAGGGTGTGCAATGAGCAATCACGTTCGTAGCGTAAAATGGGATGACTTTGAATAACGGGGCGACTTTGACGATAGCTTTTGCTTTTCACTTTTTAAATTCTAATTTAATAAGTTTTGAACGTATCCTTTTCGTTTTTGTTTTGTTGGTAGCCTTGACAGATCAGCCATTGTTTGCAGAAGTCAGCGACAGCGCGCTACAATAATTTCGATGTAAAATAAAATCCCGAACTTTTAGATTTTTCGTGAAAAAAGTGGTGTAAAAAACTTCTTAAATGTGGCCGTAAGTATAAAATTCATAGTAATGATAATAAGGTCATGTTATATTGACATGCTTTGCATAATTGAAAAGGTTTTTGTTTTTTACCTAAGTCGGCCATTTTGTATTGCACAACGAAATCTGTTACAGGGGGCTACTTTGACTAGAGCTACGGGCGACATTGAGAGTTATCAATATCGCCCCAATGGGTTTTGTTCTAGAGATATACTTAAAATTGTATTGAATTACAAAATAACCCCAACTTTTTTTTAGGTTCCTAGTGATGGTTTGCACATACAAAAAAGTTGCGGGAAGTCGCAACTATAGGAATTATACAGACGAAGCACTTGATGAGGCCCTTGCGAAGATCACCGATGGTGATCTCTCTATTTTTGCTGCTTCTTTAACATATAACATCCCATACATTAGACTAGAAGAGAGAAGAAATTATTAAGACTTTTTCTTTAGTTATTAAGACATAAATTTACTAATTCACATGTTCCTATTATGTTCGTACTTCAAGTAAAAAATATTAATACACGATATTTTTAATCACAAATGCATAGTTTTACTTAAAATGCCACTATTTGCTATCACAAAATGCCAATATCAACTTCGCCCCTTGTGTCAAAGACGCCCCGACAGATTTCAAAACCCAATAATTCCTAAAATTCATTATCAAAAGAAAAATTTCTTTTTGTGTTAAATTCCAAATTGGGATTACTTTCGACATCAATAATAAAAACATCGGGTATCAATCCAACCCTATTTTCAGTCTAAAGTTGATAAGCCACATTTAATTTTTTTTCTCCAAAAGTATCAAGCCAAAATTTTTGATAAAAAAAATAAAAAAAGTTTGTAAATGTCTAGTACGTAAATTGAATGAAATAGAAGCCTTTCAATTTATAAATTGATCAAAGTAACCCCATTTTACGGTTCGCATTCCGTGAAGCACCTTGCGCGGACTAAACACGATCATACAAGTCACGGGCAATGCTGCATGGTCGTCGATTTTGCCAACTAATCCATACATTTTACCAACAAGCCGCTTATTAGAATTCGCCAGGAAACTGATGGCTAAATGGTTATTCATACAGCTAGTTAGCCCTGAGAAGTGACTATTTAGTTCTGCTTTAGTCATTTGTGAAACCTACTAGCATTTTTAGATACTTTGTGGACTCCCCGGTTTCTGTTAATTTCTATAAAAGCATTTTTTGTAGCTTGTAAGAATTACAACTCAGGCCACTATAATGTATTAAGAAATCACGTTTGTCTTATTATTTAAATAATATATTTTAGTGAAAATAATTAAACAATTTATATTGTAAGTAAGGTTACTTCAATATTAACTTATTTCTAGCTTATATTAATGACTGGAGCTAATATTACAATAAAAAATATTTTTATATTATTATTTTTATTAAAAAAAATATTATTATTTGGTAATATCGAGGGCGCCTGAGTTTTTTAACTGTATAACACACAACTTCGACGGCCCTAATAACTAGGTAGGCTATCTATATTATTTTATTTCTGAAACGTGTTTATCATAAACATCGCCATTTTATAATTTTGTTTGTTAAACCATAAACAGTTGTGAAAGCTTAATTATGCCATAAGTAACAGTAAGTTGTTCAGATTTTACACTTTCTGGGGCCGTATAGCTTAATTGTAGTTTTTTTGGAATACCCAAAATTAGCTTACATACTACTTCAATGGCCACTTTAAAACTAAAATATAACCAAATAAAACTAAGATTCAGGTTCTACCTATAGTTAAACTTGAAACTTTAAGGATCTATATAGGTTATTTTATGGTATCTACGAATTGCTAGAAGGTTTATTTTTTTTCTTTTAAGTTCTAGCATTTGCTTTTTGGTTCTAAATCAGTCAGAGCTTATTGGTTCTGAAGAGGTTGCCTAGGCTGGGCCTTTTTTGGCTACAGGTGGTTCTGTAGTCCAAACTATAACGTTATTCATACTAAATGGCACTAGCCCAGCATATTTTTCATGAGGTTCTAGGACTTGTTAATGACCTTTCTAGAACCTAAATTGTTGCTTGGGAGGCCTTTTAAGGCCTTAAGATGGGTGAAATGCCTAAATATTTGCATGTTTGAAACAAAATATCCAAATAACTGTCTATTTAACTCGAATAAAAAAAAATGTCAATGACGAACCAATGTCTAATAAACATTTTTAATTGAATAAAATTGTATTTGCATATACCACTTTTTAGAAAAAAAATCCCCAACGAATCCCTGTTTCAGTCATAAATTGCAAAATTTCTCTAAATCGGCTCAAGCTTTTTATTTAGTTTTTACACTAAACGAAAGGTCTTAACGATGCAAATAATTTTAATTGAGAGTTTTATTTTCATTCCGTATTTCACTGGTGAAAAATAATTAAAACACGAAAATTTAAGTTTATCGGCGCGAAGTGCCTGCCCCGTCTCCCTGTAATCCCCCGCTAGCCCCGCTGGCAGTCCGTTTCCGTATTTCATCGAGAGTAGACTGCGCGCCGGTTACGGAGCGACTTCAAAATCATAAATCATAAATCATAAATTTATTGTTTCTCTTGTAATTTGACAGGGTGTTACAAATATTAAAATAGATTATCATACATGACCCAATTTGGGCATAACAATATTGAATTGAATTTAAAATACAGCACACAATACCAAATAGAATAATTGAAACATTAATACAACAATAATTATTATCATCAAAAACACACAATTGAAGTAGCTAACATGCACTTGAGTCAGATTAAAAAGATAGGTACAGTCCATGATATAAAAATACAGTAATTTAGGTTAGACTAGACAGTTCAGCAAGCTTTCTATCTGTGCCATAATGACGATGACGCCAAGACGCCAATACAATTTGTGTTGCAAGCAGAAGGAATGCTACTCTACGAAAATCCAATTATAATATGAGGTAGGTACCTACAAACACTGATAACTTTATTTGTGGTTTAAGAACCCTTGTACTGAGTAAAAGCGGTGTAAAATAAGCCATTTATACAATTCACATTGGAATTTCCCTACAGCAAATTCTTTAATTCCTTCAGGCAGCTGGTTATATATCAATAAACACATCCAGAAGCAATTTTTTTTGAACCGAGTACTCCTAGGTGTTATATCAGACACCAGCCTGCTTCCATCTCTCGTATTTCGAGGATATATGTCTTTTGCCCGTTTGAGGCATTGAGGGTTTTGTTTAATGAATTTAGAGATTTCTAAAATGGACAGGGGTAATTTAATAACTTAAAAAGAGGTGCACACGGTTCATCAGGTGCAGCACCAAATATCGCCCTAATGCATTTTTTTGCGCAATAAATGCTTTATTTATGTCGGTGCTGTTACCCCATACGATGAGTCCGTACCGCAGTACTGACTCAACATAGGCAAAGTAAACTGCAACAGCTGTACTGGTTGTAGCTACTCTTGTTAATTTATAAAGCGCATAAGTAAATCTATTTATCTTACTGCACACTGTTGCAATATGCTGTTTCCAGTCCAAATTCTGATCTATGTCGATGCCTAAAATCTTTGTTAAATTAGTACCACTGAATTTTAGTCCCTGATAATTTATGTTTAATGATTGATACAATTTGTTGTTAAAGTTCATAAAATAGGTTTTGTTAATATTGATTATTAAATTATTATTTGTTAGCCAATTTATTATTACATTCATTGTATCATTAATCTCATTAATATGATCATCCTATGTCAATTTATTGTCAGTTGTGACTATAATAGAAATATCGTCAGCAAATACTATGCAGCGGTGCTTTGTCAATTCAGGTAAGTTATTAATATATATAAGGAACAAGAGAGGTCCTAGCACGCTCCCCTGTGGGACTCCAAATCTATTTTCCCTAAACTCCGATTGATACCTTTGTGTTACATGTCTAGAGTCGAGGTTAACAATTTCAACCGCCTGCATTCTGTTGTGTAAATAAGTCTTGATCCAGCTTTAGGCTGGTCCTCTGATTCCGCAGTGCTCTAATTTTATCAGAAGTTGTTTATGTGGTACAACATCAAAGGCACGTGACATATCCAGGTAAATAGTTGTGGTTAATTTTTTTTATTTAAGCTAGTTAGTACTTCATTCACTAAGTAAAACATGGCCTGTGTTGTCGATTTGTTTCTTTGAAAACCAAACTATCTTGTTGTAAAATCTTGTATTTCTCAAAGAAGAGTACAAATTTGGCATGTAAAACTTTTTCATATATCTTAGACAGAATGGATATTAATGTGATTGGTCTATAATTATCTATAAGTGCTTCTTATATAAAGGCTTAACCAAAGAAAGCTTTAGTTTGTCAGGAAAGATACCGGAGGACATAGACAGATTTATAAGATATGCCAATACTGAGGCTATTTGTTCATTGCAAGCCTTGAGTACCTTAGTATTATGTTATCATATCCTTCTGAATTTGTGTTATTCAGCGACATAACAATTTTTTTAACATACAGTGCGACATAAAAGAGTAGAAATTAAATGAGGGCGCTGTTGTCGTTAACATAGCAACCCTGATAGGTCGATCAAATTGGTCTTGATACTTGTTTTTATTTTATATTTTTATATAATTGGAAAACATCACTTACACATTGCTCTGATATAAAGGAAGTAGCTAAGGCACTTATATTATAGAAATCAGAAACAACGACGGCACCACAACACCCAGATCCGAGACAATATAAAAAGTTGGTTTTCTACATTAACCCAACCGGGAATCGAACCCGGGACCTCAGAGATGGCGACGCCAAGTCCGGGGTGCTCGCCTCTCAGATAAGGAGGTCGTTAAAATAATTAATTTGAGTAGTTTGTATGTAGTACTTAATGAAAACAGCCATTGTACATATAACTTATTTTTATTTAGATATAAAACTAATAAATTAAAGTCCAGATACTCTTCAAGTTTCGCAAATGCTCGCGGCTTCCATCATAGCAAATAAGTTGCCTTAATTGAGCTATTAATTTGCATATTGTTGGTACTTCTTTTTTACAGTTTTAAAAAAATCATTTTCTGACGGATTGCACACATATCAAAGTCATCGAGTTCCTTTGCAAGTCGACCCTTTCTGTGTTTAGCGGGAGTCGAAAATTTTCCTCCATTTTCGGAGCCTTGTTTAGCTATTCTCCGCACAGTACTTTCAGACACACCTAAAACAATAAAAACATATATGCATAAAAAATAACAAAACCAAAATTGTTCAGTCCTATGGACTGAGTTATAAACATAATTGGTAAAAATTTTGAATCTAGTCGCCTGAATCGGGGTGGGGGGGGGGGTTAAGGTAAGGAGTGGGGGGAGGAGTATTAGTTAGTTTCTTCAAATTCAGGCGACTCGATTCAAAAGCCAACCCACATAATTTACTATACTTACCACATTCTACCCCTTAACACTTGATAAAATGTCCCAATAAATTCAAAAGTTCAAGATTCTCGAATCGAACTATAATAACCAACATTTTGTTTGTAATATCATAACCAGTGGTCGGAGTAGGTATATTGATTTTAGATACTTGCGTCATGATATCATAACATGGACATGCATTTCTTCCGGAATGTACCGGAGTTTCCAAAAATTTGGTAAATAGAGTAATAAAATAAAAAACCATATGTAAGCAAACAAAATTGTTTATTGTTAATACAAATAATCATTATTACAGTTTTATTAAAAATAATTATTTTTAATCCTCATCGGTTACAAGTTCTACATTTTGATTTTTTACTTAGGCCTTACACTTTTATTTAGGCCAAAGAGCCGGCTCAACATTAGCCAACAGGTCGAAACAATAAAGCTTTGGTCACCTATCCGTTGACCGGCCTGTGTGAGAGTGACTTAACCTCTACAATCAACGACCAAATGTGCGGCCAAGTGAGTCAATGAGTTCCAAAGGGGAAATAAGCCCAACAAATCTATAAACTACATTTCCTAAACTAGTTAATCGTTACTTACCCTAAATAATTATTAAAAAGCGACAATGGGCAATTTTCCGAGATCAAAAAAAAAAAAGAAATTGGTTCGTAAATGACTTCATAGATGGCGCTTAGCATAGATTAGTATGGCGCTTAGTAAAAGGCGGGTTCATGAAGAGCACGTGTATGGCTGCGTAATATTTATTCTATTCCAAAATAGAAATAGGTTCTGGATGTCCTGAATATAAATAGGTAAGTAAATACTATTTTTTATTCTTTTGGTAGACAAGTAAAATAGTAGAATTTATTACAGCCCATAAGTAGCCCAGCTTTCATAAAACGACATCTATCGAGTGTTTTTGAACTAATTTTTACTTTTTAATTTGGGCTGTCAGAAAATCGCCCATTATTAATAATTGTACCATCGTGATGGTTGGTTAGCGTTAGACGGGGGTTTTATAAAGGGGGGACAAAATTTCGTCCATTTTAGCGTAGGACGCACCGTTTCCAAGATATTTAAAGATTAACAAAAAAAAATCACTAATAATAATTTAAGACGTGATTTCTTTTCTTTTGCGAGATTGAGACAATGGATACGGCCAACATTAGAGATGGAGACCAGCGCCACTAGCAGCATAGCGTTGAGAGTATTGATACATTTTTAACTAGTTTCATGTAATAATTTCGATGTTTCGGTATTTTTATCATAATAATCCGGAAACTCGGAGGAGTATCCATATTAACATATACGTTTGATGTCAGTGACCTTAATTCAATATACCTACTCCGACCACTGATCATAACACCAAAACTTTTAAAAATATTTAAAAATACTGATTTTTTCACTGAATTTAGCCGATTGCGCATAGGCATATTTTAGATAATTATACTTTCAACATCTTTTATAACTTACTTACCAGTATAATCTGCTGTACGTTGGTAAATATTGGTAAATATCCTCCAGATTACGTAACGAAGTTTCGTATTGAAATTCTGCCAAACTTCGCAAAAAAAACCTTATATATTATGTTACGAGAACTGCCACGGATGGTCATAATCATGTTATCAGTGTTTTAAATCCAGGAATGTAGAAATATCACTAAAACAACAATTTATATCGTAACCACGGACAGAGTTGAACAACCACTTGACATTAATGACAGATAATCAATGTTGCCAAAAATGAGTGAATTTAGTTCTGGATTATTTAATTTCTACTCTTTTATGTCGCACTATAGTTGTCATCAATTGGCATTAGACAAATAGAATTGCTTAAAATTTTCTGAGATGATTAATTTTTTAAATTGGGGTTGGAACCCATTCGTTTAATCAATGAAATAATAATCATTAAATGTGGTGACAATTTCTGTAGGGCAGTTAATAATAATTTGGTTGTTGTATTCATTTGAGTTAATATAATCGTTGCATTGTAATATAGTATTTGTCTCAGCTTGTATTATTCTCCAAGTAGCTTTACAAGTATTTTTATTTTTTTAAATGTATTTATTATTTGATTGTTTTTTGGCCTGCATGATACATTTTTTTAACAGTTTAGAATAAGTTTGATATTTTATTTTGTTGGTGTAACTTTTACTTCTATAATGACTTAGTCTAAGCACTCTGTTTGTATTATAACTTTTCCTAATGCCTTTTGAGATCCAGTGTAAACAAAGCTTATTATTTAGTGTTACCATGCACACAGGAAAGCATAGTTTGTATAAAAGACAAAACCAATCATGAAACATGTTAAATGCTACATTAGGATCACTTTCACTATATATTTCTGTCTTTCTCTTCTGTCGTTCTCAGATAACATTTTATAGATTTTGAAGAGTTTAAACTCAATTGTACACATACATATTAATAGAAATACTTAGTTCAGTTGATACCTCTATGTTAACAGCTGTAAATACTGCGTTTATGCTAAATTATTGTTTGTAATTAAATAACATCAGACGTTTTAAAACTGTAAAATGCTGTGCTGCCGTGGGTACACCTATGTAATGTATCTTAAAAAGTATCATTTTTAGTAAAACGACTTTAAATTTTGGAAAACGTTTTTGATCGTAACTCAAAAATAAATAGATTAATTACGCATTTTGTTTTTTAACTAGATATCAAATTATTTTCAAAAGCGGTCAGAAGTAAAATTATAATTACCTACTTTAGTGTGTTTATTTTTATATTCGGACCATTTAAAATTTTTTGCTACCTAATGTTTCATACAAATTCTGTTAGGCGAGGTGAAATACAGTGATTTGCCGCTCTGGATGTATGTGCAGTCTTTAGTCCGTTAGTCGCCTTTTACGACACCTATAGGAAGAGAGGTGTTGGTAGTATTATTTTATTGAGCCCATCGCCGCTCTATGCTGTTGGACGTATGTGCAGTCTTTAGTCCGTTAGTCGCCTTTTATGACACCAAAGGAAAAAGAGAGGTTGGTCATATTATTTTGATGAGCCCATCGCCGCTCTATGCTGTTGGATGTATGTGCAGTCTTTAGTCCGTTAGTCGCCTTTTACGAAACCCAAGGGAAGAAAAGGGTTGGTAGTATTATTTTCATGAGCCCATCGCCGCTCTATGCTGTTGGATGTATGTGCAGTCTTTAGTCAGTTAGTCGCCTTTAACGACACTCAAGGGAATAAAAGGGTTGATAGTATTATTTTGATGAGCCCATCGCCGCTCTATGATGTTGAAAGTATGTGCAGTCTTTAGTCCAATAGTCGCCTTTTACGAAACCCAAGGGAAGAGAGGTGTTGGTAGTATTATTTTAATGAGCCCATCGACGCTCTATGCTGTTGGATGTATGTGTGGTCTTTAGTCCATTAGTCGCCTTTTACGAAACTCAAGGGAAGAAAAGGGTTGGTAGTATTATTTTCATGATCCCATCGCCGCTCTATGCTGTTGGATGTATGTGCAGTCTTTAGTCAGTTAGTCGCCTTTAACGACACTCAAGAGAATAAAAGGGTTGGTAGTATTATTTTGATGAGCCCATCGCCGCTCTATGCAGTTGGATGTATGTGCAGTCTTTATTCTGTTAGTCGCCTGTTACGACACCCAAGGGAAGAAAGGGGTTGGTAGTATTATTTCAATGAGCCCATCTCCGCTCTGTGCTGTAGAATGTATGTGCAGTCTTTAGTCCGTTAGTCGTCTTTTACGACACCCAAGGGAAGAGATGGGTTGTTAGTATTATTTTAATAATAAGTAACAACTACACAAGACAGTACCTGTCAGAAAAACTATTTTCCGGCGGTAATTCTATATACTACCAACCACTTTCTTCCCTTGGGTATTGTAAAAGGCGACTAACGGACTAAAGACTGCACATACATTCAACAGAAAGAGCGGCGATGGGCTCATCAAAATAATACTACCAATCCCTCTCTTCCCTTTGGTGTCTTAAAAGCGACTGAAGGACTAGAGACTGTACGTCATAGAACCTACAGCAAAGAGCGGCGATGGGCTCATCAAAATAATACTACCAATCCGTCTCTTCTCTTGGGTGTCGTAAAAGGCGACTAACGGACTAATGACTGCACATAAATTCAACAACATAAAGCGGCGATGGGCTCATCAAAATAATACTACCAATCCCTCTCTTCCCTTTGGTGTCTTAAAAGCGACTAACGGTCTAAAGACTGCACGTCATAGAACCAACAGCATAGAGCGGCGATGGGCTCATCAAAATAATACTACAAAAAGTGCGCGGCAAAGATAATTGCGGCGCACAAACTCATTACTGCCCGCTAAAAATTAAAGGCGAACCAAGTCGTCCTTTTCGAATAGATGGGATGAAAAAGCTTGTATGTACCTAAAATGAATTTCGGCTGACGACTGTCTTGGCATCCACAATACACCTTTGACGTGCATGACTCGGTGATTCTCATATAAAATAGGCAGTATTCCAGAACATAATACTTGTTCAATCTGCAATTCTTTGAACTATTCTTAGCAGTACCTTACATTTCCGCTAGACGGCGGCACCATCAGCAAAAGAATATGCGAGCTTCGAATCTTCAAGGTCACCCAGGCCTCTTAAGGCCTTAAGGTTCCTCGGATCACTGCTTGATATCCAGCATAGTGCCCTTGGCATCGCTCCCGCCAACAGCGGTTTCAAAACGCCAGATTCAGCACTACGCGTCGGCAGACTGGGACGTTATGCGGGAGTATTTTGCATCCATCCCTTGGAGGCAGCGCTGCTTCAGTAGAAAGAACCCAACAGCTAGTGCCACTGCCGTTTGCTGGATGAGATAGTGTAAGGGATGTAATACTATATTCCACACTCCTATGTCATCAGCAAAGGCAGACGCAACAGCTTGTTTAATCGCGATTGTATCAGCACTGTTGAGAGCAATCAAACAGTTTAATCGATACCTATATAGAACATCACTTTCTAATTTACGATCGTCAATATGGGTTTCGACCAAATCTGTCAACGGGTGATCTTCTAGCGTACGCCACACATCTAGGGTGAGGCTATTGACAAGCGTGGCGAGTCACTGGGCGTTAGGCTTCACATTGCCAGGCGTTTACGCTCTGGTGTTCCTCAAGCCTCCGTTCTAACCCCCAGGCAGTTCCTTCTGATGTCCGATGATAGCACAGTGCATGGGGGACATAACGGTGCGGCTGGGTTGGTAGAAACCGAAATGAAGCTAGCAAATCTTGTCATTGAGCTCGATCGGGTGTAGGTCCTCATTCTAAATAGGGCTGCGATAATCTGGTGAAGTCGAATGTCAAGAAAACACAGCGAATAGTCGCGATTCCTTCCTTCTCAAATATGGAATACCATTTTGGTTTTGGGTTATAGAAAAAGTATTGTAAATCAAAGACTTTTATCCTTTTTTTTCATACATTTTTATCATACATTTGCGCTTATTTTATTAACAGTCTTGTTTTATATATATTAATTTAAAATATAAAATTTTCTCAAAAACAAAATCAACATAAAGGCACCTAATTATGGAAAAGGTACCCAAATATGGACTACTATAAAACTAATGAATAATAAGCCTTTACTTTTATGAGATCCAACAGGAACTTTGGTCAATTTTAAAAAGGTACTTAAGCTACTTGCAAAAATCACATATCCAGGTGTTGAACTCTGCGCCTGCGCAATCACTATGTGCCTAGAGCCCGCACATGAGACATTTAATCTATGTCTCTCCTCGAGCATCTTAAGAAAACAGGCAGTTACAGAACTTACACTCTGCATCTTCTGAGTCAGGTGCTTCCTGTCCTATGACGATATCAGGCTCACTGTCTGTGTCAAGATGCATTTCTTCTTTATCGTCAGAATCTATGGGAGTATTCTTAGACTTGGTTTTCTCTTTGTACTGTTTTTCTTTAGTTTTCTTTTCTTTCTGTTTTTTTATTTTTTGGCTTTGACAATTTATTCTCTTTTTCTCCTTTCTTTTATTACTGTCAATGAGTTGATTATTATATGGAGAAGATGTTATTAATTAATTTAGCAATCGTTGTTTTTCTTCCTCTATTTGAAATTTTTCTTTATTTTATCTGGTACTGGGCTGATGTCATAAGGCGACACCAGATTTATGTATTACTGCTATATAATTGTATATTTATGATGTACTGCGACCAAGCCTGGAAGTTGAGGGTTCTGGATCAAGTTCTGTGTCTTGTCTTGGCGTGAAAGAAGTTTCTGTTAAAATCAAACTGTTCTCAGCTGGTCTTGCATCGTTTGTTGTGGTGTGTCATGTTTCTTTTGACTGGGAGCTTGATTTTGTTGGAGTTGCATTGATTGTGCAACCATTTTTAACTGCATCTTGTTGGGCAGCAAGCTAGTCGATCTCGCTGAATATGTTTCTATTCCATGGCCAAAGGCCTGTGGCCAATTTCACCTGTTTGCACTTTCAAGTAAGATCTGCCAAATAGCTCAACAATGTCATAAGGACTTAGCGGCCTTTTATTGTTTCTTATCCACATTCGTATTTCTCCACTATAATAGGTTTTCAGTGGTCTCGTAAAAGTTTTATCTAAAGGTTGAAGCTTGTGGGTTGTGTGCGGAGATATGGATACAATTTCAACATTGTTCTACCTAGCAATTTCTATAACGTCGATGTTGCGAGTGTGAAAATAAAGCCAATCTAAAATCAATAAAACTTTCGGTTCTGGAGTAGGGTTGGTGTGTTTAATGAAATGCTTGAACCAATCTGTGAATGTATACATTTGTATCTACCCTGATGGATGTGCAACGCCTACCGTACCGAGAGAACTGCCTCTCATTAGCTGTTCGCTCATATTTTTCCTGGTAAACATAATGTAAGGAGGCACAAAATGTCCAGTGACGTTCATAGCAATAACTATTGTCAGTAATGAGCTTCTTTCAACTGAAGTAAGTGAAGCTATTTGTCGTTTTCTTTTGTGACCGATAACTTGGGGTAACTTGCTTTGAACCACTGTAAGCCCTGACTCATCAACGTTATATATGCGATTCGGAGTATAGTTACCCTGAGTGTAGACTTCTTCAAGAAGATCAAATAAGTGTCTACTTTTTCTTTACTGAAAACAAAAGCTCTTGCAAAAGATGTGCCAGTGGGTCTTCTCAACGAAAGTTTTTCCTTATGGCGTTTTAAAAATAGCTTAAGCCACTTTTTTCCTGCCATTCCGGTACACCAAACGGATTCTCCAAATGATTACGTTTGGCCAACATGTACGCCATTCTACAAACATCATTCCTCGTCAAACCATGAAACTTGCTCTCCATCTTTAAAGCTGGTAATTTTCAAGCTGGCCACCTGAAACAGATTTTTTTATTTTAGTGGCTGCAGCTTCTTCTGGAGATAGCTCATTTTTCTGACACAATCGAACCAAAGTGGTTCTTGGTACATTGGTGTTTTGCAGCTTTAAAATAACCAATTTTTTTCTCTAACCATTCGGCTTAGCTTAGCTTAGCTTTAGTCATGTGATTCTGTTCTGTGTTCCACTCTTTTCGTTTTCTCAAAATGAAACTCAAAGACACCATTCTAAAACCAAAATATTAAATTTAAAATTTAGTCAGATGATATATTGGTATATAAATATGTGTTTGATATAGATAGTCTACATCAATGACTTCCCTGCTACCAGGCTATTTCTAGCCAACTTAAATCTATACTAAATTATAATGTATATAAACTAACTCACGTACTATGAAGACGGTGGCTGCGCGTCCCGACGCCGCGCAGTCCGCCGCGCCGGCTGGCTTCGGGCTGCTGTGGTGGTGGTGGTAGCTCGCCTCCCCGGCGACTACTCTGGCTGCTGTGGTGGTGGTAGATCTTCTGGCTGGTGTGTGGGTGGAAATGCCCTAACTTCCCGTGGGCTACCCCAAGAGAGCTCTCAAACCCCAGAGAAATACGTACCACTGCACCAATCACTTAGCCCGCCACGACACGTGTGCGGGTCAACCAACAAATCACTGAATTTACTCAGGCCGCCCTGGTTACAAACTAAACTAATGGTTCTCACTGCACTTAATTACTATGGTCCGCCGAATTTAATGATCATGTGCCCTACACATCAAAATTACACCAAAAAGGTCAATATTCTCCACGCGACCCCGCGGTCAAGGTTCCTAACCAAAAATCCAACGTGAGTGTGTGTCACTTTGACACTGACAGTCGTCTGTCAAATATAAATTAAAACGACAAAAAAGGTTGCCAGCCGTAAGTGGCCATTTGTTCCGAACAGACCCCTGCCCCGATCGGAAGGCTACGATCGTTAGCTCAATCCATCGAGCAAGGAGAGACAGCTGCTGTGGCTAATCGCGGAATCGAACCGCAGTCCCATACTCGCCTACAAACAACTTTACAATGCTGCCCTAGCTACAAGCAAGGAGAGTAAGTTATTCTCCTTCAACAACATACTAAGTCTAATTAGCCAAATTAAAATAATGCTAAATTATCTTATTCACCAAAGCTTATTTTCTAAAAATTTACAAACATCAGTTAAATACACCCGTGCCCTTGCCATTTTGTGCCATTATCGGAGCGAATAAGTGAAGGTAGACCCTTACGCGACACGAAACGATCCAACGCGACGACGAAGGCCTCCGTGGACAACGAAGAAACTCCCAAGAGGACGGCCTTAGTAGCCAGGCACAAAAAAAACACAAAAAATTTACCTACAACCCGAGCGTTGCGCAGTTGATCGGTTTTACCGAGAAAGGTCCAGCAGAACCCGTTGCGTGAAAAACCCAAAAACGGACGAGACTGAGCGACTCGGTCCGAAGGCAGACCCCCCGTCTGCGGCTGCACGGGTGAAGACGTCCACTGTGACAAAATAAACACCGAAAGAGCACTACACAAATAAAGCTCTTTGGACAAACAATATTCAAAATTACAAATTACGTTACCTAGTAACACATCCAACAGACGTCAACCGTGACGTACTGGCCTATTGAAAGGCTTCACAATCCTCATGGGCATGGGCTACCATGTAGACCATGGGAGGTTTCTCAATTTCCCAAACTTGTGCATAGTTATGGAAATGGTACACAAACGCAATGACTCTAGACTATGCGGAGTCGAGTCGTCAAACTGTGTACATAATAGAAACAAGACTAAAATAGTTGGCACTGCCAGCAGTGTAGAGCGACCCAGAGCTATCTGGGTGCCTAGTAGGACCCGTCCTAGTACCCGCCCAAGAGTAGGTCAATTGGGCCAGGTGACAAAGTGTGGGTCTGCCCGATCTAGACCAATGTCTGTGCCGTTATCCCTGCGGGCGAATTTCATTACCGTTTCCGAAATTGACATTCTCACACAGATGCATGTACCGAGGAGAGGGTGACTTGTGTTAGCCCCGTCAAACTCCCGGTAAACTTGCCAACAAACAATGTCGCACAAAATTAAAATTTCAAATCTAAGATTGCTTTAAAATCTTTCAAATAAATTTCACATTTAAGGTTTTGTTACGTTGTAAATTCAGGGCCCTGTCTGCCTTTACTAATCTACAGAAGGGGTTCGCAATGGTTGAATAGTGCTTACCTGAAATCATTGTTTTTGAATGATCAGATGTCCAAAAAACATTAGTCCTTGTAGCTTGTTTGAATTAAATCCATTTTTCTTCACATTAAAGACATGGAGCCTTGGCTGACACATTACAAGACACACTTTTCTTGCATTTTCAATTAAAACATATTTCTAAATCAGTTTTAGCAAGACTTTGCGTTAGATTTGAAAGAAAATAAAGATTGTTTACGTTTTGTATTTGACATAACACCATTGACAAAATGACAGCCACCGTAGCGACGCCTAGCGGTAGCGGGGCGAAGTGGCTGTCAGCTTTTAAGTTTCACATAAAAGATGCAATTCTAAAAATAGCCGAAACAGTTCCAATAATAAATTACGTAATAAATTAATATGTATAATAATTACTTTAAATAATTAAATTTAATTCAAGCAAATCCGGAAATAGAACTATTTTTTCTATAAGGACTTTTATCTAGAACATTCGAACGGGAGTAATATTTTTTATATGGATATTGTCACTGCCCGTAGGGGTTACCAGGGAGGAAACTATAACTCCCTAATATTTAGACAGGGTATTAACTCGAGTGGAATTGATTTCCAAATTTAAAAAAATTACAAAATTCAGATTGCTAAACGTTAACTTGTCTCTAGTTCAAGTAGTTTTCTAATTGACAGATTCTTTCAGTGTCAGAACGAGAGATGAAAACGTCATATTTGACGTTTTGATAGTTTGAAGGAAAATTCTAAAGGAACTGCGTTGTTAAATATTACCCGACTTTGAGAGTAGATTTCATAAGATGGCATTCCGGTTTGAGTGTTTCCGGTGAATTGGAGCAGCCGGGTCTGATGACGTCGAAACGATTTCAATCTCTGGCGTGAAGTGGAGGGTGATGAATTGAGATCAATTCACTAAGGTAGGCATGAGTCGTAGTCACCTTTTGTTTTAATCTGAGGTCGCAATAAGGTAGTGGATTTGAGGCGTCATTAGCTTATGAGAATATAGTCAACAAGTGTGTGGTTTATTTACAGGGATCCGTGCCCGAAACGAAGTTCCGGTCGCTGGCAGCCACGCGCACAGATAAAATCTCCCAGCGCGTAAGTATCCCAATATCATTGTTTAAGTATAATAAGCCGTCATCCTAGGAAAGCAAATGGATATTTCATGGTGTCTGAATCCTGCCTTGTCGCCAGGCGACGCAAGGCTCTTGGCCATGTGGCAGACGTGTCAAACCCCTTTATTAAGTGGATATTGCATCATCCAACCATAGTCTGGCATTGTTTAGTTATGTTTATTGGAATATCGTAGCCGTGTAGTGCCTGGGGTACTAGTTAAATGTGAAACAACACTAAAATTAAAACATGGTGTTAAATGTTAGTGTTGGAGTGTGAGTTTATAGTTGTGCAACAGCGTTGGGAAGCTTTTGATAACCTATGGCGCTGCGAGTCCCTGATTATGATAGGTTGCAGCCCCAGATACACAGATAGCAGACTGCGGGACCCTAATTTATGTAACAGATCTGAACTAGGCGTGTAGTGTTATAAATAGGCCCCGTGTTGATAATTTCAGATACTTCGAGAGGCCCGTCTCGCCGCCAGGATTTAGAGCTGGGCCCTAAAGCCTGGACGCGAGACCTGCTTCGTCGGGGTACCAGCGGCCACCTGCTGCCAGTCGAGCTGTCGCCGCCTAGCGGATGAGCAGGCGTTGACGGTTTTTTTTTCTACCCCTTACTAGGGGATAATTGTTTTTTTAAACTGAAACATTTATTGAATTAGGGTTTTGACACCTTAAGCTTTATTTTCCTTTTATATCCAACTACACCAAGCGTTGGTGAAGTTGTGAAAAATTTGAGGATCTGCGAGTTCGACCTGTGCGAAGTTGTATGGTGACATCGTCTCCAGATTCGGGTCTACATTAAGATCCTGGCGCCCATAATTATTAATTTTATATCGGTATAACCCCACGGTTCTCTCTAGTGTATTGGCTTTAAACGTGTGATAGTTTTGATACGGTTAAACGGATTAAAACATTTAATTTAATATTTTTATAGACGGAGTTATTTAATTTTAATTTCAACTTCATACTCCGAACGGTACTGGCGTTATCCCAACCCCCCACGACCATAGCTCGTCCCACTGAAATATTAGCTGGCTGGTTAGGTAGTAGTAGGAACAGAATTATAAGATTTATTTGAAATTAAAATTATCACCGACCCGCTTGGTCACTTTTGACTCTTAGGATTTTAGTGTGTTTTAGGGGGTGATATAGCTTGATAATAAGGTTTAGAGTACTTTAAACAGTAAATTATAGTTGGCAAAATTAATAGAAAGTTTGTTGGACTTTCATTTGAGACTGACCCTAGGGTCAATTTTGACTGATAGTTTTTTTTTTGTTATTTTCGGCTCAATAAATTAAAAGGAGTAACGTAGATGATTAGTACCTAACCTAATATAAGAAAAAATTGTGACTAACCCCCTCTTTTAAATAATAAGAGTGAAATAAAATTTATAATTTTATTTTATTGTTGTTGGACAAAATTTTAGTGTGTGTTCTTTTACAATATACTGCCTAGCTGTTGAACATTTTATGGTTTTATTTGATAACAACCCACTGAAGCTTGCATTTGGGATTTTCTTCCTTTTCCCCAAAAGGGACAAAACCTCAAATGTAACAGTTTCCTTAAATCTTTCAAACCGCGGTCGCCGTAGTATAAAGCAAAACCGTCCGTGGTTTTGCTCTCGCAAAGGGGCAGGCTAGCTATGGCCTGCTCGGGTCCCAAATCTCCAAAGAAGGCCACCGCCCGTGTGACACCGCGGGTGGTACTATAACCGTTGCTCGATCGCACTGCTTCACGCAAGCGCACACAAAGCGCGGTGCAAAGAGGGTTCCCTCCTTCGTGTAACCATCGGGCGCCCACCCGTGTGATACCCAAATCGCAGATGGGCCGGCGGCATGGTAACCTGCAGGCGCGGGTTTGCGCGCCTGTGTATGGTTCACCTTCCGGTGTGGGGGCGCGCCTCGCGCATGACTGGGCCTACAGTCCGCTGGTAGGTGTGTGCTCCGCGCTGGAGCACCCCTGCCCGTGTAATGCTGCCACCGCTGTTGAGTGGTCGGTGAAGCCGCTCCCGATCTGTTGACACACATCAATAATAAATGGAGTGGTCCACCAAATTAAACTTTAAAAGTTCCTCCAATCCCGGCAGAGTAGCCCCCCCTTCCTCTGCCGTTTCCCGCTCAAACCGGGAACGAACGTCCGTTGGCAGCTTGTCCAGCACAATGTGTACCAGTAGGAGCGACCACTCGGCTACTGGCAACCCTAACTGACGCAACGCATTACACGCAACTGTGACTGGCGTCAACAGTTGCGTCTTTAAGTCCGCCTGATTAGCTACCCTAGGTAGCGACAACAATTGACGCGCATGTGCGTCTACATACGACCCCTCTTCCACAGCGCCACCCAAACTTCCTAACTGATGGGTAGGAAGCCCATCAGGCATCGCAGGTCCTCCCACTGGTGGCGGTGTGGATCGCTGGACATCCCCTATCCGTCGCCTTTTAATGTCGCAGGCTGCCTGGACGACATTATCATTTATGTCCATGATTTGGTCGAAATCATCCTCGTATGCCGACCATACCTTTTTGTGGGATGTTGGAGCAGTCTCCGACAAAACCACCATGGCGGTCTCAACCGAAGACACACGCTGCCTTAACTGCCTGGCTCGCTCGAGGATGACATCATTGCAGCCCCTCCGAGATAGCAGATCCTGCGTATGCACGAACCAGCGCAGCTGCGTTGCAAAGACTGCCTCCGCCATCGCGTTGTCAACAAAAAACAAATAACGAGGAATTAGATTCTATGTCCAACAATAGCACAAATATGGCAGAACAATATTTCCTACACACATACCCTTTCAATTACAATGTAGGCACAACCAAATTAATAAGTACAAAATAAACTTATACGTGTTTGCTACAAGAGGCGCACTAACAAATATAATGTACAAGTATTATTATTACATAGTCTCTATGCATAAATCAATCAAGTTAAAACCAATGTAATAATCTAATTAAATTTAAAATTGGTTTTCAAAAATGAAGGCACCAACAAAACAAAATGTGCCATTATTATTGTATAAACCGTTATATAATAATCTAACCAAATTTCACATATGCCGCTGTGTAGAACAAAACAAATCTATTCGGTCCCAAAGAACCAGAGTAAACAAAATGAATGTTTAACTAACATCACACAAGGATGAACCAGTAAACAGGCTTGAATTGATTCCCTAAGAAAAAACAAAAATAAAAATAAAATAGAAATGTTCCTTAATACTACATACGCCACTATGTAAACATTCATCCTCAATCATTTACCAAACAAATGTTACAAATGAATGGAACTCAAATTAGTTTCCCGAAGAGAACTACAATAAACAAAATGTTATTCAATTTATAATGTAACATAACTGCAATATTGATATTGTGTCTACAGCTTTGCAATCGCTAGACAACCAAACTACAAATATTGTGAATCAAATGCCTACAATATTTAAATATGTTTTCAAAATGAAAACAACAAACTAAATCAAAATTCCACAATTTTCAATGCTTTAAATTTAAATTCTAAATTAAGTTTTAAAGCAATCAAACAAACAAACAAACAAATGTTTAATTATTTGCAAACCGCTAGAATCTTAAAATTCAGTTTGCACAACAAATGCAAAATTAACATCAAAAATATTTATTTTTTGTCACAAGTCGACACTACCCTAGCGAGACTAATTCTAAATTAAAGTTTTTAACGACAAAGAAAGATAATTAGCGGTTATCATACACATCCACATAATATTTAATACAACCCACAGTTATATCGTAACTCAAATAAATACATTCTAAATGTGTAACCAAAATGCAATTATAGCAAGTTAGGTATGACAATTATTGCATTCTTGCAATGACTTTCCGCAATGAACTTCCTACATACTCAAAGCATTCTAAATGCGAGACAAAACCAAATTAATTATTGTTACACTGACCGCAGTGAGACAATCTTACCTACTTTGCTGTAATTACACAACAACCTAAATATTACATGTGCAGTTGGAAATAATCTTAACACTAAACTAATACTAATTACTTGAGGTCCGTAGACAAAACCACGCTCTGCTACCAAAAATTGTTTGATATAGATAGTCTACATCAATGACTACCCTGCTACCAGGCTATTTCTAGCCTGTAAATAGTAAATAGTAAATTAAACGCGAGTTAATCCGTAAAAAGTGTTTCATTTCAATATTTCTAGCCAACTTAAATCTATACTAAATTATAATGTATATAAACTAACTTACGTACTATGAAGACGGTGGCTGCGCGTCCCGACGCCGCGCAGTCCGCCGCGCCGGCTGGCTTCGGGGTGCTGTGGTGGTGGTCGTAGCTCGCCTCCCCGGCGACTACTCTGGCTGCTGTGGTGGTGGTAGATCTTCTGGCTGGTGTGTGGGTGGAAAGGCCCTAACTTCCCGTGGGCTACCCCAAGAGAGCTCCCAAACCCCAGAGAAATACGTACCACTGCACCAATCACTTAGCCCGCCACGACACGTGTGCGGGTCAACCAACAAATCACTGAATTTACTCAGGCCGCCCTGGTTACAAACTAAACTAATGGTTCTCACTGCACTTAATTACTATGGTCCGCCGAATTTAATAATCATGTGCCCTACACATCAAAATTACACCAAAAAGGTCAATATTCTCCACGCGACCCCGCGGTCAAGGTTCCTAACCAAAAATCCAACGTGAGTGTGTGTCACTTTGACACTGACAGTCGTCTGTCAAATATAAATTAAAACGACAAAAAAGGTTGCCAGCCGTAAGTGGCCATTTGTTCCGAACAATATGGAATAGTTCATATTTAGACCGCATGGACTGTCCATATTCGGAAATTTCAAACTAATCAAAACGTATATCAGATTTTTTATTAAACACAATCAGACAAGGAAAAACCTCTAAAACCATCAAACAAACATGTAATCAAGGCATAGTCTCAATATACAATATTATTTCCAATCACGTTTTGAGAAATACTTAGTTTTTACGACGCGTTGTGCAAGGGATTTTGACCTTTAGACTGGTAAAGCGACGGAGTCCGCCATTGTACCTTAAAAACTTTTCTCACAGCGCCAAAACGAACACTCTCCCCGCGGCCACAACGGTCGACCGACTGACAAATCGAAACCTGTACGCGAGTATAATGATGGAAAGAGACAGAAGATCACTGTCTTTTGCAACTAGGACAGGAGTATTCGTTTCCGAGAAATGGTGGAATTCCATTTTAGGGATACTATTCCATATTTGGTTACTTTTCTCTACATATACTTAGGTTATTTGGAAAAGCACTTGAACAAAGTGTTTTTAAATACCACGAAGATTTAAGTTCCATGCCTCTTAGTTACCAAAAAAGTTAATTTATTTTTCAAATAACATCTTTTGTCGCGACGTCAGACGAACACTCTCAAATGATGGCAACACTCTGACGCGCTGCCAATGTCAGAATAAAAGCCCGCCAATGCGGTCGAAGTGAGTTCATTATTTTATATTATAATATTCTCTCATATGCAAGTTAAGTACTGTGTTAGTGAATTGGGTGAAAGGACGATGCCGAGGAAGGGCGCCACGTGCTGCTGTAATGAAAGCTAAGTATCTCTCTAAGTATCTCTTTATGTATCTCTATGTGAAATCTAAGTACCTAGCTAAGTAGGTACCGAATTATCTAAATGACTTGTGAACTAAGTACTTATATTGGTGACTAAGTATAAGTATGATTTAAGTACAACACACTAAGTATTCTATAGAGAGGTTGAACTGCATATTATCGTACCTGCAGTAGATAGATAGGTTGAACTGCATATTATCATACCTGCAGTGATAGCGTACGGCCCTACGGGGGTGCGACGGTCCAGAAAGACCGTGGTGCATAAGTTACCAGCACCCGTAACGAGTAAGACTGCATATTATCATACCTGCAGTAGTAGCGTACGGCCCTACGGGGGTGCGACGGTCCAGAAAGACCGTGGTGCATAAGTTACCAGCACCCGTAACGAGTAAGACTGCATATTATCATACCTGCAGTAGTAGCGTACGGCCCTACGGGGGTGCGACGGTCCAGAAAGACCGTGGTGCATAAGTTACCAGCACCCGTAACGAGTAAGACTGCATATTATCATACCTGCAGTAGTAGCGCACGGCCCTACGGGGGTGCAGTGGTCCAGTAAGACCTAAGTAAGATACTGAATGCAAGGGATAGTACATACAAGGATTCTCCCGTACTATCTAAGCAATAGGATCCTTCTTAATGTTCCATGTAGCAACGTCTTATTCTATAATTGTTTCCATGACTAGCCATTATCATTATGACTTAACTACTTACAATAATTACCACAGGGGGAAACTCATGTAACTGATGTACTTAGATTCTATAATACATTTCAGCACTGTAAAGAGTCACCCCGGCTACCAGCTGGAGGTGTGACCCGTGGACAGAGGCACCACATGCTGTGGTGTCATCTGTCCCCTAAATCTACAGATGGCGAAGCAGTAATCTAATTCGAGGCAGCTGTTCCTGGAGGAAGCAGAGAGAACCTGACTTGAAGTATAACTATGTGAGTCATATTTATATTTTTTAATTGGAAACAGCATACAAAGATTGTTCTTCGGTACTTGTCGCCCATGAAACATAAACCTAGGCACATATACATCAAAGCGGCGACAAATGGTGGAGGTGCTGGGATAAAGCAGAATTCAAGATTCAGCATAAAATTAAATAGATCAAATAAAAGGCATAGGGGCTCAGTGGCTTAATAAGACTGGTAGCGGCATCTATGGACGAATGTCGGAACTACGCACCTGACGAAATATTACGAAGTTACATTAAAACAGATTTCATTATTTATAAATCATTGAAAACAAAGATAAGGGAAGAAACATGGAGATGAAGTATACATGGAAATACAATTATCACTCATGACTTGATAGAGTTAATGTAACCCAATTAGTAAACGGCGCCATCTATCGGCGACATTGGAAAAAACCAACTCGGATAGAAAGCGTCGAAAGATAGGAAATGTGCAGATTTGAAGTATCTACGAAGGATGTAGTGTTATAAAATTCAAAGGATGGAATTCATAGCTTATTTATTATAAGAAATTGTTGTAATTTAATTTGGCGTAATTTAAAGGTAGAACCGATCCTACCTACCTACCTACCCGAAGTTAGAAAAAATTGACTGAAGAACGACGAGCCAAATGACGTTTTATTTTATCTCCATATAGCAGAATTTCTAGATATGACCTGACTTATTGACTATTTGTTAGTTTATAAATAAAAACAGCTAAAGGAGTGAACATCTGGTTTAGAAATAGTAATTATCGGTTTTTAAGGGCGTGTAGTGACTTCCGTAAATTTAAGCAGTGATGTCATACGAAACATTTTGGTCCAATTTAGGGTATTTTCGAAAGGTACTAGATATGGTGAAGTTGGCGGGTTTCTTACAGTTCATTTAAGTTTTATATACTGATACATCAATAATCAACGGCAAGGACCAAATCTTAGCAATTTCTTGTTTCATAATTCAGATAACCGAATTTAAAGGTAAGGTAAATCTTCACGGTGTATGGTGTTTAGAATGTTCGTATGTTGTTAACCAGTTTTAGAACGTGTTTATGTAAATCAGTTGTTTTGTATATTCTTAAATTACTAAATTCAAGTTATTTCAAGTAAACTTGACGATAATTCGTTAAGACGTAAATCTGTGTCGAGATTGTTCTTAACGTTTGTAAACAATAACAACAATTTGATATTAGGCTACATAAGCAATCAAACTAGATAAATAGACACAGTGATCTCCGAACTATAAAGGCATTAATTTAAATAAGATCACGAAACCGCAGATTTTCAGTTTCGGCACCTGGTAACACCGAAGGTTCCAACTTCCGACGCGATGCGCTTCCGCCGCTGCGATGGTGGGAATCTTTTTATTTTGCTAAAATTAATGGCGGGTGCAGAGTGATAAGTTTTAAAGTGATTTTCGGCTTTAATCGGTTGTTATTCGTGATAAGGTGAATAGTAAATCAACAGGTGAGTGTTGTTACATGTGCAATTGTTTACTTTGTCGTAAGTAAAATATGTTGGTTCAGTGAAGGAGTTTATCACTATAGGTTTACAAGGAGATTCAATACGAAATTCGGCGGTTGTGTTTGTGAATTAATATTGCCGATATAACGATAATATGTAACTGTAAGTGATCGTAAAATGTAGGTGCCAACAGGCACCAGTTTAAGCACTATAGACATTTATTCTATTCTTTTCTAAGGGATAGAATACGACGCCATTGCGGCGTCACTTAGCAGTACCTACAGTAATCAAATATACGATCTTCACAAGTATTGCATACACCTGATATAGCTACTTGTTTATTAGTGATCACGTTTAGTTTGGTCGAGTATTTTCGTGTTTATTAACTTGAGTTTCGAGTGAATAAGCGCTGCGGCCGCCTTGCACCTATGTAAGTATGCCGGGGGGTACTTCGGCGCCTCGCAGTTATAACTACCTACCTATAACGAGCTCCAAACTTAGGAAACTCGCAAGGATCTCTTGTTTCTGTATATGGTCGTAACGATTTATTCTTATCCTAGGGCGAAAGGGCAGGCAAGCAGGCTGGCCATAAAACGACTTGCAAGCTGCGTCGGGTGCGTCGTCATCGGGTTTGCAAGTTGATTATTCGAACGAGGGAGTGATTGCAGTCTACAGTTGCAGTTTCTTCAAGACTTGTAGCCATAAACCTAGGTATGAGATTATGCTTACACAGTTTAATATACTTAGTCTCTTCTATGTATCGCATAATAAGTACGTAGTAAATTTTCATTGTTGAAATTTATGAAAGGGTGAACTTCCACCGTTTGTACCACTTTATACCTAGTTGACGATACGGTCGTCTGTACCTAGTATCTGACAGGAACACATTTAGTACAATAATCATTACTGTGGCACAACAACGTAGGTACGCGATTATAATACGAGTGCCGGGCGTATATTGTTCACGTTGTTTGTTTGTCTGAATTATTTTAGTTTAATGAGAGAACTCGTTCGATTTAACGTTTCTAAATTTTATACGTAAAACCTATATAGGTATGAGCTTGAGTGTGACTTATCTATTCAACGCGAGCGTTTAGCGATGACATACAGCGCTCTGCAAAATAAACGTCTAAATTAAACACTAAAGAGCGATAGCAATACATTTAATAACGCGAACTATTGAATTGCAATAAACAAGGTTTATTTTAGTAAATTAAAGCAAACAATAAGTAATTTAAAACTTCAATATTTTATACTTGAACAAATACCTTTATTTTTACAGAAGTTTATTTATTACAGAATCTGACGATTAAGTTAATTGATTATTAATTTATGTTTCTGGAATGAATCGATAAGCAGGGTTAGGCAGTTAATGCTAAAGTCAGTTTTGCCTATTATGGAGTACACTTATTGTTAGTGGGTATTGTTTATTACAGGGTATCAAAATGGAAGAAACACTCATAAATAGGCTTCACCAAATAATAACCCACATAAAGGGATTAAGTGATTCGGCTGATAAATTGAACTCGGTGTCCGTACTTAATGATCAGGATTATAAAGAGGCAGAAGTAATCTGTCGGAAATTAGAAAACTTTATCAATAAATTCAATACGGAATTGAACAACTATTTCAGGCTTAGTGTCGACCCATCTGCAGATGATGTTTCCCAGTTTACTACTATTCAACTACAAGCAGAAGAAGTTCAAATAGAGCTATTATTGAAATTGAGGAAACAGAAACCTGTAGCGACCAACATACACCAATCATCTAGCAAACTGCCTAAGCTCAACTTACCCTCATTTGATGGAAATATATTGCGGTGGCAAGAATTTTGGGATCAGTACAAATCCAACATACATGATCGAGACCTGCCCGACGTAGACAAGCTACTGTATCTAAAGTCTTCACTTCACGGTTCTGCAAAGGATACCATTGAGGGATTAGAGAGTACAAATAAGAACTACCTGATCGCTATTACAACGTTGCGAGAACGATATGGTAAAGAAAGTCAAGTTATAGATGCACACTACTCGGCTCTCACCAAGATCCAACCTGCTGATAATTCTAACAAAGATTGTCGACGGGTGTTTAATGAAGTTGAACGTCATCTCCGTGTACTACAGTCGCTGGGTGAAAACATAGGGCACAACCATCTTCGTTTTCTCATATTAGAGAAGTTTCCTGAAGAACTTGTTTATGAATTAAAAACAAAATTAAAGGAAGACTCTATAGAAGAAATACGGTCCGAACTGGAAAGGACAATAACGGCCAGGGAAGAAGCCAACCGTCTAGTACAGGATAGAAACCCAGCAAAGTCGAACAACTACACCGTAGAGACTCTACATGTCGCAAATAGAAACTGGTCCGGGTCAGGGTCACAGCCAATCAATA
Organism: Scoparia ambigualis; assembly: GCA_963921215.1. Lineage (NCBI taxonomy): Eukaryota > Metazoa > Arthropoda > Insecta > Lepidoptera > Crambidae > Scoparia > Scoparia ambigualis. The sequence continues at coordinate 31,202,273 of OY992506.1, forward strand.
AAACCCAACCAAGATACGGGTTTCGAAATTTTCATAAGGGACTTAATCATTCTAATATAGCTAATGAAACCTTTAACAAGGGTAATGGTAATTCCAGTAGAAGACGTGATAGCTTCCACCAAGGTTGTGGTACCTACGACAAAAGACATGGTGACTTCAACAAGGGAAACAGACAAACAAACGACCGGGTTTCAAATAATTTTAGACCGGACCAGAGGCGACCGGACAACCGCAACAAAAGGAAATTTGATCGACAAAATGATAGTGAAAGACAACATGTAAAGAAAAGGAGATACTCATGCTTTTTTTGCGGTGAATCTCATTATAATGATGAATGCAGCAAATTCAAAACTATGACAGAAAGAAAAGAGAAATTAAAGGATCACTGTTATGGCTGCATGCGAAGGGGTCATGTACTTAAACATTGCCGTCACGTGAGAACGTGTGCGCACTGTGGTGGGCAACACAACAGAGCACTTTGCCCTAAGAGAGTTCCACAAAGGAAGGACACTTCAACTACTATGCATGTCAACTGTAAAGGGAATATCGTTCTACAGACAGCGATAGTAAAGGTTATGAGAGAAGATGGTGAAAGGAAATACGAACCCTGCCGTGTTCTTCTGGACTCCGGTAGCCAGCGTAGCTACGTTACCGATAAATTAGCCAAGAAACTTAACCTTGATATTATGGAGAAATGTAGTCTGTCAGTCTTCACCTTCGGCGCTGAAGCTCCACTTGAATATGATAGCAGCCTTGTGAAATTACACATCAAGACTAAAACCAACAATGGAATAACTATGTACGCTAATGTGGTACCAATAATTTCTAACAGCGTGTCTTACCCTCACAAGGAGATTGACAAAATACAACTACAAGACAAGATGGTCTTGGCCGACGACGGCTCGTTAGGGGAAAGGGTCGACATGCTTATAGGCAACGACTATTACTTCTCACTTCTATCAACGACGAAGATCACGATTAAAGAAAATCTGCATCTAGTAGACTCCGAACTTGGTTGGATCCTGACAGGTCAACTAACGTCCGAACAAGACGAACCAGAACTAAAAGTAATAACTTACTTTCAAGCAAACTCACCGTCAAGGTTTAGTAAACCCGACTTGCCTCTAGACAAATTCGATTTGAAAACTCTATGGGAACTTGAGTCGATTGGAATCGTAGACTCACCGAAAATCACCAGGGAAGAAGAAGCAATCAGGAATTTTAATGAAACTACAAAGTTTATTGAAGGAAGGTACTCGATACGCTGGCCGTGGAAGGATTATCCTCCTAATTTACCTTCGAATTTTGGAGTAGCATTTGGCCGGTTGACCAATTTAGTAAAACGATTGGATACAAAATCCTTACAATCTTATGATGAAACGTTTAAACAACAACTCAAAAACGGCATAATAGAAAGGGTACCAGAGACCAAGTGTGCTCCTGGAAACCCAACGCATTACCTACCACATCACGGCATACAACAGCCAGATAAACCTATTAGAATTGTGTATGATGCCTCTGCTAAGATAAAGGATCATAAAAGTTTAAATGATTGTTTATACTGTGGACCTTCACTAGTGGAGGACCTTACAAGTCTACTTATCCGATTTAGGACTCACAGAATAGGACTGTCTGCTGATGTTGAAAAGGCTTTTCTACAGATCGCTATACAAAAGGAAGACAGAGATGTCACTCGTTTCTTATGGATTAAAAGTATCACAAAACCAGTAACAAGAGAAAATCTTTTGCATCTGCGCTTTTGTAGAGTTCCTTTCGGCATTATCTCCAGCCCCTTTCTTCTAAATGCTACAATAAAACACCATCTGTCTAAGAACAGTGACAGACTAAGAGGTATAGGAGACGATATTTATGTTGACAACTTAGTGACTGGGACAGAGACTGAGAAAGAAGCTTACGAATTGTACAACACTTCCAAACAAGTCTTTCAGGGAATATCAATGAATTTAAGAAGCTGGAGCTCTAATTCTAAGGAATTCATGAAACAAGTTACAGATACTAGCGAAAAGGAAACGGTCAAGATTCTTGGTTTAGACTGGCATCTCAATGATGACACTATTAGTTTGCGTCTTAAGAGCATGAAGGTAGCTAAAACAAAAAGAGAAATTTTGAGAAATATAGCTCAAGTGTATGACCCCTGCGGGTTCGCTACGCCCTCGTTACTACCTGGGAAACTATTCCTTCAAGATTTATGGAAAGAGAAAAGTATCAAATGGGATACGATTCTACCTTCAAAACTCACTTCTAAATGGGAAGAACTAAACACTAACTTAAGTGATATAGCAGACATTTGTATACCACGACACTGCGGCAGATCGTTACTAGAAGAAAGTAACCAACTGCATTGTTTTGCAGACTCATCCACTAAGGCATTTGCAGCGGTTGTATACTTAGTAAACAGTAAAGGAAAAAGTTTCGTAATTGGGAAGTCCAGACTAGTACCCATAAAAGACAAAGAAAACCTCAAGATTCCGCGCTTAGAGCTATTGGGAGCAGTCATAGGAAATCGTCTTCTGAAATATGCGGAAAAGTCTATCCGATTAAACATTACACAGCACTTTCTGTGGTCCGACAGCCAGATAGTTATTGATTGGATTAACTCTAGTAAACTCTTAACACCCTTCGTGGCCAGAAGAGTAAGTGAAATAAAAGAAAATAAGAAACTAATCTTGCGATACGTCCCGACTGAGCTTAATCCGGCAGACGTAGGTACTCGGCCGGGCAAAACAAAGTGTGAGAAAACCTACTGGCTACGAGGACCCGATTTCCTCTTACTCAAAGAAAACGAATGGCCTTCTAACCGACTGAAGGAACTTTCTTTGTTGACTCGGGAGGGTCTGTCAGAGACAGAAAACGTAGATGTCGAGAAGACTACAATGAGAAAGCAAGAAAGAAAAGACAACGTTACGAATAAAATAAGCAAGGCAATTGAGAACCGAGAAGGGAAAAATAACAGACAGAACGATAGTTCTATATCTGAAGAAATAAAACTTTTGCAAAAACAACACTTTCCCGACGAGTTTAACGAGAAAGCAACTCACCTTAGCCGAAATCTAAAGTTATTTATCGATGTCGATGGAGTGTTACGTAGCAAGGGCAGACTATCAAACGCTGACTGGTCTTATGACATGAGATACCCAATACTCTTACCGAAAAATTGCGACTTCACCAATGACTTGATTAGAAAGGTGCATGAGAAAAACTATCACGTAGGAGCTAATCATACCTTAAGCATCATTCGGGAAACTTATTGGATTCCGCAAGGTAAATGTCAGGTCCAGAAAGTCATACGAAGATGCCCAATATGCATTAAACACGGAGGAGGTCCATATAAACTACCGGACACTCCAGCTCTACCTCCGGAGAGAAGCAACTATAGTACACCGTTCACCTATACAGGATTAGACTATCTTGGACCCGTGCAAGTTAATACTGGAAACAGTGTCAACAAAAGATGGATATGCCTCTACACGTGTTTAGCAGTCAGGGCGATACATCTTGAAGTAGTCAAAGACATGACGGCCGAAGAAACACTTCTCGCTTTAAGAAGAATGATATCGTCTAGGGGTATCCCTAAAGTAATTACATCAGATAATGCGCAGCAGTTCAAATTAACAGCTGAAGTACTAGCCGAACCATTTTGTATCCAAAATAACATAAGGTGGAAATTCATTCCCCAATTAGCTCCGTGGTTCGGAGGATTTTATAAACGTCTAGTGGGTCTAGTGAAACACTGCATGAAAAGAACCCTACAGAAGAATCTGTTGAACGATAGCCAGCTATTAACAGTCATAAAGGAGATAGAAGCTATTCTGAACACGAGACCACTTACCTGCGTGGACGCTGAACAGGATCATATACTAAAACCTGCTGACTTCTTAACAATGTCCAAATGTTTGACTCCAGGCGTTTCTTCTGAAAATTTAACTGTGCAAGGAACAGTAAAGAAAGCCGACTTAATACAGAGTTGGAAAAGAGGTCTTAAAATATTAGAAGAATTTAAGTCAATGTTTGTGAATCGATATTTACCTAGCTTACGTGAGCGGTATAAACACTCTCCAAAGGAACCTAGGGTAAAATCCAAGTTGGGACCTAAAATCGGTCAAATAGTGCAAATCAAAGGGGATAATGCAAACCGCCAGCACTGGAAGGTTGGTAGAATAATAGAACTGTCAGAAACAGGCAGGACAGCTAAAGTGAAAGTAGGTAGTACAGAATACACAAGATCGATAGGACAGTTATATCCTCTGGAAGTTGAAGAGGACGAAACGTTTTTTGGAGTCACTGAGTCTTATGCAACTGATGACACACCTAACGCGAATCAGCACGTTACAAGTTGTGACGACAGGGTCACTGCAGCCAACGACACGTTTTACATGGAACAGGATAGAACAAATGATAGCAACAAGTCAAATAATGAGACTTGTGAAAGCGAGATGGAGGTAACTAGCAATATAAGAGGGACTCAACCCATTGAGGACCTTGGAATGGAAACACTTGATGACGATCAGAATGTACGGACACTTGAGAGTCAAAATGAAAGGGAATCGCATGACGTCGAGAAACCGAGACGTGCTGCGGCCACAAGAGCCCTGGAGAAGATCCGGGAGTGGACGCAAAGCCTTATCACCTTGTTCTAACTTTCGCCGTCGGGAGTGTCGCGACGTCAGACGAACACTCTCAAATGATGGCAACACTCTGACGCGCTGCCAATGTCAGAATAAAAGCCCGCCAATGCGGTCGAAGTGAGTTCATTATTTTATATTATAATATTCTCTCATATGCAAGTTAAGTACTGTGTTAGTGAATTGGGTGAAAGGACGATGCGGAGGAAGGGCGCCACGTGCTGCTGTAATGAAAGCTAAGTATCTCTCTAAGTATCTCTTTATGTATCTCTATGTGAAATCTAAGTACCTAGCTAAGTAGGTACCGAATTATCTAAATGACTTGTGAACTAAGTACTTATATTGGTGACTAAGTATAAGTATGATTTAAGTACAACACACTAAGTATTCTATAGAGAGGTTGAACTGCATATTATCGTACCTGCAGTAGATAGATAGGTTGAACTGCATATTATCATACCTGCAGTGATAGCGTACGGCCCTACGGGGGTGCGACGGTCCAGAAAGACCGTGGTGCATAAGTTACCAGCACCCGTAACGAGTAAGACTGCATATTATCATACCTGCAGTAGTAGCGTACGGCCCTACGGGGGTGCGACGGTCCAGAAAGACCGTGGTGCATAAGTTACCAGCACCCGTAACGAGTAAGACTGCATATTATCATACCTGCAGTAGTAGCGTACGGCCCTACGGGGGTGCGACGGTCCAGAAAGACCGTGGTGCATAAGTTACCAGCACCCGTAACGAGTAAGACTGCATATTATCATACCTGCAGTAGTAGCGCACGGCCCTACGGGGGTGCAGTGGTCCAGTAAGACCTAAGTAAGATACTGAATGCAAGGGATAGTACATACAAGGATTCTCCCGTACTATCTAAGCAATAGGACCCTTCTTAATGTTCCATGTAGCAACGTCTTATTCTATAATTGTTTCCATGACTAGCCATTATCATTATGACTTAACTACTTACAATAATTACCACAGGGGGAAACTCATGTAACTGATGTACTTAGATTCTATAATACATTTCAGCACTGTAAAGAGTCACCCCGGCTACCAGCTGGAGGTGTGACCCGTGGACAGAGGCACCACATGCTGTGGTGTCATCTGTCCCCTAAATCTACAGATGGCGAAGCAGTAATCTAATTCGAGGCAGCTGTTCCTGGAGGAAGCAGAGAGAACCTGACTTGAAGTATAACTATGTGAGTCATATTTATATTTTTTAATTGGAAACAGCATACAAAGATTGTTCTTCGGTACTTGTCGCCCATGAAACACATAACCTAGGCACTTATACATTAAAGCGGCAACATCTTTAGTTAGATTAGTGCAGGGCCTCCCAAAGTAGACGTTCGCAAAGAATTCTCAACCGCCCAAGGGCGTCACAATAAGAATAAGTTTTTATAAATAACTCTCAATTATATTGTTTACTTTTATGGGTAAAACCCTCATAGATGACTATTAGGGTTTCACCCATAAAAGTTGTTGATTCAAAAAGACCCAGATAAGAGTTAAGCGAATTCCGTATCTAGAGGGTAATTTGAGAAGACCTCTAATAACGATAATAGTGTCTGATTCTGGAATCGCCCGAAAAAGATGGAACCACAATAACTACAAACGTTACTTAAATTTAAGTGTTACTTGCATAAGATTTGCCATTTATACTTTGTTTAGATTTCAAATCTAGTAAGGTTTAGTAATTTAATGAAAGGGGGCAATTAACCTCAATAAAGTTTGCCAAGCTTTTGTACAACAAAAGAGTTAGGTTTAAGATCAATAATAATTGTACTAATGACTTGAATAATTCTACTTATTTGAAGTTCTCTTACAGATAGAAAGGGATGGCGCTATACATCGCATATATCGTTATCCCTTTCTAACTGTACTTAAGCATGGATTTGATTTTGAGTTTTATTTTAGAGCACGATATGATACGTACGCGCAGCCGGAATGGAGCGCAAGCGAATACCGCTGAAAGCACTACCGGGAACTTGCTCACTGTATGTACATGTTGACAGGTCTGCTTCACGACCGGCGCCCAGCAGTGGGACGTTTTTAGGCTCGTTGATGGTGATTAAGGAACATGTTGCTAATCGTATTGAGTGATATGTGTAGCCGGCCACCCATAATCATTTTATTTCAATCATCACAAAGTATCACATTACACGGAGTTCCTACGACAAAATGATTCTACTGTTTCCAGATAGCCTCTTGCAATCCTGCGTAGTTAAATGTGCTTATTTCCCTGTAATGCATACTTGTGTAATATATAAAGTGTTGACTGTCGCCCGGGACGTCAGTTCTACATGTTTTTTTGTGAGATCATTGTAATAGTTTTATTCAACAAACGAAAAATGTTGTGCAAGTTATTGTTCTTCAGTTTTGCCGCTATAGGTTTGTATAAGTTTTGTGTGATTAAATGCTGAAATATTTAGTTAGACGTGTCTGTGTGTGTGTGTACCTATCTGTCCGGCACCGTATAGATCTTAAACGGATAAACCGATTTGGGTGCGGTTTTTTTATTTAAAAGTAGGTCAATATCCATCATTTGTAGTTATAACTTGAGTTTAATGATGGGGGCTTAAAAAGGAAGGATAAAGGCCTTTTCCCTGCAGTACGATAAACTTATTTTTATGTTTTATAATAATTATATTACCTACATTTATGTAATTATAATAGATACAAGTGTATCACCAGGCTTGGTAGCAGGACGAGCCACGACGCAGTCCAGAGATCAACAGTTTCAAGAGATACTTCGGAGGCAGTGCAAGCAATACGGAACTGAAGATAAAGTTCCTGAACTTATGGTACGTCCATACATACACATACATACACTGCGACCAAAAATTTAGGCGCGACGCCCACACGAGAGTTGAGTCGAGGCGCGTCGAGGCGCGGGTGCACAAACGCTAAGCGGCACGCCGCCGGCCGCCGCGCCGCCTCTAGTAAGTAAGTCGTCCCATTTATTTCCTAGGGAACCGCGCCACGACCACAACTTCTCGTGTGGGCGTCGCGCCTAAACCACCTCAGAGATGGCGCGACTTGGCGCCAGAACCGGCGTACCTTATTTATCGCCCACGGAGGTCGTTACTAAAATAATTTAAGTAATTTTGTTTTTAACCTACTTTCTGTAATTTAATTTATGTTAATAAGAGCTCAATTATTTTGTCACAGGTAGCGTCGAAGAAGTTTAACGATTGTGTTTTGGAAAATATAGGTCTGCACGAATTATCGGTACTGATGCTTACTGTAGAAGAAAATTCTCCTGAGGCTGTACTCGGCGTTACAAGGCAGTAAGTACATTTATTTTTTGCTCGCAAGGTATTCCCAGCGCTTCTCTCTCGCTCTTTCGACGGTACGAAGGTACGGGACGGGTGTATCAGCGAGACGGCGCGAATAGGCGCGTTTTATAGGTTTTTTGCCTATAATAGGAAAAAACAATTGAAATAAAAAATGGGTCAAATCATTTCATATAATGACAAATGAACTAATTTCAAATGACATAACGTTCATTAGATATAATTTTTACTTGTTCTAAATACACTTCCTATAACAACATTACGTATATTATTCATTTGATATCATACTCATTTTCTCGAACAATTTTTTCTATAAAGCTATATTGGTAGAATAATCATATTCTATAACTTCATTTAATATAATTTTTGCTTTAAAAAAAATATCATTTTAACCTTAAATTGATTTAAAGTATTGCCTTAAAAAGTTAATACGTTACGTAAGCTCGTGTGGGACCGCAGGAGTCCCGCAGCGCCAGAGCCGTGACAGCAAACATACCTGCTACATGCTTGCTTGCAAGCTGCATGCCTGCCTGCATGCTGCATTCTTGCTTGCATGCTGCATGCTTACTTGCATGCTGCTTGCTTGCATGCGGCTTGCATAGTACATGAGTAATGTTTTATATCATTTGATATAAAACATAACTCATACTCAATAAATAAATAACTTAATTAATTTATTACTTATACTAAATGTTTAATAAATTAAGTTAGTTGTTATATGAAATGAAATTATATGAAATAAAATTATATTATCTGAACGTTAGACCATAAGTATTTATATCAAACATTACTCACCCATAAAAAATACATGCTTTTTGCAGTCACTAGATAAATAAATAATAAATAAACTTCCCTACACTCACACCAATTATCTAGCCCAAGAGAAGCTTCGTTATGAAACTCGTTAAATGGTTACTAGACAACGGATAAACATACTTAAAGTACTTAAATACATACTTATTATACATAGAGAACACCCAGACCCGAGACAATTTAGAAAAACAATAATTTCTAAATTGACCCGACCGGGGATCGAACCCGGGACCTCAGAGATGGCGACACCATGAAAAGCGGCGTACAAACCACTCGACCAAGGAGGTCGTCAATGATAATGAAAAGTTTCTTCTATTGGTAAAAAAATTAAGTCATTCATTAATATTATCTGACTTACAGCTCTTTTAAAATGTTGAAAGAGTTATTTTTGATTTTTTTTTATCGAGTGATTACCAATCATGTTTCTGTCTTTAGAGTCATTACAAAATATGCTCAACTATTTATATATGAATTTTAAAACTGTATGTTTTATATTGGTGGTAATCAGTCGAAATTGCTAGAAACGGTAAAAGAGCGCCTTAATATTTAGCCCGCCAAATGACTCCAGTCCACCAGGCACGAGGACTACTGGTGCAGCGTAAGAGATGTAGCGTCAGTCACCCTCACTCTGCCTTCCCACAAAGTGTCTCGTCACGCCTCGTTTCATTTAAACATGTTGAATTAGCGGCGGCGATATCCAAAGGCGGATCGTAGGTCATGGGGGGCTGGGATAGTACTTAACACGATTTGCGAGAAGGCAGAAAGGGGAAATATAGCTTTGAAACCGTTGAGGTATTATAGACTGGCGACACAGCGAAGCAAGTTTTTGCGCACTGAGTTGCAGTTGCAGCTAACAGACTAAAGACTATACTTTTAGCTCACCACCTTATACGCTGAGCACAAACATGTTCTCTTGTAATTTGGTGAAACGTAGACGTAGTGTGTACTGCTTGCGGTTCTCATTACTTATAGATATAGTTATTACATACATACATACATACACACATAATCACAACTAGTATCCCCGAACAGTTAGTCAGAGACAAGGCAATGACGACCGCAAAAGCAGTCCTCTGCCATAGCCCACTTTTCACCAAATAGCTACTGCACATGTGCTGAGCCCATCGCCGCTCTATGCTGTTGGATATAAGTGCAGTCTTTAGTCCAATAGTCGCCTTTTACGACACCCAAGGGAAGAGAGGGGGTGGTAGTATTCTTTCACCGCTACGCGACCGCTTTCTCTTACTTACCCTTTAGGGATTAAGTCACTATTCCCAGATGTTTTTAGATGACGAAGACATAATTTCAGGTTATGCAAAAAGAAGAGTGAACTGGAGATGTGCGTCTTCAACTTAATGGACGCTTTGGTGCCCTGCATGAGCCGCACTAGGCGCGCCACGCTCGATATCCAAAAGTCCGCGTTGCAGGACTTGGTCAATTACACGTGTAAAAATAACGCGCAAATTATAAGCGGTAAGTCATTAGTTTATCATCAGCCAATCGCCGTCTACTGCGGGACATCTTAAGCTTTAGGCACTCGGTGTTTGCCGTTCGTGGTCCCGAGCCACAGCTGTGGCAATGAAGGTATGGTACTAAGTTTTCTAGTTGGTACGCCTCCCGTCTCCCGTCGAGCTCTTCGTAACTGGGCGGAGGAGGAGGAGGTAAGTTTATTATTCCACGAGAGACCTGAAGTATGGATAAGACAGTATTTTACCTAATTAAAATAAGTACAGGCTAGGAGTGTCCCAAGGCATTCCACTAAGCCCGGTCTATTAAACGTATCCAGCTGCTGATGCAGCAGCCGCCCTGCGATGGTCTTCACACCATCTGCTCCAACTTGTTAACTTACAGGTTCTTTGTGGAATTAAAAGCCTAAACTTGTTTACTGTTATCAACTAGGCACTAACCAACTTGCCGCCCAAGGTACATATCTGCTAGTATTGATACAGCCGTTGTAGATAGCTGTGTGGAGAAACGGCTCGCTAAAATAATGTCTAGTGTCGTAAAAGGCGACTAACGGACTAAAAACTGCAAAAATATCCAACAGCATATCGCGCTGAGCACATGTGCAGTTGTAAATTGGTAAAGTGTGGTCTAAGGCAGAGGACTGCTTCTGTGGTCCTCATTGCCTAGTCTCTGACTAACCCTTTCTGGATAATAGTCATAAATATATATATAAGGTGACTGTTAGAAACCGCAAGAAACTTCTAGGGCTGGTCAGGTCAAGTGTTTTTAACATGATAAAAATGACAAAAACGGAATTCGTGTTTTTTCATTTTTAATTAAATAATTCATTCTGTAAATTTTTAATTAGATTGTCTTTTAGTATCTAATTTATTTTAAAGCAATAACATAAGTCAAATAAAATGAAAAACAATTAAAAATAACGATTATTTACAACGCGCGGGCATCGAACGGCTGGCCGGCCGTCTGTTGACCTGTCCGCGTCGTCAGCTGGGCGTTAAATACCTACGTTAGTCTGCAATCATGAGACCTCATTTATTTTCCTTTAATTGAAATGTGCGTAGGTATAAGGTGCAGTTAAGTCCAACGACTATCGATCGCATCAAGTTATGGCCACATTTTAACTGTAATTATGATAAGTGGTTTGTATGAGCGTAAATTCAATTCAATCTTACGTATTACAAAAAAAAACCGAGTCTTTAAATGCATTAGATGCTTTCGATGCCGAGCCCAGCCGCAAGCGCCCTTCATGGCCGACCTGTCAGCCGATAGAGTTACGCCTCAGCCCGTATTTGCCGGCCCATTCCTCGTTAAATCTAGTACCCTACATATTTTGTATATTCGTTTTTTGTATATTCGTGTGCCTCTCCACTAAGGCGGTTCATTTGGAACCGGTCTCGGACCTCAGCACGGAAGCGTTCCTCGCGGCATTACAGCGTTTTATAGCACGCCGCGGTGCCCCGGTTCTCATCCGCTCGGACTGCGGTACAAATTATGTAGGCGCTAGAAATCAGCTCATTGAAGTACAACACTTTCTTGCCTCGAATAACGATTGCGCACAAGCTCGCTGGTCAGCACATTACTTGGTTGTTGAACGTTTCTAAGGGACCATGGTTCGGTGCGTTACATGAGATCAACGTAAAATCAACAAAGCAACTTTTATATCGCGTAATTGGCGAACAACACCTCACATTCGAGGAATTCTCCACACTTTTGGCCAACTGGCCGACGATTAAAGACACTACCGGCGCCATCTAGCGGCTTGATACGGCAACCGAAGCCGGCGCGCAAACGTCACCCGCGGCGTGTCGACGGAGAGCCTGTGGTCGCTGACGTGACGAGACGGATTTCCCCGCTTAGCGCGCGCGCATGTGACATCTCACCCGTTACAACCGACCAAGCCCTTCCTGCCGCGTTGAACATTGGCGACCCCTAAGAACCTTTTGTGAAGTGACTGTGTGCTGTGCCGTGACCATTAAATCGCCTACATCGCCGCCCGTCAGCTCGTGTCCCGGTGCCAGCGACCCCGTACAGCCTGCTCCCGGTAAGTCCTTCCTGCCTCCCGCCTAACCACGTCGCATGTTAGTGCCTCTCGCACCAACACTGCGTAATTAATAGGTAGGCAGGTACTTACATAGTGTTAAAGAGCATTCCAGTTTATTACATTAGCGCACAGGAAAGGTGATAAGCTTCCCATCACACTTAACAGGCTTTGGACTCTGAAACCAATGTTATACTAATTAAAAAAAAGTGAAAACCTGTGCTAAAATACACAGCATTTAAAATGGTGCGGTGGCTGACGCGCACTCCGAACCTCTCTTCGTATAAGCGCATAGCATCACTTACTATCTCGTCACTCTCACGATAGCAAAATAGCATCTCAAGATACTGCTGGATCGTATACTTATGCATTTTTACGCATACGCGACGCGAATGCACCAGAATGCTTATGTTGACTGCCGAAAAAATCCACAAAACGGCCACACACAGTGTTGCCAAATTGACGGATTTCCCGTCAGATCTGCCGGATTGCGATCTGCGGGTCTAGCGGCTAAAAATATGAATATAGACATGGGCTTCATTAGACATTTGAATCCCGTAATTTGCCCTTATAAGGACAAAATATGGGCTTCAAATGTCAAATGAACCCCATGTCCATATTCATATTTTTTAGCCGATAGGGTTGGCAGTAGTATGCAGGTGGAAACGGAAAATTTTCTTGGCTGACGGTTGGAAATTTTCTAACAGGATGACAGAAGTTTTCTTTAATTAAAGTACATCTAAAAAAGAATAACCCGCTTCCGACGATCAGGGATTGAGACGTAAAAAATAGTTGAGTTGGCCTTTCAACTCGGTGGTACCTTTTAAAAATTATGATTTCCATCCATATTATAATTAAGTTTTAATAGGTTAGTCGCTAAAATCTCAAACGAAATAAGCAAGTTTGCTGAATCCACTTGTAGTGAGTAGTGTTATAGGTGTATTTATTTTCGTATCATAAACTTAATTATTATTGATATTTTTAAAATAACATACTTAGCTTTAGGTAAATTTCGTTTTTTATTAAAATTAAATTACTTACCTTGATTTAAAATGTTAAGTTTTATTAATAAACTTTTTTCCTGTAGCTATAAAGGGGCTTTTTTGTAAATTTATTTATTTTTAAATGACTTGATGTGGTTAGCACATTAAGTCAGTGTCAATTAAAATGATAGTGAGTAATAATATTAATGTTAAATGGTAAATGATATTCCCCTTAAACCCCTTAAGTTTCATTAGACTTTACTAAGATCTTACACGGACTTCTTGAAAGAATTTGAAATACTTATGTTGCACTGTTTTGTTTTATTATTTGCCAACATGCTAAATAGGAAAGATTTTTGTAAACGTGACCGAATTCTGACGTATTTTTGTACTACACTTAAGCGGAATTCGAAAATTAGAGCTGGCAACACTGAACGGGCGGACTGCTATGCGAGCGACACGTAGACGCTGTGCGCATGGCCAGGCATGGCTGTGATCTACTGTCTCTTTCCAATTCTATGAATATGAAAGAGACAGAGTCAATTCTCATCGCTGCGGCAGCCGCTGCTACCAACTTGACGGCTTTAATGCTGGATTTTTTTTTATATAGAGGGAGGCAAACGAGCAGGCGGGTCACCTGATGGAGAGTAATCACCGCCGCCCATGGACACCCGCAAAACCAGAGGAATCGCAGACGCGTTGCCGGCCTTTAAGGGAGGAATAGGTTTAAGGAAGGAATAGGAATTGGGAAGAGGGGGAGGGGGGGGGAAGGGACCTCCGGAACCCTCACTGGTCGGACGAAACACAACAGCACCAAGTGCTATTATTTCACGCCGAATATTCGTGAGAAGGTGGTATTACGCCGGGCGAGCCGGCCCAATGCGTGCTGCAGCGCAGCGTGGCTCTACCACTCAGTAGTAATATGCCAGTCCAATAAGCCAATGCTAATGCTATGCAAAAACGGCTTGAGGACAATCCAATGTAGTGGACTGTCTCTATTTACACGATGCCAATATTGGACTGGCTTTGTGGATTGTCTCAAGTATTGGCTCCGTGTAAATCCAGCATAACTTAGAGAATCACTCTGCTGTGCGCTGAGTCAGTCACTAAACTCACTGAGTCTCATGCGCAGCAGTTTCCTCGGGAAAGTTTTGGTGTGTAGTGTAGGTAGTTGTGGTATGTGAGGTACATTTGTGTATGCGCGATTAGTATTATTATGAATAGGCTACCGTGAATAAAGTAATCAGTTCAGTAACAAATTAATGATTTGAGTAACAAATGGGTGTTAAGTCGTATTAGACTTGTAGGTAGATTATGTGGTGTTCTTTTTAACACGTTGAATAAGTGTAATAATAATTATGTGCCGATCATAAAAGTTATTTTAGTTCGTCCTTTAATAAATTTTAATTTATTTACGTAATTTTGCGGAGGTTTAATTTTATGTAATATTACATTAATTTGACAGTCCAAGTCGTGTTTTAAGTATGATGGGAAGCTTATCACCTTTCCTGTTAGCTGATGTAATAAACTGGAAGGCTATTTAACACCATGTAAGTACATACCGACACCTATTAATTACGCAGCTTTTTAGGTATTCACTTTGCCTTTAATGCGAGACATTAGTTTAACTTAATTAAGTGTAAATAAATAGATAAGACTGAATAGTAAAATAACCGCTTGAAAAACAACAACATAACATAGGTAATACTTATCACAATGCTTTAGGCTGTTTAGTTGTCGAGGACATGAAAGGTCATCTGATCATTTGGTTTGGAGTTAGCGGCAATGTTTTCCAAAACTCACTTCAGCCGTTACTTTATTTTACTTCAAAAACTCTCCAATTTCTATTACTTACCACAGTATCGATACGATAGTTGGAAATCATATTTAATTTTATTCCATTAAGTAATAACTTAAGTTAACAATTCATTAAGATTATCATTTTTCACCTTTCATCCCAAAAAAACGATAAATTACCTATAAATTTTAGCCGTTTGTGTCGCTAGGGGAGAGACACTTGAACGCTATTTTTGTCTCGTACCAGGATACGTTTGTTTACACAATTCTATGACCACGGCTTATATTTCGGTTCGACGCGATTCTGTTTCAGCGTGCAGTGGTACTGGGGGTAGCGATGCGCATTTGTCTGGCAAAGTCTATAATAGCTCGTTAGATTAGTTGTTAAGTCTTAACTATAAGTTAGTTAACTGTTTTATTATCATTATTAGTATTGACGTCAATAAGTGCCTGTAAAGGTTTACATTGAATAAATAATTTGACTTGACTTGACTTGAGTGCCAAGCGTGCGGACGCGGCATTAACTACCCATTGGTCTTTCATTTGTAAGGAAAGATAGTTGTAACTTCTCATGTGTGATGTGATAGATTTTTACTAGGATTAATTTGGAATTACGTTCATATATCATAACGCTTAAGTATCATAATTACAGTTAAAATGTGGCTATAACTTGATGCAATCGATAGTCGTCGACTTCACTGCACCTTATACCTACGTACATTTCAATTAAAGGAAAATAAATGGGGTCTCATGATTGCAGACTAACGTGGGTACTTAACGCCCAGCTGACGACGCGGACGGGTCAAACAGTCGGCCGGCCAGCCGTTCGTTGCCCGCGCGTTGTAAATAATCGTTATTTTTAATTGTTTTTCATTTTGTTTTCTTATGTTATTGCTTTAAAATAAATTAAATACTCAAAGACAATCTAATTAAAATTTACAAAATGAATTAAGTATTTAATAAAAAATAAAAAACACGAATTTCTTTTTTGTCATTTTTGTCATGTTTAAAAACACTTGGCCTGACCAGCCCTAGAAGTTTCTTGCGGTTTCTAGCAGTCACCTTATATATATATGTGTGTATTGAATATTAATACAGTTTCCCTATTTCAGATATATTTGAAGATGGCTCGTTGCAGTGTCTAGAAAGTAAAATGATCTATCTGGATATATGCATACAGGATTTGAAGGATGTGGACCTTGAATCTTTGTCCACTGCGGTCAGTTTTTAAATCTATATTTCGACACACCAACGCGTTCACATAGACTTCTATATCACAAAATATAAATAATACCTAAAAAAGCTTCCGACGAATACTTAATTGAGAACCTATTTTGAAGTCAGTAAAAATTAAAAGTTTACAGTCTTATACAGTATGTAAATGAACGAAAGGCAAACCTTAAAACCGGTGGATGTTAAAAACTACCCGTTTAATACAATGAACCACTTTTTTTTTAATCCTATCACTTTTTTGTTTATAATTTTACTAAATGTAACCTCTTCCTCATCAGTCGGTTAACGAGCTTAATAACATCCTGTGATGAAAGTTAAAGTTCTGATAACTGATGTCAAACTTGCATCACAGGATGTTATTAAACTCGTTAACCGACTACATTTAGTAAAATTATAAACAAAAAAGTAATTGAATTAAAACAAAAAGTGGTTCATTGTATACCCGTTTATAACATCCACCTGTTTTAAGGTTCGCCTTTCGTTCATTTGCATACTGTATAACATTAAATAAGTTTTTTTTTTCCATATACTACTCTGTTAAGAAAGTACCGGGAAAAGATCAATAATACACAACACGTTAGTTATTCATCCAATTTTTTTTTATCTCCTTCAAAGTATGCTCCTTCAGAAACGATACACTTACGCCAACGAATAATCCAATCATCAAAACATTTTTTAAACGTTTTTTCCGGAATTGAGTTGGCCATTAGGTCTCGCCGCGAATTCTCTTTTATGTCTTCTACCGAATGAAAACGGGTGCCACGAAGTGGTAATTTGAGTTTAGGAAAAGAAAAAAGTCGGCTGGAGCCATATCTGGTGAATAAGGTGGTTGCGCGATGGTATTTGTCGAGTTTTTGGTCAAAAATTCGTTCACAATGATGGCCTTGTCCGAAGGCGCATTATCGTGGTGCAAAATCCAAGAATTTTCTTTCCACAAATTTGGCCTTTTTCGTCGAATTTGTTCTCTTAAACGCCGCATAACCCTTAAATAATATTCTTTTTATTACGCTGAGGACATGCTAGAACGAGTCAATTCCGACCCAACATTCATGCAATAGTCTAAGATCCGAGTATAGAATGACTTTAACCGGACCGGTTAATGGATGAAAAGTATTTTATATCAAACTTAATGTTAAAAAATATATCGCGAGTGGGTTTGCTGAAAAATTTCAGTCCAGTACCTATTATGATTAAATAAATATTTAAAAAAAAGTTTTTTTAAACATTGCACTAGTTTGGTGTGCGGGTGTTTGTAATTAGATTATCTTTATTTATCCATATTTATTTATTTATTAACCAGACGGTTGCAAATTACTAATATTGACTTACCTGTTGAAACCTAATATTGGCCTACCCAATAGTTGTGACGGGAAAAAAATAGTATATACGACGATACAATATATTATTTAACATATTATATATTGTTTTCTGAGGTATTAGCGAGCACTACACATTGAAATGAAACACTTTTTTACGGATTAACTCGCGTTTAATTTACTATTTACATAGTTTTTTATATTATCCTGACGTGGTCACAGGGAGACTGAGGTGTTGGTCGTCTCATTGTTAGAAGTTATTTGCCTACCGTCAATCATTTTTATATTTAACCGGGTGCGTTCAAGTTTACACAATACGAGCTAACAATATTTTTTTTAGGTCTGGCAATGTGTTGCTGTTGGGGCTGGAATTTGATGACCTACAGGTCATCAAATCCTGTTTGGAATCATAAACAAATCATCCGTTCCCGAAACTTCTTTGACAGAATTTTCGTAATAGGGAGGCAGTTGTGGCCGATAATCGAATCATATTGGCGCAAGAATTTACCTCATAAATGCATTACATGATTAATTGAGCTAAATGAGAGACCGAAGTTTGTCAATTAACATTTACATGGTTTTAGTGAGCTGTGTTGTTACTGTCTATTAAATTGATAGGAAATACAATATTAACTTTATTCAATAATAATTCAATAATTTTTATTTCAGATCTCATAATTCATAAAATATGTTAGTATATGCACTTAAAAACTATATTAGTAGGGTTAATCATAACATTAATGTATATGTTTGTTGGATCCACGCATATGTTGCTGGATCCACTGCCAAAATATTGGACAGTCAGGCCTATTTTTTATAACCGTCAGGATGCAGTTGGTACTCCCCCGCACTCTTCTTAAAATCGAAACTGTCCGCTTTCTTAGGATACTGTAAAAGTCATCCACCCCTGCTTTCGCGAACATGGCGGATGCAGTATCAAGTGAGCCCCATCAGCATCCTGATGGCATTGTTGTATTAAACTCGGAGCGCATTGAGAGTCCTTTGCGTATAGTCACACCACAGGTAGCAAATATAAAAAGTCTGACAATATGCTTTAATTAAAGTAATTTTAATTGTTCTCATTCACTTAGCAAACCTGCAGGCAAGCATATTGCTTCGTACTGCCAATGCTCTCCGCTCTCGCTCTATATCAGCGTTATCTGACATGGTCTGAGTCACAATATGCCCTAAGTATTTGAATTGCGCTACTTTATTTAGCGCGGTACCCAGAAGCTTAATTGGTGGAACAGTTGAAGGTGTTTTCCTTCCCGCTCTAAAAATCAACAAGTGGCTTTTGGCGACATTATAACGAAGGCCATGCCCAGTGGCATACTTTTCACAAACTGCCAAAAATTTACGCAATGCGCTCACTGGCGGACTTGGAAGGACCATATCATCAGCGTAGCTAATCGAGTTAACCATATGGCCGTCAATCGAGCAGCCGAGTCCGGCACCCCTTAGTCCCTTAATGAGCATGAGCTCATTGATGTGAATGATCACATATACATATATTGAAAAGTGCAGGAGAAGTTAGTCCTCCCTGCCTTACCCGCAATAAAATTGAGTACATAGGTACTCATCAGATAATATACCTGACCATCTGACCTGATTAATCTCATGACCGTACCAGTACTGAAAGATTGAAAACAGCTTAGCAGGTAGGTAGTGATACGGCACGTAATTTTGAACATAGCAGTTTGTAATTAACCATGTCAAACGCCTTAAAAAGATTTAAGAAAACTGCGTATACCGGCGTTTTCCGTTGTGTATGGTACTTCACTGTATGCTTCAGCGACAGTATAGCGCTCTCAGTAGAAACTTGAAAGGCCAGATCTAAAGCTAAACTGTGCATCGTCTATTTTTATGCACTGACTAAACTGTTTCTCAAGCAAGCCATCAAACACTTTTGCAAGTACAGTCACGAGCATTAATATATATACATTTACACATTTTCTAAAATATGTAAACTAATAGTACCTATTTTAAAAATATTATCTCAACAACGTGTTCAAAATTATGTAACCATCAAATTGTGCTAAAATTAGGTATACGTTGGGTTCACATTAATGTAAACGATACATAACCAATAATAAGTACTCACTATGTATATCAAATTTATGTAAACATGAGAATATCTATAACATGTATACAATTGCAATTTTAAACTTATTTGGAAGTGGAGACTGCGTTGGCTTAAATATCAAAAATATGTATACACAATTCAGTTTCAAAATTATGTAAACAAACGGTAAAAAGTGTATTTTTGTTAATATCTAAGTATAATATTTTTTTACAAGCTTTTATGTCTTTTGTTCGGGTGGAATTTTGCAACTCAATTTTGATCCACTTTCCGGTTACCGATTAAGCTAAACTTTTGCAAACATGTGTGAATCGCTTGACAATGCAATAATATGATGACATAGTGCTGATCTGATGATGGAGCTGGAAGGTGGCCAAAGGAACTTTGCTTCGAAACAACATAATTTCATAGAGTTTGTGCTCATTTGAATCGTCTTGACGAGCAGTTTGTCTTTCAATGGTAACCAGGGTCTGATCTAATGATAGAGCTAGAAGGTGGTTCTAGGAACTCAGCAAAGAAACGACGCAACCCTATCGAGTCTCGGCTCATTTGTTTCGTCTTGACGAGTACTTTGGTACATGATTACCATCTTGGTCTGATGATGGAGCTGGAAGATGACCATAGGAACTCAGTAATTAAACGACATAACCCCATTGAGCATGGGCTCGTTTGATTCGTCTTGACGAGTACTGTGGTGCTAGAGTGTAACCAGGGTCTGATGATGGAGCTGGAAGGTGGCCATAGGAATTTAGTAATTAGGTGACACAACCGCGTCGAGTTAGATTCGTCTTAATGGGTGGTGAGTGGTGGTGGTTTGGTGGATATAAATAAATTTTGAATACACGTTCAGTGAGATAAACAGGTGAAGAACGTGTCCAGGGATAACTAATAAAATTAAAAATAAATTAAAAGTAAAAATTTTATTAAAAGACAAGCTTTTATTTAAATGCGCTAAAAACAAAAAAATAAACTTTTACTATTAACTTATAACGTCATTCGTTACACAATTCATATGATATAAAAGGTTGTCGCGAGACTTACTATAATACTACACAGGGTTAAAGGTTAATTCGACCTATATCCTTTAAGGGGATGTAGTTTCCATAATTTTTGACTGATTTGACTATTAAACACCGTAATCTAAACTTTACCGTTTTCAAGTTATAGTACTTTGAAGATTTTTTATAAAAAAAACAGTTTTTTTGGTGTATTGTCTTTTCCATTTTTGTGTTTTGTGCCTCTAACTTATTTAGATTTGGTTTTTTTTGTGTAGAAGATGAGTTGCTTAATTATTCTGAACACTAAAATTGCAAGTAGTTATATCAACAGCACAATTTGATGATTACATAATTATGAACACATTGTTGAGTAAATATTTTTAAAATGCTATTAGTTTACATATTTTAGAAAATGTGTAAATGTATATATATTAATGCTCGTGACTGTACAGTAGCTAATAAAATCGGCCCATAGTTTCCTTTGTCCGATATATGTCCAGTTTTATTTTTTACAATCGGAACGACGACAGTTCTCATTAGCTCAATCAGTGGGTACAAATGCCTAATACATAGTGTGTACACCAATGACAAAACTCTTGGGAGATGATATCCAGCATAATGGAGGTGCTCTATACTGAGACCGTCATGCCCGAGTGATTTCAGCTGGGAAATCTGCTATTTCTTTATGATCATTCACTTCGTCCACACACAGCGGGGCCGCCGATCTTGGCTCGACTTTTTTTTTGTTTCCAAAATTTGGAAAAGTCTTAAGCTATTATAGGGTTGCAAGTATATCAAGTTTTATCTGCTCCTAATTCTGTTGACATTTTTTTAGCTTAGACTTACTTAAATATCTTACGCGTGTCGCACATATTGCCACAAAGTTAGCGGATCGTGGCTTGCCATACCACGCCCAGTAGTTAAAAGCTTGCCTAGCAATTCCGAGTGCTTCTTTAACAAACTTATTCCACCCCGCAATAACACGGCCATGTCCACGTTTTTTCCCAGTTCGCTCCCCGTAACTAAATTCTGCCGCCCCCCTGAGCGTGTTCACAAGTCTATCATACAGCTTTTCTATATGTGTTCCTACCTAGCACGGCCCCCCGAGCTAGGCACGTAAAACTAATGGTAATGCATCAGTTGCTCAATGTACCTCTAGAATTTTTCAACAGAATTCAATGTACCTCAACAGTTTTGACAGAAATAACGATAAAATGCCTGATCTTCCCAGCTGGGCCCGTGGCTAACGCTCGAAATACACCAAAAATATACTGATCTAATGTAACTCCAATGTTCCTCCCGATTTATGTATTAAATTTAGAACAGAAAATATTCCACTTTAAAGTTTTGTCTTCCTAGCGGGGCCCTCTGTAATCAAAGTGGATACAAATAAAAAAGTATACTATTATTATGTTTTCCAATGTACCTCTGAGTTATTCGCAATTTGCCAAATTTAGATAGAAAATTATGATATTGGCAAAAAACAGTACCTACGCGCTTGGTAAGGTAAGGTCAGCAACAGGCAATATTTGCTGCAATGAGGGTAGCTGTGAATAGATTAGCTGTACTGTTATTTACCAATATCATAATTTTGTATCTAAATTTGGTAAACTGCGAAGAACTAAGAGGTACATTAGAAAAATATAAAAAGGTAGGTAAGGAAGTATACTTTTTTATTCGTATTCACTATGATTACAGAGGGCCCCGCTAGGAAGACAAAACTTTAAAGCTGAATATCCTCTGTTCTAATTAGGATTTCTGTAATTTTATTACATAAATCGGGAGGTACATTGGAGGTATATTATATCAGTATATTTTTTATGTACCTATTTAGAGCGTTATACAGGGGAGGGCCCAGCTGGGAAGATCAGGCATTTTATCGTAATTTCTGTCAAAACTGTTGAGGTACATTGAATTCTGTTGATAAATTCTAGAGGTACATTGAGCATCTGAAGCATTGCCATAAGTTTTACGTGCCTAGCTCAGGGGGCCGTGCTAGGTAGGAACACATCTTTTCTATAACTTCCATCACAGCATGAGCTTAGTTCCTGAGGGAAATTAATATCTCTTAAACCCTCCGTACATCTCTTACTATAGGTATCGATTTTACTTGCGTCCCTCTCAACCCGTATAATCTTATTATGCAAGTATCTGCCTGAAGTCGGAGGTACAGTGGCCTGATCATACCCAAATTCACTTGCACCATCAACGGAATATGATCTGACCCGTAAGTACGCATTGTAAAGTCTACTGACCGATATGCCGCTTTAGTAACCAGGCAATGATCCAGTCAGCTTGTATTTCCAAGCACATCGCTAATAAAAGTGTAGGTTCCAGATTCGATTCCTAGTTTGGTTATATCCACGCAATATCAATTCTGGTCCCCACAAAAGTTTAGCAACTCTTGTCCAAACAACGCATTGGGGTCGGCATTGAAATCACCCAAAACAAAAAATGACTCCAAATTGCTACCTTCGACTATTGACGCTATTGTGCTCATACAATGACAAAATTCAGTTACATTATCAGCACCGTTAGTCGGCATATAAACGTTAAATACTAAGATAGTTCTTTCAGATAAAGTAATTTTAACCACCGATATTCTACCATTATCGCATTCAACGACGGACACATCACTAAACACGCTCTTACTCCACAAAAGAGCAACTCCACCAAATAAACGACCTTGCATTAACTGGGTTGGATCCATGGAAGACTTACTATAAAAGCTAAAGTCCTTATCAATAATACCTAGCATTGGAATTTTATCAGGCCGCAATCAAGTCTCCTGCAATGCTAGAATGTCATTAGATTTGCATAGCGCTCTCACACAATCAACTGATCTATTGACATTTTTGCAATTAAAACAAATCAACCTTGCAGACATATTTTTAGAATTGTCATTACTGCACTGTACAGCCATTTTACTTAACCCATTAGTGCGTAGTCATCACGGTATATTACCCATTCGGTCACGTTAACGAAAACCAAAATGAAGCTACGAGTTTATGGAACAAAATTGTTTTTTACCTTGTTTGTCCACCAGAGGCGCTGCTTGATTCATATTATTCGTGATCGTGATCGAATAGTGAATAAAACTCGTACTAGCCACTCTGGTAAGCATTGTGAGAGGCTTTGGTCCCGCAGTGGACTGATACGGGCTGGTCACGGTGATGAAGACTATGATGATAATTTTAAAAAAAAAACTTGAGAGGTGTCAAGGGACACCCGGATGGAACGAAGTTCCTTTCGATTAATTAGTGAAGGAATTGTAATAAAATTTTATTTAAGTTGTAATAATATTTTTTTTATTATTAACAAATATAATGTTATATAAACTTAATCAGTATGCTCAATTTTCGTAATAATTGGCGTGTGGTAACTGAAGTAGGAAACATATGTTTGGGATTCTATTTTACTTCGTAAACACAACAGCGTATAGGTTAGAACACGCACGGCTTGCTAAATACATACGTTCTGATATTGTAATATTAAAATATGATTTGAGGGGACTACGAAACATCGTTTTTCTGTGTTGTCGTGCGGTCACACGCCACGCCACGGCTGATGGCAATCAAAAAAGCTTTGTTCCAAATTACAAGTAGATAATAAAAATAAAGTTAACAAAAAAAGTGTAAGTATTTATTTAAATGTGTGTGTACCTTTAACTGTGTTCTTAATAATATACAACTAAACAATAAAAAAATTATAATGAACAAAAAATCAACTCGTGGTAGGATTTGATCTCAGGATCCACGGCGCTGATACGGGTGAGTCCGATGCGCGAACCACTACGCCAACCAGGCGATAAGTTGAGCGACGAATAATGATTTACGTTTGCCGCAAAGCTTACTAGCAAAAAGTGTCGTGACAACTTTTCGTAAGAATTTTTTCCGTCTAGCCCCCTTTCACAACGTGCGATAAGGAACTTCGTTCCAATACAATTTATTATCGCCTTCCATAGAATGCCACCACTTTCCGCCATGATTCAATCGGTCATTTCTCCCTACCATTTCTAGACTTTCGATTCGTTAGATTTTTAATTTTATAAAGTCAAATAAGCCTCGTTTTAAAACAGTTTTTTTATAATGCTAAATGAACCAGTCTAACAGCCTTACACTCGTCCATCTTGACGGAGTGGATGTACACCCCATACACTTTTTTTAAGCCTAACACTCGGTCGACTGAATCACAGTTGAATTAGCAGAATTCCGTCTAGTGACTACCCAAGTGATAAAACGAGAGAAAAAAATACAAACAAAAAAACTATTAAATTATCCAACCACCTAATTATCAGAATTGTATTAAACACTTATACACTTCTTCAAACACTTCAATACGAACAATGTCTCTTAAACATCCTACCAAGATTCCACTAAATATAACTTAACAGATGTGTTCAAACTAGAAAATCGATAACAGTTAAATTATATACATATATCATTATGGAAGTCGGCAATAATTATCTATTACCAATTTATTAATTCATAAGTCACAACTATTATTAATATATTAGACTTAATCAGGTTCTTCTTAAAGTCACTAGTAAAATACTCAAACACATTTTACTTCAATTCTGTATCAAATAAAAAAATATTAAATTTTCATATAATAATTATTTTCCATCTCAAATCAAAAATGAACCAACTCTCTTTCTCTTGATTGACGTGAACCGATGTGTGAACTCTTTTCCATTTCTTACATATCAATCCGAAAATAAATAAATAATTCCATTAATCCCGTCAATCATGTTCCCACGACTAACGTGAACTGATATGTGCATTTCTTACATATCAATCTGAAAATAAATTAATAAATAATTCCATCAATTCCAGTCAATATATAAATAGTTCAAATATGAACAAAACGCTTAAAGAGGAAAGGTAAGTTATGTAAATTTCCTTTGGATGTGTGAAGTATTTTTGTACTTATGTAAAAGAAAACTGTTCCCGCCAAGGCCGGGACGCCAATTTAAATGATACCG
Source organism: Scoparia ambigualis (assembly GCA_963921215.1). Lineage (NCBI taxonomy): Eukaryota > Metazoa > Arthropoda > Insecta > Lepidoptera > Crambidae > Scoparia > Scoparia ambigualis. Next base: position 31,227,924 of record OY992506.1, read on the forward strand.
CCATCTGTATGGCGGTTGATTCAACGGTTAGTGACGACCGCGTCCGCCGGCCCGCCGCGGCGCCACCTCTGCGCGACTCGCTGTCGCTCGCGCCGTGACGAGATCGCGCCGAGTTCGTCACCAGCTACCGCGCGCGCACATCACATCAAAACTAACTGTGAACGCCTAAATGCCTGTGGTTAAGTGCAGTGAAAGTGCATTAAATCGCCTACATCGCCGCCCGTAGTCAGCATAGCTCCCGGTCCCTGCGATCCCGTACAGCCTGCTCCCGGTAAGTCCCTCCTCCTCCATCCAATCTCTTCTGTATTTGGCGGTGTCCTCTGACCCGCGGATACATGTTGGTCCAATCGAGCGCGGAATACCTTAAAATTTTATGGTCCTTCGACCATAATCAGCCCCGAATCAGCCCCTAACTTTGATTTCAGTCCGCTAAAAATAATATTTCATAATTATATCTCTTAGTTATCACGTAATTTCATTTTAATTTCTAATTTTTAAATTTAATTTCCTAACATTTATAATTTCATTACCATACAAAATCTTTTCTGCACGATAGTCGTTGCATAGTCCGGGCTATTAGTGATCTACCTACACGAATAAAAATTCGTGTTTCAAGAACAGTATCGATTCGTGTTAATTTCAAGTTAAAGTTTAGCAAATTGTTGCTTTTGTGTTGTTAATGCATTAACACTCTGCCCAATTTTGTTAAATATTGCTGCAGCCGTTAATAATAAATCGGCGACCTTCCCCTAAACTGTTCGCATTTCACCATATCTTGGTATCACGTTCCATCAGTTCATTTAATTACAGTCCGCTAAAAATAATTACTTCCGCCCATAATCTAATTCGTGCCATCATTTCTAAATTCATTTGTTCCCGTAACTTTACGAGGTGTATCTCGTGGCGAAACTGCCTGCCCCAATAAAAATTTCGTCGGTCGTCGGAAAACAATAGTATTAGGATCACGACCACACAACTGTTACGTTGTAAATTCAGGGCCCTGTCTGCCTTTACTAATCTACAAAAGAGGTTCGCAATGGTTGAATAGTACTTACCTGAAATCATTGTTTTTGAATGATCAGATGTCCAAAAAACATTAGTCCTTGTAGCTTGTTTGAATTAAATCACATTAAACATTAAACATTCACATTAAAGACATGGAGCCTTGGCTGACACATTACAAGACACACTTTTCTTGCATTTTCAATTAAAACATATTTCTAAATCAGTTTTAGCAAGACTTTGCGTTGGATTTGAAGAAAATTAAGTTCCTTTGTTTACGTTTTGTATTTGACATAACACCATAGACAAAATGACAGCCACCGTAGCGACGCCTAGCGGTAGCGGGGCGAAGTAGCTGTCAGCTTTTAATTTCACATAAAAGATTCAATTTTAAAAAATAGCCGAAACAGTTCTAATAATAAATTACATAATAAATCAATATGTATAATAATTACTTTAAGTAATTTAATTTAATTCAAGCAAATCCGGAAATAGAACTATTTTTTTCTATAAGGACTTTTATCTAGAACATTCGAACGGGAGTAATATTTTTTATATGGATATTGTCTCTGCCCGTAGGGGTTACCAGAGAGGAAACTAATACTCCTTAATATTAAGACAGGGTAATTAGTGAGTTAAATATCACAAAAAATAATTTTAAATTGAAGAAAAACGCATTCCACATTGCTTAACGTAAATTTTTTTTTAGGTCTTGTGTTGTTATTGTTGGCAAATTCTGTTAGCAGAGGGCGAGTTGTCACAGACGTCATATTTGACGTTTTGATAGTTTGAAGGAAAATTCTAAAAGAATAGGTTCTTATGGATTACCCGACTATGGGAGTAGAAATCATAAGCTGGCCTTCGATTTATAAGACTTCCGGCGAAGGAAAGCAGCCGGGTCTGATGACGTCGAAACGATTTCAATCTCTGGCGTGAAGTGGTGGGTGATGTATTGAGATCAATTCACTAAGGGATCCGTGCCCGAAACGAAGTTCCGGTCGCTGGCAGCCACGCGCACAGATAAAATCTCCCAGCGCATACTTCGAGAGGCCCGTCTCGCCGCCAGGATTTAGAGCTGGGCCCTAAAGCCTGGACGCGAGACCTGCTTCGTCGGGGTACCAGCGGCCACCTGCTGCCAGTCGAGCTGTCGCCGCCTAGCGGATGAGCAGGCGTTGACGGTTTTTTTTCTACCCCTTACTAGGGGATAATTGTTTTTTTTTAAACTGAAACATTTATGAATTAGGGTTTTGACACCTTAAGCTTTATTTTCCTTTTATATCCAACTAAACCAAGCGTTGGTGAAGTTGTGAAAAATTTGAGGATCTGCGAGTTCGACCTGTGTGAAGTTGTATGGTGACATCGTCTCCAGATTAGGGTCTACATTAAGATCCTGGCGCCCATAATTATTAATTTTATATCGGTATAACCCCACGGTTCTCTAGTGTATCGGCTTTAAACGTGTGATAGTTTTGATACGGTTAAACGGATTAGAACATTTAATTTAATATTTTTATAGACGGAGTAATTTAATTTTAATTTCAACTTCATACTCCGAACGGTATTGGCTTTATCCTGACCCCCACGACCATAGCTCGTACGACTGAAATATTAGCTGGCTGGTTAGGCAGTAGTAGGAACAGCATTATAAAATTTATTTGAAATTAAAATTATCACCGACCCGCTTGGTCACTTTTGACTCTTAGGATTTTAGTGTGTTTTAGGGGGTGATATAGCTTGGTAATCAGGTTTAGAGTACTTTAAACAGTAAATTATAGTTGGCATAATTACTAGAAAGTTTGTTGGACTTTCAGTTGAGATTGACCCTAGGGTCAGTTTCGACTGATAGTTCTTTTTTGTTATTTTCGGCTCAATAAATTAAAAGGAGTAACGTAGATGATAAGTACCTAACATACTATAAGGAAAAATTGTGCGTAGCCGCGCGCCTCCTCAGTTGCCCCATCGCACTTTTGCTTAGATGGCTCAGCATCAACCCGACCATTACCGTGGCCGCTCCTCAGCTCCATCGCCTCACCGCGCCTATGATCAGCCCACTCACCAACCGTTCCGCCCAACGCAGCAAATGCGTCACCGCCCCTCCACCTCCCCGGCTCGCAGTCAGCCCTTCCCCGTCTACTCGGCCTTTCAAGCAAGCTGCTCCTCATCATCATCCTCGTCCTCCTTCTCACGCTCGACGCCCTACTGCCCCTATTGTGCCACTAGGGGACATAGGCTCATGACGTGAAAATGGTACAATGCCCAGCCAACACAGGGCCGTTGGGACTTTGTACAGGCACGCCAACGCTGCCAACGTTGCCTCGGCCCTCACTACGAGAGCGAGTGCAGGTCAAGGGCATGCAAGGACCGTGGGAGCTCCAACCACCACACGTCCTTCCATCGACCAGACGATTCGACGATCCCAGTTCATTCGTCAGCTCATATACCCCCACAGCTGAGGGAGCTCTCGAGGGAGCGCCCCAGAAACAGCAGGCGGCACGAACTCGCACATGCTAAACAGGCGCAACCCAGCTCTGCTCACAGAGCCAGCCCGCCCATGTCCGGTTCGCCAGGTAGGCCCCGCGAACGCCGCCAGCAATTATGACTCCCAACTATCACGGAGCACCCTAGCGAAGAGGTAGATTTAGCCCATACCCATTCAGACCATGCCCATTTAGCCCATGTCCCTTTAGCCCATGCCCAGTCATCTCATGCCCACACAGCTGATACATACTCAGCTCATACACTCTCGGCTGCTACTCAATCAGCTCACCCACCTTCTGTGCCCACTGGCACACCCATTTTGTTGCCAACCGTCTCACTAAGAGTCGCGGACGTACATGGCCATCTTCACACAGCCAGAGCTTTATTGGACTGTGGCAGTATGCTGACATTAATAATGTCACGCATGGCACGACTTTTGAACTTGCCATCAAAACCCACTTCTTTAAAAATTACAAGAGTTGGGAATCAGCACAAGCATGAGTCAAAAGCGGCAATAACAATAGTATGCCGACCGACTCACAATGATACTCCTACAATTACTGCCACAGCTCATATTTAAAAAAATGTCACTGGCTACCTTCCGTTAGAGAAGGTACCAAACTTTTCACATATACTAGGCCAGCCACCCCTACCATTCGCTGATCAGCTCTACCACACACCAGTCCCGATCGACCTCTTATTAGGGTCGGACGTTCTTGGTCAGGTGTTGGACGGGACTAAGGTCTCGTTGGGCCCGGGCAAGCCGATAGCCTTCGGCACGATTTTCGACTTCGCGTTGATAGGACCCATTGAGGACTTGTATGCGCAGCCAGCGCAGCAGGTTAACTCAGCTCATGTCGTCAGCTCACAACCAGACTCAGCTGAATCAGCCCAGGACATACGTCAGAGTCTGGAAAGGTTCTGGGAGTCTGAAGGACCCCTACCTCAACCTCACACTCATAATGATCCCCTGGAGGAACAATGCGAGGAAATCTTCCGCTCTACCACTACACGCGATCCCTCAGGCAGATATACGGTCGCTCTGCCCTTTCTAAAGGACGCCCCTCAACTGGGTAAAACTCACCTTATCGCATTACGCAGATTCCTCAATATTGAGAAGAAGCTAATGGCGAACCCGTCTCTGCGTTCTAAATACGTCGACTTTATGGCCGAATACATCGACTTAGGGCACATGGCTCCCTGTCACCCAAATACATTGGCCCATAAACCTCACTTCTATATCCCCCACCATGGCGTATTTAAGTCAGGGTGGGACAAGCTGTGCATTGTTTTTGATAGTAGCTGCTAAAGCTCCAATGGTGTCAGCATAAATGAATGCGTACACACAGGCCCCGCCCTCCAACAGGACATTGTAGACATCATCATGTCCTTCAGAACGCATCCATTCGTTTTCAGCACTGACTTTCAGAGGATGTTCAGAAATGTGCTGGTTGCCCCAGACCAGAGACGGTATCAGCTCATACTGTGGCGGTCCTCACCAGATCATTCTCTGCTCACCTACGCACTCAATACAGTCACCTACGGCTTAAGATCAAGCCCATACCATGCAATCCGCACTCTGCTTCAGCTAGCTGATAATGAAGGTCATCGCTACCCTGAAGCCGCTCAGGTTCTTCGCAAGTCTATCTTCGTTAATGACATCTTGTGCGGTCATGACACAGTTGAATACGCCCAAGCACTCCAGGACGAGTTAATAAGTCTACTAGAACTAGGCGGCTTTCAGCTCAGTAATTGGACATCTAACTCGCCTAAGCTGCTCGAGAGATTCCCCGACAACCAATGCGACATGCCCAAGGACTTCGATATGAACCCAGACTCCACGTCCATTAAGGTCTTGGGTATACAGTGGAGCCCTCAGTCAGACGAGTTCACCTACCGCATCTCTCTGCCCCCCATCACACATGTCACAAAGCGGTCTTTTTAAGCACCGTAGCCTCACTTTATGACCCAAACGGCTGGGTTTCTCCCGTTATTTTCCGCGCAAAGCTGCTGCTTCAGCCATTGTGGCTGCTGAAGTTGGAATGGGATGAGCCCACTCCCTCTGAAGTACAAACGGAAGTGGCACCACATCTCAGAGGATCTACCGCTATTGTCTAGCATTCGCTTCCCTCGGCACATTTGTGCAAACAAAGGCTCAGCTGCATACTCGCTTCACTGGTTCGTAGACGTCTCTGAAGCCGGGTTTGCCGCCGTTGTTTATCTCCATGAGCTCGATGCCTCCGGAGATACTGTAGTACACTTGATTGTCGCCAAGTCGCAAGTCGCACCAATCAAGAATCGCCTCACAATCCCCAAGTTAGAGTTGTCGGCCGCCATCCTACTCTCCCAGCTCATGATCCGTGTGTCAGTTCAGTTATCAGCCCATATCAGTATTCAGCAACACATATGTTGGTCAGACAGCACGATAGTTCTGGTCTGGCTCAATACACCGCCTCATCGTCTTCAACCCTTTGAAGCCAACAGGGTAGTTAAAATCAGCTCAAGCTCACCAGAACGTACCTGGCGACACGTACCTTCCGAGCTCAACCCAGCAGATTGCGCAAGCAGAGGGATGTCTGCGCAATCCCTGTCAGCTCACGACCTATGGTGATCTCCCACGTGGCTTAGATAGCCTTGTGAGTCTTGGCCTGCGATGCCCTTAGCTCGGGGCCATCACGCCCTGCCCGGCCTTAAGCCCAAACACATCACGTCACTGGTCACAGTACCCGGTTTTGACTTTGACCTGCTCACTCGGTTCAGCTCACTAGACAAGCTCGTCGGAGTGACAGCTTGTCTAAAACGCTTTCTGCACAACTGCAGACACCACCCAGATTCGCGACGCTCAGGCCCCTTGTACGTCAGTGAACGAAGAGAGACCCTACTTTACTGGGTGCGCAGTGTTCAGCGCAATGAGTTTGCAGAGGACATTCACCGCCTTCAAACTGGCAAAATCTGCTCCGTCAGACTCCAGCGGCTGTCACCTCTTATTAAAGATGAGCAGCTTAGAGTTGGCGGACGACTGGCCCATGCGTCTATCCGATATGACGCACAGCATCCGCTCATACTTCCAGCTCTAGCACACTTGTAGACCTCATCATTGACCACTACCACAAAATACACTGCCACCCTGGCGCTGACACTTTACACGCTATCCTACGCCAACAATTTTGGATATTGTCCGCGCGCCGTATTATTAGACACCGAGTCTTTAAATGCATTAGATGCTTTCGATGCCGGGCCCAGCCGCAAGCGCCCTTCATGGCTGACCTGCTAGCCAATAGAGTAACGCCTCAGCCCGTATTTAGTCAAGCCCATTCCTCGTTAAATCTAGTACTCCTACGTAATGTTAAACTCTTAAATGCGTACTTTTGTATATTCGTGTGCCTCTCCACTAAGGCGGTTCATTTGGAATCGGTCTCGGACCTCAGCACGGAAGCATTCCTCACGGCATTACAGCGTTTTATAGCACGCCGTGGTGCCCTGGTTCTCATTCGCTCGGACTGCGGTACAAATTATGTAGGCGCTAGAAATCAGTGTGAAGTACAAAACTTTCTTGCCTCGAATAAAGACACGATTGCGCACAAGCTCGCTGGTCAGCACATTACTTGGTTATTGAACGTCCCTAAGGGACCACAGTTCGGTGCGTTACATGAGATCAATGTAAAATCAACAAAGCAACTTTTATATCGCGTAATTGGCGAACAACACCTCACATTCGAGGAATTTTTTACACTTTTAGCACGAATCGAGGCTGTACTTAACTCCAGACCTCTCTGCCCACTTTCGTCTGATCCGTCAGACTTCGAGCCGCTCACAGCCGGACATTTTATTATAGGCCGCCCATTAACGGCCCTACCCGAACTATCCGTGGAAGATAGGCCGATCTCCACACGTAGGCGATTCCAAATGGTACAGGCCTTCTCCCAGCGCTTCTGGACGCTGTGGACCCAGTCCTACCTCCACACACTCCAAACCCGCTCCAAATGGTTGTCCTCATCCTCCCCTCCCCGAGTTGGCGAGCTCGTCCTCATCAAGGAGGACAACCTCCCTGCCCTTCAATGGAGACTGGGGCGCATCACCCGCACCCTACCTGGGAAGGATGGCGTCGTCCGGGTGGTGGAACTGGACACCGCGATTGGACATCTTCGAGGGCCTGTATTCCAGATCGCCAGGCTCCCATTAGATGAGCCTACCCTGTGCCCCGGAGGATGTTCCCGCCAAGGCCGGGACTCCAATTTAAATGATACCGCCATCTGTATGGCGGTTGATTCAACGGTTGGTGACGACCGCGTCCGCCGGCCCGCCGCGGCGCCACCTCTGCGCGACTCGCTGTCACTCGCGCCGTGACGAGATCGCGCTGAGTTCGCCACCAGCTACCGCGCGCGCACATCACATCAAAACTAACTGTGAACGCCTAAATGCCTGTGGTTAAGTGCAGTGAAAGTGCATTAAATCGCCTACATCGCAGCCCGTGGTCAGCATAGCTCCCTTTCCCTGCGATCCCGTACAGCCTGCTCCCGGTATGTCCCTCCTCCTCCATCCAGTCTCTGCTGTATTTGGCGGTGTCCTCTGACCCGCGGATACAAAAACTAAAAGGCGGTTAATGGGTGGCCCACGGGCCACCCCCGACGCACCTAAATCATGTAATATAAGATAAATAAATATAGAAAATAGATTACATTATGTGGCGGCCTGCGTCACCACATAATTTATTATCCTCACGTATTGGCTAAAGAGTCTGTAAGCGCATTCCTAAACGCGTGTAGATCCGTTAAAGATATGACACGGCATCATCCTTCCAACATCTACATAATTATTATTGTATAAATAGTCTTGTAAGGTTTAGATAATAAGTTAGTCACAATGTAGTCACTGTAAATATACAACATCACATAAAGAGACGCAGTCTGCCACACATTACATACCTATTATGTAGGGGGTGGCTTAGCAGTAGTACCATGACAGGGTTGCCGGTCGGCTCTTGTCATGAGAGTGGTGATTGCTGCCTGGTCTGCAAGCACTTCTAAATCTCTCCACCTGTGGCTCCCAGTAGCTGTTGTGTACGCAGCGGCCCCACCTCGGTAAACCGCGTCGACCCGCGGGCTAAACCTGGTGGAGGGGCTATGCACGCCATTACGGTTAGCGAACACGGGCGATCCCTCGTAAGTATATGAAGTCTGCATCGGCTCAGAAGGCGAACATCGTCAATATGGCAAACGTCCTCGGTTTTTGTAGCGGTACAGCATGGCACTGTGGCAAGCCATAAAGGGCGCATGTCAGGATTTTACATGACTTGTGGCCATGTCACTGCAACCTTTATCTCAGAACCAGTCGTACCGGTCTCCGGTCCACGGGCTCACAGAGGTATGGGATGAGAGAGTGGATTTGCACCTGCGCAAGTGCTCGTCCACGGAAATATAATCACGCGCAGATGACCTCTGGCATTCTCTACTGGACAGCGAGACATAAAGTCCTGCGGCGATGGAGCGCTGGTGGTGGGAGTTCGGCCTTGGTGAGCCGGCTTTTAGCTGATTCTCTGCACGTAGGCGGTCAGATGAGAGTGGTCGCTTCTGTAATCGATTGAGGCGGGAGGACAGGATCGGCAGCACGTCTGATGACAAAGCAGCCCTATTTAGGATCGCTCTGCTTTCCCCAATCTGGGGAGGGGCCTAGAAAAGGTGGCCTAAACATAGTCCGTCTCACCTAAAACTCATCGGCAAACCGCGGTCGTTGAGCACCAACTTTGGCGCGGTCGAAATAAACATAAAGAAGTTATAAAGAAACTCCTTATAGCGACCTGGAACGTAAGAACATTACAGGATAATGACAATAACCAATGTCCTGAAAGAAAAACCGCTGTTATAGCACGTGAACTTTCCCGATATAACGTCGATATCGCTGCCTTAAGTGAGACTCACCTGGCGGATAGCGGGGAATTACGCGAGGATCTGGGAGGGTATACTTACTATTGGGTCGGTAAACCTGCGGGTGAAAGGTCATCCAGCGGCGTAGGCTTTGCAATTAAGAATAGATTCGCGCGAACGCTCGTCGAGCCTCCAAAAGGCATCAACGACAGGCTGATGAAATTGCGACTACATATATCCCGTAACAAATATTTACACCTAATAAGCGTCTATGCGCCTGGGAAGGGTAGGCCCTTCCCTTTTCAGATGAAGATAAAGAGCGTTTCTACAGTGATCTGCGACGGGTTCTGCTCAATATACCTTGTAGTGACAAACTTATTTTGCTCGGAGATTTTAATGCGCGTGTGGGTACGAAACATGAGGCCTGGAAGGGGGTATTGGGTCGGCATGGAATTGGAAAATGCAACGCTAATGGAAATGCACTTCTCACCTTATGCGCAGAATTCAATCTTAGCATTACAAATACCTTTTACAGGCTTCCTGACAAATATAAAACATCTTGGATGCACCCCCGCTCTAAGCATTGGCACCTTCTAGACTACATAATAGTTCGTAGAAAAGATCTCCAGGATGTGTTAATAACAAGGGCCATGCGAGGAGCCGAGGGATGGACAGATCATCGTCTCATCAGATCCAAGTTGAGAGTTTTATACAAACCTCCGCGTAGAGCAGAACATAGGTTTTCGCCAAGACTAGCTTTCAGTAAACTTACTCGCTGTGAAGAAACTAGGCATAAACTTGATGCTGAATTTGGACCTGTGAGACTTCACCCAAAAGGTACGTCAATTGATGAGACATGGCGGTGTTATGCACAGTCTCTGTATGAAGTCTCTCAACGAGTTGTAGGTAGACCACTGAAGAAAAACCAAGCCAATCTTGATGAATCTGACGTGGAATTACGGAAACTCTTTGATGGCTCAAGACTTGCGTTGAGCAACGCAACGAATGTCGGCGATCGCAGAAGAATTCAGCAGGCACTCAAAGAAAAAACTCGTGAGTTGAAGAATATGTGGTGGACAAACAAAGCTGTAGAGTTGCAATGCCTAGCTGATAGTAACAATATGAGAGGATTTTTTGAGAGCCTCAGAACCGTCTTTGGGCCAAGATGTAAGTTCACGGCACCAATTCATACGCGAGACCGAACTCAACGACTAACTGAGCCGAAAGATGTTCTCGCTCGGTGGGCAGAACACTTTACTGAAGTACTCAACCCGAGAGACCAAGGTGCTGATCTCACCTTTATAACTTCACTCCCAACCTTGCCAACGTCACTTGAGATGGATGATCCTCCAACACTTGAAGAGTTCGAACGAGCGGTAATGCGTATGAAAAATAATAAAACGCCAGGCTCGGACAGTCTGCCTGCAGAAGTTTACAAATATGGTGGCCCAAACATAAATGAGCGGCTGTTCAAGATAATTCTGCAGGTATGGGAGTCTGAGGAAGTACCGCGGGACCGGAAGGATGCTTCCATATGCAAGCTGTACAAGGGTAAGGGAGACCGCTCTGATTGCGGCTCCTACAGGGGCATATCATTGTTAAGTGCAGCCGGAAAGGTCTTGTCGCATGTTATTAATGGACGCTTGAACTCGCTGGTGGAACAAATATTGCCTGAAAGTCAGTGCGGTTTCCGTCCAAACAGAGGCACGGTGGATGCTATATTCGTGGTCAAACAGCTACAAGAGAAAAGTTTCGAACAACACCGTGATCTGTACATGTGCTTCGTCGATTTGGAGAAGGCATTTGACCGAGTGCCGAGGACAGCGCTTTGGATTGTTCTGGAGAGGGCAGGGTGCCCTGCGAGGTTTATCCAAATGGTGCGTCAGTTTCACGATGGCATGATGGCGCGAGTACTGCACGATAACAGCTTTACAGGTGAATTTCCAGTGACAAGCGGCGTCAAACAAGGCTGTGTTATGGCTCCCACACTATTTGCTTGCATATTGCATTATTGCATATATACTTCGCTACTGTGATGAGCGAGGCCCTAAAGAACTGCAACGGGCAAATAGAGTTGAACGTGAGGTCTGACAGAAGTGTCTTCGAACTCTCGCGCTTTAGAGCAAAAGCCAAAGTACGCCAATTACCAGTCCTTGAGATTCTGTACGCTGACGATGTTTGCCTCATGGCCGACTCCATGGAAAATCTGCAGCAGTATCTGGACCAATTAGATCTTTCTTGTCGAAAGTTTGGCATGGTCATAAGCGTGTCAAAAACTCAGATACTTAAGCAATCTGCAAATGACACCCCGCTTAATTTACCCGGAAACTCCCTGAAGGAAGTTACATCTTTCCGTTACTTAGGAAGTATGATACGGAGTGACAATCGTCTAGATACCGAAATCGCTTCACGTATCGCTGCTACTTTTGGCAGGCTAAACCAACGAGTCTGGAAGCCGCACGATTTACAGCTTAAGACCAAGATTGCTGTATACAGAGCCATTGTTTTACCGATACTATTATATGCATCCGAGACCTAGTGCTTGTATAAAACAGATATCAAGTGTCTTGACTCTTTCCATCTGAAGTGTTTACGGGCAATTCTACGTGTAAAATGGCAAGATAAAATTCCAAACTCTGAGGTTCTACGAAGGGCTAATGTAAGCGGTATGGAGGCTATGCTTATGAAAGGTCAACTAAGGTGGTGTGGAGACTTGGTGCGCATGGATGATGCTAGAATTCCAAAATCAGTCTTTTATTTTGTTAGAGCTCCGTCATGGCAAACGTAAGGCTGGTGGTCAATTCCTGCGCTTTAAGGACGTCCTGAAGCGACACCTAATATCGAGCGGCATATTTGTGGGGGACTGGGACCGGTTTGCTTTAAACGGGCCAGAATGGCGTAACAAAATCAATAGGCACGTAGAAGATTTTGAAAAAATGCGTTTAAAAGACCTTAACGCAAAACGCCTTATACGAAAGACCCGACCAAAGCCATCTTATAACTACACACACAATAACAGCGGTCAGCTGTACTGTGCGCCCTGTAACCGAACCTTCAAGACCAAGTTCGGCTTTGCAAGTCACATAAGGGCGCACGCCAGGAAATGACGCCAGAGTGTCGCCATCGGCGGATACGTCGTGGAGGACATCATCACATACCTATTTGTTATGTTTACAGACGCATGTAAGTAACTATACCAAATTCGCATAAAAATCATTACTTAAAAATTTTTTTCTTCATTTATACCTATTAACCTCTATGACGAAATACTATTACGCGACTATACACTGTGCCTTAAACATTATGCAAATTATAATTATGGATAAATAATTATATATTGACGGTCATAAATTCAATTAGCGTAAGGAACAGGTTTTCAAGAGGAGCCAAAAACAAATTTTAAAACGATATAACTTTTTTATTTTAAAAGCTATACAAAATATGTTTTTAACAAAAATACTTTAAATTTAGTCCACTCTTACTTAGAAATGCAAACAAAATCCAAAATGATCAAATTACAGAAAAAGTGACCCTTACTCTTGCGTAAATTTGGAAATTTGTCCCTTACATCTACCAACAAATTTTGTCGTTTTGGTTGTAAAGGCCAATGTAATATTGTTAATTATAAAATTGAAGTAGTAAGTAACTTCTAACAATACAAAAAAAAATGTAAATTATTGAAATAAATAAAAGTTATGATACTTCTTCTTAATTATATAACTAAAACAAGCTATAGCAACAGAAAAGTTATTAATTTTCAAATCATCTTTTAATAAATAATTAACAATTATTTTTATTAGGGAGGTATACTCAGAGCATTAATTAAATAACCAGTACAACGTTATTTTAGTAAACAATTTTATCCCATGTTGTATGTTGAAAAAATTAAGATAAAATGCAATTTTAACAAATTGAATTAGCTACGTTAAGGTTGTCACCTAATTGGCAAAAAAAGCAAGAACAAAGTTGATTTTTTAAAATTTTATTGTAAAATTGACATGCTTAAAATCAGTTCATCCAAATCGCTTTGATGAATAGCCGCTCACGTTCTTTCTAACAAGTCAAGTTAGAAAGAATGTGGGCGGATATTCAGTTATTGTGACATCCATACTCGACAGAGCTCTTCTTTGGAACACGTCCCATGCATGCTCAATTGGGTTGAGGTCTGGTGCAGTCCACGGCAGGACGTTGATATAAGAATCGGCAAGAGTGCGTGTTACGACTCTAGCCGTGTGTTGACGTGCATTGTCATGCATTAGTCAAAACGAATCACACAATCGGCCTCGCAAAAGAATGATCACATCTGAAAGAATCCTCTCTGCATAGATTTGAGCAATGAGGTTGCCTCTGATCCAAATGAAATTGGTTCTTCTGCCGATTAAAATACCGGCCCAACAATGATTGTTCCCCCTCCATATGGATGAACTTTCTGACAAAATTTCAAGCGTTCTTGACGTCCAGAGGTCCTCCTTACTCGAGTGCGTCTTGTATCCGGACTCATACCGAAACGTGATTCATCAGAGAAGCAAACACAGCGCCAGTCTTCTTCCTCCCAATTTCGGTGTTGTGAGCCCATTCTAAACGGGCCCTACGATTCCGGGGTGCTATGGGTGGAACCTTCAGCGGCTTTCAGGAACGCAGACGCGTAAGCGATTCCGGATGATTTGGACGCTTATCAGCAAGCCTGAAGCGCTGTGGAGCCTTGTGGGCAACATCATAGCGGTCATGGTATCCTTCGAGCAGTGTTTTGGATGTACCGGTCTTGTCTTCGAGTGATGATACTAGAGCTTTTAAAGCAGAGACGCGTGTAGCAGCGGCAGCCGGCGTATACACGCGTTTCGTTTTCATAACTGCAACAATACTGTTATATTCATGGTAAGGAAGGCCCCAGAATAATTTACTAAACACGAAAATTAATGACAAAATATACGTGAATGTGCATGGTTAACAATATGAACACAATCAATCAATCTAATAAAACATTTTTGAGATACCTACGAGTATTTTGATAGGTACCTATTACTTGTAAAATAACTAAACATTCATCCTAAATTCTAATGGCAAGTACCTAACATAAAATCAAAAATTTTGAATATCATATAATTAAATCAAGTAGGTAACTTTGAACAATTATTGACACATATTAACTGTAATAGTAATTGTAATAATCAAATCACTCACCCGTACAACTTAATATTATTAAGAAACTGGGTTAACGAATTTAATTTTCTTTTTCTTCTCAATAAACAATTAGGTAAACAGTTTTGTTCTTAATTGTCCATTGTCAAAAATTCTTGACAAAAAATAAAAAAACAAATTTACTTTTCACAAATCACTCGCAATACAACTTTGTTGACAAGATTAACCCCCCGGATATTAACAGGCCGAATAAAAAATAAATAAGACCGACCAGACGAACGAATAAAACTAACAATATCGATCATTCGCGTCGATCTCAGCAGTAGTGTTGCCATGTATAATATGAATAACAAAAATGAATAATGGTATTATTTTCTCGTTGTTATTATTTTAACTTTCCTATAATTTGGCAAAACTAGTGATGTCGCATGAAACATTAAGTACAAAGTTCTCGATCTTCACAGTGTAATAGACGAAAAAGTTTATTTTATGCCGCGTAAGGTTCTTCAGATTATGATGTAAAGAAACAAAATAAATCCATGAAGTGGCGTAGCGTACATATAAATTTAACTTTCCGTGGTGTAAAGGACAACGGGGAAACTTTATGGAACTTAAGCCCAATTTTGGTATTGTGTTATAAAAAGCTAAAATGGTGTTAGTAAAGTTCACTTATTTTAATTTTGTATATTGTAAAGGACAGAAAGGAAACTTCAAGGTATTTAAGCCAAATTTTAAATTAGATTTGGTACTTACATTAAAAATTCGATATATATGTTGAATTAAGTGTACTTTATGACACAACGTTGAAGATTACCATCAAAATATGTTGTGGTGTAAGGGACTTTTCTAAAGAGATTGCTAAAAATTAAATATACAGAATGGTAGAGGAGAAAATGTTGAGTAGTACGGTACAATATAAATTTTTTTGCCCTATGTCCCTTACGCCAATTGAGTTTCTGACCGACCGACATATTATGTCTTAAGTAAAATTGTGCCACAATACATAGGTATGCCAAATTTGTTATGCCGAACCATTTTAGGAATTAATACATTATCTTAACAAAAGATATCCCCAATATTCATTTACATTTCATTTCATATTTATTTTCATATTTAATTCAATTCAACTCAATTTCCATTCTACCCAATTTGTTATGCCAAACTATTTTAGGAAAAAATAAATTAAGTCAACGAAAGGTATTCCCGATATTCGTTTACATTTAATTTCATATTTCATTTCATATTCAAATCATGGCAACCCAATTTCAATTCAACCCAGTTTCAATTCAACCCAATTTTAATTATACCCAATCCAATTCAACCCTATTCAATTACTTACGATTGACGCGAATTTATATGTAATTTTGTAAGTATTATATAATTATAATCGATATTCATTGACAGTGATGACAGTGCGTGCGTTTCATCTATACATATAGATGGTCCCCTTAAACGTTCGCTTATTGATATTGTTAGACCCTATAAATGATTAATATTAGTTCATATTAGATTTCATAAAATATAAGTTCACATTCATAATCAGTCAACAATGTCGCGTAGCGGTGAAAGAATACTACCACCCCATCTCTTCCCTTGGGTGTCGTAAAAGGCGACCAACGGACTAACGAACATACATTCAACAGCTTAGGGCAGCGGTGGGCTCACTACCTGTTTACACCACGTTTCAGCATAGGTGCAGTCGCTATTTGGTGTAAAGTGGACTATGGTAGAGGACTGCTTTTGCTATTCTCATGGCCAAGTCTGTGAATAACCCTTCGGGGATAATAGTCGTGGTTTTATATGTATGTATGTAATTAATATTAATTTATAGATATTATTTTAATAAATAAGTTCCTTTTCCTAATTAATGTTTATTCATAATATAGACCATTTCACCATTAGGCTCATATTCTTAATAAAAATTCATAAACAAGTATTTCATTTGTCTAATTTATATATCTCTAATGTTTCATTATAATTATTTCTCATGTGAACCCTGTACAACATTCTATCAACAGCTACCTCTTTCTGCGTGTTTTTAGTATCTGAGAGCTGTGAGCCAGAATATCGAAGCTAACCTACATACGGTTATTTCCGAAACTGTGACTACCCTGTACGGCCTTATGTGGGAATAAAGAAGTTCTATAGTGTCACATTTGAGATTTTGTCCCTTTTGGGGAAAAGAAAGAAAATCCCAAACGCAAGCTTCAGTGGGTTGTCTATACTTATAATAAATCTGTAGATAGGTCAATTCTGTACATGAAATATATTTCCAAAATAGCTATCAGGGGGTGATTAGGGATCGATATTGATGCCAAAAATGCAATCAGTAAAATTTTTGTCTGTCTGTCTGTCTGTCTGTCTATCTGTATAACCGTTATAGAAACAAAAACTACTCGACGGATTTTAACGAAACTTGGTACAGTTATTTTTCATACTCCTGAGCTGGTTATAGTATACTTTTCATCACGCTACAATCAATAGAAGCAGAGCAGTGAAGGGAAATGTTGGGAAAACGGGAGAAGTTACTCCATTTTTTGAGCTTCCGTCGCGTGTGCAACCTTCATGGTTAAAGCTACACAGAAATCATGTATGACGGAAATGTTCTCCTTAAAATTATATAAAAAATATCCCACGACAGCTTAAGTCTATCTTTTATGGTTGACTCACAATAACACGTGTAACTCCCGATAGCTTAGCAGTTCGAAGCTTCGCTCGACGCGTCTCGCGGGCGAAGGTATAAAAAGGCGGGGCGGGGCGTCCGAGCGCGAGCTTCATACAATTTTTGCCTGTTGATGCGAAAAGACGTTCAGAGCGTTCGACCTTATTGACAGACAATACTTAATGCTTATCAGCGGGACTTTTAGTCTTTGATAATTTTTAGTTATTTTGGTAGTGTTTAAATATTCGTCCAAATTACAAATTATTAATGGTTTACATTTTATTTCTTTTTAGGTGAAGTAGTAGTAGGTACGCATAGATTTTTAGATACCGATAGATTCCTTTTGTTGTTTTTTTATAAAATAGGTATTAGTTATTTTGGTAGTGTTTAAATATTCGTTCATTCGTTTCGTTATTTTTGCAGTGTTTAAATATTCGTTCAAATTACAAATTATTAATGGTTTACATTTTATTTCTTTTTAGGTGAAGTAGTAGTAGGTACGCATAGATGTTTAGATACCGATAGGTAAGTTTTGGTTAATTTACGTTATTTTTTTTATATTAGTTTTATTTTCATTTACGTTTTTGCTTTATTTTCATTTGCCTGCATCAATTCCCCCAAAAAAACGATTATCTTTATCTCGAAATTCGAGAGAAGCTAAGAGAATGAGAAATAGGCTTTCTCAAGATTCGGCAGAGGAAAAAGCACATCGGTTAAACTCTATGAGAGTTAGTGCCTCAACATCTCGAGCCAATGAAAGCTCTCCCGAGAGAGAGATGCGATAAGCAGCTGACAGAGCGAGACGAGCTACATCACGGGCGTCTCAAAGCTCGAAATTTAAGACCACCACAACTTTGCAATGGAACTCGGCTTAAAGTAACCCAGTTGCAACAAAATATAATCGAAGCTCAAATTTTAACAGGTTGCGGTGCAGGAGAAACCGTCTTTATTCCCAGAATTCCTATAATACCAATTAATTTTACATTCCAATTTAAAAGAACGCAATTCCCAGTATCGGTGTGTTATGCAACGACAATTAATAAGGCTCAAGGGCAGACTTTTCGTGTTGCTGGAGTAGATCTCGGTGTCAGTTGTTTCTCGCATGGTCAGTTGTACGTCGCTCTTTCCCGGGTTAGTAGTTCTAGAAATTTTTATGTTCACGTGCCGGACGGGTCAACTTTCAACATAGTTTACCCGGAAGCTTTGCGCTTAAGTATTTTCGTTCTATAGGTACTTAAGCCTCATGTGAACGTGATCTAAACAATATTACCAATACATTAACTTAATAACACACAAGGAGTTACACGCTGACGGAGTCGCGGGCACAGCTATTAACAATAATATTGTGCGGTTCCGTATTGCGGTATTTTTCAACAGTATTGTAGATAGACGTATTATATTTCCCTACTAAAATACGAAAGTTGATCTGTCTGTTACATCAAAACCACTGAACCGTGAGGAAGGACATACGCTACTTTTTTTTACGAAAAACGACGGAAACGCGGACGAAGTCGCGGGCAACAGCTAGTTGTAAAATAAAACCATAAAATGTTCAACAGCTAGGCAGTATATTGTAAAAGAACAACTAAAAACAGCCTAAATTCGTTCCATATCAATAAAATAAAATTTAAAATTTTAAGTCACTTCTCTTATCTAAATAGGGAGGGGGGGGGGGGGGGGGGGGTTAGTAACAATTTTTCCTTATATTAAGTTAGGTAGTAATTATTTACATTACTCATTTTAATTTATTATGCCGTAAATACCAAAAAAAAACTATCGGTCGAAATTGCCCCGACGGGTCAATTTCAAATTAAATTCCAATAAATTTTCTAATAATTTTGTCAACTATAATTTACTGTTTAAATTAATCTCAACCTTATTACAAAGCTATTACACACCCTAAAACACAAGAAAATCCTAAGAGTCAAAAGTGACCCAGCGGGTCGCTGATAATTTTAATTTTAAATAAATTTTATAATATTGTTCCTTCTACTACCTAACCAGCCAGCTAATATTTCAGCGGTAAGAGCTATGATCGTGGGTGGTTGGGATAAAACCAGTACCGTCCGGAGTATGTAACGTAAATTAAAATACCCGGTCTATTAAAAAAAAATTAAAGTTAGCGTTTAACCAGATTAACCGTATAAAAACCTAAAACCGTGGGGTTATACCTAAATAAAATTAAAAATAATGGGCGCCAGGATCGTACAGTCGATCCGGACCTGGGAGACGACGTTCACCAACAACTTCTCAAAACAGGGCGAACTCGCAGATCCTCAAAGGTTGTTAAGTTTACCAACGCTCTTAAATTGGAGGGAGGGTATGATACCCTACTCAAAAAGTTGTGGTATTAAAAAGAAAATTGTAAGGTTTAAAAAAAAATTGTGGTGGTTAAAAAAAACCGTCTACGCGTGCTACTCTAGGCGGTGTCCGCTCGCCGTACAGCCGACGCAGCTGGGACCCACGGGGAAACGGGTCTCGCGTCCAGATGTCAGGCACTGCAACTAAGGCTACTTCTAAGGTCTGGCGGCGAGACACCCGTCTCTCGAAGCACCTGTAATTAACAACACTGAGCCTTATTACTACATACCCTATACTTAGGTCAGTATCGTTGAAGGAATTTTGGTCTTCCCGCAGTCTTCCATGTTAAACCTGCGCATCAACCTTGCAGATTCGGGGACTCGCTACTTAACTGGTGTGTCTCTAGCATCCCTGCGTTGTTGTACAACTATAAACTAACACTAGTTCTATACTATTTAACACCATTTTTAATTTTAGGGTTTTTTCACATTTAACTAGGACACAAGGCACAACAAGGCTACTATATTCCACTAAACAATGCTAGACTATTGTTGGGTGATGCAGTATCCACTTTCTAAAGAGGGCTGACACACCTGCCACATGGCCTGGCGATACAAGTTGCCACGGATTGATTCGAAAACCTTTAGTATCGAATTTCTGGATTCTTAGTAAAAAGATGACAGTCCATTGGTTAACAGGGCTCAAGGGAAACACTTATGAACAATAATATAGTAATACTTACACGCGGTGACAAGGTTTATTTCGCACGTGGAGCCCTAGCTGCAAGCGGTGGCCGGAACTTGGGAATGTGTTCACGGATTCCTGGAAGTAATTACATCACTGTAGACCATACCGTCCTAACACTCTCTCTAAAAAACCCTTTTTTCTTCCTTGATACCATTTCACAATAAAATCCTACCTCGGTAAAATGATTCTCGCCGCGTCAACAACCTCAGAAGGTTTATGCTATCGTCTACACAAACGCGATTCTTCCTATTCGTGATTCCCATACAATATGGATTCCACACAACTGCAGTTTACTACATTCGTGATTCTACACAGCTGTTGTTTTAACACAATCGGGTTTCTTCCTATTCGTGATTCTACACAATATAGGTTCATCGCAACTGAAGTTTACTACATTCGTGATTTTACACAGCCGTTGTTTTAACACAATCGGGATTCTTCCTATTCGTAATTCTACACAATATGGGTTCATCGCAACTGCAGTTTACTACATTCGTAATTCCACTCAGTTGTTATTTTTTAATCGTAATCAATAAATTTATACTATCTCTGTATCATCATCATTAGCCTATTAACGTCCCACTGCTGGGCACAAGCCTCCCACGTGGACAATAGCACGTGGGGATATTGGGTCATAACCCAACACGCTGGTCCAATGCGATTGGTGGGTTTTAACGACTGTCATCTTACGACAACAACCGGGACCAACGCCATACCGTGCCTTCCGAAGCACGGAGGAGCTCAAGATGTTTTTAATTTGGTCTCCCATCCAGCGACCCGGCATTGCAAAAGTAGCTAAGAGAGCAAGATCGCAAGCCGAACGCGCTAGCCGCTACTCCATCAAGTTTCTATCTACAAGTCTATAATTCGTAAGAAAATAAATAAAACCTTATTTTTAAATTTTTTTTATAAAGCACATATAAACATGTAACATTTGGGTATATTAATTATGGAGGTCAGGGAAGAATTTTACACAACTCAACATAAACGAGAACATAAGATCATAAGATACATAAAGTAATATAATAATAATAAATAATAATAATAATAATAAGCTTTTATTTCAGACCAAAGATCCATTTATTGTCGGTAAGACTTATGCTATATTAGTATAAGTTAACAATTTTAAATCACCCATCCATAATAACTTAAACATTTTCTAAGTAGCTAAAAGTAGTAAGTAATACAAATTCCTTCCTTCCTTTCTTTCTTTCTTCCTTCCCTTCAAATTAGACAAAAAAAAACAAAAATACTGTAGTAACTTCTTTTTTCTAAAATATGTTATAATTTGAAGAATCACTTTTATCCAGACTAACGACTTGTTCTGAACTGGCATTTATGTCCGAATCTGAATTATTTGTTTCTGGTTCGGAACTGTCATAATCTTCAAAGCTGAAATTATCGTTTTCACTAAGAGTTTTCAAAGCTTATTCTATAGTTACGACTCTGTTTACATAATTTTGGATCATATCTGTTTGCTGGTATTTCGAAGTTCGTTGTTTCTTTGTTTTTTTTTCTCTCCAGCTAAATTTTGCTTTATTCGGAAATCTTGATATTTTGCTTCTTATTTTAATTTGCTTAAGAATAAAAACAGTTTTGGGTGGCAGCCAAATCTTACACCAATTCTATGGTGCCACCCTTCTAATGCACTAGTAGTTTTATTCAATTCATTGTAGCAACTGAAGACCTCGAGTGTCGTTTTTTTCATCCATTGTTCTCTATAGTATTCTTCGAAATGAGTATATTCTTCTACATCAGGCATGGTTTGAATAACACAGCGAAAACCTTCAGGTATTGCTGATGCTTTAAATAATGCTAACTTGCATAGCTGCCGCGTTATGTTTTTACCCATTGGGTGCTCAGTTACTTCCAGTTTTACAGCCTTTCTCCATACAGCTTGCTGGTAGTGAAAATAACATCCTTTTATTATGACATTTTTAAAAACTTTTTGTAACCCGTTTGTCACTGCTATTTCAAAATCACTTTTAAAATGTTTAACGTTTAGTGATAGTTTTTCTTTTAAAACAGAAAATAGTAGTTCATATGTACTTTCTAACTTATTCGGAAGCAAAGCATAAATTACAGGTATGATTTTAGTAGCTTCATCATTATTTTTGTTTAAGTTGAAATGCAGCGTATATAGCTGGTAAAAAGGTAACGGAGTTACCTTGAAGGTACCATCACCCAAAAAACTCGTGGAAGCTTTAATTGCTTCTTTGGCCAATGGTGTTGCAAACACAAATATGTTGTGTTTGTCGGTAATCAAGAAGTCCTCACAAATAATTTCGGGTAATATTATGTCCTGAATTTTATCGAATGAACTTTTTATAACACGCAATGCTTTGTACCGTCACTTGTACAAATAATCCTTTACTGATATAAAGTCTGGAATATATTGCGACTCCCTTACTGATGTATTCTCCTTTAGACTTTCAAATTCCTTTCCGTTAACTTTTTGTACTGGCCTCATAGTTTTCGTTACTTTCGATCTACAGCTGTCCACGCAGATGTCGATTTTATTTTTTAAACCGTTAGGCTTACATGTATGAATACTCTGCCTCAGGACATGACTTTTTGTTTTATCAACGGTTATCGAAGCACAGCATAACGTTGTATTTACGCATCTCCAGTTGGAACCATCTTTACGATCCCCTCTCAAATAATATTTATATCCACTTTTTAAAAGAACATCTTTGCCTTTTTCGCTTTTTACAAACACCATACTATCGTCCTCCATCGCTATGCAGATTTCAAATTTCAGCTATTTATTTTATTTACGGATTTCACAAAACAATATATAGCACAAAAAAATACTTTCTTCTCCTTTTGTCATCGACAGTGTCATTCTACGACCATTCAATAAAGTGACATCTTTCATTATATAGAAAGGAAATAATCTACATCGTATCAAGTATTTCAACCAAGGAGTGTGCATCTAGATACTCATAATGGTAATTCCTTTTTTTTTATAAAAAGAAGGAGGCAAATGAGCAGGCGGGTCACCTGATGGAGAGTAATCACCGCCGCCCAAGGACACCCGCAAAACCAGAGGAATTACAGACGCGATGCCGGCCTTTACTGGCCCTCACTGGCTGGACGAAACACAACAGCACTAAGTGCCAATATTTCACGCCGAATATTCGTGATTACACCGTGCGAGCCGGCCCAATGCGAGCTGCAACGCAGCAGCGTGGCTCTACCACTCAGTCAGTGTCACTTATTTAGCACCACCCAGGGGTAAACCTACGGACGCGAGTAACTTTAAACCCCAAAAAATTCTATAATTGCATTGAAATAAAATTGAGTGGAATTATGAATGTAGTAAACTGCAGTTGCGATGAACCCATACATATTGTGTAGAATTACGAATAGGAAGAATCCCGATTGTGTTAAAACAACGGCTGTGTAGAATCACGAATGTAGTAAACTTCAGTTGCGATGAACCTATATTGTGTAGAATCACGAATAGGAAGAATCCCGATTGTGTTAAAAATAGGGCATGCTCCCGGGAATTCCCGGTACCGATTTTTCCCGGTATTTCCCGGGAAATTGACTTTTTACACAGTACCGTTACTGAGAATTCGTTTCCCGGGAAATTCGGTACTTTCGGTACTTTTGTTATAACTTAAAATTACGGCAATATTATTCACCGCGTTTGCAGTAGTCGTTACCGGTAACCTCGGCCTATGCTCTTAGTTGCAAACCAGGTAAATTTCGTAGCGTTACCAAATTTTTATCTCCTGAGTTCTCAACCGTGACGTCGCGTCACCGGTACTATACTGGGGAAAAAATTGTAACGAATGTACTTGTACCCTACAACGTACGATTTCATCGTCATCGCACTCCAATGATTTAATAATTCAATTTAAATATATTTTTTTTTAATTTGCAAATTTAGCTTTACCTTCCAAATGACCTCGAAACTGAACGTCACTCAAAATATCGACGCCAAGGATTCCAATAGTCGGATTGGTATCACGGAGACTTGCCTCAAAGTTCAGAGTAACGACGAAGGGATTTTTTTTCACGGTAAATGCGCAAACTTGTGGAGGGGTTAAAGTGGACTAGGTTATGTCGGCCCCAATTCGAGACATGTTCTCGGTGTGAGTCACAAGTTTATTCCGGCTCTCGATGGTGCTTTCCAGAGAAATATCAGCTCGTCTGGTGTAGAGCGTTACTCCCATGCTGTCGTCCGCGTAGCAATGAATGCTGTTGTTATGCAACATGTCATTGATATGCAGAAGAAACAGAGTAGGGGCTAACACACATCCCTGCGGGACTCTAGCATTCACGGGCTTCATGTCAGACCACAAACCGTCGACTACTACTCGATGCTACGCCCAGAAAGAAAGCTGGCTTCTTAGGAAGCCCGTATGATGGAAGTTTAGAGAGAAGATAGGTACCTGTGCTATACCCTGTCAAAGGCTTTCGCTACGCCCAAGCTGCCAGTGCCTACCCTTTACTCTCGACTGCCTCCGCTCATCGGTGAGTAAGGTACATGAATAGATCACCAGCCGAACGACCGCGACGAAAACCATACTGGCGATCGCTTAGTAGCTAGTTTTCTTTTAGGTACCTTAAGAGCTGGCGGTTTGTAATGGACTCCATTACTTTGGAGAGCAAAGAGGTGGATATTGGCCTGTAGTTAGACCGATCTGAGCGATCGCCTTTTTTGAGAATCGCGTGGACAAGGGCTGTCTTAGAAGAGCTCGGACAACGCCAGTAGTGTAAGAGAGCCGGAAAAGGCGTTAAAACTGGAGCCAATTCAGGAGCACATGTCCGAACTACAATGGGAGGAACTGCATCAGGCTCACTCGACTTATGGATATCAAGGAAAAAAAAGAGCCTTTCGAGCTGATCTTTGTAGGAACCGGACGTTTTGCATTGAACAAGCGCAATGCGTATCATATGGTTGGTGGACAGTTTTCCCCATCGTCCAAGCTCGAGTTTGATGTGAAAAGAGTGCGCAAGAAATTGGGTTTTTCGTTTGCAGTATGGACCAAGCAGTCATCGGTATTGTGCAATGGTGGTAGGGACGGCTGACAAAAAATCCCTAAGATAGCTTTGGCAAAAACCATAGAACGCACGCGTTCCCGGAGGAAGACACACTAGCCTCTCGCCAATTTCACTTATGAATGATAACTTCGCCTTGGCAACGTTCCTATCTGAACGCACTGGTGTTTGGATCCTTTGATCACACTGCATTAGCCCAAGCTTGGTAATGTTGTCGCTTTTGGCGAGACGCCATTTTGCAGCAACGACCGAACCATGGTTGGGAACTGCCGACAATGGGAACCACAGAGTTTGGATTGAAAAGTTCCATTCCCTGGAGTATCACATCAACGACAAAGTCAGCGGCGACATCAAGATCATCTAGCGAGAAGCCAACTCGCCACCATGGGTAGGACGCAAAGAAACTTCGCATCCCATCCCAGTCCACTGACTTATAATGCCAGACTCGACGTTTTTGAAGTTTCTGTGGGAGGCACAGCGCTATGAATCAGACAGTGGTCTGATGAGCCTAGTGGTGCATCAACAGAAACATGATAGCCGCCGGTGCAAGACAACGACAAGACGAAAAGAAAACAGACTGTCTGTCCCAATTGAACTGTTCCCATGAACGGCTCTACCCGCGTGGTCAGTTGTGCGTAAACCAAGGCATTCGACGTGGTGGGCATTGAAGTCTCCCAATATCACAATTTCGGCCGAGGGGATCTGTTGGAGAAGGGTCTATCGCCGTTTGAACGGTCTCGGTTTGGACGAATTCATATTATTTACTCACCTCAACAAAACAAAAAACACTCATGATAAAAATCCGTTGCATGTTTAGACCCTTTTGAATTTAACACATTCAACTCAGATGACCTCTAACCAATTCCATTCGACAAAGTGATTCCACGATAGTACAACAATTGGCAAAACAATATTGTTATTATAAATTATAAAATTTTACACAATAGTAAATTTTTATTTTGCTCAATGATCCATAAATCATACGTTAGTTATATCTGGGTTTAAAAGAACTCAGTACCGAAAAGTACCGAAATTTCCCGGTTTTCCCGGTACCAGAGTTAGCGCAGTACCGGGAATCCCGTTTTCTCCACAGTACCGGGACTGCAACCCCTAGTTAAAACAACGGCTGTGTGGAATCACGAATGTAGTAAACTGCAGTTGTGTGGAATCCATATTGTATGGGAATCACGAATAGGAAGAATCGCGTTTGTGTAGAGGATAGCATAAACCCCTCACAATGACTCCATTTTGCCGGCCTCGCTTCGCCGGAAGTGTCAAATAAAAAGTAGAAAATAAAGTAAAGAAAAACTACCAAAACGTCAAATAGGACGTTTTCCCAACTTGTCCGGGAACTGAAAGAATTTGTCACCAATCAAACTACATGCATTCTAACAACAAAAAACAATGTTTAGCTATGTGAAATCCGTTATTTACTAGGTTTGCGCACAATTTACAGTATCCATTCTGGCAACACCTGAATTGCATTTCACACAATTCTCTCATATTCTATCTATAATAAAAATATTTTAGTTCCTGTCATGTTTGAATTTAATTTAATTACCGAAAGTAAATATGATTAATATTAATTTATTTAAGTAGTAGTTTATAATCCGAACTGTTTCGGCTACTATTTAATTTAAGTTTTTATGTGAAACGAAAAGCTGACTGCAACTTCGCCCCGCTACCGCTAGTTATCGCTACGGTGGCCGTCATATCGTCTTTGGCGTTATGTCAAATCAGCGTTGCCAGACGTGCGATAATTATCGTAGATCCACGATAATTTGGAGGGGCATGCGATAAAAAATAATAATTAAGTATCGCACGATAATTTGTATAATTCGTCGACTTTCCACGATATTTTTTGTCAGTTCTACGATAATTTTGTGACAAACCTGGTTTAGCATCAGTCGTTCAGTCACAGTTTGGAAATATATGGTAATAATAGGTGATTCGCTTTTTTTTTTTTTTTTAGCTCGTGACGTTGGATTTTACCATATTTGGAGTTTCCAAGTTGTATAAATTCTGTCTTTTTGAATGCGATAAAACACGATAATTTTGCAGTAAATCTAGGATAGTTTTTACCTACGGATCTGGCAACACTGTGTCAAATAGAATTAAAATGTAAACAAACAGAAATTAATTTAAAATTTCTTTAAATCTATTTGTAAGTCTTGCCTTACATGTCTATATTATGAAGAAGTAATGGATTCAATTCATACCAACTACAATGATTACAGGTAACTATTGTTAATTATTGCGAACCTTTTTGTAGATTAGCAAAGACAGACAGGGACCTGAATTTACAACGTAACAGTAGGTACCTACTGTTTTCATTGTTGCCAAAAGAGCAGAGCAGAGCTCACACAATCACGTTTCTGTTCAGTTAACAATTGTCGGATGAGTGCAGGTACTTCAATTGTCGAAGGAGTGCAGCTAGTTCTAGAAATTCGTCCCCAACTACCAGGAATATAATATCAGCTTCAACACCATCAATTTCTATACGAGCGTTAACACTACTAAACGATAGTACAATTTTATTTCTAAATAACTTTTAATGATAATGGTTTGCCATGTCCTTTAAATCCCATCGCCATATTAGGAAACGTGATCTAAAGATAGTACCCCGGTCCATTTCCATTTTCTAGCCCAGGAATAATGAAAACGATATTACAACACTAAGTTGAATTTTAAGCCATGATGAACCATCTACGTGGCTAAAGATAAACCCACGCGTTCCCTAGTTGATGATTGTATTTCTGTTTACCTACATTATTATGTTAAATATCAAAATCAAACTAGTTGCTAATAATTGCGATTGCACTCGCAGACAAACCAAATCTTGAGTTTTGCAAAAACCTTAAAATAACAATAAATATAAGTAAATAAACTAATAAACTTTATTTATTAATAAAATTCATTATGGTTGTTGTATTAGGTGTAAATAAATAGGAATAAACTGATTGTACCGCAAAATGTTTTGACGTGAAAGTAATTTGTTATGGAACAATTTATAATAAATGAATTTGACCCCGACTTTTACTAACTATTCAAATCACCGTCAAACATAAGACATTTCTGCACAAACATTTTCAACAAAATTACTTACAATTTCTTGCATTGGCTCAATCTGTTATAGGATATTGCTTACCTATCTGGGGCGGTGCAACTAAAACTAAGATCCTTGAAGCCGAAAGGGCGCAAAGAGGTTTACTTAAATCTATGTTATTTAAACCTTACAGTTTCCCACTGATGAACTTTATAGCATCTGTGATATACTTTCAATTAGGGAGCTTTATATCGTAACCACAGTATTAAAGCTGCATAAATCATTAACCATTTTATCCTAACTTACTTTTGGGGAGAAGACAAGACAAAGTGGCTACGATTCATAATTGTGAAACTTCTTTTGCTAAGTGTCAATTTCGATCCCAATCTGCTCGCCTTTATAACAAATTGCACAAGAAATATAAAATTTACTGTTTACAGCATCACGAATGTAAAAAAAACTTTAATTAAGGGTCTGGCAACAATAACAGGGTATAGTGAGATAGAAAAATTACTCGAATCAGTCTATTAATCAGGTACGATAGCCTAGTGGTTTATTTAAACCGATCCCAAGAATAAGTTTCGTAGGTCTGGGCAAACGGTATCAAATACATTGCTTCGCCTGTTTATACATATGTATTTTAATATATATTATATTCGCTTGAATTTCTATTTCAAACATCTACATGTACAAAAAAACACACGTGGGCGCATTCATACATTCATACGCACTCACCCTCACAGATACACATTCACACAAACACGCACGCGCGTTCAAATCAATCTTATAACATTCACTCACACAAAAAACACATGCCTAAGTTTAGCTATTCGTCCTAATTTATCTTATAACTTTGTTTTTTATAATACGTACGCCTCCTATTGCTATGGAAGAGCGGAGCCTCCTCTAACAGATATTATTTTTATACTTACTAGGTTGGTCCCAAGCTTAGATTATTGTTTGTACTGAATTTGTATGAAATACACATTTTTTTTTAAATTTAAGCCTTTTGCTGAAAATCTAAAATGCCCCGCGCAGAATAATATGATACAAATATATATTTGTTACGTAATTATCGCAAAACAGTTTTAGTCAAAATATGTATGATGAATCACAAATAATTTAAAACAGACTCAAACTTATCATTACGAATCATGATTAACTAATTATGCATTAGCACTGCTAGAGATAACCACTGACGAATGTGAGCATGTACTTACCACTTCTGAAGTGTAAAACTCCTTACTCCAGTTACATTACAATTTATTATCGACATACAACATAGGTACAGTTTCTCAGTGAAGTCAGTTCTTTCTCCAACACGTCTACCCACTTCCTACGCCTTCCACAGAATGCCGCCACTTTCCGCCATGATTCAATCGGTAATTTCTCCCTACCATTTCTAGACTTTCGATTCGTTCAATTTTTAATTTTTAAAAGTCAATACAGCCCCGTTGTAAAACAGATTTGTTTTTTTTAATGCTAAATGAATCAGCCTAGCAGCCTAACAGACTTTATAACAATGTATAACTTAGTTGTTAAAATGTGTTGAAGAGCTTTCGAAGTCAATGTATAATTATTACTGCGACAAAGCGACAATTAATAAATATTAATTACGCGCCGGTAAATACCGGCGCTTGACTTTTTAAATAATATTAACTCTGTGTCTCGCGTTACAGGAAATGTGCCAGGAGGTTTCCCAGCATCGCAGGTGCATTGACAAAACGTTAAACGAATGTCCCAAGCGCACCCTGGCTGATTTTGTGTCCAAGAACTTCGACGCTTTATTAAAGGGATCGCTATGTGACAACACCGACTACAGCGTCACTGCAAGAGGCAATACAGAAAACAAATACGAAATTAGCCTGAGGATGTGATCTCTGATAGTAAAAACAAAAAAATATGTGAAGCTCATAAAAATGTAGAGCTCTCAATGTATTTAAAGAAAAAATAAACTTAATTTTAGATATAAATGTTTTGCCATTTTAACAATTAGATGTGAAATCAATTTTAGAATATGCTTAATATTTATTTGGATACTCTAACATAACAACATATCAAAATACCTTATGAAAAACTGTAATAAAACTTTTATGAAATATCATTGCAGACAATCTTATTACTTAGAAAAGAAAAAAACCAATTTATTTTAAGAGCATTTTAATTTTCATAATATGATTCATCGTGGCCGGCGCAGCGGGAGTGTAAGATTGAGAAGAGTGTTGATCAAACCCTGAAAGTTCCTTACACGCAAAATTTGTCCGAAGTATGATTTTGAAATTGAATCCAAGTGGTGCCTATTACATCCAAATACCCATCCGAATTTTTAAAAATCTTTGCTGATGTATGCCGGTGGCTTTCACAATTTTTATAATTATTCATGTAGTGAATAGTAGTTATCGGCCAAGTTCTTCTTATTATAGCCGCAGACCACGCTAGCGCGACGCGTCTTGCGTCTGCGATGAGCGGGAAAAATAATAAGGAACTTTCAGGGTTTGATTGCTGGAATATTTTTGCCATGGTCACGGCCGACGGATATACTCTTCGAATGCTACTCGATTGAAAAGCTGTGTATATTATACACCATAACCGTTAATAAGCGCATCGGCGGGTGGGTATAATACCCAAGTATCTTCGGCTGGCATTCTCCAAGGGGATTTCTTGTCTATCTCTGGACAGCTTTTAATATCATTTTATATTCCTTTACTACCTTCAGTAAAGCTTCCAGTAAGCCATTTTTGATGGTCTTCAATCGTAGGATTGTCCTTTTACTTTGTTTCAGGATGTGTTTCTCCATAATGGGGTCTTGACAGAAACAATTATTAGTATTAATACCAATTTATAGTTCCACGTTTTAGTAAAAATTGGAGTATTAAAATTGACAGAACAGATTCAATCACATGCAAGATTAGAATAATGGTAATTATCAAGTAAATTTTTTTTTAATTTTTAACACTGAAAAAAGACGATTACCTCAGGCGGGAATCGAACCACGCACCTTCGGGCGGCTGCCTTAACCACTTGGCTACCGAGGTCTGGTTTTCACCCGTCGAAATGTTGTCAGTGCTTGATGCTTATGTTTTTTAGTCAACATTGCTTCATCAAATCTTAGAAATTTTCACCTCTGAGATCCGAAAGAAATACTTTTACATATATTTGAACATTCGGTTAAGATGAAGCTGCGTTTATAGATTAATGTTTTTTATGTATTTATATAATGCGGAAGGTGCGTGGTTCGTTTCCCGCCTGAGGTTGTCGTCTTTTTACAGTGTTTTAAATTTCACTTAAGTATATTTAAGCGTTAATAAAACGCTAAAATATATAAAAAACGATAATAACAAAAATAATTACCCTTAGTTTGACTAATAAATTCGATTTTTTTCAACCCCCTGAGCAGGCTGGATTTCGAAGCGGGTACGTACAATGGACCATATTCTGACTATTAGAATCGTTATCGAAAAAGTCACAGAATATAGGAAACCGCTTTGGCTCGCTTTCATCGACTACAAGAAGGCTTTTGATAGTGTGGAAATGTGGGCAGTTATTCAGTCGCTCCAAAATGCTCGAATAGACCACAGATACACAGGGCTCATACACAACATCTATCATCTGGATGGGCGCTGCGACGATGTTGAAGGTGCTTCTGTGCTCCGTAGGGGTCACCACTGTCACGGATCACGGACGACACCACACGCGCGCGCTTTAGTTAGCATAATAATATTTAAACCAATGTTCGTTAATTACTACATTATACAATTATACAGTCCACTTCTTTCTTCCTTTAAAGTCCTTTAGTTAGGACCCTAACAAATGGTCTTCTATGTTAGTTGGAAGTGCTATATGTGGCTAAGGAGGTGGTGAAACTTCGCTACCGCGATGTAGGCTTCCCTTATTATTTTTCTGTCGCAGTATGGAGATGTCGTTGAGTTGGTTTTTGTGGCGCCATCTGTTGACACGGTTGGGAAGATGTTTGCTTCGTGTCAAACTATGTGCGGCGTCATGCAGGTAGATGGCGCCGCCACAGTATAAACATCAAAAGGGGAGTACGACAAGGCGATACACTGTCACCAAAACTATTTATCCCCATGGAAGATGTATTTAAAAACTTTCATGGGAAAACCGTGGTCTAATAATATCAGGAGCTAGAATGAACAACCTCAGGTTCGCTGATGACATTGTACCTACTCTTAAGTGACAATCTCTATGACATACAAGACATGATCCATGAGTTGAGCGAAGCTTCTTTACAGGTTGGCTTGTAAATTAACCTAAATAAAATGTAGATCATGACCAACGAAAAAGAAAACCCTGTAAAAATCACAATCAACCAAACTATTTTCGAAAGGGTGGATAAATATGTTTATTTGGGTCAGGAAATGAGAATGGGGAAAGAAAACCAATTCAATGAACTCGACAGACGTATACGACTTTCATGGGCCGCCTACTCAAAACTGGATTTTGCTTTTCGAATGAACATCACAGCGGAACAAAAAGCTAGAATATTCAACCAATGTATCCTGCCAGTGCTAACTTACGGAGCGGAAACCTAAGTCCTAACAAAGGACACCCCCTCTCATTACATCACTAAGTTTTATTTGTACTGGCACCTCGAGACCAACCGTTAGGTTATTGCAAGAAGTGCCAGACATCCCTGCGCCAGTAGAACACTAGCGCAGGAGACCATCTGCGTTAGGTCTTGACTCCAAATCAGTGCCCGCCGAAGCGCGCTCTTCATTCGGTACTCATAAGACTAGTGTCTCGGGAGAGTCTCCCCGTGAACACGTGTAGTTCACTGCCTATTGTCCAGATAGGTAACCGGAGCTGTCGAGCTCGCTTACTTCTCGTTGCACGAAGGGCACACAGTCAGTCAGTTGTCACTGCTTGGGTCTTCGACTCTAAAGTCGACTACCAAGTGTCCACCTTGGTAGCGGAGTAGTAAGCACACTCACTTCTCGGAACCCATCCAGGCGCCTAGCCAGTTCCCACGTCATACGCGGCTGGCTGGACCGGAGGCTACGGCATCTAGGGGGCCGCCTCTACTAGTTATTCAGACTAGTACCGGATAGTCAACACCAATTTCCAATGAGAACCACCGGACAAAGCTGCCAACTATAAGGGAAACTCACGTTCCCCGCAGGACTTTTTGCTTCTGGCCCCTCAGAGACCGCTACTAGGCCCCGCTCGCTGTGCACGAGTTTGGAAGTCCTGGCACACAATATCAGGACAAACGAACATTCCCAAGCTCTACAGCTAACCACGAGCCACTAGAGTCCAACCCACGCCCGGATCCCGCCGGAGGCGCCGGTCAACAACTAGCGGGGGGCTTGAACCGGAACCCCGTAGTACCCCTGAAAACACAACCGGACCCGTAGTTCCAGTTGCGATACCTTATCTATTGGGGTCAGTAGATAGATAGGGATTTAGCAAAGGACAGTATTAATAAAATACAAGTGACCCAGAGGGCACTGATAAGGAAACTGGTAGGAGTTACACTCAAAGACCGCAAAACAAATATATGGCTTAGAAAACAAAGCAAAGTTACAGATGCCATTAAACACGTAGCAAAACTTAAATGGCAGTGGGTGGGTCATGTTGCCCGAAAGCATAGATCCTGGTGCAATCAAATTTTGGAATGGCGACCTTGGGAAGATGATGTCAAGACGGTGGCGGGATCGAACGCTGGATGCAGGTTGCACAAAACCGAGACGAATGGCAGCAGCTAAAGGAGGCCTACACCAACATGTTGGTTGGTAATGGCTATAAGAAGAGAAGAAGAAGAGATCTATTACTTAGTAGTTTTATTTAAAAAGAAGATTGCTATTTTTAGTTATGAAATATATTTTTTTTACTTGTTTTTGTTTATTAAGAGATTATGTATGTTGGCTTAATCATTGATTCTGATTGCATTAGATATTAACCTTTAGAGATATTACAGTGATAATAATCAATATAATTCTAAATCTCAACATTGTGTGTACGTATTCTTTTTAACCGACTTCAAAAAAGGAGGAGGTTCTCAATTCGGTTGTATGTTTTTTTTATGTTTGTTAGCTCAGAACTCAGTCATTTATACACCGATTTAGAAAATTCTTTTTTTACTTGAAAGGATATACTTCCAGATTGATCCCATTTTTATCAAAATTCAGTTCTGATGATGGAATCCTTAGGAATTGAGGGAACTCCTCAAATATTGTAGGCATACCTTCAGCGATTTTGGTATTTTCAGCAATAGCTCAAGAATTTGCATTCAGAAAGTATAATTTGATGAAGTAGAACTGATGAAGAAGACCACAGAATGTCATTGGAGCTCCTCAATGATAAGTATTTCACGGGTGGCGATAAGATATCTCGATTAATATAGTTAAGCGACTATGACGAATTAAAAGGAGGCAGGTACCGGAACTCAGTTCTGATGGTGGAATCCTTGAGGAATTGAGGGAACTCCTCAAATATTTTAGGCATACCTATAGCGATTTTG
Organism: Scoparia ambigualis; assembly: GCA_963921215.1. Classification (NCBI taxonomy): domain Eukaryota; kingdom Metazoa; phylum Arthropoda; class Insecta; order Lepidoptera; family Crambidae; genus Scoparia; species Scoparia ambigualis. Next base: position 31,262,654 of record OY992506.1, read on the forward strand.
GTATTTTCAGCCATAGGTCAAATGAGATCCACTCCGGCAATAAATTCTTCCTAACTAATATTGTAAATGCAAAAGTGTTTGTCCGTCTCTCACTTGCGCATCAACCTGATTTTGCAGCTAGATAGCTGAAGAACAATAGTGACAAAGGCCACTTTTTATCACTCCTTCCGAAACATTTCTATTAGGATTTAAAAATACACTATTCACACTATTAATTCTGTCACTTCTTATCTAAATTCTTCTTAACATCTTTATGCCGATGACTTACAAATTTACTCTCAGGCTTCGGCTGAGAACCTCTCAGAAGCGATTAAGCAGATCAATGGTGACTTGGCTACGATCTACGACTAGAGCAAGTCAAAAACGTCCCTCTAGTTTGCCCAACGGTGAACCCTAGTAACTCGCAAGTCATCATCGTAGGGGGGTCTATACAGCTTTCACGAGTAACCGGATTTACTCGTGAAAGCTGTATAGAATTCTAATTCTCAACATTGTGTGTACCTTTTTTTTTTTACTGACTTCAAAAAAGGAGGAGGTTCTCAATTCGGTTGTATGTTTTTTTTATGTTTGTTACCTCAGAACTCAGTCATTTATACACTGATTTAGAAAATTCTTTTTTTACTTGAAAGGATATACTTCCAGATTGGTCCCATTTTAATCAAAATCCAGTTCTGATGATGGAATCCTCAGGAATTGAGGGAACTCCTCAAATATTGTAGGCATACCTACAGCGATTTTGGTATTTTCAGCAATAGCTCAAGAATTTTCATTCTGAAAGTATCATTTGATGAAGTAGAACTGATGAAGAAGACCACAGAATGTCATTGGAGCTCCTCAATGATAAGTATTTCACGGGTGGCGATAAGATATCTCGATTAATATAGTTAAGCGACTATGACGAATTAAAAGGAGGCAGGTACCGGAACTCAGTTCTGATGGTGGAATCCTTGAGGAATTGAGGGAACTCCTCAAATATTTTAGGCATACCTATAGCGATTTTGGTATTTTCAGCCATAGGTCAAATGAGATCCACTCCGGCAATAAATTCTTCCTAACTAATATTGTAAATGCAAAAGTGTTTGTCCGTCTCTCACTTGCGCATCAACCTGATTTTGCAGCTAGATAGCTGAAGAACAATAGTGACAAAGGCCACTTTTTATCACTCCTTCCGAAACATTTCTATTAGGATTTAAAATACACTATTCACACTATTAATTCTGTCACTTCTTATCTAAATTCTTCTTAACATCTTTATGCCGATGACTTACAAATTTACTCTCAGGCTTCGGCTGAGAACCTCTCAGAAGCGATTAAGCAGATCAATGGTGACTTGGCTACGATCTACGACTAGAGCAAGTCAAAAACGTCCCTCTAGTTTGCCTAACGGTGAACCCTAGTAACTCGCAAGTCATCATCGTAGGGGGGTCTATACAGCTTTCACGAGTAACCGGATTTACTCGTGAAAGCTGTATAGAATTCTAATTCTCAACATTGTGTGTACCTTTTTTTTTTTACTGACTTTAAAAAAGGAGGAGGTTCTCAATTCGGTTGTATGTTTTTTTTATGTTTGTTACCTCAGAACTCAGTCATTTATACACTGATTTAGAAAATTCTATTTTTACTTGAAAGGATATACTTCCAGATTGGTCTCATTTTAATCAAAATCCAGTTCTGATGATGGAATCCTCAGGAATTGAGGGAACTCCTCAAATATTGTAGGCATACCTACAGCGATTTTGGTATTTTCAGCAATAGCTCAAGAATTTTCATTCTGAAAGTATCATTTGATGAAGTAGAACTGATGAAGAAGACCACAGAATGTCATTGGAGCTCCTCAATGATAAGTATTTCACGGGTGGCGATAAGATATCTCGATTAATATAGTTAAGCGACTATGACGAATTAAAAGGAGGCAGGTACCGGAACTCAGTTCTGATGGTGGAATCCTTGAGGAATTGAGGGAACTCCTCAAATATTTTAGGCATACCTATAGCGATTTTGGTATTTTCAGCCATAGGTCAAATGAGATTCACTCCGGCAATAAATTCTTCATAACTAACGTGTCTCACTTGCGCATCGTGGGGGGGTCTATACAGCTTTCACGAGTAACCGGATTTACTCGTGAAAGCTGTATAGAATTCTAATTCTCAACATTGTGTGTACCTTTTTTTTTTTACTGACTTCAAAAAAGGAGGAGGTTCTCAATTCGGTTGTATGTTTTTTTTATGTTTGTTACCTCAGAACTCAGTCATTTATACACTGATTTAGAAAATTCTTTTTTTACTTGAAAGGATACACTTCCAGATTGGTCCCATTTTAATCAAAATCCAGTTCTGATGATGGAATCCTCAGGAATTGAGGGAACTCCTCAAATATTGTAGGCATACCTACAGCGATTTTGGTATTTTCAGCAATAGCTCAAGAATTTTCATTCTGAAAGTATCATTTGATGAAGTAGAACTGATGAAGAAGACCACAGAATGTCATTGGAGCTCCTCAATGATAAGTATTTCACGGGTGGCGATAAGATATCTCGATTAATATAGTTAAGCGACTATGACGAATTAAAAGGAGGCAGGTACCGGAACTCAGTTCTGATGGTGGAATCCTTGAGGAATTGAGGGAACTCCTCAAATATTTTAGGCATACCTATAGCGATTTTGGTATTTTCAGCCGTAGGTCAAATGAGATCCACTCCGGCAATAAATTCTTCCTAACTAATATTGTAAATGCAAAAGTGTTTGTCCGTCTCTCACTTGCGCATCAACCTGATTTTGCAGCTAGATAGCTGAAGAACAATAGTGACAAAGGCCACTTTTTATCACTCCTTCCGAAACATTTCTATTAGGATTTAAAAATACACTATTCACACTATTAATTCTGTCACTTCTTATCTAAATTCTTCTTAACATCTTTATGCCGATGACTTACAAATTTACTCTCAGGCTTCGGCTGAGAACCTCTCAGAAGCGATTAAGCAGATCAATGGTGACTTGGCTACGATCTACGACTAGAGCAAGTCAAAAACGTCCCTCTAGTTTGCCTAACGGTGAACCCTAGTAACTCGCAAGTCATCATCGTAGGGGGGTCTATACAGCTTTCACGAGTAACCGGATTTACTCGTGAAAGCTGTATAGAATTCTAATTCTCAACATTGTGTGTACCTTTTTTTTTTTTACTGACTTCAAAAAAGGAGGAGGTTCTCAATTTGGTTGTATGTTTTTTTTATGTTTGTTACCTCAGAACTCAGTCATTTATACACTGATTTAGAAAATTCTTTTTTTACTTGAAAGGATATACTTCCAGATTGGTCCCATTTTAATCAAAATCCAGTTCTGATGATGCAATCCTCAGGAATTGAGGGAACTCCTCAAATATTGTAGGCATACCTACAGCGATTTTGGTATTTTCAGCAATAGCTCAAGAATTTTCATTCTGAAAGTATCATTTGATGAAGTAGAACTGATGAAGAAGACCACAGAATGTCATTGGAGCTCCTCAATGATAAGTATTTCACGGGTGGCGATAAGATATCTCGATTAATATAGTTAAGCGACTATGACGAATTAAAAGGAGGCAGGTACCGGAACTCAGTTCTGATGGTGGAATCCTTGAGGAATTGAGGGAACTCCTCAAATATTTTAGGCATACCTATAGCGATTTTGGTATTTTCAGCCATAGGTCAAATGAGATCCACTCCGGCAATAAATTCTTCCTAACTAATATTGTAAATGCAAAAGTGTTTGTCCGTCTCTCACTTGCGCATCAACCTGATTTTGCAGCTAGATAGCTGAAGAACAATAGTGACAAAGGCCACTTTTTATCACTCCTTCCGAAACATTTCTATTAGGATTTAAAATACACTATTCACACTATTAATTCTGTCACTTCTTATCTAAATTCTTCTTAACATCTTTATGCCGATGACTTACAAATTTACTCTCAGGCTTCGGCTGAGAACCTCTCAGAAGCGATTAAGCAGATCAATGGTGACTTGGCTACGATCTACGACTAGAGCAAGTCAAAAACGTCCCTCTAGTTTGCCTAACGGTGAACCCTAGTAACTCGCAAGTCATCATCGTAGGGGGGTCTATACAGCTTTCACGAGTAACCGGATTTACTCGTGAAAGCTGTATAGAATTCTAATTCTCAACATTGTGTGTACCTTTTTTTTTTTTACTGACTTTAAAAAAGGAGGAGGTTCTCAATTCGGTTGTATGTTTTTTTTATGTTTGTTACCTCAGAACTCAGTCATTTATACACTGATTTAGAAAATTCTTTTTTTACTTGAAAGGATATACTTCCAGATTGGTCTCATTTTAATCAAAATCCAGTTCTGATGATGGAATCCTCAGGAATTGAGGGAACTCCTTAAATATTGTAGGCATACCTACAGCGATTTTGGTATTTTCAGCAATAGCTCAAGAATTTTCATTCTGAAAGTATCATTTGATGAAGTAGAACTGATGAAGAAGACCACAGAATGTCATTGGAGCTCCTCAATGATAAGTATTTCACGGGTGGCGATAAGATATCTCGATTAATATAGTTAAGCGACTATGACGAATTAAAAGGAGGCAGGTACCGGAACTCAGTTCTGATGGTGGAATCCTTGAGGAATTGAGGGAACTCCTCAAATATTTTAGGCATACCTATAGCGATTTTGGTATTTTCAGCCATAGGTCAAATGAGATCCACTCCGGCAATAAATTCTTCATAACTAACGTGTCTCACTTGCGCATCGTAGGGGGGTCTATACAGCTTTCACGAGTAACCGGATTTACTCGTGAAAGCTGTATAGAATTCTAATTCTCAACATTGTGTGTACCTTTTTTTTTTTACTGACTTCAAAAAAGGAGGAGGTTCTCAATTCGGTTGTATGTTTTTTTTATGTTTGTTACCTCAGAACTCAGTCATTTATACACTGATTTAGAAAATTCTTTTTTTACTTGAAAGGATATACTTCCAGATTGGTCCCATTTTAATCAAAATCCAGTTCTGATGATGGAATCCTCAGGAATTGAGGGAACTCCTCAAATATTGTAGGCATACCTACAGCGATTTTGGTATTTTCAGCAATAGCTCAAGAATTTTCATTCTGAAAGTATCATTTGATGAAGTAGAACTGATGAAGAAGACCACAGAATGTCATTGGAGCTCCTCAATGATAAGTATTTCACGGGTGGCGATAAGATATCTCGATTAATATAGTTAAGCGACTATGACGAATTAAAAGGAGGCAGGTACCGGAACTCAGTTCTGATGGTGGAATCCTTGAGGAATTGAGGGAACTCCTCAAATATTTTAGGCATACCTATAGCGATTTTGGTATTTTCAGCCGTAGGTCAAATGAGATCCACTCCGGCAATAAATTCTTCCTAACTAATATTGTAAATGCAAAAGTGTTTGTCCGTCTCTCACTTGCGCATCAACCTGATTTTGCAGCTAGATAGCTGAAGAACAATAGTGACAAAGGCCACTTTTTATCACTCCTTCCGAAACATTTCTATTAGGATTTAAAAATACACTATTCACACTATTAATTCTGTCACTTCTTATCTAAATTCTTCTTAACATCTTTATGCCGATGACTTACAAATTTACTCTCAGGCTTCGGCTGAGAACCTCTCAGAAGCGATTAAGCAGATCAATGGTGACTTGGCTACGATCTACGACTAGAGCAAGTCAAAAACGTCCCTCTAGTTTGCCTAACGGTGAACCCTAGTAACTCGCAAGTCATCATCGTAGGGGGGTCTATACAGCTTTCACGAGTAACCGGATTTACTCGTGAAAGCTGTATAGAATTCTAATTCTCAACATTGTGTGTACCTTTTTTTTTTTTACTGACTTCAAAAAAGGAGGAGGTTCTCAATTCGGTTGTATGTTTTTTTTATGTTTGTTACCTCAGAACTCAGTCATTTATACACTGATTTAGAAAATTCTTTTTTTACTTGAAAGGATATACTTCCAGATTGGTCCCATTTTAATCAAAATCCAGTTCTGATGATGGAATCCTCAGGAATTGAGAGAACTCCTCAAATATTGTAGGCATACCTACAGCGATTTTGGTATTTTCAGCAATAGCTCAAGAATTTTCATTCTGAAAGTATCATTTGATGAAGTAGAACTGATGAAGAAGACCACAGAATGTCATTGGAGCTCCTCAATGATAAGTATTTCACGGGTGGCGATAAGATATCTCGATTAATATAGTTAAGCGACTATGACGAATTAAAAGGAGGCAGGTACCGGAACTCAGTTCTGATGGTGGAATCCTTGAGGAATTGAGGGAACTCCTCAAATATTTTAGGCATACCTATAGCGATTTTGGTATTTTCAGCCATAGGTCAAATGAGATCCACTCCGGCAATAAATTCTTCATAACTAACGTGTCTCACTTGCGCATCGTAGGGGGGTCTATACAGCTTTCACGAGTAACCGGATTTACTCGTGAAAGCTGTATAGAATTCTAATTCTCAACATTGTGTGTACCTTTTTTTTTTTACTGACTTCAAAAAAGGAGGAGGTTCTCAATTCGGTTGTATGTTTTTTTTATGTTTGTTACCTCAGAACTCAGTCATTTATACACTGATTTAGAAAATTCTTTTTTTACTTGAAAGGATATACTTCCAGATTGGTCCCATTTTAATCAAAATCCAGTTCTGATGATGGAATCCTCAGGAATTGAGAGAACTCCTCAAATATTGTAGGCATACCTACAGCGATTTTGGTATTTTCAGCAATAGCTCAAGAATTTTCATTCTGAAAGTATCATTTGATGAAGTAGAACTGATGAAGAAGACCACAGAATGTCATTGGAGCTCCTCAATGATAAGTATTTCACGGGTGGCGATAAGATATCTCGATTAATATAGTTAAGCGACTATGACGAATTAAAAGGAGGCAGGTACCGGAACTCAGTTCTGATGGTGGAATCCTTGAGGAATTGAGGGAACTCCTCAAATATTTTAGGCATACCTATAGCGATTTTGGTATTTTCAGCCGTAGGTCAAATGAGATCCACTCCGGCAATAAATTCTTCCTAACTAATATTGTAAATGCAAAAGTGTTTGTCCGTCTCTCACTTGCGCATCAACCTGATTTTGCAGCTAGATAGCTGAAGAACAATAGTGACAAAGGCCACTTTTTATCACTCCTTCCGAAACATTTCTATTAGGATTTAAAATACACTATTCACACTATTAATTCTGTCACTTCTTATCTAAATTCTTCTTAACATCTTTATGCCGATGACTTACAAATTTACTCTCAGGCTTCGGCTGAGAACCTCTCAGAAGCGATTAAGCAGATCAATGGTGACTTGGCTACGATCTACGACTAGAGCAAGTCAAAAACGTCCCTCTAGTTTGCCTAACGGTGAACCCTAGTAACTCGCAAGTCATCATCGTAGGGGGGTCTATACAGCTTTCACGAGTAACCGGATTTACTCGTGAAAGCTGTATAGAATTCTAATTCTCAACATTGTGTGTACCTTTTTTTTTTTTACTGACTTTAAAAAAGGAGGAGGTTCTCAATTCGGTTGTATGTTTTTTTATGTTTGTTACCTCAGAACTCAGTCATTTATACACTGATTTAGAAAATTCTATTTTTACTTGAAAGGATATACTTCCAGATTGGTCTCATTTTAATCAAAATCCAGTTCTGATGATGGAATCCTCAGGAATTGAGGGAACTCCTCAAATATTGTAGGCATACCTACAGCGATTTTGGTATTTTCAGCAATAGCTCAAGAATTTTCATTCTGAAAGTATCATTTGATGAAGTAGAACTGATGAAGAAGACCACAGAATGTCATTGGAGCTCCTCAATGATAAGTATTTCACGGGTGGCGATAAGATATCTCGATTAATATAGTTAAGCGACTATGACGAATTAAAAGGAGGCAGGTACCGGAACTCAGTTCTGATGGTGGAATCCTTGAGGAATTGAGGGAACTCCTCAAATATTTTAGGCATACCTATAGCGATTTTGGTATTTTCAGCCATAGGTCAAATGAGATCCACTCCGGCAATAAATTCTTCATAACTAACGTGTCTCACTTGCGCATCGTAGGGGGGTCTATACAGCTTTCACGAGTAACCGGATTTACTCGTGAAAGCTGTATAGAATTCTAATTCTCAACATTGTGTGTACCTTTTTTTTTTTACTGACTTCAAAAAAGGAGGAGGTTCTCAATTCGGTTGTATGTTTTTTTTATGTTTGTTACCTCAGAACTCAGTCATTTATACACTGATTTAGAAAATTCTTTTTTTACTTGAAAGGATATACTTCCAGATTGGTCCCATTTTAATCAAAATCCAGTTCTGATGATGGAATCCTCAGGAATTGAGGGAACTCCTCAAATATTTTAGGCATACCTATAGCGATTTTGGTATTTTCAGCCATAGGTCAAATGAGATCCACTCCGGCAATAAATTCTTCATAACTAACGTGTCTCACTTGCGCATCGTAGGGGGGTCTATACAGCTTTCACGAGTAACCGGATTTACTCGTGAAAGCTGTATAGAATTCTAATTCTCAACATTGTGTGTACCTTTTTTTTTTACTGACTTCAAAAAAGGAGGAGGTTCTCAATTCGGTTGTATGTTTTTTTTATGTTTGTTACCTCAGAACTCAGTCATTTATACACTGATTTAGAAAATTCTTTTTTTACTTGAAAGGATATACTTCCAGATTGGTCCCATTTTAATCAAAATCCAGTTCTGATGATGGAATCCTCAGGAATTGAGGGAACTCCTCAAATATTGTAGGCATACCTACAGCAATTTTGGTATTTTCAGCCATAGGTCAAATGAGATCCACTCCGGCAATAAATTCTTCATAACTAACGTGTCTCACTTGCGCATCGACCTGATTTTGCACCTAGATAGCTGAAGAACAATAGTGACATAGGCCACTTTTTATCACTCCTTCCAAAACATTTCTATTAGGATTTAAAAATACACTATTCACACTATTAATTCTGTCACTTCTTAGCTAAGTTCTTCTTAACATCTTTATGCCGATGACTTACAAATTTACTCTCAGGCTTCGGCTGAGAACCTCTCAGAAGCGATTAAGCAGATCAATGGTGACTTGGCTACGATCTACGACTAGAGCAAGTCAAAAACGTCCCTCTAGTTTGCCTAACGGTGAACCCTAGTTACTCGCAAGTCATCATCGTAGGGGGGTCTATACAGCTTTCACGAGTACCTAAATCCGGGTAACTTGCCGTCTGTTTTGGATGTTGATTTCCTACTTTGTGATAGGTGTTTCTCGTTTTCTTCGTTTGTCGCATTTAAACGGCGCTGACTTATACAAGTAGCGCGTTTTGTAGGTTTACCAATATTCGCTTTCGATAAATAGATCGGAACGATTCACTAAAAAGCAAGAAATTAACAAAAAAATTAACAAAAAGAAAAACCGAAACCAAAAAATGTTACTGAAATAAATGCACTAAAACGTAAAAAATAATTGCGTAGTTTAGTTTGTTCAATTTACTTGCAATAGTAACCTTTATTTTACTCTATCTCATAATTTTAAAAAATATTTTTGGAGTCGGTGCCAGCTTAATACGACAATGTAGCAATACCTAATAAAATCTATTTAAGTACTAATAAACACGACAACTGTTAAAGGCTAATTAAACATATTTACAAATAAAAACGACAATGGGGTTAAACGCCAGCAAGGCCGACCCAGAGGTGGAGAGATGAGCTTGATACTTACGCGAAGGATTGGCCAACACACGCAAAAGACCGCGAATACTGGTAGGGGGGGGGGGGGGGGGAGGGAGGCCTTTGCCCAGCAATGGGACAATATGGGCTAATATAATAATAATATAGTATGTCTTTTCATGTTTATGTTTACCTTGGCTGGCACCGACTCCAAAAATATTTTTTAAGATTATAAGATAGAGTAAAATAAAGGTTAGTATTGCAAGTAAATTGAACAAACTAAACTACGCAATTATTTTTTACGTTTTAGTGCATTTATTTCAGTAACATTTTTTGGAGTCGGTTTTTTTTGTTAATATTTTTATTATTCACCAGCAGACAACAAACACGTCTTCATAAGCGACGCTGTGTTTTCGACAGGCTCTTAATAGACTCATTCGTTTTGCACAACAATAAAACGATTATTAGGAGAGAAAACACAGCGTCGGTCGCCGCCCGTGTCGCCGGGAATTTCTTTCTGGTGAAGGCTGCAATGATAATTTCGCGCGTTTCGCGCTCGGACCTAATTTGGTCCGAGGTTTCGCGCCTTCAGGTGACAGGTATTTGACAGATGGGTCTACGTTCAGGAACCAGAAGTAAAAACCCTAAAACCTTAAGGCTTATGTAATGTGATGGAAATAAGGTGAGTACACACTGCGTCTTCATAAGCGACACTGTGTTTTCTCTCGGCTAATAATAATCGTTTTGTTATAAATCAAATCATTTATTTGCCAGAACATTATTTACAGCTTATAGAGGTGACATGTTAAAAGAGATAAAGTACAAAATGTTCGTCTTAAACTGGAAAGCATGCTCAGAATAATAACAAGCATAGAAACCACGCTAAAATAGCAAGCAAAGACATATATTTATCCTTCTTCTTCTTACGAGTCATGCTAATGAGTTAGAAAGAGAGGGAGAATGATTGACTTGTCCTAATTTGTGTAGGTGGTCACTAGCTCAGAACAATAATGTTCTAGTTTATTCCACACTAGGGACGTCATTTCTCGGCATTTTATATCGACAAAAATAAAACTAAATATTGAACATGTTAATAAATATGAAGGCGAAGGATAAGCGCGCCGTCAATGACCGAAGTATTATGTTAGCATCAAGAAGACAAAATTTGTATTTCGACGCTTGAAAGGCAAAAGGTAACAAGCGCCAAAATACCTACTTTACAGGGGAGCCGTTTAAAGTTTTATAATTCCGAAAAAAATTCGTAACTTTTTACTCGATAGACCTTTTTAGATAAAACCAAGAGCGGAAACCTTATAAAAACAAGCGTTATGTACTCCAAACAAAAATATATACATAGACCTTTTAGTTTCTAAAGTAGTGGCGCTTTTGCTCTAAAAATTAAACACAATAAGTAAAAAACAGCTTACGTAACTTTCTTTGAAACGAATATACAAGTAGAAACGTTGCTTACGACATGCTGAAATTTACAAATAAAAGGCAAAACAGCTCAAGTATAAGTTTATCATTGTCAATTTCCGAGTAGAAATATCATAAACAAGACCAAAAAGTTAAGTTAAGTATTGTAAAAAGTTATAAACGACGCCTTATTTATTTATTGTAGAGAGGCAAAACCGTAAACAGACCAAACACTGACGGTTATGCCGCTTTAAATTTCAATACAATAAAGCCTTAAATTTTAGAATAATGGTAAAAGAACATGCAAAATTTAATAGAACATTAGTGTTTGTGTTAAACTTTAAGGGATGGTCTTATTTTAATTATTATTAGTACACCTTGAATGTGTTTATTGAAATTTCAGGCGTCTCATTTAACACGAACGACAACTTAATGTCGATATGATACCTACTGCAATCTAATAATGTTAGGGGCGTTGTCGGCAGTGGTTGGGTATCGTTGGCGGTTGTCGACATGAAATTTCGTTCGTGTGAAAGTGCTCTTTGTGAAAAAAGGGTATTCAATATAAAATAACAAGAAATGTAACCAACTTATAAAATCTTTATTCATTACTCTTCATAATCTTTCTTTATTTATTCATTACTTGAAATAAAAAAATGACAGTGACATTTAGAAACTAGACAATAAGTACCTTACATAAATTTTGCTTAGCCTTTGCTAAGATTTCATCTGTCATTTAAGTTCTGCGCACCGTGAAATACTAGGTTCTGACAATTTGAGAGTGGCTTATAAGTAGGAGCGTATAGTGCGACTTATAAGAGTAGAAATTAAATAATCCAGAACTAAATTCACTCATTTTTTGGCAACATTGATTATCTGTCATTAATGTCAAGTGGTTGTTCAACTCTGTCCGTGGTTACGATTTAAATTGTTGTTTTAGTGATATTTCTACATTCCTGGATTTAAAACACTGATAACATGATTATGACCATCCGTGGCAGTTCTCGTAACATAATATATAAGGTTTTTTTTGCGAAGTTTGGCAGAATTTCAATACGGAACTTTGTTACGTAATCTGGAGGATATTTACCAACGTACAGCAGATTATACTGGAAAGTTATAAAAGATGTTGAAAGTATAATTATCTAAAATATGCCTATGCGCAATCGGCTAAATTCCGTGAAACAATCAGTATTTTTAAATATTTTTAAAAGTTTTGGGGTTATGATATTACAAACAAAAATGTTGGTTATTAAAGTTCGACTCGAGAATCTTGAACTTTTGAATTTATTGGGACATTTTATCAAGTGTTATGGGGTAGAATGTGGTAAGTATGTATAGCAAATTATGTGGGTTGGCTTTTGAATCGAGTCGCTTGAATTTGAAGAAACTAACACTGTGGGGGGGTCTTAGGGGTTCTTAAATAAAGGTTTATTAACATTTTAGCTGCCGCTGTTGCGTTAAAATATTTAAAAAACCACTTGAAAGTTTTGCCAAAATCGGCTATAATCACGAAAAATTACACGTTTTTAGGTAATACAATACCATATTAATACTATCTAGCCTTAACTCGTAAACCCTACGCGCGCGCGTAAACCCTGCGCTCCTGACGGACGTCAAATCGATATCGAGTCGGCTTTGCTTAACGGAATATGAACGCTCGGGTCATGCGATGGGTTTCGGTTTCGCGTGGGGGTCGTTGGAGGGTGAACCTTCTGTACGGAAGTAATATTAGTTATTCTGTGCTTGTACCAAGACGAAAAACGAAACAATTTTAAAACACACAAATTTATGCTTATTAATTTTTGACGTTTTCTATGCTTAAGTTTTTATAAAAAAAAGATATTTGAATGATTAAAAATGTCAACCTTATTGATTAGGTACTAATGTTTTCCAAAACTCATTTCAACCGTTACTTTATTTTACTTTAAAAACTCTGTTATTTCCAATTTCTATTACTTACCACAATATCAATACGATAATTGGAAATCACATTTAATTTTATTCCTTAAAGTAATAACTTAAGTTAACAATTCATTGTGATTTATCATTCTTCACCTTTCATCCTAAAAAAAAACGTAAATTACCTATAAATATTAGCCGTTTGTGTCGCTAGGGGAGAGACACTTGCCCGCTATTTTTGTCTCGTACCAGGATACGTTTGTTTACACAATTCTATGACCACGGCTTAAATTTCGGTTCGACGCGATTCTGTTTCGGCGTGCAGTGGTACTGGGGGTAGCGATGCGCATTTTGTCTGGCACAGACTATAGCTCGTTAGATTAGTTGTTAAGTCTTAACTATAAGTTAGATAACTGTTTTTTTTTTATTATTATTATTGACGTCAATAAGTGCCTGTAAAGGTTTACATTGAATAAATAATTTGACTTTGACTTTGACTATTAACAGAACCGAAGTGTGGGGACGGGGGGGGGGGGGGCAGCCCCCCTACCCCGCCTTGAAAAAAGTCTAAAGAGTTAATTAGGTTAGGTTTTTGTAAATTTCCATATTTTTAAAAAAGTAACATAACTTAAAAATTACTTGTCTGCGGTAGGAGGGGTAAGTGGGGGGGTACTCCTCCCCCCACTCCTTACCTTCACCACCCCCACTCCGATTCAGGCGACTCGATTCAAAAGTTTTACCAATTATGTTTATAACTCAGTCCATAGGACTGAACAATTTTGGTTTTGTTATTTTTTATGCATATATGTTTTTATTGTTCTAGGTGTGTCTGAAAGTACTGTGCGGAGAATAGCTAAACAAGGCTCCAAAAATGGAGGAAAATTTTCGAATCCCGCTAAACACAGAAAGGGTCGACTCACAAAGGAACTCGATGACTTTGATATGTGTGCAATCCGTCAGAAAATGATTTTTTTTACACTGTAAAAAAAGAAATACCAACAATATGCAAAATAATAGCTCAATTAAGGCAACTTATTGGCTATGATGGAAGCCGCTCGCGGCTTCCATTTGCGAAACTTGAAGAGTATCTGGACTTTAATTTATTAGTTTTATATCTAAATAAAAATAAGTTATAAGTACAATGGCTGTTTTCATTAAGTACTACATACAAACTACTCAAATTAATTATTTTAACGACCTCCAAAAATTTACAGAGTATGGAGGTGATAGGAATCGGTCTGTAGTTAGTGGGGTCAGCACAATTGCCGTTCTTGGGCACTGGCTGCACATTTGCAAGCTTCCTGAGGAAACTGAGGAACCGCTCTAGTAAAAAGAGAAAGGCGGTACAGACGCGTCAGAACCGGAGACAATTCAGGCGCACAGAACTTAAGTAGTCTAGCTGGAATCCCGTCCGGGCCGCTGGCCTTATTAACGTCTAAATTTTGCAAAGCTTTTCTTACCTCTTTGGTGTGAATAAACACTTGACATGGAATCACCACAGTGAGGTAAAGTTGGTGGATTTGCACGGTTTGCGTCCGGAACAGAGATGCAAAAAGATTTGCTTTCTCCGTTGTAGTGTGAGCCAACGTCCCATCGGGTCGCAGCATAGGTGGCAAAGTAGGCCGACATAAATTTAACTCGACTGACTTGGACAGGGAGCAGAACTGCTTACTTCCAGCAGGATAAGATGCTAGTTTGGCTTCTATGCGGTTTAGGTGGTTGAATCGCGCCTTGCGGATCATTCTTTTGCACCGCTTAGCTGCAGAATGGAAGGTCTCCTTCTTCGTGTGAACCCTCCGAGCCCGTTCTTTACAGTCACGAGCGCGTACCCAGGCTTGGTAAGTGGATTCTTTACATGCTTTTGCGCTTTCACAGTCCGCATTAAACCAAGGTTGGGCATTGTGACCGTGAGGGACGTCGGAGAACGGAATAAACTATTCTATTCCCTGACGAATCACTCCCACGATCGCGTCTGCAGACTAAAGGGATCGTTCGAAGAATAACACACATGACGCCAAGGGTATGATGCAAAGAAGTGCCGTATCTCGCCCCAATTAGCTGACTTGTAACGCTAGACACGCCTCGTGCCGTGCCCCTTGGGCTGACATCAGGAGGCGAGCAGACTGATACGGATTTCACCACACAATGATCTTACGTTCCCAGGGAGGCTGAGACCGATACTGAGTGTATATTAGACTTCTTCGTCATTAAAAGATCGAGACAGTTTGGCGTATGGCCATCAGAATCAGGTACCCGCGTCGCCACATTCAACATCTGGGTGAGATCCAGCGATAATGCAAACTCACGCGCTTCTCGTCCAGCATGGTCAGTTTTCTTGTACGGGAACAGCCACTCACGATGGTGAGCATTCCACAATTCCACATTCCAAATCCACAAGAAAAATTGGTTCCGCTACAGAGTACCTACCTACCTTTGATTGGCTAGATCTGCTGTATTCCATGAGCCTGGTCGTATCCTTGTCATCGGTGTGTGAGCGGTAAACCCGACGTAGATGAATTTCTCCACTCCGGTGTCGACCAAAATCCATAAAACGGAAAAACCTGGTTTTTCAAAGCCACGGAGACGCTTACAGCAAACGTCATCACGCACAAACACACAGACGCCGGCGTACTTCTTAAACTTGTGTTTAAGAGAGTAACCCAGGTAGTTGAGGTACGACACGTCCGACGGTGTTGCTATCTGCGTCTCCGTCAAAAAGAATAAGTGCGGTGTGTCGGTTTCAAGATGGTGGTGGACCTGTTCGAGATTGGACTGCAGACCACGGATGTTAGTGAAGTGCACCTTTTTTTGTGAGGAAGTGGAGCCGTTGTTTAAACCTTTTTCTTTTGACTTACTTTGCATGAGGGCAGGAGTGTAGTTGAAGATACTGCTCAGTGAACTAAACGGTGTAGCCCGATTAAACCGTCACACGCGGGAAAGTCGATCTGGAAACTGCGGGAACGCCCAACCCCCCCAATAATGTCCACCGGGTAATCACATCAGTCGCCAACTGGCACGGTGACGCATTTATGGGATTTTTCGCAAGGCAGCCTTTTGCAGGTGGCTAGCGCACTACTTGGGCCCCTACTAACTGCGGCCGGCCAACGGCAAGACTGTGCCTCGGATCCCGCTATCCTCCAGGTCGAGCTGCCCTGTACGAAATAGTCATGCAACCAGCACCGTTCGTTTCCAAACAGTGCAACTAGCTTCCCATCCCCAATGGCACTGGAACTCCTGCACATTAACGGAACGCAGTAAGACTGCTTGGCGTTGGACTCCGGCAAGAGGGTGGTAGGATACCAGGCGGCTCCTTGTGAAGCCTACCACCGCAGAGAGAACATTCAGCCGTCACCACAAACTAGGGAGTCCATGATGCCGTTGCCCAGGGTGGACAACTAGGAGGTAGTTCTCGCGCACCTTATCTAAACTACATATAGTGGTATACAATGTCGGTGTACTGCATAAATTAGCGATATCGCCGATCAAAATAACGCTTGGCTAAACAGTTTATCGGTAAACCGCTCGCCATATACCTAATTTTAATAAACCTATATGTGTATATGGGCTGTAATAAGTATCTGTGTTATACATAATAGAGACAGTTAAAATGCCTGTTTTAGCAATATAAGTAATCAGCAGCCCTTTACGATGACACTTTTTCTCAATTCAAGCTTACAGTTACTAATGTAAGTAGTGAGTATTGTTTATGCTTAGAGCTTATACTTAGTTTTATAATAAAATTAACTAACCGTCAAAATAAGGACTCACACGCTGGTCATTTTGGAACAAACAACTGTTTCAAAATACCTATGTTTATTTAAAATAGGATAAACGACATTCAACTTTGATTTTTTGATTGATTAAATTATTATTTAAACGACATATCCAGTGATTCAGTGTATGTTAAAAGGCGGCCAATGACTGGGGTTATCGTTTGTTGTATAGGTAGAAACAGCACAAGCAACACCAATTTTATTTCAATAACAAGGCAAAAGAGGATAAACGCCAATATATAATTTTTTTATTCCAGGCAAAAGCGGATAAGCAACATTAGATAAATTTATAGGTAAAACCAAAACGGCCTAAAGTGATTTTTTGATTTTATTATGAAAAGGTAAAAAGCAGTAAGTGGTTAAATAATTCTGATTTTAACAGGTAGAAAAGAAGTAAACGCAATTTGTGTTATGAAGACCTTAAGGCAAAACTGCTTAAAGGCCATGCTTAGGAAAATATCGAAAAGCAAGAATGCACGAAACGCCGAAGTGCATTGTTTTATTGTTTTTTGTTTAGGCTTAAACAACAATTCCCTGATGTGAGAAAAATATGTGTCACTTGATACTTCGTTTTTCTAAAATCACGTCAAGCATAAGCGACATCAAAATGCTCCTTTCGGCGTGAAACCCGTGCATTCGACGCAGAAAAAAAAACTGAGTATGACCTTATTACTAACTCATTTTCGACCAAAGTGGCGCTTGTTACCTTTCGCCTTTCAAGCGTCGATTTGCTTTCCATGCACTATTGTCATTCTGTATATTTCGTTGCGTTTCACTACACGCACTACATTACTCACAAAATGCACTTCCACGAGAAAATGATACAGAATGTGTATGGAGAGCGATACAAATCCTGTCTTCTCAACGCTAACATAATAATTCGGTCATTGTCGGCTTTTTCGCTTGCCTTGAAAACGATATAAACTAAATTGGACAAATTTTCAAAACCTACATTATGGTGCACAAGAAAAACACCTACAATATTATATTGAATCACTGTAGGTACAGCAGCGTCAGATCGACCTACTCAAATCTGTAAAAATATCCCAATCGATATTGAACTCTACGATTTCAACATTAGCTTGAGCTTCGGTTGCAGGTATTTCACAGATTAGTAGGTCGCAGAGTAGGTAGGGTAGGGCGATATGACGCTGCCTGTACAGTCAGCGTTACATCTATCTATCCTTAGTAAAATTCTCGCAACCAAATTTCATCCTAATTTCAATCATGTAGAGTTCAATATCAATTGGAATATTTTGACAGATTTGGGTAGGTCGATCAGTGGCCGTGTGTACACACACTACTTTACGTTCTATTGTTAGGCCAAAAAATTGTTAACGGTGAAAGTGGTCACTTTTGCCTTCAGCAAGTTTTGCAAGTTAATAACGAGAAGCAGTGTAGAGTCAGTGTCACATCGGCCTACCCTTATCTGTCAAATTAACTAGATGGATAATGAACTTTATCTGAAATCTGAAAATTGATACGAGGAAAATATAAATATGAAGGATTACTAAGGAAATAAAAAACTTATAAATAAACATTTAAAACATTTTTATTAAATCACTGCCTCTTAAATAAGAAGGTTTTGGTTAAAAAGCTTTATAATTTGTCACGAGGCGCACATTCCTGTAATTCCAGTTTGGTATTCGTATTGTCAAATATAACTTAGATACGGCTTTTATCAATAGGATTCTGTGATTGTCATCGAAACTTTGTTTTAGAGAATGATTAACAAGATTGCTCAAAATGCTTGTTGGTACAAATGTGTCGCAGACATTGTTCATGATTGATTGATCGTAAAATGTTTAGAACCTAAATGACTGCGTTTATTCCATATCCAATTTAGTCTTCTTACACGCCGGCCGTAGCCATTCTTTATTTATATCATCATTGTTTGGAAACCTGTAACCAAAATGTAGAATTTCTAAAATTAGTGAAAATGCAGATAAATGGTGGTAGTAGTAATCAAGAAGACCATTCAATTATGTATATTTTTTAAATTATCAATAGCTAACTTTTAAAGTTATAAATTATTAATATCATGTTAAGAGTAAAACAAGTTGTAAATGAGGCGTATACAAATATCATAATTTAAAGATAGATGTGCTAACCACTTACACAAAATACAGATTTATCGATATAGAAATGCACGTCACTAGGCGAAAAAACATAACCTTCAACATTTGAACAAAATTTCATTGATAAATGCCTTATATCAGCACAGAACTGAACACGATGACTATTTAGACAAACTATTAGTGTGTTTTAATAGATTTATGCCATTAATTATGTTTAGGTAAAACGAAAACAGTCTGAGCTTACCGATAAAAGGTTATTGTCTCTTGATTATTTTCTTTTCTTATTATAAGGGATTTACAACCCTCAATCACACAAGACATTTTGTCACACCTAACGCATATATATCACTAACAATGCTATGGCTAGTTTATAGGTTTCTTCGGAAGAATACCTTGCAAATAATTAAATTTATCTGAGAGGAGCTACAACTTAGCTTGAAAATAATCCGTCATTATAATGTAACCAAGTTAGGTTGCCACTTATTTACGCAGCAACAAAAAGAAAATAACGACACATTTAATCTGATGGTGTTATAAAGACATCCAATTACATCCATTTGACATTTACCTTGTGACAACCTAGAAAAAATAGAAACGAATGTGGATTAGAGGTTTCATTCAATCTCGTTACAAAATTAAATGAAGTCATATGAGTAAGATAGCTGTTGTCTAGCTCTTCTTTTAGCGTGGTTTCTATGCTTTAGTTATTGTTCTGAGAAAGCATGCAAAAATATAAATGTCAGTGAAATGTCAATAAATCTATTTTATTTACCTAATTTATGTGAGAAGTCACTAGACCCATCAATCACTTTAAAATACTCGCAATTAATAAAAACATTTTTCGATTAACCATTTGCGCAGCTCCGATTTGAAGCGATTAAATGGCATCTCTCTAATACCTTAAGGTATCTTGTTATACACTTTTTGCCATGGGTAAAACCTCTGCATGGTGGTGTTTTTAATTTAGTAGGTATGTGAAACGGTTATATTATTGCTCAAATTCCTGTTGACTGTTCCGTAATGACTTAATGAATTGCACAACATACCGCATCATAACGCTGTACAATACAGTATAATACATTATACTCGTAGTCATGGAATCATTAATGTGGTTAAGTTATAGTTACAGTAATTTGCAGTTTTTTTTTTAAATAAATGTAGAATGGACACTAAAACATTAACAACACTTTTAAATTGGCTTTTTGATAAAACATGTACATTCTTTAAGTTCGGTAGATAAAATAATAACTTTTGCTCTTTCGATTGGCTAGTTTATTACAAAAAATATGAATAATAAAAATATTTTTACCCTAATCAGGTATTGTTTTAACTACGGTGCAAACCACGATATTTTTTGTCTTTTTTTAAACTCTGCGTATAAGAAAACGCAAAGTTTGGTGTTCAATCAGCAGAAGCTGATGTTCTTCAATTAGAACACAATATTAGATCTTTTACTATCTGTTTAAACCTGCAATACAAAATATAAATATAATTATAATCAGGTACCTACCTACCAAAACCACAAAAGTCACAAAACTCGCTATAAGTATGTCTGACAAACGCTACGATCACGTTTTTTGTGGTTACAATAAGGTTGCACATGTTATCTCTCCTATGATGACATTATACGGCTCTACATCTTCATTATTGTTACAACGTATTATATCGTACCTATACTTAATTAAATAAAGGACATATTTTTTTTACTATGGGGCTTGGTACTAAATTCCAAAGTCTTTTAACTTGACGCCAATGTATAAATACTTGAAGAATACATTATTGTTAACATATTTATAACCGTATTATTAATTTAAAGACCTCCGTTTTTGTTATATAAATTAAAAACCAACATTGATTTCTACTCGAAAACGGCAACATTATAGTAGGATTGTGACATTTTATGTTTTTAAAAATGAAAAAGTGACGCTTGTCTGACGTTTTATATGTCAATCTGCATCGTAGACAGATGTCAGACTGTCAGCCGCCAGACGATTCCCGGGGTGCGTTCCGTCGTTCTGGGTGTAGTTGTTTGGTTAAAGTTTAACTCGTTTGAGTTGCAACTGAGCCACGGAACGATCGAGTTGTTTTTGTAACCTCTTCTGAAGTATTCCTGTCCAAAACGAGAGACAACTCTTCTTTTGTCTACATTTTCTCCACTTTTATACTATATTTAAACCTAATTATTAAAAAGTAAAACAATACGAAACAAACAGGTCGAATTTTTCGTGACGTTTTGACATAAATTGCAAAAATTTGACACTCTAACAATGATACAAACGTCAAATAGCTGTCAGAGTGAAAAACAACCTTCCGATTTGATGGTTGTTTGGTTGCTGCGCTCTGAGCCACAGAACGGATGAAACTACGCTCTGACAGCCGTCAGAGTAAAATTTCACCAAGCCACGGAACGGATAGAGCGCGCGCCGGAGTGCGCTCGAGTGCACTCGAGTGAAGCCACGGAACGCAGCCCTGGCCGCGCTTTCGTTGTGTTAATTGTGTGTATCGTTGATAAATACTTTAAGTGCGAAAAAGATAACTGTGTTATCGATATCGTTTCTACATTACCATAGACCTCATAGATTTACCTACTTAATATCCCTGCGTTCATTAACATTAAAAAAACCGGAACTTTCGTTCAGAAACGTACAAAACTTGTCAAAATACAGTATTCTTTGAGGAGGTAATTCAAAAAAAATAAAACCGCCTTCAAAAAAACCTAACCCAAACAAAACACACAATCAGCAAGTTTTCAAAACCAAATTAAAAATATAACAAAAAAAAAACAATACAGTACTCTGACACTAAAAAGTTATAAATAATCTTTTTATAACACAGAGTTAAATAACATTAACAGTTTAGGACCTACCCAAATCTGAAACTATAAACAATACCTTGTACATCGATTACTGTTGATAAACAAAATTAAACCTAAAATTATTTACTTATTACAATATTTACAATAATCATAAACAATTAGGTACCGACAAAATGTAACACTAAAATTATTTGAATATTTAATATAGATAATCGGTTACTTTTTAACCGCCTCCGTGGTCTAGTGGCTAAGCCACCGGTTTCAGACCCAGAGGTCCCGGGTTCGATTCCCAGCGGGGGGTACATCTTTGTGTGCTCGGTTTGGTTGGTGGTAGGGCTGTTAAGTCCGCCTGGCTAGCTACCACCATCTTATCTAAGTCTGTCGCCATAACAACGATGTTTATAGCATAGTTGTGTTCCGACAGTTAGAGATAAGATAGCCAGTTCCTCAGTGGTTGAGGATTCCGGGTGAAGCGCGCTTCCACCTTCGGCCTTATCGTCACTTACCATCAGGTGAGATGAAGGCCAAGCGCTTACCCGTTACCCGTAAAAAAAAAAATAAAAAAAAAAAACTTTTGGAGTCGGTGCCAGCCTGCATGATTGATACCGGATTGCACGATGCACAGCACAGCACAGAATGACTAATGAATGATGGAGCAAAGCAAAGGATGGCGATTGGCGATGGCGAGTGGAGTCGACGAGGGGCGCGCGGGGGGCACCCCGTTGAGTGTTTGACCCGAACGCTTTCAGACGCGTGAGGGCACACCAGTGTTGCCAACTTAGCATTATATGCTAGATTTAGCATATTTTCATTTCGTTTAGCATGTCTTTTTAGCTTTTGGCATATAGCATATTTGTTTGGCATATTTTTATTATACACTTTTAAACTTTCGCGTTCCATTATAAATACACATTTAGACGGGGATTAACGTTATATGTAGTTAGCGTTAATCCCCGTCTAAATGTGTATATTTTTATTAAACTCAAAAAGAATGTAAATCACAATTTTTGACAAAAATCGATATCGAAAACTCCATCGATGTTCCCACTGCACTAGCCAAAGCCAAAGCCAAATAAGTCTGGTCAAAACTCCGAAATCGTTTAGCAGTGAAAACCCTGAATACCATTTTTTACGTTAGATTTGGCCTAAAGAGAGTAGGAAAGTGCTGGTTATTCTTACACTGTTCATAGCGATGTACTCTGCTTTATAGGTACCAAAGAGAGTTATGACTCTGGCTTTCAGTCTTCCGCATCAGCTGCTGTTAATGAAGATGAAAAAGATACGGATATTTCATTTCGTTGATTTTATTTCGTATTAAATACTAACTCAGAATTATGTTGGCATTTTTTTTTGGCATTTTATAAGGAGAGTTAGCATATTTTTGGCATATTTTTTACACAACTCTAGCTTATTTTGAAGTAGTTGAGTTGGCAACACTGGGGCAGACATCGTTGGTGGTCGTTTCAATTAATATAATGCACGGGTGGAAATGTTCCCTACTGAAAAAACTTGCTATAGAGAACGCATCTCAAGAATGATGTATGACAGTTTCTTCCCGATGCGAATATCACTACTGTCAAAATCTTTGAAAATGGCGTCACTTTCATCACTTGTTGTTTTGTGTCGAGGCGATCTTGATTTATTTCCGTATATCTATTTCTCCACATAACTTCTAAGTGTTACTTGAGTATTACTCAGATTATTCCGTGTTAAGTTACGTTTTAGTGCTTTCTACGATGTTAAATCATTGCTGTGTTACCAACTGTGATAGTGTTTACGACAGACCGTTAAATTACTTGTATTTCCATGTGCTAATGCTATTAGACTCAATAAATGGCTGGAGTGCATTTAAACAGTGAAAACTCTTCGGGCGTTGAATGTTGATGAACATTGAACTTGAAACGCTTTGTTTTTCAGAAAAATTTTGAGGAGAGATTTATAACTTCAAAATCTCGCCTATTAGGCACTGGTGCAATATCAGGAGGCACTGACATCCGCAGGTTGCAGAAGAGAAGTCTTCCAATGATGTAAAATAAAGCTTTTATAAAATATACTTACCAAAAAGTTAAAAAGAAAATAAATGTGCCATCTTAAGAAATATTTGGTTTTATTTCAAAAGGTAACTATTAGCAATTACAAAATATCTTGCTTAATACCTTGGTAGATTCTGATGTATCCTAATTTACCTAAGAAAAACAAACTGCCTGGTATGTCGGTTCGGTTCTGGCTGAATGCAGAAAATGTTGTTGCCTTATATTAAGTATTCAAGATTAAAAAGTTACAAATGTCATACATCAATCTTGAGCTAAGATGGCGGCCAGCTCTAAAGCTTCATAGAAATGTACGATAGATGTCCGTCTGAACTTGTTCACTATATAGTCTGTGATATAATGTTTCGGTGCGCTCGCGCCTATTTGCTTTTTTCCTACTTTAGCGGAGTCGACGCGGGGTGCACGCGATTGAGTGTTTGACCCGAACGCGGGCACTGCGGGCAGACGCGTAAGGCAGAGGTCGTTTCCAAATTACAGATATTTTTCTGCGCTTGTTTACTTTTTTCATACAGATTTTAATCGTTAGCGGATTAAATTTTTTTTATGGTTAATATTTAATTAGTAAGGTGATTAATCATTTTATTTTATTTATTGTTAGGCTGGCACCGACTCCAAAAATAACTGATTATCTATAGTAAATATTCAAATAATTTTAGTGTTACATTTTGTCGGTACCTAATTGTTTATGATTATTGTAAATATTGTAATAAGTAAATAATTTTAGGTTAAATTTTGTTTATGAACAGTAATCGATGTATAAGGTATTGTTTATAGTTTTAGATTTGGGTAGGTCCTAAACTGTTAATGTGATTTAACTCTGTGTTATAAAAAGATTATTTATAACTTTTTAGTGTCAGAGTACTATTGTTTTTTTTTTGTTATATTTTTAATTTGGTTTTGAAAATTTGCTGATTGTGTGTTTTGTTTGGGTTAGGTTTTTTTGAAGGCGGTTTTATTTTTTGTAAAAAATTAATATTATTTTTGAGTTTTTAGTTACAATAATTAAAGTTGCTGCATATTTCTTCATTTTTTAGGTTTGTTGTGGATTGTGGTAGATAATTAATAAAATTGTTGGTGGGCTTTTCCGAATATTTTTGTTATTACGTTTTTTCTTATATTCTGATATTTTCTAACGTGTTTTAATAAAGAAAAAATACACCGTAGATTTATGATTCCGATGGCAGAAAAAATATTTTATTATGGGTAGACCATCCAGAAGAGCTGTCTTAATGAGGCAGCGCCGAACAAATGAAACTAAAGACGAAAGAGACAATAGGCTAAAAAAAAGTGAGGAAAGAAATTTGAAAAGAATTTCGAAAGAGACATCCAGGCAGCGTACGCATAGACTTTCACAAATGAGAACTGTCACGTATTCCATTCGACGTAATGAAAGTTCTGAAGGTCGTGCCCGAAGACTACGTTTGATACATAAGCGTTTATCAAATGAAACTGAAGAGCAACGTTCTCATCGACTTGGTTTAATACACGAACGTTTATCTAACGAAACCGAAGAGGAGCGTTCTCATCGACTTGGTTTGATGCGCGAACGTTTATCAAACGAAACCGAAGAGGAGCGTTCTTATCGACTTGGTTTGATGCGCGAACGTTTGTCAAACGAAACCGAAGAGGAGCGTTCTCATCGACTTGGTTTGATGCGCGAACGTTTATCTAACGAAACCGAAGAGGAGCGTTCTCACCGACTTGGTTTGATGCGCGAACGTTTATCTAACGAAACCGAAGAGGAGCGTTCTCATCGACTTGGTTTGATACGCGAACGTTTATCTAACCAAACCGAAGAGGAGCGTTCTCATCGACTTGGTTTTTTTTTAAAATCTTTATTTATTAAAGAGGGTTTAGTCACAGAGACTATGTCACCCTCGAAGAAACCAATACATAATCTTAAACACTTCTACGAATTATACCTATTTTAACTATTTTAGCTAGTGCTTTGGCTTTCTCTGATAAGGGAAAAGCCAAAAGACTATTACATTTCCCAACTTCATTTAGTGTACCAAAGTAAATGGTAAATTGTACTCTTTCCGCTTCGTTCAGGACACACTCCATTATAATATGATAGGCATCCTCTATCATCTCATATTCACTGCAATTGGGAGATGCTACTTTGCCCATAAGGAAAGCAAACTTATTCAATGGAATGTGTCCAGATCGCAGTCTCATTAAAGTGGCTAATGCGGACCTGGCCAAGTCCTTCAAACCACGGAGTTCTACTGAGGCTTGGCTGTATGGTTTTAAACCAAATTCCTTTGGTGAGCGCTCTTTCGTCAAAGTACTCTTTCCAGTCTTGCCAACACCTCCTTTTTATCAAAGGTAAGTAGGTCACTATGGTAAGGTATCCAGTTTAAGACTGTCCCGTCAACCAAAGCTTCCCTAGCTAGTGTATCTGCCTTCTCGTTGCCAGACAAGCCAATGTGAGATGGTACCCATTGCAAAACCACCTGCAGATTAGGACTTGAGAGTATCTCAATAGATTTTAATGTTTTATATGCTATCGGTGAGCCACCAGAGTTTGTAGTACATCGAATAAGATGTTGTAGTGCACTTTTTGAGTCTGTTATATTATATGTATTACATACTTGCCACTGTCGAAAAAGCCAATATACGAAATTGCTTCTGCAACAGCGATATATTTTTTGACTCAATTATTTTTTTTATGTAGCCGTTAGTCTGCGGATCGAAAATAGCCAAGCCTGAGATATTTTTTTCTTTAGAAGCATCCGTAAAGATTCTGTAATAGTCAGAGTAATTGTCGTTTATAAAGTTATTACATAATATATTTAAGTTACTTGTCTTATATCTACTCTTGCTTTTATCAAAGTCAAAGTCAAATTATTTATTCAATGTAAACCTTTACAGGCACTTATTGACGTCAATAATAATAATAATAAAAAACAGTTAACTAACTTATAGTTAAGACTTAACAACTAATCTAACGAGCTATAGTCTGTGCCAGACAAAATGCGCATCGCTACCCCCAGTACCACTGCACGCCGAAATAGAATCGCGTCGAACCGAAATATAAGCCGTGGTCATAGAATTGTGTAAACAAACGTATCCTGGTACGAGACAAAAATAGCGGGCAAGTGTCTCTCCCCTAGCGACACAAACGGCTAATATTTATAGGTAATTTATCGTTTTTTTTAGGATGAAAGGTGAAGAATGATAAATCACAATGAATTGTTAACTTAAGTTATTACTTTAAGGAATAAAATTAAATGTGATTTCCAATTATCGTATTGATATTGTGGTAAGTAATAGAAATTGGAAATAACTGAGTTTATAAAGTAAATAAAGTAACGGTTGAAATGAGTTTTGGAAAACATTAGTACCTAACCAATAAGGTTGACATTTTTAATCATTCAAATATCTTTTTTTATAAAAACTTAAGCATAGAAAACGTCAAAAATTAATAAGCATAAATTTGTGTGTTTTAAAATTGTTTCGTTTTTCGTCTTGGTACAAGCACAGAATAACTAATATTACTTCCGTACAGAAGGTTCACCCTCCAACGACCCCCACGCGAAACCGAAACCCATCGCGTGACCCGAGCGTTCATATTCCGTTAAGCAAAGCCGACTCGATATCGATTTGACGTCCGTCAGGAGCGCAGGGTTTACGCGCGTGCGTAGAGTTTACGAGTTAAGGCAAGATAGGTTGCGCTTTGAGTTTTTAAAACCATCTAAGACATGGAAAAGAATGGTTTAAATTATGGAAAAAAAAGTATGTATTATAGTCTGACCGCCACCGCCGCACCGCGCCCCGGGCACGCGAGCGGCGAGGCGGGGGGGCGAAACAGTTGCTCCATTTAGTTATTCTGCCGTCATCGCTCACGGCGGCAACTAGTGTGTCAGACGCACATGAAATAAAATATCCAAAAATGGGTCTTGCATTATCACGAGATAATCAAGACAGTCATTTTTAAAGTGGCCGAATATTTTAAGAAAAGAAAAGCAAACAAAGAAAGTTTATATTATATAAGGTGACTGCCAGAAACCGCAAGAAGCTTCAAGGGCCGATCAGGTCAAGCGTCCTAAACATGACAAAAATGGTCTCATCGAAGATTAACATAGGTACTTATCGTATCGTAGGTAAATATCTACGTTATTAATAGAATGTCTAATGTTTGAAGTATCCACACTGCCCACCCATTTATCTAGTGAAAATCTCTCATATTGGGGACCTGAAAAAATAGTCAAATCTTTGTATTTATTATGTATTTCTACTAACACTGGTTTTGCTTTGTTTTTCCATAAAATATGTTGACTCATTGTGTTTAATTTATCTATTACATCTATCTCTTTACTATGTACATGTGCTTTTTTTTTCAACCAATATTTACTGGCAAGATAAGTGCGGCGCACACACAGGGGTTGGATGTGAAGCTCGCATTCCATGACGTGTATCGCTGTACTTCGTATGAACCCATCAATGACACGAAGACATTTATTTTGTAATCTATCAAGTTTAGTTAAATGCGTTTTTGCACTATTACCGTACAGAACGCTGGCATAATCCAATTTACTGCGTATGCAGGCTAAGTAAAGTCGTCTAAGGTGATAATGGTGCATTCCCCACTCCGATCCTGCCAAAACCTTAAATACGTTAATTAATTTAGATGTCCTTACTCTTATTTCATTAATATGTTTACCCCATCGCAATGATTTGTCCAGCCATAAACCTAAATATTTAAAACGATCTACCACTTGCATACATCTAACAATGTATTTTCAATTGAAATATTTAAGCGTTGTCTAATGATTTTATTTGTGAAAATACAGATTTTGCTTTTGTTCGGAGATATTATTAAACCTATTTCAGCCAGTAATTGTACAGTTTTATTTAATGTAATTTGTAGTTTTTGTGAATCTTTTTCTATATCATCACAGCTAACATATAGCACAAAATCATCAGCGTATTGTAAGATGTTTACCTGACTGGTGATTTTACAAATCTCAGACGTCACAATATTGAATAGAAGGGGAGAGAGTGGGTCACCTTGAGCAAGTCCAGCTTGTGTATTTCGCTTGATTACTGACTGCTCTAGTTTGATTGTGAGCTGTCTTTCTTTGAGGAAGTTCCACAAATAACGACTCATTTGTGTACTAACACCTATTTTATTTAATGTATGTATTAGAGACTGGGTATCCACATTATTGTAGGCATTGTCAACGTCTATGAAATATGCTAACGTAGTTTTTTTCTGCAAAAAACCAATTTGGATGTGCGAAACCAGTCTAGATAAGTTATCCAAAGTTGATTGTCCCTTTCTAAAACCGATGGTATTATGAGACAACAAATCGTTTTTCTCAACAAACCACTCTAATGTCATTATTAGAATGTGAAAAATCTTACAAATACAAGAAATCATCGAAATCGGTCGTAGAGCAGAGAGTAATTGAGGGTCTCGTCCTGGCTTAGGAATCGGGATAATATGGATGTCATGCCACTGTGAAGGGACACAGCCTGTTTTGTAAATCTCATTGTATAAGTCCAACAAAATTTTTATACCAATATCAGGGAGGTGGTTGATCATAGAATATGATATATTATCATTTCCTGGAGACGTGTCCTTACGACGCAGACATTGTTTTAACTCTTGTAGCGTTATTGGGACATCTAAGGGAATGTTATTAGCTACAAAAGGAGGGTCTTTAAAAATTGTTACTTTAGGTAACATTACGACATGTTGTCGTTGTCAAAATAATATAAGAAAACGTAAAGTTCGAACGACAGCTTTTTGGAACAAGATGACAGTTGCCCATGTTCCTCAAGAATTGGCTAATTTGACTAAATTTGAAGAACGGTTATTATGCCGAGTTACGCCGTTTTTAAAAATAATAAAGCTTCAAAACCGTTTTTGTCAAGATTGGTGCAAGGGCCAAGTCATATTATTTGCAAAAGACGTTATTGAAGTAGCTGAACAACTGCCACTTACCCCTAACCAGGCAGGACTAGTTGTGGTTGTGGAAAATCTTGAAAATTTGCAGCGGTCCCAAGTTTGTAGTGGATGTTAATAGATTACGTCTAGCTTTAGCTTGGTTAACATCAAATAATGTACTCTATAGGGATGTTAGATCCTGTTTTGACACCAATATAGATATTTCAGAAGTTGTTGAAATTGCTGAGGAGCCCATTAATGATGGGAACGATCCAGTCTTATCATCTATTCCTCGAAATGATTATGTGGATTTAAGTGAAAACGTTGCTTTATTACATGGTTCCTTTCATCAAGCTGATTCAAGATTTGACTCTCAATCTCGAGGGAATCAATGTACTGCAATAGCGACTGTGGCTTGTGCAGCATTAAGTACAGTAGAACCTGATCAATGGACCAAAATTGACATTGACTATATAGTAATACTTGGAGATCAATTTTATCGTGAATCTATTACTACAAGACAAATTCCTGCATCTGGAAAAATTAATCCTCAATATCTTGCTGCAAGTGATCTTGCATCACAATTACTTTACAACAGAATGAAAATTCATATTTCTGTTGTTGAAAACATTTTCAATGGTCACATAGATACTGATCGTAGCACTGACGGTTTCCCAAATCTTAAAAATGCATTGGAAATGTTTTTCAGAGAAAACTCTTGTGGGTTGCTCACAACAAATGCACAGACGGTGGCGGTATTTTGTAAATCCGAAGCTGATAGTTATAAATATTGGCTATTCGATTCACATGCACGTGAACCTAAGGGAGCTAAAGCTCCAAAACGAGGTGCTGCTTGTTGCATAAAGTTTAAAAATTTTAATGAATTGTACTACATATTGCGCCAAAATTTATATTGTTCACGTACGGCACAAGATTATATCAGTCTCAACGTATACTCACTAACTCCTTTGCTTGTAACCCTGGAGAACCAAGTAGAAATATTAAATACTCGAGAACGGGAACAGCACCAGGATCAATTACTAACGTGTCAGCCAGAATCGAATAGTTTAGTACACTGTGACACTTCTCAACAATCATCGCGGATTATCTCAACCCAAGAACAAGAGATACCATCTGGGGTAAGACCATCAAGGCATCCTAATCCACATGGAACTGTAGTTATTGAAACGACAAGTATGCTCCGTAGTATAGATGAATCCGTGCCTAATCTAGAAAATGTGGTTTCTGTAAATCCTGATGATGATAGCAATCACAATATTAGATTCTCTCAGATCTCAGTTCTCGTGGATCACGCGCACGCGTTGGACGCATCATTCGTTCTCGCCAAAAAGTGTTTAATGTGACAAAGACAAACATATACGTGTAACAAAGGTCGTTATATTGCAGTCAACGCCACCGACGGAAGCGCGGGAGTAAGATTGCACGAAGCCCTGCCTTCTGTCCTTGTGTTACCGCCAGCTGCTATTTTGTGATATTTGCGATAATTATTGATAGGCCTGAGAAAAAATGCAACAGACTCCGGATGGAAATAGGGTACGTTGCGGATCGGATTCGGAACCTAACACAGCTAAATTGAAGGATAACCGCTTAGAAAGTTGGATTCATATTCGGCGAAAGAAAAAACGATCAGATGGTGACACTGATAGTGATTCGAGTGTTAGTCGCAATAATATTCGGCAAAAAACATCTAACCTTGATATGAATATTATTAACGACAATTTAGTTGCCCTCCGTGAGCAAATGGAAACCATGCAAACGCTGTTGAGCTCTATGAAAGAGGAACAAAATGCTCGTTTTGCTCGTATACACTCAGATATGTCTGAAATCAAAAGCGAAATTAGCGATATCAAAAAAACAAATGAGGATATTGAAAAGTCTGTGGATTATCTAGGAGCAAAGTACAATAAACTGGATAATTCACGGAAAGAAATGAAAGAAAGCATGATTAAACAGGAAAATAGAATGAAAGATATGATTCAAAAAATATTAATCTGGATAAGTGTAATAGGTCGCTAGAAGAGAGAATTATGAAAATAGAACAAAAAGAATTACAGTTGCAAATCGAAATTACCAATGTTGAAAAACATGACGGGGAAAACATTATGGAAACGTTCAGCAAAATTGCGCAGGAACTGAAACTCAAAACTGAACACATCGAAAGAGCATGGAGAATACCTGGTGACAATAGCAAAAAACCGCGTACAGTAATTGTAGCACTGAAGACACGAGAAGCCCGTACAGAATGGCTCAAATGTAAAAAATATATAATTACCAACAGCATGATATTTAAAAACGGCAACAGCTCCCGTATTTATATCAATGAACATATAACTCGACAAATACGTGATCTATTCTGGAATACCAAAACAAAACTGAAAAATATATATAAGTACGTGTGGATACAAAATGGAAGGATCCTCGTTAAAAAAAATGAAAACGAAAAACATACCAAATTAACTATCATGGTGACCTTGAACAAATTATTGGAAACAAGGAGGAGTAAAAGGAAAGCAAATGGATTTCGAAAATATAACACACGAAATTATATATAAAAAGTATGAATATATAGAACAATGGGAAATAGATATAAACCAAAATACTAATAGATTAAATATTATACATATGAATATATGTTCACTTAGAAAACATTTTGATGAGTTAATTTTACTGACAAAAAACTGCAAAAAAACTTGATATAATATGTTTATCTGAAATAAACATAAAAGAAGACGAGATATGCAATTACACAATAAACGGTTATAATTCTTACTACCTAACTAGGGAAAAGAAACGAGGTGGAGGATTAATTATTTATACAAAGAATAACATAAAATTTATGATTAAGAACAAGTTACACAATCAATTATTTGAACTAATTCATGGTGAAATTTCAACAAAATACAAACACATAGACATGTTATTTGTTTATAGACCGCCACATACAAATAAAAATAATTTTACTATGGAAATAAAAAATATAATTCGCCAGGTACCGATAGAAAACGATGTTGTTTTCATAGGAGACTGCAACATAAATATTTTGCCGGGGGAGACCGACACGAGCGCTCATAATTACCTAAACACCCTTTACGAAATGGGAATGGAATGCGGCGTACAAGATGTAACGCGTGAAGTAGTTGTATCGAAGCGTCGAGTGACTTCGTGTATTGACCACATTTTTGTGCGAAGCGCATCGTCGTTGCCTGCGCGACCGTCAGGTGAGAGCTACTCATATGTAATGGCTACGAAAGTATCGGACCACTACCTAACGGGACTTTCGATTGAAACGGATAAACAATCGAGGTGCTCGCTGTATAGCTTGCACTGTGTTGGACGAAAATATTATTAAAGACAAGTTAGATAATATTAAATGGAGCCAATTTAATTTTCTGACTGATCCACTGGAATTGTTTAAGTGCCTAAGTAACATTTTTTGCAATATTTATAATAGCGCAAAAAAACAAATAAATATTAAAAAACGGGAAAAAAAATCATGGGTAAATAACAATTTACAGTACATGTTACAACATAGGGATACATTATTTAAAAAATGGAAATCAAATAATAAAAACATGACCCTTTGCTTAGAATATACTAGGTATAGAAATAAAACTAATAAAACCATAAACTTTGCAAAGAATGAACACAGGCGAAAGGATATTGAAAATTGTAATGGAGATATACGAAAGATATGGACTTGTGCAAATAAGTGGCTAGGAAGGACTAAGCTGGATGTTGACGCTGTCATCAAAAATACTTATTGAGTAAAAATGAATCGGTAAGCGCAATCTGTAATCAATTTTGTAATGTGTTTACCCAGGAAATTGACTTATTAAAACAAAAACATATATGCAAAATATTATTTTTTGAACGAAATACATATGTGATGGAGAGTCCTATAAGTTTTAGATTTATGCAAGTTACTCCTAAAGATGTCTGTAAAATAATAGATAAATTGAACTGCCGCAAGTCCCCGGGGTCCAATGCTATTAGAGTAACAGATTTAAAATATGTTATGGAACAAATTAGCCAGGTTATTGCACAGTTTGTAAATAACTGTTTTAAGTTAAGGTATATATCCTGATGAATTAAAAATTGCTATAATAATATCAATATTTAAGCAGGGGTGTCATAGTGACTGTTGGGTCGATAGCTTAATTAAAGAGTGGACTGTATTTTAAAGGTTTAATTTTGATTACAATGAATTCGTGTGCGCGTACAAAATGTGATCGCCCGGTGCCTATGCGGTCGTGAAGCAAAGTGGCGTTGCGCGGCGGGCTTGTCCCACCATCGCCGCGCCGCCGCCGCGCCGTTCGCGCGCCGCGCCGTGTGCTGTCGTGCGCCGCCGCTCGCGCGCCGACATGCTCCCCGGGTTGAAGTGGGAAGCGAAGAGATGACTTCAAGAAGATGGTAGAGGGCAGATGCAGTTGAAGGCTCGCCGCATCGTGCCCGTCTTCGTCTTGACCTCGGCTACCCGCGTGACGCCGTCCACACCAGGATACGTCTTCGTCACTCGCCCCAAGCACCACATCAGTGGTGGCGTGGTCCGATCTTTGACGAGGACGAGTGGCCCGTCTTTGACCTCGCCTGTGGAGGAGTACCATTTTGTTTTGTTCTGCAGCAGAGAAATATACTCGTTAGTAAATCGCCTCCAGAAGTGCTGCGCGATGTACTGCGTTCTTCTCCATCTGTCCAGGCGGGAGATGTTGTTGCTGGTCACCTGTGGGTTTGGTACAGTTAAAAGCGGTCGTCCAATTAAGAAGTGAGCGGGAGTAAGAGCCGAAAAATCATGAGGATCTGAAGAGAGCGGAGTGAGTGGGCGAGAATTGAGTACTGCCTCTATTTGGGAAAGACAAGTTGTCATTTCCTCGTAGGTAAAATGAGTAAGATGAAGAAGTCTTTTAAGATGATGTTTACAAGATTTTACAGCTGCCTCTGCTAATGAGTTAAAATGGGGAGAATAGGCAGGGGTGAAAATAAATTCAATGCCCTCCTGCGCTATCGCAGTTGCAACGTTTGACGAACGTAAGAACCTACGCATTTCATTTGATGCGCCAACAAAGTTTGTCCCATTATCGGACGTGATGCTTCGAGGCTTGCCCCGACGCGCCACGAACCGATTGAGTGCGGCCACGTAAGATTCAGACGTAAGGTCCGTAACGAGCTCCAAATGAACAGCTTTCACTGCGGAGCAAACAAAGATGCACAAGTAAGATTTTATAAGTTTACACCCGCGCCCCTTTCGATCAGCTATAAGTACTGGCCCTGCATAGTCAACATAACAGTTTTGAAACGGAAAGTCAAGATATGTCCTTGAACTAGGAAGCTGTCCCATAATAGGCTGCACGCTTTGAGCTCTGTGCCTGAAACAGGTAACACATTTGTTTACGGTGAGCTTGGATAGGTTTCTGCCTTTAAGAGGCCAATAAGTTTGGCGTATGCTAGCCAAAAGAAGCTGGGGACCGGCGTGTAAAAGGGTTTTATGTTGCATTTGAAATATAAGTTTTGTTAAGACATGTTTACTACAAATTAAAATGGGATGTTTTATATTAAAACCATATGGCGAATTATCAAGCCTCCCGCCCACGCGAATGAGGTCATTGTTGTCTAAAAAGGGTGATAAAGAAATTAATCGATTTTTGCGCGGCAATGTCTTTTTATTTTTAAGAATTTCATATTCCTGTGGGAACATGGCAAGTTGAGAGCAATGTAAAATGTAATTAAATGAATTTTGCAACTCCATTGTTGAGAGATTGCCACACAATTTATTATTTTTATTTTTTAAGTTAAATAAATATCTTTTTATGTAAGCGACTACTATTTTTAATTTTGTAAAACTAGAGTATTTTTCTATCAAACTTTGCACTACGGAATGGTTATCAAGCGGAAAGCAGCTACTACTAATGCTACAAGCACTACCGTTACTAATCAAATGCGTAACTACTTCAGATTGATCCCGTTTCACGTCGTTAGGCATTTTAGGCCATTCATTTTCGTTGCATAATAAAAATGAAGGCCCAGACCACCATAATGGCGTATGGCCAATAATGTCGGCCCCAAGACCACGTGAAACGAGATCTGCTGGGTTGTCTTTCGACGGTACGTAGCTCCAGGTATGACCACAGGTACTCTCTTGAATTTCATGAATCCTATTGCGCACAAAGGGTTTTAATTGAGTAGTTGGAGTAGCTAGCCATCCTAAGACGATGGTTGAGTCACACCAGAACCTACATGTGTTGATACGCAAACTAAGGGATTCTAAAACCTTAGTACACAGTCTTGCTCCTAACAAGGCTCCGCAAAGTTCGAGCCGTGGAATTGTTGTTGGCTTAATCGGCGCCACACGGTTCCTAGACGCCAGCAGCCGCACGCATATCGAACCTGCGCTGTCGCTTGATCGCACGTATAGACATGCTCCGTACGCTTTTTCGGAAGCATCTGTAAATATATGAATTTCGTGAGTAGTAGCACTTGGACAAAAGACCCACCGAGGAATAGACAATGAATTTAGACTAACTAAAATGTTTTCAAATGTTGACCATATGTTTTGAATATCTAGCGAAACTGTTTGATCCCAGTCATACTTTTCGATCCATAATCGCTGCATAATAAGTTTTGCCTCTACGATGCATGGACCAATGAGACCAAGAGGATCAAATACTTGACTTAACACGGATAAAATACGACGTTTTGTAATATTTTTAGAACATTTAGTAATATTAATGGTATAGGTTAGCGAGTCAATGTCGCAAATCCAATTTAAACCTAACGTTTTAGATAATGTACCCGGACCCTGCTCAGCAAAAACTAAGTTGTTACTCGGTTCGTTGGTGGAACAAGTGCTTATTTGAGCTAGAATTTCTGGACTATTAGAGTGCCACTTGCGTAAATTAAATTTGGCGGAAGAAAGAATTTTTTGTACCTGCTGGGATACTTCTAAGGTTTCCCTATATCGTGTTACCACCACTTAAAAAATCGTCGCAGTAAAAGTCACGTAAAATAGCAGACTTGACCCGGTCGTCGTCAGTCTCATTAACTAAAGTACTTAAGCATTTAGTTGCTAAGTATGGAGCGGAAGCAGTACCATACGTAACCGTATTGAGAGTGTAGGTACTAAGCGGGTCTTTGGGGTCGACACGAAAAATAATTTTTTGAAGAGGTCGTTGTGTAAATGACATGTCGATGGCCCGGTAAAAATTTTCAATATCGGCTGAAACGACGTACCTGTGTTGACGAAAACGAATTAAAATTGATAGAAGATCGTTCTGAACAACAGGTCCTACCATTTGAAGGTCGTTCAGCGACATACCCGAAGTGGTGGGGGCCGAAGCGTCAAACACGACCCGAAGTTTGGTGGTTGTACTAGATTCGCGAATAACACCATGATGTGGAATAAAATATTGAGCTTGGGAATTATTTGTTGAACAAGAAGGTTCAATAACCTTTGACATGTGTCCTAATTGTTCATATTCGCGCATAAATTCTAGGTATTTATTTTTAAAAAGAGGTTCCCGTTGGAACCGACGTTCTAGGGATATAAAACGATTTTTAGCGGCACTATAAGAATGCCCTAGGATACTAGGATCCTTTTTAAGAGGCATAGTGACCACAAAACGACCATCGTCTTTACGAATGGTATTTTGAGCAAAGAGTTGCTCGCAAGTTTTTTCTTCTAAAGATAAAGCATGTTGTATTGAAACATTGTCTAGCTCCCAAAATTTTGTAAGGTCGGGAAAAGAATTCGTAAAATTGCATGACTGAGAAGAGGTAAAATCGGTATGACGAGAAACAACCCGACACTAACCAGCCGAGTTTGGTTTCGCATAATTTGGGTAGATTTTTACCTAAGTCTATTGAATTGGTATATACCTATGACGTTCCAAAAGACTTCGGCCTCTACCAGGATGTCAACGACCGACGGAATATTAAAGTACGGGTCAGCTAACTTAAGTCCTGAAGGGATAGGAACGTGGTTTATATTTATGAAAGAAGACGGCAAGACCTTAGTTATCTCAGGCAAGATATGACACTCGATGTCCGTTACGTACGCACAGCTCAAAGACTCGATTGTAAGATTGCAAGACTGTGTACTAGTGGATGAGTGATTATTGATACCTGTGACCTTGGTGCTCGTACCGCGTCGCGACAAACCCAGTTTGTCACACAAACTCAAAGTAACGAAGTTGGCCGTACTACCGTTGTCCAGCAGTAGCCGAGCCGTATGCTTCTTACCCGCAGCGCTCACCACTTTCACCAGTGCTGTGGACAGTAAAATATTCGCAGAAGTAGAGAGCTGCATGGAATTGGTAGATAAAGCGATCGTATCAGATGTGGAAGGCAGGGGGTTAACAAGAGGCTTAGGGTCATTTGATTCTAAGTGTAAAAGCGTGTTATGTTTGTATTTGCAATATTTACAATGTGTCAACTTGCATTGTTTGACACCATGACCCAAGCGCAAGCAGTTTAGGCAAACTTTAAGATCCTTGGCCTTTTGTATACGATTATGAATTGATAATTTTCTAAAAGATTGACATGTAAATAAAGAATGAGATTGGGAGCAAAGCGGACAAATTATTGAATTTATTTTATTACGATTAAAAGATTTATTATTATTATTTAATTTTTCGTTATTTAAAAGATTATTATTTGATGTATAATGACTATTGTTTAAGGCCACTATTGAGTTATTAGACATACTATTGTAGTTCGATTCCATTGATTCTAATAAGTCAGCTTTCCTGCTTATGAAAGTGCAAAATTGTGACAAAGTGGGATCCTCAGTCAAACTATTGCGATACTCCTCCCAATGACGACTTGTAACTATGTCTAATTTCTTAGCCATAATAAAAATTAGAAGAGTATCCCAATGCTTGGTAGGCTGATTTAAGGTTGTGAGCGCCCTTATGTTTTTATTTGTGATGTCAACATGGTTACGAAGAGAAATACTGGATTCCTTTGATATAGGTTGAACATCAAAAAGTGCCTGAATATGGTTATTAATTAAAAGACGGTTGTTGTTAAAGCGCTCAAATAATAAGTCCCATGCAATTTTGTAATTATCCCCTTTAAAATCTATATTTTTAATAATTAAAGCAGCCGAACCCTGGAGTGAAGCTCTTAAATAATGAAATTTATTTATTTCGTCTATGCAAGGATTATCGTGAATTAATGATATGAATGTATCACGAAACTCCAGCCAGTACTGATAGCTGCCATCGAAAGTGGGTAAATTAATTTTGGGTAAGCGAACAAAACTATTTTTATATTGTGCACCTGAGTTATCGTGTTCGGAGCTAGATACGGAACCTGCGCCCTTGGAAGCCCCGAGTATGCTGCGCGCAAGTGCCACCAGCTCGTAGTACTGGGACTCGAACTCCTCTCGCTCAGCAAAGGCGGTGTCCGACTCCTCCGCCAATACCTCGATGTCGGTCTGTAACGCATCAAATTCGTCGTACAGGTTTTCAAATTTTTTAAAGCGCTCAGCTAAGTCTAAGCGTTGCAACTGTGAAAGGCTTTGAACATTGTTAATAATTTTAAGCTAGTTGCCAAATATTGTAAGCTTCGATTTCATTGAGCTGCGCTTTTTAAATAGTGTTTTAAGTTCAGCCATTATTAAGTTGTAAATAATTATCAATCGAATGCAAATGAGCTATGTCAGTAGCAAAATACGCTGATGAATTAAGGAATGCGCATAAAAAAGGGTCGATTCGATAACAGTGCGCGCGAGCAGGTAAAGATCCTTTGTTAACCGATGGCCGGCGAACAAAAGGATGGCTCGATTCGATACTAAGTACCTACGCGCCTGCGATTGCGAAACGTGCCGACCGCGTGCGTGCAATAAGCTAGGTTTGATTAATAATATGATGTGCGATTTGTAAATATGGCTATATGCAATGAAATGAAGGATTTTAAGGGCCAAATTGGAAAAAAGAAAAAGATGACGGAAATATGATTTTATAAATCGGCAAAAGTTGGATTAAATTCGGACTGGAAAGCAATTAATTGGAACGAACTCACTGTTTAACTGTATTATACTCCCATATGATAAGGTGACATCTGCTTCCTCGACGACGCAGGCTGTGGCGACGATCCCACGTTGGCACGGTCAAAGTCCACGCGGTTAACCGCGCTGCTCGGACGTGAAGACGAATTTACTTGCAGATACTGGTAGTACTCTCGGCGAGATTATTTTAAAAGGACCATTTGTTGGGTCGATAGCTTAATTAAAGAGTGGACTGTATTTTAAAGGTTTAATTTTGATTACAATGAATTCGTGTGCGCGTACAAAATGTGATCGCCCGGTGCCTATGCGGTCGTGAAGCAAAGTGGCGTTGCGCGGCGGGCTTGTCCCACCATCGCCGCGCCGCCGCCGCGCCGTTCGCGCGCCGCGCCGTGTGCTGTCGTGCGCCGCCGCTCGCGCGCCGACAGTGACTACTCCAATTACAGACCCATTGCTATCTTAAGTGTTATAAACAAAATAGTAGAAAAAATAATTATTCGTCAAATTACAAAATTTTTAGAGCAAAATAACATCCTAACTGACATTCAACATGGATTTCGGCCTAGTAGAAGTACAACGACAGCTTTAGTAAAATTCACTGATGATATAAACAATTTTCTAAATTTTCAATTTTTTAAAAACAAATGGTATTAGTAGTTTTTATAGATTTTAAAAAAGCTTTTGACACATTGGACCACGAGGGCTTCTTGCAGGCAATGGATGAGTGTGGTATTCGAGGACCAGTTAAAAGATGGTTTGCTGCGTACCTTACGCGGAGACAATTAAAAGTTCGAGTAAGCCGCACTAACAGTGTACTGGGTGAAATAAGGCACGGCGTTCCAACTGGATCTGTATTTGGACCAGTCGGTTACATCATGCATGTCAACAGCATGGTAAATGTTGTTAAACACTGTAATACATACATGTATGCTGATGATACCTGTCTGGTTTATAGTGGTAAGAACTATGATCAGATGCAGTCGGTAATGCAGAGTGATTTTGACAACATTTGTAAATGGGCACACGATAACGGTATTATTATTAACATTAAAAAAAACAAAATGTATGTTGATTTCGTCACCATATAATAAAGAAGTAAAAAATATAAATATTAGTATAAAGGGCCACACACTAGATTGCTTACATGATGGGACTCCACCAGAATGCGAATGTCAGGTAATTGAGCGAGTTGGGACGTACAGATATCTGGGATTAATACTTGATAATCGTTTTATGTGGGATGCACACGTCAATTATGTTTGCCAGAAATTGAGAATTATATTAGGAAAGCTCCATAAATTGAAATATGCAATAAATGGAAAGATAATGTATATGCTATACTATGCACTGGCAGATGCGACTATAAGCTACGGATTGGGTGCTTATGGTCTCACTTTCCCGGTACACCTAAATAAAATAAAATCTTTGCAAATTAGACTGATTAAATCACTAGTAAATAGTGTTGGCGCTTAAGGTACCAACATGCGGCGGAGTTAATGGGCTGAAGGCAGGAAGGCTGAAGGAAGGATGTACTTACAGGGATGATGAGTCAGGAACCGTCGTGCGAGCTGACAACGGGCGGCGAGGCTTGAGGGGCGGCGATGTAGGTTGGTTCCTGGCGCACAGTCACTTCACTAAACAGTTCACTAGGGGCACTGGTTAAGGGCGTTTAGGTCGAGCTCTTCACTTTAGGTTCAGGAGTCACTATAATAAGGGTAGATACCAGCGCGCGTAATTTGTGTGCGTCTCGCATTAGCTAGCAAACAGACTGGTCGCGCGCGCGGCTCACCAAGCTAGCGGCGGCGGCTCGCGCAGCGGTGGCGCCGCGGCAGACAGGCGGACGCGGTCGTCAACAACCGCTGAGTCCGTCCCGGCTTTGGCGGGAACATCCTCCGGGGGCCAGGGAGGGCTCATCCACTGGGAGCCTGGCGATCCGGAATACAGGCCTCCGAAGATGTCCGTTCGCGGTGTCCAGGTCTACCACCCGCACGACGCCATCCTTCCCAGGCAGGGTGCGAGCAATGCGCCCCAGTCTCCATTGGAGGGCAGGCAGGTTGTCCTCCTTGATGAGGACGAGCTCGCCAACTCGGGGAGGGGAGGATGGGGACAACCATTTGGAGCGGGTTTGGAGGGTATGAAGGTAGGACTGGGTCCACAGCGTCCAGAAGCGCTGGGAAAGGGCCTGTACTATTTGGAATCGCCTACGTGTGGAGATCGGCCTATCTTCCACGGATAGTTCGGGAAGGGCCG
Source organism: Scoparia ambigualis (assembly GCA_963921215.1). NCBI lineage: Eukaryota > Metazoa > Arthropoda > Insecta > Lepidoptera > Crambidae > Scoparia > Scoparia ambigualis. The sequence goes on from OY992506.1 coordinate 31,304,533, forward strand.
TTAGTGGGCGGCCTATGAGGAAATGTCCGGCTGTAAGCGGCTCAAAGTCTGAGGGATCAGACGAAAGTGGGCAGAGAGGTCTAGAGTTAAGGACAGCTTCGATTCGTGCCAAAAGTGTAGAGAATTCCTCGAATGTGAGGTGCTGTTCGCCAATTACGCGATATAAAAGTTGCTTTGTTGATTTTACGTTGATCTCATGTAACGCACCGAACCATGGTCCCTTAGGGACGTTTAACAACCAAGTAATGTGCTGACCAGCGAGCTTGTGCGCAATCGTATCATTGTTCAAGGCAAGAAAGTTTTGTACTTCGATGAGCTGATTTCTAGCGCCTACATAATTTGTACCGCAGTCCGAGCGGATGAGAACCGGGGCACCGCGGCGTGCTATAAAACGCTGTAATGCCGCGAGGAACGCTTCCGTGCTGAGGTCCGAGACCGGTTCTAAATGAACCGCCTTAGTCGAGAGGCACACGAATATACAAAAGTACGCTTTTAAGAGTTTAACATTACGTAGGGTACTAGATTTAACGAGGAATGATCCGGCAAAATCGGTCGTGACTTGACTAAATACTGGCTGAGGCGTAACTCTATCGGCTGGCAGGTCGGCCATGAAGGGCGCTTGCGGTTGGGCCCGGCATCGAAAGCATCTAATGCATTTAAAAACTCGGTGTCTAATAATACGGCGCGCGGACAATATCCAAAATTGTTGGCGTAGGATAGCGTGTAAAGTGTCAGCGCCAGGGTGGCAGTGTATTTTGTGGTAGTGGTCAATGATAAGGTCTACAAGTGGGCTAGAGCTGGGAAGTATGAGCGGGTGCTGCGCGTCATATCGGATAGACGCATGGGACAGTCGTCCACCAACTCTAAGGAGCTCATCTTTAATGAGAGGTGACAGCCGCTGGAGTCTGACGGAGCAGATTTTGCCAGTTTGAAGGCGGTGGATGTCCTCCGCAAACTCATTGTGCTGGACACTGCGCACCCAGTAAAGTAGGGCCTCTCTTCGTTCACTGACGTACAAGGGGCCTGAGCGTCGCGAATCTGGGTGGTGTCTGCAGTTGTGCAGAAAGCGTTTTAGACAAGCTGTCACTCCGACGAGCTTGTCTAGTGAACTGAACCGAGTGAGCAGGTCAAAGTCAAGACCGGGCACTGTGACCAGTGACGGGACGTGTTTGGGCTTAAGGCCGGGCAGGGCGTGATGGCCCAGAGCTAAGGGCATTGCAGGCCAAGACTCACAAGGCTGTCCAAGCCACGTGGGAGACCACCATAGGTCGTGGGCTGACAGGGATTGCGCAGACATCCCTCTGCTTGCGCAATCTGCCGGGTTGAGCTCGGAGGGTACGTGTCGCCAGGTACATTCTGGTGAGCCTGAGCTGATTTTGACTACCCTGTTGGCTTCAAAGGGTTGAAGACGGTGAGGCGGTGTATTGAGCCAGGCCAGGACTATCGTACTGTCTGACCAACATATATGTTGTTGTATACTGATATGGGCCGATAACTGAACCGACACACGGATCATGAGCTGGGAGAGTAGGGTGGCGGCCGACAACTCTAACTTGGGGATTGTGAGGCGATTCTTGATTGGTGCGACTCGCGACTTGGCGACAATCAAGTGTACTAAAGTATCTCCGGAGGCATCGAGCTCATGGAGGTAAACAACGGCGGCAAACCCGGCTTCAGAGGCATCTGCAAACCCGTGAAGCGAGTATGCAGCTGAGCCTTTGCTTGCACAAACGTGCCGAGGGAAGCGAATGCTAGACAACAGCGGCAGATCCTCTGAGATGTGGTGCCACTCCTTTTGCACTTCAGAGGGAGTGGGCTCATCCCATTCCAGCTTCAGTAGCCACAATTGCTGAAGCAGCAGCTTTGCGCGGAAGATAACGGGGGAAACCCAACCGTTTGGGTCATAAAGTGAGGCTACGGTGCTTAAAATAGACCGCTTTGTGACATGTGTGATGGGGGGCAGAGAGATGCGGTAGGTGAACTCGTCTGACTGAGGGCTCCACTGTATACCCAAGACCTTAATGGACGTGGACTCTGGGTTCATGTCGAAGTCCTTGGGCATGTCGCATTGGTTGTCGGGAAATCTCTCGAGCAGCTTAGGCGAGTTAGATGTCCACTTACTGAGCTGAAAGCCGCCTAGGTCTAGCAGACTTATCAACTCGTCCTAAAGTGCTTGGGCGGATTCAACCGTGTCATGGCCACACAAGATGTCATCAACGAAGATAGACTTGCGAAGAACCTGAGCGGCTCCAGGGTAGCGATGGCCTTCATCATCAGCCAGCTGGAGCAGGGTGCGGATTGCATGATATGGGCTTGATCTTAAGCCGTACGTGACTGTATTGAGGGCGTAGGTGAGCAGAGGGTGATCTGGTGAGGACCGCCATAGTATCAGCTGATACCGTCTCTGGTCTGGGGCAACCAGCACATTTCTGAACATCCTCTGGATGTCAGTGCTGAAAACGACTGGATGCGTTCTGAAGGACATGATGATGTCCACAATGTCCTGTTGAAGGGCGGGGCCTGTGTGTAGGCATTCATTTATGCTGACACCATTGGAGCTTTTGCAGCTACCATCAAAAACAATGCGCAGCTTGTCCGACCCTGACTTAAATACGCCATGGTGAGGGATGTAGAAGTGAGGTTTATGGGCGAATGTATTTGGGTGACAGGGAGCCATGTGCCCTAAGTCGATGTATTCGGCCATAAAGTCGACGTATTTAGAACGCAGAGACGGGTTCGCCATTAGCTTCTTCTCAATATTGAGGAATCTGCGTAATGCATTAGGGTGAGTTTTGCCTAGTTGAGGGGCGTCCTTTAGAAAGGGCAGAGCGACCGTATATCTGCCTGAGGGATCGCGTGTAGTGGTAGAGCGGAAGATTTCCTCGCATTGTTCCTCCAGGGGATCATTATGAGTGTGAGATTGAGGGAGGGGCTCCTCAGACTCCCAGAACCTTTCCAGACTCTGACGTATGTCCTGGGCTGATTCAGCTGAGTCTGGTTGTGAGCTGACGACGTGAGCTGAGTTAACCTGCTGCGCCGGCTGCGCATACAAGTCCTCAATGGGTCCTATCAACGCGAAGTCGAAAATCGTGCCGAAGGCTATGGGCTTGCCCGGGCCCAACGAGACCTTAGTCCCGTCCAACACTTGACCAAGAACGTCCGACCCCAATAAGAGGTCGATTGGGGCTGGTGTGTGGTAAAGCTGGTCAGCCAATGGCACGGGTGGCTGGCCTAGTACGTGAGAAATGTTTGGTACCTTCTCTAAGGGAAGGTAGCCAGTGACGTTTTTTAAAATGTGAGCTGTGGCAGTAATTGTAGGAGTATCATTGTGAGTGGGTCGGCATACTATTGTTATTGCCGCCTTTGACTCATGTTTGTGCTGATTCCCAACTCCTGTAATTTTTAAAGAAGTGGGTTTTAATGGCAGGTTCAAAAGTCGTGCCATGCGTGACGTTATTAACGTCAGCATACTGCCACAGTCCAATAAAGCTCTGGCTGTGTGAAGATGGCCATGTACGTCCGCGACTCTTAGTGAGACGGTTGGCAACAAAATGGGTGTGCCAGTGGGCACAGAAGGTGAGTGAGCTGATTGAGTATCAGCTGAAATTGTATCAGCTGTGTGGGCATGGGTTGACTGGGCATGGGCTAAATCTACCTCTTCGCTAGGGTGCTCTGTGATAGTAGGGAGTCATAATTGCTGGCGGCGTTCGCGGGGTCTACCTGGCGAACCGGACCTGGGCGGGCTGGCTCTGTGAGCAGAGCTGGGTTGCGCCTGTTTGGCATGTGCGGGTTCGTGCCGCCTGCTGTTTCTGGGACGCTCCCTCGAGTGCTCTGTCAGCTGTGTGTGGGGGCACATGTACAGACGACGAATGAGCTGAGTGCGTTGGGCCGTCTGGTCGATGGAGGGACGTGTGGTGGTTCGTACTCCCACAGTTCTTGCATGCCCCCCTTGACCTGCACTCGCTCTCGTAGTGACGGCCGAGACAACGCTGGCAGCGCTCGCGTGCCTGTACAAAGTCCCAACGGCCCTGTGTTGGCTGGGCATTGTACCATCTGCACGTCATGAGCGTATGTCCCCTAGTGGCACAATAGGGACAGTAGGGCGTCGAGCGTGAGGAAGAGGACGATGACGATGATGAGGAGCAGCTTTGCTGGTAGGCCGAGTAGACGGGGAAGGGCTGACTGCGAGCCGGGGAGGTGGATGGGCGGTGACGCATTTGTTGCGCTGGGCGGAACGGTTGGTGAGTAGGCTGCTCATGGGCGCGGTGAGGCGATGGAGCTGAGGAACGGCCACGGTAATGGTCGGGTTGTTGCTGAGCCATCTGAGCATAAGTGCGATGGGGCAACTGAGGAGGCGCGCGGCTACGAGAAGGGCCGGGCTGGGGCTGAATGGGTTGAGCCATGGCTATGTTGGAGAACTCTGTCTCCACACAGCGCGCGTGCTCCTCGAGGTAGGAGATAAGGTCCCTTAACGTGGGCAGGGTGTTACTAGACCCGTGCCTGCGTTCAAATAGCGTGCGGAGCTCGCCCTTGAGCTTCCGCACCACTATTGACACAAACACGTAATCGTCTCCTATGGGCAAGTCTAAATTGTTGAGGGCACACTGAGCCGATATGAGCGGCGTGAGGAACAGTGTGCGGATGTTCGAGCGCGTATGGATGCTTGGCAGCCCCAGGATGATGTCCACAAAACTATCAATGAGAACCCGGCGGTTCTCGTACCGCTTGGTGAGGATGTCCATGGCCACGGCAAAATTTTCATTGGTGACCTTTAAGTGGGACACCATACTTAATGCCTCACCGCTGAGACATGAGAATAGGTAGTGGAGCTTGACTGCGTCCGACAGGGTCGCCATGTCGTCAGTCAGACTCCTAAACAGCGCAATGAAGGAAGGCCAGTCCTCCACTTTTGAGCTGAACCTGGGCAGCGCTATCTTGAGGAGGACGGCTGTGGGCGTATTGACGCCGAAACTGGGCTGAGCGCTATGGGTTGGGGATGACGTGGAAGAGGGTAAGATTTCCTCCCTAGCCACAAGAATCCCAAGGTACGCCTCGGAGGCTTTTGTGTGGTTCTCAGTGTATGCCTTCTCGGTCTTCTCGTCCAGGTCCTCCTCGTCAAGAATGCTATAATACACTGAGTCCAGCTTCTCCTTTATGCCCTGTATCTGTGCGAAACGCACGTTGAATTCCGTTATGGAATGTTTGGTGTCGCCAGCAATGATCAGTGATCCCATCTCTAGGAGCTGGTGTAAAGCTTTGGCGGCCTCCCTAAATATCGCGGCTTGTGACTTGGTCGGCATCGCGACGAATAAAAGGAGACAAAAAAAATAATAAAAAATAAAAAATTAAACAAATTTAAAGGCAGTAAAAAGAACAACACCCTGTATATATTCTATAGTTGGGCTGGAGGTATTTGTTTACTAAGGTAAGGGCAAATGGGCTAAAATTAACGCAACAATAAAGAAAGCAAAACTAAGTTGGGGCGCCTTGTATATGGCCTACGGGTGGGCAAACGCGTGTATGTGTAGGTATGTCTGTGTATATGTATGTATGCTTATTGAACGCGCGTACGTAACATTAGCCGACCGCAAGCAAAAAACAAACAAAAACAACAAAAACAAAAAGAATCACGTTATCCGTAGCCCACTGTTGGGCAAGGCGCTCACAATCGGGCAGACCTGTTGCCGACACTGGCGCGAATAATGAGTCAGTCGCAAACAAAAAAAAAAATAAAAATAAACTAATAATAAAACTTAATTAAACTTAACGTGTGTAGAAGCGAAGCCGACGCACGCAAATAGCCGTAAGCGATATGTTTGCGCCGGTTATGAAATGAATGCTTTATTCCAGTTTCTTTTAACAATAATTTATTTCCTTCAATTATAGATTTTAACAATAAATTAAATGGAAGTTATGGCCTAACTAATGTCTGTTGGAGGGTTCCGAAGTCGCGCGCGCGGGCTTATATTATCTTCGTTCAGCGCCATCTGCGGACCCATAGCTGCACGATTTGGTCTTCTTCCTGCTTGTTAGCACGGACGACGTCGCGATGCTTTCGGTGGCGGTGGTGCTGTCCTGCACCGCTAGGTGGAGTCACGAACATGCCGGCGGGCCTTGAGAGAACCATCTCTCAACAGGATTGTATTGGCTCAGCTGAAGCATCTGGATCATCAGCGGAGACTGGTAGCGGGCAGATTTTTGAAAAGGCCCTCCGTATTACACCCGTCGCGGTAAGTATGGACGCGACCCTGGATACGCCATCCTTGCCTGGAAAAACAGACAAAATTCTGCCCATCCGCCATTTAAGCGGTGGCAGGTTATCTTCTTTGATTATGACTAAGGCATCTAATTTTATGTCTTCATTCTTCGTCTGCCATCTAGTACGTTTCTGTAGCTCAGTGACATACTCCTGAGACCAGCGCTGCCAAAACTGTTGCCGCAGCTGCTCAACACGTTTATAACGTGACAAGGTGTGCGTGGCTGTAGTCGTGAAGTCCTCCTTCTCAGCAGGGACAGTCAAGGGCCGGCCAATGAGGAAGTGCGCTGGGGTTAGCGGAGTAAGGTCGCTTGGGTCTGAAGACATAGGACACATAGGGCGGGAGTTCAGGACGGCTTCGATCTGCACTAAAACCGTATTGAACTCCTCATAAGTTAAGTTTATATTTCCTAACACTCTAGTAATGTGGTGTTTGCAGGATTTTACCCCTGCCTCCCACAGACCACCAAAATGAGGCGCATATGCAGGAGAAAATTTAAATTCTATATGGTTACCTGAAGTGAAATCAATAATAGACTGAGAGCTGTCCTGTAAAAATTGCGGAAATTCTTTTACAGCGCCTACAAAGTTTCTACCATTATCTGAGAAAATTTGTAAAGGTTTGCCCCTCCGAGACATAAATCTCTTTAAGGCTAAGATGTAGCTCTCGGAACACAAACTAGTGACTAGTTCTAGGTGTAATGCTCGTGTTGCAAAACAAACAAACAGACACAAATAACACTTTTCCAATCGAGCCCCTCTACCCCTTCTATTTAAAATAAACATAGGCCCTGCATAATCAACCCCACATCTTATAAAGGGATAGCCAGATTGTAATCTTTCAGTAGGCAGGTTTCCCATTAGAGGTTGTATTGTTTTGCCCCTAATACGCATGCATTTAACACATTGTCGAACAATCTTCCTAGCTAAGTTTCTACCCCCTAAGGGCCACCAAGTTTCTCTAATATGCGAAAGAAGGAGAGTGGGTCCACCATGTAATAACTTATAATGTTCAAATCGAAACAACAAAACAGTAAAGTAATGCTTACTACATAATAACATTGGGTGTTTCTTATTGTAAGTAAAATCAATTGAATTTGCCAATCTACCACCCACTCTAATTATATTATCGTCATCTAAAAATAAATTCAAACCCGAAATATTACGTTTTGGTTTTGATACGCATGTTTTTGTAAGTGCACTATACTCGGAAGGAAACGATTGTGCTTGTGCTATTTTTGTTAATAATATCAAAGATTTGTCTAACTCGTTTACGGTTAAGGACCCGGTGTGACGTTCTGTCTTATTTTTCGTATGTAAATTATTTATAAAGCGAAGTACATACGCACAAGTACGTTGTAACCTACTAAAATTCGAAAATCTATGAAAATCAACACAAGAACTAACCTCTTTACTACACTGCACAACATTACTAACACTTCTTAGCTCTGGTAAATTAGAACTTTGTTCTCCATCTCCATCTCCATTATACGGTACGAAAGTATTAATTTGCTGCAAAAATGTAGGCCCGTTCCACCATAAGGACAAAGAACTTAATTCATTTAAACTAGTTCCGCGCGACACTAAATCAGCTGGATTATTTTTACTATTCACATGTCGCCATGTTGCTTCACTTGTCATGTCACAGATTTCGACAACGCGGTTCTGAACGAAAGTCTTTAACTTGTGTGGTGACGTTCGCAACCACCCGAGAACAATAGTTGAATCCGTCCATAAACAAACACTACTAAAACTTAATCTCAATGAATTTACGATTTTGTTCATCAACTTTGCACCGAGTAACGCACCGCATAATTCTAGTCTGGGAACACTGATAGGTTTGACCGGCGCAACTCTGCTTTTTGAACATAGCAGGTTAACTGTGACGTCATCGTCAAAACTAGTGGTGCGAACATAGGCGCAAGCTCCGTACGCGGCCTCACTTGCGTCTGTAAAAATATGCAACTCAATGCGCGTAGGGTTGTCACACTCGAAAACGCGACGCGGTACTCTAATGCTATGTAAGCTCGCTAATGAAGCAATATATTTTTCCCAATTCGACTGAATGTCACGAGGCACCACATCGTCCCAATTTAATTTATAGAGCCATAATTTCTGTAATAACATTTTACCAACTATTACAATAGGACTCAATAAGCCTAACGGATCATATATTTGTGACACAACAGATAAAATTAAGCGTTTAGTTACTTTACTAGCGGATTTATTTAAACTTGAAGTAAAATGGAGCTCGTCACTATTATTATACCAACCAAGTCCAAGAGTGGTACAAGAACAGTTTTCTAGTGACAATTGTTTTGATTCATTGTTTACATTGTTTACGTTAGGAACAACATCAGGTGAATTAGAAATCCACTTTCGTAATGGAAAACACCCGGACGAAAACACTTTAGTTATCTTTTCACAAAGTAGTTTTAAGGTTTCCTTACAGTCATTCCCTGTAATTAAATCGTCAACGTAGGTATCGTTTAAAATAATAACAGCGACATCCTTATCATTGCACTCCAACCCTAGCTGCTTCACACAGCGATTACTAAGATAGGGCGCTGATGCCGTGCCATAAGTTACGGTATTGAGGCGATAGACACTAATTGATTCTTGCGGATTGTCACGCCATAATATCAATTGCAAATTTCGTTGGTCTTCATGGATAAGTACCTGCCTAAAAAATTTCTCCCCGTCCGCACAGACTACGTACTTATATTGGCGAAAGCGTAAAACAATAGAAAATAAGTCGTTCTGAAGCGCGGGACCAACCATCTGAATATCATTATATGATTTTTCAGAAGACGTTTTTTGACTGGCGTTGAATACGACCCTTAGCTTAGTTGTTGTGCTTTGTTCACGAAGTACACCATGGTGAGGTAAAAAGTAACAAGGCATCGTGTAATTTTCTATGCGCGTCATATGTCCGAGATCTAAATACTCCTGCATAAAGTCACTATACATTTTTTTGTATTGTGGTTCTGATCGACTAAACTTGCGTTCAAGTGATAAGAATCTCTTTTCTGCAATACCGTAACTTTCACCCAACACCTCGGCAGATTCTTTTAACGGAATGCGAACTGAAAAACGTCCATTATTTTCGCGTTTAGTTGTTGCGGTAAACAGATTTTCACAAAACTGCTCATCAGAAGTTAACAATGGGTTAGGTAAACAAATTTCCTCCATTTCCCAGAATTTCTTCAACTGTTCATTTAACTCTAAATTATGCGTATACTGCTCATTGAACTCTAAGCCTTGCGTATAGTTACATTGTACTTGTTTAATGCGCGACTTATTATCAGTAACAATGGGACCGGAAATTATCCATCCTAGCTTAGAGTTTTGTAAGAATGGCCCACTTGGCAAACGGATTTTGCCATCGACTATTAAATCCCAAAAACATTCTGCACCTATCAATAAATCTATCTGTGAAGGGGCATAAAATGTTGGATCGGCAAGATTCAAATTGTCGGGTATACCTACAACGTTATTTATGCGAACGCCGGGCAGTAGGCTAGTTATGCGAGGTAAAACTAAACATTTAATGCGAGTATTGTAGTTACCAATTAATGATTTAAATTCAATATTACAAATCTCATGAGACTGGGAAACGGCTTGCCCTACTCCTACGATTTTATATGTGGACTGTATCGAATCAACCTTTAATTTTTTACGTAAGGAGTCAGTTATTATGCAATGTTGACTTCCACTGTCTAATAAAGCGCGAGCTTGGTAATAAGTGTTGTCGTTACGTGCGATTTCAACTAAAGCGGTAGATAGTAAAACTGTCTCAAATTCATGCGTCTTTAAGAGACTCGCGCCTTCGTTAACGACGTTTTTTACCTGGGAATGTGTATGTAAAACTACAGTGGCATTATCGGACACAGATGACAACTGAGGTTGCTGTACTAACGTAGAACATGACGTATTAGCACTAAACTCGTTATGTAACAAACTATTATGTTTTTTATTGCACTGACGACAAGGTCCGAAATAACAATCCGACACTCCGTGGCCTACCCGTAAGCAATTTACACACAACTTGTTTTTGTCGACAAATGCGAGTTTGTCTTTGCTCGATAAATCTATAAACTGATCGCATGCGTATAGCGAGTGTGTACCTTTGCACATTACACAAACGCGGGTACTTTTATAATTATTCTTGTTTCGCGTAGACACAAAACTATGCACCTTTTGTTGTGGTGGCTTTTTAACCGGTTCGTGCGAATGCGAACGAATAGTGTTAGAATTATAAGAATGACCTGCTTTTAACATTTCTAATGTGTCGGCTTTGCCTTTTAGGAAAGTGAGCAAATCATTTAAGTTGAATTTACTTTTAGATTGTGAGGCGAGTGTACATTTAGATTGTTCCCATTCTTTTTCAATACCTACATCCAACTTAGATACAACCATAAACATTATAAGAGTGTCCCACTGATCTGTGGCTTCACCCAGGGACTTTAACGATCTTAAGTTCTTTAGCACAACGTCAATTAATTTTCTAATCTGAGATGGTGACTCTTTATTTATAACAGGCAAGGAAAATAATGCTTTTACGTGATTATGGATCAATAAATTGGTGTTATTATATCTTTCGTTCAATAAGTCCCATGCTATTATGTAGTTTTTGGATGAGAACTCTAATGATCTTATAACTTCATTTGCACTACCCACTAACGCTGATCGCAAATAATGAAACTTTTGAACTTCATCGAGCTTATTAGAATTATGAATCATGGAAATGTATGTATCTCTAAACTCCAACCAAGCATTGTAAGACCCGTCAAAGGTAGGCAATGTTATAACAGGCAACTTTATTAGCGAATCATTGCACCTAGAGTTGTCACTTTTACAAAAGGTAGGTTTGTGCGAATTTCCAAGAAAGTTAGTGGCTTCACTCATGGCCTTGTAATAAGAGTCTTCGAATGATTGACGGATTTCCAATTGATTAAAGCTATCACTGTCAGGCACTATTTCTTCTATAGAATTTTGCACGCTATTAAATTCTGTAATCAACGTTTTGGCTATATCGTGACGCAACTTCATCTCTGTAAGATTCTTTTCAGTTAATTGAGATTCTTCAAAAGAGGATACATATTTAGAAAATAAAGTCAGTCTACCCTTAATTGTACCGCGTTTTTTATTTAAATAAGCTAAATTATCGTTCGAATCTACGCCTAGTTGAAGAACCGGAGATTTAACGCGTTTTGGAACACTATCGACACTCATTTTGGCAATCTATAGTAAGGAAAGGGCACTTACGATTTTCCTGCACACCGGTGATATAATGCGCACCAGCGCCGTTGCCTCGAAGTCGGTTGATAACTAGGAAAAGATACGGTTTTAGTACAGTGCGAATGAAAGTGGAAGGAAAGGAACGACTAGCCAGACCCTTCTGCTGATCCCACGTGGCTGATGCGATCTTCGTTTTTGCTCGTGCTTCGTTTCAATGCGGCTTCGAAGGTCCAATGTTTGCGCCGGTTATGAAATGAATGCTTTATTCCAGTTTCTTTTAACAATAATTTATTTCCTTCAATTATAGATTTTAACAATAAATTAAATGGAAGTTATGGCCTAACTAATGTCTGTTGGAGGAATAGGGTTCCGAAGTCGCGCGCGCGGGCTTATATTATCTTCGTTCAGCGCCATCTGCGGACCCATAGCTGCACGATTTGGTCTTCTTCCTGCTTGTTAGCACGGACGACGTCGCGATGCTTTCGGTGGCGGTGGTGCTGTCCTGCACCGCTAGGTGGAGTCACGAACACGATATAAAAAAAACTGATGAAACTAAATGAAACACACTAAGCTCATGTGGTGAGCACGCACCAAGAATGAGCCGATCGCAAAGGCAAAAATAAAAAATAAAAAAATAGATATAAAATTAACACGAGCGAAAAAATAAAGCACGCTATTTGGCACGCGTGGTGAGCATGCACGAGATCTGAGCCGATTTAACACGACAAGAACATAAAAAATTCCTTAAAAAATAAAACGGGAAAAACAACAATATCGTCGTCTAGACGCGGGTGTGTTATTACGTAACCAAAGTTATATGTGCAACCGAAAAACGTAAAACGCAAACGTAACGCAATAATTTAACTACTAAACCTAACGCATCATTAGTACAAGTAATACACAATTAGTACACTAGCTCGCTCAAATCACAAAGACATTGTATGACACCATAAAATCAACATCAACAACATAAACACTAAACTTGTTAGCGTAAATTAACTAGGAGTTAGCACGAATCGGATACTGGTACGAACTTTTATTTGGAACACGATACCCGAAACACGAATTTTTATTCGTGTAGGTAGGTCAACTTTGCAACGACTGTAGTGCAGAAAATATTTTGTATATGGAGATGAAATTATAAATGTTAGGAAGTGAAATAGATATAATTATGAAACATTATTTTTAGCGGACTGTAAATAATTAATCAAAGTTAAGGGCTGATTCGGGGCTGATTATGGTCGAAAGACCATGAAATTTAGAGGTATTCCGTGCTCGATTGGACCAAAAATGTTGGCGCTTAAGGCACCAACATGCGGCGGAGTTAATGGGCTGAAGGCAGGAAGGCTGAAGGAAGGATGTACTTACAGGGATGATGAGTCAGGAACCGTCGTGCGAGCTGACCACGGGCGGCGAGGCTTGAGGGGCGGCGATGTAGGTTGGTTCCTGGCGCACAGTCACTTCACTAAACAGTTCACTAGGGGCACTGGTTAAGGGCGTTTAGGTCGAGCTCTTCACTTTAGGTTCAGGAGTCACTATAATAAGGGTAGATACCAGCGCGCGTAATTTGTGTGCGTCTCGCATTAGCTAGCAAACAGACTGGTCGCGCGCGCGGCTCACCAAGCTAGCGGCGGCGGCTCGCGCAGCGGTGGCGCCGCGGCAGACAGGCGGACGCGGTCGTCAACAACCGCTGAGTCCGTCCCGGCTTTGGCGGGAACAAATAGAAATAAACTAAATATATTAAATAAATGTTATGAAAAGTTATTCAAAATTTGTAAAATAATGCCGTGTAGATATGAAAGTCAAAATAGGAATTATGGTGGAACAAACTAAAATGACTGAGAAAAGAATACTTAAAATGCATAAGCACCCAATCCGACATGCTTCTAACAAAAAAAATATGAGGTACCTCAAGTACTGAATTACTATGGAAAGAGAACCAGGCAATGGCTGACACCCACACTGTATAATGGACTCCCTGGGGAGATGCAGACACAGTTGGAGGCAGATAATAATGATAAAAATACACTTAAAAATATTTTGCGTAGGCATTATCTAAGTATGTGCCCCTAGGTGTTGGTGTCTCTTCATGTTGTCTCTTTTTTGATAAATGACTTTTTTGTTATCTCTTTTGTTGTCAAATTGTGTAAGTACCTCTTTTAATTTTGTCTTTAATTAATGTAATTTAAATTTGAAATGTGCTGCTTTCTGCGAGAACTCTGCCGACAAACTGTGGTGCAGTTTGGCAGAATGTTAGACTTAATAACTATGTACATTTTCTAAATGAAAAATAAACTAAAAAAAAAAAAAGATTAGCCGAGATTACAAGAAAAACAGCGCCCCCTTTAAATGTGGATCGTGAACGCCGAACAGAAGAACTCGCTTGGTATTGTCTATTCCCTGGTGGTAAAAATGGTTTTGGGGAGCAACGAGATATTCCAATCACACCTTTGGATTATTTTCAAAGTCGAGTAATGAGTATGGATAAAAGATTTAATCGGAATGATTATTTGTTTTTTGCATTATCGATAGTAGAATATTATCGAGCAAAGGCCAGTATTTCCGTATCTTGCAGGATGCGTCAAGGCCCGGGCGAGCAAACGCCTCAAGGACTCAAAGACAATATGCATCTGACCATGAGAAATATTAGAGGGTCAGCATTTTACTGGCAAAAATGTTGCTCCGAACTCGTTGCGATGGTTCGAACTTTAGGCCCTCTAAGTTGGTTTATGACATTCTCCTGTAATGACCTTAATTGGCCAGACATTATTAAGGTTTTACTTATTGCAGATGGTCGAGATGTAAATGAAGTAGAGAATCTATCGTTTCCAGAGCGATTGGAGTTAGTTCAAAAACATCCTGTAGTGGTCTCTCGACAATTCACAGTACGCGTAAATGCTCTCTTGCGTTTCCTTAAACGCCATTCAGATTGCTTAGGTGGCACTCTTGTGGATTTTCGGTATAGAATAGAATTCCAAAATCGTGGAAGCCCTCATCTACATATGTTGGTGTGGTGTGATAATATCCCAAATTTTTCTACTCAAGAGGGTATCGAGGTTATCGAAAGGGTTATATCATGCTCTTTAAATACAACTGATCCTAAATTGCAAAAAATAATAGAAGATGTCCAAATACACAAACATACCGCCACTTGTTACAAAAATCGCAATGATAGTTCTTGTCGCTTTGGTTTTCCGAGGGCCCCATGTGAAGCTACCGTTTGCCTTGGACCTGATGAAGCATTAAAGAATAACGGCAGATTTTGTTGCTTGAAAAGGACTGCCGACGAAACAGTGGTAAATAACTATACAATCCAATTCTACTAAGTCTGTGTGAAGGAAACATTGATATACAGCCTTGTGGTAACGTCACCGCAGTTTCTTATTATGTTGCTAAATACGTAAGCAAATGTGAACCTCATGACGCAGGAGAAGTTGTACGAGAAGCCGTAGCCAAGGCCAAAAGGCAAGGCGGTCCTATCTGGGGCCAACTGTTTGCAGTCTCCATGGCCATTCTTTCGCAACGACTTGTTAGTGCAACGGAATGTGCTTATAGATTGTGTCATTTACCTTTAAAAATGTCCTCCCGTAAAGTGGTATTTGTGAACAGTTGTAAACCATGCAAACGTTTTAGACTGCTACGGTTCGATAGTGATGAAGCTGCCATTTATAACAATATCTTTGATAGGTACGTATTGCGTCCAGATGAATTAGAAGAATTGAGTCTGGCTGAATTTGTTGTGCGCTTTGAAACAGTTTCCAATTCTAATTGGAGCGAAGACGATGGTGACTAAGAGTTGAGTGATGAAGAGGTAACGCTGGCAAGATTTATACGTCTGTGAGACAACACTCGGATGCGTGTACGAAATAAATCTGCAGTATTGCGCACAAGATATTTCACTTTAAACAGCGATAAAGAAGCGTATTACTACAGTTTATTAGTATGCCATGTGGCATTTCGTCAAGAAAATGAATTACTACTTGAGGGAGAAGCCTCCGAGGAGTGTTTTATTAGGCATCAAATGGAACTCAGACCGTTACACGGCAACGTAAGTGCCGAAGAGTTTGCTCATGCGGAACAAGTTATATACAACAGGCTCTTGCTCAAACAGTTGCACTTAATGCTGCCCGTGAGACACATACTAATAATAACAATGATCCTTCTGCATTTATTTGTGGCGGTGAACATATTATTAATAACGACGATAATTATTGCGAAGACGTGTCTGAAAGATCCGTCATGCCTGATGAAATCTTCCTTGGAAACATTCGAGGACTAAATGTAGAGCAGAAGGATATTTTTCAAAAAGTCTCTGCAGCTGTAGAAAACGATTTACAAGGTCAAGAAGGACAGTTGCTAATCTTTATAACAGGTGGCGCCGGTAGTGGAAAATCTTTTGTTCTAAAGCTTCTCGTCGAACACATCAAACGATGTTATGCACCTACTGTTGACGTTTTGCTGAAGGCAAAATTTGTGGAGGTAGGATCATTAACAGGAGTAGCTGCACGACAAATACTAGGCAAGACGTTGCATTCTATATTCTCTCTTCCGATTGAGAAAGGAAATACAGTGAATTATACTAAAATATCGGGACAAAAATTAGAAAACGAGAGACGAAAATGGCGCCACATTCACTGGCTCATCATTGACGAAATTTCAATGGTGTCTTACGAAAACTTACGAATTATTCATTTACGTCTCCAATAATTTAAAAATAATGACAAATTGTTTGGTGGAGTGCATATTTTACTTTTTGGGGATATCCTTCAACTTCCCCCTGTTAAAGGCCATTGGTGCTTTGTCCAACCACCTCGGTTTTCAGCCGAGGTGAATCTGTGGCACCAATTCTCTTTTTGCGAATTAACAATCAATATGAGACAACGTGATGATTTAGAATTTATTGATTTGTTAAATAGCTTGCGGGTCGGTGGGTTAACGACGGCTCAGCTACAGTTGTTATATGAGCGGCGACAAGTACCTCTGACAGGTGATTTTGTGGACGGGGCTGCTGTTCACATTTTCCCCACCGTAAAACAAGTGGACGCTTACAACGAAAAAATGACTGCAGAGAATTCGAAGGCTCACCGCATGTATACTATAAATGCTGTAGACGAGTCTCGTGAAGCGGCAACATATGGTAGGAAGCCTCTCGATAACGTAACATAACCAAAAGATGTTAATAAATGTGGTGGTTTCTTGCCAACCATTAAATTGGGTGTCGAATCACGAGTGATGCTGAGGCGAAATATTTGTGTTTCGGATGGGCTTGTCAACGGGGCAATGAGCATTTTAAAGCAGTTTAAATGGCCTGCACTTCGGAGAGACCAGTTAGAAGAAGGGGAGTTACCTGACGCAGTTCTGATAAAATTTGACGATCCAACTATTGGAGTCCGAATTAAAGCAAATGATGGCTGTGTAGCAATTGGTGCTGTATGTCAACTTTTCAAGCTCAGAAGGGTTATGGAGACGTCGAACGAAGAATGCTACCCATAATTTTAAGTTGGGCCGTTACAGTACACAAACTGCAGGGCACCACACTCGATAGGGCGGTTATCGATCTAGGGAAAAAAAAATTTGCGAAAGGACAGACTTATGTGGCCTAAAGTCGTGTAAAATCGTTAGAAGGTATTATTTTATCAGACCTAGATGCTAACAAATTGTTGAACAGACCACATGATGAGAAGGCTTTAATGGAAATGTTCAGTGTTCCGACGGGCGAATTATGCGAGGTTGTGATGATGGATGGCTCTGATGATGTCTTATGAAGTGTAATAATATCTCATAAACAATCGACTGGTAAAATAATGCTTCTAAATATCTCTTCCCGTAATTATAAATAACATACCTCAAACCACTTTGTCAGTCGGTAAAAGTGAGGCGGTTAAACGGGTGAATACTCGTTATATACATATACTCGTATGCTTATTTTCCTTTGTTTCATTTTTCATTATCGTGATGAATAAGTGACATATTGTGTTCTTTCTGCAGTGAACTTGACCTTGCGCAAGCGTAGAGTAAACGCCAAAAAGTGCTGCGTCGGAAATTCTTGCGCGTTCGCTGCGCTGCACTATTTATGACATAATGTGTGCAGTTATGAAATCGTTAGTATACTCTATTTCGCATTGTTTTTCTGGGTACCTTATTTCTTTGCCTTGGTCGATGAAACGTTCTTGATACGATTTGCCGGAAAGAAAGCCAAAGTTGTGGGAGCCATAAGAATGATGTTAAATGACGTAGTCGCAGCTCGAAGTGGCACGGCGTAGTGATTTTATCTTGAAGATTTTGTTGTGTCCGTCGCTGAATAGATGTTGCTGCCATGGTTGATGTGTAGATATTACAAATGACTCACGTGTTTTTTTTGGGGTACTCCGTTGGAAGGTTGCTTGTTGCTTGAGCGGGGTCACCAGTGTTCCGTCGAGCGAAGTGCGAGATGTTGTGATGATGGATGGTTCCATGGTGATGGTTAATAACGACTGCGTCTCTTTGTGTGATGTTGTATATTTACAGTGACTACATTGTGACTAACTTATTATCTAAACCTTACAAGACTATTTATACAGTAATACTACGTAGATGTTGGAGGGAGGATGCAGTGACATATCTTTATCGGATCTGCACGCGTTTAGGAATGTGCTTACAAACTCTTTAACCGATACGTGATGATAATAAATTATGTGCGACTAATTATATACGACGCAGGCCGCCACATTGAGGTTACGTAACCTGGCCAGTCCAAATTAAAGTCAATTAAGGCTGTGGGTGGTTATCAATTAAGACACTGTTTACGTGCTTATCCAAATTCCGTTCCGTATGGGAAGTGCCTTTTTTACCTACCTCGTTGTCCTGGAGGAAGAATCGACACAGTCTATATTATGATAATTAAAGAATTCTCCCATAACTCCTCTCTCTTGAGGGTTAAGTCCTTCCTTCGTCAGCTCATCTGATAAACTAGTAAAAATATAACTAGAAGTCTAATTGTGCATACAGAATTGAAAGAATTATCTTTTAACTCTTAACCGTTAAGGAGTTGACCTTCATCATCAGCTCAGCCACACATGATAATGACTACCAGACGCAAATATTGGTGTAGCGTTGTAAAATACACTAAAAACATTATATATTCGTATAAAATTTAAGGAATGCCCTCGATTTTTCTAGGATTCCATCATCAGATTTTGTCATGGTGATAATGGGACCACTCAGCAAGAATACCCTTTCGAATAAAACCAGAATTTTTAAAATCGGTTTACAACTTAAGGAGATATCGCGTAACAAACACAAGTCGCAGTCGACAGTTCGTGCTCCGACATGAAGCCCGTGAATGCTGGAGTCCCGCAGGGGTGTGTGTTATCCCCTACTCTGTTTCTTCTGCATATCAATGACATGCTGCATAACAACAGCATTCATTGCTATGCAGACGACAGTACTGGGGATAAGGTCTACACCGGGCGAGCTAATATTTCTCTGGAAAGCGTCATCGAGAGCCGGAATAAACTTGTGACTAACACCGAGAACATGTTAAGTCATGTCTCGGATTGGGGCCGACATAACCTAGTCCACTTTAACCCCTCCAAAACACAAGTTTGCGCATTTACCGCGAAAAAACATCCCTTCGTCGTACCTCTGAACTTTGAGGGAGCTCCCCTTGATACTAATCCGACTATTGGAATCCTTGGCGTCGATATTTCGAGTGACGTTCAGTTTCGTGGTCATTTGGAAGGTAAAGTAAAATTAGCTTCAAAAAAGCTGGGTGTGCTTAATAGAGCGGGTCAGTATTTCACGCCGGCCCACCGTTTACAACTGTATAAAGCATATGGAATACTGCTCCCATCTCTGGGCTGGAGCACCCCAATACCAACTCCTTCCATTTGACCGCATTCAACGCAGAGCTGCTCGAATCGTCGACGACGTCAGGTCGGCTCGATCCACTGGCTCTTCGGAGAGACGTGGCGTCTCTCTGTATATTGTACCGTATATATCATGGGGAGTGTTCTGAGGAACTGTTCCGCTTGATCCCTGCCGCTAATTTCCTTCACCGCACTACACGCAATCGACTGTCATTCCATCCACATCACCTTGATAGATGGCGGTCTACTACCGTGCGTTTTTCAAGAAATTTCTTGCCTCGAACTAAAGTATTGTGGAACCAGCTCTCGGCGGCGGTATTTCCGGACCGTTACGACTTAGGGATCTTCAAGAAACGAGCCTATTCCTTCCTTAAAGGCCGGCAACGCGCCTGCGATTCCTCTGGTTTTGCGGGTGTCCATGGGCGGCGGTGATTACTTTCCATCAGGTGACCCGCTTGATCGTTTGCCTCCTTCTGCTATATAAAAAAAAACAAAATAATAATAATAATAAAAAAAACATTCAGTCGAATTGAGAACCTCCTCCTTTTTATGAAGTCGGTTAAAAATTTAAAAAATAAACAGAATGATAGCATTTAGTTTCTTGAACAAGGAAGTACATATATGAATGGTTGCAAATAATTTTTCTTTTATTTTAGTACCAAAAAAAATTATGTCCTTTAACTTGTTTGACTACTGTCAAATCTTTATTTCGATACACTTAAGCTTCCGACGAATTGAGACAATTGAGATCCTTTTTTAGAAGTCGCTTAAAAATTAAAGTTCTAAGTAAAAAATCAAATAACAAACATTTATTTGGCTTAAACTGGTATTTCTGAATGGAATGCCATAACAGCATTATCAAAATATCACTATCATTAGGTGCATTAATTCAAATTGGGCCACAAATGCCACGATACTGCTTTTCAATGAAAATCCGTAATGGTGTATCATTAATGAAGTTGTAGAATATAAGAAAAAAATTTGGCTGGACTTTTGCAATATTCAAGATAGGTAGGTAATGCAGAGAAATATAATACCACTAAGTAAACTAAAACTCAGAAAACAATCTATAATTTAAATATTATATATTGTTTTCTGAGGTTAAATATTATAATTAAACACAAAGTAAAGTTAGCAAAGCTAACTCATGATAGGTAGCTTTATTGGGGTGCAAATTTGGGAACCTCCTCGTGGTGCACCCTGGGGTAAGGCCTCTCGGCCCGCGTTCGGCGATCGGGAACGCGGGTAAAGGGGCCTTATGCCAATCCCTGGCGCCCCTTCTGGGCGCCGAATCATAGGCGGTGCCCCTTCTGGGCACTGCACCCACGTGCGTGTCCATTCTGGGCCGCATGACTCGCCGCTCCCTCTGAGCGGCTTTGAGGACTTAGCCGTGCCCCCTTGTGGGCTTTGGGTCGGGACGCGACCTCGGGGGTCGAGGGTCGAGTGTCGGGCTCGAGGCGGTTGAGCCTGAGCCCCGGATAGGGTACATGCGGGGTAGTAACGGCGGCTAGTAAGGGTGACGGGGGAAAAAAAAGAGGACTGGCAATTGACGGAGTTGCCGGTTCACCGTCGTCGAGTAGATGGGTCCAGGACCCGCGAAAGAAGCCCGGAAAACCGCCGCGAAACCTTACCCCTACTGGTGGTACTCGGGGGATTTCGCCTCCGAGCTGCGGCTCGAGAGTCGAGTGCCGAGGCTGTGTGTTGTAGGGCGCTTGCGGACGCAAGGACGCTTGCGGACGCAAGGACGCAAGTGCGAGTGGTGGGGCTTCGGTGTTGGGTATTTTATCGTACCTCCCGAATGCCCTTGGGTCGGAGGACCGAATTGTAATTATGTTAAAAGTTGTAAATATGTAAAAAGTTGTAAATTTGTATGTCATTGTACATATTATGTGTGTTAAGGTTACATTGTCCCCTCTCGGGTTGACTATGTAATCTTCAAGCTGTAACCTCCCTTGAGGTTGCCACACCGCACCCTTACGGGGGGGCGGTGTGGCACAAGTCGTCGCGAACGCGTACCGCCCGTGTGACCGTGCGTGCCGGCCCTTATGGGGCCGACACGTGTGGTCACGCGGGCGCCAGGGTGAACCCCGCGGTTTAATTCCCTCAGGATAGGTCCCGTGGCTTTCGCCTGTAATCGGAGTTTGGTCCTCCAGAGGTTTAGTGAGTATTCCCCTCTGTCTCATCCCTCCCAGCCGGGGCTTTGCCCTGGCAGCTGACTGGGGACAATGGCATCCCCATTGTCGGTGGGAGGTGGAAAGACGGACGGGCGAGTCTCACATAACCCGGGGCCTCTTCAAGGCCCTGGGTATGCGTAATGCATTCCTCTGGAAAAAAAAAAAAAAAAAAGGTAGCTTTATTTATATTTGCATATTTTTTTGAACTTATAGTTTAAAAGTGTAAATAAATTTAAAAAAGTATGATTTGCATATTTTTTTGAACTTATAGTTTTATTAGTGTAAATTAATTTTAAAAAAGTATGTGCAGTCTTAAAGTCCCTTCAAAACCTGTCTGTAATGTATTGATTTTTTTCTAGAACTTTATGCCATATAAGTACTTAATGTTAATTTGGCTCAGCTTTGGATTAGTCAACACCTGATATTAGCACCATATTTTTTATATATAGATAGGTTTGCTTAAGAAGTAAATTTTACTAAAATTTGACGGCTCGGAGATGCATAGTTTTTACGCTAGAATTTATTGAAAATTGCAAAGTAGTCAAGAATTGAAGGAAAATCGACATGTTGTTTGACGTAAAATATTAAAACGTTTAGTTTTAAGCAACTAGCTGATCTACTCCTGCAGGTCACGTGAAAGGTTATGTCGAGGTTAATTTTTCAGAGAACAGAAATCTATCTCCATTCAAATATATCTTGGAGGGACGGGCATGGAGGAGGTACGGTAATGGTAACTTGATAAAATATTTTTTTTTCCTAAAAATAACCTAAATGAAAAACCTAACATAACCCATACTCAATGACATAACCTCGAAATAAAAATATCTTGAAAACTATGCATTTCCGCACTTTGGCTCCCCCTCCCTTAGGTGGTTGCCCCCACCCCCTCCCCCTCTCATTTCCCTTCTTTTACGGTGTTGCTTAAGAGGCCTATTACATCTCGACTATGATTTTTGCGTTAAATACCAATTTTCGCATTTTCCAGTTGTATTTATCGTTTTTATCGAAATAAGATAATAAATTCATGCTTTTTCTTCATCATCATCAGCCTATAAACGTCCCACTGCTGGGCACCGACCTCTCACGTGGACAATAGCACGTGCGGATATTGGGCCATAACCCACCACACTGGCCCAATGCGGGTTGGTGGGTTTAACGTCTGTCATCTTATGACAACAACCGGGACCAACGGCTTAGCGTGCCTTCCGAAGCACGGAGGAGCTCGAGATGTTTTTAATTTGGTCACTCATCCAGCGACCCGCCATTGCAAAAGTCGCTTAGCGGACAAGATCGCAAGCTGAATGCGCTAGCCGCTGTGCCATCGAGCTCCTTCTAAATTCATGCTTAATGTTACAAATCTCCACTCCACAGTCGAGATGTACCTAATAGGCCTCTTACTGCCGTACTCAGAGACCCCCCACACTGGCGTCTTTCGAGCGTCAGCGTCATACCGGCGCGCGGCGGCGTCCACGCGGCGTCGTTGCAGCGCTCACGCGGCGTCGATGCCACGCGAGCGCTGCACTGACGCCGCGTGGACGCCGGCTCGACGCCGACGCTCGAAAGACGCCAGTGTGGGGGGTCTCTCAGAGACGTCAATTAAGTTTTAATGACAAATAAAAGTCTCTTGCTGTCACTTTCTTATGTATAGTCCTAAATAGAGAAGGAAAGACATTTAATACTTTGAGTACGGCAGTTAATCTAAAGTGCTTCCATTAATTTTGTTAAGGAATTGTTTAAAGTCACTTTTGGTCAATTTCTCCATATTAAACTAGTTAACACCCTGGTCACCATACCATACTAGTTAACACCCTGTTAAATCTTATAACGAATTGTTAAATCGACACTCAATAAAAGATTTAACATAATGTTTGACTAACCAACAAAGTAGGTATGGTAAAATTTAGTCTTATTGTTTTTGTAATACGAATAACTTACTATGCTTACTTACTGTCAGTAAGTAAATTTCTCGGCTTAAAATTGTAAACTATTTAATTAAGTTATGTAAACAAAAGTTGGTAATTAATAAATGTTAACATAAAAAATATTTTTGTTTATAAATTTTTATTACTACTATCGAAACTCATAACAGACAGATAACATATATTTTTTATTAATACTGTCATTACAAGTACAAGCTTAAAACTCATAATCTTTTTTCTCATAATTGTTTCCTTCATAACAGTCAATTATCATAATTTTCTTTTTAATAATGTCATTACTAAGAAAATATTTAAACTCATAATATTGTTTTTAATATATACACTTATGATTAAGAAAAAAGGGAGTCGTAGTTATTCTTGAGTATGTAAAGGATCTACAATTTCCATTAAAGTCATATTATGTTCTGAATAAATGAAATTATTAGGATTATATTGCTGTTTTATTTATTATTATACAGGATGGCCAGAATGTTGACGTCCAAAAGAAAAAATCAGGTCCCTCGTGTCGTGAGGTATCCGAATTGCCCCATGCATGTTCCGCGATTTTTCACAGTTTTCGAATTATGATTTTTTTTTCTGATTTTTTAAGATATTTCGATAATATGTCCTGTCAAACTTTTAAAAAAATCTAAAAAAAAGTAAAAGATTCTGTCGAGACTTTTTTATTGCAACTATATCTTCATGAGTGGTACTTTAATGGATAAAATAATCAGCTTCGTAACTGGGATGAAAGTTATGAAAATGTTGGTCTTAAGTGAAATATTTACGTTTGGCGAATTATAACTTAAATTTTCAACTTTATGGTTCTTAAGTAGACTTAAAAAAATTACTAATAACCCACAACATTCTCTTACTTTAGTAAGGTGCTTTTATGACCGTAGCGCATCAACAACCAAGAAACAAAAAGTTACTTTTTATCATAACAAATGATAACAAAACCCTGATAAAAAACAAGACTAATGCAACAAAACTTTGCTAATTAATATAAGCAAAGTTTTGTTGCATTAGTCTTATAATATCATATCATATCATAATTCTGATAAAAAGTTTGTGAGCAATCTAATACAACGAAAGTACATAATGTTTTTTCCCCTACATAATTGCGAACAGTGAAACAATGCATAATAATATCTCCTTAACTACTTAGTAATGTACAAGCACTTGCTTGTTCACGTTATCTCGCGGGCGCGGTCATGAAATATCAAACGTATGGGATAAATGCTTGTGTTGTGTTTGTTCACGTACGAAACAAACGTGCGGTGTGCGGTGCGGTGTAAGTCGCGGGCATGCGAGCGGCTGCTTCCGTCAATATCAAACGGATATTATATTTCATTATGTGGTGTATAATATTTATCATATTTCTGGCGAAATCACTATTTAACTAATGTGTAACTGAAGATTATTTTATTATAATTAAGAATCAAACGAACTTACCTTGTGAAGTTTGATTCCAATTATGCGAGGGTCTCAACCGAAGAGGATTACTTATTACATGCAGCAGTACATGAGATGGTGCTATCTTCTTCACACTTTTAGATATATCCTAAAAAGAAATATCTTATTTCCGTTCCCTGCACTGGCAACCCCGCGTCACGAGACGTCATTATTTCAGAGAATTTTGTGTTATCCTCCACAATTTTTTATTTTATTTTTTGGGTTGTGAGGGAAGGGTTGACGTAATCGTCTTCGGTTGATACCCTCGCATAATTGGAATCAAACTTCACAAGGTAAGTTCGTTTGATTCTTATTTATACTTCGGGTCTCAACCGAAGACGATTACTTATTACATGCAGATGTTCAGAGCATTGTAATGTTAACACAATAAAAATAAAAACTTATGTCATTTTAAACTTTACAATATGTAGGTGGTTTTTTATAGTTGCGTAAGCCTCCTTTAAACCTTAAAAGATGCATTTAATGTCTATCGATGCATTGGTCGTTTTCTAAACAATGACTTTAACAATTTCATTTATGTATTTGATTAAGTATTATTATTTTGTTGTAAATACTGCATTGACAAATTCATTCTAATTTGTACCTAAACATTTCTCCAACAGTATTAACAAATACATTTACAGCAACAAATAACTGGGATTCTTACAAATATTGGACAATCTGATGAGCGGTTGCTAAACACGGGTCCTGAAGTCTAAATGAAGTCAGTAATTTCAATCACAATCACATAATTTTGTATTGATATATTATTTTTGATTAAACTAATAGACTGCCTTTTTTGAGCAGAAACAATAGAAAATATAGTGTAAGAATCATAAGTGACAAATCATTGATTATGATCTGATTCTAAGGATAGTCCTGAAAATATGGTTTAATTAACATGACATTTGTGTCCCATGTTGAATTGTATTTTTGATTTGGAGCAATAAATCTTAGTTAGTGTACACTTAACAAAACTGTGATAAACACAGTCATTCATGGAAAGTAAATTACTTCCCTTATATGACAGGTAAAGTAGACCTATGCGTATAAACAACATAGAACCTTCCTCAAACTTTTTGGTTAGAAATGATAACTTTATAACTATCAGCTTTGAAAAGATTCAAGTTATTATTTTTCGAATAAAGCTACCAAGATATTATCAAATACAGTACTGATTTAATGTTACTGATTTTGTTGCAAGAGATGTAAACATATATCTCAAGATGCTCGTGGTATACCATGTCCGGTCAACGATTCACTAATAATTTGGCGCCACCTGGATAAGGCTATCTAGAAGTGGATGGCTCGCCTTGAAAGGAAATTAGGTATAACAAATATTATTTAGGGCCGAAGAACATTTTTCTTGGACAACAAGTTTGGGTCACATTGTATACGAAGGATGTAAATTCTAATCTGTACCACATCAATACCTTCTGCTTTATCCAATTTATATTAAATGTAAGTGTTTTTTTTTTTTTATAACTTGGTCAGGATTTCGTGATGCATTCTGCGTTTGTAAGGGTTTGTAAGGTCAAATTATGGCTTTGCCAATAAACTAATAATATGTGAAAACGCATGGTAGGAGAGTTACCTACTCCGTATCTAAGTATATTCGTATAATGTTTTCACAAGACTGGATGTAGGATGCGAATACATAAAAGTTTCTGAATCAATTAATGCTAAGAATTTCTCTTGTTCAAACAACTTGGTGTAGGTAGGTAATTCAAACCGCAACGGCCGCTGTGCATGCCGTAGTCAATATTCTTGAATTCATCTAAATCTCTTATTATACATTTATGTATAAAACAAGTTCTGTTGCTCGGTTTTTTAGTAATGCTTTTGTAAGTATTTGTGACAAACCCTATGACTCCAAAAAGGTGCTTGTACTCGTAGTTTTATTATTCAATACACACTCGTCATGATTTGAGCTTATTTTTCGTGCGTAGGTACAAAACATAAACTAAACAATTATTGTAGAAAATTCAAATATTATGCGCAATTGTTCTAGAACCGGTTCCAGTAATTTCGCAAACACAAATAGGCCGAACAGAAGAACATTAATTTCTACTGAGGCCTCAAACTAAACCTTAACTTTTTCCGATCAGCTTTAATTGCAGTAGATACTTAATTAAAAATAAGCATCTTGAATATCAATTGTTGACAATAGTAGCTGTGATTTAATAATTTAAGGGCAGTTCGATTCTTTTAAATATAATTATTTTGAAGCTGCTTTAAATTTTAAGTGAATCTGTGAGATCCTATACATTGTTTTTTGTAAATTTTTCCTGACCTTTATAAACACAAAAAAAGAGAATCAGACAAATCAGTCGAGCCGTTTTTTTATTTTTTATTTTTTTTTATTTATTTATTATGAAACCAAACAGCGTTTTATACAGTTTTTTCTTATAGTAATGCATGGGTAGTAAGGCCAATTAGCAGGTTTCTTTAAACAAACCACAAGTAGGTAGCAATCATTTTGATGTTACAAATTCAAAACAGACCAATCAAAAAAATAACTACTAAAGATGAGAATTGTCTCTGCCCTGAGATGGCGAACTCATTATGTCATATACATACACGCACATACACAAACATACATACATACATACATTATAACATATCAAATATATATACATATACATATATATACACACATACATATATATATACATATCATGATAAGATACATAAATATATAAGTACATAGCACATTACATCACATCATATTACATTATATTATATTATATTCTGCATTACATTTCCATATCATAGTAGAATACTATGACTATTACTCGCTATAATTTTTTTTTGAGGAGGGATAACCTTTGTGTGCATAGTAACGGTCTCACGTGATTGTTAGCTATTGTTGACTGTCAGGGTTGTTCTGTTCTTTCAAGATGTTGATAACGCGGACGATGAAGGCTTTCTTAGTATTTGCAAATATATCTATTTCGCTAAACAGATTATTGTATGCTTGAGATATTATTGTGAGCGGAGCATTACGGGCATAGTTGGTAACACGCAGCGGTACAGCCAACAAGGGTGTGTGCCGCGTGCGGCGTGAGGGGGTGCGGTAGCTCACACCGGCCACCAGCTCCGGACAGTCCACCTGTGCGTGCACCAGGTCGTAAAGAAGACTAGCGTCCGATACTAAACGTCTTTGTTCTAGTGTTAACAAGTTATTAAGATAGCAGTTTTCTTCGTATGATGTAGAAATTAACCGTCGCCTATAATTGAGGTGGTTAACTAATTTTTTTTTTTTTTTTTTGTGCGCTTAGCAACACATTTAGCGATTCATTTTTATCTATATGAGATAGTAAGTAACAAACATTGTTTTGAAGTATAGTTGTTTTGTATAGGTTTGCCGGGAAAATGAATATGAATGTTTTACATTGGATTCGTAAATGTAATATTCATTTTCCCGGCAAGAAAATGAATATTACATTTACGAATCCAATGTAAAACATTACGATCCCTAGTGAGCTCACACTTTCTGTCATTCAGTCATAAAAATAGGCCAAGCGACTGCAGGAGCTCTGATTCCAACGTCTCCCTGTCAGATATCCGGCGGAACCTCGGCAGTCCCTTGGCGGTGTGAATGGTGCTGGTGGGCTTGATCGCAGCTCGATAGCTGATGATACTACTACGCACAGTGGCGCCCCCCCTATAGTTAAAAGAACCTCGAAGTTGATCACAACTTCAGCCCGGGCATCAGCCCGGGACTCTGTACAGAGCGTTGGATTTTTGTTTTCTTTCCGAATCAAACTTGGTTAAGGCATTAGGGGTCTTAATATTATTATGCTCAGAAAGTGAAGTTTTAAAACTTTTATTCATTTATTTAAACATTATCTCCAACAGAGCTTATTATTGTTATTATTATTATTATTATTTCAATTTCCTAATTTAGTTTTGGAGCTTCGAGGCTTATGTACATTATTACTATTTTTTTTTAATTATTATTATTATTATTTTTCCATTTATTTAAGTAGGTAAGTAAGTACTTTTTTTTTTTTTTGTTAATTATTATTATGAGTAACCCTTTATTTTTTATGAGGTTCGTCTCTGAGAAATTGTAGAATCCATGGGTGTCCAATGAAAGCAGGCTATCGTCGAACTGACCGTCATATAGGGGACAGATCGAAGATCTTAGTGGCGCAGCTGGCACAGGCACAGGCGCTAGCGCTGCAAGCAGCGCGAATGGACAAGCTTCGTTTCTGCCGCTACTGGTTGAGTCATTGTAAACATCAATGACATAGTTTAAGATGTCTTCACCAAATCATTATTGATAAGTAAACCCGAAGATAACGAAACGTAGAAAACATGTCCACCCCAGGCGGAAATCGAACTTACGTCCTCAACAATGTTTAGACTCTGCTTTGTTCCACGGATGACGTGGAAACGTGAAACTGTTAGGGTGAAATAGGTATGACCTCTCACGGTTTATGTGGAGTAGAAAATCCTCAACACAGTTCAAGTGGAGTTAGAAACCATGAAACGGCTATCGTGGAATAAAATAAAGCCTCAACACTGTTAAAATGTACTAAATACATATTCCCGAAACGGCTTGCTTGAAATAAAATATAGCCTCACTCAACCCTGGTAGAGTGGAGTGAGTATCTTCGACACGGCTTGTGTAGCCGCTGTGTCACGGAGAAAGTCTAATTCTTATTCTAATACAATTATTAAGTATATATAATGCTGAGGTCTGACCTGAAAACCGCG